>OX382247.1:15060284-16498752 GCA_947507525.1 Apamea epomidion
TAATTTTCCAAACTGTTTTTATTTTGTTTTCTGCTGATTTGATTTTGTTGCTAATGTACAGGGCTTTGGCTATCTTGCAGGTATTTCTAAAATTTTTTGAATATGTAGCAACATACTTGTTGAAAGTTTCTGTATTTATGTAAGGCTTAAGGCCATACAGCTCGAACAGTCTTTCCCTACTTATCCTAATACCTCTAGTTGCCCAGTCACTAAATATAAAATTAGGGAAAATAATTTTTCTTTTCTTTTCAAAAGTTTTATTGAATTGAGTGCGCACAACCGAAAAGAAATCCTCGTACAATTTATTTGCATCATCCATATCCATATTATGGCCCAGATCATTTAACTTATTATTTAGGGTACTATTTAATCTTTTTAGTTTACTAGTTGTTATTGGCCTAAATTGTATTTGCACTTTTTGCAAAGGTGTTTTAAACTTAAAAGTTACCGTTTGTCCACTATGATCAGACGGCAGATAATTTACGATGGCTTTATCTAAATAATCACAATCGCAAAAGACATTATCGATACAAGTAGCAGAAGTTGGAGTTACTCTAGTCGATTCAGTAAAAACATTAGATAAATTGAATGATTTGAAAAGGCTTAATAATCTACTGCTATTTGAATTATTTTCCAAAATATTAATAATAAAATCACCACAAATAATTGTGGCTTTGTTGTTGGATGCAAGTTTCGCTCGCTAGTCGGCTGTTGACTCCCGTCCAGGGCGTCTCCTGCGGCGGCTAGGCGCGTGAGGGTGCAGAGATTGCCTCTCCCTCACGCGCTGCGCCTCCTCCTTTGCGAGCATTACTGCTTCGCAGAAGGAGGTGACGGCCTCCCATTCACTCTCGCTCCGTACCATGGCCTGGACGAGGGCCGCATGCGAGAGGTCGCCGCCGCCGATCGCCGCCACGAGGACACGGCGGGGCCCCGCCCAAGCCGGGCAGACCTCCACCGTATGCTCCACCGTGTCCTCCGGGCGATCCACACAGTGGTGACACCCTGGCGTTTCCTTCCGCTTTATCCTGAACAGGAACCTCCCGAAACAACCGTGTCCGGTGAGGACCTGCATCAGGCGGAAGGTGAGGGAGCCGTGGCGCCTCTCTAGCCACTCCTCAGAGAGGGGACTTATCGCCGCAATTGTGGCGTGCCCAACGGAACCAACCCTGAAATCGTGAAAAAAAAATCAGTTGATCCATACATTATGTCGAGTTATGCGAACATAAATCTATGGATCATCTGATTTTTTTTTTTCACAATTTCAGGGTTGGTCCCGTAGTGAATGTTGTTCATAACGATGAGTACATTGACCCCTTTTAAGGATTAAAACGATCAAAATTTAACCGTGTTTATAACATTGATCAGGCAGGGGCTATAGTTCTCGGTTACCAATCCACATTAGCCACCCAAACCCATAATCCAATATCTTTGTTTCCGTATCCTGCAATAGTCCTACACCAACCGGGGGTTGTCCTTGGGTGCATTTGCATAGTGCGAACAGGGATAATCGTCGGTTGGTGCCTCTAACGGGCCTCTGCGAGTTGGCTTCGGCCCCTGGTATGCCTTCCAAAGTTCTAAGACCCCAAGGTCCCGAGAAATATCAAAAAACGTAAAAATAATATCAACCTATAATTGTCTCACTGCAGGGCAAAAGCCTTTTCACTATTAAACAATATTCTTTTTCTTTATTTTCTTTATTTTTTGTATCACCTCTGTTTGTTAATAACTCCTTGATCAGATCTTTGAAGCGTGAGCTGAGTCAGCAAATGAGTTTCAGAATGAAATAATTAAGTGAATGCAAAATTCACATTAAATTGCTGCCTGTCGCATTGAGAGCGCAGTGAAAACAGCGGCGACTTTCGAGTTGTAGGTCCTAGGTTCACATCGAACTCTGAAAGGCACTTTACTTTGTGTAAAATTAATTCATCACCACTGCTCTCAAAATGGTGATAGAAAATATCGAGAGGAAACGGACATGTCCTAGAACCAAAAAATCGAAGACATGTGACATCCACCCATCCGGCCCTCTACGTCTCACAGACAGGAGGCCTGTGTCCCAGCAGTGGGCACATTATAAGCTGATTATGCTTATGCCGACGCCTTTCACTTCTTAAGTATGTCAAAGTCAGAGTCAATGTCAAGATTATATAAATATTCATTCAAGTTTAATAATTTATTATAAAGCCACAAAAAGCCAGACGGTAATAATGTTTTGTAAACAAATGAATGCTACGTTTTATGGCCGGAGAAAGTTTTATGCTTTGCAAACATTTTTGGCCAGTGTTTCCTTAATAAGATGAACAACTTAAATGAAGTTAAATGTCGGTTTAAATAAGTATAATTACGTTATTGCCAACTTGCCAACGACCGGTATGGAAGGAAAAAGGTGAGGACTTTGTCCAGTAAAGCTATTCCGTAAAAACTGCACCGTGAAAACTTAGGTGAGGTGAGCTTAGAGTGAGCTGTCAACAGTGTCAATCCCTAGCATCAGCAGTGTGATTCTGTAACCATCTCACCGTGAAAACTAAGGTGAAGTGAGCGTGGATTGCCACTATTGACAGCTCACTCTAAGCTCACTTCACCTAACTTTTCACGGTGAGATCTTTACAGAATCGATCGGCTGGTGGAATGACAGCTCACTTCAAACTCACTTCACTTAAGTTATCGCGGTAATATTTTTACAGAATAGCAATTGTGGGAAATAAAATAGGAACAACAAAAAAGGTCTTGATGACAGGTTGTTTAGTATCAAAATTGTAGACTTTTGTCTTGAACACTAAACCTGCACCCTAATTGCGAAACACACAATCAATCTCAATCTGAATCATTTTTAAAGATATTGCTAATCCATTGCTTCATAAGTTCGAAAAAGGTTACCTTCGTAAAGTTTGCTCAACACGTAAATAACGCAATGAATGTTGTTGAACTGTCAAAATGAAACCGATTCTGATTGATTGTGTGTTACGCAATTAGGGTGCTGGTTCAAGCCAAACTAAGAATATAGACAATCTACAACAACTTGAGAATCAGTCTAGAAAAAAGCGCCCAAGTGCGGGTTGGACTCGCACACGAAGGGTTCCGTACCATATTAATAATAAATAACACTAACACGTAATATTTAACACAACATATGTCTTTAACACGTTTGAATGTCGATGGATATGGATGGTAGGGGAAAACCAAAGAAACGATTTATGGACTGTGTGAATGATGATATTGTTAGAAAAGGGGTGAATACTGGGACGACGACTAATAGACAAGTATGGAAGAAAAATACACGTGGCGCCGACCTCAAATAAGATGGAAAAAAATAAAATTTTAATTTAATAAAACATTTTTTTTTTGTTGTTATAGAGGCCATAGTAGCGCACTGTGAAAAAATTTCAAGTGTCTACATATCCGGTTCAAAGGATGCAGCCCTGCGACCGACAGACGGACCGACGGAAATAGACGGATACCCATTGGGTACGGAACCCTAAATCCACAACACCATAAAACCCAAAAGCGCACATAACCAATTTCTCCTTAGCTGTTGAAATATTAACGCTTTTTATAACACTCGTAAATGATTCTTAAGTATTACTTAATCTCTTTAAACGAGACTGGTCAGGCAGTTTGAAACTTTTGGAAAGGGGTCAAAAATGTTTCATTTCGACGGCCATTTGTTTTATAAGCACTGAATTTTTATTTCTTTTATGTTCCTTTATATAGGGTTAGTTTTCAAAGACCTGCAAAATTTAAGGGCGTGGTACAGACCATCAAACTGAACAACTTCCTCCATGGGACTAATATCGTAATCGCGAAAAATTTATTAACTGTCCCATAGAAAATGTCAATACCACTCGACCTAAACGTATGGGACGGCTGAATTTTTATTCGTGATTATGATGTTGGTCCCATGGAGAAAGTTGTTCAGTTTGATGGTTTGTACCACATCCTTAAAAATGGCTGGTCTTTAAAAAATCAGCCTGTATAAGTAACATAGTAGGAAACAGGAGCAGGGTAATTGCGTGACACTCTAGCAGTAGCAATGGCTTTTATTTGAACCGGATTAAAATATATATATATATATTTAGTCCGTCAGATAGATTATCGATAAATAATGGACACGTATTTTTTCTTTTGTCAATCAAACAAGAAATGACAAAGATAAAGCGCGTCAGTTTGGGAGTGGGGGGTCGTGACGTCACTTGCTTGCAAAAGTGTCGCAAGCAAGTGACGTCACGCGGAACTTTAACGGGCGATATCTTCATCATTTTTTATATAATTGACAAAAGAAAAATACGGGTTCAATATTTTTTGATAATCTTACTGACGGACTAATTAGATTGTTTTAGGAAAATAGCCTATTATGGAAATTAAAGTATCAAATTGAGCGCGCGCCCGGTAAGCAATCCATTCATCACAGAGGTCACAACATGAAGCAAGTTGGCAACGCGTAGAATTAGCGGTATTTTCCCTAATTTTGACCGTTTCTATGAAAAAAAAAGGCGCTTGACGACACGAAGTGGCCAAATAGCTCGCCTATACACAAGTACATATGTGAATGTCATTTTCTCACCTTAAAGAATGTCCCTGATTTGTAGAGATAAGGGCAGAAAGATGACAGTGGTACCTAAGAACTTTTGAGGTAATTTTTTAGATGACAAACTTGGACTATTAGATGAAGTGTGGCAGATAGCAAATATATAGGTACCTACGCAGGGTCGTAATGGTATATCTGATAAGAATAATGACGTCAAAAAGTACTGAGCGATAAAAGACTGGAAATAATTAAACGTGAAGAAAGTAATGACGCAAATCATTACCATCTGCCCAGCCTTTTCCCAACTATGTTGGGGTCGGTTTCCAGTCTAACCGGATGCAGCTGAATACCAGTACTTTACATGGAGCGACTGCCTATCTGTCCTCCATAACCCAGCTACTGGGTAATACGATACCCCTTGGTAAGACTGGTTGTCAGACTTTCGGGCTACAGACGACCCGTAAGGACTGTCAAAGATGCACGAATGACCGCCGGCACCAACGGCTTAACGTGCTTTCCGAGGGGTCTTGGTATATGAAGATGGTTACCCATCCACGGACCAACCACGGCAAGCGTAGCTTACCGTGATGGATCGACCCCTGCGGCCGTTATTACTTAGCCACAAGCCCCTCCTATATAGTTTAAATCAATATTCTTTGTGACGACACTTTTCTCGCTAAAATATCAGTAAAATCTTCTCAGATATATGCGACCACATTACGAAACACTTATTTCATTAAAATTATTTACTATTAATACGACCAGTAGTCCACTTTAGCCCTGGATCGAATCAGCTGGAAGTCATGGGGCCTTTGCCCAGCAGTGGGATAATGCAGGCTAACAGTAACCAGTAACTACTGATACATATTCCAAGGATGCTTCGCCAAGCGACAGACCGCTACTTTCGCTCGGTCATGTTTGAGGAGCGGTGCAAGATATAAGAGGTAGCGACAGCGAATAAAAATCTTTTTGAATTTGATAGCCCAATTTTTGAGGAAGGAAGGAGTGATTTAACATCACGCTAGGACTAGAAAACAAGATAAGTAAGAAAAAACGCTGAGCGAAAACAAAGTAATAGCGCGGACAGACCATGCGCCTAAAGCGGTAAATAGCTCAGATTAATTTTAATTGGTCATTAATGGTTTCATATCAAAGAAATATTCAATGGGCCGAGCTCACGACCCAATGTACTCTTTCAGAGTGGAGGCGGGCACGGGTGCTAGCGCGGGCGCGTGTAATTCAAAATGTATGTAGACGCCAGTTGCGTTCACAGTGCTCCCGCGAGCCGCGCGTCTTCTTCAGACGGGCGCTGGTGTTTCTAATGGCTCAGTCCGCCCGTATCGTTCACAGTGATATAGCGTCTGTTAGGGGACTACGCTTGTGGTTCTAAACCATTTTGATTCACCCACCGAAGCGTCGTAAACTCGTAGCTCGTTCGGCACTGTGAACACGCAGACGCCAAGACCCGAGCGCCCGCGCCCGCCCCCGCACCCGCTAGTCCAGTCTGATTGACCACTAAGGGCTTAACGCATGTCGTTTTTTATTACGCGTCATACACTTGCGTACACGCGCTGCGAACGCAACTAGCGATGCTTTATCAATCAATATTGTGGTCGGCTTCCAGTTTAACCGGATACAGCTGAATACCAGTATTTTACATGGAGCGACTGCCTATCTGACCAAAAGCATAAGCTAGTATATTATATTTAAGGGTTATTGGTTACCAGTATCAAGAATTTCGACGATGTGTTTATTTTCATTCAAGAATCTTCATGCTCAACTTACCTGTAAATAAAGAAAAATTTACTTTTAGCATGTTTAGTATAAATTACGAAGTACAAAATATGCGGGCTATTTTTTTATAAAAGTACGCGCTATCAGAGTCATACTGAAATGAAAACATATGAATTCTTCTTAGGGCAAATTTAACCAAAACTTTATTCCTAGAATAAGTCTTATCCTACAAATACATTTTGAATTTTTGACAAATTTTCCATACTAGTACTATCAGACAATTTCATTCCACGGATAAAAGATATCAGACTTTGCTAAAATCAGCCCTTAACACTAGAGCTAAAAATCTAAATGTTATATTTTTTCTTGTCGTTTTGGTTGTCATAGTTGAACCATTCCTTTGCAACTGCTGTCTGTAACGGTAATTAAAACATCGGACGGAAATTGCTCGAACAAGTAGATTTTATAGCTTTGATCTTAATTACATAATTTATCTATAAAAATGTTTCTTAGATTAGCGCAATTTGTACTGTTGTTAAGGAAATCAATTTTGCTCCGATTGGGCGGAAATTCTGAAGAGATTTGACAAAATAAAGAAATCTCAGGCATGTTTTAATTATTTTTTAATAATTAGTCTATTGCAAACTTTGATAGTCCAAAAGCGTAACAAGCGTGGTGCATTACTGAAATGAAGTCGTTTTCATTTTCAGAAAGAAAAAAAAACCAACGGAAAGATCTCACCAAGCATGTTTTTTGTAAATGGTACATCACAGACTACCTACAGTATTAGTCTCTCCTTAACCCTTTTTAATCCATCCAAAGGTTGTCTTTAAAAGATCGCTCATAGCAATAAGATCGCCCATTGTGTCACCCTTTGTAAAATTTCTATATTTATGTCTGTAATTTGTACAATGTAAAGAGTATTCTATTCTATTCTTAATGCTATTGGGCTTCAGGGCAGATTCGCCCAATCTCCTTTGACCACAAACTGATAAAGAAAGAAAGAAAGAAAAATATTTATTTCGACTCGTACAGGATTATAAATTGAACTAAACACGTTGTATATAATTTTATGTGACAAAAGCAAGAATGTTAGGTTTCCTAAAAAGTAACATCATTTAATAAATTGCTATACACTTTATTACAAAAAAAAAAGAAGTGTGGAAGTGTGTTTGGTTTTGTATTTTAGTTTTTTGCGACCAACTTCCGAAATCAAAATTATTTTTCGCTTTTTAGCTTGAACCTCCTCTTATTTTTGGAGTCGGCTTAAAACGAAATCTACCAAAATAAATAAATAATAAATAAATATTCCACAACTATCACACAACGACATCTAGTCCCAAGCTAAGCAGAGCTTGTGTTAAGGGTACTAGACAACTGATAAACAATGTTATATATTTCTAAATACATAAATATTATAGATAAATTACACCCAGACACAGAACAAATGATCGTGCTCATTACACAAACATTTGTCCTGGGTGGGAATCGAACCCACGACCTCCGGCATAGCAGTCAGGGTCACTAACCACTAGACCAACAGGCCTCTCGAAAAAAAAAAAGCCAAAAAGCAGTGTAAAAATCAGCGAAAAATAACAAACAAACAACACTCACACACCTCACACCCATTTCTGCTCAAATAAGTTTAACTAAACAACCAACTACCTTCATTCCTTAATTTAGCAAGAGGTCTCTCTTTTTGTTTTTTTTTTTCTGGGTGGGAAATCATCATATGACTCCTCCCGCTCTGGGCGGAGCAGAAGGGAGTGTCAGACTTTTACTGACTAAAACCCACCCGTGTTCCTTCAGTTGCCTGTGCCAGGGGCCACGGTATCTCTTTCGAACAACCCGCAGCCCCGGCGGCATCGGCCCTAGCGGACCCCGTCAGTTCATGCTGACAGCTCTTTGAGGCGCGCGTGGAACACAAGAGGTCTCTCTTGCTAAGTTAACGAATGAAGGTAGTTAATGAATAACGATTATAAGTTCTCACCAGCTGTTGTAGCCCAAAGTCCTTTAACTCCGCAACTCGTTAGAACACACTTGAATGTTGGAATTAGGTAAACGAATGAAGTGAAACTGTTTGTTTTGCAATCTGTACAAAGCTTGGCTTTTGTTGGTTTAGTTAGATTTGCTGGTGGATTTTTGTTTGCTGATTTACGGTTAACTAGCTGCGCCCCGCGGTTTCACCCGCATAAGTTTCGATGCCGTGGGAATATCTGCATAAAAAGTATCCTATGTGTTAATCCTGGTTATAAACTATTTGTGTGCCAAATTTTATCTAAATCCGTTCAGTAGTTTTTGCGTGAAAGAGTAACAAACATCCATCCATCCATCGATCCATCCATCATACAAACTTTCGCGTTTATAATATTATTATTAGTAGTAGGAAGTAAGAATAATAAATTAGTAGTTAGTAGGATTTTGTGTAATGACTCTTTTTACTACTTTGTTCAGCTGCCTAGCGACTTTTTTCCATAATCGGCCAATAATGTTCCCACTGCTGGGACACAGGCCTCCTGTCTTCGAGAGGGAATGGGCTGTAATCTACCACGCGGGCCCAGTGCGGGTTGGTAGATGTCACATGTCTTCGAATTTTTGGTTCTAGCACATGCTAGTTTCCTCACGATGTTTTCCTTCACCGTTTTGAGAGCAGTGGTGATGTAATTATTTACACAAATTAAAGCGCCTGTCTGGGTTCGAACCCATGACCCACAATTCGTATTCGAGCCCATTGCCACTGGGCCACCACTGCTCTCACTTTCTTTTTCTTTAAGTTAGTTAAATTTTTTTCGGGGGACTTTCTTTAACCACTTAAATGGATGACAGAATTGTTTTCTAATCTTCACATTATTTTCTTATCATTTTTCTATTTTCCATACAAAAAACGGTACCCAATCTACGTCCATCATTTAATAAAAAAATACACATAATAGTGTTCCAAGAATCAAATGATATCATTAACCGCTATAATTCCATAACTTGGACTCCACAGTGAAATGGCCCGTGAGGCGTCGCTAACGAATGCAAATGATTCGGTCGGCGCGTGCGCCGGTAACTGCTTTCTACGTTATCTAGTATCTACCTGTCCGTGTATGTTACTCTTGATTTTATTGTAGGTGGATCTTCGTGTGCCGAGCAACTTCTGAATCTGGCAAGAGACTTGGAAATCCTATCCTCACAGACTTCCTCTATCATGGGTGATAACAGAGGGGTATGCCGGACTCTTACCGGCTAAAACCACCGCGCTGTTCCACCTCTGCCTATGGCCGGGGGTGCAGGATTCGCATAAGCATTCACCGCTCCCCCGACAGGAAGAGACTATTAATTGGCCTAGATAGATATAGTCTTGGACATATTATGCAATCTCCTTGCCCCCAATGTATAGTCTCCTGTTGATGACGTTTGTAATTTTTTTAAGGTTGTATGGGGTTTGTCATTTTTGCCAATGGTCAGTCCCATCGGGCCCACGGCTAGTCAAATAAATATGTAACACAACCAAAAATACCTTCATCGAATGACGCTTTAGACTTTACTAGATCAGGCTTATTGCATACGTATTCACACACTTATATTTTACACTTATATTTCTACTAGCAGCGCCCCGCGGTTTCACCCGCATAAGTATCGATCCCGTGGGATTATAGAGATAAAAAGTATCCTGTGTTATTCTATATTACTGTAAAGTTTCATCAAATCTGTTTAGTAGTTTTTGCGTGAAATCATCCATCATCCATCCATTCATCCTCGCAAACTTTCGCGTTTATAATAATAGGGGTTAAAGTATGAACTTCCCGTTTTATTGTAATAGGTACTTCGAACTGACATAGAACCTTCATGGTTCATTTTTGAGTGAAACTTTTTTAGATGGTACCTATGAAGTTCTTCTTTTAAAAAATGTGCAACATTCGATTATCGACTTTCAGTTGTTTTTTTTTTATTCAGCTTAGACAAGAAAGATGGATACTTCGAAAATTCGAGTTATTTTTTAATACGAGTTCCGACGCGGAACTAACGCGGCAGAAACAGCTCGCAATATCAATGTTGCGTGCAGTTGCGTTGCATCACCGTGCGATTTTGGTTTAAACGCTTTGGTGATGGAAACTTTGATTTGAAGAACGAACCACGTGGAAGACCGCCCACACAGGTGAATAACAATGAATTGAAAGTGATGGTGGAAGCTGATCAGAGCCAAACTACACAGGAATTAGCGGCATGGTTTAATGTTACCTTACCAACAATATTGACTCATTTGCGTCAAATCAATAAAATAAAAAAATATGAGAAATGGGTGCCTCATGATTTGACTGATCTGCAGAAAGAAACGCGTGTTGAAACTTGTGTTGCCTTGTTGAATCGATACAGAAATGAAGGAATAATGAATCGAATTGTGACATGTGATGAAAAGTGGATTCTTTACGATAGCCGTAAGCGAAAAATGCAATGGCTGACCCCAGGTCAAACGCCGCAACAGTGTCCTAAAGCAAAGCTTACCAATAAAAAGGTAATGGTAACTGTTTGGTGGTCTCAGCATGGTGTTATTCACTATAGCTTTTTCCGATCTGGTCAAGCAATAACGGCAGATGTCTACTGTGCCGAACTCCGAACAATGATAGCAAAACTAGCAGTGAAACAGCCCCGACTCATGAATCGATCTTCACCATTATTGCTCTATGATAACGCGAAACCTCATACAGCACGAGAAACCGTTTTAACTCTACAGAAACTGCAATTAGAAACCATCCGGCACCCTCCGTATTCGCCAGACCTTGCTCCAATGGACTATCATTTTTTTCGTGATTTGGGCAATTTTCTACATGATAAAAAGTTTTCTTCTCAGGAGGCAGTACAAAATGCTTTCACACAGTTTGTCGAATCTAGATCACGAGAGTTCTATCGCAAAGGCATAAATGACCTTCCTATTAGATGACAGCAATGTATAGATAATAATGGTAATTATTTTGATTAAATAAATATGTTAAATTAAAAAAAAAACGAATATCAATTTTTCAGTACAAATCGGCAATTTCATACTTTAACCCCTAATATTAGTAAGAATAATAAATTAGTAATTAGTAGGAAGTACGATGTTTATCTTGACATAGTCGTGTCTATTCGTGAGAAGCCACAGCTAGCTACATAAATGATATACTATATACAATATCCAGTGCCCCCATGGTGCCAACATAATAATATTATCAAGAGATAAGCCCTGGCCACACGTCTCTGAAGCAGTCTCACACGAGGTGACCCACAATGCTCGGATATTAAACAAGGTTCAGAGAACGCACGTGCACCATGCTGTGATCACTAAAATCACAAATGATCATTGCAGTTGCTACGGAAACAACAACTGGAATGTGTCGGATTTCAAGCTGCGTTTATAATTAGTTATTTTATGCGATTGAAAGAATAATAAAGTTTTATCGTAAGTTTGATGACGGAACTGGCAGTCGGTTCAATATATCTATACCCTGTCAATGGACAGGGTTAACCGTTTTTTGACAGCTGTCTTAGAACGTACATATTCCAGATTACGTAAAAGTTAACTGTAAAATTCGTAATAAAATAAATATTAGATGATGCGCCGATGCGCCGAATATTCGTTTTATATTCGGTATTCGGCGTATTCGGCAGAATTTTGAGGTATTCGTATTCGGCCGAATCATTTGGTTGAAATGCCGAATGTATTCGGTTTAATTGATTATTGTAAATCTGCCTTTAGGGCAAAATAAATTAAAGGAATCCCATATTCTAAAAATCATATTTATTAGAAATCGTTTTTAATAAAGTACTCAAAGATATAATTAAACAAAGGTTATCAAATACAACCTAGCATTAATAGGTACATAAAATCAAGTATCTTAAAAGAACAGTAATTTTTAATTCAAAATTTAAAAAATATTTATTAATCACAATTTGTACAAGAATATAGACGGCGAACCCCAAACTAGGCATTTGCCTGTATCTTGGGAGTAATAATCAATAATCCCACTAGCAAATTAATATTATAATAGAACAAAACAAATTTTTTTTTATTATACTTATACTATACTTATGCATAATCAATGAACTATGTTGTTTTCTCAACTATGGTACTGATTGACTAATAAATTTAAACATAGATAAATCAAGAACATTTGTAATTAAAATGTAATATTTATAATCAAGCAGCGGTAGAGTATGTTGCAAGAAGACCAAGCTTTCAGCTTTATCTGGCAAAAGCCTATTTCTTTTCTCCTCATACACATTTCCTGCCTTGGAAAACAAACGTTCGAACGGGAACCGAATTACATATCTGGCAGTATATTCGGTTCGGTAAGAAATTAACCGAATATTATTCGGTATTCGGTTATTTGGTGAAACCACTATTCGGCGCATCTCTAATAAATATATATACTGCCTTATCTTATTTATGGCTTCTTACATAAATTATAATACCGTACGTGTATCAATCAATGTATTGTGTGTTGCTGCAGTCACTAGTTCCATCTGTCAAAAAACGGTTTACCTAATGCTCAGGGTATAATAAAAAAAACTCTCGGTGTGTGGTAAAGGCGTATCATTGCATTGAAATGAAATGAAATTGTTTATTCTGTAAATGGAATATGGGATTCACTTTAAAGGTAGATCGACACACTCTGCTTGTTGTAAAATTAAAATGTAATAATCTTTATCCGAACACTGTCTCTTAAGATACAGGATACCCTAGTTTAAGAGGCAGGGTTTATCAGTTTTGTATACAGATTTTTCCAACCTACGCAAGCCCTACCAATTCACCAATTGTTTATAAGATTACTCTGTAATACCTCTACGTAATGGTTATATATCTGTAATTCTTGAAGCAATAAATTTATTATTATTATTACTTTTACATGTCATTATAAAAAAATAAAAATAAGCTAGATACTCGTAGTCGAGACTTCATTTTTAAGTCCAGACATAATCTGACGACGGCACGGTTGGCGCAGTGGTTAAGTGATTGACTGCTGCGCTGCGTGTCGCGGGTTCGATTCCCGCACGGAACAAATATTTGTATGGCCTACAAGTAGTTATTCCGGCTCTGGCTGTTTGTGCATGTGAGTTTGAATGTTTGTAAACGCACCCATGATACAGGAGAAATTCCTAGTTTGGGGCAACGTTTAAAAAAAAAAAAAACTTTATACGTAATATTTCCTCTAGAGAGCTCTACTCAAATTATTTGCCCATGAGTCCTTTTTATGTCAGACATGTCCAATTGTCTATTAGCGACAGTAGGTTACCTCTTTCTAATACATTAAAACTAAACCTTCATCATTCATCTGACCACTTTATGAAAAGTTAAAAGCAGTTGCCTATTTATCTGGAAGATGAAAGTTCGAACTTAGGGATAGGTATCCCTAAGTTCGAACTTTCATCTTCCAGAACTATACCTTTACTTAAATTAGCATAATATATTTAGCAAAGTTTTTAGCTAAAATCCTGACTAAGTTTCACCTAAGTTGGTCTAAGTGAAATGTTAATAGTCGGTAATATTTGCTTAGAGAGTTTCTGTTGATTTAACATAGTGGCCTTGGTTCATCCGCCTTACTGCTATGCATTCCTGGTACCTGTACGAGATATACTATGATGTGCAAAGTGATTGTTTTTAGTTGTTAATTAAGAGAGTGATAGAAACTTCGTACGTAGGTGTGGTGAAACTCAAAGTTTAACTGCAATTTTTTGTCGCCTCACTATTATGAATTCCTGGTACCACTGCGAGGTTCATGTTGTGCAAAGTGATCGTTTTAATTAAGAGCTGTTTATTAATTAAGACAGTCAAAGAAACGATGTACAAGCCCTGCTCCCTGGTGTCCAAGCCTCCGTGTCCCGGGAACCAAGGACGGCACCTTTTCCAACTTACATGTGCTAGTGCTCAGAACGATACTGTGTAAGGGCACACTATCGTTCGGACCCGCAACCTAGCTTACTAATACTACGTATCTATGTAAACCTACTATGAGAATTACACGTATGAACCTTGCCTTTATTTATTTATTTCATTAACAATTTTTACATTGTGTCGAAATGTATTACATTTAAATCTAAAATAACAGGAAACACAATTTAAAGATAAGAAATAACAAATACATATTATGACTACTGTATCCTACATGTGTGACAAATTTTAAAACAATCTTCGTAGTTAAACAATTAAAAATCCAAAAGCCTGTATGTTTCTATCACCTAACTTAATTGTTAACGGGCTGAGCAGCCTACGCTAATGCTGAATATGAGGCCGTTTCGATTCCCAGGAAGGACAAAGTATTATTGTGTTTATCCATCAGAAATTTCTAAGTAGCAGCCCGGAGTCTGGACTTGTGCCCGGTTGCTAGGGTCGCTCCCTATTCTGCCTAATCCTTCGGAGAAAACAGGGGTGATGTTAGTTATGGCCCTAGCCGTTACAATGGCGCCCAATGTACGTTGAGAAAAGATTTCCAAACTCGAAAAAAGTATTTGCAAAATAAGCATTCTCACCACAGATATTTACATACCTTATCTTATCCATGTACTTAATATAATATTTTAAAAGCGAAAGTAACTCTTGTCTGTTTGTTGTTTTGTCACGCCTAAACCACTGATTTCATCTCAGAATACCAGATTCTGTAATGTAATGATCGTTTTAAAATTTGACGCTTAGGTAGACTGGGACATCGAGTAGCATGTGGGCTGTTTGTTATCCTTTTTTAGGGTTCCGTACCTCGAAAGGAAAAAACGGAACCCTTATAGGATCACTTTGTTGTCCGTCCGTCCGTCTGTCTGTCAAGACCCTTTTTCTCAGGAACGCGTGCAGGTTGCAAGCTAGAATTTATATCAAATACTCAGGTCTAGTAACTCTTAGAGCTGTGAAAAAATCAAACTTCTAAGCCAACGCAATCAAAAGATACAGCAGCTTATGTTGCAAAGTTCCGCAAATTTTCGACACTCGCAAGGGAATCCAAACCTACAGGGTACTTCCCGTAAACTCAGAATCTTGAAATTTGGTACGAAGCAACGTCTTATAGCACAGATAAAGGGAAAATTGCGAAAACCGTAAATTTTTAATTACATACCTACAAATTTTTACGGAGCCCTCGGTGCGCGAGTCCGACTCGCACGTGACCGGTTTTTATTCCTGGTATTAAGAAATGACACGTAGACATAGTCACGAGCAACAACTAGTTGTATGTTTGTTTAATTAAGGCAACGTTGAGATCATAATTAGAAGATTATTAATAAGAGCGGCGTGGGATGAACTACACGCTTCAGTAGGGTTCATATACCTGACGGATATCTATATTATAACTATATTCTATTTATTAGACAAACTTACGTCAGTTTGTCTAATGTCTAGTCCCTAATCTATTCTTGTACAACACATCTCATCATCATCTGCCTAGCATTTTCCTAACCATGTCGGGGTCCGCTTCCAGTCTAACCAGATGCAGCTGAATACCACGATTTTACATGGAGCGACTGCCTATCTGACCTCCACAACCCAGTTACTGAGTAATACGATACCCTTGGTAAGACTGGTTGTTAGACTTTCAGGCTTCTGACGACCCGTAACGACTGTCCAAGATCCACGAATGACAGCCGGGACCAACAGCTTAACGTGCTTTCCGAAGCACGGAGGGGTCTTGGTATGTAAAGATGGTCACCCATCCACGGACCAACCGCGGCAAGCGTAGCTTAATCTGATTAATCGACCCGTGCGGCAGTTATTACTTAGCCACGAGCCGAAATAAAACGACTATAAATTGACATATATTGGCTATAGGTACCTCTTAATCACCACGCACCACGCTGTCACCACGAATAAACGCTTCATCCTTTTATTTTATTTTTTCATAATACTTTAACAGTGTCTTCTGCATTATTGCACTTTGCAGGGCATTTGTTTTACCTTACGGTCCGACTCAAACTTTATGGCGGCTCGGAACATGAGGCGAGTCACTGCGCAGTACCAAATTCACGTGTCAGCGGGGGTGAGGGGTGAGGTACGGTGCAGTGAGTAGCGCACTTCAGAGCAGCTACTTACTTTACTTTTGGTTATCAGAGTAGCCACAAACTTACTGTTTTTTTACTGTGTTTTAAAAGTAAAAGAAGCCATCACCCAAATTGCGTAACAAATTTTCAATCACAATCTCGATCATTTTGAAGGATATTGCTAATACATTGCTTCATACCCGAGCCCCAAGATACTGACTAGCTGTCGAGTTTGGGGCTCACTAGCAAATAATATATTGATAAATGATTTTATTTTGTAACTAGATGAGGTCGGCGTTTCCTATCTAACTAGTCTGAGAAGAAAGGCCGAAACAAGCTCAGAGATCACAGTCTCTTTTAAAGTCCAGACATAATCTTGGTCAGATCATATGAAGACCATGTAGATCGATGTCTGAGATGGTCTTTTGAGGAAAGAACCACACTGATTGAGAGGACCTGTCCAGTCAGTGCACGCATTTGTCAGAAATCGTGCAGCTCAACTCAAAACATAAGGAACTTGACGATTCGACGAACAATACCAAAGAAAGGACATTTGGGTAGGCCACATTAATTCCTCAAACCGCCAGACCATGACAAAAAATAACAGAACACAGAGAAAAATAAAATGACCCACATAGTCTTCACATTCACAATAAAAAAAAAAAATTGTGACCTACGGGTAGCTGTAGGTAGTATTTTAAGGTACTCATTCCGTCTCAAATTGCTATACACCTGTGAACTGGCTAACTGGAAAGTAAAATATTTTATATTTCAAAGTCAAAACGTTTATTGCGAACTGAGTGTACAATGTTGGTGTGTATACTATAGTAGTCTTTGGTTGGTGTTATGTTGTGTTAGTACTTATGACTTAGCAGCCTTTTACAAGCATTGCAATTATCATTCGCCTGACCTTGGGGCCTTAAAAGGCCACTTTAAGCAATACCTCTAAAAGCTATTCATTTCCTGAATTCCCAGCAGATCATTAGCAATTCCTCTAACTTTCGTAAAATTTCATTTCATCTTTGGTGTAAACATTGCCGCATGAAAAAAAAAAAAAAACGGAATTTTATCGGTAAATTTTTCATTACAGTTTGTATTAATCAAATTGGTATTTTATTTTTTATTTCTACAGTTTAAATGTTATTTCATTGTGATATGAATTGCACACAGATCATATTATGAATTGTCAGTTTGTGACCATTTTACGATTTTTAATATGATTCATATTGTTATCCTATTATGATTCTGCCAAAGAGGCCTTTTTAGGCCCCCTTATCATCCTAAATTATCATGCATTAAACATTCTGTATGTTCTAAAAATGTCTCCTCAACAACGTAAATAATGCAATGAATATTGTTGAACTGTCAAAATGAAATTCATTGCCACTGTTAGTGTGTTACGCACTTACCCCGCTGTTCCTAATACTTTTATTTACCGACATAAATAATGTTTTACTAAAGAGCTCTCGACTTCTGAAGTTATTTTGTTGATTCATATGTTTTTCTGCTAAGTCATAATACTTTCACTTGGGAGCTTAGATGTTTGTCGTCTCGGGTCTTTTGAGGTCATGGCCAGTATTAAACGGTTCTTTTTTAGAGTTCCGTACCTCAGAAGGAAAACCGGAACCCTTATAAGATCACTTCGTTGTCCGTCTGTCTGTCCGTCCGTCTGTCAAGACCTTTTTTCTCAGGAATGCGTAGAGTTATCAAGTTGAAATTAATATCAAATACTTAAGGCTGCAATCTCTTGAAGCAGTGAAAAAATTAAACTTCTAAGTCAACGCAATCAAATGATGCGGGCGTTTATGTTCCATTTATGCCGCATATTTGACACTCACAAGGGAATCAAAACCTATAGGGTACTTCCCGTTGACCTAGAATCATAAAATTTGGCAAGAAGCAATGTCATGTAGCACAAGTAAAGGAAGAAATCCTAAAACCGTAAATTTGTACGGAACCCTCGGTGCGCGAGTCCAACTCGCACTTGACCGGTTTTTTTTTGTTTACTGCCAATGAAATGGAAAGGTAAACGAGCAGCCGTTTACTATTTAAGTCAAATGTTTGGTTTGCGTGTGTGTTTAATGTTTTTTTTCTCCGTGCCTCGGAGAGCACGTTAAGCCGTTGGTCCCGGCTGTCATTCGTGGATCTTTGAGAGTCGTTATGGGTCGTCAGTAGCCCGAAATTCTGACAACCAGTCTTACCAAAGCGTATCGTATTACCCAGTAACTGGGTTGAGGAGGTCAGATAGACAGTCGCTCCATGTAAAATACTGGTATTTATTTATTTAAACTTTTCGCACAAAAAGGTAGAAAGGCGGACTTAATCAGCTGCATCCGGTTAGACTGGAAGCCGATCCCACCATAGTTGGCAAAAGGCTGGGCAGATGATGATAATGTTTGGTTTACGTGTGTGTTAGCGCTTTTATAGTTATTGATGTTTATTTATGACGATTATGTTTCGTGTTTGAGCGACTGGATTTGATGTTGAACGGAGTCGCAAAAGAATAAGTGAACTTGCAATGATAAATTTTATTATACACCTAATTCACATGATCCATTTGAGTTTAAGTCGAGAAATGCATTCCTGGTACCTCTGCCCCTTTGCGAAGTGATTGTTTTTATTTGTTCATTAATATAATGATGAAAATGCGTAGGAAGGTATTAGTTTTTTTGAAGTGAAAACTTCTTTAGCGGCGTTGTGCACTTTTTTTGTGATGGGTAAAAATTTTTAAACTCGCGTCAGGACACGTGACCTGATCGAAAATTCGTAAGACGGAGCTCGCGTCAGGACGCGTGACATGATCGAAAATTCGTAAGATGGAGCGAGAGTTTTTTGTGATGGGTAAAAAATGTTAAACTCGCATCAGGACACGTGACCTGATCGAAAATTCGTAAGAGGGAGCTCGCGTCAGGACACGTGACCAGATCGAAAATTCGTAAGACAAAGGGAGAGTAGACCACATTCCAAAATATCAAAAATGCCAATGTTAATATTCAAGTTTTCACTTCTGTCGGCACTCCCGGAGTGCAACCCGTTTTTTTTATTTTTGTATATGGCAATCAAACCTGCTGGAAATTGGTTACCGTTGTCTATGCTATATAATAATATGCTTTGCTATAACATTTGCAATACCAGAAGTATAGCAGGTGAGCGTTGCCTCCTCATATACACTACTGAAAAGTTTCAAGTGCCTGTAAATTTGCGTTGATTTTTAACTTCAATGTACACAAAAACATAGATTTTCTTTTAAAAAAATCTTATTACCTTTTAATCTCAAATGTAATAGCAATAACATTACAAAAACTTACATCACATCATAATAGAGGAGTTTCATTAGAAAGTATGTAGAACTGTCCCACGGTAACAATGTATGTTTCTTTAGAGGGAACGTAATCATTGAACAATGATGTTCTTTTAATACATCATTGATGATTCCGTATTATCATCCGCATTGGGGTCGGCTTTCAGTCTACCTAGATTTTACCTTTGTAGATAGAAAAAAGCGGCCTCGAACGAAGTACGGGTTCCGTATCATTGTACAATATACAACACTCCAATTAAAAAAAAAATATATAGTATAAAAACATGGTTCTTGTATGGGTTCCTCTTTATTTTTAACTTCATTTTATTTTTATTATTTTTTGTTATAGCGACCAAGTAAATTTTATAGGTATCTGCCTATTACGGTTTAGAAGATATAGCCCTGTGACAGACGGACGGACAGTGGATTCTTAGTAATAGGGTCCCATTGACCCTTTTTTTTGTTTTTGAGGATGGGAAATCATCAAATGACCCCTCCCGCTCGGGGTGGAGTGGAAGGGAGTGTCAGACTCTTACTGACTAAAATCCACCCGTGTTCCTTCCTTAGCCCTTTATGTTCCAGGGTAGCAGTAACCCTTTCGGACGATCCCGCTACCCCGGCAGGGTTCGGCCCTGTCGGGCCCCGTCAACTATGCTGACATCTCATTGAGGCGCGCGTGGAACACATACGCGCCGTCCGGCACGGGCCTGGTCCTGATCGGACGGAGAGCTACCCATTGCTCTCCGCCCGCAGGCCCGCGCCTACGGTGGCCGGGAGTCGTCACGCGGCTCCCGACGCCCGGAGCGTCTCCCACGGCGGCTGAGGCGTGAGGATCTCTCCCTCGCCCATCGCGCCACCTCCTCCGCTAGCATGACTGCTTCGCAGAAGGAGGTGACCGCCTCCCACTCCCTCTTGCCCCGGACCATGGCTTGAACCAGGGCCGGATGCGAGAGGTCGCCGCCGCTGCCGATCGCCTCTACGAGGACACGGCGGTGATCTGCCCAAACCCTTGGGTACTGAACCCTAACACGAGCTGAGTGAGTCAGTGCGGGATTCTTATACGATAAGAATAAATCAATTGATCGCGTGCTTAGTGCGTGTTTTCAATTCGATTTTATCTTTCGTAATAAAGTAGTATATACAGGGTGTCAGGGACACCGACGCGCAAACTGTAACCATGGATTCAGCACCTGAGTTTAGACCCCATAGCGTCAAAATTTTTTGTCGGTTATTAAAATAGAATATTGCTGTTCCATACATTTTATACCGCGTAGGTATTGCACTTTTCTATGTAACAGAAGATTTTTTTTTTGATAACCGACGAAAAATTTCGACGCTATGGGGTCTAGTATCATGTGCTGAATCCATGGTTACAGTTTGCGCGTCGATGTCCCTGCTACCCTGTATATGGCCAAGTGGTTCAGACCTCGCCTCTCATGCACGAAGTTGCGGGTTAAAATCCGGTCAATTAACAATGTGACTTTTCAATTCATATATTTTATTTGTTTATCTTGGACGTTACTGACATCGGTGAAGGAAAAACATCGTAAGGAAACCTGCACTTAAAATGAATATAACTAACTTCGCCTAAGTGTTCACGGTGAGATTATTACAGAATCCGGCAGGTCCTTAAAAACTTGGTCCTTCGATCCTCAACATTTAATAAGCAAGAGCATTATAAACTTCTTAAGCTAATCAAACAGCCAGTAATACACTTAACGAAGAAAACTTTTGGGTATATCAAAAAAGTATTTACGGAGCGAAAGTCACGCGTAACTTAGTTTGTTGGACGACAGGTCAGGAATTAGTTATGTGTAATCTTGGCCTCATAAGCTCTCTTTGAGGCACTTAAATGTTGCCATTAGGAACCCGACCTAGATAATGAAGTAAATAAATATTTGATAATATAAATCAGTCGGCTCAGTAATGACAGCCGCACGGGTCGATCGATCAGGTTAAGCTACGCTTGCCGTGGTTGGTCCGTGGATGGGTGACCATCTTTTCATACCAAGCACGTTAAGCCGTCAACTGCTATTCTAACCGGGTGCAGCTGTGTACCAGTATTTCACTTGGAGCGACTGCCTATCTGACCTCCACAACCCAGTTATTGGGTAATACCCTTTGGTAAGACTGGTTGTCAGATTTTCGGGCTTCTGACGACCCGTATCGTAACAACTGTCAAAGATCCATGAATGACAGCCGGGACCAATGGCTTAACGTGCTTTCAGAGGTACGGAGGGTCTCGGTATATCAATTATAATTTCAGGATGCCGTTGGGACTGGTGCGCTATTGTAGTGCGTTCGGTATGTTCGCATTTGCGCATACCGATGATTTTTACGCCATAATGCGCAAAAAAAACTAATTCCATCTTGTCAAGGGCGCGGTCTAGTTCTAACAGCACCCTAAGTATGTTAATGGAAAAATACGACGCACCTTGGTTGTCGCACGCTGTGGACATGCTGGTCAGAAGACCTCACAGCTAACCTTATAATTTTCTTTTTATTTTTGTTTTTGTCTTTATGTTTGTGTTTACTAACAATCGTCTTTAAGAACAATGTTACTAACTATTGGGATTAGTTGCCTTAAATAAACAAATATTGAATTGAATAAATTCTGTCACCTCCATGAAAATTAATCTCAAACTTAAAAATATGGTAAATTCACGTTGTTTTCGACTACTCCAATTTTCTTTTCTAGTTATTTTCGCTACGGATCTTAATCTAGTTCAACCGAGGTTAAGTGTGAATGGATCGCTTTTAAAATTTTCGTGTTTATATTTACAGAAAAGCGCTAAAATACCGGGTGGCAGGGACATCGACGCACAAACTGTAACCATAGATTCAGCACATGAGTTTAGACCCCATAGAGTCGAAATTTTTGGTCGGTTATCAAAAAAAAAATCTTCTGTTACATAGAAAAGTTCAATACGTCTACGCGGTCAAAATGTATGGAACAGCAATTTTTTTTATAACCGACGAAAAATTTCGACGTTATGGGCTATGCTATCAACCGAGCACGAATCACGCTGGGCTGCTGCTGAGACATTCCTGATGGAAACACCCAATAACACTTTATTCAACCAGAGAATAGAACCCAGAACCTTGTGCTCAGTGCAGTAGCGCATGCAACCACTAGACCATCGAAGTAGATATCTAATTAAAACAACCCCAAAACATGTTGACTCACCCGGGAATTTAGCTCAGTATCACACAAATTCAGCAGTCGCACTGCACCCAAGTAAATTTCAATTTGTCTTCCATTATAAACCCTTCCTATTTACTTATTACATAACAAACATGTCTTCGTATAACTTGGCGTTGTCATACAGTGTGGCGTCGAGACAACTAACATTATATTACATGTTGGCAGTCCCGTTACATGTAATACAGCCGACGATAAAGCACAAATAGGAACAGAAGGCCGGCTCAATACAATGAGTGAAAATAGGTGCACGGACATTTAGACCCGTACGTATGTATGGCGATCTCAAACCAGCCAATTTACCTAGTCTTTTCCTAACCATGTTGGGGACGGCTTCCAGTCTAACCGGATGCAGCTGAATACCAGTATTCCATATGGAGCGACTGCTTATCTGACCCCCATAACCTAGTTACTGGGTAACACGATACCCCTTGGTGGTCTGACTTTTGGGCTTCTGATTGCCCGTAACGACTGTCAAAGATCTATGAATGACAGCCGGGACCAAGGCTTAACGTGCTTTCCGAGGCACGGAGGGGTTTTGATATAAACAAAGGATGGTCTCCTATCCACAAACCGACCGCGGCAAGCGTAGCTGATCCTTCGATATCCCGTGCGGCCGTTATCATTTGGCCACGCGTCCCTCTTGGTGACCCCAACCCACCTCAAACAAATGACAGTCGCGAGTGCGCTTGTACTTGCTGTAAGTCAAGCTTGTCTATGTGTGCGTGTGTTTCCGCTCGATGCGCGAAGCCGGCCTTCTCTGTTCTTATCTATTCTGTGGCAACACACCCAAAGATTAAGGGACGGGGTTTGAGCCAACACATTAACGTCGGCTTGTATCTTGTAGAATATGGGGAAGGAAGTCTTCTTATAATTAAGCCAGATTTTGTGCATGTTTTTGTCAAGAAAAGGTCTGTGCTGCAGGATGTGAGATGAATTAGGCCTAATTGCCTCATCTCACAGCCTGCAGCAGAGGTGTAATTAATTGATAGTAATTACTATCTCCGTCTAAAAGGAGCTTATACTTCATTTTTTTTAAGACGGGAAATTTTTCCTGTAATCTTATAAATCGTATGAGACACAATCAGGAGGTATGTATATAACTTTAATTTCGGAAGTCGGTTTCTTTAGTTTTTTATTTGAGGTTTTTGTCACCGACTTCCAAAATTAAGCCTTTTTTCACTTTGTAGTGTTTTTTTGAAAGTCGGTGTTTTTTTTTTTTGTAATAAAGTTTTTATTTCACTTTTTAGTGGAGTAAAATATATCTAAATTGCTATAGGTGTGCCTATTATAATAATGGAACAAACCTCTCGATCGTGAACTGGTGACAATGTTGGTCACATTGCCTGGGAAGTATAACTTAAAAAATAAAAAAACTTTTATTGCGATACCAGGCAATATACAGTTTGACGTCAGTTATCACATGTTGCCAGCCTCCACACACATTACGTAAGATGGAACGGGTCGAGATGACATTGAGAATTATAGCCACAGAGTAATGATCTTCATAATTGAAAGAAAACATTGTAGAATCGTGTTCCTACTATAGGGCGGAACAATACCCATGACATAGCCGTTATTAACGCATTCAGTACAGGAAACTAAGTATTATTGAAATGCAAAACAGGATTCGTTGGAGTATTTAAACTTAAGTTAAAACATTAAAAAACTAGTTTTCATGAAAAATCGTAAAAAAAATGTGGGATCTTTGACCTTCAGTATCTCTGTAACCAGAAGGTTTCTAGGTGTGGTAAAAAAAAAAACAAAGCTCTCAAATACCAACAAAAGAAAACAATTACACAAAAATTATCATCATCTTCGGAATGAGGAAAATGTCGTGAGGAGAGTTTTAGGTATGGATGTCGATGGCTATAAGTGTAGGGGAAGACCAAAGAAACGATGGATGGGCTGTGTGAATGATGTTATGGTTAGAAAGGGGGTGACTACCGAGATGATGACTAATAGAGAAATATGAAAGAAAAAGATATGTTGCGCTGACCCCAAATAAATTGGGACAAGAAAAAAAAAAAATTATGAAAAGATTAATCACGCTTCGGTATGCAATTTACAATGTGTTGCTATAACGATAAGGTACTATTGCCAAACCTCTAGACACCCATATAGATAGTTTGTTACTTCCATAAGCCACGTTATGCCTTTAGCTAACACAACCACGACCAAATCTTCAAGGCAATTTGTGGTGCTAACGTTGTTATGTCTCCTAACACATAGTGCCCATTCGTGTGCCCATCTCAGCTTACTAGGCCACAGTGTAACTCCTTACAGTGGTTCAACGGGAGCGTTTTTGCAGAGCAAACGTGCGGAGGGTCAGGGTAAGTGGGCGGAGCTAATGTCCCAAACGGACGTACTGCAGTTCGGGACAATAGTAAGTATAATGGACTGTTGAATAAATACTTTATATACAGGTATTTATATTAATATTTCTATAACAAAGTCAATATTAATTTAATTGTGTGCGTAATAAAATTTTAAACTTGTGGCATATTTTAGAAATCATAGTCAAGTCATTGACAAATCACTTTTGAACGTCCAAATTTTCAGGAAGGAAAATAGAATTGATTCTAGTCGCCCCTTTCAGAAGGAAGTTTCGTATGGAGAGGAATAGGCAACAAACTCCACTGTTATTCTTTTACAATGTTTTATTTTTCAGAGATTGATATGAAAGAATTTACTAATGAGCACACTCACAAATCACAATATTATTTTAAATTAGTTGCAAGTAAGCTGGCTGTATCTATTCCAAATAGCATGTTCGACTGTATGTAATATGTGAAATGTGTGGACGATGAACCACTGTAAGTAGTTACACTGTGACTTGGCACACTAGATTCGCGTTACGACCGTGCAGGGAGGCATTTGACTGAGGGAGTGGGTCGGTTAAATGTGCTAGGTAAAGGACAGTTGTGTTAGCTGATTATATGAGTTATTTCAGTGTTTATTATCTTTGTAAGTTGTTTTTGTTGATTAACTTGTTTAGTAGTATAAAAGCTAGACTAATTGTTCCTTCGGGGAAAAAAACGTAAGACATATTTTATGTTTTGACTTATGTATAATAATTCTGATTATCATCAAACTGAAAAAACCAGAAGGCCTATTTTCGTAATTAAAAACGTTTAAAATTTAAGTTGCACTCTCATCTCGGCGACAAACAAAAGTCAAAAACTTGTCAGAAATGTAGGGAAATTAGAGGTATTTTTGACAAATTGAGACTGAGATCAGACTGTGAACGTTCTTAAAATAACGAGAATCGCCCCTCAGTTTGAAAGCGCGATGATCACCGCCATGTCTGTCAGACCTGTCAGTCTGCCTGTCATAGCCCAGGTACACATAGGTGATATTTTCCCACCGCGATTCACGCACTGGATTTTCAAGCTCTGCTTAGCGCCGAGAATTGAAAATCCAACAGTTTATTTAATGGACGTGCTAGGATGCAATCTGTTGGATTCTCAACCCTCGGGCTAACACCGTGTGTTTAAAATCTAGTGCGCGATAAAATCCTGCCACGGTATTTTTTCTCGAGACCGTATTTCAGCCACGGCAGCCAATTTCTAAGGAGAGAAGGAGCCTTCGGCGCGGGAGATATTATAGTGCACAAGTGTGCGCGCAAACCAGGTACACTCCCTCTTTCCTCACTCTCATAGTCCGATGGGGCGGCAATCCGACACGACTGGAGAGAGATCAGACGCAGGACCAACGGCTTCACGTGCTTTCCGAGGCACGGGGGTATCACACCACCAATTTCCAAACTCCGGGCTCCGGGCTCCAGGCTCCGGGCTCCGGGCTGTTACTAAGAAATTCCTACTGGATGAACTCAATAACACTTTGCCCGAACCGGGAATCGAACCCAGGACCCCACGTTCAGCAGTCGCGCTTGCAACCACGAGACCAACGGGGCAGTTAACGGGGAGCTTACAAACATAGGGAAGCCCATATCCGAGATTTTGATGTAAGTACCTATCTTTCTTCTTTTCTTTTTAAAATAAATGTTGCCCCACATTAGGAATTTCTCCTGTATCGTGGGTGCGTTTACAAACATTTAAACTCACACACACAAACAGCCAGACCCGGAACAACTACTTGTAAGTCATACAAATATTTGTTGCGTGCGGAAATCGAGTCCGCGACACGCAGCGCAGCAGTCAATCGCTTAACCACTGCGCCAACCGTGTCGTCAAAAAATGTTATATTAGACACATCAACACTGTCTAGGGATATTTTGGATTTACTCAATTTACTCAAAATTTATTAAAAATAACATACAACATGCATATATTTTTATAAAGCCCATTTATCAGACTACACTCCAGAATAAAAGAAAACTATTTTTTTTGCGTAAACAATTTTTTATTCAAATAAAGAAAAAACGTGAAATAATGGTAAAACTAACAATGAATGTGTTTCTCAAGAAAAAGTGAAAAATAAGGAAAAATTAATCTGTTTTTAACAGTTATGTGAAAAATCAGTAGTCAGTAAAACCACCCATGACGTTAATAACGGTCCTGCAACGGTTTTTCATGCTTTGGATTAAGTTATCCAAGTCTTGCTGCGGTATATTGTCCCAAGTCCGGCTAAGATGCAAAAAAAGAAAGAAAGAAAGAAAGAAAGAAAGAAAAAGTATTTATTGCGACTCGCACAGGAAGATCATAAAACTAAACACAAACAAAAATAAAAATAAAAAAACAAATTATATAAAAAAATAAAAAAAATAAATATGTACCAAAAGCTGAAATATGTAAAAAAAGTTGCTCTTCTGTCGCAATGCTTGCAGGAAATTCCTCAAAGCCCTTCTTTGGAGCATGTCCCACGCGTGTTCTATCGGGTTTAGGTCAGGCGATTGAGTGGGCCAGCCTAAGACCGATACGTCGTGCTCCTGCAACCAGCTCGTCACCACTCTCGCTGTGTGCGGACGGGCGTTATCGTGCATGAGCGTGAATTCTTGGCCCATTTGTAGTCGATGGGGGTAGATTATTGGTACTAGCATCTCGTTACTGTATTTTTCAGCCGTCATGGTGTTTCTGATCCAAAAGAGGTCGGTTCTTACACCAACACGAATTCCCGCCCAAACCATAATTGTCCCGCCGTGGTATGAATAGACTTCCTGAGGATGTTGCAGACGGCTCTCACGACCAGGAACTCGCCAAACACGTACTCTACGTGTATCGGGATGGAAACCGAACCGGGACTCATCGGTAAACTACAGACCACTGGTTATCTTCCCAGAGCAAATGTTCACGAGCCCACTCTAGTCGTCGTCCACGATTTCCTCGGCGTAGTGCTGGAGTACGAAGCGGTCTGCGAGCATGAAGGTTAGCTTCATGCAGCCTTCTCCTCACAGTTTGGTCACTCACAAGCAACTGGTGCTCTGACTGGAGCCTCTGAACCAACTGCATGGCCGTAACATTTGGTTGTCTTCTCGCGGCAACTTGCAAAAATCAGTCTTGTCGTTGAGTGGTTATACGCTTCCTGCCTGGGTGTCTTTCAGCCACATCACCAGTAGCACGATAACGTAACCATAACCTTGATATCACATTTTGTCTTGTTCCAATCTCCTCAGCAATACTCCGTTGAGTAGCCCCAGTTTGGAGCATGCATACTGCCCTTAACATTTCCTCTCTCGTTAAATGGCGCCGCTGCATGATGGACACAATAACATTAATTCGAAATTAACCGATAACTTGTTATTAAACTTAAATTTGACACAAAAAAACAGCCAAAAACTACTGTAGGTAAATGAAACCTTCAGACTTCGCTACCATTATGCCGCGTAAGTCTTTTGTTTTTAATTTATTTTTTCAAATTCAAATTTAGAATCGTTCAAAAAGGTTTACAAAATAAGCTTTCTTCAAATGAATTTAAAACTGGCCAGTATTTTTTGAGTTTAATAACTTTATACAAAATATCCCTAGACGGTGTTGATGTGTGTATATATAATCTCATACAATTTTACAAAATCCCTTTTCCCCGATGCCCAAGAGAAAAGGTGTAAAATTCCGTCTCACGTAAGTTTAAAAACAAAACTTATAAAATTCCTCTTTGCAGAGAAAAAACTGAGTAACGCAACGTTTGTATAAATATTAAAGCAGTGTTACACTTTCTGTTACAGCAACAAGTTTTGTACAAATACGTTGTTCTTTTACACCGTATTTACTATTCATTGTATGAGGGTGTTTAGGGTTACCACCATTTTGTTTTCTGCTAGGATATGAATAGAGAATGGTAAAAAATAAAGTGGACGATGTAGTATATGGCAGTTTTCTTACTGGAATCACCAAGGAGGTCGGATAAGAGTGACACTGGCTGATTACCGTGGAGGCTGTCTTCTGATGACACAGATGACGTAAGGGGAACCGTTGTTGTACCACGTCCACGATGAACTGCTTTATTCTGGCACAATCCTGATGATTTTGAACCTGCTGAACCACTTACATATATGATGACCAGAGAGTAAAGGTTATTCTGCGCTGTTAAAGGTATAAAAGTGCGTTAAAACATGCGAAAAAAACATTTTTATTTTTATCGTTATCTATAGTAGAAAAAGGGGGCTAATGGCTAAGCAATAACAGCCACACGGGTCGATCGATCAGGTTAAGCTACGTTTGCCGCGGTTGGTCCGTGGATGGGTGGCCATATTTACATACGAAGACCCCTGTTGGTCCCGCCTGTCATTCGTGGATCTTTAACAGTCTTTACGGGTCGTCTGAAGCCCGAAAGTCTGACATCCGGTCTTACCAAGGGGTGTCGAATTATCCAGTAACTGGGTAGTGAAAGTCTGATAGGCAGTCGCTCCATGTAAAATACTAGTATTCAGCTGCATCCGGTTAGACTGGAAGCCGACCTCAACATAGTTGGGAAAAGGCTAAGCAGATGATGATGATCTATAGTAAGTATTTTGAGAAAAATAGTAAAATCAAAAGTCATTTATTCAAATTAGGCTGAGAATCAGCACTTTTCGAACGTCAAAATTACAAAAGACAGTCCTCCAAAAACGCCCGCCCTTCACCACTTCCTAGTGCTATCGCTGGGAAGAAGAAGTGGCGCAACAAACTCCCCAGCAGCACAGCTATCTGTTCAGTTAGAAAACACTTGCTTGTATACAGTACTAGGTATCTTTGTTCAGTAATTAACATTACAAGACCAGAACATAAAATTAAATTATTTGCCATAAATGTCAGCTAGCCACGCCATTATACCAACAAATATAATATAAACCATACGTACTCAAGCTAAAAAATAAATAATTAAAATAAAAATATAAATAAAAACTTAGTAGCCAAATAAAAGCCTCCAGGCATAAAGGGTGTGACAGCTTACATATTTATGCATTGCTGGGTTCTGTTCACATAGCTGTCACTTAAAGTTACAAATGATAAACTAAGACCATCGAAGAGAGGACACGATGGAGCATACGGTGGAGGTCTGCCCCGCTTGGGCAGAGCACCGCCGTGTCCTCGTAGAGGCGATCGGCAGCGGCGGCGACCTCTCGCGTGCGGCCCTGGTTCAAGCCATGGTCCGGGGCGAGAGGGAGTGGGACGCGGTCACCTCCTTCTGCGAAGCAGTCATGCTAGCGAAGGAGGTGGCGAGATGGGCGAGGGAAAGATCCTCACGCCTCAGCCGCCGCGGGAGACGCTCCGGGCATCGGGAGCCGCGTGACGACTCCCGGCCACCGTAGGCGCGGGCCTGCGGGCGGAGAGCAATGGGTAGCTCTCCGTCCGATCAGGACCAGGCCCGTGCCGGACGGCGCGTATGTGTTCCACGTGCGCCTCAAAGAGATGTCAGCATAGTTGACGGGGCCCGACAGGGCTGAAGCCTGCCGGGGTAGCGGGATCGTCCGAAAGGGTTACCGCTGCCCTGGTACATAAAGGGCTAAGGAAGGAACACGGGTGGGTTTCAGTCAGTAAGAGTCTGACACTCCCTTCTGCTCCACCCAGAGCAGGAGGGGTCATTTGATGATTTCCCATCCTCAAAAAAAAAAAAAGACCATAGAAGTAAAATAAATAAATAAGTTAATAACAATAACCTGTCAGTAAGCTAATTCTGAAGAAAGAACATAAACATTGTCTTGCGTTAAATTAGGGCGACCAAGTAACATAGCGCTATCAGCCTGTAGCTGTGATTTGAGAATGAAGGTTTGTTTTCTATTTTGTTAAGTGCCTGTTACTTATTGAAAGGCCTACACTGTCTTCCCATACCTGTTAACACAGTAATTTGAAAACTTTGTAAAAAGCAAATTATTTTAAAGAGTAATCGTGGAATTTCTTGCCGTCTCTTCTCCATAGGAAACGATCAATTGGAACCGTGCATCTAGCTTCTGACGTTTCATAAGTGACCATGTAGGTTTATGTGAAATAAAATTTTGATTTAAGGGCAAAGGCAAAGAAAACCAAACAGACAAAGAACAGACACAGAATATCCAGTATTTTCTAGCACTGGTATAATGCGTTTTGGTGGTTTTAGTTAAAATTGGTTTCGATGCGATAGTCTCCATAATAATAATCTCTCTATAATAGTATATTAGGAAATTGAAAAACTGAATAAAACCAAATTATTTAAAAGTTTCTTTGAATTATAAGCTCGATTACATAAGCTACCTAATTGATATATTATAATTTTTATATGCTTAAAAAAAACGACTGTTTTTTTATAATGTTAAAGAAATATGCCAAAATAAATAATATTGGCTGTATAATATGTTATACTACCTACGTCATTGCCGAAATTAAAATCTTAAATAAACATTTAACTTTAATAAAATGATCGATCAACATTTCCAAACTGTAAAATAAATATTTCAGCTAAATCCAACTCAAAACATACGGAGAGTCTAATTGAATTGATTAAATCGTATATATCCTTTTATGTTCCGATTTGTTGAAACAATTATCAATAAAAGTATTCAAAGCATATTTAAATAGGCACATCTGCTTTATTAAAACTTTCGTCAAAAAAATAAATGAATTCAGCAAAAGACGATGTTTCAAAATGTTTTAAACAAGTTGTTTAATATCATCTACCTAACCTTTTTAATTATATATATTGGGGTCAGTTTCCAGTCTAATCGGTTTAAAGTATCAGTATGACCTCTACAACACAGTTACTGGTTAACGCAGTACCCCTTGGCAAGACTGGTTATCAGATTTTTGGGCTTTTGCCTGCCCGTAACGATATAAAGAAGAAGAAAGAAATTAGGTGTACTTGCGGCAACCATGACGCAGTAAAAGAAAAAAATTACAAAAAAAAAAAAAACATTGGGGGAAAACAGGCGTCACATCCACGCAAAATGGCCGTCGCTCAGCATAATGCTAAGACCCTATACGAGACAGAGCCCCAGCGCTGGTTTTTATCGCCAGCCGATACAACGCTCCACCCAGAGCGGGAGGGGTCAGGTGATGATTTCCCATCCTCAAAAAAAAAAAAAGCCGATACAACGTTAGTATTTATTAATATTTAAAAAAAAATAAGACTCATTTAAAACTACTGCTTTGCAAACTCCTAAGATAATGTGAATTATTGAAAGAAAAAAAAAGAAATATCCTTTTCACTCGTCATGGCTACCCCTACTACTAGGGAATAATGAGATGTGAACCGTTTGCACTTAGATTTAGCGGTCAATACCCTTCGTAGGTTGGTTCTTTTTATCGGTCCGTGTTAAGAAAAAACAAAACAACATCAGCTGTAAAAATAACAAGGTAGCTTGCTAAGTAACATCAGCTGTTTATTAGTACTTCAAGAGTTTTTTATGTGGTTCTTTATAAGGTGGTGAAAAGCGTGTAATGAAACTTAAATCATGTAACTTTACGAGTTTTAAGACACCGATTTGAAACCTGTCTTTTTTGGAAAACTTAGGTGAAGTGAGCTTAGAGTGAGCTGTCAATAGTGTCAATCCCTAGCCTTAGTTGGAATGACAGCTCGCTCCACGCTCACTTCACCTAAGTTTTCACGATGAGATGCTAGAGATTGACAATGTTGACAGCTCACCTCATCTAACTTTTGCACGGTGAGATTTTTATCGAACAGAAGGCCAATTCTTGTACTTAAAAAAATGTTCAAATTCAAGTCGCAATATCATCTCAGTGACAATCTTGTCAAAAATATATGCATGGTGTAGTGATTGTATTTTGACAGATTAAGAATGAGATTAGAATGCACACGTTCTTAAAAATACAGGAATTGCTTCTCTGATCGGCTGAGGGCCTAGACAAGGTGACATTTTATCAGCAATATCGATGATAGACAACTAAAAAAATTATTGAATTGACATAAGCTACCGAACAGCATATGTCAATGTGGTTAATTCTGTTGAAAGTCGTTGCAGATATATGAAACACTTTGGAAGCGATTGTCACTTGTCTAAGCACTCTGATTCAGATATCTCAAATAAGTTAATTATTTATTCAGGAAAAAAACCTACGACTTCGAATTGGCCAAACTCACGACGAATGGGTCCCTCTAAATGGCAAACGAGATCGCGGCAGGCCCAGGCGGAGACATTGGACTCCTTCGATAAGGACTGGTCCTTAATAGCTCTGGACAGAGGGAAGTGAAAGGAGAGTAGGGAGTCCTTTGCTTTGCAGTTGGACATTACAGACTTGTCATAAAAATAATCTATTGGAGAAACAGATAAAACGGATATACCGAACCGTTGTTTTTGCGTTCAGCAGTTTACCCAAAATACGATAAATAACTAGCCAGACGTCAGCCATTTTGTATGGCTCTACATATTTACGCGCCATTGAGCACAATCGTAAAATACTATCATTTAGGGCCAATATTCTGAATAGCTGTCCTTAGAGCTAATGGACTGCATGCAATTAAGTAGTTTATTTAGTATAACTAAATTGAATAACTATTACTTGAAATGGGCCAGCACCTCAATTGCCCATCACTTTCTGAATCACAATCTGAAGGATTTCGAATGAGATTTCTCTTCATTGGTTTGAATAATTCGTCTGCTCAACAACGTTAATAACGCAATGAATGTTGTTGTACTGTCAAAATGTTCATGAAACTTCCATTCGAATATAATTATTATTGCTAATCCCATTTTACACTGCCTAAATTACAACAGACTAGTATATGTACCCTAATTCTGAACCTCATAAATTATTCAAAAAAACCTCTTTGGGCACTTTATGTTTCCGGGACCTAATTAACTAATCATTGTATGTCTTAGTAAGCGCTTGGTCTTTAGTCGTGTCCCGGATTATAAAAGTAAGGAAGACAATTTATTTTTCGTAGAAAACTCAGATAATGTTGAATGTTATCCTGCTATAAACCGCTAATATTAGGGGTTAAAGTATGAAATTGCCGATTTGTACTGAAAAATTGAAAATCGTTTTTTTTTTTAATTTAACATATTTATTTAATCAAAATAATTACCAATATTATCTATACATTGCTGCCATCTAATAGGAAGGTCATTTATGCCTTTGCGATAGAACTCTCTTGATCTAGATTCGACAAACTGTGTGAAAGCATTTTGTACTGCCTCCTGAGAAGAAACCACCCCCAACTTGTTTTTTTTGTGTGTTTATGTCTTTTTTTTATTCGTCATGTTTGCCGCAAATAAATACATTTTCTTTCTTTCTTTTCTTTCTTTCAAAACTTTTTATCACGTAGAAAATTGTCCAAGTCACGAAAAAAATGGTAGTCCGTTGGAGCAAGGTCTGGCGAATACGGAGGGTGAAGAATGGTTTCTAGTTGCAGTTCCTGTAGAGTTAAAACGGTTTCTCGTGCTGTATGAGGTCTCGCGTTATCATAGAGCAATAATGGTGAAGATCGATTCATGACTCGGGGCTGTTTCACTGCTAGTTTTGCTATCATTGTTCGGAGTTCGGCACAGTAGACATCTGCCGTGATTGCTTGACCAGATCGGAGAAAGCTATAGTGAATAACACCATGCTGAGACCACCAAACAGTTACCATTACCTTTTTATTGGTAAGCTTTGCTTTTCCATCACGAAAGCGTTTAAACCAAAATCGCACGATGCGTTCATTAGCAGTCCCCTCTCCAAACGCAACATTGATATTGCGAGCTGTTTCTGCCGCGTTAGTTCCGCGTCGGAACTCGTATTCAAAAATAACTCGAATTTTCGAAGTATCCATCTTTCTTGTCTAAGCTGAATAAAAAAAACAACTGAAAGTCGATAATCGAATGTTGCACATTTTTTAAAAGAAGAACTTCATAGGTACCATGTGAAAAAAGTTTCACTCAAAATATCAAACCATGAAGGTTCTATGTCCATTCGAAGTACCTATTACAATGAAACGGCAATTTCATACTTTAACCCCTATTATTATAAATGTGAAAGTATTATAAATGTTTGTAACACAATCACGCAAAAAAGGCTGAACGGATTTGGATGAAATCTGACACACATATAGTTTATAAATTGGATTAACACATAGGATACTTTTTATTCCGATTTTACTACTGGATCGAGACTTATGGGGGTAAAACCGTGAAGCGCTACTATAGTGTGTGATATTTGTATACAGGTATAGTCTACATTTATATGTACCAGATTAGCGTGGGCGCTGTATTTATTTATTTATTTATCTACATATGTATGTACACCACAAAAATACCTTTAATACCTTTTCTCAGTCTTCATTAATACTGGGTGGATATTATGAAAAATAAACGTTCAAGAATTCAATTAATCTAGCACACTAATTGCGAAATACACTATCAATCAGAATCTGAATAATTTTAAAGAATATGGCTAATCCATTGCTTCATTATGTTCGAAAAATTTGTCTGCTCAACAATGTAAATAACGCAATGAATGTTGTTGAACTGTCGAAATGAAAGCCATTGCTGCTGTTAGTGTGTTACGGAATTACCCCGCAGGTCGATTTCATTTCGAAGAGATGAGATACTTCTTCTTCAAAGCAAGATTAGAGTTCAGGATATTTATTTACTATTTTTAAGGGTCAATATTAGTTACCAGTATCAGGAATTTCGACGATGTGTTTATTTTCTTCGAAGAATCTTCAAATTCAACTTACCTGTAAATAAAGAAAAAACTACTTTTAGCATGTTTAGCGTGTTACGCAATTACCCCGCAGGTGCTGCTGCATTTTAATAACAATATATCGTTTATTGCGGATAACACATAAAAATACACACAATCAATATAGAATTAGTAACAACCTAACAAGTAGACAAGTCACACTGTAGTGTGGCTTGTCCTGCATATGTTGGTTCCATACTGCGTTATGGTATACTGGTATGGGGAAACTCGGTGCATCTCGGAAGTGGAGCTTTCGTCAAACCAAAGAGGTGTATACGTGCGATTTGTAATGTAGACCCACTTACATCCTGTAAACCACTGTTTAAAGAACTTAAAATACTTACATTAACTGGTATTTACATTGAGGAAATATGTTTTACCAAGAATCACCCTGAGATTTTTGTTTTTTTTTTTAGATTTTTGATTTTTGAGTTTTTTTTTTTTAAGTTTTTTTTTATTTTTGATTTTTGTTAGTTGTTTGGGATAAATAAATAAAGTTCAAAACTAGATATCCTAATAGATTGATTATTCCTAGAACGAAAACGGAACTTATAGACGAAGTTGCTACCCTATGTGTATTCAGATTTATAACAAGATTCCTTACCAAATTAAAGAACTTCCAATGGTCCGCTTCAGAAGGGCTTTACACAGGTGGCTAATTGAGAATCCCTTCTATACTATTAAAGAATTCCTTCAGTTTAAATCTAAATGATATAATTGTACCTACACCAAAAAATTTTCATGTCATTAAGTTAGGATTGAATATGTTAAGCTACTATTATTCTAACATTGTAAGAACTTTAGTAACCATATTTATCCGCAAATAAATCTTTGACTTTGTCTTTGAACGACCTAAAACTATGTTAGTAAAACTTACAAACTAACCTAACGACCGCTGATAACTACGAAGCTCAACATATGTTGGCACGTGCCTCTGCACCCAGTCCCTATTTTTTTAATAACCGACGAAAAATTTTGACGCCATGGGGTCTAAATTCATGTGCTGAATCCATGGTTACAGTTTGCGCGTCGATGTCCCTGCCACCCTGTATACAGGGTTATTTTTTAAAGACCAGCCAAATTTAAGGATGTCGTACAGACCATCAAACTGAACAACTTTCTCCATGGGACAAATAGCGTAATAGCGTAAGTTTTATCAACTGTCCCATAGAAAACTTCAATACCTACTCGACCTAAATGCATGGGACGGCTGAATTTTTATTCGCGATCACGATGTTGGTCCTATGGAGAAACTTGTTCAGTTTGATGGTCTGTACCACATCCTTAAATTTGGCTGGTCTTTAAAAAATCACCCTGTATAAAAGACTCATTTCAGTGGGTACTGAAACTTTACAAAGGTAAACGTAAGAAAACTAAACTAAGTATTTACTAGAATAATAATGTAGCGACTAAGAGAATGTTCTTTTACATAAAATTAGATTATACTAGCTACGCCCCGCGGTCTTACCTGCATAAGTTTCGATCCCGTGGGAAAATTTGGGTAAAAAGTATCCTATGTGTTAATCTTGGTTATAAACTATCTGTGTGGCAAATTTCATCTAAATCCGTGTAGAAGTTTTTGCGTGAAAGAGTAACAAACATCCATCTATCCATACAAACTTTCGCGTTTATAATATTAGTAGGAAGTAGGAGCCAGCAGTCTTTTACCATAAGTAGGCATGTATAAAATTCATAAGACAATAAAATGGTATTTGATAATGAAGCACTTACTGGATGAACGTAGTTATTTTTAGAAGAAAAATTTTCTGGCTTGAGAATTGTGAGACTGTATATTACACAAATTAAAGCGTCAGTGTTGGTTCGAACCCACGACCTGCATCTCGTAAGTCGCGGGCGTTACCACTGAGACACCAGTGCTCTCAATGAGACTATACTAATAAATAATTTCTTTATGTAAAGAAAAGAAAGAAAATGCATTTATTTGCGGCAAACATGACGCATGAAAAAAGGACATAAACACACACAAAAAAAAACAAGTTGGGGGTAAACATGCGTCACATTCTCGCAAAACGGCCATCGCTCAGCATAATGCTAAGACCCTATACGAGACAGAACCCAAGCGCTGGTTTTCAGCGGCAGCCGGCGTTGACTTGATAACGTTAACCAGTGCAACATGCAATTATACATAAATAAATAAAAACAACAATCAAAACAAGAAATAAAATAAACCATTGCAACATATGATTCGACACAAAACAAAAAACCAAAATCAAAACATTCAATAAAATAAAATAAACATACATAAAAAAAAAAAAAAAAATTATGTTATGTTTAAAAATGCATCAAAAATCCCCTTTATTATGTGCAGGCATAGTCAGTTGGGACAGGTACTAAATTTCCACATGGCTTTTTGGCAACCATAGAAAACTTTATCAACCAAACTCCTGTTTCCTATTTAAACAAAACCATGACAAGCAATTTCGTGGGAACACTTCCCATGGACCCGTGCTCCATCTGATATGGTTTGCCCCAAAACTTTAACGCCCGTTCTCCTTTTATGCCCGGGCCTATTTGCATGATTTTCACCTTTGTCTGCCTGTTCCTTAGATTGTATCGTAGTTACCGTGTACCGTAGTTTATTCGCGTAGTTAAACCTTTTGAGGTGGACTTACTAGGTTTTTTTTAATTGTTTTGCTATTTTAAATTATAATACAGTTTAGTGGAATTTAGATTTGGAGGTGACAAACATCATGCTATGAATGTTTGTTATTAAATGATGAAAAAAAAAACGCCGTTGTTGCGATTTGTAAAAAATATAATATTTATTTATTTCTAATAATTTATTATATTTTATTGTACACCACAAAAATACATCAAACTCTAAAAATATACAATAGGCGGCCTTATCCGCTAGTTTGACCTTCTGATATGTGTCTTTGTGTCTGTGTGTCTCAGAATGACAGTAAAAAGTGTAGTTTTTTTGGCTTTTTGATAGAAACATGTACTAAAACGAACTTATAGTCTAAAAACGTGTAAGGTTTAACTTCCACTTTTCATTCTAGTGTATTCCTAATAGCTGTAATGTAAGTAGAGGGCCTTGACTTGTGGCAATCGCTTTTAAAGCGTTTAGATATTTCTACAACAACTTTCAACAGGATTGTCATAACCTTTTCTGTATCTTATGACAGACTGGTCAGTCCCATACTTATATACCTACTTTTCCAACATCGTAATACGTCGCTTTGTCTAAGGTAGGGTTGTTTGACATAATCACTCCCAAGTTAAATATTCACAGACAACATTTTGTAATCTCTAGTAAATTCATCAGTTTACAAACTATATTCCCTCTTGAGTCGTATGAGCAGACATCTTAAATAGCAAAGAGCTGTAGCTTAGTCGCGTCTTACATAGCAATTAGGTTAGGAGCTTCAAAATACCTAGCACGTACACGCGTCGTAAACGTAAAGTACCTAGCATGTACACGCGACGTAAATGTAACGTGAATTTGAACGAATTCTGAATCGAAAATACAACAATTCTATGGCATTTTGTTTTGGTTTGTTTGAAGAAGTCGTGAAGTCTCGAGATTTAGGTGGATGTAAGAGTCATAGGTGGTGCCCCAGTTATAACAGCTGCGACTTACTAGTTGTAAGGTCGTAGGTTGAACCCAGACAGGTGCTTTATTTTGAGTAAATTATTTCATCACCACTGCTCTCAAAACGCTGAAGTGCAAACGCTGAACACCTAAATTTGGTAAGATGTAAACATTAAAATTCACCTTCACGTTGATACTAACCAAGGCAAAAAAAAACAGAATAAAATTATCGTAGCCAGATGTCGCCCATTTTTATTATTTTTGACATGGTTGGTGCTAAAATTTTGGCAAAATTTTGGCAAAATTTTTTGCTCTTTTTGGGGACACTAATTGGAACATCAAGATATATTTCAGAGTTCCATTGCTACGCAAAAAATAGCAGGATTAGTAATGTTAAAGAATTTGAAGTTTTCAACCGTTGTTACCTACTGCCAAGTGTGTTTACTTTCGCAGGACATATTTATAGTCTGGCCAAGGGGTACCGAGTTACCCAATAACTGGGTTGTGGACGTCAGAGAGGGAGTCGATACTGGTATTTAGCTGCATCTAGTTAACCAGAAAAGATGATGTATGAACCATGAATTTATCACCTTCAATAAGTTGAAGCCTGTGGGTGAAAAGCTAAACACGACTCATGCAGGAATCAAAGGGGCAAAATCACCTATCTTTGTGAGTGAACATTTGAGCGTAAGCAACAAAGCACTTCATGCAGCTACCCGTATCAAGGCAAAAGAAAAGGGTTACAAATATGTTTGGATTAGAGAAGGGCGCATTTTTGTGAGAAAAACGGACGATTCGGATACCAAAGTCATCAGAGATAAGGATTCTCTAGACGTGATGGTTTAAGTTTTACATTATATACATTATCTTACGCATGTTATTGACCTTTTGCAAACACAATTCGCAGAATTCAATATGTATTATCAAAATACCCGCGGTTTGCGCTCAAAATGTCAAGAATTTTATTGTAATTTGGTATGTGCTAACTACGATGCATTAATATTGACAGAAACTTGGCTCAAAAGTTGTATTCTCAGCAGTGAACTTTTTGATCAAAGATATAAAATCTTTAGGCGAGATAGGGAAACTTCTGGTTTCCGCAATAACCAGAAAGACGGAGGCGGTGTTTTAATTGCAATTGATAAAAAGTTCACTGCTCATAGACAACGGAACTGGGAGAGTAAGTGTGAGGATTTATGGGTTACGGTGGAAGTGTCGTCGAATCTTAAAATAGCAATATGTGCCATATATTTGCCCCCACCCGTACAAAGTCTAATGCTGGAACACTTTTTTGAGACTTTTAATCAAGTTGTTGAAAAAAATGATGATTTCCAAACTGTTCTAATAGGCGACTTTAATATGAATAACATTGACTGGAATTTGGTGCACAATAGAAAAAGTTCTCCTTCTTCTCTCCACCCTAGTTCTTTACCGAAATTGAGGCAGGAACTAGTTGATTTTACACACATAAATAACCTCACCCAATGTAACAACGTTGTAAATGTTAAAAATAAGATCTTGGATTTGGTTTTTGTTGATAGATCCAATTGTGAGGTAATCGAAGCCTCATGTAGTCTGACTAAGATTGATCCCTATCATCCTCCACTTGAAATTGTCCTGCATTCTATTACTACTGACTATTTAAAACCAAACTTATCTAGTAGACTAAATTATAAAAAAGCTAAATACTCTGAAATTAATGCTGAATTGAGTAAAGTCAATTGGCAGGAATTATTTTTTAATATTGATGATCCTAATGAAATGCTTGATATTTTTTATGAAATTATAAATCAATTAATTAAAAAAATTGTCCCATTACGTGCCGTTAAAAATAATACGAAACCCCCTTGGTTTAATAAAAAATTAATTAAGTTATTGCGTGAAAAGGAGAAATATAGAAAACGATATAATATTTATAAAAACCCGATGGATATGATTTCGTTTCGTTGGTGTTGCAAGCATAGCGACAAACTGGCTAAAAAATGCTATAATCTATATATCAACGACATAGAACAAAAGATTTCAAAGAACCCCAAATTTTTCTGGTCGTACATAAAAGCTAGACGAAACGGAAGACAGACCTATCCCGCTTCGATGTCAAATGGCACGAATGACACTGATGATGGCTTCGAGATGTGTAACATGTTCGGGTCCTATTTCTCTTCGGTGTACTGCCAACATGCCCCTACACGTGACATTACTAAAACTTCTTCCTTCCTAAGCAACATAGCAAACAATTCTGATTGTCTCTCCGTATTACGTCTTACCAAAAGCGAGGTAAACAAACGTTTCAAAAGCTTGGATATCACAAAGGGATCAGGCAGTGATGAGATTCCTGCAATTTTCGTTAAATCTTGCGCGGATGAGCTAACGACACCTATACACATGATCTTTAATAAGTCTCTTGAGGTTGGTGTATTTCCTGATCGTTGGAAAATTGGTAAAGTAGTCCCAATACACAAAGCTGAATCCGAGAGCGTAGTTGGCAACTACAGACCAATTACAATACTCCCAACTTTGGCAAAGGTTTTTGAGGCAATCATCTGTCCTTACATCCAAAATAACCTTAAGAAATATATTTCTGATGCTCAGCACGGTTTCATAGCTGGTAGATCGACGTGTAGCAATTTGGTTACTTTCATCGAAGGCATAGTGGATGCTGTAGATTGTAATAACCAATTAGATGTTATATACACTGATTTTAGCAAAGCCTTCGACAAAGTGTCCCATGAAGTGCTCATTCAAAAGCTGGCTGCGTATGTATTTGCAGGACCTCTTCTAAGGTGGCTAAATTCCTACTTATCAGTTCGATCTTTTTACGTAGTGGCCAATGGATATAAATCTAACACATTTAGAGCATCCTCAGGTGTCCCGCAAGGATCGCATTTGGGACCTATTCTCTTCAACGCTTTTATAAACGACCTTCCCTATTGCTTTGTGAACTCAAAACCATACTTGTTTGCCGATGACTTAAAGATAGCCCGTGTAATTAAATCGCCATCAGACTCATTAACTGCTTCAGGAGGACATAGACAGAATTATGCATTGGTGCACGAACAACGATATGCTACTCAATGTAAAAAAATGCTCCCAAATCACATTCACACGAAAACTGAACCCTCTCAAAGTGAACTATAAAATGAATGGTTTGTGTCTGCACAAAGCTGACGTTATAAAAGATCTAGGGGTCCTATTGGATACAAAATTAACATTTATCCCACACGTAGATAATGTTATAAAAAAGGCATCGAAATCACTGGGATTTATCATTCGCAACGCAAAATCCTTTCATAGGCCTGAAACTAAAATTTATCTTTATAATTGCCTTGTCCGTAGCTTACTTGAGTATTGTGTTGTTGTTTGGCGACCACACTACTCAACCCACAGCCTGAGGATTGAACGTATCCAGAAACGATTTTTAAATCACTTAGTATAGTCTACTGCGAAACGGAAAATCCCGAGTTACACAAAACGTTTAAGCACCTTTAATATGATACCCCTCGAAAAACGGAGAGATATTATTGATTTAATATTTTTATATAAAATTTTAAATAACAAGCTTGATTCTCCACAGCTACTAAATAAATTAAAATTCCATATTCCGCACAATTATCCTAGAAATCCTATTGATCTCCTATATCCACCATTTCGTAGAACTGTTTCAGGTCGTAACTCTGCAATCCCTAGACTTAGTCGGCTACATAATAAATTTAGTAAAATTGATATCTTTGGCTCTTCCCTTCAGCACTTCAAGCACCAATTGTTTCTAACATTAATTTAGTATTTAATTAGTATAAGCCTAGTCTAAGATAGTTTTAACTAAAGTCACTTAAAACCATATTTACTTTGCCATGTATTTTCAGTTAATATATGTGATACTAACTAACTAAAAACAAAATTGTTTCTGGTCTTTTTGTTTACTTTTAAAGTTGTTCTTTTTATAAATATATTGCATGTGGTGTTTACCTCTTAATATTGTACATCTAGTATGAATTTTTTGTGCTCTTTTTATTATGTATTGATGTAACAATTGTTGGTGAACCAATAAAATAAATAAATAAATAAATAGAATCGTGTGCTGAATTCATGGTTATAGTTTGCGCGTCGATGTCCCTACCAATCTGTATACATAGTCAAAGTCAAAGTCAAATCATTTATTTCAAATAGGCACATAAAAGGCACTTTTGAACGTCAAAAATAAAATTATAATAAAATTGATTCTAGTCGCCCCTTATAGGTATATGGGTAGGTACACTACTCTCTTCTAAAATCATTTCCTTCAACCGTTTCATTAATAGACAAGGAGGGAAAAAGCAAATATTTTACTGAACCCAATCTCGTTACCGGCAGCCCTCACCGTGAAGTAAGAAGGCAACTTTATGAGGTAAGTCAGAGCTAAAGGCAGCGAGCTACCAAATGTGGTCGTGATACAAAGTATGAACAAGCTATACTGTAAGCTACACTGGCATTCCTGCAAGGTATCAAAAATACATTATTATGTTATTGTAAAAGGATATTTAGGCGCGTGGCTTAAATTAACACTAACGCCGCCATTTGGTTTTTTAGAATGATGGTCATCGGGCGTAATCTGACCAGCACCCTAATTGCGAAACACACAATCAATCTCAATCTGAATCATTTTGAAGGATATTGCTAATCCATTGCTTCATAAGTTCGAAAAAGGTTACCTTCATAAAGTCTGCTCAACACGTAAATAACGCAATGAATGTTGTTGAACTGTCAAAATGAAACCGATTCTGATTGATTGTGTGTTACGCAATTAGGGTGCTGGTTTGTGAAAACTTGCGTGCAAAAACCAAACTAGATTTAACTTGTTATATATAAGTTATACCCCATTTTAATTTCATGTCCTTTTTTTTGTTTGAATATGGGAGTAAAAAATAACAGGTCAATAAAAAAACGATATTTATACCGTCCGTATCGCTTATCAGGAAACTCTGGTACGGGATATACATACAGCGGCCGTAACGCATGGACGAGCCAACTCTGTCAGAAGCTTGCCGCGTTCAATGTGTTAAAAAAAGTATTTTATTATTTTTCCCAAGATAAAATGTTTAGTGTGTGTGTGTGTTAATGGCGCAAAATAGTTAAAAGTTAATAATAATTAATTAATCACGCATTATTATTAACTTTTAACTATTTTGCGCCATTAACACACACACACACTTAACATTTTGTCTTGGAAAAATAAAAAAAATACTTTTTAGTGTCACAAATTAGTGTCTGGAGTTTACAAACTACAGACACTAATTTGTCTATTCCACCCTATTTTATTTCTGTACAGCACCCCGCTGAACCTTATTTATTTATTTTACCATTTATGTACACACATATATATAAACAGACAAGAAAAAATAGGTACAGAGGTGGTGATTTCATAACTGACGGGGTCCGCTAGGGTCGATGCCGCCGGGGCTGCGGGTTGTTCGAAAGAGATACCGTGGCCCCTGGCACAGGCAACTGAAGGAACACGGGTGGGTTTTAGTCAGTAAAAGTCTGACACACCCTTCTGCTTCGCCCAGAGCGGGAGGGGTCATTTGATGATTTCCCACTTTGGTGATTGGTGATTTTCATTTGGTGATTTCATAAGAAATTTCTTCCAACACACCCGAGGCAGGACAATACATAGATACAGAGATTCACTTAAAAATCCTTGTAAATGCTCGGGCTCTATGTACTCTTAATACTCTCGTACCATGCCCTAGAGCTATTTATTGAACCCTTCTCAGTTACAATGCAATCTTGGAAGCCATTACGTTGGCAACTAGTTGGAACTAAGTTGGGGTAAAGCGAAACTATTGGGTGTTGATGTTATGGCTCTAAATAGTTCCCATTGGTATATTTAGCACGAAAACTAACTTTGACGCACTTTGTCTTGGCGTGATACGTGAATTAATCGATATTTAGTTGAAACTAGCCCCTTGTGCTTTACCCCTTTATTTATAAACGTTACTTCAACCTAAGTAGGTGGAGAGGGGCTCGTGGCTAAATTTAACAGCCGCATGAGTTGATCGATCAAGTTAGACTACGCTTACCGCGGTCAGTCCGTGAATGGGTGATCATCTTTAACATACCCCCCCGTGTCTCGTCAAGCACGTTAAGCCGTTGGTCTCGGCTGTCATTCTTGGATCTTTGACAGTCGTTACAGGTTGTCAGAAGCCCGAAAGTCCAGGGAGCAAACCAAGAGGTTTCGTTTTATCCAGTCCAGTCGCTCCATTTTGACGTTTAAACGTCTCTTAACTTTATAAACCCCTTTAACATGATATTATGCTTGACTAGACCTATTATGGTGTTGTTATGGGACCTCGTACACAATCAATTTATTTTAGGACTAACTTACTTGGTTATATGGATTCTCAATTTACTATTGTGTCACTTTCTCCTTATTATTTAACTAGCTGCGCCCCGCTGTTTCCCCCGCATAAGTTTCGATCCCGTGGGAATATCGGGATAAAAAGTATCCTATATGTTAATCCTGGTTATAAACCATCTGTGTGCCAAATTTCATCCAAATCCGTTTAGTGGTTTTTGCGTGAAAGAGTAACAAACATCCATCCATCCATCCATCCATCCATCTATCCATCCATCCATACAAACTTTCACGTATATAATTTTTTTTTTTTTTTCACTTTGTAGGATAGTAAGGAAATAGGATTTAGCTATGGGACAGTTGATAAATTTTTCGCGATTACGCTATTGGTTCCGTGGAGAAGGTTGTTAGTTTGATGATCTTAGCACACCCTTAAATTTGGCTGTTTTTTTTTAAATAAACCCTGTATATATAACTATATTCCCATATTATTATTTCTAGCGAGAATCAAATCTTCACCTCCATAAAACCGACCAATCACAGCGCTCCCCATTGCGTCTAGTCTTTTAAATGCAATTTCACTTTCGAACTCATTACCACTTGGCCAATGTCAGGGTCATACGCAATTGAGAACACGACCATTTGTCTACAGTCTATTCAAACTAATGTTTCAAATTGATGTGACTTTGTAAAGTATTTTATTATTTTAATTATTGTGAATGTAAAGACTATGTGGGTCATTTTATTTATATTATTTTTCTCTCTGTTCTCTTAGTTTTTGTCATGGTCTGGCAGTCTGAGTAATTAATGTGGCCTACCCAAATGTCGTTTCTTTGGTATTGTTCGTCGAATCGTTGAGCTCCTTAAGTTTTGAGTTGAGCTGCACGATTTCTGACAAATGCGTGCACTGACTGGACAGGTCCTCTAAATCTGTGTGGTTCTTTCCTCAAAAGACCATCTCAGACATCGAACTACATGGTCTTCATATGATCTGACCAAGATTATGTCTGGACTTTAAAAGAGACTGTGACCTCTGAGTTTGTTTCGGCCTTTCTTCCCAGACTAGTCAGATAGGAAACGCCGACCTCATCTAGTTTTAAAATATGATTGACGTTAAAAGTGTTTGTACGTACAAACCTACTTACAAAAATAAAATCATTTATCATTTATCATTTGATGTTATTTCATGTTAAACAAATATCTACTTTATTTTAATGGCGACTAAGTTGAGTTCAGACTGACTAGCACTATTGAAAAACTTATAAAAATGTTTAAAGTTGTAGCGCAAAATTAACTTTATTGTGTGGGAATTAAGGTTATTTTTCCAATAACTTATATTTGTTTACATGTTTGGCAAGTAAACCGCGGACACAGTATAGATGCTTATACGCAATGACTTGCAATCTCTGTGACCGCAGAGTTTTTGTTACTTGTGGTTCTCGACTGCAGATGTGATTAAATCGATGGTTTAATGAGAATTGGCTATCTTTCATGTTTCTTTTTGTGATTTAAATAAACAGGCTGATGATCAGCTTAGGAACTAGAATATCTTTACTTACGTTTAGGCATATGTAAATGTTGATGTATGTGTGACCATTATATTAATAAGTAAACTTTTATTGTTTCTTCCACAAAAGCGCTTTAAGAATATGAAGACGCTATTGTGGGAGACTGGTATCTGCACTAGGAAAACCTGTCACACAGATTCAACGGTCGGACTGTAACAAAATTACAACAATGCTGTTTGTCAGCAAATTGTATAACTGATTCTTAACAAACACTTTTTAGGGAGTGCTACTGCTATAAATTTTATTCTACATTTTAACATTATGGTAACGACTAAAAGGATTACTTACCTACTTTATTACCCATGTTAGGCATGAATTTGCAATTTCTACACCCATCTATTTCTAAAGCTTATATAACTATGGCAAGCAATCAAATGATTCGTGACGATGAGCCAGCCATTTGATTAATGTATGCCCTAGACTTGAAACTGACACTTTGATTTATTTCCTTCAAAGGGCCGATGAATCTGTTTGTCATTCCACGACTATTTCGAAAGTAAAATCGTGAGGTTTTAAACCATTGATGACGTCATTATTTACTGTTCATTACCCGTTGGTCCTGCGCCTGATCTCTCTCGTGTCGGACTGCCGTCCCTTCTGACTACGGGAGTGAGTGCACCTGTGTCGCACTACAATATTTCCCGGGTAGATGGCTATTCTCTGTTGGTTGGCTGCCGTGACCGAAATTCGGTCTGGAGAACTATTCATTGTTATAGAATGGGGCGTGCACCGCAGACTCGTGCGCTGCGCACTCTCAATACGGTGGCAGATGCCATAGACATATTCACCTGTACACTGGGTGAGTTCACAGGGTCATAAGCTGCGTAGCATGTAAGGTATAATATAGTTAAGTATTTTTTAAGTTACTTTGTCGCATTAGTACATTACTCCATAGATGAAGTCTGTGTAAACAACATAAGCTACGCAGACGACATGGTATTGCTGAGTCCATCGATTGGAGGTTTGCGAAAGTTGGTAGGGGTTTGTGAATCATATGCGGAGGCCATAGGCTCAGATACAATGCTAAGAAAAGCGAGCTGTTAGTTTTTAAGGGGCGTGGCAAAAACTACGTGACCGTACCCTCAGTCACTTTAGCAGGAACCGTCCTGAACAGAGTCGCACAGTTCAGGTATCTGGGCCACTGGGTCTCCGAAAACCTTAAAAACAACACAGATGTGGAAAGGGCACGTAGGGCGTTGGCTGTCCGGTGTAATATGTTGGCCCGCAGGTTCGCACGTAGCAGTAATGTAGAGAAAGTTATACTTTTTAAGTCTTACTGCCAAACACTGTACACGTGCAGCCTGTGGGTTAGCTACACACTGTGTGTTCAATACAACAACGCGTTTAGGGTGTTGCTGGGGCGCGCCTACCGCGATTCTGCAGTGCATCGACGATGTTCGCGGAGGCGCACACTGACGGCTTTCATGCCCTAATAAGGAAGCAGTGTGCGTCGCTGCTGAGTCGTGTTAGGTCCAGCAGCAACAGCTTACTAAGCGTGTTCGCGGACAGGTGGGATTCTCCACTACCGCGCCACTGGATGCGCTTGCACACTGCCTCGTGAGCAGTGGACATTTCCTCATCGTCAAATTTAATATGTTCCTTCTTTTGTGTTGTCACTGCTATCTTATTGTTTATATCTATTTTATGTGTTGTGTATTTTTAAGATTTTGTTTGTTTTGTTAGTATGTGTATTTTATTGTATGTTTCGTTCGAAATAAACGTTTATTATTATAATTATTCGATTAAATATCTGTCATGTCAAATAAATAAATATTGTCGTCGTGAAACGTCCACTGCTCTATATGACTCTATAGGTTTCCACTAGGCATGATTTTAGGACCATCTATGCTATTGCTTTAAATAATACTATATGGAGGTAAAATTTGTGAGTTTTTAAGTAGGGAACAAAATCATTAAAAAAAAGGACAGAAGATAAAATATTAGTTTAGTCCTGTCAAATTACTCAAAAAAGATACTCCATAGGCAGTTTAGACGTGATTAAAAACATGGCGATTAAAAATACGTCAATTTACGTCAGGCGCTGACTAATTTGACAGGATTAAACTAACAATTATCTTCTGTCCTTTTCTTAATGAAATAGAAAGAAAAGGATGCACTGAACTTAAATTTAGTTTAGTTTGTGAATAAGGGAATCGGCGCCATTGTGTCATAAAGAATACAGCCCCAGTAAGGGTAAGTAGATATTACAGGTCTTAATTTGTTTGGTTTTAGGACATAACCTATTATTGTTTTTTATCCGACTGCGTGGCAAGTTAGGTTTTTCACGAGGGTCTAATCTGAATTCGCGTTTCATTTACCAAAAATGTAAACAAATATGAGTTTATGGAGAAATTACTTTAATTCCTACACAATAAAATTCAATTTACGCTACAACTTCAAACATGTTTATAACTTTTTCAATAGTGCTAGTCACTTTGAAATCAACTTAATTAAGATTGTAATAAAGTTGATATTTGTTCAACTTGAAATAACATCAATTTGAAATATTAGGTTGAATACACTTTATGTATGTATCTTTGTGTATTGTATGTGGGATTCTTTATAATATTCTCAAAGCATCTGTTGGACAAAGGTATCTTTCATAGCCATATTTTTTATTATATTTTTTTTCTCATATTGTTGACATTGATTTCTATTGCTATTATTTTATTATTAATTAATTTGTACTATGATGATGAGCTGGACTCCTTTTATAAAGATTGGGCCTTGGCAGCTCAGGACAGAGAGAGATGGAAAGAGAGTAGAGAGGCCTTTGCCCAGCAGGGGACATAAAAATTATGATTATTTCATTACTATTATTTTCTATATTATTTTCTTATTTCATTTTCATTATTGAGACTTGGCTGGCTTACAAACATTTGTACGCTTTCTGGCATAACACAGAGCATTCGTAACAACTGTATGAATTTTAATACAAGAGGTGTCCATGGACTCGTCTAGGTTGTGGAATAGCTAATGGCATCAAATCTGAGATTTAATCGGATTGGAAGCGTGCTGGGCCCCAATCTACCAAAACAACGTGCTATGTGTTAGAAAGAAAAGTGATGTTCTTTTACTATCAAGTTTATACTTACATAAATAGATGGCAGCACAAGAACACATTTTAAGTATTTACAACACAGGTATAATATCTTTTACTTAAAAGGAGGTCCCTATGTAAGATTTACTGTAAAAGTTGTACAAGTTTCTGCGATAAACCTTTTTATTTTTTTATTTTTTTATAGCAAATATAATGACAGCTGATCAGACTGCTGTTAGTTTTTTTTTTTTTATCGAGTTTTTTTTTTATTTGTTCTAGTTTATTTTCTTCTACAATATAGTGTTTTTTCAAACCCCCCACTTAATCATACTCTATCTTCCTACCAAAATCAATTAATACAACATTACCGAACGATCCAACATTCCTTCCTTCCGTTACTAACATAATGAGTGTAGGTAAGATGCGGAATACCAGTCTGTTAGCTGTGAACATCGATCACGAAGCCACCAGTGAAAGTGAATGCCGGGTGATCGTATGAAAGTCGAGCGGTATCGTTTAGTAGTGTTGTCTTTCAATGTTAATTTGTGTCGTTTTGAAGGTTTGAATGCGATTTTATTATTTTTGTAGATCTTTTATTCAACCATAACTATTCATTTCTTATTCATAATCGTTTATTTGCTTAGAAAGTAGTTACAAAAAATAAAGGTGTTTACAAAACTTTGTGATATCCATACCCATCACGTCTGCGGAGTTTCGCTAGCTAATTTAATGTGATCATGTATACATTTTTGTCTACTCTGTAAGGAATAGAGGCTTGAAGCTATGTTATGTCCTATCTATCAACCAGAATAGTTTTTTTCTTATAAAAAAGTGTTAGAATCCATTGCTAGTCTAGCACGCACTAACGCGCGTGTCAAGACTCGTATCTTAAAAGATCAGGAAACTACGTCGATTCCTAACATAAAATAGTAACTTTTCTTTTCACAACATTACCGTAACGTGAGACAGATCGGAATTTCCTTCATTGCTGGTAATTTTTGCGCAGATTTAGCGTGAACGATCATAATCTTGACGCTTTTAATGATCTTGTTATCACGCGATTTGTTTCTGAGTTAATTTCAGATGATTTTACGTTGTTGGGTTTCAAGACCGATTTTTTTTTTTTTAATAATAGGCAAATATGTACTTTAGATGCAAGTAATTTGGTAAGTGGTCGAATTGTCATGTCTGTGATAATTGCAAACAGTATATAGTTCTAAACCTTTTCCTGATCACGCGCACTTAGCATGTTTTTCTACTTTCATTGAACCTTTCACAGTTGTCGAAATGTAGTTAATAAGTAAAAAAATTGGGACTGAAGCTTTTGGTCCTAGCACATCGTAGAACTTCCTCCTTCTTTTTGAAGTCGGTTAAAAATACCACATTATGCAATTAGCTTTACAAATATTAAGAGTTAGTTTCACGTTGCTTCTACGTTACGGTAACAAAGAAGTTCTATGTTACAAAGTGGCAAAATCCGCGGCCTTACCCATGTACTATTTTTTGTAAGTTCTTTTTTATAATGATTGGCACCCTATTCTTAAAGCCATCAAATATCTAGGATCCCAACTATCACGAATATAACTGTTCTTTGGTAGGTACGGTAGTTTTTATACCAGAGACTAAAACTTAGGAGGAACTTAAAATTTTTGTTTAGAAGAGTAACTTTGGAGTTGGGCATTTATTTAAAATAAACCAATTACAGGCACTTTTGAATTGTCAAGGGGTCGCTCAGTCAGAAAGATGAACCCAGTTGTTAGACTATACGAAATTACCTTTTAGAAGGGACAACTAGGTAGATTTAAATTCTTCCTTTTTTAACCCCCGACGCAAAAAACGACGGGATGTTACTGTGTACGGTGTGCTACTATTTTAAACTTCAACAGATCTTTAGGCTAATAATTAGAGCGGTCTCCCGACAGGACAACATTTAAACAAAAAATTTCATACGTACTTACGTAGGGTAATTTCAAGGTAATTTTTTTCTTTTTATAGCGTTTCACGTTTATATCTTTTTTGTTCTATTTGTGGCTATTTTGTCAATAGTTTTTTAAAAATTGTTTTAGGCTTTTTACATTCATACTATTTTTATTAGAATTAGTTTATGTCGGGGGTTTTTCATTGACATTTAAAGTTGCTCTTTGATGATATTTAAATAAACAATTTGACTTTGACTTTCACGACTGATAACCTACATAATTAGTAGCTCATAAACACAGAATTTAGAAAAACCGGTTGGTATTCAATAACACGCGCTACAAGCCGAGCCAAAAAAAGTTGTAAAAACCGTAGGTGATCGAATTTCGCTTCCGATCCGTATTTTTCAATGTTTCCATTTGAACCGGTTTCAATCCAAATGTCGAAATTCCGAAGTTCCGAACATCCCGAGTGACCGATAGACACGCGCTACGTGTCATAAATGTTCCCTTGACAGTCTAGGGTGACAGCGACGCGATACGCAAATGTTCTTTTTTTATTTTCCAGAACCTTTTTCTTTTGTTTTGCAATGGTTCGATGATACGTCAAATACAGGATGTGGATGGTTTCGCAAAGTTTGTTTTTTTTTTATTCTATTGCCTGGGCTATGAAATTGTTTTGTTTTTGTGTGGTTTTATATTTTCGAAGAGCTGTTGCAAGGTTTTAAAAATGCAACATTCTTTTAAAGAATTACCTGCCGCAAAAAATTTTGACTGTTGTTTTAAAATAGGACTGAAATATACTGACAAATCCATTGATTATCTTTAACTAGTGACCTCTTGACGTCAATCTCGCCTGGTGGAAAGCGAAGAATGAGGTCTTTAATGGAACGAGTGTACCCAGAATATGCCTATTCTTGCTATGAAGGATGATGGGTTGTACGTGGAAGGGAACAGATTATATATATCATCATGTGCCTAGCCTTTTCCCAACTATGTTGGGGTCGGCTTCCAATCTAACCGGATACAGCTGAATACCAGTATTTTACATGGAGCGACGCGACGCGGTCTGACTACCCGTAACGACTGTTAAAGATCCACGAATGACAGCCGGGACCAACGGCTAAACGTGCTTTCCGAGGCACGGAGGGTTCTTGGTATGTAAAGATGGTCACTCATCCACAGACCAACCGCGGCAAGCGTAGCTTAACCTGATCGACCGACCTGTGCAGCTGTTATTGTACAGATTATATATACCATCTTTAAAACATTTCTTTTTTTGGGATTCTTGACTATTCGTATTTAATACAACAAAAGTGTGTAACAAAAAAGTAAATCAACCTCCACGAGCATCTAACCAAACTCAATGATACCAACCTTACTAGCAAACTGTTCACCACAACACAAGCAACTCTCCGAACTCGCACCACCACAAAAGTATTTACAACACATCAAAGACACATAACAATAATAGGAAAACTATTTTTCCGCCATCCAGCGTTTGTTCATAATTGCTCACGTATACAGAAGTCGGCATTATTTTCCGCAACATTAAATTGCCATTGCTTTGTCATCAGCTTTCGCCATGCTTTGAGATAAACGTTCATGGTGTAATGGAGGAATGCTAAGATGCGGTGATAAATAGGTGGTTAGAAAGATGTCGTGTAAGAGAATGTGAATGAACTAGCTGCGCCCTGCGGTTTCACCCGCATACGTTTCGATCCCGTGGGAATATCGGGATAAAAAGTATTCTATATGTTCATATTGGTTATAAACCATCTGTGTTGCCAATTTCATCCAAATGCGTCTAGTAGTTTTTGCATGAAAGAGTAACAAACCATCCATCCATCCATACAAACTTTCACGTTTATAATATTAGTAGGATAGGATGACAAATCTATTGTGAATAATGTAGTGTAGCCGAGTCTGCATCTCGTGTCTCGACGGTCAGTCGAGTGGTTTGCCCATGGAATATGGTGCACGGTCAGCCCATTTGTGTAATGCGGCACGAAAAGGCTTCTGGTTAAGGCTTCTGCCTAATGTGAAAGGTCCTTGGGTGTGGATTTATTTGTGAAAAATAATGTATGGTAGAAGCTGGAAACATTCCTTGTTTTCTAGAGTAAAATAAAATGGATTAGACTAATCTTTAGCAATTTTTAATTGATTTTAAAGCCAGCAAATGGATCAAAGAAAATAGGCAGCATAGTCTATTACTAATTATACTTAAATTCCAATTTTAACTCCCAAATGTACTTATCCAGCAACACGATGAGCCTAGTAACAGTTATCAGAAATCTTACTGAATTTGTAAAAAAAAAACCTGCTATTATAAAACGATTTTTTACCTAAACAAACTTCAAGGGATTTGGTGGGGCAATTCTATACCAACCTCAATTAAAATTATACCAAAATCCAATGATTTAATCTCTGATGACGATATCAAGCGCACATCATGTACCAGGCTGACATAACCGCGGTAGGAGCTAACGCAATTAACGTACCTAATAAGAACGTAACTCAATTCTGGCCATTTCACCAGCCATTACACCCGCTCGTGGCTGTGGCGGCGGTCAGTAAATGACCCTTGACAAACCCACAATTTGAGGCTGCGAACGTCCTAAGTCGGATTAATTGTGGCTAATAAATTCTGGATAGAAAATAACAAGTATTTAGAAATTGTTGTATAAAAAAAAAAAAAATTATACTACATTACTAATCTATTATTCAATTGTGATTTTGGTTATATCCAATCATCTAACAATAAGCATCCTAATTGCGTAACACAGAATCAATCTCAATCTGAATCATTTTGAAGTATATTGCTAATCCATTGCTCCACATGTTCGAAGGATTTGTCTGATCAACAATGTAAATAACGGAATGAATGTTGTTGAACTGTCAAAATGAAAGTTATAGCTACTGATAGTGTGTAAATGTTACGCAATTACCCCGTGGGTCCATGTTCAGCGAATGATATACGTAGCTGCTGTTGATAGAATGTTAGTAAAAACCATAGCCGGTGATTCCAATGATCTTAAACCAAGTCTTAATTTTTGAGCCAATAAAACGATGACGAACGATGAACGACGGATTCATTGATTGGATGATTAAATCCAATCGATTAATCCACATCTGAGCGGGTGCAGGTGGTCAGTTTCTCGAATCATTTGGCACTATACAAGAATAGGCTCATGCTGAGGTGGAAACAAGTCAGTTAGCAAGATGGTGGGTGCGCTGACTGTGTAGAAAACACCACGTGTACTTTAAAGTATTGTCATGGAGGCCACTTAAATAATGTCTGTTGAATTTTCGGGCCCGAGAACTTGAGGATTGAAAGTAATTGTTGAAATAAGGAGTGTAATATATACAACCTAGGTTTTCAGCCAAAGATAGGCATCAATCAACTCAGCCTATGGCAGTCCACCACTGGAGGCTGCTCTTTGAGGTCGTCGATCCTTCTAGCTGGGAGGCGTCTTACACTACGCTTCCCGATACGCGGTGTCCACTGCAGGACTCGTCTGCTCCACCAGCTATCGGTCCATCGACAAACATGGCCAGTCCACTGCCACTTCAGCTTGCTTACTTTGCAAGCTATGTCGGTAACTTCGGTTCTTTTCCGGATAGAGGTATGCTGGCATATTTTGTTAAAATGACTATCTATACCCATGAATTGCGTATCTAGAAACAAGCTTTCTAATAAGCAAACGACAAGTCTTATTGCACAAACTAGACCCTGGCAGTAGGCGGGTCTTCACGGCGCCATTCGGCACAGTCACGGTTGACAAAACTATGTCACACATAGTTTTGGTCGACCGTGACTTCTTGGTGTATACTCGAGTAATCACCAGTTGTATGTCATTAGCCTATTGTCCAACTACTGCTATCTGCACCTATATTTGCAGTAGACATGGTGGGTATATTATCAGCTGTCTGAATTTAAGCACGGGTAATTTGGCATGTCTTCGCTTATGGTATTTTGATCGTTTGTGTCTTCATGTGTGACTGAGTCAGTGTCAAGGCTTGGCGCTGTTTCTCTTTGTGTTCGTATGCAGTGATTTTTTTACTAGCACAGGTTGGAGAAATCCGAAACCAAAAAAGATACGGGGAAATTGGCTTGGGAATAAACTATCTTTCAACTGACAACTGTCTTATATTAACTCTTTTTTATTATTTTATAGTCCTAGTTAAAAAAAGAAACATTCTATATAGGGTGGCAGGGACATCGGCGTGCAAACTGAAACCCTGACGGATTCTAAATGCCCTTGAGAATTTTTTTGTCGATTAATAAAAAAAAATCTACTGTTTCATAGAAAACCTATGCGGTCAAAATGTATGAAGCAGTAATTTTTTTTTTAATAACCGACGAAAAATTTCAATGCAGGGGGATTCAGAATCATGTACTGAATCCATGATAACAGGTTACGAGTCGATATCCCTGCCATCCTCTATACCAGAATGAACATTTCATGATTTTCAGTCACATCGTGATTGCCACTAATACGGGTTTCAATTATCTTTTGTTTATCATGATTATTATAGCAGTTTTATTTAAAAATAAACTGCAAAGACATATTTGCTAGTGGTCGGTTCCTGAATAATATTAAGTATGTTGATGATGAATTTACTTCAGCACCTACTGGATTTATATATTTATTCCTCCACTCTTTGACAAACAAATGCAAGTGACATCAAAACCGCAAACATCTCAATACTAATACAACTTTTACCTCTAGTTTATCCTACTTTCAATACCAAAACAGAACAAAGGAACTCCGCTCCTATAAATGATCAGAGCTAAGTCGACAACCATTTTCAATTTCCGATCCTTCCTTTCAAAGTTCGTTAGGTTGACTAAAGAGAAATGAGTTGGTCAAACTTCTGTGTTGTCTTTGTCACGAAACCCTTCTTCTGTAGTTGTATAGTCAGAAGTATTGATAGTAAGGCTTGGGCCATAGATAGATGTACGAGCGATTTGTCAGGCTTTAAATGTTGCAGTTGTATACGTTCGATCAATCTGTTTCCTAGTAACGTCTGCTACTGTAAGAAGACTCCCTTTGAAAGGTCCCTTTAAAAAAATAATACAAAATTGGATATTACGGATGGTGTCTGTACAAATGTATATAGGTGAAACTTTTTATAGATCTTTCATTTGCTTGCCCTTTATAGAAATGTTTAATATTTTGGTAGTTATAGGATGGCACCACCTAGGCCGGCCCAGGAATAGGTGGTAAGACGACCTAGACGCGTACTGCAATGTTTGGATCTAGGGGTCTCTAGAACGAGAAGCCTGGAAGGATTTGGGGGAGGGCTCTTGCTGAGCAGTAGGACAGTAGGGGCTAAATAAAAAAAAAAAACTAGACTATAATAATTGTTGTCATATTATTAAACATGTTGGCTTTAAATTGGTATATTCAGGCTAGTTGGCCTCTCTCCTACTATTTTGCTGTACCCGATCGGCTCCATAATTATCTCATTATATTTAAAGTTACCTACGTACAAAATATAAGTGACCTGTACGCTGCCACCGACAACGCCGCAGCAGCCACAGTCTTCTTTTATTTTTCGTTGCTTGTATACATATAGTATGTATGTATTTATGATATTGATATATTTGTGTATCTATTTTAGTGTATTGTAAAATTAATATTTGCACCAACGACAGTCCCATTTTATGTCAAGGAAAATCACTGTCCATTCTAAGGTTACCTGGAAGAGATCGCAGTAATGCGATAAGGCCGCCCATTGTACTATATTTTGTAGTGTGTCGTGTATTTTTTGTGCTATGTATTTTTGTGGTGTACAATAAATTATATATAAATAAATAAACGCCGTGGAAGTGGCAAAGTTTTGGGAAAAAAACATTTACAATAAATACGGTCGTGCCAGAGACACAAAGAAGCAGTACAAAATATTGTGGATTTCAAAATGATTCAGTATCACAAAAAACACAACCATAAAAACAAAACATTTAGAATCACAATAAAATTGAATAAAAAGCGCCTGCAAGGCATGGACACATACTCACAAACTGTGTATAGGAAGCGTTTTAGACAGGACTGATTTAAACCTGTTTCATTTTCCATTCTACCCATACCCAATCGGTTCTAAGCGGTTTTAGACTATGTCCGTGGTACCTCAATTTTGTGCCAAACCTAATCGGCTTATAACTTAATCGTTTTAAGCTGCCTTCTATAATATTCACAAAACCTGTTGCAAGGTCTTACAAACCAATAGCACTGCCAATTGAAAATTCAGTCTAATACTAGAAAATATTGATAATCCTGAATTGTTAAATACAAATGAAAATATTCCCAGATTTAATGGTGCAGCAGAAATACGTTTTCAAATAACAACTGCGTGGTTGATCAATTTTGGTATATTGTATGAAAATGGTGGATTACTAGTATCGATATTTATCCTACTAATATTATAAATGTGAAAGTTTGTATGGACGGATGGATGGGTGGACGTTTGTTACTCTTTCACGCAAAAACTACTAAACGGATTAGGATGAAATTTGGCACACAGATAGTTTATAACCAGGATTAACACATAGGATACTTTTTATCCCGATATTCAAACGGTATCGAAACTTATGCGGATAAAACCGCGGGGCGCAGCTAGTATCGATATTTACTAGTACATAATTTTAAAGAACATATTTGGTATGAAATGGTTAGTTCAATTCTGATTATTGATATCGATCGCTCGTTAGTATTCGGTTACGTGCGTTAGTAGAACTACATTTTCGTACCTACCTACTTAGACTTTCATAATGCCTGCCTGCCCCCCCCCCCCCCCCCATGGTTAAAATAGAAGCCCATCCCAGTAACTAATTTTACATGAAGCTACTGCCTATCTGACCTCCACAACCCAGTCACTATCACGATACCCCTCGATTGTCAAACTTTTGGGCTTCTGACTACCGACTGTCACAGATCTACGAACCAACGGCTTACTACGTTACACTTTCATGATGCCCATGCATCATTAAAGTCTAACGTGCGTTACTCGAATTGAAACTAAATTATACAAAGTATTTTAAACATTTTTAACAGCAAGACGTTCCCTGCTGGACATAGGCCACCACGAAAGAATTGCTGCAATCACCGGTTTTACACTCTCACTGTCACTTTTATTCGAATTACGTGATAGTCACTTGTTCATCACCATTCTCTTACATTTATCCCAATTTATTTGGGGCCGGAGCAACATGTCTTTTTCTTCCATACTTCTCTATTAGTCGCCATCTTGGTAGTCACCCCCTTTCTAGCCATATCATCTTATCTCACAGTCCATCCATTGTTTCTATGGTCTTTCCCTACTCTTATAGCCATCCAAATTCATACTCAGAACTTTCCCCGCTACATTTTTCTCAATCATTTGTTTGGCGACATTCACTTGTTCTAAAATTATTATGAAAGAACATAACATTCAACCAATTCAACATACATAACTCATGTTACCATTTAACATAACTCAGTTTTACAGCTAACAATAATATTTTACTGCGGCTGTTTTAGTGCTTGAATTGTTACACCAAAAGATAAAAGCGCTTGAAGCGCTGGATGTTAATAGCTGTTGTGGTTTTGTATTTTATTGTAGTCTTTTGTTTACATGGATAAATCATATTATGTTATAAAGGTCTTATACACAACATAGTTTGGAAAACTGACTACACTTAATAAATGGTTTATCTATCTACAAGAAAACAGACAAATCAAAGAAAAGATGGATGGACTTTGTGAAAGATGATATGGTTAGGGAGGAAGTGGACACTGAGATGACGTCTGATACAGACGTATCTACAGAAAAAAAATACGTAGATACTGCGTCGACCCCAAAAATGTTAGAACTGAAGAATGAAAGAAAAAAATGAATGATGGAATGATGCACATACATAATCCTAGATTCCTCGCATGTCATTAATACTTTGTAATACGGCCCCAGCTGTTTTAAATACTCTTTGGACCGTAACAAGACGCTATCCTTTTAACTAAGTTTCCTCCTAAATTCTATGCACAATTTTATTAGCCTATTATGTTTACAATGCTGGGACACCGGCGTCCTCTTTTCGAAAGGGAGTTGGCCGTAATACACCACGTGGGCCCAGTGCGGGTTGGTAGATGTCACATGTCTTCGAGTTTTTGATTCTAGGACATGCCGGTTTCCTCACGATGTTTCCTTCATCGTGTTGAGAGCAGTGGTGATGAAATTATTTACATCAAGTAAAGCGCGTGTCTGGGTTTGAAGTAGGTACCGTTCGTTACTACGACCATCACTGCTCTAAGGATGTTGCATAATTACGTACTATATACCCTATATTATTATTACCTTTTTGGTGCAGCCGTGAGGCTTACCTTTCTGCTAATTCTTACATCGGACTTTACACTTTCTATTTGATTTTTACTTGTTGCTATCTGAAGTATGTATCTGGTGTATTGTGTGTCTTTTAGTCTGTGCTAAATAAATGTATTTTGTTAATTTATTTCGTAGTATATTGTACAAAAACAAATTAACACTAATATAATTACTATATACAATTATATACAAGTATATAATACGAAAAAATATAGAAAAAGGCAGGAGCTCATAGGGCATCAAAAAATTCGTCCGCATCACTGTCAATGGGATAAGTGCCCAAAAGGCTGGCAGCATTACCACGTTGGATGGCAATGCTGATTCTTTGGGCTAAGAATAGGCCAGCCTTCTTTCTGGTCACGTGAAGAGTCAACCAACCGCTTGGCGATGTCCCGAAAAAAATTAAAATTTATTTAAATTTATTATTATTATTTATTTATTTTATTTTTTATTAATTTATTTAAATTTCTTTCTATACAGATTCCATTCCATTAATTAGCACGACCATCGAGGTACGAGGTGTCTATGGGTCAATTAAGCTTTTTAATCTTTGTTTATTTTTTTATGTTTCACCTTTTTTTGATGTTCTTTTTTATTACTTGTTTTGTGTCTTTTGTAGTACTGAATAAAAGTTTTATCTATCTATATATCATCATCCATCTCATTTAATTTTTCCTGACAGTGTGATTTAAATATTGTAACCATTATATTTATTGTTTTGCTCCGATAACCACAAATAATATATACCTTCTGACTAATATGTTCTATGTTCCCTGAGTCATTATCTAAAGGATGGGACCCCAATATAACTTATCTTGACGATCAACTTCCGTGACAAAGTGCACAAATTCAGACATTGTATAGATAAGTAAATAAAGGGTAAATAGTAGGGGTAATAGAGGGTAATCCTGTAGGTATATCCTTATGGTGCTATTATCGATAACTTCGATTGGTCCTAAATGTTTATGTTAACGCGGAATCTGTGGCTAGAAATGACGACAAGGTTTCAGCAGGCTGAATAGGCTAGTTTCCTAAAAAAGTCTAATTAGTCCGTCAGTTAGATTATCAAAAAATATAGAACCCGTATTTTTTCTTTTGTCAATTATGTAAAAAATGATGAAGATATCGCCCGTTAAAGTTCCGCGTGACGTCACGCCTTGTTACACTTTTAGCATGGCGTGATGTCACGACCCCCCATTCCCAAATTTTGACGCGCTTTATTTTTGTCATTTTTTGTTTGATTGACAAAAGAAAAAATACGTGTCCATTATTTTTCGATAATCCAACTGACGGACTAAATATAATAATAATTTTTTTACCCAGGAAACTACCCTATTCATACTTAGATGTATCTTGAGATATAACCACGAATTATCAAAAACAAGACAGACTGATTGTTCTAAAATGGTATACATATACAGGGTGGCAGGGACTCCGACGCGAAAACTGTAATCATGAATTCTGCACATGATTCTAGAAACCTAAGGGGCTGTCTCCACGAGCGAGAGAATCACAGCGATATTATCGTCGTGACACGTATTTCTATACACTCTCGAACGTGTCTCCACACGTCGATATCATCGCGGCGAGAATTAGATGGCACGGCGAGACTATCACCGCAATTCTCTTGCCGTGGAGATGACGCCGTACCCTAGAAATTTTCCGTCGGCTATTAAAGCAAAAATCGGCTGTTTCATAGAAAAGTGCGGTCAAAATGTATGAAAACGCTATTTTGTTTTATATTAACCGAGGAAAAATTTTGAAGCTCGGGGTTCAGAATCTTGTACTGAATCTATGGTAAGAGGTTGCGCGTTGATCTTCCTGCCACCCTGTATAGTAGACACAACACACAAAGCAACAGGTACAAGAAAAATGCACTACGAAACATTTAAAGTTGGAGATTTCAATGAAAAATCTTAGGCACTGAACAAAAATGAATGATAAACAGTTGGTGATGATGATGAAAGTTGTTATTTAACATTACATTTAAGTATACATTAACAAACGATTGAAAATCCATTCATAATCAATGAACGCAGCGTATATCGTATCCCACCAAAAAAGAAAATGTAAAACAAAACACAAACGACCTCTAACGCAGACAAAAACAGTTGATACACACAATTACTTGAACGCGAAAGTGCAATGTACTGAAAAATAAATAAAAAACCTTCGTGATGATCATCAGTCGTTAGCGGTAAAGCCGCGTACAGACCGCACGAGGAATAAACAGCGGATGGCTTACCACGTGTGTCTCAGAATGTATGGATCAACTCAGCCTATCGCTATCCACTGCTGGACATACAGGTCTCTCTCATCCAGTCTGTCCTCGCCACCTTTTTAAGGACGTTTGTCCATTTAGTTGAGGGGCGTCCCGCCGCTTGCCGATGCGCGGTCTCCACTCTAGGATTCGTTTGCTCCACCAGCCATTGGTCCTTCGACAAACATGGCCAGCCCACTGCCACTTCAGCTTGCTAACTCTGTCAGCGGTAACGGTATCTTCAGCCGATGTTCTCTGTAAAAATCTCATCGTGAAAACTTAGGTGCAATGAGTTTGAAGTGAGCTGTCAATAGCATTAGGTGGAATAATAGCTCATGTCATGTTTACTTCACTTAAGTCTTCAAGGTAAGATTTTTAAAGCATACAATTACGGTTCTATTCCGGATAATTTCAAATTTCGTAATGCTCATTGCAAGTTTTGTCGGCGAATTTGATTGGCGATATGACGATTCGTTGAACCTGCCTCGGTGCATGCCTCACGCTGTCTGTACGTGGCTTTAACTGTTCGATACATATGACGTGAAATTGAGGCTTTCACTACGGTAGCTGAAAAGACGATGGCGAGAAGTCGAGTTCGATGCCTTTATGATGATAGATCTATGTAATAATTACTGTGGTTCTCGCAATCTTGATTATGATCACAATCTTCAGCTATCTGGGGTTGTAATATAACTTTAAGTAATCATGTATTGGTCTATTATTTTGGCCAAGAATTAGTTATAAGATTGTGGTATTGTCCAACACTGGGATTGTGACATTTTTTGTTGATATTATGAACTTCTTGCTTGAAAATATTACCTGTAATGCTCGGTTACCTATAAACAAAAACGAATCGGTTTGCTTACCAATGGTATCATTTTCATTACCAAACTGCAGTGCGATTCTGTAACCATCTCACCGTGAAAACTCAGGTGAAGTGAGCGTGGAGTGGGCTGTCATTCCAACGAATGCTAGGGATTGACACTATTGACAGCTCACTCTAAGCTAACTTCACCTAAATTTTCACGGTGAGATTTTTACAGAATCGACCGGCAGGGCATTTAAATAGATTCGTAAGCTAATTTTACCTGTGATAGGTACTTCCATATGGGAGGGTCTACTATGCAAAGCTATGAGGTCTTTGCTACATTATTGGTAAAGATACAAGAGTCTTAATTTTAACCAATAACGGGCCGTAAATCATAGGAGTCGGCCATAAGCAACGTGTTTGTACTAGCCCACATACATGTTTATCATGTATTGATGCTTGATGCACAAAAATATTGCGCAAAAGGGGACTTTATATCATTGTTCGCTGTTAGGTAGAACTACAATAAAAATGTTAACTTACTGTGAAAACAGCACTGAAATACTTAAGACAGAATTTGAATTTAACATATTATATACATAAGCTCACGCCTTCATCCCATGGGGGTAGACAGAAACTACAGAACGCCATCTGCTAAGATCTTTAGATGCTCATTTTGCCTCGTTTACGTTCATACATCTGAGGGGCAATTCTCGTAATTTTAAGAACATTCACAGCCTGATCTCAGTCTCAATCTGTCGAAAATACCTCTAAAATCCTTACATTTTTGACAAGTTTTTGACATTGATTGTCGCTGAGATGAGAGTTAGACTAGATTCTGAACGTTTGGAATTGGCCTTCAGCCCAACTGCTTCACTACGCACCTGACCTTTTACCTTGAATATAACATTCAGCAAAAACAACAATTCATCAAGTTCTATTAATGCCGCAGTTTCATTGTTCGTGCTGTAATTGATTTTGCAGTGAGCTTTGAACTTCTATACAATATATTTGAAATTTTCATGAATGTATGAATGTAAATTGTGAAAGCTTCTAAGCTATTAATACAGTGACTAGCAAAATTACTAAAAAACTAAATTTCAATCTTCAAAATGGCTATTTTGTCGTACTTTGAAAGCTTTTTGACCTCAATGACTGTGTTGCTTGCAGAACATCATACGCAATTTTAGACGTTCTTAGGGTTCTGTACCCAAAGGGACCCTATTACTAAAGCTCCGTTATTCGTCCGTCTGTCCGTCCGTTTGTCTGTCACAGGGCTGTATCTTTTGAACAGTAATAAGTAGACACTTGAAAGTTTACAGAGTGTGTACTACTATGGCCGCTATAACAAGTAATAATAAAAATAAAACTAAGTTAATAATTAAAGGGGCTCCATATAGGAAACGTGTTTTTTTTTTAAATATTGAATGTTATTTATATTTGACGATATGATGTTAATATCTAACACTACATATTTGAACCGTTCGTGTGCGAGTCCGACTCGGACTTGACCGGTTACTTGTTTTAATTATGACTGCTACTTTAGTCTTAGCATTTTTACGGTTCTATAATTACCTACACATATTTAGCAAAACAGCAAAGAACAGCCAAAATAAAAGGCAGCCAATTGCGTGTCGGACTACTCACAGTGAATGGGTCCCGAAGTTGTAAACAACGACGGAAAAAAAAACACGCAATCGAAAAACAAATCACATACCTTTTCAACCACATGTTGACCAAAAATAATAAATCTGAACCGAAATGAAGAAAGTGGGGCACGTCGGACACAAAATGCTGTTCACAAGGGATCCCTTTGACAGAGAACCGTGAAGTAAATTGATAACACACTTCCGGGTTCTATATCTACCTCGTTGCGCACTCGCCTCGCTTTGAACTCGCTCACAAATCGCCAGTGGTATCCACCTTACTTAGGAAAATCAAGAAAAACATGTGTCATCCCGAAATTTGCGAGAATTCGTCAAAGAACGAAGTTTTTGGAATGAGTTATGTGATGAAGGGGGCTTATTTACATTCGCCATTGTGATTGTTTAATGGATTCGCTTGTGAAGTTTGAGGCTACGGGTTTGAAACTGCCAAGTACAGACAAAACTTTTCAAAATTCTGCCTTGTGGTCTTAAGAGCCAGGGTTGAGCAAAATTGGTTTTTTCCCCACTTGGATTGTCTCAGTAGCAACCTGAAGGCCAAATTCCCGTAATTACAAAACGATCAAAATCTAGTTGCAATCTCATCTCAGCGACAATCAATGTCAAAAACATGTCAAAAATGTAGGGATTTTAGAGATATTTTTGACAGATTGAGACTAAGATCTTCTTTTTTTTTCTTTTCTTTATCTCTTTCTTTTTATTTCTTTTCGACTAAGATCTTCTTTTTTTTTTCTTTATTCTTCTAGGTTGAGACTGTGAACCTTCTTCAAATTACGAGAATTGACCCTCTGCACTCTTAAATTATGCCCGATAGATAATTTACAGCAATACGGTCGGTTCCTATAACATGGGTCTTTTAATGTCATGACTGGCGAAATATGGATGTAGGATACAAACGCCCCCTTCCGGACATACCGGTATTATATTATAGATAATTTCTAAGGCACCCCGCCTTAGAAAGTATCTATGATATACATTAATAACATTGCTCGGAGAACAGATGGCCGATGAGGCCGAAAGGTTCTAGAGTAGCAACGGCGTACCGGAAGACGTATCGTTTGTAAGCCTACCATATAGTGGACCGATGACTTTGTGAAGACCACATGAATGCGCTGGATGCGAGAAGCACAGCACCGGTCGAGTTTACGAGACTTGGGGGAGGGCTATTTCCAGCAGTGAATGTTCTTCGGCTGAAATGAAGACAATGGTGATGATGCTGATGATCACTTTCTTAGTTCATCTTGGATAATCAGCCTATAATGTTCCCACTGCTAGGACACAGGCCGTGTCTCTTCGAGAGGGAGTGGGCTGTAATCTACCACGCAGGCCCCGTATGGGTTGGTAGATGTCACATGTCTTCGAATTTCAGCTCGTCCCTCGTCTTTTATTCATCTTAGATATCCCTAATTTACTATGAAGGAAAACATCACGAGGAAATATTCAAAGTCAAAGTCAAAGTCAAAGTCAAATCATTTATTTCAAATAGGCACATAAAAGGCACTTTTGAACGTCAAAAATAAAATTAGAATAAAATTGATTCTAGTCGCCCCTTCCAAAAGGTAGTTTTCGTATGGAGAAGAATGGGCAAGAAACTCCACCGTTACTCTTTTAAAATGTTTTACAATATATTGCATACATTATTTATATAATTATATGTGAAGACGATGCACCCAAAAATAAACTTACTATACCACAATAGGTAAAAGAATTAAAATGGATAAATGTAACCATGACATATAGATCAACTATGTGATAGATACATGGTGCTCACATATTCACAAACATTCCAAACGTAGACGATTTTCATAAATAAATAAGGAGTAATAAGTCCGGGTGTGACCCCAAGTAATTACAGAATGTAAATCAATGTCAAAAAAAAAATAATAATAATAAATTATACAATTACATTAGCAACCAGTTTGATTTTGTCTAGACTCTAGAGATTGTCCTATGGAGCAAGACCAGCATGTTTCCAAGCATTCTTATCTTGGATCTTATTATATCTTATTATATCTTATTATATAATGTTCTCTCAAATCGGCATCCTAAGTGAAACTCCTACGTAAGTTCTATAATGGCCACAATTTTATGAAAATCTCGGGACGAGTGGATATTGTCACGCATCATTGAATCCAATTGTATTGCATTATTTGCTAAGAGACTGAACTCGTTGAGTTACTATCGTATTGAAGACATGTGTAGGGTTATTTTACGATGAAGTTTGAAACAATTGTATTGACGTAAACGGGACTACATGAGAGATTCTTCTTGAGTGAACATTTTTTTTTAAATAGATGAAGGTTGTTTATTTGGCCATTCAATAATAAAAACTTACTAACATGACTAGGGGCTGATTTTTCCAACGCCAGATAATTTTATCGGAGGCATAATTTTGAATTTTTGACAATTCTATCATACAAAAACTGTCAGACGTCAATTTTATTTCACGAATAAAAATTATCTCTCGATTGAAAAATCAGCATATTTGTATTTATTATCTACATTGATCACTTTGGCCTTGGAACGAAAGAATTTGGAAGTCATGGGGAGAGGCCTTTGCCCAGCGGTGGGATGATGCAGGCTAACAGTGACATAGATCAAAAGACAATTTGTTTATTACATAATAACAAAAATATGATATTTCTAGTTTTTATTTTAACTGCTATTTACAAATAGGAAAGTTCCCGTACCCTTTTACAAAAAAACAACGGAAACTCTTACATAACGAAAGGATGGAAACTGGTTGCTTTTCTAATTAATTTCTTACCTTAATAAAGTAACAAGAGCCTCGGGAGGGACCTAAAAAATAACAAGATTTTAACGACTGAAAACCGTTTTTAACCGACGAAGAAAAACGGAGGAGGTTCTCAAGTCGACGCGTATATATATATATATATATATTTTTTTTATGTAGACCACGCCTAACTTTTTACCGCGTAGTCCTATTTAGATAATTCTTTTTTTATTGGAAAGGTTATACTTTAAAGTGGGCCCCATATAAATTTAGAAAAAAAAATCCAACCCTAAAGGTGGGAAAATAGGGGTGATTAATTGTTCACTCACAGATTTGAATGCTGAGTTGTGTATTATTACTCTACTCAGTGCCACATATGCCTGCCCTTTGGCAAACAATTAGTAGAGTATAGCCACAAAAAATTATAAAATAAAAACTTTTTAACAAGAAAATTAAACCGCCGAAAAAACTGAAAAGCAAAAAATAATAAACCTTTTTTATTTAACTAAAAACCACCCCGATGTTCCATCTCACACCTACGCCGGGGGTCGCGGGAACGTACGATCCTTCCGCAAACCCCGAACTGGTGCCGGCCCGCTGCGGGCCGCCGCAGGCCTCCTCGGGTCAGGGGAGGGAGTGAGGTGATGACTCCCCCCGCGACGTCTAAGAGGTCCCCGAATCCGTCGCCCCTGGACGCATTTTAGGGGGGCTGGAAGAGGGCGTGTCGGCCCTCCGCCGACGCCCGGTGCGCCTGCTGCGGGCCCGGTGAGTGGACGAGATCTCTCTCTCCCTTTCCGCAGCCAACTTCTGCGAGACGACTGCTTCGCAGAAGGAAACCACCGCGTTTCAGGACTCTTCGCTGCCGACCATCGACTCGAACACGGCCGGCAGTGACTGGTCACTGCCTACTTCTGAGATGAAGACACGGCGCGGCTCTTCCCAAGCGGCACACTCTGCCAGCGTATGCCGCGCCGTGTCCTCCCGGCAGTCAACGCAGTGGTGACACCGGGCGTCCGGCTCCCTGTTTGTGCGACACAGGTACTTCCCGAAGCAACCATGTCCCGAGAGCACCTGCGTCACCCGAAACGACAGGGAGCCGTGCCTCCTCCCGAGCCAGCGCTCAAGCACCGGCCGGACCGCCTCGATGGTGACGAGGCCAGCGGTAGGGCGTGTAAGCCTGTCCCGCCATTCCGCCACCAGGACCTCGCAAAGCTGAGACCGACGCAGCTACACCATCTTTTTTTTTTTAATGTATGTTTATTTTATTTTATTTCATGTTTTGATTGTTGTTTTTTTTTGTTTGTGTCGAATCATTATGTTGCAATGGTTTATTTTATTTTTTGTTTTGATTGTTGTTTTTATTTATTTATGTATAATTGCATGCTGCACTGGTTAACGTTATCAAGTCAACGCCGGCTGCCACTGAAAACCAGCACTGGGGCTCTGTCTCGTATAGGGTCTAAGCATTATGCTGAGCGATGGCCGTTTTGCGTGAATGTGACGCATGTTTACCCCGAACTTGTTTTTTTTTGTGTGCTTATGTTCTTTTTTATGCGTCATGATTGCCGCAAATAAATGCTTTTTCTTACTTTGTTTTCATGTGCCACCGATACAATGACGCGAGTACTTTCATCTCGAGGTCCCAGGGCGAGGACCCTGGTTTACCCTAACCTAACCTACACCCTAACCCTCTTTTGCATAACCTTGGCCACCATTCGGTCACAGCTTTACTCCATCGTATCTCCTAGTCTAACTACATGTCCTGCCCAACTTCGCTTGAGGCGCATCGCCCTGTCCCCGACGTCTAGACTTTCGACCGGCGACGGATTTCAGTGTTACTCGTACGCACTCATCATCTGCTCGCCTTTTCCTAACCATTGGGTTCGACTTCCAGTGTAACCAGATGCAAATTTATTTATTTCAGGCGACGTTGGCCCATGGATATAAATACTTTAACCCAAACATACATATTTTTACTATAAACTTCACATCACTAGCTTGTTCTTGAGCTGTTCTTTGGTAATTGTTCGCGGAGGCGACGGAACACCACGTCCTTCCTGCGGCCAGAGATCTTCATCCAAGACGACGGGCAGATAGCAATTCGGTACGATCGGGCAAATGGATACCAATATTTTAAATTCAGTGACTGTCCATCGGACTTCCACAGGCCAGTTACCGGGTAACACGATGGCCCACGTAAAGACTAGTTTTCAGATGTTCGGGCATTGGCCGTTCATAAGCATTAAAAATGAGTGTCCTATTACGTTCGTTTTCTATCTGGAGTCTGGGCCGTGTCACTCCAGTGTCACTCACCTTGATAAATGATCGACACTTGGCGACCATGTTTACACGACACCGATAAATCATGTCTAAAGTAAGTATAACTGATGACAAGTCTTGTTTGCTCTGAAAGAAATTGCAGGCTTCAATCATAGGTACTACTAATATTTTGAAAAAAGACAGTTTTTACAGTCAAAAACACAATACTTTGGGATCCCCTTCCTTATCATATTTTCCAGTTATACAGGTTGGCAGATACACCGATGCGCCAACTGTAACCATGAATTTAGTTAATGGTTTTAAACGCCCTCGCGTACACATGTGTCGTGGAGCATCAAAAAAAAAAAACTGCTGTTTCATAGGTTTGATGTAATCATGTACTGAATCCATGGTAGCATGTTGCGCGTCATGTCCTTGCCACCCTGTATAGATTCAACCTAAGTGAAGTTTCAATTGAACGAAAATTATTAATATGGAAATATTATTGCGTGTCTTTCACAAATGCGAAGATTCCTTCCATTTCTTGAAGGTGCCAATTCTTACGTAAAATTTCGTTTTCAAGAATCTCAATAGATGAGCCAAAAAAGGGAATCAAGCTACAAAATTAAAGTAACAAACATCAATACTGTCAGCACTATTAATTCTCCTCCAACAAACAAAGGACTAAAAGGCAAATAACTCCTAAGGAGTTGGGAGACGTTCAATCTGAAGTCAAAGTCAGCCCGAGCGTGAGACAAGATGTCTTGATAGAAGCCGAGCTATTATTGAACTGACGGGAGATCGACTGGAACAGTACGTGCTTGGATTGGATTTAGTGCTATAAGACATACTTGATAGAAGAATACATAAGGTTAAATTAAATTAGCTAGAGAAACTCCACAGACGTTGGATATCGATATCTAAACACGATAAAATAAAAATGATTAATTGATGATTTTTTCTTTGGAGCCAATGGACATTGATAGTGTGGTTACATGAAGTATGAAATGAGAAAATAAGTTTACCCATCACTTCTGATAAGTTAACATAAAAATAAATCAATATTTCTTATTTTAAGTAACTACACTACCAGCTGTGTTGATCCCAAAAATTTAATTTATAATTTTTTGTTTTATCATGATTATATATCGATACCCATCACGTTTGCAAAGTTTCGCTAGCTAATTTAATTTGACCCTGCATATAGTGGCCTTATTTGTGATGTTTCTCAGAAAGTTCAGATGCTTAGTAGGTACTCGCAACCTGCCTGCGTGTATGTAAACGAAGCAATCGGAGTATGTAAGGATCGTAGCAGATGGCGTTCTAGTTCCTGCCTTGATAAAAAGGCTTGAGTTTATGAATGTTACATGATAATTTAAGAAATGTCATTCAAAGCATAATGGTAAGCACATATTATGTCCATAAGTTTCAGTTAATATAATTTTGAACAACCATGACGAGATTGTGCAAAACCTCAAGGTTAATTTAGATCTGTATGGGAATACTAGAGGTATGGAGAGAACCGCTTCCATAAACGAAAACGATGAACAGAAAATACAAATAGTTAATGATGAAACTGAAAGAAAAAATCTTCTCGTACGTATGATAAAAATGTCAGTCGTTGTTCGCAACTCATAGTCAATCCGTGCGTATACGAGTACTAGATAGAAGGCGAGCTATTGTTAAACTGACGTGAGACTAGTGGCGGGAGATCGAGTGGACGAGTACGTGCTCGGAATAAAGAAGGTTGTAAAGGATTTACTGATACATATTTAGCAGTAGATATTAAAAAAAAAGATGAAGGTATGAAGAAGAAAATTGCTGCAAAAGTCCAAAATTAAAACGTGGTAGAATTTAATATCGAAAACCTTCAACATCGAGCCTTCAAAGCAAGAGTGAATAGGCATCTTCTGGGCTTGCTTGTTCCATCAGGGACTTCATCCATCCCTTCCTGCATCTTTCCACCAGGCGTGGGCGAAGTCAAGAGCAGGCCCATTTCGCAATAAAAAAATAATTTTAAACGACCATAACTAAATTGTCAAGCTGATGACAAAGATTAAGAACATGAGAATTACACAAATGTTATCTAATTAATAAAACAAAACATTCCTTTCCAGAAAAGGCAACATAAAATAAACTATAGAGGTATGAGGAACAGGGTGTAAAGTTCACTCATACTCTATAGAAAAGGGAGGATCTTCCGACCAGACGGGTGTTGTGTCTGGTGGGCAATTGCCCAACGATTGATGTTGGAAAATTGTATCTATGCTAATTGCGCGGTAAACTCTGCTTGCGAGATGCAGGATTTGCGTGACGTCAATATGACGCGTTGTTCGCATGTGGCGTTGTAGATACCGCTATAAAACTAACATCAACCCTCTTATTGATTTTATCAAAAAAAAAAAAATAGCACTTAAATTAATAAATCTCTATCTATCCACGACACACGTAGCTTAGTCTCAACCCAAAGCCTATCCGTGTGTGAAACAAATGTATTGAAGTCTAGCGAACTACATCGAACGTACGTGATTCATATCAGCTATAGCACCGGTGGTACGTGCTATTAGAATACGAGGATTCCACGCCTTTAAGGCGCAATTCATAAGACTAGGGAAGCAGACATGGTTTGAAGATTCTCATTCTTGAAACATTTATAAGACTGTATACCCTGAAGAGATTGGCAGTGGTGTATAGACACCCATATTCGGTTAGAGGGGCCCGTGGCTAAATAATAACAGCCGCAAAAGTCGATGGAGCAGGTTAAGATATATTTGCCGCTGTTGGTATGTGGATGGGTGACTATTTTTACATACGAGGCCCCTCCGTGCCATGTTCCCCCCTCGTTTCCATGAAATTGAAGACGAACATATTGCAATCCATCAGGCACCAAACCAAACACTCGCACATGCAACATCTAAACCACCATTCGGTATTCATGATTCAATATTGCTTTTTTATAAATTGCTTTTATTACATAGAAGATAATTTTTCTAAAGATATTAGCGAAAAACTCAAAAGTGGGCACTTTTATCGTAATTCAAATATCATTTTCCTGACAGACAAAGGTTATCAATGGTTTGGCTGTTGACCTTGACTCAAAATGACCTCAGCGAGGTCAATTTTAAGACTTCAGTGTAAAAAAGACTCGATTTGCTAATAATATAATTTAGTAGTTCTACGAAAAACAGACACTAACAAAGGCCCAAATGAGCTTTGAATATTTTCTATACACAATTGAATAACCCTTGTCAATTCAAAATTCAGGTAACTATCAAAACTTCAGCTTTTCGGGCAAATTGGCTGAAGTTTTCATAGTTACCTGAATTTTGAATTTTTTAAAGGTCAAGTGATACAAACACGGTTTTTTAATAGATTAGATAGACCATAAAATAAAGTTTAGTAATATCAGGGATTGATTTGAATCAATCTTTATAGTGCTACTAAACTACTAACAATATTTGTCTTGTGGAGGACTAAACTTGCTCTCAACTATTTATTTAATTTAAATAATAATTTCATGAAAGTCGGGTTTGTGGTTAAGTAATAACAGCCGCACTAGTCGATCGATCAGGTTAAGCTACGCTTGCCGCGGTTGGTCCGTGGATGGGTGACCATCTTTACATATCGAGAATCCTCCGTGCCTCGGAAAGCACGTTAAGCCGTTAGTCCCGGCTGTCATTCGCGGATCTTTGACAGTCGTTACGGGTAGTCAGAAGCCCGAAAGTCTGACAACTAGTCATACCAAGGTGTATCGTATTACCCAGTAACTGGGTTGTGGAGGTCAGGTTGGTTAGGCAGTCGATGCATGTAAAATACTAGTATTCAGCTGCATCCGGTTAGACTGGAAGCTGACCCCAACATAGTTGGGAAGGCTAGGCAGTTAAATAATTTCATGAAAATCTCAATGTGAGATAATTTCATTACTTGTCTCACTCGTCATTCAGTTCCCCCATCCGATAACATGTAATAATAATCAATAAATATAAAATATATGTCACTGTCTGCTTCCATACCTTTATAGCGAGTTTTATATGGCAATAATGACTTGATTCAGTATCATTCTTTGTCTTTGACAATCGTTCACGACTAATGAGTCTTCTTTTGTTTTTTTTTCTTCCTTTTTTGCACCAAGCGTGTTCATTAGTAACAATAATGATGTGAATGTCTAGCAGACTGTCGAATTATAATGAACTTGTCAGGACCGTGGTTTTCTTCGCATAACTGGCATTTGAAAGAAAGAGTTTATTGCGACTCGTACAGGAAGATTATATGTGACAGTATATGTACAATTTAATAAATCTTATAATAATAAATTTAATCTTTCAATGAGTATATCAAAACTTCAAAAACTATCAAAAATAGCACAAACTAAGTTTCTGGGAACGATCATAGAAGAACATCTAGACTGGAAAGCTCAAATCGATAGTGTATGTAATAAAATCAACAAATTCGTATACGCTCTTAGACGGATTAAAAATGTTACAAACATTAAAACAGCTGTAATGTCCTATCGTCCTCGCTGCTATATGGACTAATTGTATGGGGAAATAGTACCGACCATAACAGAGCATTTATCGCTCAAAAGATATGTGTTCGAGCTATTCAGGGCATTCAAAGATTAGAGATTTATTAACGGACAAATGTTATTATAACATAAATGATTTTTTGAATGACACTATCTGACATTTTTTTATTTTATTTTATTTGTACTTTAATTTTGTGACATTTTATGATTAATTTATTTTACTGACTTATCAATGTTTATTATTATTATGTACTTGGATTGAAGTGCCTTTAGTAATTTACTTTTGAATTTTTTGTAAACACTAAATTTGTACGCCTTACGGTGAAACATGTACGTACGAAATATTAATATTGTGACATCCTGCATGCTTAATTTGCATGTATACGCATGTTTTTACAAATAAAATTATCTTTATCTTTATCTTTATCTTTATCCACCGGACGTATCTTGTCGACCAATATTTATAAAACTCAGTCTGCTACCACTGCCCTCACTATATCTATATGAAACATGTATGTATGTTCGGAAACATAAAGATCTATTCAGAACAGCAGCAGATGTAAGCTCTAGGAATCGGCGTGACAAATTTAGACTTGTTTTAGATGAAATCCCTCGATTAGCAAAATATAGTAAAAACTGTGTAGCGTATTTATGACAAATTACCATGTAAACTTAAATTACTAAATACAATGTTTAAAACTCACTTGTTTAAATGACTAAATGATAATAACTTTTATAGCATTATGGAATACTTTGAACATAAGTTGTGTTAACCATTTTGCATGCTTTAGTCTTAAGCAAAACATTTATGATCTTATCCTTAACTAATGTAACACCTTTGTATACCATGTTTTATGCAAATAAATAAAAAAACTAAACTAAAAGCAGTCAAAAATAAAAAAAACAAGATATATTTAAAAAAAGTAACGAAAATAAAAATGAAACAGAAAGTCCTATACGAGGCCAAAAGGCTCCTATCTCAGCATGATGCTGCGTCATTAAAAAAAAAATGTCACAGCGCTGGTATTCTAATAGGGCCCGCTGTGATGTCACGGACAGTTACGGAAATAAATAAATAATAAAATAGATTTATAATGTAAAATATTGGCAAATAAAATAAAATAAATATTCACTTAATCCGCGCCAGATGTAACCTCATTGCATGTCTATGCCCTGAGTGTCAAAGACACTCTGTGGCATTACTTTTGGACACTAAGGTGTGAAGTTTCGATGAATACTTTTATAGAAGACCTTCACCTTTATGCGGTAGGATGTCTGTATGTTAGGCATTTACGAAACTGTTAAATAGATTAAGGTAGAAGATAATACACAGGGTGGCAGGTACATCGACGCACAACCTGTTACTATGGATACAGTACAAGATTCTAGACCCTTGCGTTAAAATTTCTCATCGGTTATTGAACTTTGGATTGCCATCGTGGTTAAAGAATTAGCCAATCAGCGTGGTTAACTCGCTGATTGTCTAGGGTACGCCGGACGTATTGTGGCTCTGTAGATACGTCGCTCGGGGAGGCTCCTTTTGGCGCCAAAAAAGTGGCCGTATTCTGGGCCGAGTCCATTTAGATTGCTATCGACACGCTAAAAAGATCGGTTATTAAAAAAAATAAGCTACGCGGTTAAAATGTCATAATCTGCCTACCCTGTTCCCAACTATGTTAGGGCAGAAATAGTTGTGGTGGTAGATGAGCTCATTCATGAGGATCACTAGAACTTTCATTATCAATTTGCTAAGCCTTTTTCCAAATAAATTGGGGTCGATTTCCAGTCTAACCGGATGCAGCTGAATACCAGTATTTTACATGAATCGACTGCCTATTTGACCTCCAAAACCCAGTTACTGGGTAATACGATATCCCTTGGTAAATCTGGTTGTCAGAATTTCGGGCTAAAATGTATGGAATAGCATTTTTTTTGTCGATATCCCTGCCACTCTATATAAGGTAGATAATTCAATTGCATGCAAACTGCAAGCTGCTGTTGACAATATTTGCCTTGCAGATTAAATGGTACCCCGTCTGCATTCAAATTGCAAGCAAGCCAAATCCATGTTCGAATCATTAATGCCAGATGCCATTCGTACAACTTACACAGCTTGTCACGAATAACTATATACATACAGCTCATAAATATATCAAAGCTTGTAATCTCCACGATGAACCAAAAAGATTATGCCAACGAAGACAATATCATTTTAATCTATTCTCAACCGAAAACATGAAATAAAAATAAAAGAACATCAGGAAATGAGACTGTTTTAAATGGCATTACACTTTCTAGTACCAGCGCTGAAGAATTGAGGTTTAAAAACTGGATCGCATGTAATGATAGAGATTGTGTGGTTGGTGTATTAAGAATTGGTGATTTTTATAATGTTTTTTTTTTACTGTGTGTCGTATATGAGATTTGACTTTATTTATAGAGATTTTTTTTGTGTTTTTATGCAAAATCCTTCACAGTAAAAACTTCGGGAAAAGGACATAGGTTTTGGAAAATGAGTTCTGGAAAAGTCATATGACTGTGTTGCCCTTTAACTCAGCCTATCGCAGTCCACTGCTGGACATGGCCTCTCCCATGCTGCGCCACAATATACCGTCCATGTGATGCCCTTAACTATAGTCTCCGGAAAATGATTTAATACTAAAGCTTTCAAAGCTAATTAAAAATAAATAGCGACCACGACACCGCGACACGAAGGGTTCCGTAACACAAGAGGTCGAAAAAAACACGTTTCTTGTATTGAAATCCCCTTTAATTTTGATTTTTATAATATTTGTTGTTATAGCGGCAATAGAAATACCCATTTTGTGCAAATTTCAACTGTCTACCTATTACGGTTCATGAGATACAGCCCGCTGACAGACATTCGGACGGCCGGACGAAGAGCAGAGGCTTAGTAACAGGGTCCCATTGGCACCCTTGGGTTACGAAACCCTAATTAATCTGCATTAAACTACAGTGAGTCTCTCGTTCATGCAACTAAAACACATTTAACTAAATCATAATCACACATCATAACAATACATTTGAAATCTTAGTACACTATACATAAATTCTCCAATTGACCCAAACCAATTATCGGGTCTCATGTCTTCTCATTTACCTACAAAATTACTAACATCCCACATCTATACCAATTCTAGCCAATCTGTTCGACCAATGTTAGTTAAGCCTAAGGCTGTCCATACACGTCAGACTTTTTGTAGCACCGATAATTGGGCCGATTTTTTCTCCGATTTTATGACCGATTTTGTGACCGACTCAACGTACACGTCCGTCACTTTGTCTGTGGCACAACGTCCTTCCCTAGTAAGTGCATGCGGCCGACTGTCGGTGACTAGAGTGCGATAACGCATACATTTCCGAACGTTCCATTTTTCACCGATAATCGAATCGGTCGAGATGAACCGATTTTATTTCTGACCGAATTTTTGTAGGACGCGTGCGTTGCACTATTACCATAAGTACGTTCTATTTTTCTCCTACAAAAATCGGTCACCGATTATCGCACGTGGGCGGGCAGCCTAACTGAACATAGTATGATTAGTCTGTACAACTGTTATCTAGAACCTAGATTTCTAGATTATTGTGTGACCTTGGATTTTGGTACCGACATTTTGTATCATTAGATAACACTAGGTCTGAAGTTATGAACTAATTATGGGTCTTACGAGTTAATGTTATCTTCATAACGTGTCGACAGCCATCTAAATGGACTCGGCCCATAACTCGGCTACTTGTTTGGCGCCATCACTAGCGTCCATCAAGCGATTCATAATAAGGTAATCAATGTATAATTAGTTATCATTAACAATGCCAGCAATGAAGCGAGTAATGTGTGTCGGATAACATACTAGGAAATGGGAAAATTACAATAATATACAACATGTCCCGCAACCACCAAACGCCCCAATTAGAATATTCTCTTATAATTATTTATAATACATACTCTGATTTTTTACTATTATGTTTAAAAAATTGTTTATTATTTAAATTGGTTATATGATTGTGGGAGAAATGTGTAGTCACATTACAAATCGCATGCTTAATGGAATACTGACTTAACTCAAAAAAGACGATTTTTGGGAAATCGCAAAAGGAGATCTTGCTATGAGGACTTAACCTACTTGTTGATGCATAAAAATAAAACTGATTTATATTAATCATGAATGCTTGTATTTTGAACTTCTATGATTAACTATTGATGAGATCTGAGTAAAAAAAAAAACGGAAATCACATCTGACCTATCTACTAATGGGTCAGTGTTCCATTAAACATGCGAAATATACGCTCGCACACAGACGCACGCTTAAGGCTGATTTTCCACCAGAGATGTGCTATGCAGCTATGCTGCGAGGATGTGAAAGCTAAGCTACGAAACTCTGCGACCGTTTCCACTAATGCTAAGCTGTGTAGCGGAGCGAGTAAGATGTACTATGAAGATGCGCCGCCGCGAGGTAGCTGTGCGAGGAAGACGCGCAGCTCGAACTATGCCATGCATCGATAGTAGGAAGACCCGTGGAGTACTCTGCTCTGCACATAGCTACACCACTCGCGCATCCATAGCTCCCATCCATAGCACGCATCTTTTCATATAAAGAACATAGCTTAGTTGAGCCCGTTTCCACCAGTGCTATGCTATGTGGACCAATGAATATGATTGGTGGATATCAAACGCATCCATAGCAACGTAGCGTAGCACATCTCAAGTGGAAAAGCAGCCTAAGGGTCTAGCGTAGTGGTTACTTGGCCCATTTTTGTTTATTTTGACCTTACAGCAGAAGTGCGACTGTAATATACGTAGTTTTAATTATGTTTTGGTATAAAAATTAACCATATTTAAAAAATACGGAAATCGATTGAGTAAACAATTCTGAAAAGACTACTTTCATACCATAACCATAATCAGCCTATAATATTCCCACTGTTGGGACACAGGCCTCCTCTCTGTGAGAGGGTGTGGGCCGTAATCTACTACGCGATCCCAGTGCGGGTTGGTAGATGTCACATGTCTTCGAATTTTTGGTTCTAGGACACGCCAGATTCCTTACGATGTTTTCCTTCACCGTTTTGAGAGCAGTGGTGATGAAATAATTTACAGAAAATAAAGCACCTGTCTGGGTTCGAACCCACGACCTGCAACTCGTAAGTCGGGCACGTTACCACTGGGCCACCAGTGTTAATAATGTGCATTAATTCAGTTACTCATTGTATAAAGAATTGTAATAAAGATATGGATGTCATTACTGCATGATTAAATGATAATAACTGAACAGCTGTTATGTAGCAGATGACATTTTTGAGACCTTAAAAAATTGGTGTTTCAGGATTGATGTGTAGAGAATGGGCAGCAGTGCTCTTGTGTATTGTCACTAATATCATGAACTAATTACCATCAAATTCATCAACCAAGTCAGGTGTTCAGTCAGGCCGAAGCCTGCCGGGGTAGCGGGATCGTCCGAAAGGGTTACCGCTGCCCTGGTACATAAAGGGCTAAGGAAGGAACACGGGTGGGTTTTAGTCAGTAAGAGTCTGACACTCCCTTCTGCTCCACCCAGAGCGGGAGGGGTCATTTGATGATTTCCCATCCTCAAAAAAAAAAAAAAAAGGTGTTTATAGCTATATCTTGTCTATCTATCTACTTCCACGGCGTTGTCAGTCAAGTGGCAGCGTAGAGGTCACTTTGCCTGCATGTTTCGGAACGCCATGGTAATGGCAATGTTTTGGAAAAACAAGATTTTTAAATACAGTCGTGCCAGCGAGACGAAAAAGACCATTCATACTATAAACGTTCCCTCACACACACCATTATGGACATATTAATCTGCGGGTTTTTCAAGTGACCCTTCTCAGAATCACAAAGTTGATAAGTCAAGGAAACTATAAACTTACTTTCCTTAACTCAAAGAGTTAACAGAGCCCGCCTTGCAAAGCTATTCTTGAAAAACATTAGCTTAGGGAAATATAGAAAATAATAATTATAACAGGCTATCAAAAGTTAATTGTAACACCACACATTAATTTACTAAGAAAAAGGGTAATAACAAATGAATGGTGATAGTAGAAAGTTACGAAGGAAGGACGAGACGGTAGTATCGTAAGCAAACCGGTGCCAAGTGGGGCGCAGTACAAATACTTCGGTTGCTACACTGACAGATTCGCGAGGCGAGTGCAGAAGGGAGAAATTTGTTAAGGTTTGGTTGATGTTGCACTTGTACAGACGTCAGCAGGTCAAGCTACCCGAAACTGTCAAATTTACCCAATCAACCTTTAACATTAATGCTTTAGCGATAAAGTTGAAAATCTATAAAAGCAATTTGACAGATTGTAGTAGCTTGATGTGCTGGGCGTCTGTACTTTTGGAGGAAGATTTAGAAGTTGGTGCTTGGTCTTGTATGCGTCATTTGTTAAGCAAATATCAAGAACCAAAACTCAAACACAAAAGATCTATTTCAAATAAAGCAATTACAGACACTTTCAAATTGTCAAGGACCGACCCCTCTCAGTCAGCTAGTTGTAAGAATTCCATAATTTAAGTTTCAAAATATTGAGCTCTGTAAAAAATTTGAGAGATAATTAGAAATTTCAAATTCAATAAAATTGGAAACATGATCAAACACAAGCCTCACATCCATTAACCTGCATTGAAACCCGCGTGGTTAATTACGGCCTGAGTCTCACAAGTGTAAAAATCACTATAATTATACATATTCATGTATTTTATGAACAAGCGCAAACCGAATTGGGAGAAATCTACCAACGATTAAAAAGATGCGTTCAACCGTACAACTGTTAATTAATTAGCAGGCTGCTGTACGGAAGCTCATAATTGGGACTTAGGCAGTTCCCTACACGAATACTCATTTGTATTACCACCTGCCGAACTCCCTATAAACTAACCCATTCATTCAAATCCATTAATTTGTAAATCATTTCCATATTTCTCAGCTTCCCACCAGTTTCAAATTCAACTCATCTAAAAACTGTGTCAGCAGTCATAAAAAACGAATCGATTTCATTTGATATTGGAGACAGAGAAAACCTGTAGTGAAATTTCTTTGAACAGTCAGCCTTACAAGGAAAGTGATATGACTGAACTAAAGTAGGATATTTGAATAGTACAGTCATGACTTAGTCATTAATTCTGCTAAGAAATGTTTAATCATCAACTATTCTCTGAGGTCAGTAGGTAAACCACGTGCAAATATTAACCTAAAGAATTTTGCCTATTCACTAATTAAGCGTGATCATTTTTTTTTTTAAGATTTTAAGATTCAAGGTTGAACTTGGAGATTTGAAGTTAAGAGAAAGATTTTAGTAAATGATGCTGATTTTCCTTTCTATTCAAGAGCCTTTTCTAAGTTACTTGCTGGGGAAAACGAAAATTCTGAAAGATCTCATGTCTCACTATGACTACATATTTCGCAGTTTAACTTAACTGGTCACAATAAAGTAACTGTTATTTAAAAAATACTGGAAAAGATATAAGGTGTAATAGAATAAACGCAAGACAGTGGTTTGTTCTGAATCGGCTTCTAAATCGTAGTCCGCTATTATTATATAACTGAAATTAGAACCATCGCACCGCTTGATTAATAAAATTTAAGCCTTATTTTAGAGCAATAAAGGCTACTTTAATGCACGACCGTATTTACGTTTTTTTATCGTTTTACATTTAGTCAGGACCACTATTTTATAAAGAAAAATTACTTGTTTTGGTTTAACTAAATTAAATTACTAATGTTACTTTTTGTCATAGAATTTACTATTCTAATTGGAGTGTCTGAGGTCTTCCGTTTATTCTGTCATATGTTCTATATATCTTGCAGTATCCCCAACCTTATATGTAACAATTCGTATGAGAACATCTTACTTGTTTTGAATACTCGGGCTGGCACACATTCGATCAAGTTGTTTGTTGTCCATTCCTTATCGGCGCTTTTTGGCATTCCTCTCGATATCACCATTGGGTTTTGCCAAATGCCTTTGTTTTGCATTTCTGGGCTTTTCACCTTCTGTATTGATGTTCTTTTCTTATCTGGATGAGTAGTATTTAACTAAACCTATATTAGAACCTGAATGGCCTGTATCACCGCTTCCACCAAGGTATATAACATTTTTAAATTATTCATCTGTGACTCCATCATTGTGAAACAGGCCTTCTCATAGTTTCTTGTAAGTTGCTAAGATTTAAAAACTATGCTTATTGAACTAGCTGCGGCTCCCAGTTTCACCTGTATAAGTCTCGATCCCGTGGGAATATCGAGATAAAAAGTACTCTATATCCTAATCCAGGTCATGGTCTATCCATTTGCTAAATATCAACACAATCCGTTTAGCCGTTTTAGTGTGAAAGCGTAATAAACAAACATACAAAAAATGAAATATTTTCTCTTTTTATAATATTATAAAGATATATGAGGAACAGGGTGTAAAGTTCACTCATCCTCCATAGAAAAGAAAGGCCCATCTCACCAGACGGGTGTTGTGTCTAACGGGTAACTGCCCCATGAATCATGTTGGGCTGTTGTATCTAGTTGCGCGGTAAACTCTGCTTGCGAGATGCAGGATTTTGCATGACGTCAGTGTGACGCGTAATTCGCATGTGGCGTTGTAGATACCGCTACAATATTAGTTTAGATAAACCGTTCCTAATTAGCTTTAAATACAACTATTAATTTGTATAATATGCTATGTATTTATTATTTATTTATTTAACATAAAACGGCCAAGGCCAATTACATTAGTTAAATACAAAGACACAAACACATTTTAAAAGTACATTAAACAAAAGTACACAGCTACTCGCCAGTCATACGCTCATCTCACAATACCCCAGACATACTGACAAGATCTTCTTCCATCCATCCGCGAACACATCACAGTCAGGCTTAGCGTCCAAGAGCACGTTAAGCGCAGAGAGTGTGCGAGGAACAGCAGACTGGGCTCGCGCGACGGTTCGACTCCAAGGCACAGCGAACAATCTATGCCTTCTGCCACGGTTGTAGTTTACCGGAGTAAAAAGATGGGACAACTCGTCAAGCAGTTCAGGAGCATCTGTTTTACCGTGAAGGATCTTAACCATATTAATAATTTGGTCATCATCTCATGGTATTATCATGTATACTTGATGATTATTATTTATGCTCTTATAAAGACGTTGACAGCCACGTTAGTATGCTAGGTGCGAGATTATACAAATTTTCTAATTCTTGTCACATTGTACTGATGTATAATTTATTTACCGGTGTCTGCATGTGACCGAAATATAAAATGCTTCCGGGGAAAGTATTTGAGACGTGGTGAAAAAAAAAACCTGGTTTTGGAGAAAGAATATAATAATGAGTAATGACGTTATCTGATTGTATAGTCATTACAAAGACAAGGTTTTTTTTTGTTATTTTAATGAGTTTTGGTTTTTGTGCTAACCAACTAGAAGTACGGAGGAAAGTAACAATTCGTAGAAACAACTTTCGTTCTCTGAAATATGAAATCAAAATAATAATTCAAAAACAATAATCTATAAATGATAATATCATCGACATACATAAACTGAGGGGCTTGTGGCTATGTAATAACAGCCCCACGGGTCGATCGATCAGGTTAAGCTACATACGCTTGCTGCGGTTCGTCCATGTAAAATACTGGTACTCAGCTGCATCCGGTTAGACTGGAAGCTGACCCTAACATAGTTGAGAAAGAGCTAGGCAGCTGATGATATACATAAACTGGACGATGAAACCTAAATATCTCAAATATTAACTGGACGATTTCTGTATACTGGGCCTTTTTGGTGCAGCCGTGAACACACTTTCCTGCTAATTTCTGAAATCGGTCTTTAAACTTTCTATTTGTTTTTTATTAGTTGCTATCTGATGTATTGTGTGTCTTTCTTTTAGTCTGTGCTAAATACATGTATTTTCGTTCCTTCGTTATCAAATAAAAGTCTAAACACCACCTGACGCGTTCAATTAAATTCAAGCAATGTACTCATAGTTCATGATAACTCCTGCAATAGGGACATGGTATTCAAATCGCAAAAAAGATGCATTAGAGCTTTTACGGGTATAAAAATAACTGATAGCTGCAAACCTTATTTTATATTGTTAAAAATAATGACTTTACCTTGCTTGTACATATTTGAGACTGCTTTATTTGTTAAAAAAAACATGCATCTATTCAAAAGAGCATCTGAACATCGCTATAAAATGATTAGACCAGTATATAGACATGAATTATGTGTTCGACCATCAAAGACCGCCTTCATGCACAAAAGCATACTTTGCATGGCCCCAAAAATATTTAATAAATTACCAAATGGAATTAAGGACTTAAATATTATTCAATTTAAAAACAAATTAAGACATCTATTATTGGAAAAATTGATAAATAAATTATTATTATTTATTATTATTATTGATAAATTGTAAGTTATTTGACATTGATATTTATTTAATTCTGACTTTGCATTGTTATGTTAATGTTTTGTTTGTGTAATTTATATTGTGTTTTGTAGTAATTATTTTATTTTATTATGCTGATTATTCTTTTTTATAATAATTACTAATTATGTTAAAGAGTGTACACCTATAAGGTAGATTTTTGAGGAACTAATATTATTAACTAAGATCTCATGTAAAAAATGTACCAAAAATCACACCAATAAATAAATTTGAATTTGAAATGAATTCGAATGAGTTCAACAAAAATATTTACAAAATACACCTCACATTGATAGTATCCGCTGAGTGTGTCTAGAAATATTTATAATTATAACTAGCTGCGCCCCGCGGTTTCACCCGCATAAGTTTCGATTCCGTAAGAATATCGGGATAAAAAGCATCCTATATGTTAATACTGGTTATAAACCATCTGTGTGACAAATTTCATCCAAATCTGTTCAGTAGTTTTTGCGTGAAAGAGTAACAAACATTCATCCATCTATCCATACAAACTTTCACGTTTATAATATTAGTAGGATTTGCAACGAGTCTAACAAGAAATATGACCTGTCTCACGGATCAGGTCTGTAGGTATCTGGTATTAATTATAGGTGTCCGATATTGCATGGACAGTGACGCACGTACACGTGCAGGGCACTGTGTTTGTCGATAGTGCGCGTTTTCACAACACGACGATATTTGAGAGAATATTTTTAAAACACATACACCAACAATAAGATCATCTTTTTTATTATGAAATTCAGCCTATGTCTAGCAGTGGACGTTTTTCGACTGAAATGATGGTTACGATGATGAATAGTAGTGTGACTCTCATCATGAGGAAACCTGCGGGATAATTGTGTAACATACTAACAATAGCAATGGCGTAACACACTTTCAATCACAATCTGAATCATTTTGAAAGATATTGCTAATTCATTGCTTTATAATTTGACAGGCCTGTTGGTCTAGTGGTTAGTGACCCTGACTGCTATGCCGTAGGTCGTGGGTTCGATTCCCACCCAGGACAAATGTTTGTGTAATGAGCACGATCATTTGTTCTGTGTCTGGGTGTAATTTATCTATAATATTTATGTATTTAGAAATATATAAGTATGTTTATCAGTTGTCTAGTACCCATGACACAAGCTCTGCATAGCTTGGGACTAGATGGCGTTGTGTGATAGTTGTGGAATATTTATTATTTATTTATTTATAATGACGAAAAAGGTTACCTCAACAACGGAAATAACGCAATGTATGTTGTTAGACTGTCAAAATGAAAACCATTGCTACTGTTAGTGTATTACGCTATTACCCTGCTGATTTTGTTACCGCTGACGTGCAGAGAACTATGTTGAGACCACTGCTCATAATAATCTTGCAGTAAAATTTAATACTTCACACCAAAAGTAAGTAGTTATCTTCAAAGCACCGGGTCAGCGGGTTAATGACCAGCTTGACACTGGCTGAGAGCTTCTATGAATGATATATTTGTTATAAAAGTATAGAGTAACAACTGTTGATTATGCGATGCCAATCAAAAGAGTCAACCGAGGAAATCGAGGTCTTCTGCTTTGTCACTAGTTGTTGCTATTGGTGCCGATTCTCTTGTTCACAAACTAAACTAAATTTAAGTTCAGTGCATCTTTTTCTTTTAATTTCAATAAGAAAAGGACAGAAGATAAATGTTAGTTTAGTCCTGTCAAATTAAGATACTCCATAGGCAGTTTAGATGTGATTAAAAACATTGCCACTAAAAATATCTTAGCTAATCAGGTGCTGACTAATTTGACAGGACTAGAATGAATAGTTGTATTAAACTAAGTCGTTTTTGTGTCTTTACCTTAGTTGTCTTAAACTACACAATAAATTTTGATATAATTTTCACCGTACCTACCTCAAATATTGTGAAGGATTAAATCTACGAGTCTGGTTTTTTTTTCTTAACTGGAAGATTTTTTTTATAGTCATAAAGTACTCCTAAATAATATTAATATTTATACAATAATATTTAAACTTAGATATGGCACAGAAATCTCGATGTTGTGACAACATGTCTCTACATCAGTAGATTGCAACCATACGAAGCTTTTAAATATTTTTTTTTTTCTGTGTGCCTTTATCATTATACATATTTTTTTTCTTTCATAATATTCTCTAGAAAAAACCACCAGGCTGACGTGGGAGTTGACCCGATACGTTTCACGAATGCACCCGGAGCGATGGGCAAAGATCTTCACTCACTGGACGCCTGAGGGAGGACATCGCCGTCGATGTACACCACGGCGACGATGTGGTAACATTTGCGGGGCCAACGTGGCCAGAGTTTGCATAAGACAGAGAGGTTTGGAAGAAACAAGGGGGGGCCTTTGCCCAGCAGTGGGACACAAGGCAGGCAAAAAAAAAATCCGTATCACATTTTAGTTAGATAGCAGAAGAATTATTAGTGTTGATAACAAAGACTATCCCAAAAATACATTTTAACACAAATCCAAATAGTCCAATGGACACACAAACTCTCTATATCGTTATCTATCAATCTCGTTTATAAGTGCCATCATAGATTGATGGCACTGCAGTCACGAGTAACGAACATATCGGAGTATCACGTGATCGGTGGGCCCTCGCGTCAGTGGGAGAGTGTTACGGAACCGATATAGATGAGTTTTTGTTGGTGTTGCCTAGTTCCTAAACTATGGAACGGATTTTTTAATGGAAATGTTGGTGGTCGGACGTATTTTTACAAGGGAAAATGATACGTAGATAAATTTTGTTTTAATTGAGGTGATGACTGATAGAGTCATGAAGAAGATAAGCCTCTTACCTACCAATTATAAAAAGAAAAGATTAAATTTTTTGTATGTTGGTTTGTTACGCTTTCACGCTAAAACGGCTAAACGTATTTGGATAATATTTGGCACATGCATAGACCATGACCTGGATTAGGACATAGGGTACTTTTTATCTCGATAGTCCCATGGGTTTAAACCCACTACCAGTTTTTTTTTGTTTTCGGGGGATGTACTCACGACTTACCTACTCCTAAGTAACAACCAGATATGGAGTGCTATGGAACGAACTATGCTCGAAGTCTCTTTGAAGGATAAAATCAGGAATGAAATTATTCGTAAAAGAACCAGAGTTACTGACATAGCTTGCAGAGTAAGCAAACTCAAGTGGCAATGGGCTGGCCATGTCTGTCGAAGGACCGATGGCCGGTGGAGCAGACGAGTCCTGGAGTGAAGACCGAGTATCGGCAAGCGTAGACGCCCCCCAAATAGAGGGACGGACGACCTAAAAAATGTGGCTGGGGTAGACTGGATGCGGAAGGCGGAGGACAGGGTGTTGTGGCGCAGTCTGGAAAAGGCCTATGTCCAGCAGTGGACTGCGATAGGCTGAGTTGATGATAGCAACAGACTCAACCCTATTACGTGGGACTTACACATAACTAGTGCATTGTGAGTGTACTACAGGTACACCTCTGCTTAATTCTTCAGGGAACAGAGGCGTGAAGTCAAATGAGGAGACATTAAACTAAATAATTATGAAAATTAAAACATTTCTCAACCACTTTAGCGCTGTTCCCTCGAAGTTTCTCATTAATAAGTGTGTTAATTACTAAACCTATTTACATAGAATTTATGTTGACTGAGGTGTTCATTTGTTCAACATAGTTTTAGTTTAACTGAATAATTTATTACGTTATACTCGGGTGATGTAGGAGCTGTGCTGGCCCAGTGCTGACGGTCCTGACTTAAGAGTTGTAGGTCGTGGGTTCTAACCCAAGCAGTCACTTTACTTTTCGCAGTCGCTTTTTTTTTATTAAATGTTTTTCACCCTTTTGCAGCAGTGGTGGTGATGAAAATAAAATTTCATCACCACCACTACTCTCAAAATGGTGAAGGAAAACATTGTGACGAAACCCGCCATGTTCTAGAATCAAAAATTCGAAGACATGTGACATCTACCAACCTGCACTGGGCCCGCGAGGTAAACGTCTCGGTATCAAAAAACGATACTGCACAACCAACGATACCGACTTCCGAAATTAAAGTTATGTTTCACTTTATAATGTTTTTTTTTTAAAGTCCGTTTTTTTTTGTAAAAACAAGTTTTTTTAATTATGCAGATAAATGCGAAAGACCGTTTTTTCATTTATAATATTGCGGAACCTACTCCATGCCTATTTTGTATCCTACTGCTGGGCAAAGGCCTTCCCTTTTTCAAACTCAAACTCAATGCATTAATTTCAATTAAAACACTTACAGGCACTTTAGAATTGTCAAATAGTCGGTCACTTAGTCAGAAAGTTGAAGCTAGTGGCCCATTCTAAAACGTCATCTCTATGGAGAAGAACGGGCAAGAAACTCCAAGGAGACTCTTTTAAATCAAGATATTACAAAATCATGGGTACATTATTCATGTTGCTTCTATATGTGAGAACAATGTAAAATTTGTTTCCAAACCTGTCTTGTGCAATCTCTGGCCATGTTTGCCCTGCAAACCTTATCAGAACGTCGCACTCCCTTTGCCGTAATCTACCTCAACGGCGATGTATTTAGATTACAAAAAAATACTTTGCATAAAATTCAAAAAAACCCAAATAAACAAATTGTTAGCGTTCTGCTTTCTCAATTTTATGCGTTACCTTCCGAAAATAATTTAAATTTTATTTTACATAAAAACTTATAAAGTAGGTACTGTAATGTGTAACATTTATCATACAGCTGCGACAGAATGAGGTTGGACAGTAAAAACTAAACTACTTTTTGTTGCGTACATAATAAAGTAGGATAGGTAAGCCTACTAACTTCAAATCGTCTCAGTTCAAGAGCCGTTTCCTGCCATATACATACCAAAGAAATATTAATAAACTAATTTTTTATATGAAACGAAATCAAAAACTGCTTTCTAAAACCGAAAAAAGGCATTCAATTATAATTTTGATTTCGTTATGTGTGTCGGCCATGCTATCGTAACCTGAATTTTGGAGACGAACACTTTAAAAAAACATAGAATGTGGTTATTGGATTAAATGGTAACTTTCATTGGCTTTTTATTTAGGAAGATGGTATACAAAAAAACAGACTGATTGCTCTAAAATATTTCGTTCTAAACCTTGCCTCCACTCGTCCTTTTTTGGACTGGAAAGGTCAAGTTCACCAAGCTGTCGTCATAATCATCATTTCAGCCAAAAGACGTCTACTGCTAGACATAAACCTTAAGCCTCCCCCAAGCACCGCCACTTCGACCGGTTCTGTGCTTCCCGCATCCAGCGGATTCCTGCGGCCTTTGCAAGGTCATCGGTCGACCTTGTGGGAGGCATTTCAACCCTTAAGGCTCCAAAATACGTGCTTTGGTTATCCAAACCAGCAGGTTAGCACCTTTATTAACAGCCGTTGCTTAAAAAAGCTTGACTCAATTTAAACGCAACCTAATTTCTTTTTTAATAGACTAGTGCTACTATACCATTAACGAATTTCTTGCTGACAAAATTTCTTGTGGCTGGTCCTGTATTTATAATTTATAATCTAATATTCCTTTACAAAAACTTTTAATTTGTTAGAATTGTGTCGTATATTATAATGTTTTATTTAATTTCTAATTTTCATATCATCATGGATCAATGGATCATATTAATATTATTAAATTAATTGTGTAATAAATACTTTGACTTTAAAGTTAAGCAATGATTAGGGACTGTCTAACCATACATTTTTAAACGTCTCTTAAACTTTCTTGCTTCTGACATTTAGGACACAGACAAGTAATGAGGTTACGTCTGGCGCGGATTAAAAATGAATTATTTACTTTATTTGATAATATTTTACATAATTATATCTATTTTATTATTTATTACTGTAACTGCCCGTGACATCACAGCGGGCCCTATCAGAATACCAGCGCTGTGACATTTATTTTTTAAATGTCGCAGCATCAAGTTGAGGTAGGAGCCTTTTGGCCTCGTATAGGACTTTCTCCTTCATTTTTTTTTTTATATAATATGTTTTTTTTTAATTTTTGATTGTGTTTAAGTTTAGGTTTATGATCTTCCTGTACGAGTCGCAATAAATACTTTTTCTTTCTTTCTTTCTAAATTTAATCAACGTTTATAAAAGAAAAAAAAACCTTAGATTAACAGAATTTGGTCCAAATTCTTTGTCCGTTGTAATAATAAGATAAAATCAAATTGTCTGCCCTAAAACCAGACATCCTTTTACACCATTAGCACAAATTAGATGAAAAAAGGACGTAAATCTCTGTTTGCCCAAGAGGAAAGTAATGAACAGACAATTGGGAAATGGAGAAAACTCGCGCTGAATCGAAATCGATTGATTAGTCTTAATCATCCACGCCTCTGTTAAAACAAACGTTTTAGAGGGTACTACTTGATTCAGTGGCTACATAATAACAGCCGCACAGGTCGATCGATCAGGTTAAGCTACGCTTGCCGCGGTTGGTCACTGGATGGATGGCCATCTTTACATACCGAGACCCCTCCGTGCCTCGGAAAGCACGTTAAGCAGTTGGTCCCGGCTATCAGTCTTACGGGGTATCGTGTTATCCAGTAACTCTCTGATGCCCAATGCTCAATGCCAAAGCCAATGTTTGCGAATGAATGGAGAAAAATTATGCGTATATGTCTGGTGTTCTGTAAGAGAATGGGTAACAGTGTTCCGTGTTAGATTTAAATAAAATTTTATACGACATAATTATTGTCATTGTAATACAAGGTGTCGTTTTGCATCCTCGTCAAATTCAAGGCGGTAACTATGCTACTGATTGTCGACACGAATCAATAATAAAATAAGTAGGTATTTTTTTTTTCTAATTTTGGAAGTTGGCATGTGTGGGACACGCATTTTAAAACGCGGCCTGTGTGAGACCGCACTGTTACTGCCCTTTTACACACACATAAAAACCACCATAATGCGATTCTGTTCTTTGAATGCGGTGTATTCTGAAATACTGTCAAACTTAAATAACTAAAAAAATAAGTATGTATTCATTATTTACCAGGGATCGTAATTTTATTTGATTATTTATGTCTTCCATAACAGCCTCCTGAAATTTGACGAGGATGCAAAAAAACAGCTTGTGTTAATACTTTCCAAGTCAATTAATGTAATTAGTATTGTACCGCTTTAATTAACTAAAATAATTACATAAAGAATGTCAAGTTTCGTTTTAAATTTAGTCCAAAACTAGTCATTAATTAGAATAGCACCAACATAAGTATTCTCCAACATAAACTACATATTAACACTCATATTTTTTTAAATCAAATTAATAGCATTTATAAGCGGTTAGTTATAAAAAACCATTAAATATTGACTTGTCCCTAATCTTCAACCTCAACAACACTGATCACTCTGCTGACCCCTTTTATATTAATGGATTGACAAACAGCTGATAGTTTCTCTTTCATTGCTATATCACCGTGAAAATTATTGCATGTAGGTAAATATTTGCATAAAAAGACCTGATAAGTAACAATTATGTCGACTTAATAAGATACATTGCCAACTTTGGTAGCAAGTAATAAAAGTGATGTTAACAAAAACGGCAATGGAAGTATACGGTAGCGTGCAACTCATAATAATGCAGCTGATATAGAATTCATAATTCTGTGTAGGAATGTTGTTGATGAAATTAACGTTGCGTTTTGTTTAATATTCGTTTTCTCCTCGTGAATGGACAGCTTACTGAACTCAGGAATAACAAGTTTAATAATGAGTGAACATCAGACGGGCAACTCTCGTATTTTTACGAACTTTCGCATATTGAATGCAAACGTTCTCAGTCTCAACTTCTCAAAAATACATCTAATTTACCTACATTTTAGAGAAACACCTCACACCACTTTAGAGAATATTAGAGATGGTTTTGACATTGATGGTCGCTGAAATGCAACAAAATTTTGAACGATTTCAAAAACGGGAATTGCTTTTGTAAACATTCAAAACAAATCAAATCAAATCTCTTTATTGCATTCATGTGTACAGTTAGTTGTTACAATATAAGTAAGTCCCAACATGAAACCCGGTTAAGGCACGACAACTTAATAATATTAATAATTTAGCGGTACTTCTGGACACAGCTCACATTGTCAGGAGGTTCGTTTCTCTGGTAGCTTGGACCCTATTCCCGATACCAGTGGGCTACCATTTTTTATATATATTTTTTTTAAATCTTTTTGTTTATAAAAATATTTAAAAATGTAATTTATAAGTATTTAAATGAAATAAAGGAGAATAATACTTTTAAAATAATAAGAACAATAACTTTAGAAAGAGTATTTGTATGTGTGCATTTAATACTTAGAAAGGAGATAACAATTTTAACATATTAAAAATAAAACGAGTAATTTGTATGGGAGCATTTTTGGTGTATTATTCATACAGTCGTGTTGTTATAGGTAATAGTGAATTAATTAACGTTGAACAGAAGGTCAATTCTCGTAATTTATAACGTTCAAAATCTAGTCGCAGTCTCATCTCGGCGACAAACAAATGTCAAAAACCTGTCAAAATGTAGGGGAATTATAAGTATTTTTTGACAGATTGAGACTGAGATCAGACTGTGAACGTTCTTAAAATTACGAGAATTGCCCCTCTGGTTCCAACAAAATAAGACAAACAATAATATAGAAAAACTAAACGATGATGATGATTTAGACCAAAAAATCGGAAACCAAAATCCGAAGAAATATTGCGTCATCCGTCAACACACAATCCCTGTCTCGGAGTTGACCAGAGTCCCAGCAGTAGAATGTTAAAGGCTATATTATACTAATTGCATGATAATGAATCTAAGTTCAGAAAAACATTTACTAATAATTGTTAGTTCCCAACAGAATCCTAGCTTAGTGAAACTGAAGAAGACATGTTAAATGACTACAACTCATTAGATACTCTCGTGAATTGTGAAGAAAATTAAACAAGAAACAGTTTTAGCACTAGTGTGAGCGTAAAAACTACGTAGAAAGTATTAACTGATCATTATACCGTGCTATTCTGAGAAGGTGACTAAAAGAAAGAGTTATTGTATGTAGATGGAGCTGCAATTTCCTTTTCATAACATCGCACCTATTTTTACCTAAACGTTAGGCAGAGGTGTACCTGAATCGCGACATATTCGCCAAAAATGTAAACAATTAGGAGTCTATGAAAAAATAACTTTAATTCCTACACAATAAAGTTCAGTTTACACTACAACTTCAAACATTTTTATGATTTTTTCAATAGAGTTAGTCTCTACACTGAAATCAGCTTAATTAGTATTAAAATAAAGTTGATATTTGTTTAACTTGAAATAATTCACTCAATCAATTTGAAACATAAATAAAATTTGAATATACAGTACACCCACATTTCGTCGTTTATGTTTAAGTCCTAAGTCATAGTGGACCAGCCTATTGCCGGGCCATCAACTGAGTACTCCAGGTCGCTACTGACAAATTCCTGATGGAAAGAACTCAATAACTCTGCCCGACCCAGGATTTGATCCCAGGACCTCAAGCTCAGCAGTGCCTAGGAGGCAGTCATTTGCTTTTGATTTATCTATTGTTTAGACTTAACATCTATAACAGTTCTTAGAATCGTTAATATTATACTAAATACTACCAGCGCCCCGCGTTTTCACCCACATATGTTTCGATCCCGTGAAAATATCGGGATACAAAGTATCCTATGTGTTAATCCTGGTTATAAACCATCTGTGTGCCAAATTTCATACAAATCCGTTAAGTAGTTTTTGCGTAAAAGAGTAACAGAAATCCATCCATCCATTTAAACTTTCGTGTTTATAGTATTAGTACGATTCTTAATGTTCCACTTTGGGAGTAGCATTTATTAAGAGAATCATAGTTCACTTTCAATAGGCTCGCCTCCTGTTTTATTGGGCTCTAACATAACAGGTGACATGTGGCTGTATTATACATCAATGCCTATTCTTTAAGAGGATACCATGTGTACATTTCTGGATGGATGCACAGTCCATAAAGCAAGAACTGATTCGTTCTTTACAGTTACAATTAGATCGTCATCCACTTCCCTGACATGTCCATCAAAATATTCAATCAGTACATTGACCCCAATTTTAACATCACTGACGTCATCAAGGATATAAAATTTCTTTTCTTTTCCATTTTGAATTGTTTTTTTTTTTTTTAGTTTGTTTTTATTTTCTTTTTTGCGTCATGTTTACCGCAAATAAACATTTTTTCTTTCTTTCTTTCTTTCTTTCTTCAAGTTTATTTTATTACGTAGCATTGACACGCTTTATATTTCCTTTACATATCGAGTAAGGGAAAGTATCACAATACATGCGAACTTTCTTAACCAATCGGCGATAGGTTTACTTGTAGTGAATTTTTCTAGTAAAAAGTGGATTTTCTAGTTGAAAGCTGGAGGAAAACAGGTGATTGTGATCTCGGTGTTGATTAACCTGTCATTGCAGGCACGTGTCATATTTTTTGGTGTTTGTAGACTAGCAAACTGGTTCTAACAGCTGAATAGGATGTTGTCCGTATTCATATTGGTGATGAGCTGCTTTGGCCTAGTTTTAGTGGTTTACTTTTTGAAGATTATAAAAAATAATTTATGGTAATGGTCGATGAAAGTGGTTTCGAAGGAGTTAGATTGTTGTAAGATATTAAATTCGCCAGCTAGATTATGAATTCGGCTACGGTTTCTAACGAACCGAGAGGAAAAGGAGAACCAAAAACCAAAATGAACAACAATACATTCTAAAAAAACAAAAAAAGAGTACTCACCATAAAGAAACTCCGCAGAAACATGTTGGTACTATCACCGAAAAAAATCCAATCGTGTAAAAGTGAAATTTCGCGAACAGTTCTTTTGGCACGTGTATTTCACAAAAACCTGTTAATTTCAACACATATACACAGAGTTCCACTATATCACAAATTGCACTTGGTTGGTTTTCGGTGCGTGACGACGCGTAATCCGTCCGAAACGTCACTGGCCACTGGAAATGCAGAACCTCTCCCTACTCTCATGTACCTGGTCAAAATCGTAGGTCAATGTTACTGTCAACTTTCGATACACACAAGTCGGTGTTTTTTATTATTTTTTGATATTCCGAAGCAGAAACGAGTTTTCCGTTCGGGTTTGCGATGGTGAATGGATCTTTCTCGCATGTTCTGTCCCTTTCTTGCGCGGACGCCGATGCGGTACCATTGTTTTTGGTAGTGAGAGCCGTTCGAGATTTATTTGAAAGTTCTTCGATGACATTTATGAGATACGCTCAATTTGAGGAGATGATTTTGGTATATGATATGTTATTTTGTGGTTTAATTATGTCATTGTCGTTTCAAGCAACTTGATATGTTGTTTTGTTCCGCTTTTAGATTTCGAAAAATATGATGTTTTAGTTGACAACATTATAAAAGTGATAGCTGTATTTGGTTTATAACTGTATAATTTTTAGTTACTTCAAGATTGATTTTGGGAACTGTATATACATTATTAAAAGGATATTAAAGTGGACTACATGACTTATTACTAGATATTGAAACCCTTGTTTGTGACTGTATAAGAAAGATAAATTATAAAAAAAACTTCTAATATAAAACTTAAAAACTTATATTTTTTTTTCGTTTTTATATTTATATCGAAAACTAAAGAATATTACTTAATATAAATACAGTAGATAGAAAAATAGGTTTATTTGTCACAGAAAAACGTTCGTACAAAATATAATAATATATAGCGTAAGACAACCGATTTTCTATTCTCGATACACGCGCATGATTACCAGACGACAATCATTCGTAGCCCCGCTAGGTCACAGCAGGTGAACGCTCTTGACCGATTGGCGCACAATTTACTGGTCACCGTGACGACATCTAGTGGAAAGCTGCAGAAGTGCAAGTCTAGTATACAGGTAAAACATCGTAAATTAAAATGCAAAAAAAGGGGTCAGAAAGGAAATACTTTCAGTAAATGTGTGTGAGTGTCCGATGTTCTCATCGTCATCAAACGGAACTTAATGGAGGGTGACACTTGAAAACTACAGTACTCCTTAACCAAGGGTCTGGGCCAGTTTATGTAAAAAATGATCATTGAAAGCTTCCCCCTAGAGCGGTTTTCAATAAATGCAGAAACTGAGTAGAGCTCCAGTACTTATATCTTAAAGACGTATCTACTAATTAGGTTCCCCGACACCTTTACATTAGTCTTAACAGATTTTGACATCATTTGGAGCCCCAGAACGTTTATTCTTGTTGAATTGTCTTAAAATATCTCTGACTGAACATCAACCAGTTGGAGACGCAATATGCACACGATCAAACATTGTATCAAATCGGACTATTGCAGCCCACTGCTGGACATAGGCCTTTCTCATGCTGCGCCACAACACCCTGTGTTCCGCCTTCCGCATAAAGTCTGTCCCAGCAACCTTTTTAAGGTCATCTCTCCATCTGCTGGGGGGCGTCCCACACTAAGCTTGCCCGTGCGCGGTCTCCACTCTAGTACTCGTCTGCTCCACCGTCTAACGTTACTTCGACAAACATGGTCAGCCCACTGCCACTTCAGCTTGCTTACTCTGCAAAATTACAGTGTACAAAAGCTGACAAAACATTGTATAACGTTTGATAGCAAATTTTGGAGACAAAATAATAAGACTTCTGTATTATTCTTTCATGGTAACTATCTCTGGCCAACAATGGTTCAATTCACACAATATTATACAAGTTTTGTCAACTTTCTTTACTTTCTTCTGATTGTGTAAGTCAGACGAAAATCGATTTATCTTCACGGTGGACTGGTCTGGAGTGATAAGCTGACGACATAGTTGCGTGACAATGATTACTCTCGAGACAGATTTATGAGACAGTTTTTAGAGGCTCTAGTTAAGTACCTCATAAAAGTAATTGGCAGCCAACCGGCGAAGTTTGCTGGAAGCTGGATGAAAGTCGCTGTGGATTGAGTTAAAAGGCATAATCAGCTTATAATGTTCCCACTGCTGGGACACAGGTCTCCTCTCTTCGAGAGAAAGTGCGCTATAATCTCGCGCGGCCCAGTGCGGGTTGTAAATGTCACATTTCTTCGAATTTTTGGTTCTAGGACATGCCGATTTATCCTTGACGTTCCAAGCATACGATATAGTCTTAGCATATCCAATCAGCCTATAGGTAATGTTCCCACTGCTGGTACATAGCTTGAGCCTTCTCTCTATGAGAAAGTGAGCCGTGTAATCCACCACTCGGGCGCAGTGCGGGTTGGTATATGTTACATGTCTTCGAATTTTTGGTTTCTGGGAGATTTTGTTTTCTCACGATATTTTCCCTCGCCGTTTTGAAAGCAGTGTTAATGATGAAATGTTCTACAAAAAGATAAGCGACTGCTTGGGTCCGAACCTACGATCTACAACTCGTAAATCGGAACCGTCAGCACTGGGCCATCAGAGCTCCTACGTCACCCGAGTATAACGTAATAAATTATTCAGTTAAACTAAAACTATGTTGAACAAAAGAACACCTCAGTCAACATAAATTCTATGTAAATAGGTTTAGTAATTAACACACTTATTAATGAGAAACTTCAAGGGAACAGCGCTAAAGTGGTTGAGAAATGTTTTGATTTTCATAATTATTTAGTTTAACTGCTTCTCATTTGAAATCACGCCTCAATTCCCCGAAGGGTTCAGCAGAGTACACTCACAATGCGCCAGTTATGTTTAAGTCCCACGTAATAGGGTTGAGTCTGATACCATCAACCGGACACAAATCAGTGTGCAATAAGTTTTCAAAAAATAAAAGACCCGTTTTGACATTGACAGTTAAGTACTTGTAGTTAATAATAATAATAAATAATAAAAACTTTATTTCAGACTATAAGGTCCATAAATATGTTAGTATTTTGGTGTTAATCAGCCTATATTGTTCCCACTGCTGGGACACAGGCCTCCTCTATGTGAGAGGGAGTAGGCTGTAATCCACCACGCGGGCCCAGTACGGGTTGGTAGATGTCACATGTCTTCGACTTTTTGGTTCTAGGACATGCCGGTTTCCTCACGATGGTTTCCTTCACCGTTTAGAGAGCAGTGGTGATGGAATAATTCACACAAAGTAAAGCGCCTGTCTGGGTTCGAACCTACGACCTACAACTTGTTAGTCGCGGCTGTAACCACTGGGTCTCCACTGCTCTTCATTGCTCCGATTGGTCTTGAAAGTCGCTAATGTTCAAAGTATTTTTTCCTTGTCTTCATTATTTGTTATTGAAGTGAAAACTTCGCTAGTAGACACAATTTGATATATTAGTGACTACACACTAACGAGTGGCGTGGGTGACAATTTTCCTTCAAACAATGTTACAACGTTTTTCTGACTTTCTTTCACTTTCTTTTGGTTTTGTCAATATCACGTCCAAAAATAAAGGTGGAATTTAAAATGGCTAATAATATCGAATCTTTGGCTTTTATTTAGATTGTTTTGTGTTCCACTACTGGGAGGGCCTTCCTTTTTTCCTTCCAAACCCCTGCCTTATGCGATCTCTGGCTATGTTGGTTCTGCAGACCGTATCAGATCGTCACACCACCTTTGCCGTGGTCTACCTCGACGGCGATATTCTACTTCACGCGTCCAGTGAGTGACGATCTTGGATCTCCGGGTGCATTCGCATGTATACATTAGAACTACTAAAATAAAATCAAAATATGTCACTAGTGAGAAAAATGCAATCGCATCAAATCAAATCAAATCAAACTATTTATTTGCTTAATACAGGTAGGTATAAACAGACGTTACAAATAGATATAAAGTACACTGTATCATTACCTATTAAGGTGTGCAAATATTTATATTATTATTAATCTTATTCAAAAATTATTAAAATTATTATAATAAAAATTAAAATTAGAAAATATTTCGGAATACTATCAAAAGTTTAAATTAAGCATATAATGTTTATTTCGTTTTAAACGAATATGAACATTAAATTCATGTCGTGATGGCGTAGTAGTAAAGGCCTCGTCTCTCATGCACGAGGGGATGTGTGTACCATAGTAGCTTCATCGATTCATATTTACTTTCTAAGTTTATCATCCTAAGGAAACCAGGACCTATAGTTAATAATAAATAAAATAAAAAATAATTTATTGCCATGAAAAATGTGTACAAATTAAGTGAAGCCTCCTGACTCCTGCGCTAGGTAACAACATAGTTCATCGTCTGCCTAGCCTTTTCCCAACTATGTTGGGGTCAGCTTCCAGTCTGACCGGATGTAGCTGAATACCAGTATTAGGTAGGTAGCTATGTAGGTAACTACACAGTTATAAGTCTGAAATCGCCAAACCGTCTCGAGTAAGTGTAGAGATCAATACTCGTTTCTGTATGAGAGCAAATGGTGAATTCCCGTAATTAAAAACTTTCAAAATGTAGTTAATTTGCAATCTCATCTCAGTGACAAACAATGTCAAAAACTTGTAAAAAATTTAGGGAAATTAGATTTTTTTTTGTCAGCTAGAGTCTGAGATCAGACTGTGAACGTTCTTAAAATTACGAGAATTGCCTCTCAGGTGTTAGCCCTGCAGTGGTACGAAAATAGGCCGGAATTATCATTATTTTCATAGACAGTTTTATATTACAAAATATGTATAATAAGGTCTATTACATCGTGCCGTATAAAAGAACCACAAAACCGCAAACAGAGGTAACAGTAAAGTGTATTGAGCGTGACCACAAGTGTTACGAAGGGATTTAAAAGTAGGTGAGGCGACAGGTGAGCCGCCAATATTGTGGGAATCGATCATACTGTGGATTTCCAAGCTTTGTGTGTTAATAGATTTGGTAGTGCTGTGATATTTTGTTCAACACCACTAATCTTAAAACGACGAAGGAAAACATCGTGAGCCAACCACCTTGTAGGCCCAAAATTCGAAGACATTTTGACATCCCCCAATCCACGTTGGGTAAGCGTGGTGAATAGTGGTCAGTTCCTCTCACAGAGGTAATCAGTCGCAGAAATGGGAATTAAAGGTTAATTACGTTCAAGACGGCTGATAGAGATGTCATCATCATTGCCTAGCCTTTTCCCTACTATGTTGGGGTCGGCTTCCTGTCTAACCAGATGCAGCTGAATACCAGTATTTTACATGGAGCGACTGCCTATCTGACTTCCGCAACCCAGTTGCTCGTAAACGATACCCCTTGATAAGAGTGGCGGTCAGACTTTCGGGCTACTGACGACCCGTAACGACTGTCAAAGATCAACGAATGAGAACAACGAATTCCGAGGCACAGTGGGGTCTTGGTATGTAAAAATGGTCACCCATTCATGGATCATCCGCGGCAAGCGTAGCTTAACCTGATCGATCGACCCGGCTGTTGTTACTTAGCCGCAAGACTTAAAATTGACTATACTAGGTTAAAAATGTCATTTAAATAATATGTTTATCTTTTTCTGATTCTGATTATAATTCTGAGAATGATAATCAAAATCCACAGATGTCCAAATTCATGACCCTCAACAGCAGACGAAGACAGCTTGACCTATGGTAACTCCACTCCACAGATCTCCAAACTCAAGATCTAACGTAAACACAGACAAGAATATTAGAAACCAGTTTGTGAACAATTTAGCTAACAAGAAAGTAAAACTGATTAGTGTCCGAGAAACCTATTAGACTGAACAAAGGCGATGCGTGTGTGAATTTCAACGAGCGAGTGACTCGGCAGTGGAACTAATACATTTAAGAATATTGTTTTAGGGAACTTATTATTGTTTACTAGCTGCGCCCCGCGGTTTCACCCGCATAAGTTTCGATCCCGAGGGAATATCAGGATAAAAAGTATTCTATGTGTTAATCCTGGTTATAAACTATCTGTGTGCCAAATTTCATCCAAATTTGTTTAGAAGTTTTGGTGTGAAAGAGTAACAAACATCCATCCATCCATACAAACTTTCGCGTTTATAATAATTAGAAGGATTAGGTTTTGGGGCTTGTGGCCAAGTAATACCAGCCACATGGGTCAATCGATCAGGTTAAGCTACGCTTGCCGCGGTTGGTCCGTGGATGGGTGACCATATATACTAACAAGACCCCTCCGTGCCTCGGAAAGCACGTTAAGCCCCGGTCCCGGCTGTCATTTGTGAATCTTTGAGAGTCGTTACGCGTCGTCAGATGCCCGAAAATCTGACAACCAGTCTTAACAAGGGGTATAGTATTACCCTGTAACTGGATTATGGAGGTCAGATAGGCGGCCGCTCCATGTAAAATACTGGTAGGTTTTCACCGGTTAGACTGGCAGCTAACCCCAACATAGTTGGGAAATAGCTAGGCAGATGAAGGCACATTGATCTTTAGTAGCTGACTAGGTACGTAATGTTTGCAATGAAAGCGGTAAAGTTATTTACTTTACTTTAGAAAAGCTTCTCTTGCATGTAAAGAACTCTTCTTTGCATGCAAAAGAAGCTTTTCTCTACCAGTTATTCATTTATTGCGAAAATCAACATGAAAGAAATTAAATAAACACAGGGATCGTTACTTTAGTTATTTGAGAAAATAATTGTTTCAGTCAATACCTTTTTACCTGTACAAAAGCTCTTCAATTTGGTTTCAAGAAATTTCTTTATCTATATCTTCTACTAGCTTTTGCACGTGACTTCGTTCGCGTGAAATTTCAGCCCCCAACCCATCGCGTCGCATCCCATCGTTCGCCCATGCTACTAGTTCGTTGTCGCTTAGTGTTATTTTTGCTTTTTTTTCCTTTTGTTCGACTCCTAAGACTGGTACTCGTAGCGTGATGGTTAATAGCCTATGACCTTCCTCAAGAAATGGGCTATCAAATGCAAGAAGATTTTTTGAAAATCTGACTGGCAGTTTCGGAGATTACCTCCTGCATACAAACGCTTTGTTTTATTTTCGCATAGCGTTCTTTTTGCCGTTTTTTTTCCATTGGTTCGGCTCCTAAGACTGGTAGCGTGATGTTAAATAGCCTATAGCATTCCTCAAAAATTGGGCTATCAAATGCAAATAAAAAAACAAATCTGTAATTCAAGAGATTACCCCCTAAGTACAGACGCCAGCAGGTCAAGCTACCCGAAACGGTAAAATTTTCCCAGTCAATCCTGAACCTTAATGATTTAGCAATAAAGTTGAAAATCGATTAAAGAAATTTGACAGATTGTAGTAGCTTGATGTGCTGGCATCTGTACAAACTTACAAACAAATATCTTTACATAGTATAAATCAAAGTCACTTTTTGTGTCTGTGTGACCTTATACTTCAACTTTTAATTATATTCAATAACTTGACAGTTCAAAGAAAAATAATGTTACCATACTATAACTAACAGTGTTGGGGTAGTGAACGATTTTGCGTAAAGAACGAATGATAAAAATGGTTTAATTTAAATAAAAATTTAAATATACACAATGGATTTTGATTGTTTGACGATCTTAGTCTTCTAGATCTTCTAGATCTTTGTCTTTAGATCTTGAGTGGACACCGCGAATCGGCAAACGTAAGGTTCGCGCTCTCAGGCTACGTGGAGCGACGATCTTCGCAGGATGGCTGGTAGCAGCTGGATGAGAGTTGCCGAAAATCCAGTTGAATGGTGTGCAATAGGAGAGGCCTATGTCCAGCAGTGGACTGCTATAGGCTGATGATGATGAGGACGGTCTTAGCCCATTGGTCCCTATACATCCTGCACTTGTGCCTAGTTCTACTTCAGTATCGCAGATTTATCATTACCATCAGCGATGCCTGTCTTGGAGCGTATGGTGTTCCGAATTGGAGCGGTGATGCGATCGGTCGGTTAATTTTTGGAATACTTCGCTCCATCGCTCTTTGGCAAACCTTTACATATTCAGCTTATAATGTTCCCACTGCTATTTCACCACGCGGGCCCAGTGCGGGTTGATAGATGTCACATGTCTTCGAATTTTTGGTTCTAGGACATGCCGGTGTCCTTACGATGTTTTCCTTCACCGTTTTGAGAGCAGTGGTGATGATACAATTTACACAAAAGTAATGCGCCTGACTGGGTTCGAACCTACGACCTACAACTCGTAAATCGCGACCGTGTCCACTAGGCCACCACTGCTCACAGCAAGCCTTTAATTTTAACTTATTATTATAAAAACCAATTATATGAAAAAGTCACTTATTAACCGTAGACCACACTCAAACCAACTAAATGAAAACTGCCCATACTAAAGGAAACATCAAACAAAATGTTCCCCACACTATTTATATTGAATAGTTCTCGAAAACAATTCTGACCTTTTACTCCTAAATATGTTTGTTTTCAACATTCCCTTTGTTAGTTAATATTTTTGAATTCAATTAGGACGCCGTTGACAAAAGAAAAAGTACCGAATGGCTTGCGGTGAACAACAATACGAAATTCAATAGGGCAATTGAGGTTTTGTGCAAAAATATCGAAGCTATTCTTTATAAGGGAATTTATTCAGGGAATTAAAAAGAAATATTGGTTTTAGGACCTTTTAAAGAACCAATTCTTAGTAGGAAAGAGAGAGGTAAAGCACAGTGGTTTATTTATAAATAGCTTGGGGCTGATTTTTCTATCGCCAGGTAACTTATATTCGAGGAATAAAATTGACGTTTGACAGTTTTTGTATAAAATAACTTTCAAAGTTTCAAAATTATTCCTCGAATAAATTTTTATTTTTCTTGGAAGCCATTGTATTTGTCTTCGTTTCTATGCTATGAACAAGCGTGTTCTTATCCAGCGTGTGCTCATTTTTACAAAATACTTTCATAATGTAGTTTGTTCAGAATCGCTTACTGAATCGATTGCTTATTTTTAATTATATTACCGACCTGGTAATATAAAATTACCCCAATAATAATTCCGAAACTATTAAAAACCACTTAGGGCTGATTTTTCTATTGCCAGATACTTTTTATTCGAGGAATTAAATTGGCGTTTGACAGTTTTTGTATGAAATAACTGTCAAAATTACAAAATTATTCCTCGAATAAAGTAATCAGATGATTGAAAAATCAGCCCTTAGTAGTATATTAAGGGTGTTCGCGGACAGGTGGGACTCTCCACTGCTGCGCCACTGGATACGTTTGCATACTGCAACTGTGAGCAGTGGGCAGTTCCACCCGGTCTTAATGTGGCTAACTGTGTCCTTAACTGCTTTTATTTTTGGATGTTCTTTAACCCCCGACGCAAAAACGACGGGGTGTTATAAGTTTGACGTGTCTCTCTCTCTCTCTCTGTGTGTGTATGTCTGTCTGTGGCATCGTAGCTCCCGAACGGATGAACCGATTTTAATTTTGTTTTTTTTTGTTTAAAACGTGAATTTGTTTGTATTGTTTGTTTTATTTTGATGTAAATTAGTTGTTTTTAAAATGTGTCTTAATATGGATGTTTTCTGAAATAAATTTTTATTATTATTAAATTACAGTCACACTTCTGTTGTACAGTCAAAACAGATCAAAATGCACGAAGTACCTACTACACTACATCCTTTTATCTATCTTTCCACGGATCAATCTCATCAAGATTGATCGAGAAAAACAGGTTTTGCTGAGACTTTGCTTTGTTTTTGTTTTTTTTTCTTATTTGTAATGATATGTACGTGATTACTAGTTTATTTATAAGTATGTATTAGGTATGTTGAAACTGTGTGTACTCCCCGTCACTTTTCCCTAAAGGTTCATTAGAAAACCAGGGTGAGACAGCATCTGTCTGGCATTAATGCTGCAATGAACCTTTTTGGCTCAGCCGTGAGGCGCACGCTATTGTTGTCTGAAACATCATTTTTTATTTTATTAATTTTATATTGTGTGTTTCACGAACTGCGTCCAAAGTCAAAATCAAAGTCAAAGATTTATTTGCAGATAAATATGGTTATAAAAGTTCTTACAATAATAATAATATTTATTGACATAAAAGAATGTTACAATTAAAAAAGGAAACCCAGACTCCTGCGCTAGGTTGTAACCTGTGTTACAGGAATCAGTGTCTTCTCCCAGTAGTTTTAGACAGATATTATGCAATAAGATTTATACAATTTTAAATTATACAATACCTGCTTGAGGCGTATGTGTGTGGGTGGGTGTGTATCCATGCATGTGGATGTGTGAGCGTGTGTAAGGGTGGGTGTGTATCCATGTGTGTGTATGTGTGAGCGTGTGTGGGGGTGTGTATATGTGTGTGAGGGTGTGTGTGTGTCCAGATGCGTGATCGTATGTGTGAGGTGTGGGTTTATGTTATTAATTTTTCAGTCTGTGTGTAATCCAGTATCCAGGTGTTTATTTTCTTTTTAATTTCATTTTTAGGAAATGGGTTAAACTGTAGGGCCCTGTTTATATGCGTAGCAAGGAAGAGATGTTGCCGTCTAGCTGAGGCAGTCTTACATTTGACGTATTTACAAACATTAGTGACTGTGCGTTTACTTTTGTAACTGTTGTTTATAACTTTACAGTTTAGGTACACAGTTATGGTCGGGAACCGATACGGTTTGTACAATGTTAGAATAATAGTAACTTAACATATTCAATCATAACATAATGACATGCAAATTTTTTACAATTATATCATTTATATTTAAGTTGAAGGAATTCTTTAATACTATAGAAGGGTTTAAAAAAAAATTAAACAAACATTAATTTTTTTTTTTTTTTTTTAACATCAAGCAAACATTTTTTTTTCTTTCTTTCTTTTCTTTCTTTTTTCTTCTATCTAAAATAGATAGAAATATTAGAAATCTATGTTCCTACCATAATTACTGAGCTTCATTTTACGACTCATTTAAGAAAAACATAACCCTGAGTATTTTGTTGATAGACATCAGATCCTCCCTTCTATTTCTCATTACACGTTCGTAATATTTCGGAATATTGTAGGGTTGATACGCCATGGAAGCTAAGAAACACGAAGTAAATAATTGTGATCAAAAATATTAATAATACCTAATAGCAGCCTATTATTAAGGGGCTTGTAGCTAAGTAATAAAAGCCATACGATCGATCGATCGGGTTAAGCTACGCTTGCCGCGGTTGGTCCGTGGAAGGGTGACCATCTTCACATACCAAGACCCCTCTGTGCCTCGGCAAGCACGTTAAGCCGTTGGTCTCTGCTATCATTCGTGGATCTTTGACAGTCGTTACGGGTCGTCAGAAGCCCGAAAGTCTGACAACCATACTTACCAAGGGGTTTCGTATTACCTAGTAACTGAGTTTTGGAGGTCAGATAGGCAGTCGCTCCATGTAAAATACTGCAAAAAATAACATTGCAAAATATAACATTGCGAAAATCATAATAAGTAGAACATTGTTGCAAAACTGTCTTACGATGATGCAAGACTATCACAATCCTGTCAATTAGAATAATATATCCATAATTTATAGTAGATATTATTTACTATTTGTTTAAGGAATTTTAAATAATATTTAATATTATGTATAAGCACTTGAGTGAGATACCTGAGATACAGGTTTATTCCAAATATTTTTACCTACACCTAGTATTAAGGCCCTATTTTGTAAATATTTATGTAAATCAATTATTTCAATCAACAATTTCAATTTCATTTCAAACTGGTATTCAGCTTTATCCGGTTAGACTGGAAGCAGACCCCAATATAGTTAGGGAAAGGCTAGGCACAAGATGATGACAAGCCTATTATTGTTCCACTGCAGGGCACAGACCTTTTCTAATACAGAGATGGGACGACCATAGATCACCGCGCTTGCTACAGTCGGGGCCAACTCAGACATAACACCTTGTTTCCCCGAAGGGTTGGGCTGAGGTGTACACCGGGCCTCGCCCCTACGACTGCCCCGCTGGTCTACTAGTCGCAAGTGCAACTGCATAGCGTGTGGTCCTGAGGCTGCAGTTCCGACATTCATAGCGATCGCTTTACGACCGAATTCGGTCGCAAAGTCCCGGATTGACAGGTGTAATGTATGGAGTGACAGGACTTTGCGACCGAATTCGGTCGTGAAGCGATCGCTATGAATGTCGAGACTGCAGCCCCTGGGTTCTATTCCCGGCTTGGGTTTTTTCCAATAGGAATTTATCAGTAACAGATCGGAGTTTGGAAGTTGGCGGTGTGTCTAGCGTCGCTTAGTGCCGAGTTGAAAATCCAGCAGTGTGTTTGTTTAACGGGTTGGGATACATTCTGTTGGATTCTCAATGCAAAATCATACTCAAAGAATTCGTTGCAATTAAACCATTTACAGGTACTTTTGAATTGTATAATTAAAGAGTCGGTCAGTTAGTCAGAAAGTTTAAGCTTGTCCATTCCAAAACGTAGATCTCTATACAGATGAACGGGCAAGAAACTCCAAGGATACTCCTTTATATCAAGATATTACAAAATCCTGGGTACAGATGCCAGCAGATCAAGCTACTACAATATGTCAAATTTCTTTAATAGATTTCCAACTTTATCGCTAAAGCATTAGGTTCAAGGTTGATTGCGAAAATTATTAATTGACAGTTTCGGGTAGCTTGATGTGCTGGCGCCTGTACATTATTCTTGTTGCTTCTATATGTGGGAACAATATAAAAACAAATGCAAACAATTCAAAATAAAACATTAAAAATAAACCCTGACAGTTAAGAGATGACCAGTCTCAACCGACTCAACACCGATAGTAAAAAATCCCGCCGCGATATTTTTGTCTCCGTGTGCACGTGAGCCAAAGAAAATGTGTCAGTTGTAGACCTGTTCAGAAAAATAAAAGTTTTCCCCAAAATGTGACAGCCCTGGGTTCAGGAAGCCGTGAAATCCGCGAAGTAAGAAATGTTTCTGTCTACCGAAGTTATTATTGTGTTCAAGTAGTGTTTTCTTCTTTGTCTTAAAGGACAGCTGAACACAATTACGTTTATCTCTTAGATTATACAGGGTGACAGGGAAACTCGACGTATTCCTTAAAAGGCGTTATACTAGAAGTCATTAGTTTAGTCATATGTTTTGTGTCGAATCATATGTTGAATGGTTTATTTTATTTTCTTGTTTTGATTGTTGTTTTTGTTTATTTATGTATAATTGCATGCTGCACTGGTTAACGTCATCACGTCAACGCCGGCTGCCGCTGAAAACCAGCGCTTGGGCTCTGTCTCGTATAGGGTCTTAGCATTATGCTGAGCGATGGCCGTTTTGCGTGAATGTGACGCATGTTTACCCCCAACTTGTTTTATTGTGTGTTATGTCCTTTTTTCATGCGTCATGTTTGCCGCAAATAAATGCATTTTCTTTCTTTCGTTCTTCTTTCTTTCATTAGCAACAAATTTAGTGCAGTTAACTAGGGTTCAAAACAGGATGGTTACCGATCTGTGTCAGTTCTTCAATTTTTTTTTATGTTTTCTGACTTGTTACCAAAAACAATTAATTAGGAGAAAAAACTACTCTACTCCAAACATTTAATTGATTCTTTTCTGAAAGGTGAAAAATGGATGATCATTTAAAAAAAAATGCTTGAAAACTTACATAATCTCAGAGATAAAAGGTCTTTAATAGCAATACTTAAATTTTTTAACCATCCAGTTTCGATCCCCAGTTCACTAGACTTGATTTGTTCCCTGTACGGGAGTCAACAGCCGACTCCCGGCCACTTTAGGCCCGGGCTTGCGGGCGGCGAGCTATGGGCAGCTTGCCGCCCGGTAAGGACCAGGCCCGGGTCGACGGCGCGTTGTGTTCCACGCGCGCCTCAAAGAGATGTCAGCACGAACTGACGGGGTCCGCTAGGGCCGATGCCGCCGGGGCTGCGGGTTGTTCGAAAGAGATACCGTGGCCCCTGGCACAGGCAACTGAAGGAACACGGGTGGGTTTTAGTCAGTAAAAGTCTGACACTCCCTTCTGCTCCGCCCAGAGCGGGAGGGGTCATTTGATGACTTCCCACCCAAAAAAAAAAAAGGCTTCATTTGTTGCTAATGACCTCAGGTATAACCCGTTTCAAGGAATATGTCGAGTTTCCCTGTCACCCTGTTTAAGAAAATGCCAAAGAGCGTTAGTACGCAGCTTTTTGGGTGTAAAAAGACAGGACAGAATTCGGATTTTCCTGCGTTACAATACGGGCATACTGGATGTAGGAAAGATGGCTGCTGTGCTTAAATGGACTTGGGCGGGTCAAATCAGCCGCATTCACGATGACCGTGGGGCAAAGATCTCCACACAATGGGTGCTTGAAGATGGACGGCTCCGCCGAGGCCGGCCCACTGGGTTTCTCATTTCTTTTTTTTATCTTCAGCTTTCGACTTCTTCCGCATGGGGGTCAGATATAGATATTATTATCCCATGGGAACGTATTGCCGTAATAAAAAGTGTCCTACGCCTAACCCAGGGAATGCTCTGGGATAGGACAGTTTACTGAACATAGGTTGGTCTACCTGTGTGCCAAGCTTCAAAAACCTTGCAGCCGTTTAGGTGTGAAAAGAAAGAAATAAATTCTCAAAAGACAGACAGACAAAGTTACTTTCGCATTATTATAAAGGTCTAAACTAATAATTATTATAAAGAGAAAATATTTGATTATTTGTATGTTTGTTTGTTACGCTTTCACGCTAAATTGGCTGAAAGGATTTGAATGAATTTCAGCATATTGGTAGACCATGGCCTGAGGACATAGGATTATTACCCCGATATTCTGTCAATCGAGACTTATGCGGGCGAAACCGCGGAGTACAGCTAGTATGAAATAAGTTAATGGTTAAAAGGGTATAGTATCAACCTATATTTCCGTCCCTCGCAAATAGCTATTTCTACTTCACTGGTTACCCAGTGAAGAAGAAAAGAAGGTGTCCAGGGAGTCGGTGGTATTCGAATAAACATTTATATTAAGTGACATTGGCTTAAGCCTTGAAAGACGAAACTGGACATCGGAAATCTGCCCTTTACCCACTGAACAAATAATACAAGCTGTTGTTTTGCATCCTCGTCAAATTTCAAGAGGCTGTCATGAAAGACATAAATAATCAAATAAAATTACGATCCCTGGTAAATTATGGTAAATACATAATAGTTTTTAGTTATTTAAGTTACAGAATACACCACTTTCGAAGAACAAAATCGCGTTATGTTATCGTATAAGCGGCCACGTTTTTATGTGAGTGTAAAAGGGCAGTTACAGTGCGGTCTCACACAGGCCGCGTTTTAAAATGCGTGTCCATACATGCCGATTTCCGAAAATTAAAAAATAAAGAAAAAATAACCTGTTTATTTTATTATTGATTCGTGTCGAGAATCAGTAGCATAGTTACGAGTACCTCCTTGAATTTGACGAGGATGCAAAACGACACCTTCTGTAATCGTTTTTAGGTAAACATCGTGAAGAAACTGGCATGTCCTCCAACAAAAATTCGAAGATATGATAAATGGTTTTATTTTTGTAAGAAGGTGTACACACACTTTTACACATCAATCATATTTTAAAAACTAGATGAGGCCGGCGTGCGTATATTGTCATGACGTCCACCGACCCGCGCTTGGCTCGTGGCCCACTCCCTCTCTCAGAGAGGAGGGTTGTGTCCCAGTAGGGGGAAAAAAATATTTTTATTACGTGCACCACTACATCGTTCTCACATGTCTAATTTTAACATAAATGATGTAACCAATATTTTGATTTAAAAGAGTGTCCGTAGAGTTTCTTGCCCGTTCTTGGCTATAGCTACCAACTATACGCTTTCGAATGGGCAACTATCTTCGTTTTTTCTGACTAATCGCTTGACAATTCAAAAGTGCCTGTATTCGGTTTAACTGAAATAAATGCTTTGAGGCTGCTATTGAGAAATTCCAAAAGATGAAACCAAACATAAACTTTAAGTGCCATTAAAATTTTTGTGCTTTCTCGAATATCCAAACGACACATACCTAGGTACCGATGAAACAGGTTTGAGGAACTTTCTCCTCGAAATGAATGCAACTTAAAGAATCCCACTTTTGGTTGGTGCCAAGAAAAGGTTCCTTGACTGCCTTGACTTAGCATTCTTTTGCACTGTACTCATTGTGTTTTTAAACTGGCTAATTAAACTCCGCAGCCGCGATTGGAGTCGATATCGAAACATGATAAAACGAAAAATAAATTGTTTTGATGATTTTTTTGTGTTTATCGACTGCAGCTACTGTAGTCGCTTAAAATATACGAATGCGAATACTGCTAAGTATCTCCGCATGACCCTGAATGCAAGACTGCGCTGGAAACAGCATGTCAAAAAGAAAAGAGCCGGATTAGATGTTCGATACAAAAAATGTATCGGTTCGGTAGACAGTCGCCGTTGTCAATATTCATCCATCTAGCCTGTAAGGATCTACAGTATTCAGTTCAGATGTGAGGCTGCACCAGCCACAGCAATCGTCAAATCATGAAACGATTACAAAATAAAGTACTCAGGGATATAGTTAACGCGCCCTGGTACAGACGCACATCAAGCTCAAAAAAAAAAAAAACTCGAAAAATATGCAGAAGCTCATGATCACCGACTTCATAATCACGTGAGCTTTTATTTTAATCGATTAGGGCTGATTTTTTAATCATCTGATAACTTTATTCGGGGAATAATTTTGAAATTTTGACAGTTATTTCATACAAAAACTGTCAAACGTCAATTTTATTCCTCGAACAAAAGTTATGTGGCGATGGAAAAATCAGCCCTTAATCAAAATGAGTTATGGAATTCATTTAATGTTTTTTTTTTATGACCGCAGTTATTGTACAGATACCAGCACATCAAGCTACCCGAAACTGTCAAATTTTCCCAATCATCTTTGAACCTAATGTTTTAGCGATAAAGTTGAAAATCTATTAAAGAAATTTGACAGATTGTAATTGTAATCTGTTTTTTTGGGTAAATATCACAGGCATGATGTGTATCGTTATCTAAACATGATTAAACAGATAAGAAAGCAGTTTTTCTCAACTCCTACTTTAACTAGCAACACTAACACCCATTTAATAATGGGTACGTAAGCGCAAGAAACTAATTCGTTCAGACATCGAGTTTCAGAACTTAATTTATGTTTTTCGGCTCGTTACCCTTTTATATTCAGTGAAGCATACAAAACTAAAAGGTTTGGCCGTCCTAAGTCATGTACAATTTAATTTTTGCACTATAACTCAAAAACAATTTCGTTCAAACTTCTAATTTCTTCTCTTCTTAAGCCTTTCACAACCCAATGCTGAGTGTGGGTATCCTGCAATGCACGCCAATCTTCTCTGTCTCTACCCTTCCTAAGCCAGAGACGTCCAGCCATCTAGGTCGTCGGTCCACCTCATCGGCTGTATGACCACACTTCTACTACCAGGTCTCGGTCTCCAGTCTAGCACTGTTCTAACCCATCTGCTATCTGTTCCACGCCCTATGTGGCCCGCCCATTTCCACTTTTTCACCACGCCTATGTCGGTAAGTTTCGTTCTTCTTCGGATTTCCGTGTTCCTAGTTCGGTCTCGAAGTGATATACCTAACATGGCACGCTCCATTGCTCTCTGAGCGACTTGCAGCTTGTGTATGATCTGCTGTGTGAGCGTCCAAGTCAGTGAGCCTGAGTCACTTCTAATTTAAATTTAGTTTATTGACAAGATGACTTTCGATCAGTTTTAAAAGTATGGTAATTTTCGGTTTCAAGAATTTATTTCTCTAAAAGAATTTTACATTATTCTCTTACAAGAGAAACGAAACAAAAAATCTTATTAGTCTAACTTTAAAGATATTTATAGATTTTGACATTTGATATAATTTGGCAAATTATTATGTAATTTGGCTCCCTCAAATCTTATATTATATAAAGCCATAATTTGTTCTTGGAATATATATTTCTATTATGTTATTATTTAGCTACGAACACCAATAAAACAAACTCTGCGCCAGTAAAGTAGTTACAGCTTCTAAAAGTATCGAAAGTAATACATAAGTAACTCACTTCCAGCCAGAATAGATCGGATTGTGAAAGGTGTGTTACGCAATTATAGGGGTGCTGGACTTGACACTTGCCAATAAAACAACTTTTACCCCAGTAAAGTATTTATAGCTACTAACCGTATCGAAACTAAGTCATACGTCACTAATTTATCTGTCCTTCTCCTTTTTAATCCCTTCAAAGGTTGTCTTTAAAAGATCGCTCTTAGCGATAAGACCGCCCATTGTGTCACCCTTTGTAAAATGTCTATATTTATGTCTGTAATTTATATGGTTTATATAATAAAGATTATTTTAACTCACTAATTCAACTAGGCATTGCAACAATGGATCGGTATTCGAAGTAAAGCCCTAGGGACTGCCTTCAATGGCGACCCTCTTTGCAGACCAACGGACTACATATTTTAATTAGTTGTACTGTGTGGGACCACGCATTAGCCGTAGAATCGATGACCGTTGGGGTAGACGTGCTCTTGAGTGGAGACCGCGAATTGATAAACGTGAGGTGGGACGCCCTCAGGCTAGATGGAGCGACGATCTTTGCAGGATGGCTGGTAGCAGCTCGATGAGAGTTGCCGAAAATCGAGTTGAATGGCGTGCAATAGGAGAGGCCTAAGTCCAGCAGTGGGCTGATGATGATGATTATGACTGTGTAGGAGAGTCCGAAAAACTAAAGATAGAAAATCTTTTTGCCCACACTAATAATTACGAGTATAACCAGCTCCCTAATTGCGTAACACACAATCAATCAGAATCGGTTTCATTTTGACAGTTCAACAACATCCATTGCGCTATTTACGTGTTGAGCAGACTTTATGAAGGTAACCTTTTTCGAACTTATGAAGCAATGGGTTGGCAATATCCTTCAAAATGATTCAGATTGAGATTGATTGTGTGTTTCGCAATTAGGGTGCAGGACTTGACACATGCCAATAAAACAATTTGCTTGAGTACGAGGCTTTTGACTGCGATGTCTTTTTTTTATTATTATTGTTTTTTTTTTTATTATTTCTAATGTGCATTTTGTTTGTGCGGAATAAACTATTTTTCTTTCTTTCTTTCTAATTTAACATAACATAACATCACGCCTGTATACTCTCCGAATGGTTAGACAGAGTCTATGTACACCCACATTTCGCTAGTTATGTTAAACCCTATAAAGCCTATTGCCATTACCCGGCCAGAATTCCAGCCACCGGGCTGCTACTCTGAAATTCCAGATTGAAAGCCCCAAGAACACTTTGCCCGACCCGGGAATCGAAGGCTTAATAGGCGACTCGGCCGCTGAGTCTCGCCCGATCCGGTCGAGACAGTAATTTCATTATTATTAATATTTTTGAGTGGTGTTTCGGACGAATCCTTTTTTAGAGGCAAAGTACCGTCAGACACATAATTAAATAATATATTACTTTAATATTTTACTTTGTGGCCATGGATAAATTATTAATTATAAATAAAATAAACATTAATGAGTGATGAGCTCACAAGTAGGGATGCGTCGATACGCCTTTTTGCCGATACGATACCGATACCGATACTCTTATAAAAATATCGGCGATACCGATACGCTTATTGAATTAAAAAATGAAGGAAAAATAAATAAAATAAGTCAGGTTATTTTTTTGAATAATATAAAAATGGCAAGAATCTCATGCTCAGCAGTAGCGCTTGAGACTACTGGACCAACGAAGCAGTCTATAAAAAAACTTCTTCAACAGTAAAGTACCAACCGTATCAAAACTAATACATAACTTGACTTACTAACTTATTCAACTATGTATGCCACAATGGATCGGTATCCAAGGAAAGCCCTAGGGGCTGCCTTCAAAAGCGATCCTCGTCGATTGTAGACCAGCGGACGGCATATTTTAACTTGGTCTCTATTGCCTTTAGTAAGTATACGAATCTTTTGAAAGCTAGCTGTGCGTAAGCCTAGTTATAAAGTCTAGGGACTAAGCTGTATACAATACAGCCTAGGCATTGGTGTTAGGTCATGAATTAAATCAGAAATATTCGTTTAGTGGAATAGCCATACTATTCTAACGTAACGTAAATTAAAACACACTAGCTAATTGCTCGACATACGTTGCAATCCTTTTTTATTTTTTTTCGGCGCGCGCACACTACAAATACCAAAGTTTCATCACAATCGGTAAAGCCATTTTCGAGTTTTGGAGAGTCTAACGAGCGGCAATTGATTTTTATATATAAGATAATACATAATACAAAAAATCAAACACAAAATACATCATTTATATATTATCACTTGTCTGCCACGCTTGAATTTGCCACCCCCTGAAGTTAGCCCCCAGGGCATGTGCCCCGGCTTGCCACCCACAGACGCCCAGAGACAAATCTAGTACTAGCTTCAACACCGTTCAATTACTCATTCTTTCATTCGTGACCGACATGGCGACGATTTGTTTCCATCAGATTCAAGTGAACGATAATATTTCAAAGCATCGATTCGTGTGAGTTTCTTTGCTATTGATGACGTTGATAAATCGTGCTACTGGCATGACGTAAGATATTATTAAGTATTAGTGCTTTGCGATCAGTCGCAGCTCTTCACATTCATAATATGAACTTTTTTAACGTGAGGGCTCGTGGCTAACCAGCTAGCAGCTAGCAGCGTGGCTAACTAAGCCGTAGATTTATACGGTTACCTAACCGCTGGTCAGACCAAGTTACCGCCCTCACTGGACTCTCTGTTACGACCGCCCTGAGAGAAGCTTAGAACCGAACGAAGTGGAAGAACATCGTGCATAAAGCTACAAAGGTCTTTCAGGGACACGACCTTCAGTAATGAAGTACGCGACCAAGAAGAGAGAGAGAGATACTTTTACATTCTAGAGTGTTAATAGTAAGAGCTGCCTGAGACCAATGAATTTGGATAAAGGACAGCAGACTGCAGACTGGACTGCTTGTATGTGAATCGCTGCTGCAAACTTTCCACATCAGTGTTGAGCTTGTAGCAGGGATTCGCATGAACTATATTGCAGTGTTAGGTTAAGCGTGTAGGATACGTTTACTATCGTAGTTGTTAAGAAATATTGTTACTAACATATTTGAGTCCTTTGTTACTTGTTATTGAATAAAAATAAATAAAGACAGGGTGACAATAATTAAAAGAACACTCCAACCGATAATTTCATTTTCAAATTTCGTCCATGTTGTAACAATTCCTTAGAGACATATGTAATCAACATAATACATGACGTAAATTCAAATTCCTTACCCATAACAGAATAAAAAGGAAATTATATGTTAATATTATATTTTCACTTTCATTTCATAAGCTATACAGTTATGGGATCGTAAAACATTCGTGACCCGTTTTTTAATGTCTTCGAAATCGGTCCTTTTCACTTTCACATACTTCTGATACTAAAGCATTACTGATGACAAATTTTACAACTTTCTCTTTACCATTAGTCTTGCCATTGGTTAAACAAATTTGTATTTTATTACGCTGTGTTGAAGCCTTTACATTCATTTTGTTGGCTGCTATTTTTATTCTGTCACAGCTCATGCTCGACAAATTAATTGCGAAAGTTGTTACGATAATGTTATCGACTTTAAAGTGGAAGCATTAAGATTCAATTTGGTTTCAAAGTCTTGATTTGAATAGAAAATAAATTTTGGTTATTATGATGTCAGGCAATGTATAACTGTTGACGAACTTATTCGCCTACTGTTCTGAAACCTAAAAGACAAAAACAAAATAGCTTTCTCTAAAAAGGTTACGGTTGGTTGAGGTATGTGACAGATGTCATGTCTGTCAAAATGGCGGATAGGCAATAACCGTTATTCATACAGCCGGAGAAAACAATAGAGATATATGTTACAAGTTATTTTACCTGAAGTAACTATAGTATTACCTATTCATAAAAGTGTGTCGACAGTATGATGTCAAAATGCAGTAATAATAGCCAAGAAATGATTCAAAAGGGATGAAGATCATACACCAAGAGCTTTGAAGTTCCGCGGCATACCATAATAATATGGACAATTATGTCCGCCAATTTGTTTTTTTTTTCAAAATGGCGCCCAATATAAATCCATAGCTGACATCAATGCAACAAAAAACGTAATAAGAGCCAACTGCGTAAAATGTTTGAAGCAAAATGGTGGACAGGTAGACATAAAAATCTTCACCTGTTAATATGATTCTAAGTACAACATACATACATATTTCGTACATATTTTAGCACGCCATATTAAATCGCAACAACTGAAGGGGTCTTGTAGGTAAGTAATAACAGCCGCAGGGGTCGACTGATCAGGTTAATCTAAGCTTGTCGCGGTTGGCCCGTGGATGGGTGACCATCTTTATATATCAAGACTCCTGCAAAGCACGTTAAGCTGGTGGTCCTGGCTGTTATTCTTGGATCTCTGACAGTCCTTACGGGTCGTCAGTAACCCGAAAATCTTACAACCAGTCTTATCAAGGGGTATCGTGTTACCTAGTATCTGGGTTGTGGAGGTCAGATAGGCAATCACTTCATGTTAAATACTGGTATTTAGCTGCATCCGGTTAGACTGGAAGCCGACCCCAACATAGTTGGGAAAAGACTAAAGTTGTCAAAAAATAAAAGGCCCGTTTTGACATTGACAGTTCTCGTAGTTAATAAAGAACAAATTCGCAAAACACGTATTCGTTGGTATGAAACTGACAGGTGTCAAGAATGCATTCTCAAATGTCAAAACGGGCCTTTTATTTGTTGACAACTTTAGGCAGTTTGATTTATAATTTAGATTATAATATAATCAATCTTGTAGACTACTAGTAATTGTCAAATTTCAATGAACACGAAGTTTTCTTTCTAGCCCACAGAAAAGCCAAAATTACAACCTAACTTTGAGTAATGAGATCCATTAGCCCAATATCGACCATTCGATGTAAGTTAAAAACAATAAGTTAACAACATTGACGAAATTTTGGAGAACCTAATTGATATTCGGATATCTATGGATATCTATGTTAGAAGAATCGGACAAAATGCAGTGTCAGAGGTTTGATTCTAGAGCACTTGGACGAGTAGCAATCGGTTTTAATCCGTTTCGTATTTCTACAACGACTTTCAACAGGATTGACATAAGTTTTTCGGTAGCTTATGTCAATATTTTTTTTTGACTTTCCACCATCGTTTTCGGGATTAAAATAATATGTACGTAAATAATAACTTATACCTAATTCATTAATAAAAATAACAAAATTATATCCTAGAGAGAAATTCATTCTCATCGCTGTTGACTTAACAGACTGGCGGCATTACCACGTTGAATGGCAATGCTTACCCTCTGTCCAAGGTAAAAGCCAACCCTGGTGTCAACCAGCCGTTTTGAGATTTCGTTGGGCAAACCATCAGCATCAACTCCAAATGGCTCGAAAATATAATTACCATTAATATATAAGGCCGCGCCAGCAGCGCCAGCACAGCCGAACCAGGAAGATTTCTTTATCACTGATAGAATGTCACTTTGTCTAGGACCTCAGCAAATTAGGTAGATAACATCACGCCTGTAATAATGTCGAAGGGCCAGAGGTGTGTAGTACCTATACTCACTTTTCGACAGTAATGTTTGAGTTCCATGTAATAGTGAGCGACTCAGTCTATTGTCATCAATCGCCAAAACTATAGGAAGGAATGCTTTCAGGAATGAAATTATTAGGAAAAGAACCAGAGTTACCGACATAGCTTGCAGATTAAGCAAACTGAAGTGGCAGTGGGCTGGCCATGTTTGTCGAAGGACCGATGGCCGGTAGAGCAGACGAGTCCTGGAGTGGGGACCGCGTATCGATAAGCGTAGTGTGGGACGCCCCCCAGCTAGATGGACGGACGACCTCAAGACGGTGGCTGGGACGGATTGGATGCGGAAGGCGGAGGGCAGGGTGTTGTGGTGCACCCTGGGAGAGGACTATGTCCAGCAGTGGACTGCGATAGTCTGTGTTTGATTGACCAAAACTACTTATATAGTTTTGGTGCCCCTTTCGATATCTCTGACATTTTCAACGTATTTTGATTCTGTTGTTAATGCAATAAATGTAATTAAATAATAAATTTAAACTTAAAGGTAACGAGAAACATTGATAATTTATCGACCGTTCATATTTCATATTTTATTCTAGTTTTAGTCTCAGTCTGTCAAAAATACTTCTAACTGACCAGATGGCCAATTCCCGTAATTAATAACGTTCAAAATCTAGTCGCAATCTCTCTCAGCGAAAATTAATGTCAAAAATGTAGGGAAATTAGAAGTATTTTTGACAGATTGGGACTGAGATCAGACTGTGAACGATCTTAAAATTAAGAAAATTGCCTCTCAGGTGAAGCGCTACAAAGTTCTTATAGTACGTGGCCAAAATCGGAAATAACGCCATCTTGTTTTTTTCAATACATTTCACAAAACAACTGCACTACCGCGACTCCCTCTCAACGTTACTCAACAAACAACAAATTCAGCCTGCGAGCTGCTACTGAGTAATTCATAATGGAAAACATAGTATTCACACTATTTATTACCTAATCTGGGGAGGCTGCCTCTGTAACATCTGCTCGCGCTTGTAACATCTGGACCAAAAAGGCAGATATAATTAAAAGCAAACAACAAATAATGGTGGCGAACATAATCTATTTACTAATAATAAAGCTGAAGAGTTAGTTTATTTTTTTGTTTGTTTATTAGAACGCGCTAATCTCTGGGACTACCAGGCGGATTTGAAAAAATATTTTTGCATTTGATAGCCCAACCTTTGAGGAAGCTATAAGCTATTTAACATCACGCTAGGGCAGGAGCAGAGTAAAAAGTAAAAAAGAACGCTATGCGAAATACTAATAAAGCTCAAGAAATTGTTTGAAAGCGCTAATCTCTCTAACTCCCAGTCGGATTTGAAAAAATATTTTTGCATTTGATAGCTCAATTTTTGAGGAAGGCTATAGGTTATTTAACATCACGCTAGAGCCCCTAGGAGCACGGGCTAATAGCGCGGGCAGGCGATGTAGGTTATGTAGGCGATATAGGTTGGGAGAACAAGAAATTACAGGCGGGTGGAATCGCGCGAAGAAGCTAAGTAGTGACCTACTAATATTATAAATGTGAAAGTTTGTATGTATGGATGGATGGATGGATGGATGATTGTTACTCTGTCACGCAAAAATTACTGAACGGATCGAAACTTATGCGGGTGAAACCGTGGGGCGCAGCTAGTAAACAAATAACAGATAGCTACGTCTCTACTTGACAAAGTGAAGATACTTTCTTCCCAACTTGACCGATAGTTGTCCAAAGTTTGCAGACATGGATAATTTATCGACTAGGAATATACTCGAGGACAGCGCATTGGACGAGACCGGAGACACTGTTCGTAAAAGTAATGGACAAGTTCAGTAATACTCAATTCCGAAACCTATAAAAAGGCTATACTTTTTTTAGAGCGGTGGTGGCCACATACATTTTGATTTTTATATTTTTATGGGTGGCCCCATAATACCGGCCCCGACTTACAAATTGGTCATGGGTTCGACCTCTGGCAGGTACTTTATTTTGTGTAATATAATGTCATCACCACTGCTCTCAATACGATGAAGGAAAACATCGTGAGGTGACCGGAGCACTTTTGTATGGAACCGCGCGAGCGTCCGCTTAACGCAGTTTTAGCCCTAAGGCTGTGTCCTAATATATAAAAAAAAAAACGTGATCGTTGCGTTCATTTTGAGCAGCGACCCAGGACGTGACGTCGCGCTAAAGTAAATGGCGCATTCTTGTTTTGTGAATATAATATGCGTGTCAAATAAAATGTATCGCGACAGAAGCCTATTGTCAAAGTTTTAGCTAGCTGTTCATTCGATATAATTTTATTCGTTACTTCCGCCTCAAGAAAACTTTTGTTACAAGTTCCTGATTACAAACTCCTTTCCCTTTGAAATCAACCACTGGCAAACATTTTAACATTAAATCGAGACACGGGGGTATCACATCACCAACTTCCAAACTCCGGGCTGTTACTGAGCAATTCCTTATGGATAAACTAAACTCAATAACACTTTGCCTGAGCCGAGAATCGAACCCAGGACCCCAGGCTCAGCAGTCACACTTGCGACCACGAGACCAACGGGGCAGTATCCCTTATAATACTAAGAAATGAAATAACAAAAGGAGTTCATTAAAATAATTATTTACAATAAAAATTATAAAACATTTACTCTGAAGGGAACGTAATAAACCATTCAGAGTAAAATGTAATACAAATATAATAAATAATTTTTGTCATAGAAACGCCATTAGAAAATAATACATCCGACAATTTGAGAAAAAAAAATAATTTGACGCAATATTAGATTTCATTATTAACGATGTTAGTAGATGGTGTTGTGTATTATTATAACCCCCCTTCTCACGAGTCATAGGTCGTGGGATCGAGACAAGTGCTTCACTTTGTGTAAATAATTATATCACCACTGCTTTTAAAACGGTGAAGGAAAACATCCTGAGGAAACTGACATGTCCTAGAACCAAAAGACCGTCCCCCAAAACGCCTGCCCTTTACACCACTTCCTAGAGCTTACCTCGGTAAGCCAGGGGATGGACATCGGGGCCATTACCATCAGAACGGCCCCGATTGACGGTCGTGGGTTTGAATCCAGCGTGGCTCTTTACTTTGAGTAATTAATTTGATCACTACTGCTCAAAAACGGTGAAGGAAAACATCGTGAAGAAACTGACAAGTCCTAGAACCAAAAATTTGAAGACATGTGACATCTACCAACTCGCACTGGGCCCGCGAGGTAGATTACAGCCCACTCCCTCTCGAAGTGAGGAGGCCTGTGTCCCAGCAGTGGGAACGTGATTATGATTATGTTTACTGAAATCTAAAACTAAAACTCGCTTTCAAAGGGCTTGGAAGGTTTGAAAGAGTAATTGCAGACCGCCTTGCCGGGCAGCTGGTGCGGGTGGGGCCGGATTTGGCGGACAGCCAGTTTGGTTTCCGCAGGGGGCGCTCTACGGTGGATGCCATCATGCGCGTGTGAGCCCTCACGACGGGGGATGCTGTGGCCCGGGGTGGGGTCGTCTTGGCGGTGTCTCTAGACATCGCCAATGCCTTCAATACCCTGCCCTGGAGTTGCATCAGGGAGGCACTCGGGTATCACCGGATGCCGACCTACCTCCGTCGCATTGTCGAGGCCTATTTGACGGACAGGGCCGTCATCTACCCCGGTCACCGGGGAGAGTGGAACCGGCGAGAGATGTCGTGCGGTGTCCCACAGGGATCGGTCCTAGGGCCGCATCTGTGGGATATCGGGTACGACTGGGTGCTGCGCGCCGACCTCCCTGATGGCGTCAGCGTAGTTTGCTACGCTGACGACACGCTGGTCCTGGCGCAGGGGAGGTCGCACCAGGCGGCGGCCGAAGCAGCGACACGCGGGGTTGCGACAATTGTCGAGAGGATCCGGCAATTGGGACTCGAGGTGGCATTGCACAAATCTGAGGCCATGTGTTTTCATGGTCCTCGGGACGCGCCACCGTCGGGTTCACAAATAACGGCGGGAGGGGTTCACATCGGCGTCGAGCTGACGATGAAGTACCTGGGACTCGTCCTCGACAGCCGGTGGAATTTCGTGGAGCACTTCCGACGTTTGGCTCCCAGACTGGAGCGGGCCGGGGCTGCCTTGAGGCGGCTCCTTCCCAATCTAGGGGGACCAAACGCCTCCTGCCGGAGGCTCTATGCGGGGGTCGTGCGGGCCATGGCCCTTTACGGGGCACCGATATGGGCGCGATCTTTGAGGCGGCGACCAGCCCGCCGGTTGATCGCGTCCCAAAGGGTCATGGCTGTCCGGCTCATCCGAGGATACCGCACGGTCTCCGCTGAGGCGGCGAGCCTCCTTGCCGGATTGCGGCCATGGGATCTGGAGGCCAAAGTCCTCGCCCACATATGGGAGTGGCGAGAGGAGGCAAAACGCCGGGGCGTTGCTCCGCTGCCGCGAGAAATCACGGCACAGCGGACAGAGCTCCGGCGGGATCTCATAGCGGCATGGAGAGTGCGATTGTCGCAACCCAGCGCTGGGCACGCCACAATTGCGGCGATAAGTCCCCTGTTTGAGGAGTGGCTAGAGAGGCGCCACGGCGCCCTCACCTTCCGCCTGACGCAGGTCCTCACCGGACACGGTTGTTTCGGGAGGTTCCTGTTCAGGATAAAGCGGGAGGAAACGCCAGGGTGTCACCACTGTGGGGATCGCCCGGAGGACACGGTGGAGCATACGGTGGAGGTCTGCCCGGCTTGGGCGGGACCCCGCCGTGTCCTCTTGGCGGCGATCGGCGGCGGCGACCTCTCGCGTCCGGCCCTCATACAGGCCATGGTCCGGAGCGAGAGTGAATGGGAGGCCGTCACCTCCTTCTGCGAAGCAGTTATGCTCGCGAAGGAGGAGGCGGAGCGTGCGAGGGAGAGGCAATCGCTGCACCCTCGCGCTCCTAGCCGCCGCAGGAGACGCCCTGGACGGGAGTCAACAGCCGACTCCCGGCCACCGTAGGCGCGGGCTTGCGGGCGGCGAGCTATGGGCAGCTCGCCGCCCGGTAAGGACCAGGCCCGGGTCGACGGCGCGTTGTGTTCCACGCGCGCCTCAAAGAGCTGTCAGCACGAACTGACGGGGTCCGCTAGGGCCGATGCCGCCGGGGCTGCGGGTTGTTCGAAAGAGATACCGTGGCCCCTGGCACAGGCAACTGAAGGAACACGGGTGGGTTTTAGTCAGTAAAAGTCTGACACTCCCTTCTGCTCCGCCCAGAGCGGGAGGAGTCATTTGATGATTTCCCACCCAGAAAAAAAAAAAAAAAAAAGGGCTTGGAAGGTAGAACAATTATATTTTTACCCCGTTGGTCTCGTGGTTACAAGCGCGACCGCTGAACGTGGGGTCGTCGGTTCGATTCCCAGGTCGGACAAAGTATTATTTGGTTTTCCATTAGGAATTCCTTAGTAACAGTCCGGAGTTTGGAAGTTGGCGGTGTGATACCCGCGTGCCTCGGAAAGCACGTATAGCCGTTGGTCCTGCGCCTGATCTCTTCCCGGTCGTGTCGAATTGCCGTCCCATCGGACTATGAGAGTAAAGGAACAGAGAGTGCTCCTGTGTTTACGCTTTTTTTTTTTATATGACATCTCGTAGTTGGCCTAGAGAGGTTGTGACTACTTAACCAGACTATCCTGTGGTTGCCTTAAGAAAACTTAAAGCCTCCAGCCAGGGCTTAAATCTAAATTAAAAATTAAGCGACTGCACGCTAAGGGCACCCCCTGTGGGGAACGAACCTCGGCTTAGGGCGTCACTGAGAGAGGGCAGCAAGATGGGACAGGCTGGAACGAATTTTTATTATTAGTGCTTTGATTAGCACGGCGTTTCCTAGAACTATCTCTGAGAAGAAAGGCCGAAACAAACTCAGAGGTCACAGTCATGAATTTACACTTATAAGCTCAGCTACGACGCGAGCTGGCTCTTCATCAATGAAGGATCGGTCTGGTGTGTTTACGCACACATTTGTGCCCTATTATATCTCCTGGCTAGTCTTCGTTGAGATTGGCCACCGTGACCGAAATCGCTCGGGAGGCTATTATATTTTTATTTTCCTACCAGAAAACTAAGAACTCCAAGTTCTAGAAACCCCGCAATCTATACCATTTGTACACTCGTGGCGTACTCATATTTCATCTTTTGCGAAAGATTCTATCTCGGGAAGTTTTCAAGTGAAGTCATACAGAATATTATGGAGCTTATGTGGAACGGATATTATGTAAAGGAAATCAAGTTTGATGTGAACGCCAGCGGCGAATTTTAATCGAAACCACTTTTTTATGATTGTCATGATTTCTTTTTTAAATATCATTCTAATAACGAATTATAATAACCTCTGTGGCAACACTGCCAAAGTACCAATCGTTAACATTGTAAATGTATTATTCTACTTTGGCAACACTTATAAAATATAACGGTTGTGAAATTATTGTTATTTCTTGGTGGGGCAAGTAGTTATAAATGTAGTGCAAATCCAGTCGTTGTTGGATTGTAAAAGGGTTCAGTAGTATGATTTAAGGGTATTGGCAAGAAAATAGTGTTTTTTTTATAAAATGTACATTTTAGTTACTTACTTATTTTGGACACCAATAATCCTTTGCTATGCCCTAAGGAAAAAAAAAATAAAAGCCTATGCACCTTAAAAACCTTCAGTTGATGTACAGAACTTTAATGCCCGAGGTTATCGATACCTGAGGTTCTCAGAAAGTTCTTGTTATTAAAACTATACAGGGTGGCAGGGACATCGACGCGCAGACTGTAACCACGAAGTCAGCACATGATTCTACAACCCCTAGTGTAGAAACTATACGTCTAAATATGCTGTTTCATAGAAACGTGCAATACCTACGCGGTCAATACATTTTGACCGCGTGGAACAGCAATATTTTTTAAATTAACCGACGTAAAACTTCAATGCGGGTGGGTTCAGAATCATGGACTGAATCCATGGTAAAAGGTTGCGCGTCGATGTCCCTGCCAGCCTGTATATTCAGAAAGGCAACCTGTCTAACCAATAGCAGAATCTAATACACAAACTTCAACGTGTAACGAAATTTAAAATTCCACGATCTCAATTCAAAATAATCCATGAATCAGTTTGACCTAACTCGGGCTTATTCAAACTCACTTGACGTCGTCATACAATTGACGTGTAAAAGTGTTTGTACAAACCTACTTAAAGAAAAAAAATCATTTATCATCAACCCTTTCAGAGCTCGCATAGCAACGGAAACAACCACGCTTCCCCTGAAATCAAAGCTAGCACAACTTTCCGGAGTGCATTTTCTCTGAAATAGCTGCTCAATCGTGGAACCTTCAGTTTGTTTGTACCGTAAAAGCATCTATCGTAACATGGAGCTACGAACCGACTGTATTTTTATAATGTTACTAGCAGCGCTTCGCTGTTTCACCTGCCAAAGTGGCGATCCCGTGAGAATATCGGGATAAAAAGCTATCCTATGATATGACTGTAAAGTTTCATTAAAATCTGGTTAGTAGTTTTTGCGTGAAAGAGTAACAAACATCCATCCTCACAAACTTTCGCATTTATAATATTAGTATAATCTCCTTTATTTCAATATATATATGTTATATTTTTAAATATCAGAATATGAACAGTATAAAAACATTTAAAAATATAAAAAATAGTAGCCCACCGGTATCGGGGACAGGGTTTTGGTATAATTGTTATTATTTACAATAAGATAAACGAACTACACAAACAATCAATTAAAAACGCGTGTATCAAAAATAAAAATAAAAACAAGTCATTTATTCAAATTAGGCTGAGAATCAGCACTTTTCGAACGTCAAAATTACAACGTCCCCAAAACGCCCACCCTTCACCACATACTCGTATTATATGGGGTATGTGTATACCAGAGGGGCAATTCTCATAATTTTAAGAACATTCACAGTCTGATCTCAGTCTCAATCTGTCAAAAATACCTCTAATTTCCCTACATTTTGACAAGTTTTTGACATTTGTTTGTCGTCGAGATGAGACTGCGACTAGATTTTGAACGTTTTAAATTACGAGAATTGGCCTTCTGTTATGTTTTCGCCCGTATATCTCGAAGGGTTTGACTAGTGCATCCACTGGGCCAGTTCAAGTCTCATAGAGAGGTCTATTGCCATCAACCGGGCATAAATCCAGCCTCTCGGCAGATACTAAAATGGTTTTAAGCTATATATTTAATAACACTTAGCCCCACCTGGGAATGCCCAGGACCTAGCTCATCAGTAGCGCTTGTGAACAAGTGATCAACGAGACATGATGGGACTGAACACTTCTGCTCATTGTTTGGGACAATGCAGGGGTGATTTTGGTGTCATTGGCGATCATTCCATACTAACGTATTCCAGTGTTTTCTCCCCGTTTAATGATAATCAAATGAAATCATTTATTTATTTGCATACTGGTCACAATATTTTTTACGATATCATGTATATCCGCCATGTCCCTGTGACTGTTCCTAAATTACCCTAGGCTGATAAAATTTTCGTTTTTCCTAATTATGTGGAAATGTCAGGAAAATGGGTAAGGTCTCCCTTTCGGGAGAGAGCAGCACCCCTCCTCGTGCTGCTCTGTAGGGCTCGGCTCCAGATTGGGCACCCTTCCACCTATTGTAAGGAATTCCCAAGAAGCGTTTGCCTTGCCCCGACTTAGAAAGCTGGGGAGCAAGGAGGGACATAAGAAAACAATTTCAATATAAAATAGGGTTGGGAATCCATAGAAAAGATGATTAAGGAAAGGAGATCTACTTTTCTTTTGATTATGAAAGTTAGAAGAGATGAGAGGAATACAAAAGGGGTAATTGACACGTAACGTTTGCGTTGGAGAATACATTGTTTTGAGCTACGTTACTGAATGTTCGTGCAATAATCGAGTAACCCACCCCAGAGACGTAGGGCCACTTTACAACAGCTGTTACGTCGTGCGCGTACCACCAGTCCTAACGGGCATAGGCCTAGAGAGGACCTGCTGCGGTTCCAGCGGCACACGCTCCCTACACTCAAGCATGTCTTACTCAATCCTAAGGTAAAGGACTGCGCAGTGCCTCTACCATTGAGCGAGACAAGTTTCCAAAAGTGCTGGACGCGTACAGTAGTAATAACCCCTTATAACGGCCTACTCACCCTTTACTAAGACAATACAAAACTAGCACAAGCGTACCGCATCGTCAGTCGGTTGCAGAATTCCTTACGATTGCCTTGCTTGCTATACGCCGAAGTGGTAAATCGTCACCTCGCACTTCCTTAATCTACCCAATTCAGAGGTTATTTCCAGTGTAATCAGCAGCCGTGCGTCCATTCTTGTCTACCTATTTATGTAGCAACGGAGCCTTTCTATCTGGGTATCCAAATTATGTGTCTCGCTAAATATTATATTTTTTTATTAGTAAAAGGCCTCGGGGGCCGGGTGTGATTTAACGAGACACAATCCCTAGCGTTCCTTAGAACGGCTATTCCATCCAGTTAACGGTGCTGCGTGATGCCTAACCCAGCTCCCTGGAAGTGTGCGTATATCAAGAGCAATGCAAAGTATCCTGCAGTTAGTCTGTCCAAAGGGAAAAGATAGCCATCACTAACGTTTGGTTGGTTTGTGTTCGTAAACAACAGTCTACAAGGAAGCACTATAATTGAAATCGGCCCTAATGAGTTGTGAGTTCGGTTCAGCCTTCCATAAGCGGTGTGACTGCCCTAAGCGTCATGTCTTTGTTGTGGTTGTCTAAAGTCTATTGGTAGAACATTTGTCTACAGTATGTTGTCAAGCGTCACACCTTATAGCGGGCTTTCCCCGAATCCCTACGACCAAACGCTTGTGTAGGTTACCTCGATAACGTCAGAGACAGGAACAAGGAGGGATGTGATAGTCAACACTCACCAGATCGTTCACAAATACACTCACTGCGATTCACGCGCCTTGTACGCCACTTACATTAATAGTATGCAAATATAACCTAGTCTATAACAACACTTATTATTTAACGTATTAAATAACACTCCCGCACTCTCGATCTCTCAACAGACACACAGGTGCAATGCTACTGCCCTAAGTTCTAACTCTGCGAGCCTAGTCTACGCCATCCGCTCACCCTCGTGGTCTTAAACCAAACGTCTCACACACTACTTTTAACACTAGATTAGTATAGTCTGGGTTTCAACCCAACTATATTTAATTTAATAACTAATGCTCGCTATTTCGCGACAGCCCACTCGGACATAGCCTCCTGGCATTCCCTAAATCTCCTAACTTAACTAGCGTGGACTAGGAAGTCCGTATCCTATAGCGGTTTGACACCGTCTCCCGGCCTCTATCGTGTCTCGACACTCACTGCCCCTGACTTATTACATCAGCCCATCCACAATTCCTCAAAAAATACCACGTTTAGTTCAGCCTCCGCCCATCCCTCTTTTTTGTACGATTTCTCAATCGTTTCGAGGGTGCGTTCAGGTAGGCCGTGCCCACGGACCCTTCTCATGCTAGCCAGATGTCTGGCTAGCATTGTGCGTCGTATTCAAGGGCCTCGGCGTTCTCAGAATTCGTACAGAATATTGCCTCTAAAGTGACGTGAAATATCGCTTTCTATTGATGACTAGCCATAATTGCCGGTCTGTTTCCCATAAAATATAAATGGCATGGGTTTCTAAGAGTTTCAATATTGTTTTACTATTTTAAAGAATTTGGATGTTTTGTTATTGATTAGGGTAACATGTCGAGCTGTCAGACCATAAAATTGAGATTTAATGCGTTTCTAAGAGGGCCGATATCGTGTGACAATGTTAAAATAAGAATTTAGAATAATATATTTTGTTATTAAATAGGAGTAAATGACAGACAGTCACATCCCTATGTTATCTTTTGGCGCATTTTTTTATTCTAAAATTAAAATACAATTAAGCCAAAAAATCTCTCTAAACGGTGAAGGAAAACATCGTGAGGAAACCGGATGCCCTAGAACCAAACAAATCGAAGACATGTGACATCTACCAACCCACGCTGGGCCTACGTGGTGGATTAAGGCCCACTCCCTCTCACAGAGAGGAAGCCTGGGCAATACATTTATTTGCGTCAAACATGACACAAAAAAAACACAAACAGAAAAAAAAACAAGTTTGAGCATACATGCGTCAGATCCACGCAAAACGGTAATCGCTCAGCATAATGCTAAGACTCTATACGAGATAGCCCCAGCGCTGGTTTTCAGGCGATAGAGAATAATGCCCCGGTATCCCCATCTGCAAAAATCATTTGTGAAAATGTCGACTCCAAACTGTTCGTACCTCACAGTAAACCGCTGAAATACCGCTGGTTAGAGCCAGCCAATTCGTTGTCTGTTCGCTTTTTGCTCTCATTGTACAATGTTTGAACACCATTATTTTTATTGCAGTCAAGCGCGCTGTAAACGTTTGGCAAAGACATATTAAATGGAACTAAATCAGAGAAATGTGGTCCTTTATGATTTAAAAATAATGAGTTTGTTTGGGAAAAACTTTGTTTACTGGTCTGGAAAGTTTTCGTCTTTTAAAAATGAAGTTGGAATTACGTTGTTGCTTAATAAAAAGTATAACTATCTGGTGGACACTCGTAAACCTGCTGAACATGGAGACTTGAGTTTGATATCCAGGTCGAACAACCTGCTATTAGGGCTTCTGTTGGAAATATCTCCAAACCATCTCGAAGACAGGATTTGTCAAAGCTCTCTCGTTCACGAGGCGGGACTGGTAGCACTGACATTTTTCGATACGTGTGCATCCATCTGTCCGAGTCCTTCATCGATGGCATCGCCGATGCGAACCAAACCAGATGCATACCATAGATTTAAGTTGGGAATATAGAACGCGAGAGCAAATGCGAAATTCGGTGACTCCTTGACCATTTAGAAGTGCCTGTAAATAGTTTAGCATAATCAGCCTATAATGTTCCCACTGCTGGGACACATGCCTCCTCTCGATGAGAGGGTGTAGTCCATAATCCACCACGTGGGTCCAGTGCGGGTTGGTAGATGTCACATATCCTCGAATAATAAATAATAATATATATAATAAATATATATATATATATATAATTTGATTTTTGTTTTTTAGTTTTGTGCCGAATCATATGTTAAATAGTTTATTTTATTTTCTTGTTTTGATTGTTGTTTTTATTTATTTATCTATAATTGCATGCTGCACTGGTTAACGTCATCACGTCAACGCCGGCTGCCGCTGAAAACCAGCGCTTGGGCTCTGTCTCGTATAGGGTCTTAGCATTATGCTGAGCGATGGCCGTTTTGCGTGAATGTGACGCATGTTTACCCCCAACTTGTTTTTTTGTGTGTTATGTCCTTTTTTCATGCGTCATGTTTGCCGCAAATAAATGCATTTTCTTTCTTATCTTTCTTTCTTCAATAAGCGCCTATCTGGCTTCGAACCTCTGACCTACAACTCGCAATTCGCGGTACATACTCGTAAATAGTTTAATTGAAATAAATGATTAGAGGTGAGTTTGAATGAAAATAAATACAGGGCCCTAATTCACTATGATCACTAAATGATTCTGATATCTGAGGGGCAATTCTCGTAATTTTAAGAACGTTCACAGTCTGATCTCAGTCTCAGTCTGTCAAAAATACCTCTAATTCCCCTATATTTCGACAAGTTTTTGACATTTGTTTGTCCCCGAGATGAGACTGCAACTAGATTTTGAATGTTTTAAATTACGAGAATTGGCCTTCAGGTATTAACTTATTCTCTATGGCACTATGGCGTGGTTTGACCTGTCAAAATACATGTTGTCCGTACGGTTGGCATTTCGATTCCTTGCCGTTAACAAGATACGATATTGACGTGGTTTGCACTGGTAAGATTTCGCTGGGAATAATACAGAATTGAGGTCCTGGTAGTGTCATGGGAAGAAGAACATTTTTACCTCTATCAAATAGCTCGTTCGACCAAGTGTAACAGATAAAAACAAGCGCTTCCCTCCGTACTCCACATTCGTACAAAAAACGCGTAATGACAGACGATACCGTCACGGCCGCTTACCGTACGACGGCCGTACGCGGACATTATACGGTCCACTGGACCGAGCCGACAATACTAAGAATATGCAGGTTAAGAAAATAAGTAACACAAGTTTGACATGTTTGTACACGGTGTAATCCCTAATCACTGCTTAACTTTAAACATCGTTTATGAATAAAGGGGTTTCTGTATGAGAGCAGTGGTGGTCCAATGATAACTGCCGCGACTTACAAGTTCTAGGTCATAGATTCGAACCCAGACAGGTGCTTTATTTTGAGTACAAACGCGAGCACATCAAGCTACTACAATCTGTCAAATTTCTTTAATAGATTTTCAACTTTATCGCTAAAGTATTAAGGTTCTAGATTGATTGGGAAAATTTGACAGTTTCGGGTAGCTTGACCTGCTGGCGTCTGTACATCATTTCATAACCACTGATTTCAAAACGGTGAAGGAAAACATTGTGAGTAAACCGGCATGTCCTAGAACCAAAAATTCGAAGAAATGTGACATCTACTAACCCGCACTGGGCCCACGTGGTGGATTATGGCCCACCCCCTCTCACCGAGAGGAGGCCTGTGTCCCAGCAGTGGGAACATTATAGAATAGAATAGAAAACTTTTATTTCTGACAAGAGTCCATAGGGTTAGTAACAATTTTACTTAACTTCTAGTGTTATTAGGTTACAGACACAGATGTACATACAATTAAAACTCAGTGTGGAGCTGCATCCACCTCCGCAACTTCGGGGAATCCCACCGGTCTGCGAACACATTGAGAATACTGTTGGTGCCGTCGCGAACACGCGTCATCAGGGACGCGCATCTACTCCTAATAATGGCGGCAAAACCATTAATATCATTATCCGCTTATAATATGATGGTGGATGAGAAATGTCGGCATTTCTATCTATCTTTATCTACCTTCAATATAATTATTTGATGATCTTTTAAATAATTATATATATTTAAATAATAAAATAGATTATTTATTTATTTATTACTGTAATTGCCCGTGACATCACAGCGGGCCCTATCAGAATACCAGCGCTGCGACGTTTATTTTTAAAATGTCGTAGCATCATGCTGAGATAGGAGCCTTTTGGCCTCGTACAGGACTTTCTGTTTCATTTTTCTTTTTGTTACTTTATTTTTTATTATTTTTATATAATTTGGTTTTGTTACCTACTTTTTTTATATAATTTGGGTTTTTTATTTTCGATTGTATTTAGTTTAGTTTAGTTTTATGATCTTCCTGTGCGAGTCGCAATAAATACTTTTTCTTTCTTTCTTTTCTTTCAATATCTATATACTAATAATAAATCTGATGGGTTTTTTTTTTTTTGTTAATTTAAAAATTTGAACGCGCTAACCTGGATCTGCCAGTCGGATTTGAAAAAATATTTTTAGAATTGATAGCCCAATTCTTGAGGAATAACATTTTAGGACTCTTAGGGGTTGAGCAAAAAGAAAAAAAGTAAGAAAGACCGTGCAGGCAGGCGATGCGATGCTACGGGATGGGTTGCAAGAGCAAGAAAAATTTAAGCGGACGAAGTAACTACTTTCTATATGCTTGATTACGAGGCTTTTGACTACTGTGTATGTGTATATTTTATGTATTAGCGGCGCGGTTTCACCCGCATAAGTTTCGATCCCGTGGGAATATCGGGATACAAAGTATTCTATGTGCTAATCCTGGTTAAAAACTATCTGTCTGCCAAATTTCATCCAAATCCGTTCAGTAGTTATGGCGTGAAAGAGTAACAAACATCCACCCATCCATACAAACTTTCGCGTTTATAATATTAGTAGGATTTTCTGTGGTAATGTGCGTTTTGCTTGTGCAGAATAAACAAGTTTTCTTTTCTTTTCTACTTTCTTCTTTATGAAATATACACCTTCCACTTTCCAAGTACTCCTTCCGGGAATACAGGCTTAATGTTTACAGTATGCATAACACATTCATTTGCTTGCAAGCATAAGTCCCCATTGAAATCCACCACAACCGTTCTAGAATCTACAATATCCAGGAATTCCATATGTCATCTGAATTTTTCATTTTAATGAAATGTCATGGATATAATTTTTTGCATTATATAAATTCAATCTCCTAGTATTGTATAATTTGTATAGCACATGTGTGAGTACTATGTACATACTATAAAGCTACCATTTACTGGGTACGTCTTTCATTGACTTGAATGTGCCCTGGCGGCTGAGAGTTTCTCATGCTCACTCAAATGTCTCGCTGATGGTGGCGCATGTGTTGGATCATTTAGCTCCCTTCAAAATGGTTAAGCTGAATGGTGCTAATCCATGCGTCATGTTCGTGAACGGGTGCCGTCAGTAGGGATTGGTCATCTCTTAGCTGCCATGGCTTATTTTAATTTAATTTAATATTTGTATTGTTTTTATTTAATTTTTTTTAAGATTTCATTACGGACGCTTTTAACGTTCTGCATCGTTCTTACATGCATAATTTTAAACATGAATGATGTAAACTATACTTTGTAACCGTATTATTTTGATTTAAAATAGGGTCCATGGAGTTTCTTGCCCGTTCTCTCCATAGGTACCTACGCTTTGGAATGGGCCACAGCTTCATTTTTTTTTTGACTGACCGACTCCTTGACAATTAAAAAGTGCCTGTAATTGGTTTAATTGAAATAAATACTTTGAGTTTGAGGATATATCTTTGGTATAATTTTGAATAGAGGTTTATTAATATTCAACGAGGGATGTGAGTGAAACTGGGGGAAAATTTTAATCAATTGTACAAGGACACAAGCAGCAAGTAGCCTAGTGCTAACAGTCGCGACTTACGAGTTGCAGGTCGTGGGTTCGAGCCCAGACAGGCGCTTTACTTTGCGTAAATTATTTCATCACCACTGCTCTCAAAGCGGTGAAGGAAAACATCGTGAACCGGCCGGTTGGTAGATGTCACATGTCTTCGAGTTTTTGGTTCTAAGACATGCATAATAATTACATACATAATAATTAACATACAGACATAGACATAATAATTTATTCAAAGTAAAGCGCCTGTCAGGAATATTAGAAACACTTGCAAATAATGGAATAAATTGCTTCTCTAATTACGTAGAATATGTGGGCGTCCAAGCAAAAAGGGTCCAGGATACCGAATCTAGTCTTAACTCAATACCCCACGTATTGAGTTAAGACTAGATTTGGTATAGAATAGTCAATTGATAGTAATGATTGAAAAAATATTCAAAAACTGGCATATATATATATATATTTTTTTATCTTTGAAGTTGTAATTCTGAAAAAAAAATACTATATGAAATTGTAGATTAAGCATTTATTAATAATAATCAACTAAAATCGCGAAATGCAATTTTTTCACCCAACTTTACAAAACTTCTTGTATCTCGGAAACTAAATGCCGAGAACTGGACCCTTTTTGCTTGGACCATATAATATTGTTTATGATTTTTCAAAGTCAAAGTTTTTGTATATATAAAATAGGTACAGGCATGTTTTGGCGTTGACGCGGTACAAATATTAAATAGGTAAATAAACCAAATTATAGTTTAGAGTTTTAGTAAAAATAAAATCACAAGTTGTCAAAGTAAAATTGTATCCTAAAACAAAGTTAACAAGATCGCAATTCCAGTAGCATAAAGAAACCTACTTACGTTATATGAAAATGGTAACAACACATTATCTATTAAAAATATAAAACAAGATCACTTACCAATTTAGTGAAGTACACTCACGTATCTATCGAAACACGATACTATTTGAAATTTCGACAAACTCCGACGTTTGTACGCAAAACTCGCGACGGTTACTCGCGCGAAGTATCGAAAAACAGTGCGTTCCACTGTCGATACGGTTCGTCGATTCGACGTCGAAATTGTGGACGTCACTTATCATTACCCTGTTATATGACGTATAATAATAGGGATGGGATTCTCGTGGTGAATTTTATCGATGAAATTTTTTGTTTGAAAAGTAATTGATGTTAGAGAAAATATATATCTGCCTAGCCTTTTCCCAACTATATTGGGGTCGTCTTCCAGTCTAACCGAATTCAGCTGGGTACCAGTAATTTACACGGAGCGACTGCCTATCTGACTTCTGCAACCCAGTTACTGAGTAATTACGATACCCCTCGGTAAGACTGGTTGTCAGACTTTCGGGCTTCTGCCGACCCGTGACGACTGTCAAAGAACCACGAATGACAGTCAGGACGTGCTTTCCGAGGCACGAAGGGGTCATGGTATGTAAAAATGGTCACCCATCCACGGACCAACCGCGGCAAGCGTAGCTTAACCTGATCGATCGACCCGCGCGGCTGTTATTACTTAGCCACAAGCCCCATTGTGAGCTTGTATATAGTAGTAGTAGATAATCTTCGGAGCTACCAAAAATCCTTCCAATAATGAAGCTACAGTATTGCCAAGTGTCAAAAGGGTATATTTTATGTTAAAATAAGAAAGGTCAGGTCAGGTCAAGTGCGTAGTACTCGTAACCGGCGTGCGTGTGTGACCAGAAGGCCAATTCTCGTAATTTGAAACGTCAAAAATCTAGTCGCAGTCTCATCTCGGCGACAAACAAATGTAGGGAAATTAGAGGTATTTTTTAACAGCTTGAGACTGAGATCAGACTGTGAACGTTCTTAAAATTACGAGAATTACCCCTCTGATGTAAGTCTCAATCTGTCAAAAATACCTGTAATTTCCCTACATTTATTGTCGCCGAAATGAGATTGAGAATTATTACGGGAATTGGCCTTCTGACTGTGAACGTTTTTAAAATTACGAGCATTGCCCCTCAGACTGTGAACCTTCTTAAAATTACTAGAATTGCCCCTCAGATGTATGAAGGTAAACGATGCAAAAGGAGTATGCAAGGATTGTAGCACGTGACGTAAGGATCTGTAGTTTCTGCCTATCCCCAAGGGAAAAAGGGGTGAGTTTATGTATGTAGTGTATGAATGGTAAAAAAAGAAAATTGACGCGGACGAAGTGCAGAAACCAGTATCTCATGAAGAAAGAAAAAAAGAAAATACGTTTATTTGCGGTAAATATGACGCAAAAAAGAACATAAAACACAAAAAAACATTAAGGAATGGTTGACTTGCGTCACATCCACGCAAAACGGCTATCGCTTAGCATTATGCTGCGACCCTATGCAAGACAGAGCCCCAGCGCTGGTTTTCAGCGACAGCCGGCACCGACGTAATGACGTCGTCCGGTGCAGCAAACAATTATTCATCAACAATTATATACAGGGTGACAGGGAAACTCGACATATTCTTTGAAACGGACTAGAGGTAATTAGCAACAAATTCAGTCCAGTGAACTAGGGGTCAAAACTGGATGGTTAAAAATGCATTTTTGTCACCTAATTTTTCAACTTTCAGAAAAGTATCAATTAAATGTTTGGAGTGGAGTAGTTTTTTCTCATAGGTAATTAATTGTTTTTGGTAACATGTCAGAAAATTTCTAAAAAATCGAAGAACCGACACAGCTCGGTAACCATCCAGTTTTGAACCCTAGTTAACTGGACTAAATTTGTTGCTAATTACCTCTAGTATAACGCCTTTCAAGGAATGGGTGGCCGGGAGTCGGCTGTTGACTCCCGTCAAGGGCATCTCCTGCAGTGGCTAGGCGCGCGAGGGTGCAGAGATTGCCTCTCCCTCGCGAGCTCCGCCTCCTCCTTCGCGAGCATTACTGCTTCGCAGAAGGAGGTGACGGCCTCCCATTCACTCTCGCTCCGTACCATGGCCTGGATGAGGGCCGGACGCGAGAGGTCGCCGCCGCCGATCGCCGCCACGAGGACACGGCGGGGCCCCGCCCAAGCCGGGCAGACCTCCACCGTATGCTCCGCCGTGTCCTCCGGGCGATCCCCACAGTGGTGACACCCTGGCGTTTCCTCCCGCTTTATCCTGAACAGGAACATCTCGAAACATCCGTGTCCGGTGAGGACCTGCGTCAGGCGGAAGGTGAAGGCGCCGTGGCGCCTCTCTAGCCACTCCTCAAAGAGGGGACTTATCGCCGCAATTGTGGCGTGCCCAGCGCTGGGTTGCGACAATCGCACTCTCCATGCCGCTATGAGATCCCGCCGGAGCTCTGTCCACTGTGCCGTGATTTCTCGCGGCAGCAGAGTAACGCCCCGGCGTTTTGCCTCCTCTCGCCACTCCCATATGTGGGCTAGGACTTTGGCCTCCAGATCCCACGGCGGCAATTCGGCAAGGAGATACCAACATCCCTCCGTGCCCAATCTAATTTCCCTACATTTAGTCAAGTTTTTGACATTTGTTTGTCGCCGAAATGAGACTGCGCCTAGATTTTGGACGTTTCAAATTACGAGAATTGGCCTTTTGGTCATACACGCACGCCGGTTACGAGTACTACGCACTTGACCTGACCTGACCTTTCTTATTTTAACATAAAATAATTATACCCTTTGACACTTGGCAATACTGTAGCTTCATTATTGGGAGGATTTTTGGTAGCTCCGAAGATTATCCCTACATACAAGCTTACAAAGGGGCTTATGGCTAAGTAATAACAGCCGCGCGGGTCGATCGATCAGGTTAAGCTACGCTTGCCGCGGTTGGTCCGTGGATGGGTGACCATCTTTACATACCATGACCCCTCCGTGCCTCGGAAAGCACGTTAAGCCGTTGGTCCCGGCTGTCATTCGTGGATCTTTGATAGTCATTACGGGTCGTCAGAAGCCCGTAAGTCTGACAACTAGTCTTACCAAGGGGTATCGTATTACCCAGTAACTGGGTTGTGGAGGTCAGATAGGCAGTCGCTCCATATAAAATACTGGTATTCAGCTGCATCCGGTTAGACTGGAAGCCGACCCCAACATAGTTGGGAAAAGGCAGATGATGAACTCAATGTATTCAATTCTCGATTTAAAACAAACTTTGTTTGCATCAACATCGGCTGATTCATATAAAGTGCCTTTTATTATACGAATTGCAATAAAGCCACCCAGAGATACTTGGGAAGGGTCCTAAGATTTAAATGTTCTGTAAAATACCCTTCACCTCAACTTCAATTGACTTTCGAATAAAATAATGCATTTTTCGATACCTTCTTGTTATGATAAGTAGTATTATTTTTGACTAAACTTTTAATACATAATGTAGCTCAACCTTTAGGAAGAAGTATAAACCTGCCTCACCTTATCCGACGGATCGTTTTTAACAGACAGTGACTACTTTTCATCCTGGATCGCAGAACAAGTCGCGGGCTACAGCTAGTAGTTCAATAAAGTTGTTTTATCGAAAGGAATAAACGAACATTTCATTGAGTTGCCCATTATGAAATGGTTGTGAATATTAATTTGAGTGCTAAGCAAGCATTCACTTTGTGCCGCTGTTCGATAAATATCGAAACGAAATGATAAAGAGAAATAGAGAATCTAATATATATTAGTTAATCTAATTATAATAAAAAATATAATTATTTTAAGTGCATAATTAGGCCAGTCATGTCTAACACTAAAAATCGCTAAAATCGCAAACTAGCTGTTAGTTTGCGATTTTAATGTTAGATATGACTGCACTGAATATTAAATTCTATATATTCAGTGGCTTTACTTTCCCGATTTTTCGTTAAAGCTTTTTATATGAATGTTGACTATAAATAATGAAATATTTTTTTATTTCCTTTTTATCTGTAGTGTGAGACTCTGCCCGGCTAGATGGACCGACGAACTCAAAAGATGGCTGCGACAGACTGGATGCAGAAGGCGGGAGACCGGCTATTGTTGTGGGAAAGGCCTACGTCCAGCGGACTGCGATAGGCTGAGTTGATTGATTGACAGTATTGTTAACAAATATATCGATGTTTCAACGCGCAACATCACTATCGTCAATGTTTTATTGCTAGTTAAATTAAAGTTTTCGAAAGCAATATTATGGGTACGTTGTCAAATGAATTCTAGTAATCAAAAAATTTCACTGGAACGTCATTATTACTGTATTATTTTTGTTTGTCACTCAAAGAAGTTTTTCTATTAGTGATTAGTCATGCATGCATTTTTTTTAAGTGGCTGACATTCGCATAATATTCATAATAAATTCAATTATTCACAACCAAATAAATTTCGGTAATGGTGGCCCAGTAGTAATGGCCCCGACTTATAGGTTGTAGGTCGTGGGTTTGAATCCACGAACAAGTAAAGCGCCTGCCTGGATTTGAACCCAGCCAGGCGCTCACAGAAGTTTTTAACAGATGAGGAGATGTCATTTCTGGAGGGCGGTGGGCTGGTTGGAATGCCATGGCCCAAGCTAACTCGTTAACATAGAACATATTAATATTATTTTTTATAAAAAACCCCAAGACATTTTGTCTTAAACACCATTTTAATTAAACATTTGTTTTTACGCATTTATATTCTAAACCACACTGCATTTAATTTTGTTCATCAACATGACAAACAGCTGGATAGTCTGGACTTTTCTCACAGATGAAGGTGAAGGACTTGTCACACCATAAGTCGTTCAGGAGCCCCGAGCGATAAATGGAACCACAGTATTCACCTGGTGTCAAATTGTTGGGCTCTGAAGGGTCAAATTTGCTGAAACCTGCTTCTGACAGAGTTTGGCCTGAAAAGGAAAAAATATGGCACTGTTTTGAAGAGGAAGAGACGACAAGAAACTTTACGATTACACTTTTTAACACATACAGTGTGAAGTTTCTTGCCGTCTCTTCTCCAGAGGAAATGACCAATTGGTACCACGCACCTAGCTTCTGACGTTTCACAAGTGCTCATGTATGTTTATATGAAATTATTATATGAAAAAAAAATTATTTGTGTGAGAAAAGATTACAAGGCTCCGCTTGCTCCGAAACTTTTACGCAGTTAGGCCTGTAGACGCAACTAATCACAAAATAGATCAATCAGCCTTTTTTTAACGATGTTAGGGATGGCTTTCAGTCTAACCGAATGCAGCTAAATACCAGTATTCTACATGAAGCCTCCACAACCCACCTCCTGGGGAACATGAAGCCTCCACAACCCACCTCCTGGGGAACATGAAGCCTCCACAACCCACCTCCTGGGGAACATGAAGCCTCCACAACCCACCTCCTGGGGAACATGAAGCCTCCACAACCCACCTCCTGGGGAACATGAAGCCTCCACAACCCACCTCCTGGGGAACATGAAGCCTCCACAACCCACCTCCTGGGGAACATGAAGCCTCCACAACCCACCTCCTGGGGAACATGAAGCCTCCACAACCCACCTCCTGGGGAACATGAAGCCTCCACAACCCACCTCCTGGGGAACATGAAGCCTCCACAACCCACCTCCTGGGGAACATGAAGCCTCCACAACCCACCTCCTGGGGAACATGAAGCCTCCACAACCCACCTCCTGGGGAACATGAAGCCTCCACAACCCACCTCCTGGGGAACATGAAGCCTCCACAACCCACCTCCTGGGGAACATGAAGCCTCCACAACCCACCTCCTGGGGAACATGAAGCCTCCACAACCCACCTCCTGGGGAACATGAAGCCTCCACAACCCACCTCCTGGGGAACATGAAGCCTCCACAACCCACCTCCTGGGGAACATGAAGCCTCCACAACCCACCTCCTGGGGAACATGAAGCCTCCACAACCCACCTCCTGGGGAACATGAAGCCTCCACAACCCACCTCCTGGGGAACATGAAGCCTCCACAACCCACCTCCTGGGGAACATGAAGCCTCCACAACCCACCTCCTGGGGAACATGAAGCCTCCACAACCCACCTCCTGGGGAACATGAAGCCTCCACAACCCACCTCCTGGGGAACATGAAGCCTCCACAACCCACCTCCTGGGGAACATGAAGCCTCCACAACCCACCTCCTGGGGAACATGAAGCCTCCACAACCCACCTCCTGGGGAACATGAAGCCTCCACAACCCACCTCCTGGGGAACATGAAGCCTCCACAACCCACCTCCTGGGGAACATGAAGCCTCCACAACCCACCTCCTGGGGAACATGAAGCCTCCACAACCCACCTCCTGGGGAACATGAAGCCTCCACAACCCACCTCCTGGGGAACATGAAGCCTCCACAACCCACCTCCTGGGGAACATGAAGCCTCCACAACCCACCTCCTGGGGAACATGAAGCCTCCACAACCCACCTCCTGGGGAACATGAAGCCTCCACAACCCACCTCCTGGGGAACATGAAGCCTCCACAACCCACCTCCTGGGGAACATGAAGCCTCCACAACCCACCTCCTGGGGAACATGAAGCCTCCACAACCCACCTCCTGGGGAACATGAAGCCTCCACAACCCACCTCCTGGGGAACATGAAGCCTCCACAACCCACCTCCTGGGGAACATGAAGCCTCCACAACCCACCTCCTGGGGAACATGAAGCCTCCACAACCCACCTCCTGGGGAACATGATACCCCTTGGTAAGACTGTCGGGTATCTGACGACCCGTATCGACTGTCAAAGATCCAAGAAAAAAAGAAAAGAAAAGAAAAGAAAGAATGACAGCCGGGATCAACGGCTTAATGTGCTTTCCGAGGCACGGAGGGGCCTTGGTATGTAAAAATAGTGTCACCCACCCACAGACCAACCGCGGGCGGCTGTTATTTCTTAGCCACAAGCCCCTCAACAAAATATTATATATTACCATGAATTGTCCTCCAATCCCCACGTTCACCCCAATCGAAGAAGCCGATGAAAGCTACTTCTTTCCAACTCGGTGCCATTCCCAACATGTCACTTCTAGGAATTTTAGAGAAAATTTCACTGAGAATTCTAGCTTCGACTGCGCTGTTTATAATAGCAAGATGGCCGCCTTCAGCTGTACATGCCATGGAGGCTCGGGAGAAGTTTCGTGGCACTATGTGGAACTTGTAGCATTTGTTAGTTCTTTCATCAAAGTGGTAATCTGAAAAGGAAATGATGATGATGAGATACTCATAAAATAGCAGATCTTGCAAGATGAAAGAAAAAAAAATACTTTTCATTTGAGGTAAACATGACCCATAAAAATAACAAGTTGGGGGCATTGGGGTAATACATATTACCTCAATGGTTGGGGGAAAACATGCGTCACATCCACGCAAAACGGCGATCTTTTGTTTAAGGTTTCCAAACGTTTGAATTTTACGTATCTAGAATCAGGATCATAGGCTCCGAAAACCCTATGAGCAAGAGTCTACGGTTGACAGACGTTGTCGATTAAAGTAATAAATGAATGATACAGCGCCGAAGCCGCGTACGGACACCCCCCAGCTAAATGGACAGACGACCTAAAGAAGGTGGCTGGGACAGACTGGATGCGGCAGGCGGACGACAGGGTGTTGGGACGCAGCATGGGAGAGACCTATGTCCAGCGGTGGCCTGCAAAAGGTCAAGTTGATTGATTGATTGAATAAATGAATGAATGAAACCATGCTTTAGGAGTCTTTTTAGTAAATAATTTAGATACCTCCTGTGTAAAAAAAAAGTGCAGTGATAATGTTTAAGCGACCACAGAATTGTTATACCACCCTATGGTTGAATGCCCTCACTTACCATAACCATAATCAGCCTATAATATTCCCACTGCTGGGACACAGACCTCCTCTCTTTGAGAGAGAGTCGGCCCAGTGCGGGTTGGTAGATGTTACATCATTATCATCTGCCTATAACAACCCACTGCTGGACATAGGCCTCTCCTATTGCACGCGCATGATGGTAACGATGGCGATGTCACATATCCTTGATTTATTTTAATTTGATTTTTTTATTAATATTTACCTGGATCTACAGTACCGCACTCATTGACTTTAACTTGAGGGTCCTCGGCATGGTAACAGATGTAAGGCCGAGTCTCTTCACAGGGACGATCTGCTAATTCTCCATTACTATTCAAAGTAATACAGCTTTCTTTATTGTCCTTATTATCTGGCTCATTTTCAGCCCAAGTTACAGGAATTTTCAAAAGCGGTGTACCTGTAATTTGTAAATCTGTATTGAGTCGCAATTTAGATCATTATGTACTTTGACATAATGTCTTTATTAGCTTTTGAAGAAAAGAGTGAAAAACATAGAGGACCTAAGAGAGAAGAAGAAGAGAGGAGACCTTGATTGCCTAAGCTGGGCAAATAGACCAGATGGCCTACAGTCTTGGCTATCAGGGGGCAATTCCTGTAATTTTAAGAACGTTCACAGTCAGAGCGGCAATTCTCATAATTATAAACAACGTTTACAGTCTGATCTCAATCTCAATCTGTCAAAAATACCTCTAATGTCCCTGCATTTTTGTCAAGTTTTTGACATTGATTGTCGCCGAGATGAGATTGCGATTACATTTTGATCGTTTTTAATTACGGGAATCAGCCTTCCGATTTCAGTATCAATCTGTCAAAAATACGTCTAATTTCTCTAAATTTTTGACAAGGTTTTGACATTATTTGTCGCTGAGATGAGATTTTGAACGATTTTTATTACGAATTCCCGTAATAAAAAAAAACATCTCCTGGTCTGTTCGCCCAGCTTAGGCAGAAAGTCACTTTGTCTAGGCCCTAGGCGACATACGGCACGATACGAAACGCTTTAAAAGCAGTTTATTAATGTCTACTACTAGTAAGAGTTAACTTGAGACCCGAGGGGCCCCTCCCGACCCCTGCGCTGTTAACGCTCTCGCCATCAACGCCTCGACGCCTCAGGTCCACTTGCTTACGTCATCCGAGCGAAGCCTCAAGTTAAATCTTGCAGATTGTACTCACTATTTACCGAATCAAAAAAGTGTAGAATCTTAAAGCTATTGTGTGTGAATCACAGCTTATAGTAATTGTAATTAAAACTAATTTTAGGAGTGATAAATAAACTATTATTAAACTATTATTATTAATTATTCTGATTGACTAACCTTCAACTGTATGATAATCTCCTTGAGAGAGAGTGGCATGAATCGCGGTAAAGATTTCTTGTTTCCAAGTGGAATCATTTACGATGTGCATCATTTCAGATCTCAGTTCTAGTGTGGTTGGAGACACTAGGGCAGCACCTGATGGCAGAAAAAAATAATCATATAAGTATGAAATCAAATACGTCATTAACATCCTAATTATCTGACTGAAAAAGCTTTTTAACAAAAACAAATTAAACCGCCATAAAAACTGAAAAGCAAAAAATAATAAACCTTTGTTATTTAACCTTATAACTAAGTTCTTAAACTAATGTAAGTATTAATAGTGTTACGAAGATAATTCTAAAATCGTATTTTAACAAAAATATATTATGTTGAAATTACTGTGATTGCTTCCATCGCATAAACTGGTTTAAAGATCTTACCTTCTAGTGTGCATCGCAGCCGGGCATCGAACCAAGTCGCTGGTACAACATGGTGTTTGAACCATCCATTGACTGCTGAACTGTAATCGTAGTCACATCTGAACGATCCCTCTAAAAATATAAGCAAGATAATATTTTAAAAAATATGGAAACCATCAATTCACCAATCAAATTCGCAGCACCATAATACACTTCAAGAAAGCCTTTGCCTTAACCTGCTTATTGATAATATTAGCGATACGTGTGCGGGGCTGAAAAGGGGTCACACACGATGCATCAGGACAGATGGGCCAGGATCGTCACTCAGTGGATGCCTGAAGACGGGCGTCGTTACCGAGGCAGGCCTAAGAAACGCTGGCGTGACGATTTGGACTCGTTCTCGACCGATTGGCCAGAGAAAGCAAAATACAAAGAAAATTAGAAAAGTATGGGGGAGGACCTTTGCCCAGCAGTGGGATAATAAAGGTAAAAAAATCTAATAAGGGACTGAGCAAAAAAGAACTCAAATCAATCGTATGCTAGATTAGATTTAATTAAACATCACTAAGAAAAACTTTTTGACATAATTTCGCAATGGCTGCAAATTAAACATTTGGTTCAGAACGGCTCCTCGAAGAAAATCTTTTATTTTAAAATTTTAATAATAAAAACCCTATACCCTATTTTTACAATTTAAAAAGCTAACAGTCTTAGGGCTGATGTTTCCAACGAATAAGTTCGAATTTTTGACAGTCCTACCATATTTATTTATTTATTTTATTATAACATACATACATACGGACATACTTAAACTGTTAAACGTCAATTTTATTCCTCGAATATAAATTATTTGTCGATTGAAAAATCAGCCCTTAGTATAATTATAATTATGTACAAGTATATAAAAAGGAGGGGAAATAATAAAAGGGCATCAAAAAATTCGTTCGCATCGCTGTCAATAGGAAACGTGCCCAAAAGGCTGGCAGCATTGGCCCGTTGTATGGCAATGCTAATTCTTTGGCCAATAAATAGGCCAGCCCTTTGGTCACGTGAAGAGTCGACCGACTGCTTGGCGATGTCTCAAAATACCAAGTGTGCACTCGGACCCCATGGCCCTGGTGTTTCAACCCCAAATATGTGTATATGTATACTTACCCTAAAGATTTATATTATTTTTAATTTATATAATTATGTTTATTTGTATTGATATTTTTTTATAACCTCGTATCTACTAGTTAGCAAAATTAATAAAATCAAAGTCACTTTTTAAAATGAATCTTACCAATGAAATTCAGGCAGAATAGTAGTACCAGATATTTTAAACAAGACTTCATTTTGTTACAACTTAGATGCACTTTGCACTTTGTATAATTATGGTGATACAATTGTTTTAGTGAATATATATACTAAATTGCAGTACTATTTTTAGCGATATAATAATATAATATCATTGACCTGTTCAGTGGTTCTCAAATATAATTGTGAATTGTATATGAATTGTAAGTGAAAAATAATTTTAACTTTGGAAGTCGGTGGCAAACAACGAAAATGCAAACCCAACGACACAGACTTCCATATATAACTACAGGTATCCCTATCCATTAAAAAATAATTTTGAAGTCAATTTACAACTGCCGGAGATATCACGTAACATAGATACATAAAAAAATACAGTCAAATTGAGAACCTCCTCCTTTTTGAAGTCGGTTAATTATGTAAAGATACGGCGGCAAAAATGTCAATTCTGTTTTGACATTTGTGGAGTAAACAGATAATAACCCATGGAACGCTATACTCCTCAAGAACGCGGAATAATTGTTTCCATTCGTCTACTGCCAGTTTAATGGTTGTTTGGACACTTGACTATAACAAAAATTTGCACTTTAAAGCTTAATATTTCGAGGGAGACGCTCCGGGCGTCGGGAGCCGCGTGACGACTCCCGGCCACCGTAGGCGCGGGCCTGCGGGCGGAGAGCAATGGGTAGCTCTCCGTCCGATCAGGACCAGGCCCGTGCCGGACGGCGTGTATGTGTTCCACGCGCGCCTCAAAGAGATGTCAGCGTAGTTGACGGGGCCCGACAGGGCCGAAGCCTGCCGGGGTAGCGGGATCGTCCGAAAGGGTTACCGCTGCCCTGGTACATAAAGGGCTAAGGAAGGAACACGGGTGGGTTTTAGTCAGTAAGAGTCTGACACTCCCTTCTGCTCCACCCAGAGCGGGAGGGGTCATTTGATGATTTCCCATCCTGAAAAAAAAAAAAAAAAGCTTAATATTTCGCAAATGGATCGCTGAATCAAAAAATGGTTTTCACTACCCGCAATATTTTTGAACGGCCTATTCAATGACACCATGGGATAGAAGAGAAAAAAAATCTCTCGCTTTGGCGATTTGCACTAGCTAGCCAGATCACCCGACTTGACCGCTCCAGATTTTTTTTTGTGGGGTTACTTGAGGTCCTGGGTTTATGCTAACAAGCCTGAGACCCTTGAAGCCCTTAAAGAGGATATTCTCTTTAAGGGCTTCAAGAGTCTGAGGCTGGTTTGACAAGAATGCGAGAACCTATCGCCGGCAGTTCTGAAAGAAGTTCTGAAGTCATGGAAAATGTCATAAAACGAGCCCTTATGATCATGAATTTTGACGGCGGCCACTTGGCCGATATAATTTTCTCGACTTGATGGAAATAGTTCCAATTCATTAAATAAACATAATCCACAAGACTTACTCCAAAAAATTACAGTAAAACAACATTGGGTGACTCCGTTAGCCCTACCTCGTATAAATAATTATAAATATCTCCAAGACTCCACCGCGCCTAGGAAAACACATTAAACCGTTGGTCAGTGGTCTGTCATTCGTGGATCTTTGACAGTAGTTACGGGTCGTCAGAAGTCTGACAACCAGTCTTACCAAGAGGTATCGCCACCTCCGGGATTAAGGAGGTCAGATATGCAGTCGCTTTAAGTAAAATACTGGTACCCAGCTGCATCCGGTTAGACTGGAAGCCGACCCCAACATGGTTGGGAGAAGGCTTTGCAGATGATGATGTCCAATTTTTTAAACACGCCTTAGCTAGTCAGCTGGTAGTGTATCTCACAAAATAACAATATGACACATATTATATTAGCATTGCCATCCAACGTGGTAATGCAGCCAGCCTTTTGGGCACTTATCCCTTTGACAGTAATGCGGACGAAGTTTTTGATGCCCAATGAGCTCCTGCCTTTTTCTTTTTTTTATTATATACTTGTATATAATATATATTTTAGTGTTAGCTTGTAAAAATAGTAATAAATAAGTGTATGTTAAATAAAGAACTTAATATATGATAGAATAAAAAGTATCCGATGTTAAAAAAAAAACTATGTATTTGAAAACCACTGCCACAGGAAAATAATATCTATAAGGTAGATACTGAAGTAAGTTATATAATTAATTACAAAAGCGTTAGTCATCACTTTGTTGTTTCAAAAAACCAATGACATCAACTGTCTCATGTGTATCTACAACAAGATCCTTGTTTTTAGTAATAGCAGAAATAGCACAACACACAAAAGCACAATTACCTAAATGATAACATATATTCATAATCTTATAATCAACCTACATCGTTCCCACTGCAGGGACACAGGATTTCTCTCGGTGAAAGGGAGTGGGCTGTAATCCACCACGCGGGCCGGTGCGGGTTGGTAGATATCACAATGTCTTCGAATTTTTAGTTCTAGGACATGCCTGTTTCCTCACGATGTTTTCCTTCTTGTACTTTTCCTTTAGATAGTATGGTAAGAAGCCAACAATGCTATTACAAATTGATGTAGTTCAAACAACCGTACTTGTGATAACCGTAAAATAAGTATATTGCCATATATATTCTACATTTGTATATTACCGTATCATGCAGTAAAGGAAATCTACTAGAACCCAGTTTATGAAGCATGCAATGTCGCAGAAATTGAAGTTGATAAGTAACATGAAATTTAATGTACCATTTCAAGGGTACTGTCTAGGACGAGACACTGGAGCTTGATGCTCAATAAAACGAAGTAGTTTTTCTTTAAACTATGAATTTACTTTGATATACTGTAGAAAACATTACACTTCGTTCTATTATGATTTTAAACAAATTTTAAATGCTAAAATAGCAAAAATGTGCGTGTGAATTAATAATCGAAAAAGTCAGGTCGATATAAATTTTTCCTCAGCCGATTTATTCTGTGCGTGAACTACCGTCACTTATGGGCGCCTGATTCGATGCAGTTAGCAAGCACTTGACATGGACACTAAAGTGACTTAAGCATCAGGCGCCAACAGGTACTACACAGGATGAAATTGTATAGACAAATTAAAATATCTAATTCAGCGTGCTATAAAGTAAATTTAGGGAAAGGGATATACATACGAGCGCGTAGGCGAGCGATTTGCAACGTCGTCACACGCTGTATTTTTCATAGGAACGGTCAAAATTAGGTAGATATCGCTAGTTCAGCACGATGCCAGCTGCTTCATAGTTTGAACTCAGCGATGAATGGATTGCTTATCGGGCGTGCGATAAAATTGATACTTATTTGTTTTGATAATTTTGGATAAAGAAACAAAAACTTAAACGACAATAATTCGTGTCTACTTGAGGGAAATAACTTAGTTTGCACTGTCTAAGACGATAATTATACGATTTTTTTAAAGAATTTAGATTTGGGAAATGACAATATATTGTGATTATGTAACAGTAATGCACCTCCTATTTCGATTTGTCGCAAGTTTTTAATTTCATCCTGTATAATCTATTAATACTCTGTAGATATGCGACCGATAGATACACAAGTATCTTTGCTTGTTTTAGTTTTGAAAGTGGGTGAAAAATCCTGTTTAGGGATGAGCAACCAATTATGAAACTTATTAGCAACGCCCCGCGGTTTCACGCATAAATTTCCATCCCGTAAGAATATCGGGATAAAAAGTATCCTATATGTTAATCCTGGTTATAAACTATCTGTGTGCCTAATTTCATATAAATCCATTCAGTAGCTTTTGCGTGAAAGAGTAACAAACATCCATCCGTCCATCCATACAAACTTTCGCGTTTATAATATTACAAGTAGTAGGATTATTCCGACCTTGTTTCCAGATAATCACCGACTGCAGTTAACCCTATTTAACGCGTCTTCGCAGATGCCAAAGTCAATTTTTTTATTTCAATCAGACCATAAAAAGCCCAACCCTACTTTAGGGAGCGCAACGACCCATCACACGTCGCTACCGGAGGGGCCATTTTCGTAATTTTAAGAACGTTCACAGACTCAATCTGTCAAAAATACTTTTAACTTACCTACATTTTGACAAGTTTTTGACATTTGATTGTCGCTGAGATGAGATTGCGATTAGATTTTGAACATTTTTAATTACGTAAATTGGCCTTCAGATCTGCAGGACATTTGCGTAGGCCACATACAACTACTAAATCCGCCAGACAGTTATAAAGCCATGTATTCCACATTTACAGCCAGTTTGACTCTTAAAATGTCATATGTATATAACATAATATACCATCACCCCCGTCTAACCCTTCGGGGATTGGCGGAGGTGTACTTGTAATGGTATACCCACATTTCGCCAGTTATGTTTAAGTTCCATGTGATAGGCCGAGCCTATTGCCAGCAACCAGGCCTAGGTACATACTCCGGGCTTCTTGACGGCACGGTTGGCGCAGTGGTTAAGCGATAGACTGCTGCGCTGCTTGTCGCGGGTTCGATTCCCACACGGGACAAATATTTGTATGGCCTACAAGTAGTTTTTCCGGGTCTGGCTGTTTGTGTATGTGAGTTTAAATGTTTGTAAACGCACCCACGATATAGGAGAAATTCCTAGTCCCACACTAGGAATTTCTCCTATATCGTGGGTGCGTTGGCAACGTTTATTAAAAAAAAAAAAAAACCAATGACAAATTCCTGTTGGAAAAGCTCAATAACACTTTGCCCGACCTAGGAATCAAACCCAGGACCTCATGCTGAGCAGTATCGCCTGCGACCACTAGACTAATGAGGCAAATGTCATACATCACAGTGTTAATCATCTGGCTAGCCTTTTCCCAACTATGTTGGTTGGCTTCCAGTCTAACCGGATGCAGCTGAATACTAGCATTTTATATGAAGCAACTGCCTATCTGACCTCCACAACCCAGTTACTGGGTAATACGATACCCCTTGGTAAGACTGGTTGTCAGACTTTCGGGCTTCTGACGACCCGTAACGACTGCCAAAGATCAACGAATGACAGCCGGGACCAACGGCTTAACGTACTTTCCGAGACACGGAGGGGTCTTGATATGTATAGATGCTCACCCATTTACGGACCAACCGCGGCAAGCGTAGCTTCTCTCTGATCGATTGACCTTTGGGGCAGTTATAACTTAGCCACAAGCCCCTACATAAATCACAGTGTTATCTAAAAATAATCAATTTACAATATTAATCTAGCTATTGTTTAATTTAAATTGTAAGCAAACAAACGCGCATTATGTGTGTTCTTTAATAACTTGTTTATCGTTACTGTTTAAAACGAGTATTTATTGAATTCTCGCTTCAGTTGTTATGTTGAATACAACTCATTTCTATTTGTCAGGGGTTCTCAAATAATGTATTATATCAAATAATTCAAAAATCATTTAAACAAATTAGGCTGAGAATCAGCCCTTTTCGAACGTCAAAATTACATAAGTCCCCCAAAACGCCTACCCTTCACCACTTCCTAGTACTTTCGCTGGGAAGAAAACTCCCCAGCAGCACAGCTGTCTGTTCAGTTAGAAAATACTTGATTCTATAAAGTAATTAAAATTACAAGACACAGAATATCTGCTTACATAACCCGTGGAATTCGTAAGGATAACCTAAATAGGCGTTGTGAAACTCGACGTTAGTGAAATGGGCCGTACACTTTGGTTAAACAACAATCATCCAGTTGAAAACCAGCGTCAGGCACTAGTTTTCTGGCACTTTTGCTGAACTGGACCTTTTTGAGGCACACTTGCCTGCTAATTTCTTACATCGGATTTTACACTTTTTATTTATTTTTATTTTTTTATCTGATGTATGTATCTGGTGTATTGTGTGTCTTTTAGCCTGTGCTAAATAAATTTATTTTCTTTCTTTCTCTCATCCTCTGTGGCAATGCCGCCAGTCGTGAGCACGCTAACAGGTGATGTGTTTGATGCAACAAGAATAATCTAATGTAACCAGGATTTTGTAATATCTTGATTTAGAAGAGTGTCCTTGCAGTTTCTTGTTCGATCTCCATAGAGATCTACGTTTTGGAATGAAAACTTTCTGACTAACTGACCGACTATTTGACAGTTCAAAAGTGCCTGTAAATGGTTTAATTGAAATAAATGCTTCGAGTTTGAGTTTACCTAAATACATTGATTCTTGCCTATTTTCTATATTTATTCGTTGAATTATAGTTTTTCATATTGCATAGTCCAATTAAGCTTTATTGTAATTTTTGTTCATTATCATCATGTGTCCCATGTTACTTGGTCCAATATCATCTTTACTATGTATAATTAGCACCGTTTTCAAACTTTCTTATAAGTTTCTCTAAGTTTAAAAACGTATGAGTATTATTGATATAAGTTGGCGCACTAACAAGGTTGTTTTGTATGTCTATATTTGCCTTCGGGCGTTATCCAACCTCATTAGTTTATTTATACAAAGCAAAATGATTTAAATAATGATACCTATTTAATTTTACTTCAATAATATTATTTTCCTGGTAACCGTGTGTCGGTACGCCGCCTCAGAATCAATAAAATAATGTTGAAATGAATTAATTAGTTCATGATTTTTTTTTTAATTTTTTCCCTGTTTCAATAGTTATTCTGCTATTCGGTGCGGAGAAAAATCCACGAAATAAAAGATCATAAAATCGGTCCAGACGTTCTTGAGTTATAAATGATGTAAATAACCCGACTTTGTTTTATTTATATTGTACTAGCTTCTGCCCGCGGCTTCGCCCGCGTGGATATCGGAAATTGACCCACGGGAACGTGCTACCAGGATAAAAAGTATGTCCTTCCCCAGGATGCCATCTATCTCTTTGCCAAATCAGAAGTTCAGTGGTTTAGGTGTGAAAATGTAACATACAGTTTCAAGTTCAAATGGGGAGGATTTGAACTTGAAACTGTATGTTACATTTTAAAGATCGAATTACGCCTTTTTGCCCCGTCGGGGTCAATTTTCGACAACTTTACATACTTATTATTAATTATTTTCTGTCAAAAGTATTAATACAAATTTTCGAGTTAATCAAGCCACGCATTATAATCCTCCTCTGTAAAATTAACTACCCCTTTTCAGCCCGTCATGGGTAATTTTCGAAAAACCCTGATACACATTATTGTTTACTTTCGATCCTAGGTATACCTAAATACTTACTGAGTTTCGAGTTAATCGGACCGCGCGCTAAAATTTTTCCATACAAACTTCGAAACCCCCCAATCCCCTTTTAGGGGGTAGTTTAGAAAATTATAAAATGAAAAACTTCATAATTTACATAGATTAGTATTGGTGCCAAGTTTCAAGTTTATTAACTCAAGGAAAAAGAATTTCTATACAAACAAAACCCCCCCATTTCACCCTCTTAGGGGTGAAATTTCGTGCATACCCATGCTTTGTGAATACCTACTCTTCACGAAGAACACACCCTCCAAATTTCATGTCTCTAGGACCAGCGGTTTAGGCTGTGCGTTGATGTATCAGTCAGTGAGTTAGTCAGGACTTTGAATTTTATGTATAGATGGATATAGACTAGCAGACCCGGCAGACGTTGTCCTGCCTGGAAAGCAGCACCACCTACAGGGTCCAATTGTGTTTTCAAACCATCCAGGAACCCATTGAAATATACCCACCAAATTTCATCCAAATCGGTCCAGCTATTTAGGAAGAGTTAGGTGACAAACACACGTACAGAAGAATTATATGTATTAAGAAAGATATAGAATTAAATTATCGCACGGGACCGTACTACTGGGATAACAAGTATCCTATGATCAAATAAATTTCTTCGAAGTCTGCTCAGCCGTTAAGATGTGAGCAGGTAACAGACAGATAGACAGAGTTACTTTCTCATTTATCATCATCATTATATATTTTTTTGTGTCTGTATATCGGCCTACGGTTGGCAGCCAGTCAAGTCATATCGTCTCTTTTCAGATGCTATTTCATAATCTACCTATCCTTTTCCTATGTTAAGGTCGGCTTCCAGTCTAGCCGGATGCAGCTGGATAACAGTATTTTACCTAGAGCAACTGCCTCTCTGACCTCCACAACCCAGTTGCTGGTTTACACATTACCCCTTTTTAGCAGATTTTTATTTTTATAATTATTTCCTGCCTCGTGCTCGCAAGCGCTACTACTAAGTATGAGGTCCTGGTTTCGATTCCAAGTTCAGACAAGATGTTATTGAGTTTTTCTTCAGGAATTTCTCGGAAACAGCCCGGAGTCTGGATTTGTGCCTGTCTGATTTATGATCATTCTCCTGCCCTATCCTAATTAATTAGGGGTCGGGCGCAATATGTCTTTTTCATCCATGCTTCTCTATTAGTCGTCGTCTTATAGTCGCCCCCTTGCTAACCATATCATCATACGCACAGACCATCCATCCTTTTTTTGGTCTTCCTCTACTCTTATAGCTAAGAAATAAATTAATTAATTCTGATTCTGAAACTACATTTGGAAAACACTGACTTACAGTTTTACGTCTCTGCCGATGTTATAAATGTGTTTGTTAAAATGATTGTAAAGGCACATTTTTATCTATCTTCACGAAATGAAGTATTTTTTTAAATTTCTAGTGTTATTTTTCAGCCTGAATTTTATTGGTAAGTAATTCCAAGTTAACTTGATCATAATCATGTTTTTGTTTTATGTACCGCGCTGCGCCCCGCGGTTTCACCTGCATAAGTTTCGATCCCATGGGAATATCGAGGTAAAAAGTATTCCATGTGTTAATCCTAGTTATAAACCATCTGTGTGCCAAATTTCATCCAAATTTGTTCAGTAGTTTTTGCGTGAAAGAGTAACAAACATCCATCCATCCATCCATACAAACTTTCACGTTTATAATATTAGTAGGATTTTGACAATTCGATTTGTGACCAGAGGGGCAATTCCCGTACTTTTAAGACCGTTCGCAATCTAATCTCAGTCTCAATCTGTTAAAAATACCTCGAATTTTCATATATTTCTGACAAGTTTTCGACATTGTCACTGAGATGAGATTGCGACTAGATTTTGAATTTTATTACAGGAATTGGCCTTGTTTCATAGTAGGGTCGTTGCCTATAACTTGTACCTATTGAAATGTGGTAGGTACACTTCTGCCCACTCCTTCGGGAAACACAAGCTAACTTAAGTTGACTAACGCAGAAGGTCATTTCTGCTAATAAACGTCCAAATTGAAAATCCGCAGACTGTAGAGAGATAAAACCAATTATTGTATTCTTAATCTTAAAAAAAAAATCTGTTAAAAATCGTTTATTTTTGCACATTCTGGTCGCAATCACATCGCAGTTGAGTCTCAGAGCGGCCCAGTTTGTTTACATTTACGTAAATAAACATATTTTCATGATTGTTCAATGTATGCAGGCGATTGTGATACTTTCATTTTTTGTAACATGATTTCATGTTTTTTTTAATGTCGCCGATTTCCTTGTTCACAAACTAAACTAAATTTAAGTTCAGTGCATATTTTTCTTTCTATTTCATTAAGATAAGGACAGAAGATAATTATTAGTTTAGTCCTGTCAAATTAGTCAGCGCCTGACGTAAATTAACGTATTTTTAGTAGCCATATTTTTAATCACGTCTAAACTATCTATGAAGTACTCGTATCTTAATTTGGCAGGAATTTGAATTTATATAAAAAATGTTAGCTTGTAAATTGTAATTATTGTGTCTTTGTGAATAAATAGAAGACAATATAAAAAAAGAGAAAAACATATATTTTATTTCCTAATTTATGTTAGGACGTAGAAGGCAGAAAGGTGGAATAATATGGGGAAGACCTTTGCCCAGCAGTGGGACAGTACAGGTTAAAAAAAAAAAATCGGGTTGCACTCCGGGAGTGCCGGCAGAAGTGAAAACTTGAATATTAACGTTGTTCATTTTTATATTTTGGAATGCGGTCTACTCTCCCTCCGTCTTACGAATTTTCGATCAGGTCACGTGTCCTGACGCGAGCTCCGTCTTACGAATTTTCGATCAGGTCACGTGTCCTGACGCGAGTTTAATTTTTTTACTCATCACAAAAAACTCCCTCCGATTTACGAATTTTCGATCAGGTCACGTGTCCTAACGCAAGCCCCGTCTTACGAATTTTCGATCAGGTCACGTGTCCTGACGCGAGTTTAACACTTTTTACCCCTCACAAAAAAAGTGCACAACGCCGCTAAAAAAGTTTTCACTTCAATAAAGTGTTATGGGTATTTTGTTTTGCCCTTTTTTGTTGTCTTTTTTTTTAAGTCTTTATTAATGGTAACTTGTAAATGACCTTCAAATTCATATTGTTTAAGAACACTTTAAATTAGCTGTAAGTTTCCCGAATATAATAAAATGACATAAATAAATCTTGTATTTTAGAGGGATCGTTCAGATGTGACTACAAATATAGTGTAGTATCCAATGCATGGTTCAAGCACTTTGTTATACCAGCGACTTGGTTCGATGCTCGGCTGCGGTGCGCACTAGAAGGTAAACTCCTATTTATTATCAGATAAATAACCAGACATAAAAAGAAACGGGTTGCACTCCGGAAGTGCCGGCAAAAGTGAAAACTTGAATATTAACGTTGTGCATTTTTGATATTTTGGAATGCGGTCTACTCTCCCTCCGTCTTAAGAATTTTCGATCAGGTCACGTGTCTTGACGCGAGTTCCGTCTTACGAATTTTCGATCAGGTCACGTGTCCTGACGCGAGTTTAACATTTTTTACCCATCATAAAAAAAGTGCACAACGCCGCTAAAGAAGTTTTCACTTCAAAAAGAAAAAGAAATTGGCATGGAAACAATCTTAATCTTCCAAGTAGTTTATAAATAACAGGTATGAACCACTTCTCAGCATTATTGACATTGGCCGGGCCCAGGCGCCGGCCAAACCGGCGTCGGCTAGAGGAGCCCCGGCGCCGGCGAAACCGACGTCGGCTGGTGGAGCCTCGGCGCCGGCAAAATCGGCGCCGGCCGCCAAACCCGCGGCGGCGCCGGCCCAGAAAAAGGGCAGAACGGCTGGGGAGGGGCCTTCCCCTCCCCAGCCGGCGTAGCCGGAGCCTACGCCTCCCCAGAACAAATCTCCCACGACCAACACCGAGTGGCAGGTGGTCGGGGAGAAAAAGAAGGCGGCCAAGGCGGCCAGAAAAAAGGCGCAGAGGAGGCGCCGCAAGGAGCGAGCCGTTGCGGCTAGGCTTCGCTCCCCCAAGACCGCGGCTGTAGTTATCACACTACAGCCGGACGCGGTCAAGAGGGGGGTGACCTACGGCGACGTGCTCGCCAAAGCGAGAGCGACGGTAGATCTCCAGGAGCTGGGGATCACCGGAGGCCTCCGGCATAGGGTGACCGCCACTGGTGCCCGCATGCTGGAGGTCCCCGGTGCGACGAGTGGCCCCACCGCTGACGCCCTGGCTGAAAAGCTAAGGGCGTCCCTCAATGCGGACGAGGCTCGAGTCTCCAGGCCCGTCAAGTGCGCGGATATGCGCATTATGGGCCTGGATGACTCGGTGACGGGGGCAGAGGTGGTAGCCGCCGTCGTCAGGACGGGCGGGTGTCTGGCCGACCAGGTGAAGGCGGGCACCATACGTCCTGACTTTACGGGTATGCGAACCGTAACGGTAAGCTGTCCCGTGACGGCGGCGAGGAAGGTAATGGAGGGCGGAAGGCTCCTGGTGGGCTGGGTGTCAGAGCAGGTCAAGCTGCTGGAGCCCAGACCTCTAAGGTGCTATCGATGCCTCGTGGGGCACCACGTGAGCGTCCAGTGCACCTTGGAGGACCGCAGCACTCTGTGCTTTCGCTGCGGTAAGCCCGGACATACGGCCGGCTCGTGCAACGCCGCGCCGCACTGCGTCGTATGTGCGGCTGCTGGCAAGCCGGCCGATCACCGGGCGGGGAGCAAGTCCTGCGCCCACCCGCCGAAGCCAGGAGGAAAGGCAGGCCCTCCGTCGCCGTCGCCATCACCACCGTCGCCGCCACTGTCGCCACCACCGCCACCGCCGCCGCCGCCGCCGCCACCACCGCCGCCGCCGCCGCCGCCGCCGCCGCCGCCACCACTGCCGATAGGGCCCGGGAGGGGGCTGAAATGGAGGAGTAATGACTCCTCCTCTACGCCTCCTCCAGGCGAACATCAACCACTGCGCCTGCGCTCAGGACCTGTTGCTCCAGAGCATGGCGCAGTGGTCGATCAACATCGCCGTGGTCGCTGAGACGTACTTTGTCCCGCCCAGGGATGACTGGGTGGAGGACCTGAACGGCTCAGTGGCCATAATTTCGTCGGCCGCCGCCGGTACCCCGTCCCTCGAAGGTGTCACGAGGGGACAGGGGTGCGTAGCAGCACGGTTCGGAGAGATTGTAGTAGTGGGAGTATACTTCTCTCCGAGCCGAACTCTCGCCGAGTTCCAGAACTCTTTAACAGAGTTGAGTGTCGTCGTCGCTAGAAACCATGCCTTCTCCGTGCTAGTGCTCGGGGACTTCAACGCCAAGAATTTAGCCTGGGGTTCCCGTTGCACGGATGTGCGGGGCAGGATGGTGGAGGACTGGGCTCTGGAAACAGGCCTGGTCGTCCTAAATCGGGGTTCTGTTCCTACGTGTGTGCGGATGCGGGGCGAGTCGGTGGTGGACATCTCGTTCGCCAGCCCCGCTCTGTCACAGCGTGTCATTGACTGGCGCGTCATGGAGGAGGTGGAGACCTACTCCGATCATCGGTATATCCGGTTTGAGGTCTCCACCCAGACCTCTAGCGCGCTGGTCCAACAGGCCCCGAGTGCTCCGCGGTGGGCGCTGAAGCAGCTGGACCGGGAGCTTCTCCTGGAAGCCTCAATCGTGCAGGCCTGGGTGTTTTCCCCGGACAGGCCTGCTGACATTGACGATGAGGTGGAGTGGTTCCGGGAGGCCATGTCCGAGATTTGTGACGTGGCATTGCCCCGAGTCCGGCCAGGATGCGCCCGACGTCAGGTGTACTGGTGGTCGCAGGAGGTTGGGGCGCTACGCAAGGCGTGCGTCGACGTGCGACACCGGTACACCAGGCACCGCAGGCTCCGCATCCGCCCTCCGGATGCGGAAGCCATGGAGGTGGAGCTATACGAGGGGTACAGAGCGGCGAAGACCGCCCTCCAACAGGCTGTTCAGCGGGCCAAGGATATGGCCCGCGAGGAGATGCTGGAGACTCTGAACAGAGATCCATGGGGGCGCCCCTACAGAATGGTGCGGAATAAACTCCGCACATGGGCCCCCCCGCTGACGCAGAGTCTCCGCCCACAGCTGGTGGAGGAGGTGGTGAGTGCTCTGTTCCCTTCAAGGGGGGAGCATACTCCCCCGCCTATGGCTCCGCCACTTGCGGTGCCCGAAGCGGACCACGCGGACGACGACGACGACACCCCTGAAGTGACCGGGGTAGATCTGAGAGCGGCGGTAGGCAGGCTGAAGGCCAAAAATACCGCCCCGGGACCCGACGGCTTGCCGGGTAAAGCCTGGGTCCTGGCCTCGAGGGCTCTCGGGCCTCGACTGGAGGCGCTCTTAAGCGCATGCATGGAGAGAGGCCAGTTTCCACTCCGTTGGAAGACGGGGAAGCTGGTCCTCATTCAGAAGCCAGGGCGCCCTGCGGACTCTCCGTCCGCATACCGGCCCATAGTGCTGCTCGACGAGGTCGGCAAGCTCTTTGAGAGAGTGATTGCGGGCCGCCTCGTCGGGCACCTGGTGAGGACGGGGCCGGATCTTGCGGAGTGCCAGTTTGGCTTCCGCAAGGGGCGCTCGACGGTGGACGCCATCATGCGCGTGAGAGCCCTCACGACGCGGGACGCGGTGTCCCGGGGTGGGGTGGTCGTGGCGGTGTCACTCGACATCGCCAACGCGTTCAACACCCTGCCCTGGAGCTGCATAGGGGAGGCACTCCGGTATCACCGGGTGCCGACTTACCTCCGTCGAATAGTCGGGGCGTATTTGACGGACAGAGCCGTCATCTACCCCGGTCGCGACGGGAATTGGAACCGGCGAGAGATGTCGTGCGGTGTCCCACAGGGATTGGTTCTGGGGCCGCTCCTGTGGGACATCGGTTACGACTGGGTGCTGCGGGCCGAACTCCCTGATGGCGTCAGCGTAGTTTGCTACGCTGACGACACGCTGGTCCTGGCGCAGGGGAGGTCGCATCAGGCGGCGGCCGACGCGATGACACGCGGGGTTGCGATAGTCGTGGAAAGGATCCGGCAGTTGGGTCTCGAGGTGGCATTGCACAAGTCCGAGGCCATGTCCTTTCATGGGCCTCGGTACGGGCCACCTTCGGGATCCCAACTGATGGTAGGAGGGGTTCACATCGGCGTCGAGAAGACGATGAGATACCTGGGTCTCGTCCTCGACAGCCGGTGGAACTTCGTCGAGCATTTCCGACGTTTGGCCCCCAAACTGGAACGGACCGGGGCCGCCTTAAAGTGGCTCCTGCCCAACCTGAGGGGGCAAAACGCCTACTGCCGGAGGCTTTACGCGGGGGTCGTGCGGTCCATGGCCCTATATGGGGCCCCGGTATGGGCGCGTTCATTGCGGCTGAGAGCCGCACACTACCTGAACGCGCCCCAAAAGGTGGTTGCCGTAAGGCTCATAAGGGGGTACGGCACGATCTCGGGCGAGGCAGCAAGCCTCCTTGCCGGACTGCCACCATGGGATCTGGAGGCGATAGTCCTCGCGCGCCTGTATGACTGGCGCGCGGAGGCACTACGTCGGGGGGAAACTCCGCACCCGCGGCAAATTGCTGCGGAGCGGACGGACCTCCGGCGCGGTCTTATGGTGGAATGGAAGGCGCGACTATCGCAACCCAGCGCAGGGCACGCCACGATAGCGGCGGTAAGACCCCTCTTTGAGGAGTGGCTAGAGAGGCGTCACGGCGCTCTCACCTACCGCCTGACGCAGGTCCTCTCCGGACACGGATGTTTCGGGAGGTTCCTGCACATCATCAGGCGGGAGGAGACGCCCGGGTGTCACCACTGCGAGGATCGCCCAGAGGACACGGTGGAGCATACGGTGGAGGTCTGCCCCGCTTGGGCAGAGCACCGCCGTGTCCGCGTAGAGGCGATCGGCAGTGGCGGCGACCTCTCGCGCCCGGCCCTGGTGCAAGCCATGGTCCGGGGCGAGAGGGAGTGGGAGGCGGTCACCTCCTTCTGCGAAGCAGTCATGCTAGCGAAGGAGGTGGCGGGATGGGCGAGGGAGAGATCCTCACGCCTCAGCCGCCGAGGGAGACGCTCCGGGCGTCGGGAGCCGCGTGACGACTCCCGGCCACCGTAGGCGCGGGCCTGCGGGCGGAGAGCAATGGGTAGCTCTCCGTCCGATCAGGACCAGGCCCGTGCCGGACGGCGTGTTTGTGTTCCACGCGCGCCTCAAAGAGATGTCAGCGTAGTTGACGGGGCCCGACAGGGCCGAAGCCTGCCGGGGTAGCGGGATCGTCCGAAAGGGTTACCGCTGCCCTGGTACATAAAGGGCTAAGGAAGGAACACGGGTGGGTTTTAGTCAGTAAGAGTCTGACACTCCCTTCTGCTCCACCCAGAGCGGGAGGAGTCATTTGATGATTTCCCATCCCCAAAAAAAAAAAAAAAAAGCATTATTGACATGGATGAAAATTTGCACTTTTTGAAAGACATGCGTATGTAAGCCCAGATTCACACGGGTGCGATTTTCTCGTGGCGATCTTTTTCCGCCGAGAGATGGCTATCCACCTTGGGGGGTTGTGGCTAAGTAATAACATCCGCAGGGGTCGATCGATCAGGTTAAGCTACGCTTGCCGCAGTTGGTCCGTGGATGGGTGACCATTTTTACATACCAAGACCCCTCCGTGCCTTGAAAAGCACGTTAAGCTGTTGGTCCCAGCTGTCATTCGTGGATCTTTTACAGTCGTTACGGGTCACCAGAAGCGCAAAAGTCTGACAACCAGTCTTACCAAGGGGTATCGTATTACCCAGTAACTGGGTTGTAGAGGTCAGATAGGCAGTAGCTCCATGTAAAATAATGGTATTCAGCTGCATCTGGGTAGACTGGAAGCCGACCCCAACACAGTTGGGGAAAGTCGAGACAAACGAGCGCGAGGATTGCCTCGCGCTCGTTTATATGAATATGACGTACTTTTGATCGTGCAAGTTGCTTTTGTACATCATATCTCGGAATTTATACAAACGATTGCATCATCACGTTTTCGCGCGACAGTCGCTTTTGGTCAGGATACTGGGTTCTTAAACACGGTCCAAAAAATGCCTACCTTTCACCATTTCTCAGTGTTTGAGCTGGAAACATGAAGTAACGCAACAAACTGCAATCTCTTTGACCACCAGCAGGTAATTGCGTAACACAATATCAGTAGCAATCGCTTTCATTTTGACAGTTCAACAACATTCCGACCCTTACCGAGAGGAGGCCTGTGTCCCAGCAGTGGAAACATTATAAGCTACGCTCTTTGTCCGTTAGACCTTAAACTAAAACATAAAGGTCTGTCGGTGAGGTATTTTATAAAGTAAAGTAGATAGGTAACGAAGTAAGAGCGCGGGCAGGCGATGCGATGCGACAGGGTGGCAGATGCAAGTCGTTAATAAATCTGAGCATTCTAGCAATTATTACTAAGATGATAAAAATAATATAAAATACAGCGTCGAATATCTAGAATGAATAAGTCATAAAGTCTTATCAATAACATTATAATTGAGTAATAAAGCCTATTCATTTTCGGATACATTAATTTCCTATGTATGTAGCTTGATAGCTTGTTACTATAATAATGTGTCTCTTACCCACTTGTACTGGGTAATGTATCCCAGAAGGAATATTGTAGGACAATTTCTCTAAAGTGTTTCTTTGGTCATCAGGTGGTACACTAGCCTCTCCAACCACACCAGAAATTGAAGCTGAAATGACACACATCATAAAGAACTTCTTTACTTCTGAATCTGAGATCTTCACTGGGATTCATGCCACTTTCTCTCAAGGAGATTTTCATACAGTTGAAGGTTAGTCTTATTTATTTATTTGTTAAGGTACACCATCAGCTTCTGTGTGTAATATATCTTAAGTAGGTACTATAGATAACGATTGCCTCGGACATACACAGTCGCCATTTACAGGTTAGCGAGCATTCTCACAAATAAGTGATATAACTCATAATAATAACAAAACTAAGATCAGAACGGCGCGCAATGATTCTTGACATAACCGTCCCGCATGATGAGAATGTCGTGAAAGCCGGGACAGATAAACAAATTAAGTATGTTGACTTGGCTCGCGAGGTTGTCGACATATGGTATATGGACTCAGCAATCATTGTGCCGATAGTGACAGGCCATGGGTTAGTACCCATTGCCTGTCACGACTGATCGGCACAATTAACCCATTGCCTGTCACGACTATCGGCACAATGATTGCTGAGTCCACATGCATAGTCAAACCCTCGACCAACACCTGAGAAGGCTCTCGTTGGGCGACTGGATCAAGGGCTTGATTCAGAAAGCGGTACTTCTGGACACCGCTCGCATTGTCAGGAGGTTCCTCTCTCTGGAGTCCTGACCGCCGGTAGTTTGAACCCCGTTCCCGATATCGGTGGGCTACTATTTTTTATATTTTTAAATATTCTTTTATCTTTTTGTTTATAAAAATATCTAAAAATTTAATTTATAAGTATTTAAATGAAATAAACAAAACTAAAGGCTGTAGAATTTTATAATAATGGCAAAATACTTCTTAAGCTTAACATTAATAATAAAAAGGAAACAATGAGGATTAATAATGCAATTTGCCTACTTACTTATGACATAAACATAAATAAAAATGAGATCATAATGGAAAGTATAGCTTCTAAAATAAAGTATAATTTAGTCATATTAGTTTAGAATATGATTTTAGTAAGTATTAAAGAAGTCCCGATTTGGTATAGAAAATGTTGCAAGTGGATTGAGAAATCCGTGACGCGGCAAACAAGATACCAGCAGACTATTTGGTATAACACATTTACAATAGCAATGCCTTTTATTTTGTCAATTCAAAAATATTCATTGCGTTATTTATGTTGTCGAGTAGATGAATTTTTTGAACATATGCACTTGCATATAGCAATGGATTACATTTCGTCAAAATCTGGAACTGCAATTGCAGGTGTGTTACGAAATTGGAGTGCATATTGATACAAACAAGGTACAGACGCCAGCACACAAGCTACTACTAACAATCTGTAAAATTTCTTTAATAGATTTTGAACTTTATCTCAAAAAGCTTTAAAGTTCAAGGTTGATTGGGAAAATTTGTCAGTTTCGGGTAGCTTAACCTGCTGGCGTCTGTGCCATGTCTTTAAAAAAAGCAGACATGCACATGTAGATTATTTGGCGTCTATAGACTATATTGAGAATAATAAAAATTTACAAATTACAGGTGTACCGCTCTCTGAAATCCCACTAGCTTGGGCTGAAAATGAGCCAGATAATAAAGGCAATAATGAAAGGTGTATCACTTTTAATGGTAATGGAGACTTAGCAGATCATCCCTGTCAAGATACTCGGCCTTACATCTGTTACCGTGCCAACTCTGATACCAAAGTCAATGAGTGCGGGACTGTTGATCCAGGTAAATACAGGCTGGGCTTGTATTTCGAATTTATTGAAGATGGTTTTAATAAAAATGTATTTTCTTAATATCTTGTCTTAACTTTTAAGCTCATTATTATACAGGATAGTAGAGTCTAGCCGACTGTTTACTTCGGTATTTCGGCAAAAAATTGTTTTGGAGTTTTAATTTTTTTTTTACTCCTGGAGCTTTTATCGGAAGCCTAAGTCCCGTCCACGAAGCTGCTCTAAAGTAACCAGTTACCAACTTTAATCACCAATGAGCAGCCAGAATGTCTTAGCACTAATATTTCAATGGGAATCCTTGCACGACGCATCCAGTCATATACTAGTTAAACTCACGTTAGTAAGTCGCGTCGTTTACATAATCGCTTGCATGATCCGTTGTGTTAGTATACATACACAGGAGCAACACGCGTCGACACCCGTCGATGCCCGCCATCGCCCGTCGACGTGGTGGCTGCCGTCGACAACGTGCCGCTCGTACATTTGAGTACGGTGCTCAAATACACGAATGGTATGTTGTCAACCGGCAATTGCCTCTGCCGTTCACGCCTGTGGCTCATGTGTATGAGCATGTAACCGGTAACTTTTGATTAACTCTGTGGAAGACAGGCCTAAGATAAATGATTGATCTCTCTATTACTTTATTTACTGATGAAAACAGCTGGTAACCATGGAACCTTGTTCTTGGAATATATACGGGAAATATTATAAAAAAAGGCGTACAATTATACCGATCACATTAGGCTTACAACTCTAGCTTCGTTTGTTTAAATGCGTACTGCAATAAACATGCAGATTTGGTACTTTTATCATAACAATGAAATATAAATACAAAATCATTTCAGAATACCGCTTGGATACTAGAACAAACAGTTGCTACAAGTTCCACACAGTACCGAAAAATTACTCTCGAGCCTTCTTCACATGTTCCGCTGAAGGCGGCCATCTTGCTGTTATAAACAGTGAAACCGAATCTAAAGTACTCAAAGAACTCTTCGCTAAATATCCTGGCGGAAAGATGACCGGAAATTTCTGGAAAGATGTAGCTTTTGTCGGTTTTCACGACTGGGGCGAGAAAATGGAGTGGAGGACTATTCACGGTAATCAACATTGTTTTGCACCTTTTGAATTATGGGGAAAAACGATACATATATGATTACTAAAGTGCTTCAGGAATGACAATAATCAATTGGATTCTTGTCATTCCTGAAGCACTTCGTAGTATTAAAACTTTGTTAAGGTCCTCAGACGTGCTGTGTGAAGGATTTGTTGAACTAAAATATCTCATTTCATATCTTAATTGATGGTGGCTTAAATAAAAGATGGATGGATGGCTGGATGGTATAAGTGTGAGGGATGATATGAATGAAAATGAAGTAAATGATGAAGTGACGCCTGCCTGAGGCGAATGGAAGAAGTCATTTGCATCTATATGAAGTAACTGGTAGGACTAGAGCTGGCCAAAATACAGAAATTCTCAATTCCCGAAAGAAAGAAAATAGCTTTAGATTATGAATTAATTATTATTCAAAAAGGTTAGCCACTAAAATTAATATAACTTGAGTTCATTAAAATATTGATGATACTTTCATACCAAATAACTGTAAGCTTTTGGGCCAGCAGAGTTTTGTCAGCACACAAACTTTAAAACATCAATACTATGTGTCCTGTTTCAGGCCAGACGCTATGGGAAGCAGGGTATGGCAAATTTTCTGGAGGAGAGCCAAACAATGCATCACCAGGTGAAAACTGTGGTGCCATATATCGCTCGGGTCAACTAGACGACTTGTGGTGTGACAGGCCAGCAGCATTTATCTGTGAGAAGAGTCCAGACTTTCCAGCCGTTTGTAAAGCTGTACCTGAAGAAGCAGATACAAGAAAATCCAATTCAGTGCTGTAAAGAAACAAATGTTTAAAATATACATAATTATATTAAATGTGAAATGAAATTGTATTATTTTTTTTAAAACGTTGCCCTACACTAGGAATTTCTCCTGTATCGTGGGTGCGTTTACAAACAAATTTAAACTCACATACACAAACAGCCAGACCCGGAACAACTACTTGTAGGTCATACAAATATTTGTTCCGTGCGGGAATCGAACCCGTGACACGCAGCGCAGCAGTCAATCGCTTAACCACAGCGCCAACCGTGTCGTCGAAATTGTTTATTCTTTAAACACTCGGAATCACTTTTACAGGTCATATTATAAAAAAAATATAAAAGCTAAATGATTTCGGCGTTTCCTATCTGACTACTCTGAGAAGAAAGGCGAAACAAACACTCAGAGGTCACAATCTCTTTTAAAGTCCAGACATAATCTTGGTCAGGAATAAGTAATACTTATTAATGATCAAATAAATTAATGCCGACATAAAATATACATATTAAAAGAAATATCAATGTTTAAATAAATAAATGTTGAATTAAAAATTATATTTTAAATTAATGCCCTAAGTAAGTCTTTTCCCGCGCCACCTGGAACTCCAGGTGGCGCGGGAAAAGAGTTCCTGGAAGGACTTGGGGGAGGCCTTTGCAGTGGAACAGTATACAAAAAAAAGTGGTTTTAGTTGACGATGAATAAAATATGAATCATCATGTGCCTAGCCTTTTCCCAACTATGTTAGGGTCGGCTTCCAGTCTAACCGGATGCAGCTGAATACCAGTATTTTACATGGAGCGACTGCCTATCTGCCTACTTTATATAAAACATTGGTCAGACAGAGGCTGTTCTTTCCATAGAGCTTAATGATCGGTTCACTTGAGTCACCCAAACCCATAATCCAATATCTTTGTTTCCATATCCTCCACACACCACCAACCGGTGGTTGTCTCTGAATGCACTTGCATAGCGCGAACAGGGATAATCGTCGGTTGGTGCTTCATTTAATTAAAAACGTGTAACGGTCCTCTGCGAGTTGACTTCGGCCCCTCGGATGCTTTTCAAAGCTCCGGGTCTCCAGGGTCCCGAGAAATGTCAAGAGACGTAAATAATAATAAATAATGGGAATAATATAATAATTAAAATATTATTGTTCCTATTTCAATCTTGGCAGTTAAATTAGATGTGTAAATAATACCTATCTGCGTGTTTTTATTTGATTTTACAAACACGTTACTGAACATCACAAGAACTTTTAAAGTTATTTGAAATGTTATGTCTAAATTAAATTATTTAGTCTGATTTCGTTAGTAAAAGCGTGATGTCAAAAAAAATTGAAGGACCAAGAGGTCACCCTTGGGGCATTCTTATCAAAATTACCATTTATTTATTCCTTCCTTCCTTCTTTTCCTTTTTTTTCATTTGAAAATCTTTTTGGTGAATAGAATGAAATAGGATTCCAATTGGTCGATTCGGCTATGTTGTAGTTATTGTTTTAATTTTCTGATAAGTTGATATTGTCAACATAATCAAAAGCCTTGGTGAAATTATATCGGTAATTTATTACGCGTTCTTATGCTTAACCAAATGTTAGGCAAGGTGTTATATTACAAATTGACTTTCATTTTTATTAAATAACTATTTGTTGCCTGCTACGAGTACTACTTGCACAGTTCCATTAATAATGGCGTACCATAAAGCCTTTCTGAGCCGAATATGTCTGACACATGCCTTAAAAAGTTGAAACTTTGATATCTTCAATATCTTTTTAACCAGAAGCTTATCAAGTACGGTCCATTCCAAAAATATTAACACATTGAAGAGCGAGTAACTCTCGGTTTCGATAAGCTTCGTTTTACATCCGTTATTATTAGTTGTTACAGTCCTTTGTTTCGCAGTTTATGTTGTTGACCGGTAGTTGCATAACTTTGGTGCGATAAAGGATTGTTATTGTAACAAATTTAGTAGGTACCATGTTGAGGATGTTTTGATGTTTTAGCATTCAGGTATTATCTAAACTCAATTACATTAGTACCTATATCATTAATGATTTATTTATACAAACCGATAAATAAAGCTTTTTAATTAGGTACTAAGATACAGTTTTTCCTTCAGTAGTTGTTTTATATTATTATTAGTTCCTGTGTCACTGGTTTGCAAACTTTATAGTGTTTTAAATATATTATGATTCCGTTAAACGTATCATCAACTGAATTTTCACTTTAACATTAGGTAAAATCGATACTATAGCAAGTCGTACATAAAAAGAAAGGCTTATGCTCAGCAGTGATGATGATGATAAAAGGTAAGAATTGGAATGAGCTGTTACTAATTATAGACTATTTAAGACGTCTTTCGGTCGTATTTTGATGCTATGTCGGTTGAAAACAACATGGCACCATGATGAATAATAAATAAATCAAAATTATTCCGTCATCATTTGGGAACCACTGACTCATGGCCTAATCTCTTCCGATAAAATAATGGAAACACCTATAAATAATTGTTGCAACAATTCTATCGCTAATGCACCTCAGTCCTCTCAAAATGAAGTCTTGGTTAAAGTATTTTGTGTTACTATTTTGCCTGAAGTTTATTGGTAAGATATTTTTCATTAATTAATTTGTTTTAAGAAGTTTTCTGGAAGTAATGCTTGCACTAAGCTACCATAATTATATTGCCTTATAATTTTCTATCAAATCCTGCATTTTCCAGTTCAATTTCCAATTTATTTGCAAGTATTTTTCTTCTATAAATCTCCATTAGCCATCATTTCAGAGTAGTGTCTTCCTTGTTAGCCATAATTTTCATTTTTCACACAATCCCCTCCTCTTTTTTTATTTCTATCTACATTCACACTTACGACTTTCCACATTCCCCCGCATCTCATGTCCTCATCATTTCCATTCGCCAACAATCGGTAACTCCACAGCTTTCGACCTATCGTGGTTCTACAGGAACAGGTATTTCGTTTGATTTGATATATTATTTATGATTTCTTTTGCTTGAATTTTCAGAAGGATCGCAGTCATTCAGATGTGACTACGAATATAATTCAGCAGCCAGAGGATGGTTTAAACACATTGTTGTATCAGCTACTTGGATCGATGCTCGGCTAAGATGTTCACTGGAAGGTAAGAACTTTTATATAATTTATAATATTATTCAATACTGGAATAGCATTGAGTGCATTTGTGAGAAAAAGTGCTATTCGCGGTGGCTCTTTAGTTCTTGTCTTGAAATGTAAACAACGTTTAGATTTAGTTAATCTTTCAATCGACTGCACTATAGAGTTGTCTTGTGTTGAACTTGAGCGATATGTTATAATTTGCGTGTATCGACCCCCTCTGGGGATTTTATTAGTTTCGAACCGGTAATGGAGGATTCTCTCAATAGGTTGAAATCAAGTAACAAAAGTATTATTTTATGTGGAGATTTCAATATTAAGTATTTTAGACCTCTCAATCTTTTTAGGTCTTATAATTTAAAACTTGTTTTTTGAACCTACTAGGATCACAGCATTTTCATTAACTTGTCTTGATGATATATTTAGTGATTGTGATGAAAAATAAATTAGTGTTAACTGACTTAACGTCCGACCACTGTAATTTATAAAAAGCCTCATAAACTTGAACGCAGGCCATAAACAGCTAGTCGTTGCAAAATGTTTAAAAATAATATAGCTCATAGAATTAGACCATCTAAAGTAGAATACGAGAATCCTAATGAAATTTATGGTGCCCTTTTTGATGTTGTGCAAAAAGAGTACCAATCTACTTTCAAGACCAAAACTATTAACATTAATGGATCCTATGTTGGCTTTAACCAATTGGCTACTCCAGGTATTTATAAAAGTAGAGCAAGACTATACGAGTTATATGGTTTGAAAAAATACAGGTTTGATACTCCTTTCCTAGAGTGACTATGTCAAAAATTATTCAAAAGATTAGTCCTTTTACTAAATCAAATTTTTTAGGCGATTCAATTAAAAATTCTAATAATAAATTAAAAACCACTTGGAAAATTATTAACAATGAAACGGGTAAATCGGTTAAACAAAAAAAACAACTTGAGATTATGGTCGACAGCAAATTCGTTAATAAAGCAGACGTAGCTGACGCATTTAATGAGTTTTTTACCAACACTCCGATAACTACGACTCGCTTCTTAAATTCGTCATCGTCTAAAGCTGAAAATCTTTTGCATAGAAGTGTACCTGAATGTAGTCCTTTATTTAGTTTCGAACATGTAACCCCGCGTGGTGTACTTAATGTTTTTAATACACTTAACTCTAAAAACACCGGTGATTATTGGGGCATCTCCATTAAACTTTTAAGTAATATAATAGACATCGTAGCCCCCTATCTACATATAGCTGTTACTTTTAATAAATGTGTTGATTTAGGAACTTTTCCTGACCTCATGAAAAGTAGTAATAATAATATAATATAATAATATAATATTTATAATATATTTATTGAATATATATATATATATATAAGGCATAAAAATTAGTACAGTTTTGCTTAAATGTAAATAATATTCCTAAGACTTATGTGCCTGAACTAGGTAATCCTGTGTTTCAGGCGATAAGAGCTAATATAGTCTATAAAAATAAATAAATAATCAAAAGTTGACAATAGAAAAACAATTATATGTTGAGTAGCATAAACTCCTAGTTTCTAAATTTGATAAATATTTGTATACCTATATTTACTTTAACACAGTTAGTAAATTCTCTCTTTCTTCGTAAGACATACTTTTAAGAGCCTCCATGACGATTCTCTTACAATTTGTATAGTTCAGAGAATAAATGTTTGCTTTCGAGTTTAGTCTATTATATAGGAGAGCTACAGATACAGGTAAAATTTGGCTATAAAAGCATGTTTTGTAGAATTTTGTGGACAAACTATATCTTTACGTCTTTTATTAGTATATCTAGTGCTGTACGGTAGAGCTTTGTGTTGTTTTAATACAATGTCCTTATTAAATAGCTGTCGAACTGTTAATACTTCACAAGATTTGTACAGGAGGCTAGTAGGAAAAAGGAAAGGGCGGAAAGTAGACACTTTGAGAATCGCCCTCTGAGCTCTCTCGATGGTTATTAACAATGTTTTAGCGGCTCCACCCCATGTGGTAATACAGTAAGTTAAAATCGATTGACATAGAGCAAAGTAAACTTGTTTAACTATTTTTGGATCAGCAATACAGCGTAACTTTTCAAAAACAAAATATCAACTTGCGAATTCTATTATTTAAAGCTTCTATATGTTGCTTAAACGAAAGTGTTTCATCTATATAAAACACCAAAGTATTTTGTTGTATTTGCCATTTTAACGTTAGGACAAACACATTGTTTATTTGTGAGAATTGTGCAATAATGAGCGTATAATGTCGAGGTAGTGCCAGTTGATGTTTGCTTGCGCATCGAAAACTTAATATAATTTGTCTTGTCTGCATTTAGTGTTAGTGAATTATGTTGAAGCCATTTATTAACAATATTGAATCCGTGTTGCGCCACCTTGTAGACATTTTATTCTGAGTCAGCCGAAAATAGAAGGGCAGTGTCTTCAGCATAAGAAACAATTTGGCCATGATCTAGACTTAGATTACAAAGATGGTTTATGTATATCAAAAATAGTGTAGGCCCTAAAATACTTCCTTGGGGAACTCCAAAAGATGTGTTTTTTTTTATCCTCGCTGAGAACATCTCCAATCCTTACACATTGGGTACGATCTTCTAGATAACTCATAAATAGTTTCAGCTGAGTGCCTCTGATACCTATGGTTTCAAGTTTGTGCATCAGAATAGGAATAGAAGCCGTGTCAAAAGCTTTGGCCTCGCCAAAGGTTTTGACACCACATTAACAAAGAAATTATTTGCAATGTTTGCAGTTGTTAACTGTGATGAGTGTGCTTGTAATAAACCTGAAGATGCCTGATTTTGTTTCGAGTTATACGTTACACTTTTAACAAAATTCCAGATTTTTTTACTACATATATGTACCAGCCTTTTCTAGTGCAGTTTTATCGTAGTTGTTTTTTTACTTTTCTGAGAAAATCATTACAAAAGTTACGATATCGTTTATACGACAGTTGCAAAATTAAATTATCTGGATTGGATTTAGCTTTCAAATGCAGTTTATCTCTATTTTGCATACAGCGAATGAGTCCTGTTGTGATCCATGGTTTTATATTGTAGTTTTTGTTAGTTAGCCGTGATATGACAGTGTTCTTCTGAATTACATGTTGTACATTTTTTATTAAGTATAACATACAAAACTGCGGATCAGCGAAATCATAAACTGGGTCAAATTCGATATTGCGTAAGTCTTCTTCAAGTTTATTTACATTTAAACGCGAAATTGTGCGAGTGACTATTTTTGGTAATTTGCAATTTAAAATAAGTAGGGTAGCACTGTGATCGGTTATTGTTGAACTAGTTACAAGGGCAAGTGCGGAGAAATTCGACTTAAATATTATATGGTCCAAACAGGAGCCACTTTGATGTGAAGGAACCGTGTGAGCGGGAAGCAAACCATGGAAAGCGCATAGGTTAAGGTATTCCTCAGCGGATGCGTCAGTAATTTCTGGAAGAATATTGATATTAATATCTCCAATTAAAATGGTATTTTTGAAAGATGATAGGTTCTGCAAGGCGTCGTTTAGAGAGTCTCTGAAATTGTTTATATTTCTAAAAGAGGGAGGTCGATATAAGGCAAGTATTGCTAATTCTGAACCAATTTTAATTAACAATCTGTTGCAATCATGCATATTTGTTTCCTCGACAGACACATTGAGATGATTTCTTGCGTGAACTATTACCCCATCGTTCTGATTGTAATTTATTATTTATTACTTTTATACATATTATATCCCGGAACTAGTGGTATATTGTTTGGAAAACCAACATTTGGTTAAGACAATAACGTCACAGTGTTTATGTCTAGACGTTGTAGAAAAATGCAAAAAATGACAAAATTCTTAAAAGTACTGCGAATATTTTGTGTTAGTATGGTTAGTGGACTAACATAGGATGAGATATATTGTTTACAGTGTTCAACGTCACAAACATGGGATTCAGATACAGAGAAATTATCTATGTCTTTAATTAAATTATTAATCATACTTAAAACTAACTATAAAAAATAACAATAAAACAAGCAATAACAAGGGCCAGAAAGATACGTAACTAACGGCGCTCTTAGGCACCTCTATAATCAATAGTATTTATGTACCTCTTTTCAGCCATTAGTTTCGCTGGACAGTCAACGGCACTTATCTTGTGATTGCTCGGTTTTTTGAAGGGCAAGCAAGTGGCGCATTTTGGTTTCTCAGCCCTCTTTGTGCATTCTTTGATGGAATGACCCTGATCACCACAGTGGCCACAGGTATATGTGGTCTCCCGACATGATCTGGCCGCATGTCCGTACTGCTGGCACTTATAACAGCGAGTGACTAGAGTAAAGTCTCTCACAGGGCATGACGACCGGTTCACAAACACTCTGTCTTTAGATATCAGGGCTTTGCGTATGTCTGCAGATACTTCTAATATATAATTACAGGTCTCAGCATCCTTCTTGCCTGACTTATGGCTTAACGTAATGGATGGTCTCGACGCTGCAATCCTCAAGGTTCTCGGCTAAATTCTGATGGAACAAACAAGTAAAAACTTCCTTCTCTTGCATGGACGAGGGCACTCCAATAACCACTACTGTAGGCTTCCTTTTTGAGGGCTCGTCTACTGTAAGGTCTAAATTTGATGACTGCATCGATTTTTGTCCTTTGTTTCAGTGCTGATAATGACACCGCCATTTCTTTTTTTTTTTTTTCTTTTTTTTTTCTTACATAGATCTCTTACCTGAAGCTTCATTTGCTCGGGGCATATAATTTTTTGGACAAGTGTTTTTGTCTCCTCACTCGACTTTAGTTTGTCGTTAGGGTATATGGCCACTGAGCTTAAATTTATTGGCTGTATATAATTGTTGGTACCTTTTTTAACCATGTCAGCAAAGGAAGTTCCGGTAACTGGTTTCACAGAAGTTCCGATTTTCAACTTAAGGTCTTGAAGTTGCTGCGACAGATCAATTTGGTCTTCGAGTGTTTGGACGGTGGTGTGGGCACGGACGGCATTCATCTTAAGGGACTGGTACTGAACGGCCATCTGCGATGTGCCGTGAGTAACTTTTCGACATAGGGTACTTATACGCAGTTTTTGCTCCATATTTAATTTGCCCTCTGCTGCAATAGAGCACAATTCGCTTAGGCACTGCTCAATGGACAAAATCCAGTTCTGGATTTCCGGCGTCGATATCGCTTTTATCATGACATCATCTCTTTGGCTGGGCGGTTGAGGGTGAGGTGCGGGTGCGGGCTCGGGTGCAGATGCGGGTGTAGGAGGTGGGCTCCAAGCACATCTGCCACTAAAGGGTCTGGTTGCGGGGTGCCAGGGCAGAAAACCTCCACGTGTGCCTGGGGACTGGAGTTCCTTTCTGGATACGTCCGGGGGGAAGACCAGTTTTCGGGCCGGTGCATCCTGGGGTGCGGGCAGCTATTTCTCAGTGGGATTTTTTCCCAATGAGATCTCGCTGCCCGCATGCTAATGTTCTGCCAAGAGGAACGCTCCACACAAGCCGCTATGAGGAGCAGAGCGGCTACTGTGTGGAGTAAGAGCGGGCCTGGTGTGCACTTACCCTGCCGCCGGGCAGGCAGGAGGGGATAACCCCCCCTCCTGCCACCGTTAATATCGTAGCCCCGAAGATTGTCAAGGTCATGTCTCTGACTTTTGACGGGGGTCGAGGGTCTTGGCTTAACCGCCCGGACCGCGAGGAAGATTAACCTCTATAAAAAATTCCCCAAACCTCCAAGCGGCGGCGCACCGTGAGGGAGGTAGTAAGCTTGGCTAATGGGTAGCTTGATTTAGTCGCTAGTGCGAACCACCGAAATTTGAGCAGGTAAACAAAGTTTAAAACTCGTGGGAACAATATGGAAAAATTTTTAAAACCCAAAACCACAATCGACGAAGAGAGGAGTGATGCGGGGTCGGAGTCCGACGCCGCATCCGGAGGAGGGAGCACGGGAGGCTCAGTGAGCCCTTGCCGTGCCCAGGAGACGGCCGCTGCCAAGAGAAAGGCACAGAGCAAGCGGCCAAGGTCAGTGGACGGCCAGGGGTCGTCCTCTGACTGGGAGCTGGCTTCAGCCAGGAAGATCCCCACCAGCAGGCGCGGAGGAGCCCGAGAGCGAGGCTTAGGGAGGGGGCTCACTGCTCGGGAGGCGGCTGAAAAAGCGAAGGAGCCCGCAAAAAAGGAGGGGGGGACCGGTCGCGTGGTCGAATCAGGGCCCTCAAGCGACGAGGCGGCTGAGGTAAGCGGTGGCCCTGAAGCGGACCGCATAAAGAGGTTTGCGGCGGTCGTGGAGGCCGCGATCCGGGACGTGGCCCTTAAGAAGTTGCAAACTTCGAAAAACAGGGCCATAGTCTCGGCAAAGGCCTCCATCTTGGCGGCAGCGGAGGCCATCCACTTCGGGCCTCCGCCGGACGGCATGTCCGAAATGCGGGCGGAGGTGGCCCGCTTGACGGCTGCCATGGAGCTCCTCCGAAAGGAGAACGAGGAGCTCCGAGCGGACCTGGCCGGGCTGCGAGCAGCCGGCCCCCGGGAAGTGCCGCAGGAGGGGCCGCAACAGGGGCGGCCAGTACCTGCTGAGGACCGGGTCCTGAACCTGGTGCGGCAGGAGCTGGCTGCCTTTCAGAGCCGGTTCTCCGCCCTGGAGGCCATCGTCCTGCGCCCCCCGCTGGCGGCGGACCGGCCGGCCTCGGGCCAGCGGAAGGCGGTGTCGTATGCTGCCGCCGCGGCTGTCACAGCCACGGCCACGGGGCAAGCAGCAAAACGGACCGCCCCGAAACCCGCTAAGGCCACAGCCCCAGCCCCAGCCCCAGCCCCAGCCCCTGCCCCTGCCCCGGTGGCAAAACGGCCGCCCCAACCGCCTCCTGCATCGCCTCCGGCCGACGCCGATTGGCAGGTGGCCGGGCAGAAAAGGAAGGCGAGCAAGGCTGCAAGGGCGGCCAAAAGAAGAGAGAGGCGGCAACGGCGCAAGGAGCGAGGCGTCGCGGCTAGGCTTCGTGCCCCAAAGACCGCAGCTGTAGTGATCACACTACAGCCGGAAGCGGAGAAGAAGGGCATGTCCTACCGCGACGTGCTTGCCAAGGCTAGGGCGGCGGTGAACCTGCAGGAGCTCGGCGTTGCTGAGGGCATCCGGCTAAGGGTCACTGCGACTGGGGCCCGGATGCTGGAGGTCCCTGGTGCGGCTAGCGGCCCGACTGCTGACGCTCTGGCCGAAAGGCTTAGAGCGTCCTTAAATGCGGACGAGGCCCGAGTGTCCAGACCCACCAAGAGCGCTGACGTGCGCATTCTGGGTCTGGATGACTCTGCGACGGTGGAAGAGGTGGTGGCCGCCATCGTTAGGACTGGGGGATGCTCTGCCGAGCAGGTGAGGGCGGGCACTCTCCGTCCTGACTCCACGGGGATGCAAGCCATCACGGTGAGCTGCCCCGTGTCGGTGGCCCAAAAGCTAGCCGGGGAGGGCCGAAGGCTCCTGGTGGGCTGGGTTTCCGCGCAGGTGAAACTGCTGGAGCCCAGACCTCTGAGGTGCTTCCGCTGCCATGTGGGCAGCCACGTGGGGGCTAAATGCACCTCGGAGGTGGACCGCAGCAATCTATGTTTCCGCTGTGGTCAGCCCGGACACAAGGCCGGCTCGTGCAACGCCATGCCGCACTGCTATGCATGTGCGGCAGCCGGCAAGCCGGCCGATCACCGGGCTGGGAGCAAGGCGTGCGCTCCACCCGCCAAAGCCAGGGGCAGGGGCAAGCCCTCCACCACCGCCGTCGCCGCCGCAGCCGCCGCCACCACCGCCGTCGCCGCTGCCGCCTCCACCGTGACCGCCGCCGCATCTGCCGTGGCTGGGCCCTTACAGGGGGATCGGGAGGCTGATATGGAGTGCTAATATAGCACCATATCGCCTCCTCCAGGCGAACATCAACCACTGCGCCTCCGCTCAGGATCTGTTGCTCCAGAGCATGGCGCAGTGGTCGATTAACATCGCCGTGGTCGCTGAGCCGTACTTTGTCCCGCCCAGAGACGACTGGGTGGAGGACCTGAGCGGCTCAGTGACCCTAATTTCGTCGGCCGCCGCCGGTACCCCGTCCCTCGAGGCTGTCAAGAGAGGACAGGGTTGCGTGGCAGCACGGTTCGGGGAGATAGTCGTGGTTGGGGTATACTTCTCCCCGAGCCGAACTCTCGCCGAGTTCCACAACTCCCTCGCGGAGTTGAGAGTCGTCGTCGTCGGATTCCGTTCCCTCCCCGTGCTTGTCCTCGGGGACTTCAATGCCAAGAATGTGGCTTGGGGTTCCCGGCATACGGACACACGGGGCAGAATGGTGGAGGACTGGGCTCTGGAGACAGGCCTGGTCGTCCTAAACCGGGGTTCGGTCCCAACATGCGTGCGGATGCGGGGTGAATCAGTGGTGGACATCTCGTTCGCCAGCCCCGCCTTGTCGCCGCATGTCGTCAACTGGCGTGTCTTGGAGGAGGTGGAGACCTATTCCGACCACCGGTATATCCGGTTCGACGTCTCCGCCCAGACCTCGAGCGCGCCGGTCCGACCGACCCTGGGTGGTCCGCGGTGGGCGCTGAAGCAGCTGGACCGGGAGCTCCTCCTGGAAGCCTCGATCGTGCAGGCCTGGGTGTCACCACCGGACAGGCCTGCTGACATCAACGACGAGGCAGAGTGGTTCCGGGAGGCCATGTCCGAAATATGTGACGTGGCAATGCCCCGGGTCCGGCCCGGACGCGCCCGGCGCCAGGTGTACTGGTGGTCGCCGGAGTTGACGTCTCTGCGAGAGGCGTGCGTGGCTGCGCGACGCCGGTACACCAGGCACCGCAGGCTCCGTATCCGCCCTCCGGATACGGAAGCCGTGCAGGCGGAGCTGTACGAGGGGTACAGAGCGGCGAAGACCGCCCTCCGAGCGGAGATCTTGCGGGCCAGGGGGCTGGCCCGCGAGGAGTCGCTGGGGACTCTGAACAGAGACCCGTGGGGACGCCCCTACAAGATGGTGCGGGATAAACTCCGCCCATGGGCTCCCCCGCTGACGCAGAGTCTCCGGCCCCAGCTCGTGGAGGACGTGGTGAGCGCTCTGTTCCCTTCGCGTGGGGAACATACTCCCCCGTCCATGGCTCCGCCTCCTGCGATGCCAGATGCGGACCACACCGACGACGACGACGATGCTCCGGAGGTGACCGAGGTAGAGTTGAGAGTGGCGGTACGTAGGCTGAATGCCAGAAACACCGCCCCAGGACCCGACGGCTTACCTGGAAAAGCCTGGGTCCTGGCCTTGGAGGCTCTCGGGCCTCGACTAAGGGGGCTACTAAGCGCATGCTTGGAGAGGGGCCGGTTCCCACTTCGTTGGAATACGGGGAAACTGGTCCTCATCAAGAAGCCGGGGCGCCCTGCGGACTCTCCGTCCGCTTACCGGCCCATCGTGCTGCTCGACGAGGTGGGCAAGCTCTTTGAAAGAGTAATTGCAGACCGCCTTGCCGGGCAGCTGGTGCGGGTGGGGCCAGATTTGGCGGAGAGCCAGTTTAGTTTCCGCAGGGGGCGCTCTACGGTAGATGCCATCATGCGCGTGCGAGCCCTCACGACGGGGGATGCTGTGGCCCGGGGTGGGGTCGTCTTGGCGGTGTCTCTAGACATCGCCAATGCCTTCAATACCCTGCCCTGGAGTTGCATCAGGGAGGCACTCGGGTATCACCGGATGCCGACCTACCTCCGTCGCATTGTCGAGGCCTATTTGACGGACAGGGCCGTCATCTACCCCGGTCACCGGGGAGAGTGGAACCGGCGAGAGATGTCGTGCGGTGTCCCACAGGGATCGGTCCTAGGGCCGCATCTGTGGGATATCGGATACGACTGGGTGCTGCGCGCCGACCTCCCTGATGGCGTCAGCGTAGTTTGCTACGCTGACGACACGCTGGTCCTGGCGCAGGGGAGGTCGCACCAGGCGGCGGCCGAAGCAGCGACACGCGGGGTTGCGACAATTGTCGAGAGGATCCGGCAATTGGGACTCGAGGTGGCATTGCACAAATCTGAGGCCATGTGTTTTCATGGTCCTCGGGACGCGCCACCGTCGGGTTCACAAATAACGGCGGGAGGGGTTCACATCGGCGTCGAGCTGACGATGAAGTACCTGGGACTCGTCCTCGACAGCCGGTGGAATTTCGTGGAGCACTTCCGACGTTTGGCTCCCAGACTGGAGCGGGCCGGGGCTGCCTTGAGGCGGCTCCTTCCCAATCTAGGGGGACCAAACGCCTCCTGCCGGAGGCTCTATGCGGGGGTCGTGCGGGCCATGGCCCTTTACGGGGCACCGATATGGGCGCGATCTTTGAGGCGGCGACCAGCCCGCCGGTTGATCGCGTCCCAAAGGGTCATGGCTGTCCGGCTCATTCGAGGATACCGCACGGTCTCCGCTGAGGCGGCGAGCCTCCTTGCCGGATTGCCGCCATGGGATCTGGAGGCCAAAGTCCTCGCCCACATATGGGAGTGGCGAGAGGAGGCAAAACGCCGGGGCGTTGCTCCGCTGCCGCGAGAAATCACGGCACAGCGGACAGAGCTCCGGCGGGATCTCATAGCGGCATGGAGAGTGCGATTGTCGCAACCCAGCGCTGGGCACGCCACAATTGCGGCGATAAGTCCCCTCTTTGAGGAGTGGCTAGAGAGGCGCCACGGCGCCCTCACCTTCCGCCTGACGCAGGTCCTCACCGGACACGGTTGTTTCGGGAGGTTCCTGTTCAGGATAAAGCGGGAGGAAACGCCAGGGTGTCACCACTGTGGGGATCGCCCGGAGGACACGGTGGAGCATACGGTGGAGGTCTGCCCGGCTTGGGCGGGACCCCGCCGTGTCCTCTTGGCGGCGATCGGCGGCGGCGACCTCTCGCGTCCGGCCCTCATACAGGCCATGGTCCGGAGCGAGAGTGAATGGGAGGCCGTCACCTCCTTCTGCGAAGCAGTTATGCTCGCGAAGGAGGAGGCGGAGCGTGCGAGGGAGAGGCAATCGCTGCACCCTCGCGCTCCTAGCCGCCGCAGGAGACGCCCTGGACGGGAGTCAACAGCCGACTCCCGGCCACCGTAGGCGCGGGCTTGCGGGCGGCGAGCTATGGGCAGCTCGCCGCCCGGTAAGGACCAGGCCCGGGTCGACGGCGCGTTGTGTTCCACGCGCGCCTCAAAGAGCTGTCAGCACGAACTGACGGGGTCCGCTAGGGCCGATGCCGCCGGGGCTGCGGGTTGTTCGAAAGAGATACCGTGGCCCCTGGCACAGGCAACTGAAGGAACACGGGTGGGTTTTAGTCAGTAAAAGTCTGACACTCCCTTCTGCTCCGCCCAGAGCGGGAGGAGTCATTTGATGATTTCCCACCCAGAAGAAAAAAAAAAAAAAAAAGGGTCTGGTTGCCATTGTGATACAAGTTATGTACTTGTTAATCACTACACATTTTCACACAGTAAACAATGTAGACATATTATGCCTACGTATGACACAGTTTGCTTTACTACCGGATATTTGGTAGATCCCGGTCACGATTTAGCAAGTGTTTATTTATTTATTTTAATAAACTTTCGACACGTCTGTTCACAACAAGAGTGCAACTGTTATTCAAAGTAAAGTCATACTAATATTTAAATCAGGTAATAAGAATGACGTTGGCAATTTCAGGCCTATTTATATCTTACCTGCATTTAGCAAAATATTTGAAAAGTTAATACTCAAGCAGTTGCTAAGACATTTTAATTAAAATAGCCTCCTCCATAGTGAGCAATATGGCTTTACAAAAGGTCGTTCAACTACAGATGCGAGTGTTGCTCTGCTAAGACACATATTTTGACGCATGGGAGAAATCGCAAAATGCTATTGGAGTTTTATGTGATCTCTCCAAAGCCTTTGATTGCGTGCACCATGACACGCTTTTGCGTAAGTTACGTCATTACGGTGTCCAAAACGAAGCTCTCAATGTAATAATTTCTTATTTACATAATAGGGTCCAATGTGTAGATGTTAATGGTGTAAAATCGTCCTAGCTACCAGTTCAGTTAGGTGTTCCGCAAGGCTCAATAGTGGGTCCATTCTTGTTCTTAGTATATATCAATGATTTACCATTCCATTTGAAGGGCATCTGTGATGTTGTACTGTTTGGAGATGATACCTCTCTTATTTTTAAAGTAGACAGGAATAGACAAGATTTTGACGACGTAAACAGTGCACTCTCAATAGTTACAGATTGGTTTACGTCAAATAACCTATTTCCAAACGCCAAGAAAACGAAATGTGTAAAGTTCGCCTTACCGAATCTTAGAAATCTAGGACCCAACGTCGTCTTAGATAAAGAGGTGCTTGAAACTGAAGGCTCGGCAATCTTTTTAGGACTAATAGTAGATGCCAAACTTCAGCGGCGACCTCATATATCAAGTCTAGCAGGAAGGTTCAGCTCGGCTGCCTACGCCATCAGGAAAGTAAGACAATACACTGACGTTGATACAGCTCGTTTAGTCCATTTTAGTTATTTTCACAGCGTTAAGTTCTACGGTATTCTGCTGTGGGGCAAAGCGGCTGATATACAAAATTTATTTGTTCTTGTAAAACGAGCTGTTCGAGCAATTTACCAGCTAGGTGCCAGAGTTTCTCTAAGAGATTTTTTTGAAGATATTGGTATTCTCACGGTTGCATCACAATTCATCTTTGCCAACATCTTATATATTAGGCAAAATTTACATTTGTGCACTAAAAAAAGTGATATTCATAGTGTTACCACTAGAAATAAGGACAAACTACGCGCCCCCTTTCACCGGCTTCACAAGGTTCATAACTCATTTGTTGGGCTTAGTGTAACCTTTTATAACAAGATACCCTCTTCTTTGCTAGACTTGCCTTTTAATGCGTTTAAAGCTCAAGTAAAATCCAACCTTTGTTCAAAGGCATACTATTCCATCAACGACTACTTACACAATAAGAATAGTTGGTCGCCCTAATTTAACGCAAGACAATATTTATGTTTTTTCTCCAGAATAAGCTTACTGACAGGTTATTGTTATTATAACTTATTTATGTATTTTACTTTAATGGTCTTAGTTTATCATTTGTGACTTCAAGTGACAGCTATGTGAACAGAACCCAGCAATGCATAAATATGTAAGCTGTCACGCCCTTTATGCCTGGAGGCTTTTATTTGGGTACCTAGTAAGTTTTAATTTACATTTTAATTATTTTTTAGCTTGAGTACGTATAGTTTTTATTATATTTGTTGGTATATTGGCGTGGCTAGCTGACATATGGCAAATAATTTAATTTTATGTTCTGGTCTTGTAATATTAATTATGAACATAGGTTCCTAGTATTGTATACAATCAACAATTTTCTAACTGAACAGACAGCTGTGCTGCTGGGGAGTTTGTTGCCCCACTTCTTCTTCCCAGCGATAGCACTAGGAAGTGGTGAAGGACGGGCGTTTTTGGGGGACTGTTTTTTATAATTTTGACGTTTGAAAAGTGCTGATTCTCAGCCTAATTTGAATAAATGACTTTGATTTTGATTTTGAATAGGGCCAAAAAAGTAATAGTACATATTATAAAACTGGTTTAGAAAATTAAGAGTCGATTTTTTTTTATAATGAGTTTTAAGTTTTACGAAGGCAGACTTGCCCGTAATTTTTTACCGTCAGCGGTATGTTATAACATTTCATTTTGTTTTCAGGTGCTATTCTAGCTTCTCCAACCACACGAAAAATAAAAGCTGCAATGACAAACATCATAAACACCACAGAAAATGAGGAGACACATGAAATCTTTACTGGGATTCATGCCACATTCTCGCAAGGAGATTATCATACTGTTGATGGTAAGTCAATAAAAATAGGACATACAATTTTATTATGAGATAAAATATCCTTCTGTATAATAAAAACATCATTTTTTAATCATACGACAAGACAAGACATGAATATTTGTTACGGTTTCATGAGATTCAATTAGGCTACATAATGCAAAAGTTAAGAAGGCTCATATTGGCATATTTATTTATGGACTAAATTAAAACTAATACTAATATTTTGATTACAGGCATTCCGCTTTCCAAAATTCATCAAACTTGGGCGCCAAATGAGCCAGATAACCAAAACAATAAAGAAAGCTGTCTCACTTTGAATAGTCATGGAGACTTAGCAGATCTTTCCTGTGAAGAAACTCGTCCTTATGTATGTTACCGTTCCGTGGACTCTAAACTAAGAGTCAACGAGTGTGGCACTACTGATCCAGGTAAATATACTCGAACAGATAGCCTGACCGGCTGGTCTTTATAATTTGCTATATTATATCTAGGGAGAGCTTACATTTCCTTTCTCATAGCAGTGACATACATTTACAAAACATTATTTTCAGAATACCGCTTGGATTCAAGAACAAACAGTTGCTACAAGTTTCACACAGTAGCAAGGAATTTCACCCGAGCCTTCTTCGCATGTTCTGCTGAAGGTGGCCATCTTGCTATTATAAACAGTGAAACCGAAGCCACAGTACTAAGAGAACTCTTTGCCAAATATCCTGGAGGACGTATGGTGGGAAATTTCTGGAAAGATGTAGCTTTTATTGGATTCCACAATTGGGGCGAACGTTGGGACTTTAGGACAATTCATGGTAATTATTCAGTATGGCATAACCTGACGTCATAATTATTATGATTAGTACTAATTGCAAAAACGGCCAAATAATTTTAATCATGAAAATATTTAAAATGCCTAGAAAAAGTAACAGTTATATACTACTAGTACAATACTAGTAACAGTTTTATTCGGAAGTGACGTTTGTTAGCTGATTGTTATAATAGTCCTCAGACCATATTTCGGCCATGGTGATTAATCTCGAGACTAGCCTTCGGCGCTGGAAATTTTATGCTGCGCATGACAAACGACTTAACGTACTTTCCGACGCACAGGGGTATCACACCGCTTACTTCCGAACTCTAGGCTGCTACTAAGAAATTTCTAATTGAAAAACCCAATAATACTTTTGTTGACCTGGGAATCGAGCCTAGGACCCCACGTTTAGCGTTTAGGAATCACGCTTGCAACCACGATACGGGGCAGTCATTGGGGTTTTTTTTAGGAGGTTATAATAATCCATAGACGCTATAACAATAATATTCTCTTTCCAGGCGAAACGCTTGCGGAAGCCGGGTACAGCAAATTTTCGGGAGGGGAGCCAAACAATTTTGCACCAGGTGAATCCTGTGGTGCTATGTACCGCTCGGCTCTATTAGATGACCTGTGGTGTGACCGGCCAGCACCATTTATCTGTGAGAAGAACCCAGATTATCCTGATACTTGCCGTGCAGATACTGAAGATGAACAGTGAGAAATGTCTATATGTCTTTCATTTCATGAGATATAGATATTTATTGTTATAAATAAAGTTTTATTTCTCTATTTGGTGTTGTTTTAATTTTTGGGGCTGATAACGAAAAGGTGGGACCTATATTTCCTTCAAAACATAGGTTTGGTTGGTGGTGGAAATAGAATGCTTCCTCTGGGGTACCACAGGGCTCCTAGGCCTTTGCTTTTATTGACGTGTAATTTGAGCATTTCAAGATATTATAACTAGTGTTAGTTCATATTTCATAAACATAAATGTGGCTGGCGTGAACACAGTGACTTGTCAACTTCTATGTTTTTTTTAATTGGCTTAATGTTTTATTCGCATTAGGAATTTATTTGAAAAAAAAAAAAATGCACCTGCAAATATACATAATCTTTGGAGCAATCGACTTTGGTATTAAGTTGACAGCTAACATTTTAACGTGTCTAACTTGACAAAACCATAACCTCATGTCAAATTAACAATTCGAACGAATGTTTTGTAAACGAACATTGATATATTCAAAGTCAAAATCATATCATTTATTTCAAATAGGCACATAAAAGGCACTTTTGAACGTCAAAAATTAAATTAAAATAAAATTGGTTCTAGTCGCCCCTTCCAAAAGAAAGTTTTCGTATGGAGAAGAATGGGCAAGAAACTCCACCGTTACTCTTTTAATAATAATAATACTACGGGGCTACAGAGGGGGGAAATAATCTGACCGCGTACCGTGATCGGATGCTCTCTTTTCCAGGTGCTTGAGCCAGCTGTCAACGTTACGGCACAACGACTGTCGGATCAGGTGTGGGTCATCCAGCGTAATCACATGCTAGATGACACTGTACTTGATCGCCTGCAACATGAAATGCAGAGTAGCCACGTCATCGCCCCCCCCCCGTCGCAGACTGCTGTTATGTAGTACTACCGCAGTCCAACACAAGTCATGCTGGCGAGGGAAGTAATGACAGGGCTACAAACGTAAGTACCCAGTTTAATGAGGAATTGAGGAGCGCTTTGGAGGGTGCGATTCAGGAATATCGTTTGCCCATGCATAACACAAATAGGGCGCTGGTGGCGGTCCTGGATTCGCAGCTGTCAAGCTATTTTGATACCTGCGAAAACCTCATCGATACGCATTCGTTTCTGTATTGTGCGGCTGTAGCGGCATGTCGTGTAGCTCACGTCAAATTTGCCAATGACTCTAGCTGCCAAGCTGGTACACCAAGCTGTTACGCCTGGTTCCGGTCGTGTAGCTCTAGTTCTACCGAAACCAGCTGTACCAGCTTCGCAAAGCAGGATTTAACGCCGTATTGGTGGGGCCAGGGCGCTTTATGGCAAACTAATCTGCTTCAGGGAGCGCAATACTCGCCCTAGAGTGATGCGCTTTGTGAGACGGGCGTTCTCAGGGACTGATATCAGTCCTCAAGACTATATGTCTTGTGTCACAGAGCGCATCGACCTGAATCGACCCGATTATCCTGAAGCAGAAAGTGTATGCATGGGCGAACCGTATTTGTTGGTATAAGCGGCGAGTAAAGCGATACACTAAGAATCGCACCTTCCAGAGCGATGAAAGGTGGGTTTATAGGGGTTGGGAGACACCAGACCAAGGTGTGGCTGACACGTGCCTGCCGGATGGTGATGCCGTGTGTTCCTTTTGGCGTAGTATCTGGTCGGCACCTGTCAGTCACATCAAAGGTGATTGGGCTCAAGAAGTCGAGCGAGCCTGTGATCCAATACCAGAAATGGAGGCTATTACCATCTGCCTCCAAGATGTAGCTCGTGCAGTCCGTCTGTTACCTAACTGGAAGTCTCCAGGGCCAGACGGGCTGCACAACTTTTGGATTAAATGGTTCTCAAGGTCGCACGCTCGCTTGGCATCTCAGTTCCAGACTGCTTTTGGAGTCTGGTTTGCTACCCCAATTCCTAACGACAGGCGTTACCCACCTGCTCCATAAATCAGGTAGCACCGCGGAACCCAAAAATAATAGGCCGATGATGTGACATCCATTTTGAGAGCTAAACTAAACAAACATATTGACACCAACGGTCCCGCGGTACTAAGGAGCTACTCCTCATTGATATGGCTATTAGACAACAGGTTCGTCGTTCCCAACAGGACTTGTCGACATGTTGGATAGATTATAAGAAGGGCTATGACTCGGTGCCACAGACATGGCTCATGAGGGTGCTGGATTTGTATAAAGTAGATGCAACTCTGCGTACCTTCCTGATGTCGTGTATGGGGCAATGGAGGACGATCCTTCGCTATCCAGAAAGTCGAAATATTCAGAGGAATAGCGAACCGATAAGGATCGTGCGAGGCATATTTCAGGGCGATAGTTTGAGTCCGCTTTGGTTCTGCTTAGCCTTGAATCCTCTAAGTGCAATGCTGGAGGATTCAGGTCTAGGTTACAGGCTGAGAAGAGGTAGTCAGGTTATATCGCACCTCCTCTACATGGATGACCTAAAACTCTTTGCTCCCAATCATTTGCAACTGATGGAGCGACTGAAAGTAAATGAAACCTACAGTAGTGCCATCAGGATGGAATTTGGTGTGGACAAATGTGCGGTCATGCATGTAAAGCGAGGGGAGATTGTTGCATCCGTGGGAACCCAATTCTCGGATTCCACAAACCTTAGAGCCCTCTCCACATCCGAAACCTGTAAGTATTTGAGTATGTCTGAGAGAGCCAAACGTGAAAACTGTGGTGCCATATATCGCTCGGGTCAACTAGACGACTTGTGGTGTGACAGGCCAGCAGCATTTATCTGTGAGAAGAGTCCAGACTTTTCAGCCGTTTGTAAAGCTATACCTGAAGAAGCAGATACGAGAAAATCCAATTCAGTGCTGTAAAGAAACAAATGTTGAAAATATAAATAATTATATTAAATGTTATAAAAATTAAATTTTTCTGTTTATAAAAAAAAAAAAAAAAATTGCCCTACACTAGGAATTTTTCCTGTATCACGGTAGGTGCGTTCACAAACATTTAAACTCACATACACAAACAGCCAGACCCGGAACAACTACGTATAGGCCATACAAAATAATATTTGTTCCGTGCGGGAATCGACACGAAACACGCAGCGCAGCAGTCAATCGCTTAACAACTGAGCCAACCGTGCCGTCAAAATTATTTATTCTGTTAACTCGGAATCACTTTTACAGGTCATTTTATAAAAAAAAATATAAATGCTAAATGAGGTCGGCGTTTCCTAACTGACTACTCTGAGAAGAAAGGCCGAAACAAACACTCAGAGGTCACCGTCTCTTTTAAAGTCCAGACATAATCTTGGTCAGGAATAAGTAATATTAACGATTATATAAATAAACGTCGAATTAAAATATACATACAGAACGAAATATCAATGTTTAAATAAATAAATGTTGAATTAAAAATTATGTTTTAAATTATTGCCCTAAGTGGTTCGAGGTGGCGCGGGAAAAGAGTTCCAGGAAGGACTTGGGGGAGGCCTTTGCATTGGAACAACATAGACTAAACAAAAAAAAAGTGGTTTTAGTTGACAATGAATAAAATATGAACAATGATCAATTTAAAAAAAAACTCATTATTGAGTTTGCAAGTCACCTCCTGCCAGTTTATCTATGTACTTTATATAAAACATTGGTCAGACAGACTAGGCTGTTCTTTCCACAGAGCTTAATGATCTGTTCACTTGAGTCACCCAAACCCATAATCCAATATCTTTATTTCCATATCCTCCACACACCACTACCCGGCGGTTGTCCCTAGATGCACTTGCATTGTGCGAACAGGGATAATCGTCGGTTGGTGCTTCATTTAATTAAAAACGTCTAACGGGCCTCTGCGAGTACCATGTTAAGGATGTTTTGATGTTTTAGCATTCAGGTATTATCTAAACTCGATTTCATTAATACAATATCATTAACGATTTATTTAAACAAACCGATAAGTAAGCTTTTTAATTAGGTACTAAGATATAGTTTTTCCTTCAGTTGTTGTTTTATATTATTATTATTTCCTGTGTCACTGGTTTCCAACTTTTATAGTGTTTTAAAGATATTATGATTCCGTTAAACGTATCTTCTACTGAATTTTCACTTTAATATTAGGTGTAATCGAGACTATAGCAAATCGTACATAAAAAGACAGGCCTATGCTCAGCAGTGATGATGATGAAAAGAGGTAAAAATTGGAATGCGCTATTACAAATTAAATACCATTTAAGACGTTTTTCCGTTGTATTTCGATGCTATGTCGGTTGAAAACAACATGGCACCATGATGAATAATAACAAATCAAAATTATTCCGTCATCATTTGGGAACCACTGACTCATGGCCTAATCTCTTCCGATAAAATAATGGAAACACCTATAAATAATTGTTACAACAATTCCATCGACCATGTGCCCTCAGTCCTCTCAAAATGGAGTCTTGGTTAAAATATTTTGTGTTACTGTTTTGCCTGAAGTTTATTGGTAAGATATTTTTCATTAATTAATTCGTTTTAAGAAGTTTTCTTGAAGTAATGCTTGCACTAAGCTACCATAATTGTATTGCTTTATAATTTGCTATCAAATCCTGCATTTTACAGTTCAATTTCCAATTTATTTGCAAGTATGTTTCTTCTATAAATCTCCATTAGCCATCATTCATCAGTCGTGTCTTCCTTATTAGCCCTAATTTTCATTTTTCACACAGTCGTCTCCTCTTTTTTTATTTCCATCTACATTCACACTTACGACTTTTCACATTGCGCCGCATCTCATGTCCTCGTCATTTCTATTCGCCAACAATCGGTAACTCCACAGCTTTCGACCTAACGTGGTTCTACAGAAACAGGTATTTCGTTTGATTTGATATATTATTTATGATTTCTTTTGCTTGAATTTTTAGAAGGATCGCAGTCATTCAGATGTGACTACGAATATAATTCAGCAGCCAGAGGATGGTTCAAACACATTGTTGTACCAGCGACTTGGATCGATGCTCGACTAAGATGTTCACTGGAAGGTAAGAACTTTTATATAATTTATAATATTATTCAATACTGTAATAGGGCAAAAAAAGAAATGTACACATATTATAAAACAGGTTTAGAAAATTAAGAGAAATTTTAAGAATGAGTTTTGAAGTTTTACGAAGGCAGACTTGCCTGGAGTGTTTGACTGTCAGCGGTATGTTATAACATTTGATTTTGTCATCAGGTGCTATTCTAGCTTCTCCAACCAAACGAAAAATTAAAGCTGCAATGACAAACATCATAAACACCACAGAAAATAAAACACATGAAATCTTTACTGGGATTCATGCTACATTCTCGCAAGGAGATTATCATACTGTTGATGGTAAGTAAGTCAGAATAGAACATACAATTTTATTATGAGATAAAATACCCTCATGTACAATAAAAACATCAGTTTTTAATCACATGACAAAACAAGACATGAATATTAGTTACGGTTTCATAAGATTCAATTAGGCTACGTAATGCAAAAGTTAAGGAGGCTCATATAAGCATATTTATTTATAGACTAAATTTAAACTAATACAGATATTTTAATTACAGGCATTGCGCTTTCCAAAATTAATCAAACTTGGGCGCCTAATGAGCCAGATAACAAAAACAATAAAGAAAGCTGTCTCACTTTGAATAGTCATGGAGACTTAGCAGATCTTTCCTGTGAAGAAACTCGTCCTTATGTATGTTACCGTTCCGTGGACTCTAAAGTAAGAGTCAACGAGTGTGGCACTACTGATCCAGGTAAATATACTCGAACAGATAGCCTAACAGACTGGTCTTTATAATTTGCTATATTATAACTAGGGAGAGTTTATATTTCCTTTCTCATAGCAGTGACATATATTTACAAAACATTATTTTCAGAATACCGCTTGGATTTAAGAACAAACAGTTGTTACAAATTTCACACAGTGCCAAGGAATTTCACCCGAGCCTTCTTCGCATGTTCTGCTGAAGGCGGCCATCTTGCTATTATAAACAGTGAAACCGAAGCCACAGTACTAAAAGAACTCTTTGCCAAATATCTTAGAGGACATATGGTGGGAAATTTCTGGAAAGATGTAGCTTTTATCGGATTCCACGATTGGGGTGAACGTTGGGACTATAGGACAATTCATGGTAATTATTTTGTATGGTATAACCTGACGTTATTATTATTATGATTCAAACTCAAACTCAAACTATTTATTTCTAATAAACCAATTACAGGCACTTTTGAATTGTCAAGGTCGGTCAGTCAAAAAGATGAAGCTAGTTGCCCATTCCAAAGCGTAGTAGGTACCTATGGAGAAGAACGGGCAAGAAACTCCATGGACACTCTTTTAAATCATAATAATATTGTTACAAAGTATTGGTTACATCATTCATGTTCAAAATTATGCATGTGAGAACGATGCAGAACGTTAAAAGCGTCCGTAATGAAAAGATAAAAAAAAACAATTCAAATATTAATTTAAATCAAAATAAGCCATGGCATGGATTATTACTAATTGCAAAAACGGCCAAATAATTTTAATCATGAATATATTTGAAATAGTAGAAAAGCCTAGAAAAAGTAACAGTTATATACTACTAGTACTATTTTACTAGTAGTATATAACTGTAACTTTTTCCGAATAAAACTGTTACTTTTTAACCAGTAACAGTTTTATTCGGAAATTTTGACGTTTGTTAGAAGATTGTTATAATAGTCCTCAGACCATATTTCGGCCATGGTGGTTAATCTCGAGACTAGCCTTCGGCGCCTGAAATTTTATGCTGCGCATGACAAACGACTTAACGTACTTTCCGACGCACAGGGGTATCACACCGCCAACTTCCGAACTCTAGGCTGTTACTAAGAAATTTCTAATTAAAAACCCAATAACACTTTTGTTGACCTGGGAATCGAACCTAGGTCCCCACGTTTAGCGTTTAGCAGTCACGCCTGCAACCACGATATGGGGCAGTCATTGAGGTTTTTTAGGAGGTTATAAAAATCCATAGTGACGCTATAACAATAATATTCTCTTTCCAGGTAAAACGCTTGCGGAAGCAGGATACAGCAAATTTTCGGTAGGGGAGCCAAACAAATTTGCACCAGGTGAAACCTGTGGTGCTATGTACCGCTCGGGTCTATTAAATGACCTGTGGTGTGACCGGCCAGCACCATTTATCTGTGAGAAGAACCCAGATTATCCTGATACTTGCCGTGCAAATACTGAAGATGAGCAATCAGAAATGGGCTGTGATATGAACAAGAAATGAATTGAATGAGATATACATATAATATAATATCTTAAACTCTTTCATTTCATGAGATATAGATATTTATTTGTTAAAAATAAAGTTTTGTCTGTGTATTTGGTGTTGTTTTAATTTTTGGGGCTGATAACGAAAAGGTGGGACCCATATTTCCTTCAAAACATAAGTTTAGTTGGTGGTGGAAATAGAATGCTTCCTCTGGGGTACCACAGGGCTCCTAGGCCTTTGCTTGTATTGTCATGTAATTTGAGCATTTCAGGGTCAACTAGGCCGGCGTGAACACAGTGACTTGTCGACTTTTATGTTTTTTTTTTTATTGGCTTAATGCTTTCTTTGCATGAGGAATTTATATGAAAAAAATTACAGCTCCAAATATACATAATCTTTGGAGCAATCGACTTTGGTATTAAGTTGACATCTGGCATTTTAACATGTCTAACTTGACAAAAGGTTCCCCTGTAAGGATGGATGTAAGTTGGAAATAAATAAATAATAAATAAATAAATAAAAACTCATGTCAAATTATCAATTCGAACGAATGGTTTTCTAAAAGAACATTGATATTTTTAATGTCAAAGTCAAATCGTTTATTTCGAATAGGCACATAAAAGGCACTTTTGAACGTCAAAAATAAAATAAAAATAAAATTGATTCTAGTCGCCCCTTACAAAAGGTAGTTTTCGTATGGAGAAGAATGGGCAAGAAATTCCACCGTTACTCTTTTAATTTTTTTTACAATATTTTGCATACATTAATTATATAATTATATCTGAAGACGATGCACTCAAAATATTTTTTTTATTTTCATTTATTGTTTCCAAGCATTCTTATCTTGGATATAATCCTCTAATTTGTTATATCCTTGCTTACAAAGTGTAATTTTAATAAAAGTTTTAAATTTTCTTTTATTTAATTGCAATTTTGTTATACCTATACTTACTCAGTAACCAAAATAATATTCGTTGCTTGATATCTCAACTTATACACATAAAAGTATTTTAAATAGACAAATTGAGATGTCAAATTATGGTCAACCGAAGTATTTCTGTTTTAATCGTGATATATTGATATGTCCGGTTACAGCCGATTAAATTCTGAACCCCCGAATGTAATAAATATAGTTATCACTACATGTCGGTTAAGGATAATTTCCACCAAACGGCTCACACCAAATTGGATCGGAAAGGATACGAACGGATGCGGTGACAGCCGATCGCGTCCGGCAGGATGACGACGCATACGATCGGCTCCGTACCGTTGCTTGCGAACGTATCCGTTTCTGCGCCTAGTCAAATAGTTTCGGCCCTGCCGTGTTGTTGTGTTCTAATTTTTTAATTTGATTCGATCGGATACGACAACAGGCGAACGGAGCCAATCGCGCGTCGCAGCATACTTTTGGCTACGATTGCATGTCGCGGAAGACGTGCGCGGCGAAGCTGCTGTGCGCGGCTTGGTAATGTATACTTTAAATACCCTGTGTACACGATTTAATATCGTTTAAAGATTGTAAAATCCGTTCCTATCTGATGCGATGCGAGCCGTTTGGTGGAAATCATCCTTGCAATAACTTTAGCATTAAATGAATGTGTTCAGTTGCAACTTATGACGAGACGGAATTTGTTTCTCTTAATAGATAAATAGAAGTAGGATAGAAAGATTCTTAAGTCTTGATTTTTGGCTTGCGGTTCTGACACGTTAAGCGATTCCGTTAATAGGCGGCCAGATGAATTAATAATCGAAATAATTGACTGTGGATTATAAGTTATCTACTATATCAATATTGTCCTACAGTTGTAAATCGATTAAGCGATCAAATATTGCCACCACCATCCTCACCCTTTTACCACCGGACAACCAGACGTACTGCAGCGTCCACACTTAGTTGATATCCCGACGAATCGTAAAGTCACGAGCACCAATATGTCAACACTTGGCAACTTTCAATTGGGATTTTTCGTGAAATACCGAATGCAACGTTAAAATACGAGACGTTACATAAACCTATGGGTTCGAAAATGCTATGTTCGTAATAACATAAAATTTCATTAAAAAATAAAGGAGTTAATCGCTTTTGAATAAAGCTGAGTGTATACATACTTTTGTTCGTGACTGTACTCAGCGTTTCTCCTCGACGTTTATTATGCGCACACCCAAAGTGTGGAACTCTCTGCCCACATCTGTGTTCCCCTCCCACATTTAAGCCATCTGCCTTCAAAGCAAGAGTGAATAGGCATCTTCTGGGCACGCTCGTTCCATCATAGACCTAATCCATCGCTTTCCATCAAGCGTGATCGAGGTCAAGAGCAGGCCCATTTAGCAATAAATAAAGCAATCTTTTATCGACGCATTGCTGTTCCATTGCTGGTACACAGGCAGGTAAGAGGTAGGTAAGAGGGAGTGGGCCATAATCCACCACGAATGTCACATGTCTTAGAATTTTGGTTCTAGGGCATGTCGGTTTCCTCACAATTTTGAAAGCAGTGGAGATGAAATAATGTACACAAAGTAAAGTGCCTGCTTGGGGTTTGAACCCACAACCTAAACTCGTAAATCACGGCCGTTATCACACTCACTGATATTTTGTAACCTAGAATAAAATTGTAATTAATTCCTAGTTGATTTCCTCATTATCTGCCTCATCTGCCTAGTCTTTTCCCAATTATGTTGGGGTCTGCTTCCAGTCTAACCGGATGCAGCTGAATACCAGTATTTTACATGGAGCCATTGCCTACCTGACCTCCACAACCCAGTTACTGGGTAATACGATACCCCTTGGTAAGACTGGTTGTCGGACTTTCGGGCTTCTGACTACCTGTAACGACTGTCAAAGATCCACGAATGACAGCCGGGATCAACGGCTTAACGTGCTTTCCGAGGCACGGCGGGGCCTAGTTGATTTCCTCATATAAATAAATTAACATCATGCTTTGAGGTTGTTTTCATTTAATAAATACAATCATTTATACGTTTTATTTGAGAATAATATAATCAACTTGTTTTTCAAGTGTTCACCGTATGCATTTCGTTATTCATTTATTTATAAACAGCAATTTCAATAAGGTAATTTGTTTAAATTAATGACTATTTCTTGTTATTTCGTTCGTATGTCAGTGGCTCTCAAATACTTATGAACAGGCGCCAGCATATCAAGCTACCCAAAACTGTCAAATTTTCCCAAACAATCTGTCGTGTAGCGACAAGTAAAACTGAACTTATAAAACCAAGGGTAAAATTAAAATTAAAGGAAGGGAGGTAGAAAACAATTAAAGGTATATTTATAAGAAATTAAAGATAGAGATGGACTGAAGAGTGGTGTGTCGTATGTGGAGGTGGGGTGTATGGATGACGATGCGTGATAGGTGGGCTGAGGAGGCTGAGGAGGTAATCCAGTTGGAGGGAGGTATACGCGAGACAGGTGCCGGCGACAGGTGCAGGAACAGATGCAGGTGCAGGAACAGGTGCAGATGCAGGTACAGGAGCAGGAGCAGGTGAGGGCAGGTGCTGGTGCGTGTGCGGCACGGCGGACACCCTTAGGAGGGCCCACGCAGCAGGGCAGGACGCAGCACCTGTCGCTGACGCTGTCAGCCGCCAGGTGAGGCGCCCCTCTGATGAGGCGCGGCCCAATAGTCTTAGGAGCCCTTCACGGAGGACGGAAGACGGAGGCGTAGGCAGGGTCGGTCAGGTACCGGAGCAAAGAAGTACGCTGGATAATCCCGCGATAGGTAGCCCTGGAGTATCAGGCTCTTTATAGTATCCGCTTTAGAGGTGAAACCCGAACTGATCCTTGCATTGCGTGGATCTATAATGTCAGCTCGTAGAATAACATCATGTAGAAAATATGAATTTGAGATATGAAAATGGCCAGTGATTTATTTTAATAAGTATTTTAGTAAGCATACCTATATACAATCAGCTAAAAAGATACAGGCCGGTAAGGATTTGAAAGGAATGTTGCCATGGCGACGTATTAAACGTCGTTGTCAAAGCTATCATAATAAAATATATTATTAATAAAATACAATAAAATCTACAGTTATTTTGTATTAGAAGTATAGTGTTTATACGAAAAATGATTTCCATCAATGTGGGCGAAATTACCAAGGCTTGGATGTCACTAAATCGTCATAGTCTCATGTTAAAGTTGGAGCTGTGTCTGTGTACTGATTGTGGATAAAACGTGTCGTAAGAAATAATCAGAACAGCGCCTAACGGTAACAGAATGCTTGTTCTGACCTGGAGGAATGAATGAAGGTAGCTGTGGGTATGTACATTATGTTACAAATCTTAAACCGTAATGCTTTAGCGATAAAGTTGAAAATTTATTAAAGAAATTTGACAGATTGTTGTAGCTTGATGTGCTGACGTCTGTACAACAACATTTCGCATCTGTCTGGAGAACTTGAACAGTAGTTTCTTCAAGTCCTACAAACAAAGGTAAAATGTGTGAAATTAAAGACGGAGTGCATCAAGGCTTCATAATAAGCCCAGTGCACAATGATAAATGTCTTATTTATCTGTATGTAGGTTTACACACTGGTCTCACTAGAAGTAACACTGTCACTAGAAATCACAAATGATATACAACCCATTAACCATTCAAGTAAAATAAATAAAACGGGTGGGGTCCGGGGACTCTCGGTAGGAACGAAATTCTCGTGCTACTAATGAAATAATGGTATAATGTAATAATGAAAATACAAGAGGCTGTAAAAATTTTCAAATTTTCCCAGCCGTCAACTTGGATTTTAATTTTGACTTCATTACCGGCTTCAGCACCCTCGAAAAACATGAAAACGATACCTTGACAAAAAATTTAAAAATTTACTATTAATATCAATTCTACTATAAATGCGACTGTAACTAAGACTGTTTGTTTGCTACCTTTTCACACCTTAACGGCCGAACGGGTGGCAAGGCCACCATGTGACCATGAAACCATAGCCTAGGTACAACCCAAGTGGGTTAAGACGAAGGATACTTGTCATGTCAATAGTACGTTCCTGTGGGATTATTTTCGACCTCCATGCGACCGAAGCCGCTTGCAAAAGCTAGTATTATATATTATTAATTGTCACATAATAATTGAGAACCACTGACTTAAAGAGTCATGTCTGCTGACACGGTAATTGGAATTGCCTATAAATAATAGCTGTAATAATTGCATCACCATACATTGCATTTCAATCCTTACAGGATGAAGTATTGTTTGAAATATTTGATGTTACTATTCTGCCTGAATTTTATTGGTAAGCTGTTTTAATTTGAGCATTAGAGATTGAATAATATTTACCGTTTGATTTAAACAATTTTGATCAGAATGCCGTTTATTATATTATACGTTTTAAAATAATTTTGTTTGTATTTTAGAGGGATCATTCAGGTGTGACTACAAATACAGTTCAAAAGCGAAAGCATGGTTCAAATCCTTTGTTATACCAGCAACTTGGTTTGATGCCCGACTGCGATGCTCACTGGAAGGTAAGTTACTTATTTTATAATATCTTATACCAGGAGATAAGAAAAGTTGGTCGAGTGATCGTAAGCGTGATTGCTGACCATGGTCTTGGGTATATTTATAATATGGGTAAAGTGTTTTTTGGTTTGTCTATCAGAAAATTATTCAATAACAGTCTCACCTCCAATTACATTTGAATTTTTACCACTTATCAAATTATATGCTCGATGTTATTTTTGCTGTCATCAGGTGCAGTTCTAGCTTCCCCAACCACACCAGAAATACAAGCTGAAATGAGAAACATCATAAATAACTCCAACCCGGAATATATTTACTATACCGGGATTCATGCCACTTTCTCTCAAGGAGATTACTATACGATTGAAGGTTAGTGAATTTATTAAAGATGATTTATTATAATGTAACTAAGAATAAAAAAATAAGAGTTGATATAGAAACTGTTATCAACTTTCTGCCCTTCTCCGATGTAACAAGGGGTCGGCGCAACATGTTGCCTTCTTCCATTCTCCCCTGTCAACCGTCCTACCGTCATTGACTTCCTTTTCTTTTATATAATTTCTCTCACAATCTACTTATCTTTTCATTGGCTTTCACCTCCCTATCCATCTATCAACATATATATTTATCCCTCTTTCAAAAGAACGATAAATGATTGTCGTTTATTTGATATAGACAAGATAAAGGTGCTTTTTGCACCTAGTACATTTAAGGAAATTCCAAATTGAGTAAATAACCCTCTGACCATCCAATGAGTTCGCTCCTACCCTGTAAAAACAGAAGGATCTAAGATATTAAATCAGGAGCATGAGGTGAACCGTCTTTTGGTTTCCGTAAAACATAATGTAGATTGTAAATAAATACTTTAGCAGCGAAATAATTCGTATTATAACTTCATTGTAATTGAAACGTTAAATATAACATAATTTATATCAATGCAATTACAGGTACGCCGCTCTCGGAAATTTCAGTAACTTGGGCTAAAAATGAGCCCGATAATAAGGACAATAAAGAAAGCTGTATCACTTTTAATGGTGTTGGAGAAGTAGCAGATCATCGCTGTGATGTGACTCGCCCTTACATCTGTTACCACTCCATGAGCTTTCAAGTAGGATTTAGTGAGTGCGGCACTGTCGATCCAGGTGAATATACTCGGAGGTATAAGCTGACAGTGTTTTGAATTTGTTGAAGTGACAGTTTCTTTTATGGCGTATGTACCTCTGCCATCTGCAAAGACGCAAACAAATTATAATTTGTATAACATTTTGTTTTCAGATTACCACTTGGATAAAAGAACTGGCAAATGTTACAAGTTTCATTCAGCTCCACGAAATTTCTCCCGAGCCTTCTTCACATGTTCAGCTGAAGGTGGCCACCTTGCTATTATAAACAGTGAAACTGAAGCCACAGTGATAAAGGAACTTTTCACCAAATATCCCGGCGAACGTATGGTGGGAAATTTCTGGAAAGATGTAGCTATTATCGGTTTTCACGATTGGGGTGAAAGATTTGATTGGAGGACTATTCATGGTATTTTATATCATCTTATTTACATCATCATCATTCTCGTACCCTTATCCCAATTTATTCGTGGTCGGTGCAACATGTATTTTTCTTCCATACTCCTCTATTAGCCGCCATCTCGACAGTCACCCCCTTTCTAACCATATCATCATTCACACAGGCCATCCATCGTTTCTTTGGTCTTCCCCTACTCTTATAGCCATCGACATTTATACTCAAAACTTTTCTCATGACATTTTCCTCATTCCTCCATATTACATGCCCATACCATGACAACCGATTGTCTTCTTTACATAATGAGTAAAAATATATAGTTACATGTGACCTTAAGTGGGAAGAACACGATATCCCAATTTTAAAAGAGAGAGCAGTCTTCTACTATCTGTATACCCATACTAATATTAAATGTCATGCAAACGTAACCATAACTAAGTCATTATAGCCCGACAGTAAGTGGGTCTAGAACCTTGGACAATATTATTCCCTGGCCTGGGCAATAATATTACTATCAACAAAAAATTCGAAGTAAGACTTTTACCCAGAAACCCTAATTTTCACACAAAACGTGTGAAAATTTGGTTATTCCTTTCGGAGATGAAATTGTCTTAGGCGAGCTTTAATCATTTGCTCCACTCATGATTCTAGACTTAGTCACTCGCTGCGCTCGGGAGTTATCTCTAGTTTCGTCATTACGCTCCGGATACCAATATAGCGCCCGTAACATAAAACACTACTTTATTCCTTTGCTGAATAATCTACCACAGATTTCCTTTTCAGGCCAAACGTTAACGGAAGCAGGATACAGCAAATTTGCTCCAGTGCAGCCAGACAATGCAGCACCAGGGGAATTCTGTGGTTCGATTTTCCGTTCGGGACTCTTGAACGATTTGTGGTGTGACAAACTAGCTGTATTTATCTGTGAGAAGAGTCCAGGTTATCCTGACGCGTGTCCTGTTTTACCTGAAAATTCACGATACAATTAATCAATAATAATTCGTTCATAAAATGTATGATTACAGCAATAAATGTCTACTATGTGTAATATTTTAAACTATCATTATTTTATTTTTATGAATATAAGTAATATAAGTCATACCTGCCATCGCCCAGTGGAACTTCCACTGAGTAACGGACATGACGCAATCAGTAATAATGATGTTACACTGATATTATTTAATTCCACTACACAACATACAGTTATTATAACTTTCGAAGAGAGCTTTTGAAATGAAACCATCTTACGTAATTCAAGCGAAAAATCTTTGACATGTGCATTCTTCCCACTCCACTCCTAGACTTAATCTTTGACTCAAGTCTCAGTCAATTTCAGTCAAAGATGACTGTTGTTAAAGTTGTTAAAGTCAAAAAGACGCTAAGTTGGACTGCGTATGCTCAATGAACTGAGCCCTGACACAGCTAGAAGGCGTCGCGGCAGCGTCCGAACGCTATCCAGCTGGATAAAACAAATGACCAGTATTCCATATTAGCCTGGGATCGATAGAGCTGAAATTCATCGGAAGAAACCGTTGCGAAGGAGAGGGATAATGCAGTTTGGTTTGTTCTTAGTTTTCTTTTACTTGAAGCTATAGAAAGAATACAAGGTGGCAGGGACATTGACGCGCAACCTGTTACCATGGATCTAAAACGCATGATTCTAAACACTCTCACGTCGATAGATTTCATTGGATATTTAAAAAAAAGTTAGCTGTTCTATATATTTTGACCGCGTAGGTATTGCATTTTCCTATGAAATAACAAATTTTTTTTTGTTAACCGTCAGAAAATTTCTACACTAGGGGGTCTAAAATCATGTGCTTAATTTATGGTTACAGGTTGCGCGTCGATGTCCCTGCCACCCGGTATAATAATAATTTGATCAATATTCTGTTGAACTAAATGCTCGTGCTTGTTGTCAAAAGTGACGAAAGAAGAGGCCGAAAGATTATGTATTAACAAAATTATCAGTAGACTTAGATGACGATTTTATTGAACTGAATGATTCATCATCACCTGCGTAGTCTTTTCCCAACTTTGTTGGTGTCGGCTTCCAGTCTAACCGGATGCAGCTGAGTACTAGTATTTTACATGGAGCGACTGCCTATCTGACCTCCACAACCCAGTTACTGGGTAATACGTTACCCCTTGGTGAGACTGAGAATGTAAGATGAATGATTGTTGATTGATTAGGTTTAACTGCTAGCATAAATGTTATGTTTAAATACATGTTGACAAAGTTGGTGTGGTAAAAATTCTGCAGCTGATCCTTCAGTAAGTTGATTTTATGTATTATTTTTTGGTCTCCTTTACTCTTTCACACGTTGTCTACATCTCTCTATCTATTGTCCTATCGTAGGTGCTGGAAGAGATTTTCATAACTTTTTACGATATTACGCGTCGGGAATTTGAATATAATGTGGCGAAAAGTCAGTTCATGGTTTTTGAGGCCGGCTCTAAATGTCCTATAGACTGCTATATGATGGGAGGTACTGACCTCCCATCAAACTATACGGGGTTCCCTTGGTCAGGGTGGACCATTTCAAATACTTGGGGCATGTAGTAACATCCGGTCTCAGAGATGATGCGGATATCGAGAGGGAGCGGAGGGTCTTGGCTGTAAGAGGTAACATGATAGCTCGCAGGTTTGCGCGTTGTTCAGGGTCGGTCAAGCAGACCCTTTTCAGGGCTTATTGTACCTCTCTGTACACGTGCAGCTTGTGGGTAAATCACACTCAAAAAGCATACGAAGCCCTCCGCATCCAATATAATAACGCATTCAGAGCGCTGATGGGGCTGCCGCGACATTGTAGTGCCTCGGGCATGTTCGCCGTCGCTAGCGTCGACTGCTTCTATGCAACGATGCGTAAGCGAAGCGCGTCCCTGGTACGCAGAGTTCGCGGCAGCTCCTACAGCGTGCTAGTGATGATAGCCGGTAGGCTCGACTGTCCGTATATCAGACGGTGCAGTGACTTGCACGTCACCTACAGTCGTCGGCTGTCAATATGAAAATGTTTTGTGTGGTTATTGTTTTGTGTTGTACCTATTGTAATGTAATGTATAATGTATTTAGGATGTTCTAGTGTAAAATTTGTGCTATATTTAATTTCTGTGTATTAATGAGTCCTTGTTATTGACAAATAAATGAATTATATTATTTGATTTTTGAACATAGAATTTAATTTAAAGTAAAAAAGTGTTGATATTGTTTTATTCCCTTTACATGACATTCCGTTTCAAACGATATGATTAATATGACCTTGAATTTTGAAAGTGTCATGATCACGTCTTTCAAAAAACATGTAAAAATATTATACTTTGCCGATTCTACATTAATTAAAAATAACTAGAATAAAATAGAATAGAATTTTTATTTAATCGATTATCATTTTTAAGAGCAAGAATGGCCGTTCGTGTATGACATGTCAAACAAAATAAAGTACCTAGTTTTTAGATTATTTCGATTTTTTTTTAAATCTCCTAAACGGGTTTTGTTAACGAAAATAACTTTTGTAGGAGTTAATATGATAAATGTAGTCTATAAAAACAAAGTTTGACTTTGATGCAGCATGGTAAGGGATTACATATATCCATGGGCATTGTCCTTTAAACACAATAAAGAGCAAAGCTTTTGTGTTATAAATATAGATTATACTTCAGTATCTAATATTATTTTCCTGTGTCAGCGGTTTTCAAATATATAAAGTTTTGAATACAAGATGATTTTACTTGTATTATTTATTTTGAGCAGTGGTAACAGCCGCGACTTATGAGTTGCAGGTCGAGGGTTCGAACCCGAGCAGGTGCTTCACTTTGTGTAAATTATTTCATCACCACTGCTCTCAAAACGGTGAAGGAAAACATCGTGACGAAACCGGCATGTGACATAGACTACTAAACCGCACTGGGCCCGCGTGGTGGATTACGGCCAATCCCCTCTCGAAGATAGGAGGCCTGGGTCCCAGCAGTGGGAACGTTATAGGCTGATTAAACTATTTATTTTGCTTGCTGTTCTATGGATCGAGTTAGGACATCCAAGCTAAACAATCATCGTAGTTTCTTTTGGATTATATCTTCCTATTTTCTAACTGTTTTGTCACCTATAAATATTTTTATATATCAGATATATCGGCATCAAAAAATTTGTCCTTTTTGCTGTCAATAGGACAAGTGCCCAAAAGGCTGGCAGCATTGCCACGTTGTATGGCATTGCTGATTCTACGGTCAAAAAATAGGCCAGCTCTCTGGTCACCTGAAGAGTCGACCAACCGCTTGGTGATGTCTCGTAAAACTAAGTGGGCACTCGGACCCTGTGGCCCTGGTGTTTCAACCACAAACGGCTCGAACGTATAAGTTCCAAAAAGATTGGAGTGTTTGGGCTGTTTGAGGTTTTCCGCACCTGCAGCAGTCACCCCAGCACAGCCCACGGACCTACATATAAAGAAGGTCTGATTTTAAGTATATAAGTAAGTTGTGTCGTCCTACATTTGGAAACCACTGACTTAACAGGATACATCCGCCGATAAAAAAATTGAGGCCAGGATATATACTTGTTAAAGCCATACCTAGTATCAGCCATAACAAAATGAAGTCTGGTTTAAAATATCTAGTGTTACTATTCTCCCTGAGTTTTATTGGTAAGATGTTTACAATTTATAAAGTGATTTTGACTTTACTAGTTTTGTTAGCTGGTAGGTACAACCGCCAGCACATCAAGCTACTACAAACTGTCAAATTCCTTTAATAGATTTTCAACTTTATCGCTAAAGTATTAAGGTTTAGGGATGATTGGGAAAATTTGACAGTTTCGGGTTGGCATGCTGGCGTCTGTACCAAGGGAATACAGGGTGTCAGGGACAGCGACGCACAAAGTGATACCAATGATTCAGTACACGATTCTAGACGCTTCTGCGTCGAAATTTTTCGTCGGTTATTAATGAAAAATAGCTGTTCCATACATTCTGACCGCGTAGGTATTGCACTTTTGTATGAAACAGCGGATTTTTTTTTTGAAAACACAAAAAAATTCTACGCTAGTCTAGAATCATGTTATCCCTGCCAACCTGTATAAAAAAATATTACTCCTATTTTTTTTCTGGGATCCGTGAAGGTCCAATATGTCATGCAACCATTATGAGATGATATCAAAAAGTTTGCTTTAGTAGTGTTTGCTTTAATCTAATCTAGAATTAGGATTGATCTGGTTTTGGTTTGGTTTCTTCGATCAGGGCCACGCGTTATTTAAAAAAAACATTTTTAAATACAGGGTTATTTTTCAAAGACCAGCCAAATTTGAGGATGTGGTACAGACCATCACACTGAACAACTTTCTCCATGGGACAAATAGCGTAATCGTGAAAATTTTATCAACTGTCCCATAGAAAACTTCAATACCTACTCGACCTAAATGTATGGGACGACTGAATTTTTATTCGCGATTACGATGTTGGTCCCATGGAGAAAGTTGTTTGATGGTCTGTACCACATCCTTAAATTTGACTGGTCTTTGAAAAATAACCCTGTATAACATTTGTTGTATTTTTAGAGGGAGCGTTCAGATGTGACTACAAGTACAGTTTTATGGCCAAAGGATGGTTCAAACACCATGTTATACCGGCGACTTGGTTCGATGCCCGGCTGCGATGCACACTAGAAGGTATGCTCTTTTATTCAAGAATGAATGTTTCGTGGAGAGTTCAGCAACTGAATCAGAGTAATAAAGTGACTATTTAAACATTATTTTTATCATTTAAAATAATAACGTTGTACATGTGAAAAAATAAGCAAAAGAATCATAGGGCATCAAAAAATTCGTCTGCATCGCTGTCAACTGGAACAGTACCCAAAAGGCTGGCAGCATTGCCACGTTGTATGGCGATGCTAATCTTTGGCGAAGACACAGGCCAGCCCAACATTATTTTTTGAAAAATTCGTTACTAGCTCGATTGTTTAGTCCTGATAATTTCTGAAAAAAAATTAAGATTTTTGTAGATTATTGTAGTAAGATAGACAAAACTTTGACATTTTTTACCATTAAAAAAATGGTATTTACTTACCTATATAAATAATTTTCACAAAATATGTTTATTAAAATAAATCCCAAATTTATTTGGCCCAGGAAACTAACTACGACTAGCTTTTAATTTCCATGTTCAATTTTCTTAGAAAAAAAATGTACAGTTGCTTTTTTCTAGTCAGTAGATGAAAAATCTTCAAGTTTGGGAGAAAAAAAAACCTGTAGTCACGGCCACCGCGATATCACGACGTGATTTTGTTTGCTTTTATTCTGTCTACAGGTGCTGTACTAGCTTCGCCAACCACACTAGAAATAAAATCTGACATGATACATATCATGAAAGTTTCCACTTCAAAACAAGAAATCTTTACCGGGATTCACGCCACTCTTTCTCAAGGAGATTATGATACAGTTGATGGTTAGTATATCAGTTTATTAAATGTTCATCATCATCTGCCTAGCCTTCTCCCAACTATCTTAAGTCGGCTTCCAGTCTAACCAGATGCAGTTGAATACCAGTATTTTACGACCGCCTATCTGAACTCCTCAAGTCAGTAACTGGGTAATACGACACCTCTTGCTAAGACTTGGTGTCAGAATTTCAGGCTTCTGACGACCCGTAACGACTGCCAAAGATCTACGAATGACAGCTGGGGCCCACAACTAAACGTGCTTTCCGCGGAGGGGTCTTTATGTCAAGTACCCATACACGGACGAACTGCGGTATGCGTAGCTTAACTTGATCGATTGATTGGTGCAGCTACACTAATATTTATCTTCTATCCTTTTCTTAATAAAATAGAAAGAAAAAGTTCACTGAACTTAAATTTAGTTTAGTTTATGTACAAGGGAATCGGCACCTCTGTTTACCAATAAGTCGATTTTTATCTTAGACTAGCTGCGCCCCGCGCTTTCACTTGCATAAGTTTCGATGCCGTGGAAAAATCGGGATAAAAAGTACCCTATGTGTTAATCTTGGTTATAAACTATCTGTGCGCCTAATTTCATCCAAATCCGTGTAGTATTTTTTGCTTGAAAGAGTAACAAACATCCATCCATCCATCCATCCAACCATACAAACATTCGCGTTTATAATAATAATAATAATAATAATATCGATTTATTTCTCTCAAAAGGTACAGACATTGGTTCATAACATATTATTTCAATCAAATTTGTAACCTTTGTGAGAGCTGGAGTCTGTAGTGGGTTCGAGACCTGTATGACAGATCTCCAGGCTCTCACCCTCTTAAAACAATACTATAAAGTACTAAATTGTAAACATCAAAGCCTTCACGTACAGAGAGGAATATTTATAATTAAAAAATAAAACAGGAAAAATACTAAAATTAAAAATGGTGTGTCTGTGAGTGTGTAGTGTATGGTGTGTGTTGTGTGTGTGTCTGAGAGTTTGTTTGTTAGAGTGAATTGTAGATGTGTGTATTAAAATGTTGTCTACAAATTTACTATATAATTTATTTTAAAACAGCTAAAATATTTTCTGTCTCAGAATAATCCAAATCAAGAAGCCAATTCATTATTTTTGCTTTACATTTGGATTTGCACAAGGGATAAATGTTTAAAATTTTGTTAGTAATATTGTACACATGACTGCTAAGGAAGCGGAAGAAGCGTTGGGTCGAAGCATAATTTGTACGAATCGAGGGACAGACCGAATGCTTACGACGCTGGGAGATTAAAGAAGGGTCGTAGGGAGTGTGGCCGTGGGTTGTCATTAAAAGATTGAGTATATATAATTTACGAACAGTCAGAACCTTACAAGTTTTGTAAAGGTCTGTGGTAGGAAAGCGATAGGGTAACTGCCAACCAACTTTCAGCAGTGCCCTTTGGGCACGTTCTACTTTTAACATGTGGGACCTTCCTGAACCACCCCATGCAACTATACAATATTGGATAAGGGATTGGCAGAGTGCTAGATACACAAGTTTAATCACCTTCAAATCAGCAACGTAACGGAGGTTCTTAAAAACATAGATTAACCTCCGTAACCGTGTTGTAAGTGTTTCAGTGTGAGTACTAAAGGTTAAACAGTCGTCGATCTGCACTCCCAGATACTTAATGTAACTTACCCGATTTAAGTGGGGGCATAAGCAGCCCATATGGTGAGTTGAAATACAGGAGTGAGCGATTAAAGCAAGAGAGGAGGAAGGAGGCTTTCCAGCGGCTGAAAGTGAGAAGGTGAGGTAATTCGTTTTATCAACGTTCAGAGTGAGCAGGTTCTGCGACAGCCAGCTGGTCACAACGCCAAGTCCAGACTGTGCGTATTGAAATACCAGATCCCATGTATCCCCGGAGAATATTAGAGCAGTATCATCGGCATATGTAAAGATGGAAGCATTAGGAAGCTTTAGCTGGCAAAGGTCATTTATATAAATGAGAAAAAGAGTGGGGCCAATAATACTGCCCTGGGGAACTCCGTATGTTATTGGGAGTTCATCACTGGTCCAATCTCCCATCCTGAGACACTGTCGTCTGCCAGTGAGGTAACTACTGAAAAGGGATAGTTGAGTGCCTCTTATACCAATTTTTTCCAGCTTGGCAATGAGGGTGGGAACAGAAATAGTGTCGAAGGCTTTCGCTAAATCTAGGAAAACGCCTATGACCTTCTGTTTTTCATCAAGTTTGGTGACAATAGTATTTGTTAGGTCTAATACAGCATTATTAGTAGAAATTCCGGAGCGAAAACCATATTGGGAAGATGAGAGTGTGTGATTTTGATTTAAGTATTTGACTAATCTGTTGTTCATTAGCCTCTCAAGTATTTTCGATAGTGTAGGTAAAATTGAGATAGGTCTGTAATTGTTAAAATGAACTCTGTCCCCTCCTTTATGAATTGGGTGCACTACTGCCAGCTTGAAAGCGTTTGGAAAAGTGCCTGAACCTAAAGCGAGGTTACATATGTAGGTTAAGTGGGGAATGAGTATATTTTTGTTATTTTTAAGAAAAGCGGCTGATATATCGTCGGAACCCATCGCACAATCGCTCCTTAGAGACATAATTAAACTATCCAATTCAACTTCATCTGTCTCTAGAAGGACAAAGGAATTATTGCACGACTGGAGAGCATCGGATTTTGGAAGTATGGTTGCAGCGGCAGGTATGTTTTCAGCTAAGGTACGTCCAATATTAGCAAAATAAGCGTTCGCTTCATTTACGGATTTCTCTGGATCGAAGGATGACAAAAGAGCGTCGGCGTGTGTCTTGACTTTTGCAGTGTGAGTTATTGATTTTATTGTCTCCCAGAGCTTTTTATTGTTATTTTGTGCTTTACTTATTTGAGCTCTATTATAGTTAGAGTTGGCGGTTTTAAGTATCATCGAGCAGTAATTTCTGTACCTTTTAAAAGTGATTTGCAGAATTTCGTTATCGGGATTTTTTTTACATTTCAAGTGCAAATTGTCGCGGTTCCGCAAGCATCTAAGAAGCCCTGGGGTCATCCAGGGTTTCCTCAATCTTTTACGGTTGGAAACCACTTTCAATGTAGAATTTTGAAGTACAATTTGTTTGAGAGTAGAAATAAAGAATTCGGTGGCTTCATTAACATCTGGGGAGGAATACAAGGGGTTGAAATCCGCCTCGAGAAGGTCCAATTTAATTTTTTCGTAGTCCAATACGCGAATAGTTCGGGTTTTTTGTCGAGAATAACTGGATGTGGTATAATTCTCCAAAAACAACAGAACTGTGTCATGATCCGTGATTGAGGTATTAGCGACGAAACAAAAAGCTGGATGCCGCGTTTTTAAGATTAGGTGGTCTAAACAAGAGTTGAGATGCCGTGTAGGATGGGTGTGAGCCGGAAGCATGCCGTGATAAGCTAAAATAGTCAAATACTCGATTGCCCGAGAATCGTCGCTGGTTTCAAGTATATTAATATTGATGTCGCCGGTTAGAATAGTATTTTTATAGTTGGAGACAGATTTCAGGAGCTCGTTTAGTGAATCCAGGAACGCGGTGAGATTCCGAACGGCAGGTGGGCGGTAGATTGCAATCATAACGGTGTCATTATTTAGTTTTAACAATAAGCAGTTAGCATCCTGGATCAAGGGCTCAGAGACAGAAGCCTGAAGATGGGAACGGAAGAATATCACTACGCCCTCATTTTGCGACCTATGCAGGTTAGTGGCCGCGGAGGTATACCCATGCATTGAGGGAAGAAGGGGGGAACTGTATAGCCAACATTCGGTGAGTATAATTAAATCCCAGCATGTCCTACTTCTTTCGAGGAGTGTTGTCAGGCTGTCAAAATTCTTATTTATACTTCGTATATTTTGACAGAGTAGGGAAATAGATTTTTTGTGTAGGCAAGCAATCCGTCCACAATCTTCAATCATACAGGTGGAAGATTGAGCCACTGAAATATTATCCAAGTCTATTTGAATATCTTCTAAATTATCGAATGATATAATAAAGGTTAAGTAACGGTAGGCAGAAAGGGCTAAAATACAAAATGACGACATAAGCGTCAGTAGGTCGAGACTTGATTAAGGCGTTTCTTTGTGCATCATGCAGTGGTGGGACAAAATATATCATATTAAAAAATGTGTGAAAGTAGTAGACATTTAGTGAGTGCGACCGATGTTTATGAGTAGGAATAACGATATGAAAGCGAATTTTCAGCATCGTCATTCTGTAATATAGGTTGATGAAATAAATGTAAACATAAATTGGCTTGCTGGCGTGAGTGAAACTGTTTATGTGTGTAAGATGTGTTTGTTGTGTTTTTAGTATAAGTGTAACGGACATTGACAAATAATTGAAATAGTTAACAATATCGAAGTTAAACTGGTTTATAAGATACCATGGAATACATGCATAAATGCGAACAGCTTTAAGCGAAATTGAAAATAGTCATGGTTTAACTCGTGATGGGGCTGGTACTGGCATTGGAATTGCTAGCATGGTAAGGCATTTCTCAGATTTAATTTCAACGGGTTTTTCTGCTGGGTCTTTCTTCAGAAGAATTCTTCCGTTGGAATACCAGCTGGTATAGCTCTTTGCCTTAGCAAATTGACGAACTTCGTACAACAGTTTTTTGGTAGCGGGGGGTAAATGTTCATCGATGTAAACTGGTTTCTTTTCACCGGCAATTCCGAGTAATTGTGTGTTTAGTTTGTTATCGACGGAGCGTTCTTTATTAAACTTCTTCACTTTAGCAAGGAATTCATTCCTCACATTGACAGAGCTAAATTCAGCAACAATTGGTCTGCATAACCCTGCTTTTCCAGGTATACGATAAACGTCCCGGAAAGCAGATTGCTGGACCTCCATGTTAACAGTATTCCCTACGCTTGAAACTGCAGAAATGAGATCTGCAGGCGTTTCTTTATCTTTAGTTGGGATATTGCGCAGCTCGATAGTAGCTTGTCGCGACAGGAAGTTTAGATCTTGTACCTGCTTGTATAGGCGGTTAATATGGTCTTCGTTGTCAAGTCCCTTATTTTTCAGTAACGAAACTTTAGAATTTAGACTTTCAAATTTATCGTTAATAAAAGACATGCTGTTGTCGAATTCGGCGTTGGACTTTTCAAGTGAGAGACATTTTTGTTTGAGTTCGGCAACTTCCAAGACCAGCTTGGATAAAATGGCGGCTTGTTCGTCTTTCCATGACGTGAGCAGCTTTTCCTGTTCGGATTTCCAAGTTGTCAGCATGTCCATTAATTCCAACTTGAAAGCGGAGAATGCACCTGATCCTTCGGTATGCTCTACGTTAATTGGGGAGTCGGCAAGGCGCTGTCGTTTGTTGCGTACGGTGATGTTAACCGCGGCTTCTTTTCCGGTTGTAGCAGCCGGGATGTCGGGCTCGGAAAGAGATTGTCCCTGACTCAAGAGACCAGTTTTTGGCGGAGTTCTTTGCATGTTGTTGCAGAGTTTTTAGGTAAAAATTGGAGGAACGAAAAATATATTGTATAAAAATAAATTATAAAAGGCAAAAAGAGTTGCAATTTGCTGGGTTCGAACTTGCGACCACTTAGTTTACGCCTCAGATTATACCGACGAGTTACCTCACCGCGCTAACTTAGCTATTACACAGTGTATGAAATATGTGTATCATTTGCTGAGCGATGCTTGAGTGGCCAGGATTGGTGTACGTGACTCCTTTTTGTATCTAATGAGTTCAAAGTCCAAATGCGAACACGTTTAAATTTTTTTAGTTCGTAGTGATATTAAAACTGTTCACACACTGAGTTAGAGACATAATTACACTGTTGATTTTCACTCAATTTGTCACTCATTTACTGGAAGATATAATTATATAGTTTTTTCACTGATTTGTGTACTTTTTACTTAGTTTTTGAATTTATGACACGGAGGTAAATACAAGTACGTGAGCGCGCGGCGGCGTCGCAGAGGGGAGAGAGTTTATAATATTACTAGCTGACCCGGCAAACGTTGTTTTGCCATATAAATTATTTCTAGCTGCCTGGTTCTGCCGCTACTTCGTTTGCGTGGTATTCTAGTAGTTTTTGAGTTTATTCATTACAAACATGCAAAAAAACAAAAATACAAATTTTCCCTCTTTATAATATTAGTATAGATTAGTAGGATAATGTCAATGCAATCTTTGTACCTTTGGATTCTATTAACACTAATAAAAAATAACAAATTACAGGTACACCGCTTTCAAAAATTCCAGTAACTTGGGCTGAAAATGAGCCAGATAATAAGGACAATAAAGAAAGTTGTATCACTTTTAATGGTGTTGGAGAAGTAGCAGATCATCCGTGTGTAGATACTCGTCCTTACATCTGTTACCGTCCTGAGGACCCTAACGCGCTAGTCAATGAATGTGGAACTGTAGATCCAGGTAAATATACATCATTTTTTTACCGACTTCAAAAACGGAGGAGGTTCTTAATTCGAATGTTTATAATTATATTTTTTTTAATGTATGTTCGGGCATAACTCCGTCATATTTAGACGGAATTGCAATTTTTTTTAATGGATAAGATATGCTTTAAAGGTGGTCCCATACAAATATTATTAACTTTGCTTGGGTAGTTTTTGAGTTAGCTTCAATAATACGATTTTTTTCCACTTAGTGTATATTGATGATGTTTTAATAACTACCTGTTACTAATATTTACAAAGCAAGAAGTGTGTTAAATGAATTTGTGTGGGGCAGGTACAACTCAAACGTGAAACTAACAAGTGAAAATTAACTTTAATTTCGAAAGTTGGTGTCAAAATATGAAAAATTGCGGGAATCAACGACACCGACTTCCGAAATTAAAGTTATTTTCGACTTCGAAAAAAAAACACTACTGTTTTTAAGTCGATTTTTTTTTAATAATTTATTATTACTAAAGTTTATGTCATTATTTTAATCCTCATTTCGCTTTCAGAATACCGCTTGGATACAAGAACTAACAAATGCTACAAGTTCCACGTAGAGCCACGGAATTTCTCCCGAGCCTCCTTCGCGTGTGCAGCTGAAGGCGGCCATCTTGCTGTTATAAACAGTGACACCGAAGCCACAGTTCTCAGAGAGCTCTTCGCTACAATTCCTAAAAGCAATATGTTGGGAATGATAGAAAGTTGGAAAGATGCAGCTCTTATCGGGTATTATGATTGGGGTGAACATGGGGAGTGGAGAACAGTTCATGGTAATTCAAAATCTCTTGCACTTTTTAACTACGAAAAAGAAAGTTAAAAATTCAAAATTAAATGAAAAGTTTAAAATTCACTTTCTCCTCAATGGCTGCTAGAAAGGAGTTGCCTAGTGACCTGTCACTAATCATTTTATCTTTCATACATTCCATAACACTGTCTGTTGATTAAATATTGTTTAGTTCAATGTAGAAGCACGCCGAGCTTTGTAACCTCCTATAACAACCATCAACGCGAAATGCAGGTGTACTATTACGCCAACCCTTTTTTTTTTTTTTTGGGTGGGAAATCATCAAATGACTCCTCCCGCTCTGGGCGGAGCAGAAGGGAGTGTCAGACTTTTACTGACTAAAACCCACCCGTGTTCCTTCAGTTGCCTGTGCCAGGGGCCACGGTATCTCTTTCGAACAACCCGCAGCCCCGGCGGCATCGGCCCTAGCGGACTCCGTCAGTTCGTGCTGACAGCTCTTTGAGGCGCGCGTGGAACACGACGCGCCGTCGACCCGGGCCTGGTCCTTACCGGGCGGCGAGCTGCCCATAGCTCGCCGCCCGCAAGCCCGCGCCTACGGTGGCCGGGAGTCGGCTGTTGACTCCCGTCCAGGGCGTCTCCTGCGGCGGCTAGGCGCACGAGGGTGCAGCGATTGCCTCTCCCTCACGCACTCCGCCTCCTCCTTCGCGAGCATTACTGCTTCGCAGAAGGAGGTGACGGCCTCCCATTCACTCTCGCTCCGTACCATGGCCTGGATGAGGGCCGGACGCGATAGGTCGCCGCCGCCGATCGCCGCCACGAGGACACGGCGGGGCCCCGCCCAAGCCGGGCAGACCTCCACCGTATGCTCCACCGTGTCCTCCGGGCGATCCCCACAGTGGTGACACCCTGGCGTTTCCTCCGCTTTATCTTGAACAGGAACCTCCCGAAACAACCGTGTCCGGTGAGGACCTGCGTCAGGAGGAAGGTGAGGGCGCCGTGGCACCTCTCTAGCCACTCCTCAAAGAGGGGACTTATCGCCGCAATTCTGGCGTGCCCAGCGCTGGGTTGCGACAATCGCACTTTCCATGCCGCTATGAGATCCCGCCGGAGCTCTGTCCGCTGTGCCGTGATTTCTCGCGGCAGCGGAGCAATGCCCCGGCGTTTTGCCTCCTCTCGCCACTCCCATTTGTGGGCGAGGACTTTGGCCTCCAGATCCCATGGCGGCAATCCGGCAAGGAGGCTCGCCGCCTCAGCGGAGACCGTGCGGTATCCTCAGATGAGCCGGACAGCCATGACCCTTTGGGACGCGATCAACCGGCGGGCTGGTCGCCGCCGCAAGGATCGCGCCCATACCGGTGCCCCGTAAAGGGCCATGGACCGCATGACTCCCGCATAGAGACTCCGGCAGGAGGCGTTTGGTCCCCCTAGATTGGGAAGGAGCCGTCTCAAGGCAGCCCCGGCCCGCTCCAGTCTGGGAGCTAAACGTCGGAAGTGCTCCACGAAATTCCACCGGCTGTCGAGGACGAGTCCCAGGTACTTCATCGTCAGCTCGACGCCGATGTGAACCCCTCCCGCCGTTATTTGTGAACCCGACGGTGGCGCATCCCGAGGACCATGAAAACACATGGCCTCAGATTTGTGCAATGCCACCTCGAGTCCCAATTGCCGGATCCTCTCGACGATTGTCGCAACTCCGCGTGTCGCTGCTTCGGCCGCCACCTGGTGCGACCTCCCCTGTGCCAGGACCAGCGCGAGGTCGGCGCGCAGCACCCAGTCGTACCCGATATCCCACAGATGCGGCCCTGGAACCGATCCCTGTGGGATACCGCACGACATCTCTCGCCGGTTCCACTCTTCCCGGTGACCGGGGTAGATGACGGCCCTGTCCGTCAGATAAGCCTCGACAATGCGACGGAGGTAGGTCGGCAACCGGTGATAACCGAGTGCCTCCCTGATGCAACTCCAGGGCAGGGTATTGAAGGCATTGGCGATGTCTAGAGACACCGCCAAGACAACCCCACCCCGGGCCACAGCATCCCCCGTCGTGAGGGCTCGCATGCGCATGATGGCATCCACCATAGAGCGCCCCCTGCGGCAACCAAACTGGCTGTCCGCCAAATCCGGCCCCACCTGCACCAGCTGCCCGGCAAGGCAGTCTGCAATTACTCTTTCAAAGAGCTTGCCCACCTCGTCGAGCAGCACGATGGGCCGGTAAGCGGATGGAGAGTTCGCAGGGCGCCCGGGCTTCTTGATGAGGACCAGTTTCCCCGTCTTCCAACGAAGTGGGAACCGGCCCCTCTCCAAGCATGCGCTTAGTAGCCCCCTTAGTCGAGGCCCGAGAGCCTCCAAGGCCAGGCTTTTCCAGGTAAGCCGTCGGGTCCTGGGGCGGTGTATCTGGCATTCAGCCTACGTACCGCCACTCTCAGCCCTACCTCGGTCACCTCCGGAGCATCGTCGTCGTCGTCGGTGTGGTCCGCATCTGGCATCGCAGGAGGCGGAGCCATGGACGGGGGAGTATGTTCCCCTCGCGAAGGGAACAGAGGGCTCACCACGTCCTCCACGAGCTGGGGCCGGAGACTCTGCGTCAGCGGTGGAGCCCATGGGCGGAGTTTATCCCGCACCATCTTGTAGGGGCGTCTTGTAGGGGGGTCTCTGTTTAGAGTCCCCAGCGACTCCTCGCGGGCCAGCCTCCTGGCCGGCAAGATCTCCGCTCGGAGAGCGGTCTTCGCCGCTCTGTACCCCTCGTACAGCTCCGCCTGCACGGCTTCCGTATCCGGAGGGCGGATACGGAGCCTGCGGTGCCTGGTGTACCGGCGTCGCGCAGCCATGCACGCCTCGCGCAGAGACGTCAGCTCCGGCGACCACCAGTACACCATTACGCCAACCCTGCCTTTCTCTTCAGGTAATACAGGCTTTTTGTTATAATAACAAATGTTTTATTACAAAAATCAAAATAACACAATATTGCATTTCGGCTGTTATCCTTGAAGAGTTAGGCAGAGATGGCATATTAATTGTACACCCGTAATTAGGCAGTTATTTTTAAGTTCCACATAATAAGTGGCGAGCCTATTGCCATTAATCGTGCTTAAATCCAGACTCCGGGCTGCTTCTCAGAAATAGGGTGGTTTCCTGGGTAAAAAAATTATAATTATATTTAGTCCGTCACTTAGATTATCGAAAAATAATGGACACGTATTTTTTCTTTTGTCAATCAAACAAAAAATGTCAAAGATAAAGTGCGTCAAAATTTGGGAGTGGGGCGTCGTGACGTCACTTGTTTGCAAAAGTGTCGCAAGCAAGTGACGTTACGCGGAACTTTAACGGGCGATATCTTCATCATTTTTTATATAATTGACAAAAGAACAAATACGGGTTGAACATTTTTAATAATCTAACTGACGGACTAATTAGAATTTTTAAGGAAAATAGCCTATTTCTGATGGAAAACCCTATAACAGATGACCGATCTCTTGCCTGACCTGAGAATCATCCTCCAACTCAAAGCTGAACTGTCAAGAGGTCGGTCAGTCAGAAAGATGAAGCTAGTTGCCCATTCCAAAGCGTAGTAGGTACCTATGGAGAAGAACGCGCAAGAAACTCCATCGAAACTCTTAATTTTCACAAAATATTGGTTACATCGTTCATGTTAAAGTTATACATGTGAGAACGATGTAGAAAGACGTGCACGTTAAAAGCGTCCATTATAAAAAGTTAAAAACAATCTCGAAATTGAAATAAGCCGTGGCAGGTAAGACATGACGGGTCAGAGCCCATTCGTCCCCTAAGATTCGCACCCTGTGCCCACTCGTCCCCTGGAACTTTTGAGGGGCCCGACCAGTCCCTATTGACGGCGCCCTTTCACGAACATGACGTATAGATCAGCACCAGTCAGCTCAACCATTATGAAGGGAACATAATGATCCAACACACACGCCACCACCAGCGAGATATTTGACATACTCTCAGCCGCCAGGGCACATTCGAGTCTATGAAAGTCCCAGTAAATGGTAGCTTTATAGTAAGTACACAGTGCTCACACGTATACTATGCAGTTGTACAACTCGTGCCCAGCATTAGTGCTTACGACTAATAGACCAGCGAGGCAGTCAAAACAACACCAATGTTTTCTTTTTCAGGTCAAACGCTGGCGGAGGCAGGGTACGACAAGTGGAATACAGGGGAGCCAACAGCAACACAAGGTGAATTCTGTGGTTCGCTATGGCGCAACGGGTATCTAAACGATGTGTGGTGTGACAAGAACTTCTCATTTATCTGTGAGAAGAGTCCACACCATCCTGCCGTTTGTCGCGTTGATGAACCATCGTTATTGAGAAAATCGCAAATGTGATTAAGACCATAGTATTTAGCACTTTGGCAGCCACTTCATCCGCTCTATATCCTGTGTCTATAGATCCTTATTCCTTGTCTACAACGTAAAGGGAACCTTTATGTTAATCAGTTTTGTTGGTCGAAGGGTTCGGTTGGTGAGTCAGTCAGTGAGTTATTTAGGATTTTTTAATTTGTATTGTCATGCTTAAAAAAATAAAATGAATTGTTAAATACAATTGTGTGTGTTTTTTTTTTTTGAGCGGCTCTTGGCTAAATAATAACAGCCGCAGGTCAATCGGTCAGATTAAGCTACGCTTACTGCGGTTGGTCTGTGGTTGGGTGACCAACTTTACATACCGAGACCTCTCCGTGCCCCGGAAAGCACGTTAAGCCATTGGTCCCGACTGTCATTCGCGGATAGTCAGAAGCGGGATAGTCTGACTATGAGGTTAGGTTCATGCATGAAGGCATGCACACATTTCTGACGTGATACCCTGACGGCTTCTGACGTTTTGTGGAATGCTCGACTTCGATTTGATGAAAAACTTCAGAGACAGACTGATCATGAACTACTTTTGCCACAACTGCAAGTCTTTCTAAATTTACGCAAAGTATAATAGTGTTAGGGGCCCTATTAACATCTTAGAGAATACTCAAGTCAACCTCACCTGCCCGTGGTGCACCCTGCTGTCCCACGAACGAGGCTCGGGCGCAACGTCCACCAACCCGCACTGGACTAGCATGGTGGACTATATAGTCCAAATTCCCCATTATAAACTTCTAAACAATGACAGATTGCAGGGCCAACATCGCCAAAGACCACACAAGACAGGGAGGTTTAGAAAAAGCCTTTGCCCAGCTGTGGGACAAATCATAGGCCAATACAAAAAAGTGCCTGCTTGGCCGTTTGGGTGCGAACCTATGACCTACAACTCGTCCAAGTCCAAAACAAGTCGCGGGCGAAACCACTGGTAACCAACCATAGGCATACTGCACCTGTACCATCTCCGACGATTAAGTTACCACCTAAGTACACATTGTGGAATGCAAAATAAGGTATTGAGTATTGAGTCGGCGAGCAAAGAGGCTCTAGAGCGCGATAATCACGAGCGGTTACGCGCTGGTATGCTGGGCCCGCGTGGTGGGTGACGGCCCACTCCCTCACCGAGAGGAGGCCTGTGTCCCTGCAGTGGGAACATTAAAGGCTGATTATTTATGTATGCGTATGTACAAGTACAAGTGTACAGTGCTGAGGCTCAGTCTCGCATAATGTCTTATTTACGGAATTATGCTAAGCGATGGCCGTTGTACGTGGATCTGCATTATTTATATAATTTATTTAAATATATGAACAACAAAAACAACAACAAATGCAAAACGCAAATGCAAATGCAACAAAAACATTTCATAATCACGTTACTAATACTAAAGTGTATCTACAAAAAAAATGTAATAATTCGAAATACGTACCTACCTGCGCGGTAGCCTTATAGGTTATCTGTAGATAAGTAAGGCGTTTGATTGTCAGTGCTACTAATCTGACGTCAATACATGGGAATAAAGATTAAACGCATTAAAAAAAAGGAACGAGATAAAAACCAAAGAAACATAGTTTTTTTTTTTTTAATTCGTTCCCCACACTAGGAACTACTCCTGTATCGTGGGTGCGTTTACAAACATTTAAACTCACATACACAAACAACCAGACCCGGAACAACTACCTGTAGGCAATACAAATATTTGTTCCGTGCGAGAATCGAACCCGCGACACGCAGCGCAGCTGTCAATCGCTCAGCCACTGCGCCAACAGTGTCGTCAAGTTTAGACAAGTTTCAGCCTGCTAAATCTTATGATTGAAAATACCGGGTGATTCACGTCAAGGTATTTAGTTTGTATGAAAATTAACAAAAAATAAAAACAATAAGAATTTTTAATGTATCCATAATGAAAAAAACTTATTTCCATAGCCTGAACATCTGGTCGAAATTTATGTGTATAGTCCGGAACACGGTGTATAATTAAATAAATATTTTTCACAAACATTCTTAATTTCACTGTTCATTTCGTACTATTCTTCGTCAATTTCTGCATGGCATACAGCAGGGTAATCTGGGTTCTTCTCTCAGATAAATGGGACTGGTACGTCACAATGAAAATCGTTCAAGAGTCCCGAACGGAATATCGAACCACAGGATTCCCCTGGTGCTGAATCATCAGGCTGCCCTGGAGCAAATTTGCTGTATCCTGCTTCCGTTAACGTTTGGCCTGAAATGGGAATCTGTGGTAGATTATTCAGTAATGGAAAAAAGCAGTGTCTTATGTCACGGGTGCTATATTGAATCCCGAGCGTACTTAATGAACGATTCTAGGGATAACTGTATAGAGCGCAGCAATTCTGAGTTCAAAGTTCACCCCTGAACGAAGTAACCGAATTATTAAGACTAGAATGATAAGTTTAGTGAGGGATTCAAGCTGGCCAAAGACAATTTTATCCTTGAAGAGAATACTCTACTTCTATTTCTCTTTTTTAGATAATGATAATTTAGTTCTTAAAATCAAATCTAACAGTCGTTTTCATTTCTATAACCTACAAACAGTTTGAAATATTATTCAAACGGGTGGTAAACAAGGAGCTAAGGGTGTTTTATATGATTTTACTAGCTTCTGCCCGCGGCTTCGGCCGTGTGGATGTCGGAAATTATCCCACAGGAACGTGCTACCAGGACAAAAAAGTATGTGCTTTCCAGGATGCCATCTATCTCTTTGCCAAATCAGAAGTTCATTGGTTTAGGCGTGAAGATGTAACATACAGTTTCAAGTTCATATCCTTCCTTTTAAAACCAGATTATCCCTTTTTGCCCCGTCAGGGGTCAATTTTCGACAACTTTACATACATTTTATTAATTATTATTCTATTAAAAGGATCAATACCGAGTTTCGAGTTTATCGGACCGCGCATTCAAATTCTTCAACATAAACTTCAACACCCTTATATCCCTTTAGTGGGGTAGTTTAGAAAAACTTGTAATGATAAACTTATTACTTACTTAGGCGCGTATTCTTGCCAAGTTTCAAGTTTATTAACCTAATGAAGAAGATTTTTCATATAAACTGTACCCCGCTTTTCATCCCCCACAGGGGTGGAATTAAAAAAAAACGTTTGGGACGTATTCGTAACTTGACTCAAATATTATTTATACTAATTTTCAAGTTAATCAAGACATGCAGTAAAATCCTCCCCTGTGAAATTGACTACCCCTTTTCAGCCCGTCAGGGGCAGATTTTCGAAAAACCCTGATACACATTATTGTTTACTTTTAATCCTAGGTATTAATACTGAGTTTCGAGTAAATCAACTTTTGTAACCCTCCAATCCCCTTTTAGGGGGTAGTTTAGTAAAACATAAAATGGCAAACTTTATAATTTACTTAGATTAGTATTCGTGCTAAGTTTAAAGTTTATTAACTCAAGGAAAAATCCCCCCATTCCACCCTCTTAGGGGTGGAATGGGGGGATTTTCGAAACACCTACTCTTCACTAAAAACACACCCTTCAAATTTACAGTATCTAGGAATTTATGGAAGATAAAATGTTAAAATAGTGTTCAAATATCTCAATAAATTTCAAATCTGTGTGTTAATTATAATATATAATCTTTTCATGTATAAAGCTACATATAAGTTTAATTAATATAATACTTAATTGTGAAAGTTCCTAACATATTAGATAATGGATACTCACTACAAGATTTATTAGTTTTAAGTTATCTTGTTGCGCCCTAACAGGGTCATTTACTCACTAGTTTAAGCCTAACGTGTAATTATGGTTATGTACATTGTGCATTAAACAAACAAATAAACATTATGATTAATGTTTTGTAGTTAAAGTCGATTCAAACTAATGTTTCAAATTGATGTTATTTACAGTTATCACTGCTCTCACCACTGGGCCACCACAGCTCTTTTGCCATATTTAGGTTGTGAAAATGTATTTCGGTCGACTAAATGTTTTTCTAATTCGTCATTACAAAGAGCTTACTTTCTGATGCTTGCTAAATTTCTTGTGTTTTCTGCATTCTTAAAATAGGTTAGCAATTATTATTTACAAACCTAGCTCAACAGTAAATCACTCCAGAACTCACGAAAGAAGGAAGCAGTGGAAAGGGGCCATTGCCCCGGAATGGGACAGTGCAGATTAGCAAAAAATTTAAATAAACTTGAGCGTTTGCAAAATATCTGTATTCGTTTTGTTTTTAACCTTAAAAAGTTTGATCATGTCTCCAACTTTCGCAAGATACTCAAGTGGCTCGCCATTCGACTTCGCAGGAACTCTCGGATATTGTGTCTGCTATTCAATATCCTTCACAATCCTAAAACACCATCCTATCTGCGGGAGCGGTTTTCCTACGCCCGTCCCTCAGATGCACCTTGCAGGTCGCATCTTAAAAACCTTCTCAAGTCCCCTCCCCACTCCACCGACTTCTACTCCTACTCCTTCACAGTGCACGCGGTGCGATTGTGGAATTCACTACCGCCCGACATTAGGGACTGCCAAACTATTGCGGTTTTTAAAAGAAGAGTGAAAGAACACTATCTGTCCACTTCATCATAGTTGTGTATGTATTTATTATTTTGAGTATGATATAATTATTATCATTCTTGTAATATTTATTTTAGAAGTATTTATGTATGTTTATTTGTATGTATGTTTTATTTGTATGTATATTCTCGTAATTCTCGTTTAGTTTTTAAGTGAATTGTTTTTTTTGATTCTATGTATTATTTTTTGTCTCCTTTGCTCTATCACACGCTGTCTACATCTCTGTATCTATTGTCCTATCTCAGGTATGCTAGAAGAGATTTCTTATGAAATAAGCATCACCTCTGTACCTATTTTTTCTGTTCTGTTTTTCATTGTCTGTTTATATATGTGTGTACATAAATGGTAAAATAAATAAATAAATAAATAAAAAATAACCTCCTGAGAGAGTCTTGTTGATTTATACCGGATATCTTATACATAGGTTTATGACAGGATACATTTTTACTACATAAATAAATAAGCCATTTATTCCATATTTCTAAGTTACATTTAAAATGTTATTAGTAATTTGTTAGTAAGTTTGATTAAATTATGTTAGTAGGATTAGTATCTTTAATAAAAATATGGACCCCTGTTAGGGTAAAGGCCTCCTCCATCTTCTTCCATAATTCCCTATCCCTACCAGAATGTATCCATTCAATCCCTACTACTTGAATAATATCATCAGCCTACCGTCTCATTGGCCTGCCAACCTGTCTTTTTCCTATTGGGCCTTTCTATCTTGTGGTTTCAATGGTCTTCTCTTTTATCGGTATATCGGGATATGTGTCCAGCCCATTTCCATTTAAGTGTGAGTTCATGGATAAGAGCATCTGTGATTTTAGTCTTTTGTCTTATTGTCATATTTTTTACTTTTGAATTTTTCTAATGTTCAACGTGCTACTTTCCATTGCTGTTTGAGTGCATTTAATTTGTTGTTTTACTTTGTTTGTGAATATCCAGGTTTCGCAACCATATATTAAACATGGTGAAAGACATGTGTCGAAAACAACTTTTTTCAAATGTTGACTGTAGTTTCCTTTTAAGACTTATTTTAGTGACTAAAATTTCTTCCAAGTTATGTTGATTCTTCTTGTTATTTCCTCTTCATTGTTGAATTTGTTAAATGATAATTGTTTTCCCAAATATATATAATCGTTGACATATTCTATATTGTTTCCTTTTATTTCAATGTGTCTTTTATGACTGTTAGTCATTATCCTTGTTTTGTTTGCATTCATTTTTAAGCCAATTCTAGAGTTTTCATTATCAAGTGATCTCATCATTTCTACTAGGTCTTTAGAGGTTTCAGCAAGTATTCAGCAAACCTTAGGTGGTTTAGATAGCATCCGTTTTTTAGCACTCCTTTGTTTAACCAGTCTAATTTTTTCAATATATTTTCGAGCACAGCGATGAAAAGCTTCGATGACAGAGGGTCTCCCTGTCTGACTCCTCTTTTTATGCTTATCTCTTCTCCTCTGTTTTCTAGTTTTACTTTACTCGTACTGTTTGCGTATATATATTTTAGTATGTTAATATGTTTTTGGTTAATATTTGAACATCGCAGTGCCTCCCATATTGAACAGTGGCTGATGCTGTCAAAGGCTTTGCTATAATCGATGAAGGCCAGATACAGAGGTCTGTTAAATTCTCGGTTTTTTTCTATAATTTGTTCTAGTGTCTGTATATGGTCTACTGTGCTAAAGCCCGACCGGAAGCCTGCTTGCTCTCTTGGCTGGTGACGATCAATATCTTGTGTTAATCTTTCCAGAAGTAGAAATGAAAATAGTTTATATATGCTTGCTAGTAAGCTTATGGGTCTATAGTTCCCTATGTCTAAGGAGTTTCCTTTTTTATAAAGCAAAATTATGTCTGATGTACACCACTGTTCAGGTACCATTTCTTTGTCCAACACCATATTAAATAAATGTAATAGGTAGCGAATCAAAATGGGTGCTCCTATTTTAACAACTTCATTGCATAGCCCGCAGCTGGGTCAGCTGGATCAAGGGCTTGATTCAGAAAGCGGTACTTCTGGACACGGCTCGCATTGTCAGGAGGTTCCTCTCTCTGGAGCCCTTACCACCGGTAGCTTGGACCCTGTTCCTGATACCGATGGGCTACTATTTTTTATATTTTTAAATGTTTTTATACTTTTTATATTCTAATATTTAAAAATATAATTTATATGATTACATTAAAATAAAGGAGATAATAATATAGTTTATTGACCATAAGTTTAGGTTACAGTACACCGGTAATACATATTTACATAGTATAGGGCACACTCACTTACGTTCAACTACACTAAGTTAGAACTTATCTATAACAAGTAGCAAGGGGGGTAGAAGAAGAGTTAACTTATAATAATGCTATCACAAGTAAAGCAATGGTTCACATAATAGATAAAATTTATAAATGCCCAATGACGGTATACAGAGAAAAGTTCTTTACCTCCCGCACTAGTCAAGGACTGTGTTACGGCAAGGTAAGATTCTCGCTCATGGAATAATAGTCATAATGTAAACACTTTAAGACACTTTTTACCAATTACATATGTTTTGCTGTGAATCATAGACGACGATACGAGTTACAAGTTTAGCGTAAACAAGTAGTATATGCAAAGAAATCAGACAATGCCACTACTAACGTTATTTCAATATAAACAAAGTGTTTTCACAATAACAATTTTTGTTCATGATTTGTACTAAGACAAACGTGTTAAAAATAAAATAAAATAATAAAAAGGTGTTTCTAAAACTAAAATAATAAAATTAAAAGTAAGAACATAACAAAATTTATAGTAAGTTTTATAACTTGAAAAGTATGTCTATTCTATCCCAAGCTCCACGGCAAACACCCGCCGCATCAGTCCCATTAGTAGCTATAAATATCCATATATGTATATAAGTACATAAGACCAACACAATGGACACCAACTCACGAAACCCGAGATACTACAAAACAACATTCAGTCTCAAAATTATTCCTATCCTTATTATCACTATCAATATACCAACTGAAAACAATGTAGGAAAAATAATGCATTTGGTATTCATATTTTTTAAATATTTTCAGCCTAGAAATACGTTACAAGTGAATAGGTCCTAATGTAATGTATTTACTGTACGTGTGTCTAAGTATGTATTTATAATACAGATAATGTTGTGTACTAATTTTCAATTAATAATGATTACGTTATGATGTATATATTTATATATATTACTTGCATATATTCATATAATGTTTTCATGGTTTCTATTAACTTATTTAGTACTTATCGGTAATCAATTAAATATATATTTATAAATAAATAATTACTGACATATTTGTATAAGTTTTTCAGTCTGTTCATAATCCAAGTCACTCAGAAACTCATCCAGAGCCCTTCTACACACAAATCTCGTCGTATCTTTAAGAGGTTTAATTTTGCTTATGCGATTATACAATAGAGGAGCCAAGAAATAAGAGAAACACTGTGCAAAAGTAGTTTTGCATGCTGGGACGTCATATACCTCATGCATTCTTCTGAGAGATTTGGTATCAGGTTTTTCGTAGAAATGTTGTCTCAGGACTATTTTTTTAATAAAGAGTTGGCGAATATTTAGGACTTCAAACTCTTTGTACAACGCAGTTGTAGGATATCGATTTTTTTTAAAATTAATCACTTTTAGAATACATCTATGAGCCCTTTCTATTTTTATAAGAGTACTTTTTCTAGCACCACAACAGGCAGAGATACCATAAGTTACTATCGATTGGCACAGCGCAAAATAAACAGTTTTGTTCGTGGCTTTGTCTTTTAAGTTTCTTATTTTTTTTAAAATCGGTATTAGTTTACGAATGCGAGATTTTAGATTATGAATATGTTGTTTCCAATTTAAATTTTCATCGATATCAACACCAAGGTATTTAACACTTTTACTAGGAGATAAGACAGGGCACTCGCAAATACTTGCAGCAGAACAATTAGAGGAATGAGCTTTTAAATTAAAGTCGGTAGGTTGTAAATTATTTTTTATACTAAATGTTACAAATTTTGATTTTTTATAATTTAAAGTAAGCAGATTGCAATCAAGCTATTCAATTATCTTTTTAAGACCTATCTCGGCTGATGATTTGACATCACTCCATGTTTTATGTTGAAATAATATTACCGTATCGTCAGCAAAAACGATCACTTTTGAACCGGGTAAATCAATGCTACAAAGATTAATAACATAGATCAAGAATAATGTTGGTCCAAGTACTGATCCTTGCGGAACACCGAAACCAACATCATGCTTAGAGCTAAGATTATTACCAATTTTTACAACCTGTGTCCTATTACTGAGATAGTTTTTAAAAAGATCAAGTGGTACACCTCGAATACCTATAGCCTCCAACTTGCAAATTAGCAGAGGGATCGAGACAGTATCAAAGGCTTAGGCCAAATCCAGAAAAACACCAATAAATGTATTGGTGTTATTCTTGTGGTCGAGATTACTAGCTACATTGGTAACTAGGTGTTCAACCGCATCTATTGTTGATTTGTTCCTTCTAAAACCAAATTGATTATTAGAAAGAATATTATTTTTCTCTATATAATTTACAAGCCTAACGTTTATTAGCTTCTCCAGGATTTTAGCCATAGTAGGTAGAAGCGATATCGGACGATAATTAGCGATACTGTCTCTTTCCCCTGACTTGAAAACTGGTATAACAATTGAGTCCTTCAACACATTAGGAAACTTTCCACACGTAAAACATAAGTTAAAAATGCGTGTTAAAGGTTTAATGAGAAGGTTTACACTTTTTTTCAAAAACACGGATGATATTCCATCCCAACCAGTAGAATTGGTACTTTTTAAGGACATAACAATTTTATTAACTTCTGTTTCATCAGTTCCCAATAACACAAAAGAGTTCATCGGGCTATGTTTACATTTAAACTTTTTCACAAGGTCATTTTCCGTAAGCTTTAACTTTTGTAAGACGTCAGTTGATAGTTTGGATGCTATATTAGTAAAAAAATCATTCAGAAGAAAATTGTATGTTTTTTAGTATTTCGACATTTGTGATTATTTTCGGGTTATTCGCCATTATAAAATCGACTTCATTCTTCGTTTTCAGATCTGGTGATATCAAAGTCCACTTGCGGTTTCCCTTTTTCTTAAAAAATGTGTTAATTATAGACAGCTTGTTTTGGTAGGCGTAGTTCATAAGACGATCACCACTTCCATTACGTTCTCCAAACCCATATTTGCCCATGACTGGATAGAGGTCTGACTTAGGATGTCCTATTTTTGCATTGAAACCACCTATTACTAGCACTTTCTCATCAGTTAATGCGTGAGCAGCCTCAAGGTCCTTATAAAATTGATCGATTTCAACTTTAGATGATTTTTCTGTGGGTGCATATACTTGTATTATTGACATAGAGAAACGTTCAAACTTCAGCTTCAGAAGTGGCACTCTTTCTGAGATTCCTGTATGTTGTTTTTGTATTTTTTTTTATCAGGAAGCCCACCTTGTGTAAGCCCTTGGTTTGACCTATATAGCAGAAAATGTAGTCGTGGTGTTCTTCAATATTTATCTTCGTACTTCTGAAAACCCCAAAATATCGCAGTTGATGTTTTTTAGGGCATAATTTAGTTCGAGATACCTTTCCGCGGATGCTAGTGACCTTACATTGAAAATACATACTTTCAGAGTTTCATTCTTATTATTATTAGATGGAGGGTAGTGGTCTAATTCCCCACGAAGACCAGTCGGCTTGGAAAATGTTTTGTTTTTAATGTTATTCGGTTGTTGCTTTGTTCTGGTGGCTGATGATTGTATCCTATGCTTTCTGTTCAGATGGTTGGGCTTCAGTAGGCAGGGAGTTGCTTCTATTCCTCATTTTTACTACATATGCATTCTTCTTGCATTTTGACAGATAATTTTTATTCGTGGAATAAAATTGACGTCTGACAGTTTTTGTATGGAAGAACTGTCAAAAACTCAAAATTATTCCTCCGATAAAAGTGTCTGGCGTTGGAAAAATCAGCCCTTAATTGAAAAAGATTTAAGGTAAGTACTTAGATATATTTTCATTTGCCTACCTCCTTTCTTTAATTTAGTTTGTTGTTATAATTTGCTAAGTAAATAGTTAAATTGGTAGTACCTACCTAAATACCGGTAGGTATCTACTCGTATAACTAACACGCACATTCAATGCTCAACAGTTATAAAGAAAATAAATGTGTGTGTGTATGTACGAGTGTTAGCATTCAGGTGTTATCTAACTAGACTTAATTGGTACTTATATCATTAAGTATTTATTCAAACGAAACAATAATAAGTAAAGCCTTTTAAAAAGGTACTAAGAGATAGGGTTTCCTTAAGTACCTACATATTTAATATTGTTATTATGTCTTATATCAGTGGTTTTCAAATTTAATAATTTCTGAATGTCACAAATTAAAAGAAAACAGGCTTAAATGGTACGGCCACGTTATGAGAGGAGATGATAATTTCTCAGTAATAATAATCCTGAATATCCCTACAAAACGCCTGGGAAGGGTTCATACCTCGCTACATGGTGGTCCAGTGTCGAGAGGGAGTTGAAAGCGCAAAACCTAACTGCTATGACTACCCAGGACTGATCCTCCTGGCGCCGCTGTACAAGAAGACCCGACCCTAGATAGAACTGGGATAAAGGGATAGAAGAAGAAGAAGATAGTTTTTGAATGTATGATTCCATTAAACATATCTTCTACCACATTTTTACTTTAACATTGAGTGAAACCGATTCAAAGAAGAAGCTTATTATATAAGTATCTTAGTATTTAATTGACATTAACAATTTACAGCAAGTCGTACATAATTATTAGGTAAAAACAGAATGCGCTATTACGTATTTTACCGTTGTATTCCGATAATATGTCGGTTGAAAATAACTTGAAAACCATGACGAAAATTAATAATTCAAAATGATTGCGTCATCATTTGGGAACCACTGACTCGTGGCCTAATCTTTTCAGATAAAATATTGCAAACACCTATAAATAATTGTTACAACAATTCTATCGCCCATGTGCACCCCAGTCCTCTCACAATGAAGTCTTGGTTAAAATATTTAGTGTTACTATTTTGCGCGAATTTTATTGGTAAGACTTTTTTCGTAAATTAATTAGTTTAAGAAGTTTGCTACAATTCAAGCGGCACCACGCTGCCAAAATTATTATACTGCTTTATAATTTGCTATCAAATCCTGCATCTTCCGGTTGTTATTCGTTAAGTCTTTTTTGTCCATACATACCCATAATTAGCCATCATGTCAGAATTAACTTTCTTCTTAGCTATAATCTTTATTTACAATACATTTCTCTTTTCATATTTCTATCCACATTCACACTTACGACTTTCCACATTCCGCCGCATCGTATCTCACATAATTTCCATTCGGAAACAATCGGTTACTATTTAGCCTTCGACCTATCCAGATTCTACAGAAACAGGTATTTCGTTTGATTTAATTTAATATTTTTTTTGCTTGAATTTTCAGAAGGATCGCAGTCAAAGTACAGATGTGACTACAAATATAATTCAGCTGCTAAAGGATGGTTCAAGCACTTTGCTGTACCAGCTACTTGGACCGATGCTCAGCTAAGATGTGCACTGGAAGGTAAGAACTTTTATATAATTTATAAAAATTGTATATTATTTATATATTATTAAAAGGACCCGTGCCGTTTTGTCAAAATTATTTTGACAAAATTTCATTATCCAAACAAGTTATAGTAACCTTTTATATACCAATGCAATATTAAGAATGACTTTAGTACGCACATTTTCATTTGGTCAAATTTTTACTCGGCAGAATATTACCAAGGATAACATCACTAAGGAATTTGGTTTTTGATCAAATGATTTATTACAGCAAACAATCTTTAGACAATAAACATTTAGTCAAATGATTTGTTATGAAAACCAAATATAAAGACAAAAATAAGATTTTTTGGGAATTATAATAATTTGAATTTTCAAATTATTTCGATTTATTATGAATGATTATTGTAAAGTAAAAGTGCATTTGCACTATTACTTTACAATAATCATTCATAATAAATCGAAACAGCTAGGCTAGGTTAGGTTAGAACTGTGACCACACAACGCGGCAGAAACATATTTTTGAATGTGAAACCAGAAACTACTACCAGAACAGTTAATATCAACTATTATTAATTTATTATTACCTGTTTAGGATTATTCCCAAGTGAAAAAAAAACCCTTAAAATAAAACGTCTTCAAAGTTTTCGAAATCTAATATACTGACCGTTGGCGTCATGTCAATATTATTTTCGATACGATACTAAATATTTAGCTTATTTTATTTTGCATAAAATATGTTGTACCAACTGAAATATTTGAATACATTAAAATTGGTAAAAGTACTAGTTGGTAAGTAAATTACTGTTTAAACGTTCACTTGCCAAACAGGACACAATTTGGGTAACAATTATTTGTGAAGAGTTTACTTACTAAGTAATAATTTGGCAAATGAAATTATGCGGAAAATTGTTTGGGAAGTGAAAATTTGTAATTTTTCTTTTTTTTTATGAAACAAGGGTAATAGTACTCGTATCTACTAACGTAACTACGATAAAATTACGGGTAAGTCTGCCTTCGTGAAACTTTACGAAGGCAGACTTGCGCGTAACTTTTGACTGTCAGTATAGTATGTTATATCATTTTGTTTTGTCATCAGGTGCTGTTCTAGCTTCTCCAACCACACGAAAATTGAAAGATCAAATAAGAGACATCTTAGACTCCAGAGAATATTATGAAGAAATCTTTACTGGGATTCATGCCACTTTCTCTCAAGGAGATTATCATACTGTTGAAGGTTAGTCAATCAGAATAGGATGTAAAATTATGAGATAAAGTATCCTCCTGTTTAATAAAAACTTATTTTTTCTTTTTTAGCCTTGAGTAATTGTTACGGTTGCATAAGGTTGAATAGAACTACGTTAAGTAAATGCTGACAAGGCTCATATTGGCATATTTATATATGGACATAATATAAGCTACAATAATAATAATGTATATGAATATAAAAAACAAAAAGGGGAAAAATCATAGGGCATTAAAACATTCGTCCGCATCGCTGCCAACAGGAAAGTACCCAAAAGGCACACAGCATTGCCCCGTTGTGTGGTGAATGTTTAGTAATCGACTAAATTAAAACTAATACAGATATTTTAATTACAGGTACACCGCTTTCCGAAATTCATCAAACTTGGGCGCCAAATGAACCAGATAACAAAAACAATAAAGAAAGCTGTCTCACTTTGAATAGTAATGGAAAATTAGCAGATCTTTCCTGTGAAGAAACTCGTCCTTATATATGTTATCGTTCCGTGGACTCTAGAAGAAGTGTCAACGAGTGCGGCACTACTGATCCAGGTAAAAATGACCTGACATGCTGATCTTTACGATTTGATAAAACAGAGTTTCAGCTAAATGAACATTATCATGATCATCATAATTTTTCTTCTTACACACAAGACGTACTACTACGTTAGTAGTTGTTTATTAAATGAGTCGTTTGAATCTTGGAGCAGAGTTGATGTTTATTATAACTAGACAGAGCTCACATTTCCTTTAACATAGCAATGGCATAAATATTCAAAACATTTTTTTCAGAATACCGTTTGAATACAAGAACAAAAAGTTGCTACAAGTTTCACACAGTGGCAAGGAATTTCTCCCGAGCCTTCCTCGCATGTTCAGCTGAAGGCGGCCATCTTGCTATTATAAACAGTGACACCGAAGCCACAGTGCTAAGGGAACTCTACGCCAAATATCCAGATTCGACGATGGTGGGAAATTTCCTGAAAGGTTATGCTTTTATCGGTTTTCACGATTGGGGAGAACGTTGGGACTTTAGAACAATTCATGGTAATTATTCAGTATGCCATAATTTGACATCATAACGTCTATATCGATGTATCGGAATACTATTTATTGCAACAACGGTGAAATTATTATTATTATGAACATATTTGTAATAGTAAAATTGCCTAGAATATACTGTAATAACAACAGCTTTATTTGGAAATGTTGACCTTCGTTAGCAGATTATAATATAATAGTCCTCCAGACAGTATTTCGGCAAGGGCGGCCAATTTCAATCGAGATTTGCCATCGGCGCGGGAGTTATTATGTATAGTGAAATAATATTATGTGCACAGACACAGGTGCACTTCATCTTCCCTCACTCTCATAGTTCGATGGGACTGCACGCATTCTGACACGACTCGAGAGAGATCAGGCGCATGACTTACAGCGTAACGTAATTTCCGAGACACAGGGGTATCACACCGCCAACTTATAACTATAGGCTGCTACTAAGATATTCCTAATGGGAAAACCCAATAACACTATGCCCGACCTGGGAATCAAACCGAGGACCCCTCGTTTACTAGCCGCGTTTGGGACCACGAGACCAACGGGGCAGTCATCTTTACGTTATGGGTAAAAAATATATACCTATATGTCGCATCACTGGGTGGCCCAGATGCGTAACATCGGGTCTTCTTCACGATCCGACATAGTTTAGGTAGGTATGGGCACTGTAGTGAGTACTCGAACGAAAAGATAATTTTAATTTAAAATAACTTTATTAAACTAGCGATTAACAACCGAAACGCACACGTCCGTCGGAAACAAACATGAAACAAAAACGAAAACACACGAAAACACGTACCGTACGCACGTGTTTGTTTCCGACGAGTAGACTGAGCGTTTGCCAAGACTGTCCGAGCTCGACTGTCCACTGTAGACTGTCGCAACACTCGGTCTCTCCGCTAGTCCTCGCCGCATCCCCTCCACCACGATTATGTTTTGGGCTCGCTTTTTGCATAACTTTAAACATAACATACCAATTGCATAACTTTGAACTCCGCATCGCTGCGCTCTAGTTATCCCCAGAATCGATCATTACGCTCAGGATTCAATATAGCGCCCGTGACATATGACACTGCTTTATCTCTTTGCTGAATAATCTACCACACATACCCATTTCAGGTCAAAAGCTAACGGAAGCAGGATACAGCAAATTTGATAAAGGGGAGCCAAACAACTCACCACCAGGTGAATATTGTGGTTCGATGACCCGTTCGGGGCTCTTGAACGATTTGTGGTGTGACAGGCCGGCCCCATTTATCTGTGAGAAGAACCCAGATTATCCTGATATATGCAGTGCAAACATTGAAGAATAATAGTAAGAAATGGACAGTGAAATGAAGAATGTTAGTTAATAATAATTTTTTAACTATATATTTGGTGTTCTCTTAATTTTTGAGGCAGATATCGAGAAGCTGGTACTGATATTTCCTTCAATACATCTTCAACATAGGTTTGGTTGGCGGTGGAAATAGAATGCTTCCTCTGGGGTACCACAGGGCTCCTAGTACCTTTATTTTTAAAACATTTTTATGTAAATTGAGGGAGTATTTCAGGATATTAATAATTGTGCTAGTTCATAAAAAAATGGGTTGCCCTCCGGGAGTGCCGGCAGAAGTGAAAAATTGAATATTAACGTTGTCAGATTTTTTCCTTTACTTGTGCTACATTACATGGCTTCTGATGATTATATATTGGTTTAAAATAACAATTTACATTATATAAGCTAACATTTTAAATAATAATAAATATGTACATGTGAAAAAATAAGCAAAAGAATCATAGGGCATCAAAAACTTCGTCCGCATCGCTGTCAACAGGAACAGTGCCCAAAAGGCTGGCAGCATTACCACGTTGTATGGCGATATTAATTCTTTGGCCAAGAAACAGGCCAGCCCTCTGGTCACGTGAAGAGTCGACTAACGGCTTGGCAATATCTCGAAAAACCAAGTGGGCACTCGGACCCCATGGCCCTAGTGTTTCAACCCCAAACGGCTCGAACATAAAACTCCCAATCAGGTTGGAATATTTTCGCCGTTTCCCGTTTTCTTTTTTTCAGGTTTTTTATTTGTGCATTTTTGATATTTTGGAATGCGGTCTACTCTCCCTCCGTCTTACGAATTTTCGATTAGGTCACGTATCCTGACGCAAGCTCCGTCTTACGAATTTTCGTTCAGGTAACGTGTCCTGACACGAGTTTAACATTTTTACCAATCACAAGAAACTCTCCCTTCGTCTTACGAATTGTCGATCAGGTCACGTGTCCTGACGCGAGCTCCGTCTTACGAATTTCCGACCAGGTCACGTGTCCTGACGCGAGTTTAACATTTTTACCCATCACAAAAAAGTGCACAACGCCCCTAAAGAAATTTTTACTTCAACCCATTAGATGTTTTGTAGTACATACATACAGGATCAATTATCCGATGCGTCGAGTGCCAACCAGTAAGGTTCTTACAAATCTTGTAAGGAATCTTACAGAACTGGATCGTTTGAGAAAAAAATATTACGACAGTTAGGTGATAAAAATGTGGCGATTCCAATTTTATCACTGGTAGAAGCCTATCCAGACATTTCTTCTAGAGATGTCGCTAGTGAAGTGGGTGTGTCGCACTCCCTTGTTTTGAAGACATGGAAGAAGTACGGATACAAATGTTAGTTCAAGCATTACAATCTGGAGACAACATTCGCAAACATACTTTGCAAAAGATTACGAGAGAAAATCGTCAGAGATAATCATTTTAGAAACAAATGTTTGAGTAAATGTTCTGTTTTCAAAGCAAATTACATATATGACGCGTATTCGTTTGAAATTAGAAGTAAGGAAATTCCACTAATAGGAAATTCCACAAGGAGTAGCAAACACGAAGAATCAGTAAAAATATTATAAAAGGATAACGAATAAACTTAAATAACACTACAACGGATTATTTAACTAAAACCTGTCAAGAACAAGATAATATGATCAATGAAAATAACTAAACAAAAATTTGTCTCCGATTAATTCAATTGAAATGAATCCTCAGGTAGAAAAATAATATATTTTTATTTCAATTAGTATTTTTTTCTATTCAAAATTAAACTAAACATTTGAACTATAATAGCATCTAAAACAAAAGAATGAAGGTGCTATCATACTTCATCAGAATTTGAGCAAACAGCAGGGTATTCAGGGGCCTTTTCACAAATAAAGGCATGTGATTCATCACAATTTGCATCGTTGAGTTCAGCATTACGGTATACGGAGCCACAGTATTCTCCGCCTGATGGACTTCGGTTAGGTTCTCCATGAGCGAATGCTGCGTAGCCAGCTTCTTCCAGAGTTTGACCTGTAAACAAAGTTGGGAGACATCTTTAGAAAAGGTTTACATCTGGTTCTAAAATACTAACAAAATCAATGATGCTTTGACTACTCTGCATATAATTATGATACGGGGCCACGTGCCTAGCTCTTAAGTTCAAAAGATATGTCCAACTTTTATTCGTCATTAACTTTTGATAAGGTTGAGTAATTTATGTGGCCTACCCAAATGTCCTTTCTTTGGTATTGTTCGTCGAATCGTTGAGCTCCTTAAGTTTTGAGTTGAGCTGCTCGATTTCTGACAAAAGCGTGCACTGACTGGACAGGTCCTCTCAATCTATCTGGTTCTTTCCTCAAAAGACCATTTCAGACACCAATCTCGTCTTCATATTATGATCTGACCAAGATTATGTCTGGACTTTAAAAGAGACTGTGACCACTGAGTTTGTTGCAGCCTTTCTTCTCAGACTATTCAGATAGGAAACGCCGACCTCATCTAGTTTTTAAAATATGATTGACGTGTAAAAGTGTTTGTACGAACCTACTTACAAAATAAAATCAATTATCATTTATAAAGATTTTGAGGACATTAAATTAAGTGATAAGGATATATTCTATTCTACGTATAAATATAATAAACACACGCTTAAAACTTGCAGATGATAAATCGTGTAAGTTTTATGGTTTTAGCAATGTAATTCTCATACAAACTGGAACTGTACACATGTATGAATTAATCCCTCTCCTATTACCGCTCATCAAAGTAGTCATATTAAAAATGTTTAAGTTTCAATGACAGTTATAATACAAATATTACACAAACCATGAATAGTTCTCCAATCGCCATGTTCTCCCCAATCACTAAAGCCAACAAAAGCAACGTCCTTCGAAAAGTTTCCAATCATACTGCTAGCCGGATACTTGGAGAACAGTTCCTTTATGACGACAGCTTCTGTGTCATTGTTGATGATGGCAAGATGGCCACCTTCCGCGGAACATGCGAAGAATGCGCGCGAAAACGTTCGTGGTACCGTGTGGAACTTGTAGCAGCTGTTTGTTCGATTATCATAATTGTATTCTGGAATGAAACAGGTGATAAATTAGACCATTTTTTATTTTCATTTTATCAATAACGTATTTAGTAAACCAGTGACTGGGATGCACGTTCTAAAACGTAAACTGTTTATGGGAAAGAACAAACGAACAACTCCATGGTTACCGCAAGTTTTTACAGTAATAAGTCTCAAATGCTTTTAATTATATTTCATTGCTTCATCCTAGGAAGAAAGAAGGTAGGAAGGTTTGTCGAAGGACCGATGGCCGGTGGAGCAGACGAGTCCTGGAGTGGAGACCGCGTATCGGCAAGCGTAGTGTGGAATGCCCCCAGCTAGACGGGCGACCTTAAGAAGGTTGCTGGGATGGACTGGATGTTGTATGACAGGGTGTTGTAGCGCAACCTGGGAGAGGCCTATGTCCAGCAGTGGACTGCGATAGGCTGAGTTGATTGATCTTAGGAAAAAAAAACCATGGGTAACAAACCATGTAGTAGTCCCGTTTTCTGTTATAGTGCATCATCACACGAATTTTAGATCTTAAATAAAATCAAAAAGTAGTAGTGTCGGTGACTGGCTTCACTACGTAGTGTCACTACCTGCCAGCAGATGGCGCCATATTCAATCATTTTCCGTTGGTTGCATCATCCACGCGTGCTCCGTTAATATTTTGGTTTTTAGGTGAAACTTTTGAGTTTTTTTGAGAATGCTGAAGTTAAAATGGGAAAAAGGACAAAGGAAAAAACCGATGTTGAGATTAGAAGAAAAATTAAACGTTTGGAAAAGGAATTAACATTTCGACAAAAATCGCCGGCGACATTATCAAAGTGAAGGTACCTACTGTTTTTTTTTTTTTGTAGTTTGAAAGTGGTAAATTTAGATTGACAAAAACACATGAAATAGGTAACGTTAATTAAAGCGTGTACTGAATACCAAATATGTAACATGGGTTTATTTCAATATTTCCTCAGTGGTGGTAACGATGCCATCCAGAAAGTTAGGAATATTAGCAGAATTAATACTAAAACGACTCATTGACCCGGTATAGATCTTAAATACCATTATTTTTTCTCAGTGGTGGCACGCGATGTCATCCGAAAATAAATATCCACCTTTCTTCCATAATGTCACGAGATGTCACCCAGGAAGTAAATACCTTGATAATTATTATTAAATTAAGGACCTGCCGATCGATTCTGTAAAAATCTCACCGTGAAAAGTTAGGTGAAGTGAGCGGACAATAGTGTCAATCCCTAGCATTAGTTGGAATGACAGCTCACTCCACGCTCACTTCACCTAAGTTTTCACGGTGAGATGGTTACAGAATCGCACTGCTGGTCTGAATGAAATGTTTGTTATTATCTCCTTTATTTTAATGCAAAAACATTAAAAAATATAAAAAAGTAACCCACCGGTATCGGGAACAGGGTCCAAGCTACCGGTGGTCAGGGCTCCAGAGAGAGGAACCTCCTGACAATGTGAGCCGTGTCCAGAAGTATCACTTATTGTTAATATTATTAGCTTTGTATCTCCTATCAGATCCTGAATACAACTCCTACGATGAACATGAGGAAGTCGAGTTCGAACCTCACGATAAAGGTATGGACAGTGACGACACCAGCACACACTTTGCCTGACGAAGGGAAATCGGGTAACAATCACCACTGGACCAACAAGCCAGCCGGATCTTTCTTTAATTGATTGAATGAGTTTGGAGTTTACCTGGTTCTACAGACCCACAATCACCTATTTCTTCTGTCGAGTTTTCTGACTTGAAGCAGTAGTAAGGCAGTGTCCTGTTACAGCCGACGTCTGATAAAAGTCCCTTATTATTTACAGTGAGACAATTCTCGTCATTATTGATGTTGTTCGGTTCATAGGTTTCCCATTTATGAAGTATTTCGGATAAAGGGACTCCTGTTGGACAAATTATATTTTGTCTTTACTGTATAAGTGAATAATCTATTATGAATTAAGACTGTTAAGAAGCCATTTGCTCCGGCTATCATTCGTAGATCGTTGACAGCCGTTACGGTAAGTCAGAAGCCGAATCTGACTACCACTCTTATCAAGGGGTTACCTGGTAGACAGTTGCTCCATATACAATTCTGGTATTACTCACTTAAGAGGTACCGTATTCTTTGATAAGCTACCATAGAATTGTGCTTGGCGAATATCGAATTAATAAATAATAAGGCTTTACTTGACAATGCTGGACGGGAAGGTACTTTTGTAGTATATGGCAGACCATATACTACAAAAGTGCCTTCCGGTCCAGCAATGTCAGCAATGCCAAGAGAATTTATATTCAGAAATAGAAATTCTTTCGGCTTTTCAGGGTAAGAAGATTGTTTTGAAGAAGGCCAAAAACTTACCATCAACCGAGTAGTAGTCGCCTTTGGAGAAAGTAGCATGAATCCCAGTGAAGATTACCTTATTGATAACTTCATTTCCATCGTCGTTCAGCAGTTTTACTAAGAATGACATCAATCCTGGGGTAGTAGGAGATACTAATATGCCACCTGTTGTAAAGTACTGTTTAGATTTGTCTAAGGGCCGGTTTTTTGATCCGTATTTACTCCACCAATTGTTAAAAATAGTAACTAATGGTTAAATTTTAGCAAAATGTGTTTTTTGATCAGTTGTTACTTTATCTAATGGTTATTTTCATAATTATCAGTTAATTATATGACCATTAGCAATTATATTATTATAACATTAGATAAACTAAAACTTGATCAAAAAACACATCTCGCAAAAATTTAACCATTAGTTACTATTTTTAATTGGTTGAGTTTAACTACGCATCAAAAAACCGGCCCTAAGTGAATCAGTCTTGTTGTCTTTGAAAATTCACGAATTACTGTTAGTGTATAATATGGACACAACAATATGACAATACATTAAAATAATGGCCATACTTATCCATAAGAGTATTTAGGAACTGTCAAATAAATCCTAACATCGAAATTAAAATAGTGTTTTTTCAAACAAACTAAATAGACATAGTGATGAGCCAACTATGGATTTGCCAATCTTTATCTAGCTATAACTATGACACTTCCAGCCAAAGGCTAACTATTGCCATTGGCAATGCCGCTAGTCTCTTGGGTACGTCACCAGTCGACAGCGATGCGGATGTATGTTTCGACGCTATATTTTAGTTTGTGAATAGTTTTAGTTAAGTTAGGGTATAATTTTGTTATTTTAGTGTTAGCTTGTAAATTGTAATTGTTGTGTCTTTGTGCATAAATATATCACATTCTAAAACCTATAGCTATTGGATATATTTTACTGAATTTTCGTTTAAATAACGTTAATTTGGCATAGTAGAATGAACGTCATGAGATGTTCGCAGTTCAATTTACTGTCGTATAATTGTCGTCTCCACCTTGTATGACTGAAGCGAAAGGCTTGAATCAGGGGATCTATCTTCAACAGTAGAATATCAAAGATTGTTATGACGGTGATATTATCACAGCAGAGTATTTAAGAAACTTTGACGATAGGTACACTTGCTCATACTTTACCCATCTTATTACAAAACGAGTTAGTTAATTCTTCACAAGACTTTAGTCAGTTTTGTATTTTCAACTATATTTCAACTCAGGTTAGATTCTTAACCCGTTTTTTATAAAGAACTGTATCTCGATCACTGTCAGGTTGTCATTTTAAATTCTTAAGACCGTTAGTCTGTAGGCCATGGTTTTCAGCAATGTCGAGATACAATATCCAAGGTGGATAGATTTGAAGCTATATCTTCCAGAGCACATCTCAAACGAGCATCAAACCAGGTAGCAGGTATCTCTTGGTACTTCAACCAGCCTTCAGCGATAGCACTGTATTTGTAGTCACATCTGAACTTTTCACTGCCTGAAAGTAAAATTATACCTTTAATTCGATTTGGCGTGCACCTGATGGTATTTCGCATCGTGTAAAATGATTACATTTATTTAAAAGTATGTATGGGATCATACTTTTGTGTCCTACTGAAACCCTTAAAGATTCACAAAATTTCTTTCTTGGTGCTAACCTTCGATAAAAAAGGAACTCTTGTGCACAAGTTCAAGCTCCTAGATCGAGCGATATAAGCGGTATCAGCAGTGCATTGTCTGTCAGTGAGTGAATGAATTTAATCTTAATATATATAATTCTCTTGTGCGTGTGTTTATCACCTAACTTATCCTAAACGGCAAGACCGAGTTGGATGAAATTTTGTGTATATATTTCAATGGGTTACTGGATGGTTTGAAAATACAATTGGACCCGGTAGGTGGCGCTGCTTTTTCAAGCAGGACGACGTCTGCCGGGTCCGCTAGAATTTTTATAATATACTAGCAGCACCCTGCGGTTTCACCCGCATAAGTTTCTTTCCCGTAGGAATATTGGGCTAAAAATCCCATGTATTAATCCTGGATATCAACTATCTGTGTGTCAAATTTCATCCAAATCCGTTCAGTAGTTTTTGCGTGCAAGAGTAACAAACATCCATTCATCCAAACAAACTTTCGCATTTATAATATTAGTAGGATTTGTAATATTATATTAACTCCGGTCCGGTTAGGAGTCGTACTCCTGCCTACTGATTGAGACCATTTACTTATGAAACGTAATGAATTATTACGTGGATAAGGTCATGAGCATCTGACTAGTCTTATCCCAAATTGCTCACAAATGGCAAATAATTTAATTTAATGTTCTGTGTCTTGGAATGTACTTTACTTTACATACCTAGTATTGTATACAACCAAGTATTTTCTAACTGAACAGACAGCTGTGCTGCTGGGGAGTTTTTTGCGCCACTTCTTCTTCCCAGCGATAGCACTAGGAAGTGGTGAAGGGCGGGCGTTTTTGGGGGACTGTCTTTTGTAATTTTGACGTTCGAAAAGTACTGATTCTTAGCCTAATTTGAATAAATTACTTTTCATTTTGATTAATGTTGCTTACAGTCTCAACCGATGCAGCTTAATACCGTTATTTTACAAGGAATGTCTGCCTATCTATCTCGCTTCTACCACCCAGTTATTGGGTAAAACTGGCCCTTGGTAAAACTGGTTGTATTCGTTTGTTTTTAAGGTTAGGCACTCAGGTTCTAGATTTATTGATAAAAAATATTCAATTCTATTCTAGGACATTATTAAATAAACAGGGATTTTTTGTCCTTTTCAAAATGTTTTAACTGAAGATATCTTACCTGCACAAGTAAATATTATAATCAACACTAAATACTTGAAGAAAGTTGATGTAGTCCACCATAGCTCCATTTCAAAGAAAATTCAATATGTGTGTTTCTACAAAATAAGGAACGTGTTCTAGATAATCAATTACTCAATAAAGTGGGCCAAGTCCGTACCAAACGTCCAATAGTTTAGGATTCATTGGCTTCAGTATATTTCACTGCATCTGGTAATGAGTCGATATTTGACGGCACGGTTGGCGCAGTGGTTAAGCGATTGACTGCTGCGCTGCGTGTCGCGGGTTCGATTCCCGCACGGAACAAATATTTGTATGGCCTACAAGTAGTTGTTCCGGGTCTGGCTGTTTGTGTATGTGAGTTTAAATGTTTGTAAACGCACCCACGATACAGGAGAAAATCCTAGTGGGGCAACATTTAAAAAAAAAATTGTCGGGACATTTTTTCCCTGGCATTTCTAAGGGTACCTACCCGTATGACACTGGAACTGGACACTGTTCCAAATTTCCGGATATTACAGAGACTGTTTCAATAAATCAATACAATTATCCGTTCCCATCAAATACGTACACGGAGTATAGAAACCCACGAACAAAACACCATATGAAAGCCACATAAGACATCTGTCCCACCGCTGACCACTGAGGTAATTGCGTTATAAACGCGAACATTGGAAGGATGGATGAATGGATGGATGGATGTTTGTTTGTTACGCTTTCACGCCAAAACAACTGAATATACTCAATAGGAGATAGGATCAGGATACTCAAACTATGACCACACATAATGTTCCCACTGCTGGGACACATGCCTCCTCTATCTTTGAGAGGGAGTGGGCCATAATCCACCAGTGCAAGGTGGTAGATCCATACAAAATTTCACGTTTAGTAGGATATAATAAAAGTATGGAACCCTTTTTGCAAAAGTTGTTTGATATTTCCAGCTATTATTACTTACATGTATTTACACAATATTGCTGTAATCAAATAATGTAATCGTTACAATATTTCATGCCAATTCGTTATTGTTCAATTCTAAGGCTTGAAGTCGCCGGAGTGGATCGAAAGTATTGCCAGTGTGACAGCCGAGGCCTTTATCAACAAATGAAACAAATGCAAGGAATTAAAGATTTTCAAAGGAAACACACAAAATAAATTAAAAATATACTTTTTTGAATTTCGGTGGCAATATTCGTAGACTGAGAAAAACTCACAAAAAAATTTCAGAATGAATTTGGATGAAATTTGACACACAAACAGTTTATAGCCCGGATTAACACATAGGATACTTTTTATCCCGATATTCTTAAGGGATCGACAATTACGCGGGTGAAACCGCGGGGCGCAGCTGCTAGTAATTACATAAAAGAACATAACGAAATTCGCAAATAATTTGTTTCTGAAAGATTAATGTTCACGCGAATAGCGTACTTCTAACCTTATAAAGGTAATAACTTATTTAAGTATTTAATATTTTAATAGCAGCGCTGTCCTTGGCTGAACAATATTAATGTTTAAGATCATGGAGCCATCTGGTTCGTGATAACTAGGCAGTTTTCACGAACCAGACGGCTTCATGATCTTCAAACGTTTGAAATGGATGGGAGTAGTAATACTCCCAGTATTATTACTTCGGGAAACTCCACTGTACAACGAGCACGACGTCGTGCGAGATTTTTTTTAAATTTTTTAGGGTATTGTATGCGAAGGGTGCAAACGGGACTCTATTGCTAGAATTGCCTTTTAATGCGTTTAAAGCTAAAGTAAAATCCAACCTTTGTTCAAATCAAATCATTTATTTCTTTGCAAACATGGGTATAATACATAGGTGTGTTTTTTTTTTGTTTTTTAATAAAGTTCTCCATATTTTACCGTCACATGCAAAGGTTTACAATAATTCCAAATAAAAAAATCACATTCAGATCATTGGAATTACAATATAGATAAAATAAAATAAAAATGTCAGCGTGGTTACAGCAATAAAAAAAATAAGGATAATTAAGCCAATCACAATAATTATGTCAATCAGAGTAACAGTATGTCAATCAGTTAGTGAATGATCATTAAGAAAATCGTCAATCGTGTAATAAGTTTTCATAATCAAAAATTCGTTTAACGCCCTTTTAAACTTTAATGTACTTAGTCATATTTTATTTTATTTTATCAAAGGCATACTATTCCATCAACGACTACTTACACGATAAGAATAGTTGGTCGCCCTGATTAACTCAAGACAATGTTTATGTTCTTTCTCCAGAATTACCTTACTGACAGGTTATATGAGTTCATATAATTCTTTATTTTTATTTGACTGCATAAGGCAATTCAGTTTAATTTAATTTTAATGTATTATTGACATAATCTACTCATTTTAATGTTTTTTTAATGAGTTGATTGCAATATGGGGTTAGCTAGTGACCTCGACGATTGATCATAATTATTCTGCTGAACTTGCTGCCTAAACGACCGGCAGCAAATTCGTCATGCTTCCTTAGATGTCACTGCTTGCGGTAGCGTCGTCATAAAATAATTAGAATTCGGAAACATTGTTGGAGCTGCTGATCATTGAAAAAAACTATCTTTGCATTGTATAAATTAAATTTCTTAGTATTGTATAATTGCATAGCTCATGTGTGAGCACTATATACTTTCTATAGAGCTACCATTTACTGGGTACGTCTTTCATTGACTTGAATGTGCCCTGGCGGCTGAGAGTATGTCATGTTCACCCTAATGTCTCGCTGGTGGTGGCGTGTGTGTTGGATCATTAAGTTCCCTTCAAAATGGTTGAGCTGAATGGTGCTGATCCATACGTCATGTTCGTGAACGGGTGCCGTCAGTAGGGACTGGTCATCTCTTAGCTGTCATGGCTTATTTTAATTTCGGAATTGTGTTTATGTTTTCCGGACACTTTACATCGTTCTCACATGGTTAATTTCAACACGAGTGATGTAATCAAATATTTTGTAACAATTTTATGATTTAAAAGAGTGTCCGTGGAGTTTCTTGCCCGTTCTTCTGCCTAGGTAGCTTTGGAATGAGCAACTAGCTTCATCTTTCTGACTGACCGACCCTTTGACAATTCAAAAGTGCCTGTAATTGGTTTAGTTGAAATAAATGGTTTGAGTTTGGGGTTGGGTTGCCTCCTTCCCTCAAATATGGCGAGGGGGGTAATGGTTGATCTTTGCGTTATGCTCGTGAACGGGTGCTGCTTATGGTGACTGGTCGTCTTGCTGACCATGGTTTTATTGTTGTTAGCATTAACTTATTTATTTATTTTACTCCGATGGTCCTAGTGCATGACATATTTTTAGTCACCATGTTTTAATCACGTCTAAAATGTCTATGGAGTATCTTGACTATATGACTTGGTCCTGTCAATTTAATGCGTCAATTTACGTCAGGCGCTAACTAATTTGACAGGACGAAACTAATATTTATCGTCCGTCCTTTTCTTAATGAAATAGAAAGAAAGAGATGCACTGAACTTAAATTTATTTTAGTTTGTTTATTTGTTTGTTTATTTTAGTTGGCGCCAGCAACTTAATCATAAACTATGTAATTTGACTAATTTCAATCAAACAAAACGGAAAGTAGCTAAGTTTGTTTCAAAATTAGTCAATTAGTATTAATTATTATGAGTACAGTTTGCACTGCCATTCAGTTCACGCTCATTGGACAACATTGGATCACTAATTACATTACAATAATATCGTAACTATCCTGTTTTGCAGCTTAATCTGATTAGGAAAACATACAGGATGAAATTGAAAACTTGCGACAAATCGAAATAGGAGGTGCAGTATATGTTACATAAATCATTATTATCTCCTTTATTTCATTTAAATACTTAAAAATTACATTTTTCAATATTTTATAAAAAAAAAGATGATAAAAACATTTAAAAATATAAAAAAAAATAGTAGCCCATCGGTATCGGGAACAGGGTCCAAGCTACCGGAGGTCAGGGCTCCAGAGAGAGGAACCTCCTGACAATGCGAGCCGTGTCCAGAAGTATCGCTTTCTGAATCAAGCCCTTGATCCAGCTGCCCAACGAGACCCTCCTCAGGTGTTGGTCGAGACTCTTGGCTATTAAGCCATTGGATGTCACGACTATCGGTACAATGCTCGTTGAGTCTACATCCCATATCTCGACAACCTCGTGAGCTAAGTCAAGATACTTGATTTGTACTACACAATACATAATCATTATTATTGTCATTTCCCAAATCTAAATTCTTGAAAAAAAAAATCGTGTAATTATCGTCTTAGATAGTGCAAAGTAAGTTATTGCCTTCAAGTAGACACGGATTATTGTGGTTCCTGTATATATATTTTTTTCAATATTATCAAAGCAAATGAGAAAATTAAAGTATAAATTATAGCACGCGCCCGATAAGCAATCCATTCATCACCAGTTCAAAATATGAAGCAGCTGGCAACGTGTTGAACTAGCGATATTTACCTAATTTTGACCGTTCCTACGAAAAAAAGAGCGTGTGACGAGGTTACAAATCGCTCACCTACGCGCACGTATATGCATCGCTTTCCTTAACAACATGCTCTAAATTTAGTTTATAGCACGCTGAATTAGATATTTTAATTTGTCGCACCTATTCAATTTCATACTGTATAGGTAGGTACCTTACAAATTGAACTAGTGTTGAGGTAGAACCTGGATGACGCTGGCACAGGAGCGTTGGGATTGGCACATGAAAAGGTGGTCCTATGCTCAACAGTGGGTGAAGTCGATCTGGGATAATAATGATGATTTTAAGTTATAAAATAACGGGAATAATGAATGTCAGCGTCGACACTTATTCGGTAGTATCTGTTCCAGAAAAGTCACACAAAAGTCAACTCTTCATTTATAATTTTTATGAATCACAGTCACCAATGAGAGTTAGTGGATGTCACACATATGTAATGTGTCTTGTGATTAGGTATGTTGAAACTGTGTGTACTCCCCGTCACTTTTCCCTAAAGGTTCATTAGAAAGCCAGCGTCAGACAGCACCTGTCTGGCATTCATGCTGAAATGAACCTTTTTGGCGCAGCCGTGAGGCACACATTATTGTTGTGTGAAACATTATTTTTTGTTTTATTAATTTTGTATTTTGTGTTTCACGAACTGTGTCAAAATAAACTTTTTTCTTTCTTTTTCTTTTTCTTTCTTTCTTCTGATTTTTATTCTAGCTTGAAAAACATGGTTTCATCACGTTTCCCTTCACCATTTCATCACCAGATGTACAATAATTTGCTCACATTTTATCATTTGGGAAGACTACCAACGCATGTTAGCCAACTACGATTGTTAAGCTTGAAAGTTTACTAATGTATTAGAGTACTTACTGGAGGATTATTTAACGTACTGGTCCGAGGCATAGAGCATAACCCGAGAGTGCTGCGGCGGTTGCACTTGTACGTACCCGACCGTTATGTGTGGAGGCGACGGCCCCCGCCACTGCTGGCCATACCATCAGCCAGGACCAACTTGCTAGCCAAAACCCTCTGACTGGCAATTCACAATATCAATTATATTCAGGTCGACTTTGATATATTTACATGTCACTGGGGTGCATTTGCAAAAGTACTATTGTCCACACACTACACTACAACACACACACCACACTACACAACACCACACACACCACACTACACCACACTACACTTCACTACACTACACCATACATTACTCCACGTACAACAACAAGAAATTGAGCAAATAGTAGCAAAAGCTTCGAAGTCACAGGGTTTTGTCATGAGACTCGCTGGGTGTTTCAAGAAGGCCAAAACCCTTAAGATTCTCTACTGTTCTTTTGTCAGAAGTCATCTTGAATATGCGTCATAAATTTGGAACCCGTGTTATGGCAAAAACATAAATCGTATTGAGAGTATCCAAAAAAGATTTATTCGTTTTCTTTGTTTTCGGCTACGTGTACCATATCATTTTGATAACTACTTAAATCTCTGCAAGAAGTTCCATTTACAGCCACTTTTAGATTGTCGCCGACTTGCAGATCGCACTTTTCTTTTAAAAATCGTAAAGAACATAATTGATTGTCCCGATCTCCTGCATAAATTGCATTTCAATGTCCCCCAGAGATCAGTTAGATTTAATCCACCTATCTCCATTCCTCCATTCCTTTTTCTCATCCAACTATAGGCAAAACTCATACATGGTGCGAGCGAGCAAGGACTATAATATTCTATGTAAAGAGTTCTCTTTTGACCCATTTACCACCAAAGCACATTCTGCACGCACTCTGCTGAATGCCAACTTTTTTAACAGCGCTTAGTGTTTTATTTTTTAGTTAAATTTTTCCCCATGTCACTAATGCCTAACATGGCGTCTGAATGTATTTAGTGCTTAATGCATATTTTATTTCCTTTTATTTGTAATTTTATCGTGCTTGCTACTTAATGATCCTATGATTTCTACTGCCTTCTCTGTGTCTACTCGTGAGAACCTGTAATTGGCTCTATGTCTTTTGTACGATTGTTATTAATTTGGTTTGGCTGTGGTTCTCCTACTTATAAATAAATAATTTCATCACTTCTGCTCTCAAAACGGTGACGGAATACATCGTGAGGACCCCGGCATGTCCTAGAACAAAAAAATCGAAGACATGTGACATCTACCTGCACACTGGGCCCGCGTTGTAGATTATTAGCCCTTCTCAAAGAGAGTAGGCCTGTGTCCCGGCAGTAGGAACATTATAGGCTGATTATTTAGTTTTGTATCATGCAAGCTGTAACAATATCGCCACAAGAAATCATTCCTGTTTAACCCCAGTTTAAATAATAAACTCATTAAAGATTTAATCATTCAAAGGTCAGTGTAACCCTAATTTACGATAACGACTCCATAATTTATGAGAAACACACGCGAGGGCTGTTCAAATTTGATCAGAGTCCGTATTACTTAAGGCTTGGCATACCTTTTCTAGACAGAGTGCGTAACACCGAAATCCGTAGTCGGTCAAAAGTCTACGACGTCGGAGGCAGAACGATGCGCCTCAAGTAGAGTTGGACAGGACATCTAGCTAGCTGACGAAGACATGGCTGATGGAGTAAAGCTGTGACCAAATGGTGGCCCAGGTTAGGCCAAAGAAACCAGGGCCGTCCAAAAGCCCGCTGGGATGACCGTCACCAGAGTCTATCAGTTTATGTAACGTGCGGCTGATAGGACACGCAGGACACGATATAAAGGGTCCTATTGTTTGTGGAACAGCACCACATTTACACGCCAAGGCGGAGTCGTCTATGAATTTCCACCTCAACGGGTTTTCCTTGCTTCGGCCAACCTGGGTCCAGAGTCGGTTTAAAGACTTCCAGGTTACCCAAGGTAACCCATGTCCAAGTGGGAGGTCTTCAACGGGTGCAACGAATGGTCCTATTATTCAATTTATATACTGATCATGTCGAATCTGTTCAGGCCCGTTTTGTTAGGTATTTATGTATGAAGAATGGGATCCGAAAATCTTACCTGGTTACAATGCCAGATTAAGGCACTTTCAAATTATTAGCTTAAAGAAAAACATACCCATTCTGACTAATCCTACTTCCTAATAATCCTATTAATCCTACTAATACTCGCTAACACGTATGGCAAGGGAATATAATGAAAGGTCCTATTGATATTTTCTCCATGAGTTTCGCTTCATACAGACGTTCCCTATTTAGGGCGGGTTGTTTCACGTCCACTTGACGCACGCGTATACGTCAAAAATGGTGCTTATCGTCAAACCAAAAAAAGCGTTGTTTCAAATTACGATTTGAAAATGATGGCCTTGCCGTACGTAAAAATAATAACGAGTACGTAATCGCTATTATTTGACGTACGTATGTTACGTTAACCAACCATTTGAAACAACCAGCCCTTAGACAGTGCGAACAGTGCACGTCTATGTAGCTCAATTTGTTTTGTTTTGTAGTGTTCTTGATTTAGATCTACTAGACACACTTTGTTTTTTTCTCGTTTGTCTTTAATTTTCATATATCATGCATACCAGAGTGGCAATTCTCGTAATTTTAAGAACGTTCACAGTCTGATCTCAGTCACAATCTGTCAAAAATAGCTCTAATTTCTCCACATTTTTGACATTTGTTTGTCGCCGAGATGAGACTGCGACTAGATGTTGAACGTTTTAAATTACGAGAATTAGCCTTCTGTTATTTGCATGGTTACTGAAATGCCAATTTTAAATTTTATTGCATTTGAATTGTAAATGACCGTGCTGTTTGTGTGCTTATTCTAAATAAATAAATAACAATTGGGAACCACTGACCTCAATGTCGACCAATAATTATATTCGCAGACATATGACTTATTGGAAATACCTATAAATGATAGTTGAAATAATTGAATCGCCAAACATTGCGTTTCAGTTCTTACGAAATGAAGTCTGGTTTTAAATATTTTGTGTTACTAGTCTGCCTGAACTTTGTTGGTGAGCTAATTTGTGCTTGGGAAATTGAACCGAACCGTCTGATTTTAACTATTATTTGATCATAAATTATTTTGTTTGTATTTTAGAGGGATTATTCAGATGTGACTACAAATACAGTTCAAAAGCGAACGCATGGTTTAAGCCTTTTTTTGTACCAGCGACTTGGTTCGATGCCCGACTGCGATGCACACTGGAAGGTAAGTTTCTTATTTTATAATATTTTATACCAGGAGATACGAAAAGTAGAAAAAAAACAAGCTTGGTCGAGTGATAGCAAGCAAGATTGTTGACCGTGGGTGTTGTTTACATTCCTAAGTTGAGCACACTTTGCCAAATTTATTAATGTTTTTGGGTTTGTTTACCAGAAATTATTCAATAGCAGTCACACCTCCAATTACATATGACTTTAACAAGACGCCAGCAGGTCAAACTACCCGAAACTGTCAAATTATCCCAATCAACCTTGAACCTAATGCTTTAGCAATAAAGTTGAAAATCTATTAAAGAATATTGCAAGATTGTAGAAGCTTGAGGTGCTGGCGGCTGTACACAACTGGCAGCCACTTCGAGAATTTAAACCTAAATATTAGGAAATAATTATTATAATATTCTCTTTTTATTATCTCTTTGACTCAATCTAATCTTTTTGACATTCCTATACCTAATATATGAATTATTTGCAATTAATATATTATCCTTGTTTTTTTAGTTCAATGTTATCAAACAAACTAACCAAAACCTTAAAAATGTATGTATACGCCGAAAGGCAGAATATTATGAATTTTAAAAACTATGTAAAATCTCTGTAACAATATTCTGATGAATATATGAACTATTACTATTCAAGGCGTGATGTTTTTTGTGTTGTCATCAGGTGCTGTTCTAGCTTCCCCAACCACACTAGAAATACAAGCTGAAATGAGGAACATCATAAATAACTTCAATCCGGAACATATATTTTTTACCGGGATTCATGCCACTGTCTCTCCAGGAGATTATTATACGATTGAAGGTTAGTCAATTATTAATAGTATAATATTACTAAGATTAAAACAGAGTTGATGTAGAAAATGATCCAAAATAATAACAAATCTTCATGCGCTTGTCCCATGTTACTTGGGGTCGGCGTAACATATTTTCTTCTTCCATTCTCCCCTATCAACCGTCACACTATCATTGACTACCTTTTCTTTCATATCATTCCTCACAGGATCCATCCATCTTTTCTTTGGCTTTGTTCTACCTCTCCATCTATCTAACTAGCCCGTGTTGTTCCAGTCCAGGGCAAAGGCCTTTTTTTTTTGGGTAGGAAATCATCAAATGACTTCTCCCGCTCTGGGTTGAGCGGAAGGGCGTGTCAGACTTTTACTGATTAAAACCCACCCGTGTTCCTTCAGTTGCCTATGCCAGGGGCCACGGTATCTCTTTCGAACAACCCGCAGCCCCAGCGGAGGGCAAAGGCCTCCTTCTCCTTTTTCCACACAATTCTGTCTTTTGCGAGTTCGGCCATCTTCGTCTTGGCCTACCGCGATGGCGTCGTGTGCTTATGTGATATTCATCACATAGTATTCATCACTATTTCAAAAGAACGTTAAATGATTGTCGTTAGTTTATTTGACACAGATAAAATAATAGTGCTTCTTGTACCTAGTACATTCAAACATACATGCCCGTTGGTCTCGTGGTCACAGGCGCGACTGCTGAGCGTGGGGTCCTGGGTTCGATTCCCGGTTTGGGCAAAGTGTTATTGACTTTTTCCATTGGGATTTTTTTAGTAACAGCCCGGAGTTTGGAAGTTGGTGGTGTGATACCCCCGTGCCTCGAAAAGTACGTTACGTCGTTCGTCCTGCGCCTGATCTCTCTCCGTTCGTGTTGGATTGCCGTCCCATCGGACTATGAGAGTGAGGGAAGAGGGAGTGCACCTGTGTCTGCGCTTACACTTGTGCACTATAATATTTCCCGCGCCAAAGGCTAGTCTCTGTTGAGAGTGGCCGCCGTGGCCGAGATATGGTCTGGAGGACTTTATTTACATTCAAAGAAATTGCAAATTGAAATGATTAAATCTGTGACATGCAATGAGTTCTCTCGTTCCCTGTAAAATAGAAGGATAAAAGAAATTAAATCAAGAACATAATGAGGTGAAGCATCTTTTTGTCTCCTCAAAATACATGTTTATTCCCAATAAATAATTTAGCAGCGAAATAATTCGTATTATAATTTTATTGAAATTGTAAAGTTAGTATAAGTAGACTCATACAGATTTACAAATTACAGGTACACCGCTCTCGAAAATTCCAGTAACTTGGGCTAAAAATGAGCCAGATAATAAGGACAATAAAGAAAGCTGTATCACTTTTAATGGTGTTGGAGAAGTAGCAGATCATCGCTGTGATGTGACTCGCCCTTACATCTGTTACCACTCCGAGAGATTTCAAGTAGTCAGTGAGTGCGGCACTGTCGATCCAGGTGAATATACTCAGAGGGACGCTGACAGTCTTTTCCATCCAATTGATATAAAATATAGTGTCTTTTGTTCATACTATAATATTATGAATTTTCTGTCTGTTACCTCTTTACTCCTTAGCAGCTGAATGGACTGGGATGAAATTGGACACCTTGTACACCTTTGTTTTCTGCAATGATGCAAACAAAACAATAACATAACAAATTTTGTTTTTAGAATACATCTTTGATAAAAGAACTACCAAATGCTACAAGTTTCATACAATTCCACGAAATTTCTCCCGAGCCTTCCTCGCATGTTCAGCTGAAGGCAGCCATCTTGCTATTGTAAACAGTGATACCGAAGCCACAGTGCTAAGCGAACTCTACGCCAAATATCCAGATTCGAAGGTGTTGGGAACTTTCCGGAAAGATATAGCTTTAGTCGGTTTTTACGATTGGGGCGAAGATAGAGATTGGAGGACAATTCATGGTAAATTTTAAACCCTTCCCTACATTATGAAAAAAAAAAAATACACTAATGTAATTTTTCAGTGGAAATAATTCTATTAGCGGCTTTGATAAAACATCCTTGGCCCCTTGTTTACCAACCTAGTACAAAATATTATACTTTAAACTATTAGATTAAATGTTGGTGCACAGGAATATCAGTGCGTAGAAATGACATTTAACAACTGTTAGATTTGATTAATTAACAAAATCATCATCGTTTAAATGGAAAAAGAACTTTTAGTCGGAGTTAAGGGGGTGACATGAATAAATTTAATGGTAAGGAATTGGACATATGGAAGGTTGTCAACGAATGTTAAAAAAAAACAATTTGCGTCAGCAAGCCGTAACTTGCAAATGGCGCGCAATGGAGCGCAACATAACACAGCACAGGCATTAAGCGTACAGATCGAGGTAGAAAACCACGCTGCGCTTCATAACTCAAGTAGCGGACGTTGGAGAAAAAACAGCCAGGCTGAAGTGGGAGTGGGCTGGACACGTCTCGCGAATGCATATCGAGAGATGGGCAAAGATCGTCACTCACTGGACAACTGAGGGAGGACATCGCCGTCGAAGTAGATTGCGGCGAAGGTGATGTGACGATCTGGTAACGTTCGCAGGGCCAACATGGCCAGAGATCGCACAAGACAGGGAGGTTCGGAAGGAAAAAGGGGAGGCCTTTGCCCAGCAGTGGGACACAATGTAGACTAACAAAAAAAAAAAAGCCGTAAGTAACATGTGACCTAAGGTAAGTGGAACACGATTTCATGATAACCCACTTGTCAATGATGTGATTTGAATTTGGAACCTCAACTAAAAATATTAATAATGAAAACAAACACACAAAAACTTACCTCATTGAATATCGAATTGCTTTTTATTATATCGCAGGTGTGAAAAGTGAGTATTCTTCTCAGGAAAAAAGTGTCATAGTCTTGGGAGTGCCTGAATCCCTCTCTGCATTCTGAAACCAATATTGCACCGATGACATATTTAAGACGCTGCTTTATCCCCTTGACGAATAATCAGCTGCATATTTCTTTTCAGGTCAAACACTAACGGAAGCAGGATACAGCAAATTTATTCCAGGGGAGCCAAACAATGTAGCACCAGGTCAATCCTGTGGTTCGATAGCCCGTTCGGGGCTCTTAGCTGACATTTGGTGTGAAAGACCATTTCTATTTATCTGTGAGAAGAATCCAGGTTATCCTGTCGGGTGTCGTACTTGACCTGAAAATGCACTAGACAATAAATTACCAATATAAAAAATGTATAATACTTGCAATAAATGTTTAAGTATTTTAAATTATTTGTTACGCACTAGAACCTTTCACAGGTATGTGCTGGTATTCTTTTTGCAGTGAACTCTTGCCGAACTAATTCTGGTGAGTGCTCACCTGTTCGCCGTATGGTCGACACGACCGTATAATATGAAGATGTCAATATCAACACAATAATAAATCATAATATAATAATCACAATATATCATAATATAATAATATCGATATCTTCAATTGTCCAATTACTCTATTCAAAAGCCTGACCCACTCCTCTTTATCAAATAAAACCTATGTTTTTGCAAATTATTTCATCACCACTGCTCTCAAAACGGTGAAGGAAAACATCGTGAAGAAACCGGCATGTCCTAGAACTTTCCAAAAATTCGAAGACATGTGACATCTATCAACCGCACTGCTACGTGGTGGATTACAGCCCACTCCCTCTCACCGAGAGGAGGCCTCTGTCCCAGCAGTGGGAACTTTATAGGCTGATTATGCTCCCGTCTTGATCTTTGACAAGCATTCAAAAGAAACTCAAGATTTTCTCTAAACTCAAGTTTTTTTCAACGTGTAATGAAGCGCAGTATTCTAGGCGTTAAACAGACCATATTCACAACACTACACTGTGTGAGTCCATCTGGCAGGCCCCAACGAGATTTATCAACAATTTTTTCATAAAGACATTATTTTGTACCTAAAGAAAATAAATAAGATATATTAGGTACCTCGACAGTTTTTGAATGACGTTTTTATGAAGTGTCTAGCTAGCGGGCCCCTTAAGATTATTTTTGTTGTTATTATACTTTCAGATCGCTCAATAGCGCTCGGAGTTAGAAACTATTATGTACCTTACAAATCCAAAATGTCGACTTTCCGTGAGCTATACTTATTATTAACAAAATAACATTAAAATCCGGATTAAAACAAATTACATTTAAAATATTAAAACAAAATTAAAATAACAACGAGTAGTAATACTAGAGTAATAGAGAACGACAAATTGTGCAAACGCAAATTTAACTAGGTCCGTTGGTTGAGGTACAAAATATATTTTATTTATTTTATTTAAAAAGCCTCTACGTGGAGAAAGCAAAAAATAAACCTTTTATTCTAATTACCTTGATATTGGCGCCAATTCCCTTGTTCCCAAACTAAACTTAAGTTCAGTGCATCTTTCTTTCTATTTCATTAAGAAAAGGACAGAAGATAAATGTTAGTTTAGTCCTGTCAAATTAAGGTACTTCATAAACAGTTTACATCTGATAAAAAAATTGCCAACTAAAAATACCTCAATTTAAGTCAGGCGCTAATAAATATCTTCTGTCCTTGTCTTATTGAAATAGAAATACACACTGAGCTTAAATTTAGTTTGGTTTGTGCACAAGGGAATCGGCGCCATTGTCTTTGGAAGCATTTAGGATACTCTTGCAAGTTTCAAGAGATTCTACTGTGCGACATTCTAAGGATTCGTCAAGGTCAACGTAGAAATGTTACTACAACGGCTGGGGGTTTTTCTGCGGGGGCACTAGAGGTGTTCTCAGTGTTGTCGCTGTGGCGCGGCTCAACTCTAGTCACGTATTCTAGATCGGTGTCTTCCAGGTCAAAGACAATGTTAACTACCACTTTGAGAAGGATATGTACGGAATATTCATTGGCATTGCATTTACGCCTAGTATTTCAACATGGTTTTTCAAGCTTGTGCTTTTAGTAGACTTTAAGTACGGAATTTCTCGTACTCTTTTCTCAGGCGCTTGATTTTTTGCCTCTGCGCATGCCCAGCTAGCCTGAGATACTTCCAGGCATTAGTTACACTGTGTTAAGTGATCTGTCTCTACTCCAGGACTCGTCTGCTCCAGCGGCCATCGGTGTTTCGACAAACATAGCTAGCTAGCACTGCCATTTCAGTTCTGGAGTAGAGACCGCGTATCGGCAAGCGTAGTGTGCGACGCACCCCAGCTAGATGGATGGACGATCTTAAGAAGGTGGCTGGGACGGACTGGATGCGGAAGGCGGAGGACAGGGACAGCCTGGGAGAGGCCTATGTCCAGCAGTGGACTGCGATAGGCTGAGTTGATTGATTGCTTGATTGAAGTGATCTGTAAGCGTTTTAAGGTGTTTTTTGAGATCGCTTACGTCTCCGCGAGTAGTTTTATTTCAGACGTAAGTATGGATAAGTAACTGGAGTCTGATGCAGTTGCGGTGTTGAGTAACTAGCTGTTGCTACTATCATTTTTGTAGTCGATATGTCTTTCTTGTCCATAGGTAAGTACCTACTACACTTTGGAATGGGCAACTAGCTTCATCTTTCTGACTGACTGACCCCTTATCAATTCAAAAGTGCCTGTAATTGGTTTATATGCTTTGAGTTTGTCAAAGTTGCTCGAGTGGGCTTTTGATTCCGACAACCCTTGCAAAACCAAGTTGCCTTCGCGGCGTCCTATAGTTTACGAAGTCGGTTACCTCAGCACATAATGGGTGATAATAATTGTTATATTCAAAACATTCGTTGCATTAATTGGCTCTTATTGGCTTAACACACGTAACGCAATTGTTTACCACATTGTAATGTAAAACGTGTAAATAAGGTAAATAATGCTGTCCTTTAGTTATAGGTATGTGTTTGTTGTATTCGTGATGATTCGGATTCATCTGGCAAGCTTGGGAAGATCGTGACCTTGATTTCGACGGTCGCCGCTTCCCATCCTTCGGAGTTGCGTGGGTACGACAAGGTCGTATTATTTTGATTTCGCGTCCCGTCTCTTTTCCGCGACGGGAGAAGAGCTTATCTAGTCACACGTGTGGTATCGGATTATTAATAATTCGTTTTTTTGTTTCTTTACACTGCACTCCACAATAGTTTTTAATCACTGAAAATATGGGTCATAGTTCCTTGGTGTTTTTAGTATTGAACACGTCCACTCCTCAAATGCTCTGGATCGACACCCAACAATTGTAAATGCCTATAAATAGTAGTTGCAATAATTGAATCGCCATACATTGCATTTCAGTCCTTACGAAATGAAGTCTTCTTTTAAATATTTTGTGTTACTATTCTGCCCGAATTTTATTGGTGAGCTCTTTTAATTTGTCTTTGAGGGAATGAATCGACCCGATCGATGAATCGCCCTGGACGGGAGTCAACAGCCGACTCCCGGCCACCGTAGGCACGGGCTTGCGGGCGGCGAGCTATGGTAAGGACCAGGCCCGGGTCGACGGCGCGTTGTGTTCCACGCGCGCCTCAAAGAGCTGTCAGCACGAACTGACGGGGTCCGCTAGGGCCGATGCCGCCGGGGCTGCGGGTTGTTCGAAAGAGATACCGTGGCCCCTGGCACAGGCAACTGAAGGAACACGGGTGGGTTTTAGTCAGTAAAAGTCTGACACTCCCTTCTGCTCCGCCCAGAGCGGGAGGAGTCATTTGATGATTTCCCAACCAGAAAAAAAAAAAAAAATTAAAGGGAATGAATCGAACCGTTGGATTTTAAATATTATTTGAAAAAAAGGAAATATTTAGGTATATGTAAAAAAAAAAATCTGTTTGTTGTTTTTGTTTTTTTATTTTGTTTTTTGTTTATTTATTTTTTTGGGAAATTTTTATTTTGTAAATATTTATATTTCCTTTTTTAAATTGTTTTGCTTGTATTATAGAGGGAACATTCAGATGTGACTACAAATACAGTTCAAAAGCGAAAGCATGGTTTAAACCCTTTCTAGTACCAGCGACTTGGTTCGATGCCCGACTGCGATGCACTCTGGCAGGTAAGCTTCTTTTTCTTTATAATATTTTATGCCAGGACAAATGAAAATCGGAACAAAAAAAGTTGATTGAGTGATCATAAGCGTTTCAGGTGGCCCGCAAAGGCGGGCCGGCTCTAGTCGGGGATCGTGGCAGGCGCACCCATGAAGAGAAGAAGAGAAGAGAAGAGAAGAGAAGAGAAAGAAGAAGGAAGAGAACACTGGGGTGGTTTTTAGTCAGTAAGGGACTGACAGACCCCTCCAGGGCGGAGGACATCCATTCGGATTTTCCACCAGAGCAAAAAAAAAGTCACAGGATCCCAGATCACAGTGGCGTCTTGGGTACATTGCTAAGTTCGAGCAAACTGTTTTTGAGTTGGTCTATCAGAAATTATTCAATAGCAGTCCCACCTCCAGTTATATTTTTTTATATTAACAAGTGCCAAGTGTACATAACTATGATCTGAACTGTGAAATAATTATGATATTCTCTTCATAATATCTATTTAACTTAATTTGATCTTTTTGACATTTCTATAACCAATATTTGACTTATTTGTAAATTTTAATATCATCCTAGTTTATATAATTCAGTGTTATCTAACCAAACCCTAAAAATGTACCTACAATTTTCCGGAAACGACAGAATATTAATTATGAACTTTATAAACTATGATTTATCAGACCAAATTAGGTACAAAGGAGCCGCAGTACTAGAAACCAACACTACAAAGTTTTTAGGATTGCACATTGACAATGACATGTCATGGAAAAATCAAATTGATAGTGTTTGTTTGAAACTTTACCGATTCTCTTATGCCCTATATATGCTAGGTAAAATTGCAAACAAAATAGCCCTCTTAACGGCATACCACGGTGGACTTATATTCTGGGGTAATGCTTCAAACTGGCGCGCGCGGAGGCACTACGTCGGGGGGAAACTCTGCACCCGCGGCCAATCGCTGCGGAGCGGACGGACCTCCGGCGCGGTCTCATGGTGGAATGGAAGGCGCGACTATCGCAACCCAGCGCAGGGCACGCCACGATAGCGGCGGTAAGACCTCTCTTTGAGGAGTGGCTAGAGAGGCGTCACGGCGCTCTCACCTACCGCCTGACGCAGGTCCTCTCCGGACACGGATGTTTCGGGAGGTTCCTGCACATAATCAGGCGGGAGGAGACGCCCGGGTGTCACCACTGTGAGGATCGCCCAGAGGACACGGTGGAGCATACGGTGGAGGTCTGCCCCGCTTGGGCAGAGCACCGCTGTGTCCTCCTTCTGCGAAGCAGTCATGCTAGCGAAGGAGGTGGCGGGATGGGCGAGGGAGAGATCCTCACGCCTCAGCCGCCGAGGGAGACGCTCCGGGCGTCGGGAGCCGCGTGACGACTCCCGGCCACCGTAGGCGCGGGCCTGCGGGCGGAGAGCAATGGGTAGCTCTCCGTCCGATCAGGACCAGGCCCGTGCCGGACGGCGTGTATGTGTTCCACGCGCGCCTCAAAGAGATGTCAGCGTAGTTGACGGGGCCCGACAGGGCCGAAGCCTGCCGGGGTAGCGGGATCGTCCGAAAGGGTTACCGCTGCCCTGGTACATAAAGGGGTAAGGAAGGAACACGGGTGGGTTTTAGTCAGTAAGAGTCTGACACTCCCTTCTGCTCCACCCAGAGCGGAAGGGGTCATTTGATGATGTCCCATCCTCAAAAAAAAAAAAAAAAATGCTTCAAATATATCCTCCGTGCTTTTAGCACAAAAAAGATGCATCCGAGCCATCTGCAAATTAAGAACAACCGATACATGTAAGCCACACTTTAGGGATTTAAATATTCTGACAGTACCTTCGCTGTATGTCTATGAGGTTCTGATGTTTTTAATAACCAATATACACATACACTTGTTTAGTCACGTAGAAAGTCAACGTCGCTCAGACAAGTTGAAAACAATAATCACCAGAACTGCTTTTGCTTATAAAAGTGTCTATGCAATGGCACCAAAATTGTATAACAAACTACCTTGTCATATTATAAATTGTAAGAATAATAATGAATTCAAAGCGAGCTCTTTAAGCTACTAATAACAAGGTATATTATTCAGTCAAGGAGTATATGGATGACAAATTTTGAAGATTTTCTTATTTATGTTTATTTTTTATAATATACGAGTATATATATATCTGTGTTTTTGAAATCTATTGACACTGTGTATTTTTCATGACATTTTCCTTATATTATTATGACAATTTTATAACTTGACATGCCTAATAATATTTTTTTTCCAAGCAGATCTTATGGCAATACCCTTTTTTTTTTTTTTTTTTTTTTTTCAGGGTGGGAAATCATCAAATGACCCCTCCCGCTCTGGGTGGAGCAGAAGGGAGTGTCAGACTCTTACTGACTAAAACCCACCCGTGTTCCTTCCTTAGCCCTTTATGTACCAGGGCAGCGGTAACCTTTTCGGACGATCCCGCTACCCCGGCAGGCTTCGGCCCTATCGGGCCCCGTCATCTATGCTGACATCTCTTTGAGGCGCACGTGGAACACTTACGCGCCGTCCGGCACGGGCCTGGTCCTGATCGGACGGAGAGCTACCCATTGCTCTCCGCCCGCAGGCCCGCGCCTACGGTGCCCGGGAGTCGTCACGCGGCTCCCGACGCCCGGAGCGTCTCCCTCGGTGGCTGAGGCGTGAGGATCTCTCCCTCGCCCATCCTGCCACCTCCTTCGCTAGCATGACTGCTTCGCAGAAGGAGGTGACCACCTCCCACTCCCTCTCGCCCCGGACCATGGCTTGCACCAGGGCCGGGCGCGAGAGGTCGCCGCCGCTGCCGATCGCCTCTACGAGGATACGGCGGTGCTCTGCCCAAGCGGGGCAGACCTCCACCGTATGCTCCACCGTGTCCTCAGGCGATCCTCGCAGTGGTGACACCCGGGCGTCTCCTCCCGCCTGATTATGTGCAGGAACCTCCCGAAACATCCGTGTCCGGAGAGGACCTGCGTCAGGCGGTAGGAGAGAGCGCCGTGACGCCTCTCTAGCCACTCCTCAAAGAGGGGTCTTACCGCCGCTATCGTGGCGTGCCCTGCGCTGGGTTGCGATAGTCGCGCCTTCCATTCCACCATGAGACCGCGCCGGAGGTCCGTCCGCTCCGCAGCGATTGGCCGCGGGTGCATAGTTTCCCCCCGACGTAGTGCCTCCGCGCGCCAGTCATACAGGCGCGCGAGGACTATCGCCTCCAGATCCCATGGTGGCAGTCCGGCAAGGAGGCTTGCTGCCTCGCCCGAGATCGTGTGGTACCCCCGGATTAGCCTTACGGCTACCACCTTTTGGGGCGCGTTCAGGTAGTGTGCGGCTCGAAGCCGCAGTGAACGCGCCCATACCGGGGCCCTATAAAGGGCCATGGACCGCACGACCCCCGCGTAAAGCCTCCGGCAGGAGGCGTTTGGCCCCCTAAGGTTGGGCAGGAGCCGCTTTAAGGCGGCCCCGGCCCGTTCCAGTTTGGGGGCCAAACGTCGGAAATGCTCGACGAAGTTCCACCGGCTGTCGAGGACGAGACCCAGGTATCTCATCGTATTCTTGACGCCGATGTGAACCCCTCCTACCATCAGTTGGGATCCCGAAGGTGGCCCGTACCGAGGCCCATGAAAGGACATGGCCTCGGACTTGTGCAATGCCACCTCGAGACCCAACTGCCGGATCCTTTCCACGACTATCGCAACCCCGCGTGTCATCGCGTCGGCCGCCGCCTGATGCGACCTCCCCTGCGCCAGGACTAGCGTGTCGTCAGCGTAGCAAACTACGCTGACGCCATCAGGGAGGTCGGCCCGCAGCACCCAATCGTAACCGATGTCCCACAGGAGCGGCCCCAGAACCGATCCCTGTGGGACACCGCACGACATCTCTCGCCGGTTCCAGTTCCCGTCGCGATCGGGGTAGATGACGGCTCTGTCCGTCAAATACGCCCCGACTATTCGACGGAGGTAAGTCGGCACCCAGTGATACCAGAGTGCCTCCCCTATGCAGCTCCAGGGCAGGGTGTTGAACGCGTTGGCGATGTCGAGTGACACCGCCACGACCACCCCACCCCGGGACACCGCGTCCTCCGTCGTGAGGGCTCTCACGCGCATGATGGCGTCCACCGTCGAGCGCCCCTTGCGGAAGCCAAACTGGCACTCCGCAAGGTCCGGCCCCATGGCAATACCCCTTGAACTGCATATTGAGAGGTTTAGTAAATGATGAAAATGTTGCTTTCATAAGATAATGATATTAATTTATTGACATTTTTATTGCATTTATTATTTTATACGATATTGTGACTAAATTGATATAATTGTGACCTATTTTTTTTATGTGCCGTCTTAATTTATTGACATATGATTAACTATTGCAAGAAATTATGACATCTACTTACCTATTGAATTTATTTTTATTTTGATAATTGACATTCGCTTACCTAAGATATTTTGTATGCCTTTTGGCGGGCCATAGCATGGATCAACATTTTTTGTATAACATCTGTATAATTATACCATATGTTCACAAAATGAATAAATTCATTTGAATTTGAATCGCTTCTGGCAGACATAAATGCCGGAAACGATGTAACATCATAGTAGATAGCACTGAATAAACAATATTCTGAAGAAAACATGAACTATAACTAACTATTACAGGCGTGATGTTTTTTGTGTTGTCATCAGGTGCAGTTCTAGCTTCCCCAACCACACCAGAAATACAAGCTGAAATGAGAAACATCATAAACAACTCCAATCCAAACCATATTTTTTTTACCGGGATTCATGCCCCTATCTCTCAAGGAGATTATTATACGATAGAAGGTAAGCAATACCACATAATTAGGGCTAGTACTCATAGACAAGTATACTCATACAGATTTACAAATTACAGGTATACCGCTCTCGAAAATTCCAGTATCTTGGGCTAAAAATGAGCCAGATAATAAGGACAATAAGGAAAGCTGTATCACTTTTAATGGTGTTGGAGAAGTAGCAGATCATCGCTGTGATGTGACTCGCCCTTACATCTGTTACCGTGCTGAAAACTTTCAGGTACATGTCACTGCGTGCGGTACTGTCGATCCAGGTGAATATACTCGGAGGAATGGGCTGACACTCCTTTCTATCTAGCTAATAATTAATAACCAGTGCAGAATATTATAAAACACAGTCTTTTATAGTCATACTATAATATATTATAAATGCAAAAGTATCTAAGATATTCTGTCTATTACCTCTTCACTCCTTAGCAACAGAATGGTTTGGGCTGAAATTTGGCACCTCCTTGTACACCTTTGCCTTCTGCAATGACGCGAACAAAATAATAATGTAATACATTTTCTTCACAGAATACAACTTGGATAAAAGAACTGACAAATGCTACAAGTTTCATACAATTCCACGAAATTCCTCCCGAGCCTTCCTCGCATGTTCAGCTGAAGGCGGCCATCTTGCTATTATAAACAGTGACACCGAAGCCACAGTGCTACGAGAACTCTACGCCAAATATCCAGCTTCGAAGGTGTTGGGAACTTTCCTGAAAGATGTAGCTTTTATCGGTTTTCACGACTGGGCCGAATTCGGGGATTGGAGGACTATTCATGGTATTTTTTTAATTTTTTATTATATTGTTTATAATGCGAAATTTTTCAATGAAAAGAATTAAATTGGCAGTTTCGATAAAACATCCTGGACCCCTAGTTTACCAACGGAATACATAATATTGGGTGGGATACTCAACTTCAAAAACCAAAACATCAACATTTAAACTATTAGTATTATTAAAAGTTGGAAGGAAGAAGGAGGAAGGAGTTGTAGTCGGAGTGTAGGGGGTGATATGAATAGCTTAAAATATAGTAAGGGAACGATAGTCAAGGACGAAAGCCAGAGAAACATTTTGCGCCAGCAATCCCCAAGTAACATTTGCACTTAGGTAGACATGATATAGTAATTTTTAAGAGAGAGGGCAGAGACAGTGTTGTACGAATAGACGGCCCATACTTATATTAAATGTCATGCAAACCAATGCTCAATGATGTGTTTTGAATATGGTACCTCAACTTGAGGCCATAGAAAATGTATTCAAATAAGTAATAACGAATTGCTTTTTATTATATCGCAGAAGGTGTGAAAAGTAGAGTATTCTGCTCTGGAATAAAGGTGTCTTCGTCTTAAAAGTACTTGAATTCGTCTCTGTATTTTGGAATCAATATAGTGCCCATGACATATGTCGCTGCTTTACCCCATTGGCGATTAATCGGCTGCGTATTCTCTTTTCAGGCCAAACATTAACGGAAGCAGGATACAGCAAGTTTTCTCCAGGGGACCCAAACAATGCAGCACCTGGTGAATTCCTATTTATCTGTGAGAAGAGTCCAGGTTATCCTGCCACGTGTCGTGCTTTACGTGAAAATGCACAATAATTATACAATTAATTAACAACATAAAAAATTGTAATACTTGCAATAAATGTTTACTTAGTATTTCGTATTTTATTATTACCTTCATTTTTTACTTACCAGATCCCAGTCCTCGCGTTAAACTCAGACGTAGACGTAGTTCACGTAGTAGTCTTTCGTTTAACAATCTTCTTTTCATACATTGCAACACCAAACTGCGAACCAATTCTTTTATAAAAAAATCTCTTTCAGTAAGGTTTCCGTGATGTACATATGTCATACAGTAAGTGACTATTGACAGAGTTGATTCTGACATGCGGTAAAAAGTAACGATCGGCTAACGAGTATCCAGGAAGACACACCTGACTCAAAGTCACAGTTACCAGGCACCAACACCACCAATCTTTTACTTTTAGAAAGGTGTGGGCTATCATCGGTATTGGTTGACCGTATTCTTCCGGATGAAGTGGTGGGTTCCATTTTATGCTATCCAATTAACTTCTGAAAAAATAAGACAAAATATGAACTATAGATGTATGAGGAACAGGGTGTAAAGTTCACTCATACTCTATAGAAAAGGGAGGATCCTCCGACCAGACGGGTGTTGTGTCTGGCGGGCAACTGCCCAACGATTGATGTTGGGAAATTGTATCTATGCTAATTGCGCGGTAAACTCTGCTTGCGAGACGCAGGATTTGCGTGACGTCAGTATGACGCTTTGTTCGCATGTGGCGTTGTAGATACCGCTACAGAACCAAAGTAACTTTTCAAAAAATTACGTAAATACTGACGTGGGGTCATGGAGGCCCACAGACAAATTTGAAATGAATCTACTTAACGAAATGGCGCGTGCCGCTGGTACAACTGTAATACTCCACTCATGGCCTCTAAGGCTCAATTTATATTTCCGTGAAACGGAATGGAAGCGATTTTATTTGTACAAAGCATAATAAACTTTATGTGAATAGTGTAGCGCACAAATTAGATACACTCATACGCACAGGTCGCGCATCTTCTAGAGAATTTATTTATCGCGCATTCTCGGGAATTCCCGCAGTCACAAGCTCGTATCTAGTTTGTACGTTAGACATTTGACATAAAGTTAATTTTGCTGTGTATAGTATTGTTACAAAATGTCGACTAAACTCGAAGCTACTAGAAGTATCGTATACGTCACGTAGGTGGGAGAGGAGTAATTCGAAATTATTACTTACGCTAGACCAGCGGCCTCCATGTCAGCAGTTAAAGGCTTCCTGTGTCAGCGGTTTTGAAACTCATCGCTGTTTGACATCAAATTATTATACTAACTTGTATTATTTATTTTGCCCGTAGTTCTATGAATCAACTTAATACATCTTCGCCGAATCTTCATCATCTTTTCAGATAGATTCTTCCTATTTTGTGACTGTTAAAATTTTTTCACTAGTCCATAAGAAAATTTCAAATAAATGTTGTGATACCATATTTGGACACCACTGACAGGATATCCTTACGTCCGTCGATAAAAAATACTGAAATCACGTACGAGTATATAAACTCGTTAAAACAATTATATCACCATTCAGAGTTGGTATTCATAGTCATCACAAAATGAAGTTTGTTTAAAATATTATCTTGTGTTCCTATTCTGCGTGACTTTTATTGGTAAGATTTTTTCTATTTATAAGGTGACTTCGACTTTAATTAATTAGTTAACTTACTAGAAGAATATAAAAAAATATAAGTCAAAAAATTCTTAGAAGATTTTTTTTCTTGGGAGCCGCAAAGAACCTAGATGTTATGCATCCATTACGAGATTATCATATTTGCTTTGATTAGTAACGGTGGTGGTTGCTTAGATCTAATCTAGCATTAGGTTTGATTTCAATCATTCATCGATCAGTGTCACTTGTTTGAATTTTACTTTTTTAATATTTTCTTGCATTTTTAGAAGGATCGTTCAGATGTGACTACAAGTACAGTGTGGTGGCCAAAGGATGGCTTAAATACTTTGTTGTTCCAGCAACTTGGTTCGATGCTCGGCTAAGATGTGCACTGGAAGGTAAAAGTTATATATTATTACTAGCTGCGCCCCGCGGTTTCACCCGCATAATTTTCGTTCCCGAGGGAATATCATATAATATTAAAACATTAACTTAATTATAACAATATACATACCTACATTAAATAAAACGGTTAAAAATTTTAATTGTCATTAAAGTATATTTATGAATAAAAATCGTGTTCGAAACATAAATACACAAATATACATTAAAACTCCAGGTCATAGATAATATGTAACATAATTAATATAATAATTACAGGTTTTCAGAAAAAGTTGTGTCCGTTAAAAAATCAGTTACACTGTAGTACGTTTTATCTATTAATAATTTTCGAAGTCTACTTTTGAATTGCACCGTTTTCAAATCTTTCCAAGCACGTGGCAATTTATTATAAGCAATTGGGGCCATGTAATAAATATTTTTGCGCATCATAGTTGTTTGATACGATACCTGATTTAATTTTGTATTGTCTCGCCTATTTCTTGGAAATAAATCGGCCAAACGTTCAAAACGATTTGGATTGTTCTTTACAAACACAGCTACTTCGAGAATATAAATACAGGGAAGTATCAAAATGTTGTACTGCTTAAAATATGGCTTGCAACTGTCGGTGGTTTTTAGTTTGAACATTGACCGGAGATATCTTTTTTGAGCCTTAAATGCTGTCTCTTTATCGGTGGAGTTTGCCTAGTGAGATTCAGCTATGCCGTAGTAAGCCGCAAGAAGTGCTTTGGTATCGACTATGGATGATAACCTACATATATAAAGCATAATTATGCCGACGAACTCAATTTTTTACACAATACGCCTATATGTGCTTTCCAATTTAAACTGCAGTCTATTTGTAATCCCAAAAATTTGGAATCAGTTACTTCATCAATATCGTCAGTTTTGTTATGTATATGAAGTTTAGGTACACCAGGCAAATGTTGTCTAAAATGCATTATCTTACTCTTACTTAAATTTATATTCAAATTATTTTTATCTAGCCATTTAATTAAATTGTCAAGAGAATTATTTATGTCCGCTTCATATGTATTTACGTTTTTACAATGGATTGTAATGTGCTATCATCAGCAAACATAGTTAAAGGGTGTTCAATGGACGTGGGCAAAACATTAACATATAATATAAATCCAAACGGGCCCACAACGCTTCCCTGTGGAATAACGAATTTAATTTTACGTTCTCGTGATCGTGATATCTCTTCATGTTTATTCATCACATTAATACGACTAATCTCGGTTATCTGTATTCTGTTTTCCAAATACGATTTCAAAAATTGGAGCACGTTACCTCTAATGCCGTAGGCTTTTAATTTACGTAACAATGTATTATGATGGACGTAATCAAAAGCCTGCGTCATATCACAAAATATAGCACATATGGGGGATCGTTTATCCATACTTTTAATTATCGGAAACAAAAAATCATAAATTGCCATCTCAATGGTTCTATGTTGCCTAAATCCTTTTTGTTCTTCACATAATATATTATTATTTTCAATGAAGCTCTTTAACTGTTTGTAGATTTACTTTTCAAATACCTTTGAGATGACTGGTATGAGTGAAATGGGTCTATGATGTTCCATCAATTCTTTATCTTCTTTCTTAAGTAAAGGCTTAATTATAGATATGTTTATTGCTTCTGGATACATACCCGTACATATACTAAGATTTATTAAGTGACTTAGATGATTGCATATGTCAATTGACACTGATTTTAATATCTTAGTGGCGATCCCATTAAAACCTACACTACCAGTGTTTTTTAATGACATTATTAATTTATGAATGTCGTGTGGTGTGCTGGGTGCCATAAACATTGATCCAGGACTTCTTGATGTAATGGATGCTTTTGGTTTATATTCAGCATCTAATTTTGGATGAATGTTGTCAACAAAAAAGTCATTAAAAGTGTCAGCGATATCCAAAGGTTTGTAAATAGTTTGATTACCAACTCTTATTTTTTCAATTTGCTGTTTAGGGATATTGTTGTTTGACTGATTAATTATTTGCCAAGTAGTTTTCGATTTATTTTTTGACTGTCGTATTTTGTAATTATTCTGTGCTTTCTGTGTTAGACTAATAATTTTATTATACAGTTTAGAATAAGTAGCAAATTTCTTTTTATTTTTTTGGTTCGGATTCAATCTAAATTGCCATAAGAGTTTTCTTTTTTTCTTACTGCACAGTTTAACGCCATTTGATAGCCATTTAGGTTTATTAAATGTGTTGATTTTGATTTCCTTGTACGGGAAGCATAAATCGTAGAACAATTTAAACGTGTTGATAAATTCATAGTACGCCAAATTAGGATCCTCAGTAAGATAAATCTCCGAAAATTTAAGACTGTTTATACAGTTTTTAAATTTCACTATATTTTCGTTGCAGTAATCCCTTCTAGTTATTATGCTAGTATTTTATTCTACATACAGTGGGTACTAGACATTGAAGCAACTGTGCTGTATGGTCTGACAATGCAAACTCCAACACGTCTGCTTTACAATTCTTTTTAAAATTATGCGCTAAATTATCTATACAAGTCTTGCTACCTATTCGAGTCGGTTGTTTGAGAGCAAGTTTTAAGTTGTAATTTAGTAACATACACTCCAGTGCAACTGAATTTCCATTCGGTTTTAAAATATCGATATTAAAATCGCCTGCAATAACAATATTCTTATTAAATCGGTTGGATAGATCTTTGAGTAACAATTCAAGTTTATTAAAGCATTAAGTTAAATATTCTTAGTATTTGGTACTCTATAGAGACACATGACTTGCAATTTATAATTATTAATCAGCTCAACACCACAACACTCAAAAAACCCTGGTGAAAACAAACTTGCTATTTAAGGAATTTCTTTCCATTGGTGACAATTATTAATAATAATACATGCACCCCCTCTCTTTTTATCTTGTCTCCTAATGAAAATGTTTGCATGCCGAATGGTGAAATATGGCAGAACTCTGATTTATACCTACTACTATCTACTTATGTATTACCCATATTTGCAAATAAATGCTATTCTATTCTAAAGGTTGTAGCATGATATAACCCTATAATAATATGATATAAGCCTATAAACTTCCTCAAGAATTGGGCTGTCAAATGCAACAATATTTTTTCAAATGCGACTGGTAGTTCCGGAGATTTCCCCATACATACATATAAACAAACAAATTTTACCTCTATAATATTAGTATAGACAAATAATATTATTTTACAAAAGTCCCTGCATCCACTATTTTGTTGTCTTCGTCTTTTATGTGCAATGAGATTTAACATTAATTTTCTTTTCAGAATACCGCTTGGATACAAGAACTAACAAATGCTACAAGTTCCACAAAGTTCCACGAAATTTCTCCCGAGCCTTCCTCGCATGTGCAGCAGAAGGCGGCCATCTTGCTATAATAAATAGTGACACTGAAGCTGAAGTACTCAGTGATCTCTTCTCTAAATATCCTGAAACAAGTATGTCAAGAATAAGTTGGACAGAAGCAGCTTTCATCGGTTTTCACGATTGGAATGAACCTGGGGATTGGAGGACTATACATGGTATTGTGTTTTAATCTATATAAATAAAAATGAATCACCGAAATGTATGTATGCGCATAACTTCCGATCGACTGCACCAAAATGGATAATTCTTTTTTTGTGTTTATTATTGTCAGGACAAGGTTTGTATAGGAGAAAATTAAAAGAAAAAAAAACATCCTTTTTATTTTGGACCCGGTCGGACAGGACGACGTCTGCTTTTTTTTTTTTTGAGGATGGGAAATCATCAAATGACCCCTACCGCTCTGAGTGGAGCAGAAGGGAGTGTCAGACTCTTACTGACTAAAACCCACCCGTGTTCCTTCCTTAGCCCATTATGTACCAGGGCAGGGGTAACCCTTTCGGACGATCCCGCTACCCCAGGACGACGACTGCTGGGTCAGCTAGTTAAAAAAAAAAAATAACTACATAGTTACATCAAAACAGTACATTTTTCAAGTATCTCTTTGTGACGACGTAAAAACTCATCAAGTCTGCTCCATTTGGAATAAGATTAGAAATTTAAACAAACTTTTTTACAGTCCGTTCAACGGATTTTAACTTCTATTCCATATGCATAAGGATGGCATTAAAAGCAAAACAGTGGTTACAATACCAACTATTTATTTACTGCAGCTGCCATTTGTCATGCCACTAACGCAATAGAAGTCAAAATCGGTTGAACGGACTGTAAAAAAGGTTTGTTTAAATGTGTTGAATGGAGTCATAGATATCGATATGGTAAAAACAATGTTCTTCGTCGTTTGTTTCCAAAGTTGTGGATAAAATAAAAATAGGTGAATAAGAAGTGTTACGTCACATACTAGAATGTACATCAATCTTATTTGATACTAGGACTGGAATCAAGCAACTAAAGAAATGATTTTTGACCCGACTACGGCAAAGTCAAAGAAGGCTTGTGATTTTAACAGGCTAGGTGTGTTTATTCTATGTATGTATACCTCATTATGTCCTAAACTTCTTGTCGCATTTTGGCAAACGAGGTATCATTGGAAGCGTCATGTTATTTCCCTATATTCCCGTTGTCCCCGTAGGCCATGTCCCCGTTAAAGGGGACAAAGGGAATTTAATAAAATAATTAAAATTACTTCCGAGGGCTACATAATATAATATGACCGAATTTATTTTTGTTGTCTCGCAAAAGGTGTGAAAAGTAAAGTATTCTCTTCGGCGATAGAAGTGTTTTCGTCTAAGGCGAGCGTATATGCATTCTGGTCTTAATATATCGCCCGTGACATAAGACATTCCTTTGTCCCCTTGATGAAAAATCTATCACAAATTCGCTTTTCAGGTCAAACTCTAACGGAAGCAGGATACAGCAAATTTGCTCCAGGGGAGCCAAACAATGCATCACCAGGTCAACAATGTGGTGCGATATTTCGTTCGGGGTTCTTGGACGACATGTGGTGTAACAGAATAGCCAGTTTTATCTGTGAGAAGAGTCAAGGTTATCCTGACGCTTGTCGTTTACCCGAAAATGCACAATAAAATTAATCAATAATAATTAGTGACTAAAATGTATGATTATTGCAATAAATAATACTAAGTGTTTTAAATTATTTGACGGCTTAGCGAGTGGCGCCATCTGGTCTTGTTAACAAGTTACTGGAATAACCCAAGAGATCGGATAAGAGTGATACTGGCTGGTAAGAGTCACGCTAGCAGAGCGTCGCATAGATGGTTGCGTAGTGGCGTCTACTGATGAGGAATTAGGTCAGGGGAGCCGCCGTCGTTCCACGTCCACGACGAAGGGCTATTTTCCAGCACAATCCTGATCACATTTAAGCTGCTAAACCATTAACACGATGACCACTTCTGGTGAACGGCAAATTTTTAATAGGTACCTACATATAAAGCAACGATCACAGTTCAGTAAAGCATTGCCAGCGAAACTGTCAAGACGTCTGATTTTCCTTGTGATGTTAACTTTAACCAAAAACCAAACATAATGTTACTGTTGGCGACTGGCTGTGGTGCGACCTTTTTTGTACTATAAATGTCATGTTTTTTAAATATAGTTTTTTATGTTCTTTTTGTTTGGTTCGTTGCTGTTGTTACGTCTGAGCGGTTGTCAGGTCTTTGTCTTAATTTTCTAATATAAATTTATAATATTGCTATACGTGTTTCTATCGTTTCATTTCTACAGTCCACTATCAAATACAATCCACTAGCTATCAGTTACTTATTTACTTAATTTATAAACGCAGACAGGAATACATTCGTAGACGAAAGATAAAATTTTGGATACATCTGCAGAGAAACCAAAGATAAATTTCAGGTGCTTCTTGAAGAGGTAAGAAAATATGAAGCAAGGTATTAAGAATATGTCACAATGAGAAAAATGAAAAACGTTTAGCCTTTAAGTCTTTACAGTTTCGTTAGCAGTCCTTTACTATACAGTAAGTGACAGACGCCAGCTGGTAAAGCTACCCGAAACTGTCAAATTATTCCAATCACCTTGAACCTAACGCGCTTTAGCGATAAAGGTAAAATCTATTAAAGAAATTTGACAGATTGTAGTAGCTTGATGTGCTGGCGTTTCTACAAGAAGCGAAGGTTCAACGACTGTTTTACAAACCTCTTCTCTTCACTAAATACAAAAAACTTCGCATGCAATGAGAAACTGCTACTGGTGTGTTGACGTCAGGGCAATGTAAGCAGCTCACACTGATAACTGTACGTCTCTTGTTCCCGCGTCACCAGTTCTGACTGTCTGTATTTTTTGGCATCTGTGATCAAGACTACAAACGTATTAAATAACAGCCACTTTTTATATAAATTACTTGTAAGTTTTATAAAAAAGGGTTTGTAATTTTAGTATATTTCTTACGACTTTGAAGTTGCAGGCAGTTTATAATAGTAGTGCGGATGGCTCAGAGCGGGAGCACACGATGCGTTGCGGCGCCGCACCGCAAAGATTTCACCGTATCAGCGAGCACACGAGCGGTGCGGCGCCGCAACGTTGTTATGTCGCAACGGCACCGCCGGCGCCCCAGCAGCGTGTCCTTCCTTGTGACGCATAAACAACTGAGCGGTGCCGCTCCGACGTCGCAACGCATTCACCCCTCCCCGCCTCGTCTCGGTGGTTGCAAGTCCGGTGCGGCGCCGGAGCGCATCGTGTGACATGCCACAGATATTTCTATGTAAGACGACGCAACGACGCCGCAACGCATCGTGTGCCACCGCTCTCAGGCCTCAGATGGAAGTCAGCCAGTATAATAAATAAAAACAGCCTTATAATAAATGAGTAATGTGGCCAAGTAGACCACATTATTCATTGAGTGCCTTCAAGTGTTATCTGAGGTCTATACAAATTTATGTTTCTAATTGATGTTATTTCCAGTTAAACAAATATCAACTTTATTTTTTTAGTAATTAAGTAGATTTCAGAGTGACTACCACTATTAAAAAAATTATAAAAATGTTTGAAGATGTTGCGGAAATTGAACTTTATACTGTAGGACTTAAAGTTATTTTTCTATAAACTCATATTTGTTTACGGCAAATAAATCGCAAACGCAGAGTATTTATTTTATTTATTTATTAATAACCAACTTATATTAACAGTTTGCACCACACATACAAGTTATTAGTCAATATTAGTAATTACACATGTCATACAATCATAAAATTAAGTTATAATAAAAATGAACAAATTTTGATGAAATTAAATGAAAGGAAACAAAATTTGTAAGAATTAGATAAAATAAGATAAAATTAGACAAAATTAGATAGAATTAGGATAAATTGAAATAGAAGTATTAATAACAAGATACTGTTTTATTTATCTACTCCTAGGAGATTGTACTGGGATTGGCAATGGACTCCAGGTATCGAGTAGCAGTGTGCAGGAATCTGAGTGCGAAGACATCTGAGGACTTATCATATAACAGAATGTTGTTGATATGGGTGAGGGCTAGGTACAATGGACTGGTCTTAAGGGTTATGGCACCGGTTTGAGGTATTTCGAATAGAGGACGTCGGCGATGGTGAAGTGTGTGTCTAATGGCTAGTGCGATGCTAAAGGAGATGTACTGAAGTAAGGAGGAACTGAAATCGGTGCCACGAATTAGGCGGATGAAATATTTAACCAGACTAAGATTTCTCCTTACTTCTAAACTTTGGTACCCCACCATACACAGCACAAATGGTGTTGGGGGTCCGGGTAATAACCATAAAGTTTAAAGTTTTAAGTCCGGGTAATAACCATAAAGTACAGGTAGCGGACAAAAGATTTCTGAACCTTTTCGATGACCACTGTACGCACTCCTTCATGAGGGTTCCAGATTGCACTGTTAGTCTCTAGCAAACTGCGAATGAAGGAGTTGTACAGTATGGTTACGGCTTGACGATCACGGAAAATGTTGGCCTGACGCAAGACAAAACCTAAGTGTTTGTGGGATTTGTTGCAGGTCTGTATTATGTGCTGGTTAAATGTAAGATGTGGATCGAAGTGAGCACCCAGATCGCGTACGGTTAAGACGCGTTTCAGGGGCCATTATTCATAGTGTAGATGTTGTGTATAGGTTGTGTGGCTTTTGAGTAGGTCATGACCGCGCATTTACTAATGTTTAGGTTGAGGTTGTTGATAGTGCTCCAAGTGTGAATGTTGTCGATGTCGAGTTGAAGTGCGGCCCTATTTCTCACCTACTGCCTGACGCGGGTCCTCTCCGGACACGGATGTTTCGGGAGGTTCCTGCACATCATCAGGCGGGAGGAGACACCCGGGTGTCATCACTGCGAGGATCGCCCAAAGGACACGGTGGAGCATACGGTGGAGGTCTGCCCCGCTTGGGCAGAGCACCGCCGTGTCCTCGTAGAGGCGATCGGCAGCGGCGGCGACCTCTCGCGTCTGGCCCTGGTTCAAGCCATGGTCCGGGGCGACAGGGAGTGGGAGGCGGTCACCTCCTTCTGCGAAGTAGTCATGCTAGCGAAGGAGGTGGCGGGATGGGCGAGGAGAGATCCTCACGCCTCAACCGCCGCGGGAGACGCTCTGGGCGTCGGGAGCCGCGTGACGACTCCCGGCCACCGTAGGCGCGGGCCTGCGGGCGGAGAGCAATGGATAGCTCTCCGTCCGATCAGGACCAGGCCCGTGCCGGACGGCGTGTATGTGTTCCACGCGCGCCTCAAAGGGATGTCAGCATAGTTGACGGGGCCCGACAGGGCCGAAGCCTGCCGGGGTAGCGGGATCGTCCGAAAGGGTTACCGCTGCCCTGGTACATAAAGGGCTAAGGAAGGAACATGGGTTGGTTTTAGTCAGTAAGAGTCTGACACTCTCTTCCGCTCCACCCAGAGCGGGAGGGGTCATTTGATGATTTCGCATACTCAAAAAAAAAAAAAAAAGTTCGGCCCTATCACTGGAGCTAGCCACTGGTAGAGCAACTTTGACATCATCAGCATACATTAAGATTGTAGAGTGTTTTACATATGTAGGAAAATCAATAACTACTATTAGAAAATGAAGGGGCCCGAGGTTAGTGCCCTGCCCTATGCCAGAAGTGACCGAGTAGCGCTCCGAATTGACATTTTTGTATGTTACAAATTGCTTGCGGTCGCGCAGAATTTTAGCGATGACACAGAATTTTAAAGTAAGTAAAACCGGGTTTGGTCATAAATGTATTAATAAAAGCAATAACAAGAAGTGAAACCTTTGTTTTAATAAAAACAAAAGCATTTACTTCAGTACCTAATGTTATTTCTTGTGTCAGTGGTTCTCAAATGCTCGGTTTTAAGTGCTACAACATTTTGATTCAGCCTTTAGAACTTAATGAGTAGTTTTGTTACTATAATAAACATGTATGATCTTATCCTTAACTCATGTAAACTTTTGTATACCATGTCTTATGGAAAAAAATAAATATAAGTCCTACAAGCAGAGGTAAAATGTTTATAATTGAAGGCAGGGTGCACCAAGGCTCCATAATCAGACCAGCAAAATGATAACGTATTTTCAAGGTGGCGCTGGAAGAGAGTACCTGAATAGACTTGGGACAGGGCTTGCATAACAGTTGGACAGTGAAGACTTATAAAAAATTTATAAAAAGATTATCATTTTATTTCTTTATATTAACACTTTTACATGCCAATTATATTTTAAAAACAATATGAGATCGGTGGTTCTCATCCGACTACTCTCAAGAAACCCACAAACAAACTCAAAGTCACAGTCTCTTTTAAAGTGCAGGCATAATCTTGGTCAGATCATGTGCGGATCACGTAGATTAGTGTATAAAATGGTCTTTTGTGGAAAGAACTACACAGATGTGAGAGGACCCTGTCCAGTCAGTGCACGCATTTGTCAGCAACCGTGTTGCTTAACACAAAATGAAGGAGCTAAAACACTCGATGAGCAATACCAAAGAACTGCTAACTGCTGCTGCTAAGAATATTACGATGATGATGTTGTTCTGATCTCGGATGGCGTTGCTTCTTCACGGATTGGGTTGAAATTTGGTATACATATAGACTATAAGCTAGGTGACGACAGAAGATACTTTTCATCCCGATAGTACGTCCTCGTGGGATGATTGTCGAACTACACACAAAACTAGTGCTATAGTGGAGACGACAATCCTACTAATATTATAAACATGAAAGTTTGTATAGATGGATGGATGTTTGTTACTCTTTCACACAAAAACTATTTAACAAATTTGGATAAAATTTGGCACACAGATGGTTTATAACCAGGATTAACATAAAGGACACTTTTTATCCCGATATTCCCACGTGATCGAAATTTATGCGGGTGAAACCGCGGGGCGCATCTATTACGACAATAAATTAAACTTCGTCTGACTATTGACATTCCCAGTCTGCATGCAAAAAATCAACCAAATAAATCCAATAGCTATGTGTCAATAAAATAACTAGTCAAAGATTGGTTAAATCCATAGTTGGCCCATCACAACTATATAGTTCGTTTGAAAAAATTACGTTTTCCATTTGGACGTTAAAGAAAGAAAGAATGAAAAAGTATTTATTGCGACTCGCACAGGAAGATCATAAAACTAAACTAAACACAAATAAAAAAATAAAAACAAATTAATTATATATAAAAAAAAGTAACAAAAAGAACAATGAAACAGAAAGTCCTGTACGAGGCCAAAAGGCTCCAATCTCAGCATGATGCTACGACATTTAAAAAATAAATGTCGCAGCGCTGGTATTCTGATAGGGCCCGCTGTGATATCACGGGCAATTACAGTAATAAATAAATAAATAATCTCTTTTATTATTTAAATATATATAATGATGTTGTTTGTTGGTACGTTAGGATTTATTTGATAGTTTCAAAATACTTCTATGCATTAGGTTGGTCAGTGTTATTATTTATTGTCGATTTATCGTCTCCACATTGCATATTGTTTCATAACAATTGGAAACCACTGACTCAAAGAGTCATGTCTGCCAATAATCATCTTCGCACAAATAATGACTCAAGTAAAAAGGCTATAAATAATAGTTGTAATAATTGAATCGCCATAACTTGCATTTCAGTTCTTCAAAATGAAGTCTTGTTTTAAATATTTTGTGTTACTGTTCTGGCTGAATTTTGTTGGTAAGCTATTATAATTTGTGCTTGAGAAATTGAATCGAACCGTTTGATTTTAACTGTTATTTTATCGGAATGCCGTTTTTTAAATTTTACTTTGTTAAATTATTTTGCTATTATTTTATCAGAATGCCGTTTTTTATATTTTACTTTGTTAAAAAAAAATTCTTGTATTTTAGAGGGATCATTCAGATGTGACTACAAATACAGTTCAAAAGCGAAAGCATGGTTCAAACCCTTTGTTGTACCAGCGACTTGGTTCGATGCCCGACTGCGATGCGCACTGGAAGGTAAGTTACTTGTTATAAAATATGTTAGACCAGGAAATACGAAAAGTGAAAACAAAAAAGGTTGATCGAATGATCTCAACCATGATTGCTGATCGTGGGGTCTTGGGTACATTGCTAAATATTAGCAAAGTGTTTTTGGTTTGTCTATCAGAAATTATTCAATAGCAGCCCACCTGCAATAACATTTGACTTTAAGAAGTGCCAAGTAAAGACAACCCTTCCCTTCCCTTTCAGCCCTTCCCTTCGAGAATTATAGGCTTGATGTTTTTGTTTTGTTTTTATCAGGTGCTCTCCTAGCTTCCCCAACCACACCAGAAATACAAGCTGAAATGAAAAACATCATAAATAATTCCAATCCGGAATATAATTTTTTTACCGGGATTCATGCCACGGTCTCTCCAGGAGATTACTATACGATTGAAGGTTAGTCAATTATTAAAGAATATAATATTAGTAAGAATGATAGAAATGATATACGACGACGACGTCATTACGTCGGCGCCGGCTGTCGCTGAAAACTAGCGCTGGGGCTCTGTCTTGCAGCAGGGTCGCAGCATAATGCTGAGCGATAGCCGTTTTGCGTGGTGGATGTGGCGCATGTTTCCCCCAACCATTTCTTCTTGTTTTTTTTTTCTTTTTGCGTCATGTTTACCGCAAATAAACACGTATTTTCTTTCTCTTTTTTCATATAGAAAATGGTCCCAAATGATAACAAAACATAATCATCTTCCTGCCCTGCACCCTAATTGCGTAACACGCGATCAATCGGAATCTGAATAATTTTGAAGAAAATTGCTAATCCATTGCTTCATAAGTTCGAAAAATTTGTCTGCTCAACATGTAAATAACGCAATGAATGTTTTTGACCTGTCAAAATGCAACGGATTCCGATTGATCGTGTGTTACGCAATTAGGGTGCTGGTCCCATGGTGCTTGGGGTCGGTGATACACGTTTTCGTCTTCCGTTCCTCCTTGTCAGCTGACACGATATTATTCACCTATTTATCTTCTATCCTTTATTTCAACTAAATACATATAAATTACATTTTTAAATATTTTTATAAACAAAAAGAAAAAAAAACATTTATAAATATAAAAAATAGCTACCGGTATCGGGAACAGGGTCCAAGCTACCGGCGGCCAGGGCTTCACAGAGCAGAACCTTCTGAGAATGCGAGCCGTGTCCAGAAGTACCGCTTTCTGAATCAAGCCCTTGATCCAGCTGCCCAACAAGAGCCTCCTTAGGTGTTGGTCGAGGCCCTTGGCTATTAACCCATTGGCTGTCACGACTATCGGCATAATTTCTTCTATAATTATTATCATTCCTCTCGGCTTGTGGCTAAATAATAACAGCCGCACGAGTAGATTGATCAGGTTAAGCGACGCTTGCCGAGGTTGTTCCGTAGACGGGTGACCATCTTTACATACCAGCACCCCTCCGTGTCTCGGAAAGCAAGGTAAGCCGTTGGTCCCGGCTGTCATTCGTGGATCTTTGACAGTTGTTACGGGCCGTCAGGAGCACGAAAGTCTGACAACCAGTCTTACCAAAGAATATTGTATTACCCAGTCAATGGATTGTGGAGGTCAGATAGGCTATCGTTCCATGTAAAATACTGGTATTCAGCTGCATCTGGTTAGACTGGAAGCTGACCCCAACATAGTTGGGAAAAGGTAGGCAGATGATGAATTATCATTCCTCCCATAATCCATCTATATTTTCTTTAGCTTTCCTCGCCCTCTCCATCTATCAACATTTATATTCATCACTTTTTCAAAAGAACGATAAATGATTGTCATTTATTTGACACACAATATAAAGTTGCTTCTTGTAACTAGTAAAAATATAACAATACAACTTAATAATTACGTAAATACAAGTATTTATGTACAATTATACTAAATTAGGACTTACACAGATTTACAAATTACAGGTACACCGCTCTCGAAAATTCCAGTTACTTGGGCTAAAAACGAGCCAGATAATAAGGACAATAATGAAAGATGTATTACTTTTAATGGTGTTGGAGAAGTAGCAGATCATCGCTGTGATCAGACTCGCCCTTACATCTGTTACCACTCCGAGAACTTCCACGTGGAAGGCAGTGAGTGCGGCACGGTCGATCCAGGTGAATATACTCTGACAGTCCTTTCCGTCCAAATGATAATTAATAACCAGTGGAGAATATTATAAAACATAGTCTTTTTTATTCATACTATAATATTATAAAGGCCTGCCGGGCAAAGGTCCGCTTAAAGATTCTGAGGACCAGTTCTTGTTGAAGGAGTCCAGCTCATACCGCCATCCCCGTCTGGGTCTGCCGCGATGTCGCTTGCCATTAAGAGGGACCCATTGGGTCGTAAGTTTAGCCTATTGGTCGTATGTCATGCGGCAGATGTTTCCAGCCCAATTCCATTTTAGCGTAGCAGCTTTTCAAGTGACATTCGAAGGCCAATTCTCGTAATTTAAAACGTTCAAAATCTAGTAGCAGTGTCATCTCGGCGACAAACAAATGTCAAAAACTTGTCAAAATGTAGGGATATTAGAAGTATTTTTTGACAGATTGAGACTGAGATCAGACTGTAAACCTTCTTAAAATTACGAGAATTGCCCCTCAGTTATCTTTGTGATCGAACCATAGAAATGTAATGGATGGAACGGATCGTCGTATTCCAAACCCGGTCTATTAGTTTGATACCCAAGAAACTCCGTTCCATAGCCCCTTTTTTTTTTTTTTTGAGGATTGGAAATCATCAAAATCAAATGACCCCTCCCGCTCTGGGTGAAGCAGAAGGGAGTGTCAGACTCTTACTGACTAAAACCCACCCGTGTTCCTTCCTTAGCCCTTTATGTACCAGGGCAGCGGTAACCCTTTCGGACGATCCCGCTACCTCGGCAGGCTTCGGCCCTGTCGTCCATACGTCCATAGCCCCCTGCCTTCTGCAATGACACAATTAAAATAATAATATATTACATTTTCTTTACAGAATACAACTTGGATAAAAGAACTGACAAATGCTACAAGTTTCATACAACTCCTCGAAATTTCTCCCGAGCCTTCCTCGCATGTGCAGCTGAAGGCGGCCATCTTGCTATTATAAACAGTGAAACCGAAGCCGCAGTGCTGAGGGATCTCTACGCCAAATATCCAGATTCGAAGATGGTGGGAACTTTCCGGAAAGATTTAGCTTTTATCGGTTTTCACGATTGGGGTGAATTTGGGGATTGGAGAACTATTCATGGTAATTTTTTCTTCTTTTTACATTATAAGTAAAAACATATTATATAGTGTGCCATTTTTTTGTGAAAAGAGTTTACCAACGGAGTACATAATACTTTGAACTATTAGTAGGTTCTAACTAAATCATTCTCATTTAAATGGAGGCAGGAGTGGCAGTCGGAGTGTAGGGGGTGATATGAACGTTTAGTGCACTCTCGGCCCCTCGAGCCCCATTCAATAATGTAAATGGTGACGACATTAAGTAATGGGCAGCACCTATCCTACAACCTACTAGTCCTATTTCCTACTAATATTATAAACGCCAAAGTTTGTGAGGATGGATGGATGGATGTTTGTTACTCTTTCACGTAAAAACGACTGCACGGATTAGGATGAAATTTAGCACACAGATAGTTTATAACCAGAATTAATAACTAAGATTTTTTATCCCGATATTCCCACGGAATCGACAATTATGCGGGTAAAATCGCGGGGTGCTGCTAGTAAAATCATATAAAATACCCCTAGTCCCTTGTTTACCAACCGATTACATACTATTTAAAATATTAGTAGGTTAATTAAATGTAGGTACACCGGAATCTTAGTGTGTGGAAATGGATGACATTTAACGACTGTTAGATTAGATTATTTAACTAAATCATCATCATTTAAATGGAGGGAGGACCAGTAGTCGGAGTAAAAGGGTTGGTATGATTAGATAAAGTGGTAAGGTGGCGGTTTCAAAGCTGAGTTTTAGAAAACATTTGGCGCCATGAAGCTGTAAGTACGAGATGTGTTCTTAAGTAGAGAGAGAAGAGAGAGGGCTGTGTTGTACCATTTATACACCCATTCTTACATTAAATGTCATGCAAACCAAACCTAAAGTAAAACATTTTGTAGCCCTAGGGTAAAGGGTAAAGGGTATATAGGGTCTACCCTATATACCCTTTTTTTTAAGAGTGCTTGAATCTCTCTCTATATTCTTTAATCAATAGTGCCCTTGACATAAAATGCTGCTTTATTCTCTTGACCAATAATCTGCAACATATTCTCTTTTTAGGTCAAACATTAACGGAAGCAGGATACAACAAATTCGCTCCAGGGGAGCCAAACAATGCAACACCAGGTGAATCCTGTGGTGCGATATACCGTACGGGGCTCCTCGACGACCTGTGGTGTGACAAACCATTCCTATTTATCTGTGAGAAGAGTCCAGGTTATCCTATCGCGTGTCATGCTTTACCTGAAAATGCATAATACAATTAATTAACAACATAAAAAATGACCAATACTTAGCAATAAATGTTTACTAAGTATTTTAAATTATTTTAATTTTATTATTACCTTGGTTTTTTGTCATGCCATCCGTCACCCAGTGGAACTTCCATTTAGTAACAACCATGATGACGTCAGTAATATGGTTGCTACATTGATATTTTTTAAATCCACTACACACGGATAACCGTGTGTAGTGGACAGCTCTCTACGTAATAATAATATTACGTAGAGAGCTGTTGAATGGAAACCTGCCTTTGTCATTCGAGCGAAAAATGTTGGACATGTGCATTTCTTCCATTTTAATCTATGGCTCCCAGATTTGATCTTTGACAAACAATTAGCCAAACTAAAATTATTTCATCTTGTGATGGAGTGCAGTATTCTATGCGTCAAATAAACAGACCATATTTACAACACGGCCCTCCAAAACAAAGGTTACTGATAATACTAAAAAGCCGCTAAGCTAAAATAAGACTATGTACCCAATGAGTTGTGGGAGAAAATACCTTTACATGGAGACCTGAAAAAACCAGAAGGCATTGCGGAAGCCCTTGTATGTATAAGATGGTGATTGCAAAACGAGCTGGATAAAACAAAACGACCAGTGATCAAAATATTGGATCAAAATAGTTAAAACTCATGGAGAGAGGCCTTGCCCAGCAGTAGAATAATGCAGGCTAACAGTTTACATGTCGGTGTTCTTAGTTTTTATAACTTGAATCTGCATGTAGAAAGATTGTAGTGATAATTTGTTCAATATTTTATTATACTAACTAAACGCTTGTTGTAAGAAAGAAGACCCCTAAAATTATGTATTCATAAATTTATCATTGGACTTAGAATGGGAGGAATGCACATGTCCGAGAATTTTCACTTGAATAACAAAGGAAAGTTTTCTTTCAACAGCTCTTTTAATAATAAACGTAAGTCAAGGAGTGGATTTAATATCAGTGTAACATATTGTTTAAGGAGGGAGAACCATCTTTTGCATCCTACTCATTGAAATTTCATATCATTGCCTTACTTGGGAAGAGACTAGACCCCACGACACGGAATCCTAGTGTGGGATCCAGGGAATTTGTTGAAACCTAGCACCTAAGGCTCATTGTAATTTACTACTAGTCTTGTTTTTTTCTATATGTACCTTGCTTCTTTTCTGAACTGAATAAAGAATGTTTATATTATTTATTTAAGCCGTTGGTCCTGGCTGTCATTCGTAGATCTTTGGTAGTCGTAACGGGTCGTAGAAGCTCGAAAGTCTGACAACCAGTCTTACCAAGGGGTTTCGTATTACCCAGTAACTGAATTGTGGAGGTCAGATAGGCATTCGCTTCATGTAAAATACTGGTATTCAGCTGCATCCGATTAGAATAGAAGCCGACCCCAACATAGTTGGGAAAAGGCTAGGCAGATGATGATGAGTCATTCAATAGGATTATATGTTGTATAGATCATTTTAGTGATTATAATACTGTAAATACATACTTGTTACGGTCGCGAATCATATTTTATTTTTATTTTATTAAATAGGAACTACAAACAGCTACATTATGCAATATTATAAATAGAGAAACATACGTTACTTAAGTAATAATATAAACCCACAGCGCTGTTCACAGATTACTATTAATAAATAAAACCTTAGTCACTAGGAGGTGAACTGTCATGCATGACAGTTACGCTAATATTATAAAAACAATAGAAAACATAATAATAAAAAAAAACAGTATTTTGTTCAATATACAACCTGAAACTAACCTGCAAATTGCAAAAAACGTAAGAATAGTTAAATTTCGCGGGATTCTTAGCGCATCCCTTTTAAATCCACTACACGACTTACGATACAATATTACTGATTTCGTCATGATTGTTACACAATGGAGGTTCCACTGGGTGACGGTTTGCATGACTTAATATTCATAAAAAATCAAGGTAATCATAAAATAAGAATAATAGGGTCCTTGCCTGGGTAAAAAAATTGATTAATAGTCAGATTATCGAAAAATAATGGACACGTATTTTTTCTTTTGTCAATCAAACAAAAAATTACAAAGATAAAGCGAATCAATATTTGGGAGTGGGGGGGGGGGTCGTGACGTCACTTGCTTGCAAAAGTATCGCAAGCAAGTGACGTCACGCGGAACTTTAACGGCCGATATCTTCATCATTTTTAAATAATTGACAAAAGAAAAAGTACGGTTTCAATAATTTTTGATAATCTAACTCTCGGACTAATTAGAATGTTTTAGGAAAATAGCCTATTAAAAATACTTAGTAAACATTTATTGTTATTTTTAGGTATACATTTTTTATGTTGTTAATTAATTGTATTGTACAAAAGACATATTGCACCGACCCAAATAAAGTGCAAAATATAAAAGGTCCCAAATAAGTTGTTATTGGAAAATGATGATGATTATTTAATTGTATTGTGCATTTTCAGGTAAAGCATGACACGCGGCAGGATAACCTGGACTCTTCTCACAGATAAATAGCAATGGTCTGTCACACCATAGGTCGACAAGGAGCCCCGACCGGGTTATCGCACCACAAGATTGACTTAATAATAATAATAATAAGCGACCTGAACAAAACGTGATGGACGTGTGCCGCCCGGATGATGCCACCACTAGTGCATTCTGGCGCAGCATCTGGTCGGTGCCTGTCTGTCACGCTGTGGGTGGCTGGATGCGCGATATCGAGCGAGTGTGTGGAACTATACCAGAAATGGAACCAGTCATAATTACGCCATTAGACGTAGCCAAAGCAGTCCGTCCGTTACCGAATTGGAAATCACCGGGACCGGACGGACTGCATAACTTTTGGTTAAAATGGCTAATTAGTTCACACACTTGCCTGGCATCTCAGTTCCAGTCATCCTTAGAGTCTGGGTCGCTACCACAGTTTCTAACAACAGGCGTTACCCACCTGCTCCATAAGTCAGGTAGTCCCGCGGAACCCAAGAATTATAGACCGATCACGTGTTTGTCGACGGTTTATAAACTTCTTACATCCATTTTGAGAGCGAAAATTAACACACACATTGACAGTTACTCGATTATGTCTGCCTCTCAAAATGGATGTAGGAATGGGTCTCGCGGTACTAAGGAGCTACTCCTCATAGACATGGCCATTAGCCAACAGGTTCGCCGATCCCGCAAGGATATGTCGACATGCTGGATAGATTATAAGAAGGCCTACGACTCGGTGCCACATACATGGCTCATGAGGGTGCTGGAGTTGTACAAGATAGATGCAACTCTACGCACCTTCCTTGAGTCGTGTATGAGACAGTGGAAGACGGTCCTTCGCTATCCAGGGTGTCGACAGATCCAGGGGAATGATGAGCCTGTATGGATTAAGCGGGGAATATTTCAGGGCGACAGTTTGAGTCCACTTTGGTTCTGCTTAGCCCTGAATCCTCTAAGCACACTGCTGGAGGACTCAGGTCTAGGCTATCGGTTGAAGAGAGGTGGTCAGGTCATATCTCACCTCCTCTACATGGATGATTTGAAACTCTTTGCCCCTAACAAATTGCATCTGATGGAGCTACTGAAGGTAACTGAAAGTTTTAGTAGTGCCATCAGGATGGAATTTGGTGTGGACAAATGTGCAGTCATGCATGTAAAGGGGGGGAAGATTATGGAATCCGAGGGAATTCCACTTTCGGATTCCATACACCTTAGATCCCTCTCCTCATCCGAAAGCTATAAGTATTTGGGTATGTCGGAAGCGTTAGGCATCAACGATGCTGACATGAAGCAATCCTTGAAGGAGCGCTTCTTTTGTCGCCTGAAGAAGGTATTAATTAGTCTTCTTTCGGGCGGAAATAAGGTGCGCGCCTTCAATGGTTGGGTCATGCCGGTTTTGATGTACTCTTTCGGCATACTCAAATGGACTCAGACTGAACTCGACGCCCTAGATAGAAGGGTCCGTACACTGCTGACCGCAAACCGGATGCATCACCCACGATCATCGGTGATGAGACTGTATATCCCGCGGAAGTGTGGGGGTCGAGGATTTTTAAATGCGAAAACCCTCCACAACCGCGAGGTGTGCAGTCTCAGGGAATATTTTTTAAAAGCCGAAGTGGGTATGCACCGTGATGTGGTCGCAATGGACAAGGGGCTCACCCCGCTCTCCATGGCGAAAGAGAACTGGCGCAAACCTGTAGTACTTACTACCGATGACCGCAAGAAGGTATGGCAAAGCAAGGAGCTTCACGGGCGCTTCTATCGGGCTCTTCATGAGCCCGGTGTAGATTTCTTAGCGTCCGTATCCTGGCTGCGTTTCAGTGACCTCTTCGGGGAAACTGAAGGTTTTGTCTGTGCAATTATGGACGAAGTTATCTTGACGAATAACTACCGGAGACATATTATGAAGGACGGGACGGCTGACGTGTGTCGGGCATGCCACCGTCCGGGTGAGTCCATCAGACATATTATCTCTGGTTGTTCTCGTCTGGCTAACAGCGAGTACTTGCACAGGCATAACCAAGTAGCCAGGATTATTCACCAGCAACTTGCTTTGAAATATAAACTTGTCGACTCAGAGGTACCGTATTACAAGTATGTGCCCGACCCAGTTCTCGAAAATAACCATGTCACGTTGTACTGGGATCGGTCTATCATCACTGACAGGACTGTTGTCGCCAACAAACCTGATATAGTGGTGATAGATCGATTAGTGCGCCGCGCAATGATTGTTGATGTTACCATTCCACATGACGGGAACCTCGTGAAAGCTGAGAAAGATAAACAAATCAAATATCTTGACTTAGCACGCGAGGTTGTTGACATGTGGAATGTGAGCTCAACTGTCATTGTGCCGATTGTCGTATCGGCCAATGGCCTGATGGCCGACAGCCTCGATCAACATCTATCGAGGCTCTCGTTAGGCGGTTGGATCAAGGGCCTGATTCAGAAGGCAGTACTCCTCGATACGGCTCGCATTGTGAGGAGGTTTCTATCTCTGGAGCCCTAACCACCGGTAGCTTGGACCCTGCTCCCGACACCGGTGGATCACTATTTTTTTATATTTTTAAATGTTTTTTTTTATTTTTTTATTTAATCATACTAATATTTAAAAATGTAACAAAATAAGACGACTAAATAAATAAACGACATAATAATAATAATTTATTTAATTCAGACCATTGATCCATATAGTGTTAGTAAAATCTTAACCTATTGTTAGTACATACAAAGCTTAAATTAATTGGCGACATGTACGCCAGTACGCACATGCCTAGCTGCCCAGTGCCTAATGAAAGGCCCATCAATTTTGTCCGCCAGTGTAGCCAGTATGTTGTTGGGGCTACCCCTGAATCGTTTCAGCATACTCGCACATCGCTTGCGCATAACGGCATAAAAATCATCTAATGTCGCTTCAGCGAACATGCCAGACGCGCTACAAAACCGAGGTAGCCCCAACAATATCCTCAACGCATTGTTATACTGAACGCGCAGAGCGTTGTAAGCCTTCTGCGTATACCTTACCCACAGGCTGCACGTGTAAAACGATTGACAAAACGCTCGAAAAAGAGTCAGTTTCACCTCCTTAGTACAACGTGCAAACCTGCGAGCCAGCATATTGCATCTGGCTGCCAACGCTCTGCGCTCCCTATCTAAACCTTGGTCATCCATGAGAAAGTCCGTGACAACATGACCTAGGTATTTAAACTGCGTAACGAACTCCAACGGAGTTCCTCGTAAGTTAATAGATGGAATATTAACAGGTGTATTGTTGCGCACTCTAAAAACAATTACCTTGCTCTTGGAGGCATTATACCTCAAGCCATGAGCCTCCGCGTACCTCTCACAGATGGCCCACAATTTCCTCAGACCACAAATTGATGGACTGAGCAGCACCATATCATCAGCGTAACTTATGTTGTTGATCATAGTTCCATCAACAGAGCATCCGATCTTGGTACCACTCAGCTCACCAATCAGCCGATACATATACACATTAAAAAGACTCGGTGAAGTCAATCCCCCCTGCCTTACCCCACAATCTAATCCATATGACTCAGATTGAGCATCCGCCCACCTAACATAATTATTCTGATGCTTATACCAATATTTAAATAAATCTATGAATTCAGTAGGTAGTTCAGTATCATCCGACAGTTTTTGCCACAAAACATCATAATCTACTAAGTCAAAAGCTTTTGACAGGTCAAGGAAACATCCATACACTGGTATTCTCCTGTCGGGGTAGTACTGCACAGTCTGCTTGAGACACAGGATTGCACTTTCAGTGGACAAACCGGCTCTAAAGCCAAACTGCGCATCGTGCAATTTAATGTGTTTATTCAACCGCCTCTCAAGCAGACTGTCCAACACCTTGCCAATGACTGTTGCTAATGATATAGGTCTATAATTAGATTTGTCGGATGAGTCAGACTTAATATCATATTGTTTGGTTTGCCTGGAAGAAATGTGTCGTATCCTGCTTCCGTTAATGTTTGGCCTGAAAAGGGAATGCAGCTGATTATTTGTCAAGGGGATAAAGTAGCGTCTTATGTCACCGGCGCTTTATTGGTTTCAAAATGCAGAGAAAAACAAAACACTTTAATTCCCGAGAAGAATAGTCACTTTTCGTACCTGCAATATAATAATAAGCAATACAATATTCGAATAAGTTTTTTGGTTATTGTATTCATTATTTATATTTTGGGTTGAGGTTCCAAATTTAAATCACATCATTGACCAGCGGGTTATAATGAAATTCAGTACATTATTATTGCCCGGTTCTCTTCAAAATTGGAATATCGTGTTCTACTTACCTAAGGTCACATGTCACATGGTCACTTAGCTTGCCGGTGCAAATTGTTATTCTGAAATTCGTCCATGACAACCTTTCATATCGCCAACCCCTTACCATTAAATCTATTCATATCACCCCCCTAACTCCGACTACAAGTCCATTTAAATGATGATGATTTAGTTAATTAATCAAATCTAACAGTCGTTGAATTAAATGCCCTACATTATAACGCACTGAGATGTCTGAGTACCAACATTTATTTAACCTATGAATAGTTCAAAGTATTATGTACTTGATTGGTAAACTAGAGGCTAAGTATGTTTTATAGAAGCTGCCAATTGAATTCTTTTTACTGAAAAGTGGCATTATAAAAAATATTTTTTTTTTTTACTCATAATTTACAAAAGAGTATAAAAATTACCATGAATAGTCCTCCAATCCCAATTTTCGCCCGAATCGTGAAAACCGATTGAAGCTATATCTTTCCGAAAAGTTCCCACCACCTTCGAATCTGGATATTTGGCATAGAATTCTCTTAGCACTGTGGCTTCAGTTTCACTGTTTATAATAGCAAGATGGCCGCCTTCAGCTGAACATGCGAGGAAGGCTCGGGAGAAATTTCGTGGAATTGTATGAAACTTGTAGCATTTATCAGTTCTTTTATCCAAGATGTATTCTAAAAAGAAAATATGTTAGTTTATTGTATTGTTAGCGTCATTGCAGTAAATAGATAGCAATAAAAGAGACTGTATTTTATATCAATTGGATGGAAAAGACTGTCAGCGAGTCCCTCTGAGTATATTCACCTGGATCGACAGTACCGCACTCACTGACTCCTACTTGAAAACTCTCGGCACGGTAACAGATGTAAGGGCGAGTCACATCACAGCGATGATCTGCTACTTCTCCAACACCATTAAAAGTGATACAGCTTTCCTTATTGTCCTTATTATCTGGCTCATTTTTAGCCCAAGATACTGGAATTTTCGACAGCGGTGTACCTGTAATTTATAAATCTGTATGACTCTACTTGTACACGAGTAGTGGAACTAATTATTAAATTATATTTAACTTTTCGATTTCAATAAAATTATAATACGAATTATTATGCATTATAAACACATATTTTGAGGAAACAAAAGATGCTTCACCTCATGTTCTTGATTTAATCTCTTATATCCTTCTGTTTTACAGGGAAGGAGAGAACTTATTGCATGGTCAGAGATTTATTCATTTCAATTTGGAATTTCTTTGAATGTAAATAAAGTCCTCCAGACCATATTTCGGCCACTCTCAACAGAGACTAGCCTTCGGCGCGGGATATATTATAGTGCACAAGTGTGAGCGCAGACACAGGTGCACTCCCTCTTCCCTCACTCTCATATTCCGATGGGACGGCAATCCAAAACGACCGGAGAGAGATCAGGCGCAGGACCAACGGCTTAACGTGCTTTCCGAGGCACGAGGGTATCACACCGTCAACTTCCAAACTCCGGGCTTTTACTAAGAAATTCCCAATGGAAAAACTCAATAACACTTTGTCCGACCTGGGAATCGAACCCAGGACCCCACGCTCAGCAGTCGCGCTTGTGACCATGAGACCAACGGGGATGTAAAAGCACCATTATTTTATCTGTGTCAAATAAACGACAGTCATAAAATTTAACGTTCTTTTGAAATCGTGATGAATACGCCTACGCCTCAAAGAGCTGTCAGCATGAACTGACAGGGTCCGCCAGGGCCGATGCCTGCCAGGGCCGCGGATTGTTCGAAAGAGATACCGTGGCCCCTGGCATAGGCAACTGAAGGAACACGGGTGGGTTTTAGTCAGTAAAAGTCTGACACGCCCTTCCGCTCAGCCCAGAGCGGGAGAGGTCATTTGATGATTTCCCATCCAAAAAAAAAAATACCTTTGTAGGTATGTAATGAATATGCTTATAGAGTGATAAATATAAATGTTGATAGATGGAGAGGTAGAAGAAAGCCAAAGAAGATATCGCCAAGCGGTTAGTCGTCTCTTCACGTGACCAGAGGACTAGCCTGATTCTTGACCAAAGAATGAGCTTTGCGTGGCAATGCTGCCAGCCTTTTGGGCACTGTTCCTGTTGACAGCGATGCGGACGAATTTTTTGATGACCTATGATTATTTTGCTTATATTTTCACATCTAAATATTATGATTTTAAATGTTAGCTTATATAATGTAAATCTTATGTTATGAATAAATAATTGATAAATAAATAATAAATAATTTTGAATAAATAATTGACTAACCTTCAATCGTATAATAATCTCCTGGAGAGACAGTGGCATGAATCCCGGTAAAAAATATATATTCCTGATTGGAGTTATTTATTATATTTCTCATTTCAGCTTGTATTTCCGGTGTGGTTGGGGAAGCTAGAACAGCACCTAAAAGAACATCACGTTTATAATAGTAGTAGTCCATATATTCGTCTTCGAATATTGTTACACATATATTACATAATTTTTAAAGTTCATAAAGTTCTGCCTTTCGGCAAATACATTTACAAGGTTTCGGTTAGTTTGTTTGATAACATTGAATTTTCAAAAAATAAAGATAATATATTCATTGCAAATAAGTCAAATATTAGTTGTAGAAAGTCAAAAAGATTAGATTAATTAAATACTATGAATAAGAGATAGTATCATAATTTATTTTCTAATATAATCTCGAAGGGGCAGGTAGTTGTGTATACTTGGCACTTGTGCTATTGAATAATTTCTCAAACTCAACTCAAAGTATTTATTTCATCTAAACCAATTACAGGCACTTTTGAACTGTCAATGGTCGGTCAGTCAGAAAGATGAAGCTAGTTGAGTTCACAGAAACCAAAAACCTTTCGTTAGTTGGGCAAAATATGCCCAACATAGAAATGTAGGTACGCAAGACCCCATGCGTGCGTCGGTCAGCAATCACGGTTGCGATCACTCGACCAACCTCGTTTTTTTCTAATGTTTGTATCTCCTGGCATAAGATATTATAAATAAGTAATTTACCTTCCAGTGTGCATCGCAGTCGGGCATCGAACCAAGTCGCCGGTACAACAAAGGGTTTGAACCATGCATTCGCTTTGGAACTGTATTTGTAGTCACACCTGAATGATCCCTCTAAAATACAAACAAAATATTTAACAACGTAAAATGCGGCATTTTGATCAAATAATAGTTCAAATCAGACGGTTCGATTTAACCTCCCAAGCACAAATCAGCTTACCAACAAAATTCAGGCAGAATAGTAACACAGAATATTTAAAACAAGACTTCATTTTGTAAGGACTGAAATGCAATGCTTGGCGATTCAATTATTTCAACTACTATATAGGTATTTCTAATGACTCATATGTCTGCAAATATAATTATTGGTGGGCATGACTCTTTGAATCAGTGGTTCCCGATTGTTATGGCACAATATACAATGTGGAGACGACAAAACGACGATAAAGCCGGTCATCCACTGCTAGCTAAACTAATTAAGAACTAAGGTAAGCTAAGCTGGGAATACAGTTGTCTGTCCACCGAAAAATAAGTTAAAACTATGTTAGTGATGATCAGTTTGTGCTGGAGTGTCGAGTTAATCGGACGTGATAAAAGAACAAGAGAAGAGCTATGACGAGAGTTCAGAGGAGGGTTACATTCGTCATAGGAAAAGAAGAGTCTTTTGCCTCCGGATTATACAATGTAGGATATTGCTTGACGTATTCAATAAATACCTCCATGCTGCAAATTCGTGTTTCATTGTCTGCGCACGATCACACACTACAAAACAACACTAGCGAAAGGTGCCGGAGGGGTAACGTAAGGGGGTGAGAGGGGCTTAGCTTAGCTCGCGTAACTTCGGATCGGCCTACACAACTAAGTTAGTTTGACTTAGCTATTTTAGATAGCTTAGCTGGCATAGTTTGCGGTGGACGTACGTCATGTATGATAAACTGGCTCAACTATGTTAGCTAAACTATACTAACTTAGTTTAGCTGGCGGTGGACGATCGGCTTAAATGAAAACACTGACAAACCTAATGCATAGGAGTATTTATGAAAGTATCAAATAAATTCTAACATCGAAATTGAATACGTGAATTTTTTAAACAAACTAATTAGTAGTGATCGGTTTTGACACCAGATGGCGTATGATAGAAAAATAGGAATGTGCCAGTATGTTTAAGAGTCAAGTGGTAGATAAAATGATTGACATGAAGGAAATCTGTCAATAAATGTTGGAAAGAGATGGCGGATTGTATAATGAGAGTAGCAAAAGATATGTTCAGAGAAACGAAAGTGGCCAAAAATAAGAGGCGAGCTTATACTGGTTTTGTAACCACTGACGCTCAAGGTCACTCCGCGAGCTATGGAATGGGCCTCAGAACATATCGGGCTATGCTTGGAGTCTCTCTCAGGGATCGAATCCGCAACGAGGTGATCCGACAGAGAACCAAAGTTGTCGACATAGCTCACAGAAAAAGCAAGCTGAAGTGAGAATTGGCCGGTCATATTAGCCGTAGAACTTAAGCGGAACGTAAGATGGGACGCCCTCAGGCTAGGTGGAGCGACGATATTCGCAGGATGGCTGGTAGCAGCTGGATGAGACTTGCCGAAAATTGAGTTGAGTGGCGTGCAATAGGAGAGGCCTATGTCCAGCAGTGGACTGCTATAGGGTGACGATGATGATGACGATGAACCACTGACGAGCGGTCGACTGTACTGTACATAACTTTTATTTATGAAATAACACTATACATTTAAATAATAATAAAAAAATATAAGTTTTTTTGTTATGAAGAGGGAGATGCTCAAAGAAGATCACTCATTGGATGCCTGAGGAGGTGATCGCTGTCGAGATAGACCACGGCGAAGGTGGTGTGATGATCAGATAAGGTTTGCAGGACCAACATGGAAAGAGATCGCACAAGACAGGTAGGTTTGGAAGGAAAAAAGGGGGCCTTTGCCCAGCAATGGGACACAGTATAAGCTAACAAAAAAAAGTTTCGGTTTTATGGTTTCGATTATTTTAAAAGTTTTGTACCTTCAAATATGTCAGATTGATAATAATTAATAACACATTGTTAATAAGCAGAACAATATTTTTAGGGTTCCGTACCACAAAAGGAAAATGGAACCCTTATAAGATCACATCGTTGTCCGTCTGTCCAGATCCTTTTTCTCAGGAACGCGTGGATTTATCAAGAAATTTAAAGTAATATCAAATACTCAGGCTGCAACCCCTTGAAGCAGTGACAAAATCAAACTTCTCAGTCAACGCAATCAAAAGATACGGGCGTTTGATTCGTTTAAGCCGCATATTTTGACACTTACAAGGGAATCTAAACCTTAATAGGGCTATTCCGGTTGACTTAGAATCGTGAAACTTCGCAGGATACAATGTCATGTAGCACAAGTAAAGGAAAACATCTGAAAACCGTAAATGTGTGGTTAAATACCCACAAATTTGTCCGGAACCCTCGGTGTGCGAGTCTGACTCGCACTCGACTGGTTTTTTTTTTCTGTTCTATACACTTCGAATCTATTGAAGTTCGTTCGATTACGCATTTTTTTTACGACTCAGTGATTCATGCAAAGTATGATACTCAGTCTTGAGTGGACGTGACGACCCGATTCTTAAGTAAAGGTGCGTTTTGATAACTCATTTAGAAATTGAGTAATAATAATTTGTTAATTTTTAATTATTTAAAATAAAAAATAAGAAAATGTATAAAAAAAATTTTTCACACAGATAATATCAGAGAGTTCGTTAATGAAAAGCCTTTCAGAAAAGTATGAAATACATTTTGAATAATTATTTTTTAAATGAATAGTCACTCTTTTAATTTATAGAATAATAAATGTATTTATTTTATTTTTACCAAAAAGCAATTGACCGCCTTCATCCACAGCCCGACTTTACCCACTGCTGAACATGGGCCTCTGTTGACATGAACCAATCTCTACGTACCTGTGCCAGCCTCATGCAGGTTCTACCCGCGATGGCAACAATACCGTCCGCCCATCTCGCCGCCGGACGACCGACACGTCGTCTCCCAGTCCTTGGACACCACTCAGTCACTGTCGACCAAATCAGGCCGAATTTCGTTTTCGGTTTTTGGCCGGCTAAACGGCTTTTATGAAAACATTGAACACAACCACACATCAGAAGGCCAATTCTCGTAATTTAAAACGTTCAAAATCTAGTAGCAGTCTCATCTCAGTGACAAACAAATGTCAAAAACTTGTCAAAATGTAGGGAAATTAGAAGTATTTTTTGACAGATTGAGACTGAGTTCAGACTGTGAACGGTCTTAAAATTACGAGAATTGCCCCTCTGGTCTCATTGAAGTGGGGTGCTTCGCCTGACGTTATGCGGACTACTTAACTGGACTGGCGCTATCTTTTTCTGCGGGAGAATTCGCGTGCCCCGCGTGGAGTCGTTCCGCCCATGCAAAGCAGTTGGATACAGCTTTAAATGAAACGTGCCGGATCATCACTGTTTGCCTAAAATTGACCCCGGTTCAAATGCTGTATCCACTGGCAGGAATAGCGCCACCAGTGGTTCGTAGAGCGGTGGCAAGCTCCAGCGAAAGAGCCAAAATGGTTGCCGACACACGACACCCTTTGCACGACAACTTTCTTGTGACACAAAGGCTTAAAAGTCGAAACAGTTTTTTAAAGTAAGAAAGAACTTGGGTAACCTGAAAGTCTTTAAATAGACTCCGGACCCAGATTGATTGGCCGAAGCGAGGAAAACCTGTTCAGGTGGAGATTCATAGACGACTTCGCCTTTGGGTGTAAATGTGGTACTGATCCACAAACGATGGGACACTTAATATCGTGTCCTGCGTGTCCTGTCAGCTGCACGTTACAGGAACTGATAGACGCTGGTGATGATGCCATACAAGTGGCCGAATTCTGGGCTGAGTCCATTTAGATTGCTATCGACACGCTTAGAAAAAGACAACCACACAGCCTACGAAAATAGCAACAGAGCGTTACAGTATCCCAAAAAGAATTATAGGTAGATGTAATACTAACTAGACAATGTTTCACGCCTACATAAAAAGGGTTCTCCTACACACAGAAACACAGAAGGAAAAGGTCCTTTGAACTTTACTGGGATTATTCGGATCGAAAGTACCGTATCATCGTGTATACACCTACTGAATACGGGCTTTCCGGGAAACATTAGAATAAGTATCTATAGTAGGGGATAATATGCTATATTGGTAATATAAAGCTTTCATAAGATATGGAAGAAGGTATACCTTTTATCCGTAAGAACTACCAACTTGAACCTCTAAAGCAATTGACAAATTTCTTATATTTTGTTGTTGTTTGTGTGCAAATTCTAGCCTTTCTAGGACTTCGAGAAGCAGAGGTTTTACTTTATATACAGACCTGCACCCCCCAATGCGGGGGTGGGAGGGTGAAAGTTACAGATTTCTTAATTTTTTATTGTTTATTGTGCAAATCCCAGCCTGCATACCAAATTTCAGCTTTCTAGGACAACTGATTTCTGTATTTTTTTAAATATTGTTGAAGTAAGAGGGGAAGTGGGGGGCAGCATGGTCAATCTCGTATATTTTCTTAAATAACTTCAAAACTGGTTATTTAAAAAATATACAAAAAAAATACTTAAGATCCTTATAACAAGCCCTTTCATGGTACAGTTTAGAAAACTTTTGTTTTTCATTTTCTAGTTTGCCCCCCCTACATTCGAAATCCATTTATTTACGTTACATTTTATATGTGTACCAAATGACATCTTAATCAGTCCAGAAGATTCGGAGAAATTACCTGTGACAGACAGACAGAAACACGAGTAATCTTGTAATTGTTCCGCTATTTTATTAAGACGTAGGTACAGAACCCTAAAAAATTTAAATAATATATAACTTTAATAACAAGAAATATTTAAGTACCGTAAGTAATATACGCGCACCTTTATAACTAACAAAGAAGCAAAAAGTTGACGAGTTCATTGACCTGATAGCAGCAGTCATTATTGAAGACGTGCCGGATTTAGCAGTAGACGAAGATAATGTTATAATAAAATATTCTAAAGGTTGGGATATACCTTATCACAATGAAACCTGGCTTATTACACACACCTGCGTTCTAAAGCATATAGCGTACCCTGGCGTGGAACATATTGCAGATTTTCACGTCTAAATAAATAGCAGGAGCTAATTTAATTAACCTAACATTGGAACAACGCCTTGTAAAGTTTGGGAAAGGGATATAAACAAATTAAATTCTTTGAGTGTACGATAATTATTATGGATGTACTAACACCAGTGTTTAAGTTGTGTATGTATCTACTAACAAATTGGATTTTAACATCTGAAAAATAAATGAATTGAATTGAAATTGGTAAAGAATTCATGTAATTCAGTAGAGAGGCAAAAAAAGGTAACTTAAAAGTTAAGGGATTTTTGTTCAAAGTGTTGGCGCACGATGTAAGTAGTATACTAGTAGGTAGGAGACTTATACAAAAAAAAAAAGTCAAGTAATATGATACCCTAGACTGTCACGTTTCTGACATATTTGTAGATGAACATGGCCATATAAAAACTATGAAAATCATTAAAGATGCAGTAAGATACGCGTGGATTTGCATTTTAAATTATTAAAATGCAAATCCACGCGTATCTTACTGCATCTTTAATGATTTTTTTTTTTTAATTAACCTTGGAACTATTAAGTTCCAAGGTTAATTTTACTATTTATTAGAAGACAGTAAAATATTAGGTTCTGGAGTGGCGACCGCGTACCGGAAAGCGTAGCGTTGGAAAGCCTCCTACAATTTGGACCGACGACCTTGTTAAAACTGCAGGAGCTCGTTGGATGCGGGAAGCACAGAACCGGTCGAAGTGGAGGTGCTTAGGGGAGGCCTATGTCCAGCAGTGGACGTCTTTCGGCTAAAATGATGATGATGAAAATATTAGCACCAAAAACCTGCTATTAATTACTTACTTACTTAAGATACTCAATCGCATCACATAGCAAATAAACGCTATTTTCTTTGTCAAAACCTACTTCTATACCATAACGTTAAGTAACTGGTGAAAACTAAAACAAAAAACACATAATCGATGTTATGTAATAGGTTTTGATAGATCTCATTATGGCAAATCAAAATCAAATCAAAAGTCATTTATTCAAATTAGGTTGAGGCTGAGAATCAGCACTTTTAATGACAATCATTTATTCATTTGCGATTATGGGTAGGTACATAAGAAAAGGTCTCATGCAAACAATAGTTCGAACGTTAAAATTACAAAAGACAGTCCCCCAAAACACCCGCCCTTCACCACTTCCTAGTGCTTTCGCTGGGAAGAAGTGGCGCAACAAACTCCCCAGTAGCACAGCTGTCTGTTCAGTTAGAAAATACTTGATTGTATACAATAGTAGGTATGTAATCGATCTTTACCTGTAAATATATCGGTAATGTGATAATTTACGGCTCCGAAACTAATTTAAATTACTGTGGGGATGTAGTGTTATTGAAACAACTGTTCTCAAGCGATTACCTTTAATTACTGACTGCAAGAGTATAAATGTGTTAATATATTAATAGAAGATACATTCATATGGATAGGGTCATAGACCTTATACTATAGGTAGTACTACTACACCTCACCTCAGGGGTGATAGAAAAAAAAAAAAAAAAAAAATATAGTTTACAATTTTTTTTTTTTTTTTTTACGTGAATGTAACTTAATATCATTTCTTATGTTACCAAAGGTTTGGTTCTATTTTTATGGATTAAATAGGGTTTATTAAATTTTAATATTTCTACATTAACACCTAAATCATTTAAAACAACAAATGGTCCCTCCCATTGAGGATCTAACTTATTAGCTATTTCATTTCTAATTAAAATTTGTTGTCCTTTACTGTATGTCACATTATTTAAAGACTTATCATAACAACTCTTACGGTTTTGTTTACTTATAAGTAGATTATTACGAGCATCTTGATGTGCTACTTGTAACCTATACTTAAGATCTAAAGGATAACTTTCTGGATTGTACAATGGTTCTATGTACTGACTAACTCTAGATGGTACTATACTAGCTCTACCAAATACCAGTTCGAATGGTGTGTACTTTGTCTCTGTATGAACTGTATTGTTGAAACTGTAACACCAAAATGGTAGCCAGTGACTCCATGTGTCTTTTTGACCATTACACTGTATTCGTAAAAACGATCCTAAATTTTTATGTGAATTTTCGAGCGCACCGATGGTTTGATGGTGATACGCTGTAGACATTAATTTATTTATACATAAAAGTTTACATACCTGTTCCATTACTGACGATACAAATTCTGTTCCACGATCAGTTGCGATGGTATTAGGTATTCCAAATCTTAAAATAAAATTATTAACTAATGCTTTAGCAATACTTACGGTTTCCTTCGTTTTCAAAGGATAGGCCTCTACGAACTTAGTAAGCTCGCACTGCAGTGTCAAAATATAACAATTTCCTTCAATGTCTTTTTCTAATGGACCTACGACGTCCAGATAAATTTTTTCAAAAGCATGTGAAGCCGTTGTAGTTATCTCCATGGGCGCCTTGATATACCTACAATGCTTCATTTTCTGACATTTAATGCATTTACTCACAAATTGTCTAATATCGTTGTCTAAGCCTGGCCAGTAAAAATGTCTCTTAATATTATTGGTCATCCTACGTACTCCTGCATGTCCTGCGGTAGGTAGTAGGTGAAAGTCATGTAAAATATACTTTCTTTCTTCTTCATTATAAATTCTCCTAACTCCTCTCAATACATAAATACGTGGACCGGTCCAATCCTTATTGTCTTTTATCTCTTTTAATACATCTTTAATAAAACTCTCATATTCCTTATTTTTTACTATGCATAGCTCATTTATACCTATTCGTTTACAAAAATGACCTAACTTAGTCACAAATTCGGCTCGCGTAAGTTGTGCTCTAAAGTTAAGATTAATATACAACATCTTCTTTCGATTGTTATAAATAAAACATTCCTTTTCTTCATCTATATTATTTTGTCTTTTTAATTTATTTAATTCATCACTTCCTATAAAACTCATTTCTACAGAATTATTCGGAATTTTTAGTACCTCAACTACTCGTGGTTGATCAGGCCACGTTTCGTCTCGTTTACTAAAACTAGGTGTATCCAATTGTTTTCCTACATCTAAACGTTTTTTCTGAGCTCTAGTCATAACTAAAGAAATTTCATTATTCATCTGTTTTAAAGTATCCGATGTTATATTAATTCTAGATAATGCATCTGCTATGCTATTATCTTTTCCTTTTAAATATAAAATTTTAAAATCGTATTCTTCTAGTGCTAGTCTAAATTTAAGTAGTCTGCTAGATGGGTCCTTCATTGAAAATAAATATATTAAAGGCTTATGGTCTGTCATAATTGTAAATGATTTACCGTATACATAGGGTCTAAAATACTTTACAGCCCAAACAATTGCAACTAACTCTTTCTGAATGGTTGGATAATTGAGTTCAGCTTTATTCAGAGGTCTGCTAGCATAAGCTACAGGTTTCATATTTTGATTGCACAAGACTGCTCCAATAGCCGTCCCTGACGCATCTGTTTGAATGACAAACTCATTATTTTCTGAAAAATCTGGAAAATCTAATACTGGTGGTGTACTTAAAGCATGTTTCATTGCTTCAAACGCACTTTGACACTCTTCAGTCCAAACAAATGGTACATGTTTTCTAGTTAATTTATTTAATGGACAAGTTATTCTTGCAAAGTTTTTAATGAATTTCCTATAATAGTTACAAAATGCTACAAATCTTTTTACTTCATCGGTATTACTTGGTACAGGGTAATTTTTCAATACTTCTACTTTAATTGGGTCGGGTAAGACTCCATTTTCTGATACTAAATGCCCTAAATAAAGAATTTCTTTCTTTAAAAAATTACATTTTTCTGGATTTAATTTTAAATTAATTTTCCTAAGTCTTTCCAAGACGTCTGTTAAGTTTTTATTATGGATATCTAAATTTCTCCCAAAGACTACTAAATCGTCTAAATATATAAAACATTTATCGTATGTTAACCCAGACATAGCAACTGACATTACTCTACTAAAAGCACTCGGACTTGTTTTTAATCCCATAGGTAGCCTCTTCATCTGGTATTGCCCAGTACTAGTTGTAAACGCTGTATACTCTCTACTGTTTTTATCTAAAGCTACTTGGTAATATCCTTGATTAAGATCTAAATGCGAAAAATAGACTGAGCCAGAGAGCGAATCCAAAATTTCCGTAATACTTGGCAAAGGAAATTTATCGTCTACAATACGGTCATTAAGCTTCCGATAATCGACCACTAGTCGCCATTTTTTATCGTTGCTACTTTTTTTTGGTACCAGTAAAACAGGACTCGACCATTCACTCTTCGCCTCTTCTATAATGTCATTGTCAATCATTTTTTGAATTTGCCTATTTACTTCATTTTTCAAAGAATGCGGCAATCGGTACTGCTTCGTATAAACCGGACTTGTATTTGGTTTTATAGTTATGGATTGTTCATAAACACTTGTAGTCGTTAACTTATCACCTGGTAAAAAGAAAACATCCGAATATTTAGAACATAATTCTTCAATTGATTTCCGTTCGTCCATTTTTAAATGATTTAAATTTAAAATGTTTAATAAGTTCTTTGCTCGTTCTAAACTGTTAGCGTTTGATTTAAAATTGCATAAGTGAAACTCTTCAATTGAATATATCTGTGGTTGAAAAGTTGGTAGGTAAATATCATGCTCGTTAGTGTTCAAAATTTTAACCGGTAATCTATTATTTTTTATTCGTCCAATACATCCCGCTAGAAAAACATTTTCCGCTAACTGTTCGCTATGGATAATACAGTCATTCATATTCTCAATATTTAATAGCAAATAATGTATCGACTCACTTCGTGCTGGGATATGTAACACCTCAGCTGAGTAATCTATGACATCACTTAGTTCTAATGAATAATACTTTCCATAATTAGATAGGTTAATGACATTAGTTTCTAAGTTTATATTTGAAGCGTACTGACAAAGAAAATCTAAACCTAATATTCCATCTGCCTTTAATGGTATGTTATCAAAAACGTGAAGCTTGATATTAAAGTCAACAAAGTGTTGGTCATCACGATGAGTCAAGCTAAGTTGAACAAACCCTGATGAACTAATTTTACCTCCAATACCATTTATGATGGTTTCATCTCTAATTACTGCACTATCGTATGGTAACGCATCTTTTTTAATTACGGACAAAGATGCTCCGGTATCTATTAACCAATAATATTTCCTATTACCTATGTATAATGCTAAAAATTTTGCCTTACCTTGCAAAGCTAAAATGTTATATTTAAGATCGAAAAAACTGCATTTCGTTTGTTGTAGGCATACTATCGTTCTTATCTTGTTCATTGCTGGAATAAAATATTCTATTTGTACGACCTTTACTACGAGTTTCATTACTCGATCGATTCTCGTTCGAAGTTTGATAATCTCGTCCACATCCGTTACCACGATAGTTATGGGATGATCGCCCACGTGAGTTATTGAAATCACGTCTGCCGAAGTTATTTGAATTATGGCTAAAATTACCTCTCAAATTATTTGAATTATGCTGATAATGATGTCCTCGACTGCGTTGGTTTAACTGCTGACTATGAGAACCACGGCCATTCCTAAAGTTGTTGTTATTGTTATGAAACTTACCTCTTCCGCGGTGTGAAAACTGCATGACATTTTCGTTGGTCGAAGTCGATGCCGATGTCAACTCTTCATCTTTCGCTGCCTGGATCGCGTCCTTTAAACTGTCATAATTACGTGCAGCAATAATCGTACTTAGTCTCGAATCCTTCAATCCATCTGCGAATCGCTTAATTGCCAATTTTTCGTTTATGGGCTTGAGTACGGAATAACTATCAGAATTACCATTTGCTTGCGATATGGTCAGATTAGTAAATAACTTTTCTAATTCTGTTCCAAACTGATCAATTGTACGCCAGCCTTGCGTTGCGTTTTGTAATCGTGATTGTATTGCAGTAAACGATTTTTTTGGTAAAAGTGCAACACGTAAATCTCTGACAAAATCGTTCACAGATGTGTAATTATTGGTTATACGTAATTTTGCATTTTCTGATAATCTACTTTTCAAAACGAATGTCATTAGTAACTTTTTCCCCGTTTCCGACAACATGTCTGCGTACATTTCTATAGAGTCAATGATACTTCTGATATTATTTTCGTTATTGTTCATTACTGGAATCAAACTACATGCCGTTTTTAAATCGAACTCCATGATTGATTCTGAATTTGGACTTGCTTCAGAAATATCACTGTCACTATCACAGTCTGATTTAATTACAGCGCACAAAACATTAATTTGCGAATAACACGATTCTATTTCGCTTTTCGTAACTGATAATGATTTTAACAATTCTGATTTTACTCCTGGTTTTGTAGATAATAGCTTTATTAATCCTTTACTTTTCTCATAAATTGTTTCAACCTCACATAATTTATTCTTAACAATATTACCCTTAAATCGTGTTTTTCCCTTTTTAATTAAATATTTCCTTATTGATATAAGATCATTTAAACAAAGTAACAATTCATCTTCCATTCCCTCATGCAAAAGTAATATATATTAATTAAACCATTTAATACATACCCGATTCTCACAGTGAATTACTGTAGTAGGGGACACAGCGTGTAAGATGATACATGATGATATACGATCACTCAAAACAAACTTAAACTGCTAATTTATCTTAGAGTTCATTATTTTAATTCTTAATGTCTATTATCATTTTATTGTCTCTTTATTTATATGGTGATTCGCGAATTCATCTTACGCACTATAATACGCACAACGCACTTGAGACGCACTTGGTATGCACTTCACTAAATAAATGATACCGCACAGCTGCCAGATGAGTATGATGAATACTCCGACTTCTACGTCATTGGAAGATTTGCTTGCTCTTCTCCGCGAATTGCTCTGGAACGGTTGAACGATCGTCGCAGGCTGTTCTGCAAAATCTGGTCCCTGATCCAGGAATGGTGACAATTCCTGTACTGCTTCCACGCAAAATATATAATGCCAAGACCCAGTAAAACGCAAATTACTATGAGGATAATACTGATCGTCGAAATATGTGCCTTCAATTCTTCAACGTGTGCATTATTGGAACCAGCAGAATTCTGGTTCACGAAGACCGTCTCCTTTTCTACGTTGGAACGACACATTCTCACTGATTTCCGGACGTTAAATTAACTTTTTAAATGTACTTGATTCATTTTAATTACGAAAGTTCCATTATCCACAAATATTTTCACGCCAATTTATTACAAAGAGTTTAATTTATTTACTTTGCTTTGGAGCCGTAACACTACGCCGAGATAGAAGTCGCGTCACGCGCCCCAAAAATGGCAAGGGTCGCCATGTGGGGATGTAGTGTTATTGAAACAACTGTTCTCAAGCGATTACCTTTAATTACTGACTGCAAGAGTATAAATGTGTTAATATATTAATAGAAGATACATTCATATGGATAGGGTCATAGACCTTATACTATAGGTAGTACTACTACACCTCATTACTAATTTTGAGTCGGCGCCAAACAAACAGTCAACGAAGATCTATCAAGCTGTCATCACTGTACAGTCACCAAAGGAGACAAGTAACCAGAGTCGTCGGATATAGTTGAAGTTTAGTAAGAAACCGATGGATGTTTTCGAATGAAATTTTATTTGATAAATAAACTGTTTGTTTTCTATTAACTAAATAAAATTTTATTCGAAAACATCCATCGGTTTCTTACTAAACTTCAGCTATATCCGACCACCCTGGTTACTTATCTCCTTAGGTGACCGTACTTGGCGCCTTTTAGTCTGTTCGGCGCCGACTCAAAATTAGGAATTCCCTCTCTGATCGCGACGATAGGGCGCGGTGGAGCAAAATAAAAGGATAGCGGACTGAATAACAAGAAGTATAATAAATAAAGAAAAGAAAAGCAATACCAACGGTCGGTTAAAATGTAAATACGAGATTCAGTGATTCATAAAACGCGCAAGCGCAGCCGTGCATGAAGGCGAGCAACAGCTAACTGTCGTGCGGTGTTTTATCCTCCGAGCCGGATGACTTCCCGCTGTTCGCGCACCCCACGTTCACTGACACCAGCGCGCGGCGATGTTGGGCCGCTCAACACTCTCCAATAAATAGAACGGTTAACATCGGTAGACTCTGTAAAAAGTTAGGTCATACGTTAAAAAGTTAGGTCATACGTTGAAAAGTTAGGTCATACGTTAAAAAAACAAATACTTGTCGACATGAAAACCACCTCCTCTCACAAGCCCAGTGCGGGTTGGTAGAAGACACATGTCTTCGAATTTTTGATTCTAGGACATGGACTGTTTTCCTCACGATACCACGTTTCAATAAAATCCTTTTATCTTTATTCGCCTATTATTTCGGAATTCTAACGTAACTGGCAAAATCTGAGTGTTATATATACTTCTGTCTACCTCTTTGTAGAATATAGTCGTTATGTTTGTTTTGTGTGATGCATGAATACACACATACACAACACACAATCAGCCTATAATGTTTCCACTACTGCAAACACAGGTCACCTCTCTGTGAGCGGGAGTGGGCCGTAATCCACCACGCGGGCCCAGTGCGGGTTAGTAGATGTCATAATGTCTTCGAATTTTTTGTTCTAGGACATGCTCATATTTTCCTTCCCCGTTTTAAGAGTAGTTCTGTTGAAATAATTCCGGCTCCTGTCTGGGTTCGAATGGACCTACAACTCATAAGCCGTGTTCTGTTACCACTGGGCCACAATTGCTCTCCGAGAGACAGAAAAAGGCTTAAGAATTTGCATCTTTATGATATAATTGCTAATCCAATTTTATTGTTAAAATCTTATTTTCCTATATTAAGAGGGGGTCATCAAACAAACGAAAGACTTTGTTTATTCATCTAGATTAACTGTCATGCACTGTCGTACCATCGACACGACGAAGAACAACTTTCATCGAGATTACAGCCGGTCTATTCTGCAAAATTCTCACCTTGAGAGCTTGGGTGAAGTGAGCACAAAGTGAGCTGTAAATAGTGTCAATCCCTAATATTACGCGGAATTATATTTAACTTTAAGTTCACTTCACGTAAGTTTTCACGGTGACATTTTTACAGAATATGTAGGCGGCTGGTCCATTGGCGCGTGACCAAAAACGCTGCCATCTTGTTTTTTCTACAGACTTGCATAAATGTTTACCAACTGCGCCCTCCTATCAACGTCATTCGAGTACCAAATGATCCTTGAAGCAGTGTAGATGAAATATTTCTTTTACCACATTTAGTAAAAAGGTAATGCAAGTTGTACAAGGCCAAATTCCATCAAATTAATCTTGTAATCACGATCAACAAAAAAGTAATTGGAATAGAATCTAATTTAGCTTTAAGTATCTCTGCCCCTACATTACATTTTAGATCGTAACGTAACTAAAAGAACCTAACTTCTATACCTAATATAATTCTGCCTAGTTTTCAATTATGTCAACCTACAAAGTCTGCTGATGCAAGATGCGTCGTACCCTTTTGTAAAACTGATGTTTGTTATCCTAAGGCCCGTCGTCCTCTCCGCCCGATCAGGACCAGGCCCGTGCCGGACGGCGCGTAAGTGTTCCACGTGCGCCTCAAAGAGATGTCAGCATAGATGACGGGGCCTGACTGGGCCGAAGCCTGCCGGGGTAGCGGGATCGTCCGAAAGGGTTACCGCTGCCCTGGTACATAAAGGGCTAAGGAAGGAACACGGGTGGGTTTTAGTCAGTAAGAGTCTGACACTCCCTTCTGCTCCACCCAGAGCGGGAGGGGTCATTTGATGATTTCCCATCCTCAAAAAAAAAAAAAAAAAAAGCCCGTCGTCCACGAGGCTACTCAAATATCTGTATATCATCATCAGCCTACAGCAGTCCACTGCTGGACATAGGCCTTTCCTATTGCACACCATTCAACTCGATTTTCGACAATTCTCATCCAGCTGCTACCAGCCATCCTGCCAAGATCGGTGCTCCACCTAGCTTGAGGGCGTCCTACCTTATGTTTGCCGATTCGCGGCCTCCATTCAAGAGCACGTCTACCCCAAGAGTCATCGGTTCTACGGCTAATATGGCTGGCTCATTGCCACTTTAGCTTGCTTGCACACAATATATCACACAACAAATAAGAAATGGCAGGAAAATGATTAACAAAGTACAAACAAAATGCATTACTTCACTTTAGGGTGTTTATTCCACGAGCAGTGAACAAAGCAACTGTTTCCAATGTCGCTACGTCCCCGTCAGGTGGCGCGGCAGGCGGGTTATGGGCATGACCCTTAAAGCCCCGCGGTTTCACGTTATTAATGAGTAGCAACGTGGACGATGGGCCTAAAACAATGTTCAATAAATCAACACAGCCTATCGCAGTCCACTGCCGGACATAGGCCTCTCCCAGACTGCGTCACCCACCCTGTCCCCCGCCTTCCGCATCCAGTATACCCGAGCCACCTTCTTTAGGTCGTCCGAAACAAAAACAATGTTGCGAGACCGAAAGGATCCGGACCGGATATAGGGCATAGATTTCATTTCGGTTGTAAAAAAGGGACATCTTTCATTCCGAGTAGAGATAGATAGACGATATGAGGGGAACACTCATACGTCTTTTTATAGTTTTACATGAAAAGCCTTTGTTTCACAGTATCTTAGAAATAGGCACATAATAAGAAAATAAGGCTTTTATCTATTTATTTCATTGGCTTGTGGCTAAGTAATAACAGCCGCACGGGTCGATCGATCAGGTTAAGCTACGCTTGCCACGGTTGGTCCGTAGATGGGTGACCACCTTTACATACCAAGACACCGTGCCTCGAAAAGAACGTTAAGACGTTGGTCCCGGCTGTCATTCGTAGATCTTTGACAGTCGTTACGGGTCGTCAGAAGCCCGAAAATCTGACAACCAGTCTTACCAAGGGGTATCGTATTACCCAGTAATTGGGATGTGGAGGTCAGATAGGCTCCATGTAAAATACTGGTATTCAGTGGTATATATGGTTTCTTGGTACTGGTATACAATGTTCAATGAAATAAACAGATCATCATCTACCTAGCCTGTTCCCAACTATGTTGGGGTCGGCTTCCAGTCTGACCCCAACATAGTTGGGAACAGGCTAGGTAGATGATGATCTGTTTATTTCATTGAACATTGTAACACGCAATCAATCACAATCTGAATAATTTTGAAGTATATTGTTAATCCATTCCTAAAAAACCAAAAAGGCAAAAAAGAAAAACTCTGCTCAACAACATAAAAAACTCAATAAATGTTGTTGAACTGGCAAAATTAAAGTCATTCCTACTATTAATCCGCTACGCAATTATCCCGCAGGTTTGAAACATACAAGCCTTTTTTAATTTCGAACTTTATCCCGACTTCGGTAAAGTTTTTTAATACACAACTGACGACTTGTAACGCATCGAGTTGTCAGTTCTGCCTAAAGAACTGTATTTCAAAATCAAAATCAAAAGTCATTTATTCAAATTAGGCTGAGAATCAGCACTTTTCGAACGTCAAAATTACAAAAGACAGTCGTCCAAAAACGCCCGCCCTTCACTACTTCCTAGTGCTATCGCTGGGAAGAAGAAGTGGCGCAACAAACTCCTCAGCAGCACAGCTGTCTGTTCATTTAAATTAAAGTTACGTTCTTATTACAACAACTGGCTGGTTGGTTTAAAAACCGTGTCCAAAGAAAGACCTTGTAATAAGACCGCTTTGGTCCATACAGTTTCTTTTCATCATCATTTTCTTCCTGTCTATCTTCTATTCTCTGAGTTCATAATAATAATAATATATATTTTATTTATTTTTTTATATTTTTAAATGTTTTTATACTTTTTATATTATAATATTTAAAAATATAATTGATATGTTTACTTTTAAATAATATATATACATTTATTTCAGAAATGTCAATTCAATATAATATTAGTAACAGAGGCGGAGCGCGTGAGGGAGAGGCAATCGCTGCATCCTCGCGCGCCTAGCCGCCGCAGGAGACGCCCTGGACGGGAGTCAACAGCCGACTCCCGGCCACCGTAGGCGCGGGCTTGCGGGCGGCAAGCTATGAGCAGCTTGCCGCCCGGTACGGACCAGGCCCGGGTCGACGGCGCGTTGTGTTCCACGCGCGCCTCAAAGAGCTGTCAGCACGAACTGACGGGGTCCGCTAGGGCCGATGCCGCCGGGGCTGCGGGTTGTTCGAAAGAGATACCGTGGCCCCTGGCACAGGCAACTGAAGGAACACGGGTGGGTTTTAGTCAGTAAAAGTCTGACACTCCCTTCTGCTCCGCCCAGAGCGGGAGGAGTCATTTGATGATTTCCCACCCAGAAAAAAAAAAAAAAAAAGGTCCTAAAAACTATGTTAGTAACTGCAGCATTCTCGAATACATTTCAACTATAAAATAGATAAAAATAAAAAATAAAAATAAACACAATCAATCGATTTAGAAAATCAATTTAAAAATAACAATACAATTTAATGTAATTTAATATAATCTAATTTATTTCATTACATTTAGTCTAATTTAATTTAGCCTAAACTTAACTACTAAATACTTTTCACTAATTTAAATATCTTCCCTCAGCACCATAATGGCTTATTATATATTTTAATTTGCTGGTAACAACTGTCCCATTTTTTTTAAGTTGCTTTTCGTGTCTTTAAATGAAATAAGCAGTAATTTTAAGCCGTCCTATCTCTATATGTACAATGTTTCTCTAATAAGTGTAATGTTTAAGTTGCATGAACCGAGCACAAATTCAGGCTCCGGGTTGCTACGGAAAAAAACATTCTGAAAAAACTCAATATCACTTTACCTGATCTTGGACTCGAACCCAGGATATTTATTGTTATTATAATTTTTTTATTATTTTTTTATTTGAATAAATAAATAATAATAATACGGCTGGACCGATTTTGATTAGGCTCACTAGCAGACAGCTGATGTTATAAGGAGTAAATAAGGCTAGTCTTGTTTTAGAAAAAGAACTAGGGTTCCGCGCAACAAAAAAAGAAAACCTATGAAATCCAATTTGTTTTCTGACATTCACGTAAAGTCGCGGGCACAGCTAGTTAGTAAGTAAATAAAGATACGGTAGGTAGGTAAGTACTTCAATTTCGCCACCTCCCAAAGTTTCCAAGTTATCAAAGTTGTATTTTATCATACACATCATTACCTCTATAAAGGGTGTAAAATACAAGCTTATAAAAAAAATACCAGCTTTCCTCCCAAAGGAGTAAAGCTGGTATTTTAAACCTAACTATTTAATAGATTGCCAAATACGACGCTCGTTTGGGTAGAGAAAATATTATGTTACTTTTGATACACAAGGAAATTGAATTATCTAAGGATATTGTATTTACGCCTTTCACCACCAAAGCACGTAAAATCTACTATGTAATATATTTACTATTGAAAACTGCGCTTGGGTGTAGAATATATCGTTCAAAATGTTCAAAAAGTCCAACATTTTCAAAAGTATGCACCACATGGGATTAATGAATAATAAAACGGCACCTTAATTGCGAAACACACAATCAATCTCAATCTGAATCATTTTGAAGGATATTGCTAATCCATTGCTTTATAAGTTCGACAAAGGTTACATTCATTAAGTCTGCTCAACACGTAAATAACGCAATGAATGTTGTTGAACTGTCAAAATGAAACCGATTCTGATTGATTGTGTGTTACGCAATTAGGGTGCCGGAAAAAAAACAATTTTAAATTTCTGCCAAAGAATTTTGTGTCACAAAAATACAAATTCAACACATAATCAGCTTATAATGTTCCCACTGCTGGGACACAAGCCTTCTCTCAGTGAGAGGGGGTCGGCCGTAATCCACCAAGCGGGCCCAGTGCGGATGTTAGATGTCACATGTCTTCGAACTTTTGGTTCTAGGACTTACCGGTTTCCTCACGATGTTTTCCTTCACCGTTTTTAGAGCAAATCCAACAAAAACTGACGAGGGCTGCATTTTAGGCGTGAGGCAGAATACCAAACATCATACTGCGCTCCAAAACTGGGATCCTAGACGAAGGTAAACAGGCTGCCAAGCTGAAATGGGATTGGGCGGGTCACGTCAGCGCGACGGCGCCGCTGAGGAAGAGGTGGCAAAACGACCTAGACGAGTACCGCAAGGTTTCGATCGAGGCGACTCTAGAAAAGGAAACCTGGAAGGATTTGGGGGAGGCCTTTGCTCAACATATGGACAGTGAAGGCTAAGAAAAACAAAAAATGTCTGAAATCGCCAACCTGTCTTGAGCAAGCATGGTGACCATGTGGAGCCTATTGCCAGCAACCGGACACCACTCCAAACTCCAGGCTGCTGTTGAGAAATTCCCAATGGATAAAATCCGGACCAATGTGAGTTTTCCAGGTCATATGTATACTTTTTGAGTTTATCATGAACATTACTGATATCGGTGAAGGACAACATTGTGAGGAAACCTGCAGGACTTATAGTTAGTAAAAGTCTGAAATTCGCCAACCTGCCTTGAGCAAGCATGACGACCAATGCTCATGCCTTCTCTGTATGAGAAGAGGCCCAATAACACTTTGCCCGACCCGGGAATCGAATCCAAGACCTCATGCTCAGCAGTATCAATTGCTACCGCGAGACCAACGGAACAGTACAAGCAGTAAATATTCCATCATTAAAGTGTACAGTCGAGTTCGTTAATATCTGAGCATGTTCATGAATCAAAAATAAATAGGCAATGGTAAGTTTCATAAAACTCTAAACAGCTTTGCCGTACAATAAATTGTAAACAATCTGTGACATCATAAATATGTGACTACATTATATCAATAATATTGCTACAGACAAAGACTAAAAATTGTGCGCAATCCCTTGTTCATATTATTTAGAGCAAAGTTAGGTTCACAAATATCTATGCAATTTTTCTATGAAAAATATCTTGACAATTTGACATGTTTCGAATTGTTGTCTTAAATTCTTTGAACAATCTCTTTACAGAAGTATATCCTATAGTGATCTTTTTCTTTGAAACAAATGCAATTTGAAGTGGTCAGTTATGACATCCTTCATCCGAATACCTACTGGATAGCATTCTCTTCAGTCACCAATTTAAGGGTCCACGTACATGAGATTTGGAAAGGCTTTAGAAGTAGCGCCGCCTGTTCAAACATGATTGCATAGATGCGTGAACGTTTGCAAGATGTTATTGACGCCAATGGTGAATATACCAGATTCTAAAACTAGCAGCACCATTGCTCAAACCATGCCTGGAAGTTCTCTACCTTATTTTAAATGTTAGGTTTTCAGAAGAACAAAATAAGAATTTGAGAATAATAAAATAAAAATTAAATACTAATGTGCTTAAGTAAATTTTATTTTTATTTTTAAACCGACTGAAAAGTTTTAAACAAATAGGTAGGTATAGTCTGCGTTGACCCTAAGATTGTCAGCTCTCTCAACGTTGTCAGATTAATACAGTCCTATTACGAACGGCAACATTGCATTATTACTCGTACTTCACTCCGTCAAGCAAAAATAAATTTAATGGTAAAGGCCATTTAGTTGAATATTCAAAGCTGTATAGATATTTACGAATTCTAGGTTGCCCCAAATATATTGAAATCTAGAGTATTTAGATATTTATGTTCCGAAGAGTAGTCAGATATTTTTGACTGCAATACCGCAACATACCTACGAACAGTTTATATGATAACATTTTATTGATGTCTAAGTTTGAATAGAACTATATGATCATTTTAGCGCTTACGATATTTTGAAACATTGTCACTGCCAATATATTAGTGAACTCGACTGTACCAACGTATTCTACATTACAACCTAGAGACCGAAATGGTTCTAGATGTCGTATCTTTACCGCCAATGGAACTTGCCATCGTATTTTACGAGAAACATCAAAGTGGTATCTTTAGTATACAATCTTTAGTAACATTATTGTGGCGAAGCAACCTTGTTTTGCTTGGAAATTTTGCAGTAAAAAAACTGGATATTTTGGCAGGTTGTAAGCCTCATGGCTAAATGATAACAGCCGCACAGGGCGATTGAAGGTTAAGCTATGCTTGCCGCGGTCGGTTCGTGGATAGGTGACCATCCATCACATATCGAGACCCCTCCGTGCCCCGGAAAGCACGTGAAGCCAACCAAAAGTGTGACAACCAGTCTTACCAAGGGGTATCGTTTATCTAGTAACTGGGTTGTGGGAGTCCGAGAGGCAGTCGCTCCATGTAAAATACTGATATTCAGCTGCTTACCGCTAGACTCAAATACTTAGTTGAAAAAAGGCTAGACAGATTTAATGTTAAACCTTTTTCCATAGAACTTACTTCAAACTTGGCTTCAAGACAGGCAAAAATGATGTACACAAGTCAATTGGATCAGTGGGTCAATCTACATGTATCTAAATACAAAAAAAAAAATTAAAAAAAAAATAAACCGCCGAAAAAACTGAAAAGCAAAACATAATAAACCTTTTTTATTTAACCTTAATAACTAAGTTCTTAAACTAATGTAAGTATACCTAAATAATTTTGAGTCTTGCATTTCAGTTTTTTCGGCGGTTAAATTTTTTTGTTAAAAAGTTTTAGTTTTATAATTGTCTGTGGCTATAATCTACTAATTGTTTGCCATAGGGCAGGCATATGTGGCACTGAGTAGAGTAATAAATAATACACAACTCAGCATTCAAATCTGTAAGTGAACAATAAATCACCCCTATTTTCCCACCCTTAGGGTTGGATTTTTTTTTTCCTAATTTATATGGAACCAGCTTTGGGGCTTACCCTTTCCAATAAAAAAGAATTATCAAAATCGGACTACTTTGTAAAAAGTTATGCGTGGTCATACATAAAATAAAAAAATACGCGTCGACCTGAGAACCTCCTTTTTTTTTCGTCAGTTAAAAAATAAAGCTGTTTGATTGTGCGTGCTCTGGAACTACCGCTTGGGTTCTATTTTTTACATTTAATAGTCCAATTCTTGAGGAAGGCTATAGACTATTTAACTTCACGCTAGGACCCTTAGTAGCCGAGGAAAAAGAAAAAGTCAGACAGAACGCTTGGCGGAAACGATGTAATAGTGAAGGCGGGCGATGCGATGCGACGCGGTGGATCGGAGGAGCAAGAATTTTCATGCGGACGAAATCTCTAGCAGAAGCTCTAATCCTACTAATAATATAAGTTTGTATGGATGGATGGATAGATGGATGGGTGGATGGATGGATGTTTGTTACTCTTTCACGCAAAAACTACTGAACGGATTTGGATGAAATTTGGCATGCAGATTGTCTATAACCAGGAATAACATATAGGATACTTTTAATCTTGATATTCCTACGGAATCGAAACTTATGCGGGTGAAACCGCGGGGCCCAGCTAGTCTAATCTAACTAGTCTGTATTGTCCCACAGCAGGGCAAAGGCCTCCCTCTCCCTTCTCCACACCAAACCAGCGCTGGGGCTCTGTCTCGTATAGGGTCTTAGCATTATGCTGAGCGATGGCCGTTTTGCGTGAAAGTGACGCATGTTTACCCCGAACTTGTTATTTTTTTTTTGTGTGTTGATGTTCTTTTTTATGCGTCATGTTTGCCGCAAATAAATGTATTTTCTTTCTTTCACATAATTCTGTCTTTTGCGAGTCCCGGTCAGCCCTTACGGAACGAGCTTGACTCCTAGTCAAGCTCGTTCCCCCCGGTGGGTTCCCGCATTGTCGACGCGAGGGGGCTCAGTAGCCGTGGCTTGGACAACCACGGTGAAGCCAAGAGGAACCCGAGGAGAGGCCGCTCGTCAGGGCTTTGCCAGTAAGCCGACGACGTAGCGGCCAACAAGTAGGTTGCCGTGCCGCTTGGGCGACATCGCAACTGAGGCGGGCTGCGATGTATGGGAGGCAGACACGGGGTCGTCTGGCGCCCATGTGCTGGTTTGGTCCCTGGGGTGGTCATGGCGTGCTATGTGTTCTGGTGCGCCGGTGATGGGGAGTACTCCCCAGAGGAGGGTCCGGTAATGGACAGTCGCGGCGGGTTCACGCATGAGTGCTTACGCGTGCCCGTGTTCCCACCGTAAGCGGCAGCGGAGGACACCGTGGAGTTTTAGTGGATTAGAGTCCCACATAAGCACTATCTCCCCGTGGTAGTGCAGAATGCATGAGCATTTCCCTACGTTAAAAAAAAAAAGGAGTCAAGCTCGTCCCGCCATCTTCGTCTTGGCCTGCCGCGATAGCGCCAGGGCAGAAGCTAGTATTAATATTCTATCATCTTTAATTTTTGGATTGAACATTGAATACAGGATTCCCCAGGAGGGGAGGGAACTGCCAAAAATAAGTAAATTCTCACTACTTTATTTGAATTGCTGGTACCAACGAACCTGCCACTATCACAATATTTGGCTCAAACAAGACTGTTTTCACTAGAGTTTAAAGTAATTTCATCCATATCATCATAAACGACTCAATCTGTATGACCGTTCATTTAAATTGCTAGCCACATAACCTCATTGGATCGGGGTTATCTGCCAAACTCATTCCACTGGGGATCACTTTATAATATTATGTGTGACATCACACTGAGCATTAATTTGCTGTTCATTTCCACAATTTACCGGTTATGGTCAGACTTACAGGGATTTTGGACATTTTGACTTTATCTGATGATGATAAAAATATAAATTATTATGATGTAGATAATGTTTTTGTGTTACCAATACTATATAGTAATAGTAGTAATACTAGCAGCGCCCCGCGGTTTCACCCGCATAAGTTTCGATCCCATGGGAATATCGGGTTAAAAAGTATCGTATGTGTTAATCCTGGTTATATACGTGTGCCAAATTTCATCCAAATTCGTTCAGTAGTTTTAGCGTGAAAGAGTAACAAACGTCCATTCATCCATCCATCCATCCAAACAAACTTTCACGTTTATAATATTAGTAGGAAGTAGGATTACTGTGACTATATTGATGTAGCTGCTGGCTTGGTAACCAAAAGCATTTTTCTTTTAGAAATGACTTGGCTGGTGATTAAATTATCCATTTCTTAACGTCACCATGGCAATCTAGGGCCGACTCCACTAATTAAGATTGCCATGGACACGCTAAGAAGTAGGTAATGTAATTAATTATTTTAGTTTGCAAAAAGGAAGTGTGTTACGCCTGCCAGGATTGCGGGTTGTTCGAAGAGTTACCGTGGCACCAACGGAAGCAAAAGTAAAAAAAAAATGAAAATAAAAAAAGTGTGTTAGGCAATTGAAGTGCTGATCCCAATTGCGTAACAACTTCCTTTTCAATCTGAAGGAGTTAGAAGGAACAACGCCTCCCGTAAATGTTATACAAGTGCTTAAAGATCCTGTGACACTATAGATTCGAACAATTTTATAAGTAAAAAAAAGCAAAAGTGAACAGGCATCTTCTGGGCATGCTCGTTCCATCATAGACCTCATCTATCGCTTTCCATCTGGCGTGATCGAGTTTAAGAGCAGGATTATTATTTTGACACAGATAATTGTGTGTTAGTACGTAATGAATTGAGTTATTTTATTTTACATGTGTGTACGTGATTTCGACACAACTAATTTTATTACTATACACAGGTTCAGTTGAAAACCAGCGTCAGGCACTAGTGGTCTGGCATTTTGCTGAGCTAGGCCTTTTTGGTGCAGCCGTGAGGCACACTTACCTGCTAACTTCTTACATCGGTCTTTATACTTTCTATTTGTTTTTTATTTGTGTATAACTGATGTATGTATCTGGTGTATTGTGTGTCTTTTAGTTTGTGCTAATTAATATATTTTCTTTCTTTCTTTTACTATTTGTATGCTCTCGAGTAAAATGTAGCGAACATACCATCTTATTATGACATCCTATTGTAATGAAACCTACATTTACGAATAAATTTGATTTGATTTGGCCCATTTAACAAAAAAAAGCAGACATAACTTTAACAATAATTTATTTTCTTAACATTTATGTACAGGTATTAAAAATTACTCACAAACATATGTACAAACATGAACTCACGGACGCAACGCGTTTACACTCTTACTTAAATTAATCCTTAATTAACAATACTGTAGTAACAGAAGTTTATCCTAATGCTTTGGCATCTCCTAGGACTTGGATGGCTGGTCCAGCCTTGATAAGGCCATCTCTGACGTTGCGGCCAACTTTCTCCTGGAAAGATAAATAAAAAAAAATGTTAGCAAAATTCTGGAAAATCCAATAGTTAAAGATGGTTTAATGCTGAAAATGGGCTTTCTAATAATCGCTTAGTATATTGAACGCCGGGGTAATTCCGTAACACACTGTCAGTAGCAATGGCTTTAATTTTGACAGTCCAACAACATTCATTGCGTTATTTATGTTGATGAGCAGACAATTTGTTAAAACATATGAAGCAATGGGTTAGCAAAATGATTCAGATTCAAATTGATAGCATGTTACGCAATTAGGGTGCAGTTCTGAGGTCATTAAGTCTACGACTGATGTTGCTCATTAAATTCTTAACCGGGATAAGAACTACTGTTCATTCGTAATTTTTCCTTATCTAGGCACACTATTGTACCTGTGTCCTGAGAATCGAACCCAAGACCTCTTAGTATTATGTTCAAAAGCCACACTTGCAACCACTAAAGCGGCAGTTGATTATTTGAAGGGACAGTTCTTCTGTTCTGATATGTACTTAGTAATAAAGAAATATAAAATACTTACAAATTTCTTGAACAGCTTCCACCGGGGCTCAGGCGCCGCCGACACAGCGCACAATGCAACCAAACAAGCGAACACGAACAACAATATGCGAGAGAAATTCATTTTTACAATTATTATTTTTAATTCAAATTATTATTTTATTAAATTCACGAAGACTTCTTCGAGTTGAGTGATGTTCTAGTTTCAAAACTCTCGTTTTATATACTACTACACTGACCAAGATATCGTTTGCTGTCAACGAACTCAAAGTTACACAAACATGGACCTAATTGTGTTGACATAAAGATTAGTTTCGTTTTGTCTCGTCTGTAAATGTCAGTTTACGTTGATAATGGTTCGCAGTGTGTTGACTACAGGGAACTCCCGATTCTGTGAGCTTAATGAAGTCCCACATACATCATTTTACTATGCATTAGATAAATCGTTAATTTGGTCCGACTGACGGCCACCATGGCCCACGCACAATGGTCCACTTGATGGACTAAGTGCGGAAACCAAACCCACAACATAGAACATATTTGGTGCACTCAAAAGATAAATAGCACTACATACAAAATTATAATTAAATGATAAAAAAATATAAGTAAGTATATTAAGAAAATACCAAAAAAAAAGAAAAAATTGACGCACGAAGACACTATGCCTATCACACACTTTTAATGAAATAACGAACATATATACAAAGTGCGATGTTCATCTCAACGTTGCACCAAATGGAACCATTATCAATCGCTTTACTGTTATGGGTTCGCTCATTCGGCTGCATGTCACTTGATGATTTTTTGTATTTCAATTTAACAATTTATTTTAATTTTAGTTTATTTTCAAGAATGTATTTCAATTGTATTTTAGTTTATTTTTAATCATTTATTTTAATATTAATTTATTTTCAATTATTTATTTCAATTTTATGTTACATAAATATGTTAATAGATCTTGTCATAGTTTTAAGATAATATAATACTAACAAAATATGGACATAATTAGTCTGAATTAAACGATTTTTATTTTTATTTCATATGAAACAGAAGTTTGGTCGAGTACCTACTATGAAGTACCTACTATGTAAGATAGTATAGTATAGTCAAACTCGTAATGGCATTATTTAGCACTATAAGGTTGAATGACACTTGCACGTCGTAAAACGACTGAGGCTATTTGTCTACGTGACAACTAAGTAGATAATTTCAACCGTATTGAAGTTTCAATTTACTGGGAATGATTTTCAAAAGTGGTAACGCAATTGCGAAGTAGACTATACGTAGAATTGTGTAATGTAATGTCAGCGAGGAAGTTTTTTTTTTTAATAAGTTACTTGCGAAATGCAAAATTAGTGTTTGACATACACTTTTGCTCACCTCTTCGGGGAGATACAGGTGTGATGTTACGTGTTTGCGTTTATTTTTACTAACTTTACCATAGTATAACTTGATCTAAAATAATCATTTAATATTGCTTAGAAAATATAACTTAAGAAAGAAAGAAAAATACGTTTATTGGCGTAACACAAAATGAATACACCAAAACTATAAAAACAGAAAACAAAGATTATAATGCCAACAGGGCCTTAACTCAGCATAATGACAGATGACAACATAATTGTACCACCTGACGCTGATTTTCAGCTGCAACTCACGAGTGCCATACACTGGAACAACAAACACATAGGGAAGTGTGTGTTCGTTATATTAAATTGAGAGAATTAACTTTTATGCTAGAAATTATAGAAAAGGTTGTACAAAATCAAATCAAATGTCGTGATATACATGTATGTGTGTGTGTGTTGTATTGTAATTTTAATGAAAAACTAAAATAAATACCCAATATACAATGTGCGTATTACCTACACAAAAAAAAAATCATGAATAGAAAGTAGGTACCCTACTTGTAACCTATTTGTAAGACAATATTGTGTGACTGCATTGTTCTTCTTAACTACGAAACGGATTTTCATGCGATTTTTGTTCTCAATTAGAGCATAATATTATTAGAGTAAGTATAGGACAATAATAATTGACTAGTAAAAATTAAAACTGATTGAAATTAAAATTGAAAAACAAAATATAATAATCGATAAAATTATGTAAAAGTGATGAAATAAATTATTTTATATGGCAGATACATCTGCCCGGACATTTTCAAAATCTTTTTGATGATCTATAAGAAATTCTTTTAATTTCAATTTGAAAATCGAGCAACTTTTACTATACTTTATGGGAGGAGGGATATTGTTCCAGCCTTTTTTTTGCGATAACTGCCTCTAAAAGCCGCCAATGTCAAGCATAGATATTATGCAAAAAACATAAACCCAAAATGATAAAAAAATTAAATGATGATGATGATAATCAAACTAAAGGTTGTTGAAAATAAGGATAAGGGACTCCTAAACTACACATGGAAAATATGGAAAGATGAAGTTCTATGAAATCTATTTCCAATGAGTAAGCTTTAATAGTTTCGTTGAAATAAACGGCAGAGGTATCGCACGGTGAGGGTTCTTCCCGTGTACCTAATGCCTCTGTACTCTACACCGAATTAAAAAAAAACATCCATTAAGTCACTGTTTGATACTCATCAGGTGGCCTGTCCATGAGGGGCTCGTGGCTAAATAAAGTTATAAAGAACACAACCGGACTCCGGGCTGAAAAATTTGTTGTTTTTTTTTTCTTTTTTAAATTCCTAATAAGTACAAAAACCCAATTCAAATTCAAAATATTTTATTTCACAAGAATCATACGAGTACGAATATGAGTGAGAGCAGTGGTGGCCAAGTGGTAATGGCCGCGACTGACGAGTTGTAGGTTGCAGGTTCGAAACCAGACAGGCGGCTTTACTTTATGTAAATTATTTCATCACCACTGCTCTCAAACCGGTGAAGGAAAACATCGTGAGGAAACCGGCATGTCCTAGAACCAAAAATTCGAAGACATGTGGTAGCTGCCCACCCGCACTGGGCCCGCGTGGTGGATTATGGCCCACTCCCTCTCACCGAGAGGAGGCCTCTGTCCCAGCAGTGGGAACATTATTAGGCTGATTATGTAGTTATGTATACGAGTACATGGGCACTTATGGAATGTCAGAAGCTTGGTGCACCGTTCCAATTGGTAGTTTCCTGAAGCCGGCAAAAAACACCACGCTTACTTTATTAAAAATAATTTCCTTTTACAATGGCAAACGACATTGCGGCAGGCTCAGACGGAAATGGCGCAACTCTGGGTGCCTAAAAAGGCCACTTTAAGCAACACCTCTAAAAGCTATTCACTTCCTGAATTTCCAGCAGATCATTTAATTTCTCCAATTTTCGTAAAATTTCATTTCATATTTGGTGTAAACATTGCCGCATGAAAAAAATAAAAACCGTAATTTTATCGGTAAATTTTTCATTGCAGTTTTTATTAATCAAGTTGGTTTTTTTATTTTTTATTTCTACAGTTTAAATGTTATTTCATTGTGATATGAATTGCACACAGATCATATTATGAATTGTCAGTTTGTGACCACTTTACGATTTTTAATATGATTCATATTGTTATCCTATTATGATTCTGCCAAAGAGGCCCTTTTAGGCCCCCTGGACAGAGAGAGGTGGAAAAAGAGAAGGGAGCCCCTTGCTCAGCATTGGGCCATTAATGGCTAAAAATAATTTACAATGTTTTAAAAATTACATTGATAATAGGCCCCTGTTTTAACACAATAATACTTTAAAAATTAGCAGTCGCTCTTAGAACCACTAGACCATGACCATGACCTTTCATAGAATAAATGAATGACTCATTAACCAATCAATGATCTATTAACCATTTATCTTACAAACAATGTTTTTCCTCAACACCTCACTAAACTAGGAAGTTCACAAACTGAGTCATTTCGGGTCATTCCCCCTCACTTGGTGATTATAAGAAACCGTAATTAAACATTAGTTTTACTCGCTCTTAAAGAATTTACTACTGTATGTGGAATCGTAGTACATTGTAATAATTATTGGTTGTATGAGTAATGAGGGTCAGTCCCGTCAATGATTTGTATGTGTGTGTGTGTAACTATATCGAATGAAGCATGTAATGTTATTGTTCTCTTAAGTTACGTACTAAAATATTATAATAGAAGTAAACGTTGCAAGTTTGTATGTAGGGATATCTTCGGAAATGATGAGCCTATTCAGAAAATTATTCTACTAATGGGAAGTAGAGCTGGCCTAGTCCCTTAGTGGTAACAGTCGCGACTTAAGAGTTGTAGGTCGTAGGTTCGAACTCGACAGGCGCTTAACTTTGTGTAATTATTACAACAAGGAAAACATCGTGAGGAAACTGGCATGTCTTAGACCCAAAAATTCGACACTCACCGTATGACCGGGCTGTAGGAGTATATGCTAATGTAAAAGTGACAATAGTTAGAAAATTATAAACAAAAATAGTATAAGTGCCAATTGAATACAAATAAAAACACGTAATTTTGAACAAAGTTCACACGAGGTACTTTACCGAGAGTCACCAATGCGTCATCTTTAACGAGATAAACTAAGATGATTTAAAAATAAGGAAAACTATTTCTGTCATTTGTATTAAAAAAGTCTGTGTTGACAGCTGTTAATTACTGATAATACATTTGTTTAATTATTGCGGAGTTTAAAGGTCCATTCCCTAGAAAAACGTATTGGCCTCAATGTCAAACAAACATGAAATATTGACGTTGAAACATCTGGATTTTTGTCCCGGTTTCAAGGGCAAGCTTTTATACATGTTTTTGTAATAAATGGATTATCTTTTACACATGTAGTGGACCACGTGGAGCCCTGACACAGCTAGGAGGCGACGCGACGGACCTGTAGAAGATGGCGGGACGAGCTGGACAAAACCAACGACCAGTGGGCCACTTCAGCCCTGGCTCGAAAGAGCTGGAAGTCATGGGGAGAGGCCTTTGCCCAGCAATGGGATGATGCAGGCTGACAGTGACCAGTAATCAGTAACATGTGGTGGACTGCATCGTTTGTTTTGTCGTCGCAAACGTACTAAGCTACTAAGTAAAGCGATACTACTGAGTATTAAGATCCTGCAGCCTAATTGCGCTGGGGACTGCAAAGACACCAATAATTATAGACCAGTATCCGTGTTGCCGGTTTTCAGCAAAGTATTCGAAAAGGTAATGCTCAATCAAATGCTTAATCATTTTAACAACAACAAAATCTTGCACGATCAGCAATATGGCTTCACCAAAGGACGTTGTACGACTGACGCCGGTGTCACTTTATTAAAACACATATTTACAGCGTGCGAGGAAGCCCAAGATGCCATAGGAATCTTTTGTGACCTCTCCAAGGCATTTGATTGCGTTAATCACAAAACCTTACTCTTGAAACTTGAGCATTATGGACTAGGTAAACTTGCGCTCAGTTTAGTAAAATCTTATTTACATGATAGACAGCAAAAAGTTCAAATAAATGGTGTCAATTCACTTGGTTTACAAGTAAGAATGGGTGTTCCACAAGGCTCGATATTAGGTCCTTTCCTCTTTTTAGTATACATAAATGACCTGCCCCATTTATTAAAAAACCAACCACAAATAGTGTTATTTGCTGACGATACTTCCTTAATTTTTAAGATAAATAGACGTGCATCAAATCTTGACGACGTAAATAACGCCCTACTGCAAGTGCAAAATTGGTTCACTGCTAATAATTTAGTATTAAATGGGAAAAAAACTAAATGCATAAGATTTGCTTTACCGAATGTTAAAAGTAGTGATTGTGACATAGTATTGAATAAAGAGAAACTAGAATTCGTCGATAAAACTGTTTTCCTGGGGATAACGCTCGACTCAAGGATGCAATGGGGTCCTCATATAACATCTCTTGCAACACGGCTAAGTTCAGCAGCATATGCTGTAAGAACAATCCGTCAATTTACTAATGTAGATACCGCGAGACTGGTCTATTTCAGTTATTTTCATAGTATCATGTCTTACGGTATTTTACTATGGGGACGGGCTGCAGATATTGAGTCCATTTTTATTCTGCAGAAAAGAGTCATCAGAGCAATATATGGCCTACGCAGGCGCGATTCTCTAAGGGAACTGTTTAAAAATATTAATATCATGACGGTACCTTGTCAATATATAGAATCTACGAAAACATCATGTACGTAAGGAAAAATTTAAATCCTTTCAGTAAAAGAGGTGACAGACACGCCTATAGAACCAGAAATAGGGACCAATTAGTTCAACCAGGTTTCAGACTGGCTAAAGTAGACTCTTCCTTCATGGGGTACTGTTTAAAATTTTATAATAAAATACCTCCCCACATACTCCAACTCAATGAAACGAAATTCAAAACTTGCATAAAACGCACACTATGCAGCCAAGCATATTATAAGTTGGGGAATTACATCGCTGACAAAAATGCTTGGCTAAACGCTGGTCCTGCTCCACAGGACGCATACATAAATTGATTGGCATTTGAAAATACTTCACACACGCCTACCCAACCTACATACTGTTGGAGCTGCTGAAGATTTTAAAATACTATGTTTGCATTATATAAATTCAATCTCCTAGTATTGTATAATTGCATAGAACGTATGTGAGTACTATGTTACATACTATAAAGCTACCATTTACTGGGTACGTCTTTCATTGACCTGAATGTGCCTTGGCGGATGAGAGTATGTCATGCTCACTCTAATGTCTCGCTGATGGTGACACATGTGTTGGATCATTTAGCTCCCTTCAAAATGGTTGAGCTGAATGGTGCTAATCTATGCGTCATGTTCGTGAACGGGCGCCGTCAGTAGGGACTGGTCAACTCTTTGCTGCCATGGCTTATTTTGATTTAAATAAATATTAGAATTGATTTTTTTTTTTTTTTATCTTTTCATTACGGACGCTTTTAACGTTCTGCATCGTTCTCACATGCATAATTTTGAACATGAATGATGTAACCAATACTTTGTAACAATATTATTATGATTTAAAAGAGTGTCCATGGAGTTTCTTGCCCGTTCTTCTCCATAGGTACCTACTACGCTTTGGAATGGGCAACTAGCTTCATCTTTTTGATTGACCGACCTTGACAATTCAAAAGTGCCTGTAATTGGTTTATTTGAAATACATAGTTTGAGTTTGAGTTGAGTTTGAGTAACCCGTATTGCTAGTCCATTGCTTCATACGTTGGAAAAAGTTGTCTGCTCAACAACGTAAATAACGCAATGAATGTTGTTGAACTGTCAAAAGTACCAGCAAGCAATTACTCCGCTGGGTTCGATTCCCGGGTCAGGCAAAGTGTTACTGGGTTTTTCCATGAGGTATTTCTCAATAACAGCCCGAAGTCTGGATTTATGACCGGTTAATGGCAATATTAATGCTTGTCCCGGATTATTTATTTATTATAATTATTTATTCCCAAATTTCGTAAATAACACCTTAACAGCCACCTATAACGCCAATACGATGTTACTACACAAAAATACAATTAAAAAAAACCATCATAATTACAATTCAAAATACAATCCTAGTTACATTAAAACAATTAAAAACACAATCAAACTTACAGTTAAAAAAAAAAATACAATTACAAATACTATTAAATTTATTAAAATACTCGTCCTATTAATAGCACTTCTCAACATTATATGGGACTTGAACATAACTGGCGAGTCTGTCTATAGCTACATCTCTACCTGACCCTTCAGGGATTACAAGCGTTATGTTATGTAGCTCAAACTACAGATGCCAGCGTATCAATCTGTCAAATTTGTTTAATAGATTTTGAACTTTATCGCTAAATCATTAGGTTCAAGGTCGATTGGGAAAATTTAACAGTTTCAGGTAGCTGATGTGCTGGTGTCTGTACATCTTTGATGCTCTGTTGTTTCCAAGAAAAATTAATGGCTCCAACGTAAAAGAAACATAAAATATTGACTTTGAGTGAACACCTGAATTTCTCGTCTCGTTGTCAAAGGTATGCCCCAATGCGTGTGTCTAATAAATGGATTATCTTTTTCTATACACATATTTTTATTTGTAAGGTATTCTAGTGGTTTTCGTTTAATTAATTTTGAGGAACAGGCTGGAAAGTTCCTCATTATCCATCGGAAAGGAAGGATACTCCGACTAGACGGGTGTTGTGTCTGGTGGGCTACTGCCGAAAGGTTGTTGTTGATTTCCTGATACACTTTTCGTCTCTTCTTTTCGTTCGAACCTACGACTTACAACTCATGAATCGCAGCCGTTACGACTGGGCCACCACTAGGTTCTCATGCGTAAAGTGTTTGTTAAAACCGGTTTACAGAAATAATTAGGTATAATTTATGACGATACATTCCTCTATCGTTTCTCTGGTAGAATCATGTAGTTCATGCTGTGATGGCTGTGACGTTAGCATGAGTTCACTAGGTTATCAAACACGCAGTTTTAATTGACCAAGTTCCGGAACATCATTCACTGATCCAAATGCAAATAGAGATAATACATGATGTTTGTTATATGAAATATGACGCTTTTGTGATAATGAATACAAGTCACAATGTTAGGTCATACTGGCACCTCCTTTTTAGATAAAACACATTTTCCGTATTTGATGATGGAGAGATAAATAGATAGATAGTCGTAGCATTATGCTGAGCGATGGCCATTTTGCGCGGTTGTGACGCATATTTTCCTCATTTGTTTAATTATTCCTTTACTTTTTCCTTTATTTTAGGGCTCGTAGACTTTAGATCTGTAGGCCATTTTTATTTTATCAAGCACCTGAAGGCCAATTCTCGTAATTTAAAACATTCAAAATCTAGTCGCAGTCTCTCAAACAAATGTCAAAAACTTGTCAAAATGTAGGGAAATTAGAAGTATTTTTTGACAGATTGAGACTGAGATCAGACTGTGAACGTTCTTAAAATTACGAGAATTGCCCCTCTGTATTTGTTGACAGACCTACGCTCTCCTTCCTTACCTACTGTAATTTGAAAACATTGTAAAGGCAATTATTTTTAAAAGAGTAACCGTGGAGTTTCTTGCCAGATCTTCTCCATAGGAAACGACCAATTGGAACCGTGCATCTAGCTTCTGACGTGTCATAAGTGCCCATGTAACATAGGTATATGTGAAACTATATATATATTTTTTTGTGTGTCGTTTTAGGCCCAAACACACAAAATAACTGCATACAATTAAGTATAGGTGCATCCAACCCAACCCTTCGCGGACACAAGGCGTGATGCTATGTTATTAGACCCAAATAAAATTATTTTCATCCTTTCTTTAATTTTTGCTCTATCACACGTTGTCTACTTCTCTGTATCTATTGTCCTATCTCAGGTATGCTGGAGGAGATTTCTTATGAAATGAGCTTCACCTCTGTACCTACCTATTTTTTCTGTTCTGTTTTTCATTGTCTGTTTATATATGTGTGTACATAAATGGTAAAATAAAATAAAGGAAAAATATAACTACATTAAAATCACGAACTATTTTCGTGTATCCGCTAATCGATAGGACGATAAAATACATCGTCTGTAACTTGGGTATTCCACAAAGTGGTTACCATAGATGTTAAAGTATGTGGGACTTCAATAAGCTCACAAAATCGGGAGTTCCCTGGAGCCAACACACCGTTATCAACGCAAACTGACATTTACACACGGACCAAACGAAACTAATACTTATATCAACACAATTAAGTCCATGTTTGTGTAATTTTGCGTTTGTTGACAGCGAACAATATCTTGGTCAGTGTAGTAGTATATAAAACGAGTGTTTTTGTAACTGGAACATCATTCGACTTGAAGAAGTCTTCGTGAATTCAATAAAATAATAATTTGAATTAAAAATAATAATTGTAAAAATGAATTTCTCTCGCATATTCTTGTTTGCGTTCGCTTGTTTGGTTGCACTGTGCGCTGTGTCGGCGGCGCCTGAGCCCCGGTGGAAGGGGTTCAAGAAACTTGTAAGTTTTATCATGTTTTTTTATTTTATTTCGTTCTGGTCCTCAGTGTACTCTAATAATTGTTGATACAATAGAAGCAGGTGCATATACTAGTCATGCTAGTAATTTGGTTACTTACTTCTCCTTTGGTTTATTGGTTACTAGCATAGATATACGAGTATGTTTATTTACATTTCTATAGTTACTAGTTACTGTCCCTGAGGTTTTGGTGTCGATTCCCAGCCCATAAGTTTGAGGTCATTTTTTAAATCAAAATTGAAGTTTCTTTTAGTGAACCTCATTATGTTACTGTAAATAAAATAAACAACAGTTACTCTCCCTGAGGATATCTCCTCCTCCTCCATTTACTATCACTGTGTGTCATCCCAAAATTAAACTAAAAGTGAATACCATCATTCATAGTACGTAATGGCCTCAGAACAATTCAATATAGCCTTTTTTCAGCAATAGATCTGTAACACCTTTCAGAATTTAACTAATATCTTATATTTATTTCTTTTCCAGGAGAAAGTTGGCCGCAACATCAGAGATGGCCTCATCAAGGCTGGACCAGCCATCCAAGTCCTAGGACAAGCCAAAGCTTTGGGATAAACTTCTGTAACAGTATTGTTAATTAAGGATTATTTTAAAGTTAATTTCATTACCTGTACGTAAATGCTGTGATAATAAATGTTTATTTAATCTTATGCCTGTGTCTTTTCTTACTTTTTCTCACAAGTTCTATCATACATTGTTGTGTAAAAGAATTATAGCTATTTAGACACACTTTTCAGTTATTCACAATCCAAAATATTTCAGCACCTGCGTAGCCTTTTCCCAACTTTGTTTGGGTCAGCTTCCAGTCTAACCGAACGCAGCTGAATACCAGTATTTAACCTGCCTACCTGACCTCCACAACCCAGTTACTGGGTAATATATAATAGTAATATATATATGGAAAAACATAAATCTTTTTAGTAAAAGAGGTGACAGACAAACCTGTAGAACTAGGAATAGGGACCAATTAGTTCAACCAGGTTTCAGACTGGCTAAAGTAGACTCTTCCTTCATGGGGCACCGTTTAAAATGTTACAATAAAATACCTCTCCACATACTCCAACTCAATGAAACGAAATTCAAAACTTACATAAAACGCAGACTATGCAGCCAAGCATTATAAGTTGGGGGATTCATCTCTGACAAAAATGTTTGGCTAAACGCTGGTCCTGCTCCACAGGACGCATAAATAAATTGATTAGCATTTTAAAATAGTTCACACACGCCTATACTACCTACATACTGTTGGAGCTGCTGAAGATTTTAAAATACTATTTTTGCATTATATAAATTCAATCTTTTATTTATTTTATCTATTGTATAATTGCATAGCACATATGTGAGTACTATCTACATACTATAAAGCTAACATTTACTGGGTACGTCTTTCATTGACTTGAATGTGCCTTGGCGGATGAGAGTATGTCATGCTCACTCTAATGTCTCGCTGATGGTTGCGCATGTGTTGGATCATTTAGCTCCCTTCAAAATGGTCGAGCTGAATGGTGCTAATCTATGCGTACTGTTCGTGAACGGGCGCCGTCAGTAGGGACGGGTCAACTCATTGCTGCCATGGCTGTTTATTTTAATTTAATATTTTAATATTTGAATTGTTTTTTTTTTCATTACGGGCACTCGAATTATGTATGTGAGAATTCACATGATCAATTCATGTTGATGGTGAGGTTTAGGATGATTGATGATTAGGTTATCATTATCATTCCAGCTGCATATGATTAATATGTTGATTCAGATGATTGAAATGATGACTCAGATGATTTGAGCTGCAGATTATCATTGCCTACAAGCACAACTTCAGCCAGAAAAAAGTTTAGTGTATAAGGTGATTGATTAGAACTCTGAGCCACTGCAAGCTGTTAATGTATTAGCAAAGTTAGGTACTGTAGCGGAGACAATGAAGAAATCAAGATTGAAGATTTTTGTAAGTGTCGAGGACGAGGGGTTTGTACGTGCGTGCTGCCTTGACCACATAGACGACTACTTGCGGATTGGCTCGCGTCGCGCGCCCGCGCATCGCTGCCCCGCGCCCACCTGTTTCAGCCCCCCGCACCCTACAAGCTCCTCGGACGCACACCACTCTCTTAAATTTATTCGTAAACAAAAGGGTACAAAAATATATATGAATAAGTAGGTAGACAAATACATAGGCTCGCGACATATACATAAGCTCGCACGGTTAACAGGTACTTACAGCATAATCAGCCTATAACGTTCCCACTGCTGGGACACAGGCCTCCTCTCTTCAAGAAGGAGTGCGCTATAATCTACCAAACGGGCCAAGTGCGGGTTGGTAGATGTCACATGTCTTCGATTTTTTGGTTCTAGAACATTCTAGTCCCCTCACGATGTTTTCCTTCACCGTTTTGAGAGCAGTGGTGATGAAATTATTTACACAAAGTAAAGCGCCTGCCTGGGTGCGAATTCATGACCTACAGTCACGAGCATAAGTATGTATATACTTGGCTTTATTCAAAAACAATTTACTCCTTTATTTTTTAATGAAATTTTATATTGATACGAACATACTATTTTAGAACCGATAGGTTTTTGCAGTGTGTCGTATTTTATTGTTGTTTTCGTTATTTCACGCAAAAATCGCTATTGAAAGTTTCGAAGTGTTGACATACATATTAGTGCTCGTGACTGTCAGTACAACTCTTAAGTTGGGCAGTCAATTACAGAATTATTATCATATTATATAATTTTTTCCCAATGCCAAATAGCATTCACCTTCATAATTATCATTCAGCTGAAAGTCGTCCACTGTTTGGCATAGACTTCCGCCACTACATTGACTTGTCTTGTGTCTTCCATATACAGTGGACTGCCCCGTTGGTCTCGTGGTCGCAAGTGCGACTGCTGTGCATGGGGGGTCCTGGGTTCGATTCAGGCAAATTATTCGATTCGGATTTTTTTTCGATTAGGAATTTCTCAGTAACAGCCCGGAATTTAGCAGCTGGTGGTGTGATACCCCCGTGCCTCGGAAAGCACGTAAAGCCGTTGGTCCTGCGCCTGATCTCTCCCCGGTCGTGTCGCATTGCCGTCCCATCGGACTATGAGAGTAAAGGAACAGAGAGTGCACCTGTATTTGCGCACACACTTGTGCACTATAATATTTCCTGCAAACCTGGCTAATCTTCGTTGAGATTGGCCACCGTGGCTGAAATCGGTCAGGGGGAGTGGATACCCGAGACGTATCATTAGGTCATCGATTGTCTACGCTGCAGTTTCCATCCCTATAAGGCATCCTTTCTGCGAGCAATGTGCTCCACCCACTACCTATACAGTGTGGCGAATAGGTTATCACGCTAATTGAAACCACGTATGTACACATTAATACGTATTATAAACAGAGACAATTAAAATAATTAATAACAGTTAACATTCTAGCCGAGGGTCCTTTTTTTCGTTTTAGTATTTAATAATATGAAAATTATTTTTTGTGATTATTTATTTTGGTAACAATTCACCCCGCGCGTGGCTAGTGGCTTTTGATATTTCGAGTCACTTTTACACTAATTATTTTGTTTGAAAATTGCAGTTTTCTATTTTAGTAAAATTTTTTATTATTATTATTTTAACAGACTGATAACAACTTTTAATAACCGCTGTACCGTTTAGGGCTGATTTTTGAATGATCTGATAACTTAATTCGAGGAATAATTTTGAAATCTTTACAGTTACTTATTTCATACAAAAACTGTCAATCGTCAATTTTATTCCTCGAATAAAAGTTATGTAAAGGTGATGGAAAATTTTATTTATTTATTTGTTTAAAATCAGCCATTAATGTGATAACCTAATCGCTACTGTGTATACAAGGTCAAATTTCTGTATGTTTGTCAAATCTGGGGACCATACAGGTAGTTATGCATATTACCGTGTCTGGATCAGCAATTACATACTAATTTGTACAATTTTAAACTTCGTACTGACTCAAAATCTCTTTTCGGTCTTTTCTTTATTTTATTTTTTGTAAATGATATCTCGCAGTTCAACTTATGAGGTTGTCGTCTGCTTAACCGGGCTTGCCTGTGGATGCCTACACAGGCACCCCCTGTGGGGTTTGGACCTCGGCTTAGGGCGTCGCTGAGACAGGGCAGCAAGGCACAGAAGGATCAGAATTATCGGTTCGGTCTCTAATATATCGGACTTAAATTGTGCGAATAGTGGGTGTACAGACGCCAGCACATTAAGCTACTACAATCTGTCAAATTTATTTAATAGATTTTTAACTTTATCGCTGTACCATAAGGTTCAAAGTGTATTGGGAAAATTTGACAGCTTCGGGTAGTTTCATGTGCTGGCGTCTGTATGAGATTTTGAGATCGATCCCCGCTTGTTAATATTTGCGACTTTTTCAATGTATAAAAAATCTTGCGGATATAAGAACTTTAGGTACTATAATTTTAAATGGCCATCTGCGCTCAGCAAGACTGAGAATTATTTTACATTATTCTGAATTATATGACACGAGGCCAATTTGAGTGGTGGCGGCCCCGACTTATGACTTGTAGATCGTGAGTTCGATCCCAAACAGGCATTTGTCTTTAATAGATTTTCAACTTTATCGCTAAAGCATTAGGTTCAAGGTTGATTGGGAAAATTTTACAGTTTCGGATAGCTTGACTTGCTGGCATCTGTACATGGAGGGGAAGGAGTGAGGGGTGTACGGTCACGAGCACCAATATGTCAATACTTGGCAACTTTCAATTGCGATTTTTTCGTGAAATAACGAATGCAACGTTGAAATACGACACATAACATAAACCTATGGGTTCGAAAATGATATGTTCGTAACAACATAAAGTTTCATTAAAAAATAAAGGAGTAAATCGCTTTTAAATAAAGCCGAGTGTATACATACTTTTGCTCGTGACTGTACATATCGGAGTAGTGTTATTCTTAGTATTCAAACTAACTAAATAAAATGCCTCCCTGTGTGAATGTGAGAAAAACTACCCAGCATCCTAATTGCGTAACACACTATCAATCTGAATCTGAATCATTTTGAAGGATATTGCTAATCCATTGCTTCTTAATTATGTTTGAAAAATATGTCTGTACAACAACGTACATAATGCAATGAATGTTATTGAACTGTCAAAATGAAACCTATTGCTACTGAGATAGTGTGTTACGAAATTTCTCCGCTGCTCTGGCTCTTTGTCTAACTCATTATAATCATCTTCTATAGCCAGCTATGCTACAACTTGCAATGAATATCTGTCATCATCATCTCCCTGCCCTTATCCCATGTTACTTGGGGTCGGCGCAACAAGATGTCTTCTTCCATTCCCCTGTCAACCGTCACGCTATCATTCACTCCCTTCTCTTTCATATCATTCCTCACACAATCCATCCATCTTTTCTTCGGCCTTCCTCTCCCTCTCCATCCATCAACATGTATATTCATCACTCTTTTAGTCACATGCGTTTCGTCCCTTCTCATCACATACCCATACCCAAGCCAAACGATTTCCTTTCACTTGCAATGAACCTGTATGGCCTAGATAATCGTTTTGTGTCTATGTAAGTTTGTATATAACTGAAAACTGTATGTAAATCAAGTTTATGACAGAATTTGTAAGAAAAAGTAAGGCAAAACACAGGCATAAGATTAATTAATTATTTATTTTTACAGCATTTTATGTACAGATATTAAAATTAACTTAGAAATAATCCTTAATTAACAATACTTTGCAGAAGCTTATCCTATAGCTTTGGCGTCTCCTAGGACTTGGATAGCTGGTCCAGCTTTGATGAGGCCATCTCTGACGTTGCGGCCAATTTTTTCCTGAAAAAGAAATAAATAGAAGATATTAGTTAAAGTCTGAAAGCTGTTACAGGTCCATTGCTGAAAAAGGCTATATTGAATGGGTCTGACGTCATTACTATGACTGATGGTCTTCATTTTAAACTTAAATTACAAAAAAAAAAAACATACATACGACTTCCAAAAAAAAACACAACGTAGTGAAAAATAACTTAATTTCGCAAGTCGGTGGCAAAAAACGCAAATGCGGACCCAACGACACCGACTTCCGAAATTAAAGTTATTTTTCACTTTGTAGTGTTTTCTTTTGGAAGTCTATTGATTTTTTTGTAAAAAAGTTTTTATATACCTAGGTTTAGTGTCGATTTCAAAATGCACAAAATTTTATGGACCGGGAATCGAACCCAAAACCTCATGTTCAGTAAGTTACTTAAACCACTAAATCAAAGGAGAAGTAACATCTTGTATAGACGCCAGCAGGTCAAGCTATCCGAAACTGTCAAATTTTTCCAATCAATTTTGAACCTTAACGCTTTAGCGATAAAGTTGAAAATCTATTCATGAAATTTGTCAGATTGTAGTAGCTTGATGTGCTGGAGTCTGTACATATTATAGCAGCAAATCTGTTTAAGTACACTTTCCCATGAATTAGACTACTGGGGACCAGAAATGAATTAAATAAAAATAATGATAAAACTTACAAATTTCTTGAACAACTTCCACCGGGGCTCAGGCGCCGCCGACACAGCGCACAGTGCAACCAAACAAGCGAACACGAACAACAATATGCGAGAGAAATTCATTTTTACAATTATTATTTTTAATTCAAATTATTACTTTATTGAATTCACGAAGACTTCTTCAAGTTAAATGATGTTCCATTTTAAAACTCTTGGTTTATATACTACTAAACTGACCAAGATATAGTTTGCTGTCAACAAACTCGAAATCATGCAAACATAGTCGTATACTTTATTTTGTTGACCAAGAGATTACTCTGTTTTGACAGATGTGTTCCGGTGTGTTAATGTAAGTTTGTATTGATAACGGTCCGCGGCCCCGGTGTGTTAACTCCAGGGAACTCCCGATTCTGTGAGCTTAATGAAGTCCCCACACACTTATCTGGAAGCTATAGGATGGGACAATAATTATTTTTTTAATTCTATATACCTACGTATTGCCGATGTTTTTTAACGTGGCGTAGCTATCCCTCGGCAAGTCGAAGACCTCGTCTGATTTAATTAACAATAGTAAGTATACGTAACCGACTATCTTAATGCAAGTTGAACAATGCAAGTTTTACGATGTATTTATCTACTGATATCAAGTGACAGCTCAGTAAAAAGTGCCTAATAAATTGCAAAAGCCACATAACAACTTGCGGGTAGGTAGGTATCGAATAAATCTCGTGGAAGCAGATTGACAGTATCCATCTCAGAGCCAGCATGACGTTATTGTTAAAATAAATCATAGTCAGCCTATAATGTTCCCACTGCTGGGACACAGGCCTCCTCTCTGTGAGAGGGAGTGGGCCGTAATCCACCACGCGGGCCCAGTGCAGGTTAGTGCATAACACTTGTCTACGACTTTTTGGTTCAATGCCTGTCTGGGATCGAACTCACGACCTACAAGTCATAAGTCGGGGCCGCCACCACTCAAATTAGCCTCGTGTCATATAATTCAGAATAATGTAAAATAATTCTCAGTCTTGCTGAGCGCAGATGGCCATTTAAAATTATAGTAAAGTTCTTATATCCGCAAGATTTTTTATACATTGAAAAAGTCACAAATATTAACAAGCGGGGATCGATCTCAAAATCTCATACAGACGCCAGCACATGAAACTACCCGAAGCTGTCAAATTTTCCCAAAACACTTTGAACCTTATGGTACAGCGATAAAGTTAAAAATCTATTAAAGAAATTTGACGTATTTTAGTAGCTTGATGTGCTGGCGTATGTACAAACAGATTTTAATATTATCCTGTCAGGACCAGCACGACGCTATATTGTTAAGATAAATAGCTTGTCTTTATTCTACTAAGTACAATGGCTGTCATTACCATATAGTTACATTTATAAACACAAACGCTATAAGATTCACGATTTCGAGTAATTGTAGTCATAATAATATCCTGTAGTTGTCACAATATAACATATCATTAGGCCCTACAGAGTAAGCCACTCTGTGCCAGAGTTTACTAATTTTTAAAATCGCCAACATGCATTTAGCAAGTCGGTTACTTATACTTACTACTGTTAATTACATCAGACGCGGCCTTCGACTTACCGAAGGACAGCTACGGACCGGTAAAAAACATCGCCAATAGGTACTCACGGAATTACAAAATAAATTGGCCCGTACTACAACTTCCAGATAAGTGCGTGTGACTTCATTAAGCTCACAGAATCGGGAGTTCCCTGGAGATAATACACTGGGGCCGCCGCGGCCAGGTCGCGGACCGTTATCAATACAAACTGAAATTAACACACCGGAAAACATCTGTCAAAACAAAATGATCTTTTAGTCAATACAATAAAGTCTGTGTTTGTATGATTTCGAGTTTGTTGACAGCATACAATATCTTGGTCAGTTTAATAGTATAAAACCGAGAGTTTTGAAACTTGAACATCATTCAACTTTAAGAAATCTTCGTGAATTCAACATAATAATAATTTGAATTTAAAATAATCATTCTAAAAATGAATTTCTCACGCATATTGTTTTTCGTTTTCGCGTGTTTGGTTGCACTGTGCGCTGTGTTGGCGGCACCTGAGCCCCGGTGGAAGGGGTTCAAGAAACTTGTAAGTTTTATGATTATTTCTATTTTATTTTTTACTGGTCCCCAGTTATAGTCTAATTATTATTGGAACAGAGTAAACAGGTGTTATCTCCTAAAGAATGTGCATGGTAGTAAAATGTTACTTCTCTTGACTCAATGGTTGCGTTGTTACTGAACATGAGGTTTTAGGTTCAATTCCCAGTCCATTAAACTTAGTGCATTTGGAGATCGAAATTAAATAATCAAATACTGTAAATAAACAACTTTACTCAGTAGTTACTATTATACTTTTACTCACAGTTGATGTCTTTCCAATAAAATGTAAACTTAAAGTCAAGACCATCAGTCATATTTAATGACCCATTCAATATAGCCTTTTTTCAGTAATGGACCTGTAACAGCTTCCAAGCTTTAACTAATATCTTCTTTTTATTTCTTTTCCAGGAGAAAATTGGCCGCAACGTCAGAGATGGCCTCATCAAGGCTGGACCAGCCATCCAAGTTTTAGGCGACGCCAAAGCTTTAGGATAAACTTCTGTAACAGTATTGTTAATTAAGGATCATTTATAAGTTAATTTTAATATCTGTACATAAAATGCTTTAAAAATAAATTATTAATTAATCTTATGTCTGTCTTTTAATACAAATTATAAATCATACTCTTACACACACACATCTTCAAACAAACTCAGACTCATAAAAATTACTATACCCACTTAAATTTGTCTGGAATTAAGATAATACTGATATTGGTTTTTAATAAAGGAATAGAACTTCCAAGTCATAACGTAACCTGCTTGAACAGATAATCATAACAGGTTGATCACATCGCCTAGATCACTCAGCCAATGGCATGTGGTAATAGTGTCCTGACCATTATTTGCCTCATGCCAAAAGCTGAGTGAGGCATAGAATCTAGTTTTAATCTTAAAAATATAATTAATAATGTCATGCCTTTAACTATTTTCCGAAGGGTTGTGTAGAGGTGTCATCCACATTTCAATCGTAACGTTGAAATCCCATGTGACAGGGGCGAGCATATTAATTGCAATGAATCAAGCACGAATCTAGATTCACCCTCTATTACAATACATATATGTACTTCCTACTATACTATTACTATAACTATATTACTATACTATTGTAAGGGGCTGACGCAGGCAATTGTAATAGTTCGACACAAGGCTTGGCAACGCAACGTAGCCAGTTAGCCTCACGCCTCGCACTAAGTAGGTCGCTGTACCGAATTGATTAATAGACATAACGTGTCTTGTGAAGTACCGAGTTGTCATTTACCTCCACCACTTGTAGGGGGCTAGGGCTAACTCACACTATAATAATAGGGGTTAAAGTATGAAATTGCCGTTTCATTGTAATAGATACTTCGAATGGACATAGAACCTTCATGGTTTGATATTTTTGAGTGAAACTTTTTTCACATGGTACCTATGAAGTTCTTCTTTTAAAAATGTGCAACATTTGATTATCGACTTTCAGTTGTTTTTTTTATTCAGCTTAGACAAGAAAGATGGATACTTTGAAAATTCGAGTTATTTTTGAATCCGAGTTCCGACGCGGAACTAACGCGGCAGAAACAGCTTGCAATATCAATGTTGCGTTTGGAGAGGGCACTGCTAATGAACGCACCGTGCGATTTTGGATTAAACGCTTTCGTGATGGAAAAGCAAAGCTTACCAATAAAAAGGTAATGGTAACTGTTTGGTGGTTTCAGCATGGTGTTATTCACTATAGCTTTCTCCGATCTGGTCAAGCAATAACGGTAGATGTCTACTGTGCCGAAGTCCGAACAATGATATCAAAACTAGCAGTGAAACTGCCCCGACTCATGAATCGTCTTCACCATTATTGCTCCATGATAACGCGAGACCTCATACAGCACGAGAATCCGTTTTAACTCTACAGGAACTGCAATTAGAAACCATTCGTCACGCTCCGTATTCGCCAGACCTTGCTCCAACGGACTACCATTTTTTTCGTGATTTGGACAATTTTCTACGTGATAAAAAGGTTTCTCCTCAGGAGGCAGTACAAAATGCTTTCACACAGTTTGTCGAATCTAGATCACGAGAGTTCTATCGCAAAGGCATAAATGACCTTCCGATTAGATGGCAGCAATGTATAGATAATAATGGTAATTATTTTGATTAAATAAATATGTTAAATTTAAAAAAAAAACGAATTTCTATTTTTGGATGGATGTTTGTTACTCTTTCACGCAAAAACTACTGAACGGATTTAGATGAAATTTGGCACACAGATGGTTTATAACCAGGATTACCATATAGGATACTTTTTATCCCGATATTCCTACGGGATCGAAACTTATGCGGTTGAAACCGCGGGGCACAGCTACTAGAAACATAACTGGCAAAATGTGAGTGTACAGTTTAAGGACACCAATGCCTAACCCTTCGGGGATTACTGGCGTGATGTTATGTATGTAATCCACTGCTGGACATCGACCTCCATCACCACAATAATCGGTCCTGTGCCTCCCGCATCCAGCGAATTCTCGCGACCTTTGTTTGGGTCACCGGTTCACCTGTCCCCATCGGTCTTCAGTTCAGCGAGCAATGTGTTCCACTGCATACTGCATTCTTCACGGTCAAATTCAATTACATAAAATCATGCCGGTAAATCCTCGAAGGGTTAGGCAGTGGTGTCCCTACAGTACACTTACATTTCACCAGTTAGGTTTCCAAGCACATAGGGGGCGGGTTTGGATTAGTGCTTAAGTCTCTCTGTCACATGGGATTTCAACGTTATGGGTGAAATGTGGATGACCACACCTCTACCTAACCCTTCGGAAAATAGTTAAAGGGATGACGTTATTAATTATATTTTTAGGATTAAAACTACATAACTAGATTTACTTCGTGGATCCAAACTGGCAGGAAACAACTACGCATAGCAGGCCCATAATAGGATGGCGGGATAGGCCGAACTCCTTCCTGAAGGATTGGACCACAATCGCAGTAGACCAGGAAAAGAGGGAAGGGAGGCCATTGTTCTGCAGTGGGACAATACAGGCTTATAATAAATATTCATATATACTAGATTCTATGCTTCAGCCTTAGGCATGAGGCAAGTAATGTTCAGGACATTTTTTTATCTCATGGCAGTGGCTATAATTCTCACAGTGAGGAGGCTTGTACCCCAGCAGTAGGAACATTATAAGCTGATTATCCATTGACTTAGTGACCTAGGCGTTCTGATCAACCTATCATGATTATCTGTTCAAGCAGGTTGCGCCATGACTTGCAAGTTCTATTCCTGTATTGCAAACAAATATTCGTATTGTAGCGGTATCTACAACGCCACATGCGAACAACGCGTCATACTGACGTCACGCAAATCCTGCATCTCGCAAGCAGAGTTTACCGCGCAATTAGCATACATACAAACTTCCCGTCATCAGTCATTGGGCAATTCCCCGCCGGACACAACACCCGTCTGGTCGGAGGATCCTCCCTTTTCTATGGAAGATGAATGAACTTTACACCCTGTTCCTCATACCTCCAAAGTATTATCTAAATTCCAGATAAATGTTAGTAGGTATAGTAATTGTTATGAGTGAGTTTGTTTAAAGATGTGTGGGTATGTGTAAGAGTATGATTTATAATTTGCATTTAAAAACAGACATAAGATTAGAAAATAATTTATTATTACAGGATTTTATGTACAGATATTAAAATTAACTTATAGATAATTCTTAACTAAGAATACTATTGCAGAAGTTTATCCTAAAGCTTTGGCGTCTCCTAGGACTTGGATGGCTGGTCCAGCTTTGATGAGGCCATCTCTGATGTTGCGGCCAACTTTCTCCTGGAAAAGAAATAAAAAGAAGATATAAGTTAAAGTCTGGAAGCTGTTACTGGTCCATTGCTTATGAAAGGCTATTTTGAATGGCTCTGACGTCATTACTATGACTGATTATCTTCACTTCAAGTTTAAATTTAGATGACACAAACTGAGAGTTAGACAAGGAGAATAAACTGTTGATTGTATGCCGTATTTGGTTAATTAAAGTTGAGGACTTTCATGGCTTTAATTTCGATCTCCAAATGCACTGAATTTAATGGACTTGGGTTTAATTCCCATCAAACCCAACACCTGATGTTTATTAACTACACAACCACTGAATTAAAGAAGACGTGACATTTTACTACCATGCACCTTCTTTAGGAGAAAACATCTGTTTACATTGTTCGAAAAATTAGGCTTACTGGAGACCAGACAAAAATCAAATAGACATAATCATAAAACTTACAAATTTCTTGAACAACTTCCACCGGGGCTCAGGCGCCGCCGACACAGCGCACAGTGCAACCAAACAAGCGAACACGAACAACAATATGCGAGAGAAATTCATTTTTACAATTATTATTTTAATTCAAATTATTACTTTATTGAATGCACGAAGACTTCTTCAAGTTGAATGATGTTCCAGTTTCAAAACTCTCGGTTTATATACTACTAAACTGACCAAGATATTGTTTGCTGTCAATAAACTCGAAACCATACAACCATAGAGTTTATTGTGTTGACCAAGAGATTATTTTATTATGACAGATGTTTTCCGGTGTGTTAATATCAGTTTGTGTTGATAACTGTCCGCGACCCCGGCGGCCCCAGTGTGTTATCTCCAGGGAACTCCCGATTCTGTGAGCTTAATGAAGTCCCACACAGTTATCTGGAAGCTATAGGATTGGAAAATTATGTTTCTTATTCCATAAGTATACCTATGTATTGGCGATGTCTTTTACTGTTCCGTAGCTGTCCCTCTGCAAATCGAAGTCCTCGTTTGATGTAATTAACAATAGTAAGTATAATTAACCGCGTTGCTTAATGCAAGTTGGCGAATTTAAAATTTTAATAAAATTGTTGCTTCCGTACGATGTTTTTATCTACTGATATCAAGTGATGGCTCAGTAAAAAGTACTTAAAAAATTGACAAAATTACAGTCAGTCAATTAATAACAAGTTAATCACAAATTATTATTAATAATTTAATTAATTAATTATTTAAATTAATTAATTAATTGTACATAAGTCACATACCCTCGTGCAAGATTTTAGTCTTTAGCTTTTTAGTTGTACTGCTGACCCCACCACAAATTCATGTTAATTTTTTTTTGTAAAAAAGTTTTTTTTTAATGTATTAAAAATCGTGCGGAAGCAAGAACTAAACCGTAAATTTAAATCGCCAACTACGAAGCAAGATAGTAAATTATTTATACTATTGTTGATTCCGCATTTTCGTATTTTGACACCGACTTGCGAAATTAAAGTTATACACTTTTAGTGATTTTTTTTTTACAGGTTTCGTCTCGTACCTACCTATCCCACACAAATTAGCATACCACTACTTGTTATTTATACAACAATGGTTGAAAGCTACGTCATAAACATACACAAAGTGGATTAAATACGTATTATTGAAGTTTACTCAAAAACTTCTAAAGCAGACCTCATAAAATGTATAAATGGAAAAAAACTACGCGCGAGGTCCGTCTACCAAAATGAAAAAAATATTTTCAAAAACGGTCTATAATTATTTATGAAAATACCGATGACAATAATGTAAAAAAAAAATACACCCGGATGTAAAAAGTCGCTTAACATCAAGCAGGGATCGAAATTAAAGTTATTTTTCTTTATGAAATGTTAGAAGAAAAAATTCTTCTATTTTTTAAGCACTTTTACTGAGCCGTTAGTGTTTCAGTGTGTTATGATAGTTGCATGACATGAGGCCTTTGACTGAGGGAAATCTATGGAACGGTAAAAAGCATGACCACTACGTACTTGGAATTACAAAATGAATAGGCCCATCCTTTCACTTCCACAAAATGTGTGGGCCTTCAAGAAGGTCACAGAATCGGGAGTTCCCTGGACTTAACACACTGTGGCCGCCGGGCCCGCGAACCGTTATCAATATAACCTGCCATTAACTCACCGGAAAACATCTGTCAAAACAAAATAATTTCTTAGTCAACACAATAAAGTCTATGTTTGTATGATTTGGAGCAAACAGTATCTTGGTCAGTTAAGTAATATAAAACGAGAGTTTTAAAACTGGGAACATCATTCAGCTCGAAGAAGTCTTCGTGAATTCAAATAAAATAATAATTTGAATTAAAAATAATAATTGTAAAAATGAATTTCTCTCGCATATTGTTGTTCGTGTTCGCTTGTTTGGTTGCACTGTGCGCTGTGTCGGCGGCGCCTGAGCCCCGGTGGAAGTTGTTCAAGAAATTTGTAAGTGTTTTAAATATTTTCTTTATTTTTTATTCTTCAGTAGTCCCACTAGTACTGTGTAATTATCCCAGACAAGGTGTACAGACGCCAGCAGGTCAAGCTGCCCGAAACTGTGAAATTTTCCCAGTCAACCTTTTACCTAAATGCTTTAGCGATAAAGTTGAAAATCTATTAAACCTTGACAGATTGTTGTATATTGATGTGCTAGCGTCTGTACATAATTATTGTTACTTTGATATAGTGGTTGCACTTTTTGCAAGTGTAGCTACTGAATATGCAGTTTTGGGTTCGATTCCCAGACCAGGCATAACGCAATAGTCAGTTTTTACAGTAGTTTTGAATACGCAAATCGTCTTAATTATTAAATTGACAGTTTTAATTAGTTAACTTTATCCAGTCCTGCCATCTCCAGGAGGAGATGGCGGAATGAACTTAACTTTTTTCTCAAAGATTTGCCACAGACAGTAGCTAGGGACAAGTGAAGGAAGGAGAGAAGGTAAGCCTTTGCCCTACAGTAGGACGCAAACGGCTAAAATTAATAATCGCCAGTTGGTTCAATAGCCAGTTATTGATACGATAACTTAGCTTACTCATTATTTTTCTGTTCGTATCCCAATTTTGTTCGGGGTTAGCGCAACATGTATTTTTCTTTCATACTCTTGCTGACGGCACGGTTGGCGCAGTGGTTAGGCGATTGACTGCTGCGCTGCGTGTCGCGGGTTTGATTCCCGCACGGAACAAATATTTGAATGGCTTAATTAAGTAGTTGTTCCGGGTCTGGCTGTTTGTGTATGTGAGTTTAAATGTTTGTAAACGCACCCACGATACAGGAGAAAACCATAGTGTGGAGAAAAGTTTAAAAAATAAATAAAAATAAATACCAGTATGTTACTAATAGCCGTCATCTATTAGCCGTCATCTCGGTAGTCAACCCCTTTCTAACCATATTATCACCATTCACACAGTCCATCCATCGTGTCTTTCAACATCGATAACTTAGCTCACTATCCTACTAATATTATAAACGCGAAAGTTTGTTTGGATGAATGGATGGATGTTTGTTACTCTTTCACGCCAAAACTACTGAACGGATTTGGATGAAAGGCACACAGATGATTTATGACCAGGATTAACATATAGGATGCTATTTATCCCGATATTCCCACGGGATCGAAACTTATGCGAGTGAAACCGCGGCGCGCAGCTAGTTCAAAATAAACGAAAGATAAGAAAGAAAGAAAGAAAGAAAGAAAATGCATTTATTTGCGGCAAACATGACGCATGAAAAAAGGACGAAGATGAATTGCCAAGCGCAATTCCTTTAAAAACGATACCAGAAACGGTAAACCGCTATCTATGAAGGTCATTGTCCTTCGTTACCTTGCTCCGCAATGTAGTTATACCTACTTAAGTGGAACTACTTTTTCAGCCACTCAAAATATGAGGCCTTTTTCAGGCGCTGCCCCTTACAAATAATGAATGAGTGGTACTGAAAATTTGGCTGATATTATTTCCATCTTTTTTCAGGAGAGAGTGGGCCAAAACATCAGGGATGGCCTAATCAAGGCTGGACCAGCGATCGAAGTCCTAGGACAAGCCAAAGCTTTAGGATAAGCTTTTGTAGCAGTATTATTTATAATAATAAAATATAGAAGGATTGATGCCCTCCCTCCCTTTCACAGAAAGGAGGTCCCAGCAGTGGGAACATTATAGGCTGATTATGTATTAGGATTAACTATTTAATTATTTAATTGCTGCTGTGAAAATAAATTATTTTTTAAGTTATTTCTGTTTTTGCTTACTTCCACCCAAATTCTTTGTATTTCAATTTGTCAAAGTATCTTATGAAAATGCTCAAAGTTATACCCCAGAATCTCCAAGTAATTGTATAATGTAAGTTTTTAGAAGAGTAAACTAGGTGTCAATGCCATTGATTTTGTTATTTCTTAATTTTTGACTGACGAAAAATACGGAGCAGGTTGTCAAGTCGACGAGTATATTTTTTATTTTTTATTTTTTTTTATATATTTTTTTTTTATGTATGTTCACGCATAACTTTTTACAGAGTAGTCCGATTTTGGTAATTCTTTTTTTATTGGAAAGGGTATACCCCAAAGTTGGTCCCAAATAAATAAAAATAAATTTGGAAAGAAAGATCCAACCCAAAATAGGGGTGATTTATTGTTCACTCACAGATTTTAATGCTGAGTCGGCGCCAAACAATCAATAAACAAAGATCACTAAATTGCCTTAAATTTAAACGGCGCCGACTTAAAATTATTTAGGTATACTTACATTAGTTTAAGAACTTAGTTATTAAGGTTAAATAAAAAAGGTTTATTATTTTTTGGTTTTCAGTTTTTTCGGCGGTTTAATTTTTTTGTTAAAAAGTTTTTATTTTTGAAGAGTTTGTGGCTATAATCTAATATTTGTTTGCCAAAGGGCAGGCATATGTGGCACTGTAAAGTTGACATAAACATATCTTATTCTTAAAGGATTATGTATGATCGATCGCAATTTTAAGAACGTTCACAGTCTGATCGCAGTCTCAATCTGTCAAAAATACCACTAATTTCCCAACATTTTTGAAAAGTTGTATGCATTTGTTTGTCACCAAGATGACACTGCGACTAGATTTTGAACGTTTTAAATTACGAGAATTGGCCTTCTGGTATTTTGTGCAGACTATGGCGCTTAGATATTAAACATTTGTGTATACATTAATTATGAAGTATCTTCGGCATTATTTTTTATGAGAACCAATTCACTAATCATTGCACAACCTAACCAATCAATCAATCAACTGAGCCTATCGCAGTCCACTTCCCGACATAGGGCTGTCCCATGCTGCGCCACAACATCGCCGCGTTCCGCGTCCAGTCTGACAACCTAAAAAAGAAAAAAAAAAAAGAAAAAACACAAAATAAATACTTTTTCTTTCCTTCTTTCTATCTAACGTGCTATCAACTAACAAAGCTAAGATATACTTAAAAATAGAGCGTTAAACTGCAAGACATGTGCCAACATGGTCTTGTGATGGTCTTCCTACTGAATGCAGCAGGACATGCCTGTCGATTACGCTTAACAATCTTCGATCATTGATTTTATTCAGCCAATCCACTTCTGGACATAGGCCTCCCCCAAACAAACTCCCTGAACATTATTTAGTATTAGAAAAAAAAAAACGATGATAAATAACTTAAAAAATTGTATGGTACTTTAGGAACAATAATATAGCAGGTCGTATTATACATACATTAATAAATACTTTGGCACTGCGTTTTACATAAATAACACTATACCAAAAATAAAAATACTTTGATAAGAGTAATGTTGACAGGCCTGTTGGTCTAGTGGTTAGTGACCCTGACTGCTATGCCGGAGGTCGTGGGTTCGATTCCCACCCAGGACAAATGTTTGTGTAATGAGCACGATCATTTTTTCTGTGTCTGGGTGTAATTTATCTATAATATTTATATATTTAGAAATATATAAGTATGTTTATTAGTTGTCTAGTACCCATAACACAAGCTCTGCTTAGCTTGGGACTAGAAGGCGTTGTGTGATAGTTGTGGAATATTTATTATTTTATTTATTTTTAATGTGATTAAAAACTATTTTCCTAAGGCTTTAGCTTCACCCAGGACAGCAACCGCTGGGTCCAGCCTTGACGATACCATCCCTGATGGTTTAGCCCACTCACTCCTGAAAAAAGAAATACAAACATATAAGCAAATTTTATAATAAAAGGGAATGAAGGATATGGGGTTCGATTCCCAGGCCCGGTTCGTGTGAATTTTAACAAATATATTATCAGCTATAGAACAGTATACAGTTTGGTTGTTTTATTCAGACCTTCAACCCTACTAGTATACACATAAGGTCAACATTTAAGTACTGAGTACCATATGATACCAGGTGTTCGCTATGTAACACCGCCTCATTCAAAATGATCATCTATGTGCTGTCTCACTGATGAATCAGCTATGAATCTAATAGCTGTTTATCAAGAAGACTAGTCTTTAAAAATAAATATTTAGTAGGTTGTTTCAGATCAGCTGTGTTTGTTGATACTTGAACTTAATAGCGATAACCTATGTCTGATGATGCAACGATAATCCGATAATGCGTGTGTAAATGAATTGCAGAATTCATATCAGTTTATCACAGTCATGTTTCGTTGTAGTTACCTATATTTATTATTATAATGTTTAGGGTTCCGTAGTCAACAAGGAACCCTTATAGTTTCGCCATGTCGTCTGTCTGTCTGTCTGTCTGTCCGCGGTTTAGCTCAAAAACTATTGGTACTAGAAAGTTGTAATTTGGCATGAGTATAAATGTTAATGACGCCGAAAAAATGATAAAATAAAATTTAAAAAAAAAACAATTATTTAGGGTACCTCCCCTACATCTAAAGTGGGCATGATAAATTTTTTTTCGTCCTTCCCATAATGTGGGATATCGTTGGATTGGTCTTTCAAAAATATTAGGGGTTTGGGAAGACCGTTTTTTGATTAAGTAAACCGTTCTTGATTTATCAAGCTTTAAAGTACCAATTTTCGGATCAGGTGAGGATTTGTATAGGAAGTCAAATTAGGTAGGTAGTCATGTTTGGCTTTTATTTAGAGCATGGTACAAAACTATCAGTCAGATATCGATCGAATACGACCCCCACTTGGCTGTTATAAAAACTACGGAACCCTACACTGCGCGTGGCCCGACACGCACTTGACCGGTTTTTAAGCACAATCAGCCTATGTATGATGTTCCAACTGTTGGGACACAGGCCTCCTCTCAGTGAGAGGGAGTAGGACGTAATCCACCTCGCGGGCCCAGTGCGAGTTGGTAGATGTCACCTGACTTGGATTTTTTTGGTTCTAGGATAATTATGCAGGTTACCTCACAATGTTTTCCTTCGCCATTTTGAGAGCAGTGGTGATGAAATAATTTACACAAAGTAAAGCGCCTGTCTGGGTTTGAACCTGCGACTTGTAACTCGTAAGTCGCCACTGGGCCACCATTCCTCCATAATTATTTATTATTAGCCATTAATGTCCCACTGCTGAGCAAAGGCCTTCCCTGGTCTCTTGCTTGGCCTCTGTCCAGAGCTGCTAACGAGCAATCTTTATTAAAGAAGCCCAGCTCATCCCGCCATCTCCGTCTGGGCCTGCCGCGATGTCATTTGTCATTGAGCGGGACCCACTGGGTTTGATCCATTGATCATCTGGTATGCGACAGATGTGTCCAGCCGTTTTCCGAGTGACATCAGAAGGCCAATTCCCTTAATTTAAAACGTTCAAAATCTAGTCGCAGTCTCATCTCGGCGACAAACAAATGTCAAAACTTGTCAAAATGTAGGAAAATTAGACGTATTTTTGACAGATTGAGACTGAGATCAGACTGTGAACGTTCTTAAAATTACGAGAATTGCCCCTCAGTTATTTTAGTGATGAAACGGATTGATGTATTCTTTACCCGGTCAACAAGTTTAAGACCCAGAATAATCCGTTCAATAGCTCTCTGGCGAACCTTGAGCGTGGAGAGTCGAGTTACCTATATCATTGATGACTCATGAGTTTCTGTTCACGTCGTTTGTAAGATTATACACGGTACTTAAGTGCGGTTGTTGAGTGATCGGCTACTGGTTCAATTCCTACAAGGAATATTTGAGTAGCTCATTGATAGCTTACCTAAGTTATCTGGACTTATAGTTAGTCATCATATGCCTAGCTTTTAACCAACCATATTGGGGTTGGCTTCCGGTCAGACTGGATAGACAAAAATAGGCTAGTATTATTATAAGTAATTCTAAAGCATAAGTATAATCAGCCTATATTGTTCCTACTGCTGGGACACAGGTCTCCTTTTTGTGAGAGGGAGTGGGCTGTAATTCACCACGCGGGCCCAGTGCAGATTGGTAATGTCACATATCTTCGAATTTATGGTTTTAGAATATCTCGGTTTCCTTATAATGTTTTCCTTAACCGTTTTGAGAGCAGTGATGGAATAACTTACACAAAGTAAATCGCTTGCTTAAGTTCGAACTTACGACCTACAACTCCTAAGGCGAGGACGTTATCATTGGGCCATCACACTGTGATTCTATAAATGTACTAAATTCTATAACACTCCACATCCCCGGAGCAGAAAACAATTTCCTGATGTGGGGGAACACAAAACGAAAAACAACAAGTACATTATACAGCAATTAGAAACTTTTAGACCAGATAAGTTAACTACAATAAAAAAAAAATATATATATATTTTATTTCACATAAACCCAGAAGCTAGGTGCACGGTTCCAATTGGCAGTTTCCTAAGGAGAATAGCCGGCAAGAAACTCCACAGCTACGTTTTTAATAATAATAGGGTAGTTGCCTGGGTAAAAAAATAATTATTATATTTAGTCCGTCAGTTAGATTATCGAAAAATAATGGACACGTATTTTTTCTTAAAAAATGACAAAGATAAAGCGCGTCAAAATTTGGGAGTGGAGGTCGTGACGTCACGCGGAACTTTAACGGGCGATATCTTCATAATTTTTTATAAATGATGACGATATGGGTGGCTCTTACCTTGGCCAGAGGCTAAGCATTGCCATACAACGTGGCAATGCCGCCAGTGCCTTGGGTACCTACATTACCTGTCGACAGCGATGTGGATGAATTTTAGACGCTATATTTTAGTTTGTAAATAGTTTTAGTTAATTTAGGATGTTATTTTGTTATTTTAGTGTTATCTTGTAAATAAAATTGAGAACTGACATCTAAAAAAAAAATTTTTTATATAAAATTGTCAAAAGAAAAAATACGGGTTCAATATTTTTTGATAATCTAACTGACGGACTAATTAGATTTTTTTAGTAAAATAGCCTATTGGCCTTTACAATGTTTTTAAATTGCAGTATTAATAGGCATGAGCAGACTGCGTAGACCTGTCAACAAGTACCAGGTACTTAATAAAATAAAAAATTGTCTACAAATCTACAATCTACAAGGCATATAGGCTCGGAGTTTGGAAGTTGGTGGTTTAATACTCCCGTGCCTCGGAAAGCACGTAAAGCTGTTGGTCCTGCTACTAATCTCTTCCCGGTCGTGTCGGATTGCCATCCCATCGGATTATGAGGGTAAAGGAACAGAGAGTGCACCTGTGTTTGCGCACACACTTGTGCACTATAATATCTCCTGCGTACCTGGCTAGTCTTTGTCTCCGTTGAGATTGGCCACCGTGACCGAAATCCCTCGGGAGGCTGTTATGTTATTATTATACAGGTATGTCAATATTACTTTGGACACTTTCCTTATACTTATAATTTTATTTTACTTTTGTAGCTCTAGACGTGAAGACCTGTAATTGGCTGTCAGATTATCATACTGTTATTTATCACTATTGTATTTAGCTGTAAGTCTTCCAAAGTCCTTAAATAAATAAATAAAACTGTGCTGTGATATGAACATGTTGAAGCTATGCACTCCTACCTGATAATGTACCCGGAATTATGCTGCGGTCATCCTCTAAATTAACACTAAACGTTACTCATACAAATGAAATAAAGACAACAGTTTAGTGCTATGCAAGGGTATTTTTAATAGCAGTGGTGGCCCAGTCACGGTTACGACTTACGAATTGTGGTTCGGTTCGAACCCAGACAGGCGCTTTACTTTGTGTAAATTATTTCATCACCGCTGCTGTCAGAACGGTGAAGGAAAACGTCGTCAGCAAACCAGCATACCCTAGAATATTTGAAGGCATGGGACATCTACCAACCCGCACTGGAACACCGCCTGTGTTCCAGCAGTGAGGAACATTATAGGCTGATTATGGTTAGTCTTAATGATATTTTTGAGGAAGTGTACACAGACAAAATAATTAATTAAATTATGAGCCAATTATATTGATATTAGATAATAATATTATAAATTATTTTTATATTATTTTGTCGTAAGTATAATATAAATAGTATTCATTCCGAATTAATAATATTTTCAGCTATTTAATAATATGGTAATAACATGTGTGATAATTAGTTGTCAAAACCTTAGTGTAGTTCACAACCAATTACCGTGGTATTGGGACTTCCCTGGGATCAAAACACAAGCGTGATTTATCAACGCAAACTATTACAAACTAACAGTTGCGGTCAGAAAAATAGCTTACAAAATTAATATTAATAAAACTACAGGTAAAATTAGCGTGGTATTGCATTTTACAGCAGCAATTTGTATCTTGGTCATTTTATTAGTATTAAAACCAGATTTCAGGAAGCGGAGCATCATTCAAATCATATTTTTGAACGGGCAGCGTTCGTATTTCGTACATTAATTGAATTAAATATCTTAATTTCATTGTAATAATAATAATTGTAAAAATGAATTTCTCTCGCATATTGGTATTCGTGTTCGCGTGTTTGGTTGCACTGTGCGCTGTGTCGGCGGCGCCTGAGCCCAGGTGGAAGGGCTTCAAGAAACTTGTAAGTGGTTTTACTTTTTGTTTCTTAAATAAAAATAGAAAATGGGGCCTGTTAAGTTAACTATATATAAATAACAGAGGGCTATGGAACGGAGTATTCTAGATATCAAACTAACAGACCGGGTTAGGAACACGACCATTCATTCCATAACAAAAATAACTGATGTCACTTGGAAAGCTGCTACGCTGAAGTGGAATTGGGCTGGACACATCTGCCGCATGTCAGACGGCCAATAGGCCAAACTTACGACCCAATGGGTCCCTCTTGATGGCAAGCGACATCGCGGCAGGCCCAGATGGAGATGGCAGGATGAACTGGACTCCTTCAACAAGAACTGGTCCTTAACAGCTTTAAACAGACAGAAGTGGAAAGAGAGTAGGGAGGCCTTTCCACTGGGACATCACAGGATTTTAATAATAATAAATAACATTAGAATAGAAAAGGCTTAAAAGTGATAAGTTGCAAAATAATATTTGGTTGTACATACATTCCATCATTTGGCTTTCAAAACTTAGTACCTACTTATAACAAATATCAATTTGGTAACTCTAACTACACAATAGGCTATTTTCCTAAATAAAATCTAATTAGTTCGTCAGTTAGATTATCCAAAAATATTGAACCCGTATTTTTTCTTTTGTCAATTATATAAAAAATTATGAAGATATCGCCCGTTAAATTTCCGCGTGACGTCACTTGCTTGCGACATTTTTGCAAGCAAGTGACGACACGACCCCCCACTCTCAAATTTTGACGCGCTTTATCTTTGTCATTTTTTGTTAGATTGACAAAAGAAAAAATACGTGTCCATTATTTTTCGATAATCTAACTGACAGACTAAATATAATAATTATTTTGTTACCCAGGCAACTACCCTATTTTTGGTACTTATATTAAAATTATTCATTTTAATTATATCTTATAAACTTGTCTCTGTCAAACAATAAAATCAAACTACTGCATTGCATTCTCCCAAGGCTTAAAAACTTTTTTGATTTTATTATGAGTATTTGAAAATTACATTCACCATTCTCCAAAATTGGATCAGCGGGCAGTAATTAGGGCGTTTAGGATGCTGTTGTGCATCCCAGAACCATGATGAGTTAGTCTTTTTATCCAACTATTTCAAGTCATGTACTTATTCTGTAAAAATCTCACCATGAATACTTAAAAGAAAGAAAATACATTTATTTAGCACAGACTAAAATACACACATTACACCAGAAAAAAACAGAAAAATATAGATCAAATAAAACGCGTAAAGTCCGATGTGAGAAATTAGCAAGAAAGTAAAGCAAAGAGGTCAGCAAAAATGCCAGACAGCTAAGTAGTGCCTTCGCTGGTTTTCAACTGGACCTGATGTGAGGTGACTGATGTAAATCCCTAGTATCAGTAGTGTCAATCCCCAGCATCAGATGGAATGACAGCTCCCTTCACCCAAGTTCCCGCGGTGACAGTTTCACAGAATAGACCGGCTGTTCTTTTACTACTGAAACTATTATCTCAATACTTATCAAATTCTTGTTTTCAGGAAAAACTGGGCCGTCGTATTCGAGATGGTGCCATCAAAGCTGCACCAGCAGTCGCAGTACTTGGTCAAGTCGCCATTATTGGAAAATAATTTATCCATTGTCATTTATTTATTGACTAGCTACTTCACGCGACTTTGCCCGCGTGGTAGTCAAGTATCCTACCCTGAAAGAATTTCTGAAATCGGAGCAGTACTTCTAGAGTTTACATTGGATATCTCTGATTTTGCTAAATCACAGTGACCTTTATTTTCGTTGCTATAGGGTTGCTATTAGGTTGTAGCTGTCAGAGGACTGTAACTACCACACTTTTTGGTAAACAAAATGTCAATATTATCTAATTATTTACCTACTAAAGTTATTATTAGAATTGTATTGTAATTTATTTTCGTATTATTTTTAAAATACTGATTGATTATCTGTTTCATAATTGACGAAAAGTGGGTGTACTATACATAGGTACACTTCTGCCTAGCCTCTCGGGGCACACAGGCGTCATGTTATGTTATGTGATTGTGTATTGTGAACTGCGTTGTATTTTGTGTAAATATATCAATTAATTCTAATTAGTAGTATTTATTTATTCATTTACCAACAACAGTCATAGATTTACCTGTACTTATCCGTAGTTAAACTCAACCAATTGTTAAAAATAGTAACTATTGGTTAATTTTTTCCAAAATGTGTTTTTGATAAATTTTTTGGTTATCTAATGATAATTATAATATCATTGCTAATGGTCATTAAATTTAGGAAAATAAAAAGTTATTAAAAAAAAAAAATATATATAATGTTATTCAAACAATATTATAATTCCGAAAAGCAGAAGACAGGATGCTGTGGCGCAGCATGAGAAAGGCCTATGCCCCGGAGTAGACTGCAATAGGCCGGATTGATTCAATTGCGTAAGAATTTTAACTGAACAGAGTTTGTTTACAATTTTATTAGGTACATTTGGAACAGACTTTAATATCATCTGGTTACAATTAAATACCTAAAGGGTAATTATTTAAGATAGTGTTGTCATGTTACGTTGCTTTGTAAATGCCCTTGACACCTGAATCAGCGAAATGAGCGAACGCTGAATTGAAATGTCATTCAAATTACATTTTAATCAATCAGTGAAATTGCTATCAAACACAATATTATTCGGAAACTGGCTCGTGTTTAAATGTCGGTGCCTATCACATCTGCGGAGTTTCGCTAGGTAATTTTAAATGTCGGTACCTATCACATCTGCGGAGTTTCGCTAGGTAATTTAATTTGACCCTCTACCTATACAGGGTTATTGGTAAAAACATTAACCACCTCTCAGGACTATATTACTAACATCATAAACAACAACTTTTGTTCTATGATTTTTATTAATTCATCAGATTTTAATTCATCAAACTTTCATACAAAAATAAAAATATTTCAATTGAACCAATTGAAATATTCGATTTTCTGTTACGAACTTTACGCGAAGCAAAAGAAAGCGCTAGTTAGGTAAACAAACTACCGTGTCTAGTACAAAATTCAGCGGAGAATGCTAGATAAAACAAGGAAATCTTAAAGGTTTGTTTTTGGTAAATGGATTATGTTTGGTAAAAAGTCATAGAACAAAAGTAGTTGTTTATGATGTTAGTAATAAATTCCTAAGAGGTTGTTAATGTTTTACCAATAACCCTTTAAATTATAAAATTAAAATTAAAACTGAAATCATGTAAAAATATCTACAAAATACTCGTAAGTTCTTTAAATTGTGAGTACTACTTGAATAGAGGCGGTGAAATAGATTTACCATTATTATTATTCGAATGTAGAAGTTCTGCTGATTTGAAGACTAAGGCTGACAGGGTGTCATCTCCGCTGTGGAGGTTGCTTATTAAATCAGTCATCCTACTTCTTACTTATATATAATATAATATATATAGGTATAATAATATTATAAACATGAAAGTTTGTATGGATGGATGAATGGATGGATTGGATATTTGTTACTCTTTCGCGTAAAAACTACTGAACGGATTGGGATGAAATTTGGCACACAGATTGTTTATAACCAGGATTAACATATAGAATACTTTTTATCCCGATATTTCCACTGGATCGAAACGTATGTGGGTGAGACCGTGGGGCGCAGCTTTTTTAATTACAATTAACATTTTAATTTTGATTCTAATTTACATTTTAATCTACATTTTTATTTTCGTTTGTGTAATATTGTTATTTCAAATGTACCTACCTATGGAGCCTTGATATCTGAATTAAAATATTTTATTTATTTATTAACTAATGGGGCCACTAAACGCACGACACCATCACGGCAGGCCAAGACGAAGATGGCGGGACGAGCTTGACTCCTACCGTAGGGACTGGCCGGCACTCGCAAAAGACAGAATTGTGTGGAAAAGGGAGAGGGCGGCCTTTGCCCAGCAGGGGGACAATACAGGCTAGTTAGATAAAAGTAATGGGTAAGAAAACTTAAACACAAAAGTAAGTTCGTATAAATATTTATTTTATGGCAGACTTGAGTATTAAGTATAACTTATAAATAATTCTTAATTAACTATTACTATCACAGAAGTTTATCCTAAGGCTTTAGCTTCACCCAACACGGCTATCGCTGGGCCAGCCTTGATGACGCCATCCCTGATGTTACGGCCCATTTTCTCCTGGAAAAATAAAAAAAACAATGGTTAGTTTACTATGAAATGGTTCGGTATAAGGTATGGCAAAATGAGCTGTATATGAACAGCTTTTCAGGATGGGGTGAAACGATTAGAAGAAGTGTAGCTGGAAGTTCTATTTTGGGGCTTTGTACAGTAAACCCTTTTTAACTTAAATTTTAATAGTGTTTACAGGTAATATAGCTATAAAAGTATTTCGAGGACCCCTCTGCTAAATGCCTGATTTACACGGTGCGATTTTTAAATTTTTTTTTATAAAAAATGTTGCCCCCCCACACTAGGAATTTCTCCTGTATCGTGGGTGCGTTTACAAACATTTAAACTCACATACACAAACATCCAGACCCGGAACAACTACTTGTAGGTCATACAAATATTTGTTCCATGCGGGAATCGAACCCGCGACACGCAGCGCAGCAGTCAATCACTTAACCACTGCGCCAACCGTGCCGTCGATTTAATTGCCCGTGGTAAATACATCACACACAGCCCACTTATAAGTTAAAGCAACAATAATAGTTGCACCGTTTATGTAATGGTTTAGAGTTCTAGACAATGTTGAGACGATAATAGTCAGTTTTTGCTTAAATTTTATTGTGTGCCACAGGCAAGAAACTTGCATCGTCTAAATGGGGCTTCAGTAAGCAAAGCGGCACTTTGATTACTAAAACCTCATTCATATTATCATATCAGGCCTGGATTAGACGAGTAAGCCAGTAAAAAGCTACTAGCGCAAGTAACTAGGATGCTAGTCACATCTGCGAGGTTTATTAGATAAATAGGCTACGAAGTTATCCTAAACACATGTGAACTCATTGCACTCGATTGAGTTTTATTGCCTTTTACAGCTTTTTTTTTTTTTTTTTTTTTTTTTTTTTTGTGGATGGGAAATCATCAAATGACTCCTCCCGCTCTGGGTGGAGCAGAAGGGAGTGTCATGACAAGTGAAGAGAGAAACAACTGCCGGTCTATTTTGCAAAAATGTCACCGTGTAAACTCAGGTGAAGTGAGGTGTGCTGTCATTTCACCTGATGCTAGGGGGTTTGGCACTATTGGAAGCTTACTTCACCTAAGTTTTCACGTTGATTTCTGCAGAATAGATCAACTTCTTTTCCCCTATTTTTTAAATGCGATTTGCAGCGATGCGAGATCTAATTGCCTACCGAAGAAACTTGCCTGAGTTGCGTTGTACGCACATATGTTTATTGAACAACTATTTATAGGTAAATACACAATTATTAGTTATTGTGTGGGACTCGAACTCGCAACTTGAATCGCATTTAAAACTAATCTCTCGACAATAGAGCTATCCTTAGTACAAAGACTTAAAATAAACCCTCATATCCAGTAGCAATTTATACCCGCGAAGACTTTTTATCGCGCACCGAATTTTCAACCCTCGGTGCAAGGCCGAGCATTGAGAATCCAACAGACTGCATCTCAGCGCAACAAAAAATACAATGTTGGATTTTCAATTCACGGCGCTTAGCAGTGCGTTGAAAATCAAGTACGCGATAGTAAATCCTTGCGGAAAAAATCATTTTATAATAAAAATAACTTACAAGTTTCTTGAACCCCTTCCACCGGGGCTCAGGCGCCGCCGACACAGCGCACAGTGCCACCAAACAAGCGAACGCAAACAAGAATATCCTTGAGAAGTTCATGTTTATTTATTTTAATAAAATGGTTTTTAATAAAATTAATGTTAAAATCACACTGAAGTATTCAAACGCTTTGAATGATGCTCTATCAAGCATTATGGCATATTTATACCAAGTTTACAAAACCAGACAATTTTAATTATTACCGCTGCTTAAGTTGATCTCGTTAAATTATGGTGTTTAGGTATTGAGAAATAAGAGTTAAATGTGTTGTTTTTGCTGTTTAATGACGGCAAAATGTCTGTGATAAGAAGTTTCTGAGTTAATTAGTGGCGAGGGGGAGTCCGGGATGTGTAATGTGAATTCCCTTATCCAGCAGCCGATTTATCTCTCGCAATTTTGCTGTCAGTTGTTTATAATTGTTATTTCTGTTTTAATAATAATGATTACGTATTTAACCATTTGTTTTATATTTTATTTCTGATTTCTTTTAGTAAGTTCACGTTTTTTTCTTAACAACTAAATTCAATTTATAATCCACTAGCCTTTCCCAACTATGTTGGGGTCTGCTTCCAGTCTGACCAGATGCAGCTGAATACCAGTATTTTACATGGAGTGACTGCTTATCTGATCTCCACCACCCAGTTATTGGATAATGCAATACCCCTTGCGAGGACTTGTCAGACTTTCAGGCTACTGACGACCCGGAACGACTGTCAAAGATCCACGGATAACAGCCAGGACCAACGGCTTGACGACTTGACACAGAGGGGTCTTGGTATGTAACGATGGTCACCCATCCACGGACCAACCGTGGCAAGCGTAGCTTAACCTGATCGATGGAACCGTGCTGCTGTTATTACTTAGCCACAAGCCTCTCAACAACTAAAATCAAATGGTCCCAAAAAATAGAAATTGATGATTTTAATGTTCAGGTTTATTTGAATTGTTATTAGTGTATAAGTTCAGCTCAGCTCAGTATTAAGTTCAGTTCAGCTTGCAAAAGGCTTTCAGAGGGCCACCAATTGCCATGGCTTACCTGGAAATCTCTTAACCGACTAAGAAGCCACGTGAGTCGTTGCCGGCACGATTTGGTCATTGGCATCGTTTGCGATGTGGCTCATCGGAGTAACCCCACCTGACCAAATCGTGCCTGCAACGGCTCACGTGGCTGCAGGCGTCAGGTGGGATTACTCCGATGAGCCACATCGCAAACTATACACTCACCTCTTGTCGTACTCCATAGCAAGAGAGCAGTGGTGGCTCAGTGGTGAGAGCAGTGGTCGAGAGTAGTGGTAAGACCAAAAATTCGAAGACATGTGACATCCACCAACCCGCACTGGGCCCGCGTAGCGCCGCAGCACACTCCCTCTCACTGAGAGAAGGTCTGTGTCCCAGCAGTGGGAACATTATAGGCTGATTATGCTACACATGCCAACAAATGTACCTACGTAGGAATATAAATGGAAAACTTCCCTTTTCTTGCTCATGGTAACATGAGAAAAGTTCGGAATAGAAACGTCTGAGCTACTGAACGCCTCGTTAAATATGAGATATACTTATCTAAATCTACAAATCACTTCAGTATCTACCTACTAGACCCTTATAGTATACAAGTTTTTGCCCGCGGTTTCACCCGCGTGTATCTCGGAAAGTATCCTACTGGAATGTACTACTGGGATTAAAAGTTTGTGTCAATCCGGGTTAGTATCTGTGTGCCAAAGGAGATGTTTCAAAATGGACTAGTTCTATGTACGGACGCCAGCAGCTTAAGCTTCCCGAAACTGTCAAATTTTCCCAATCAACCTTGAACCTTCATTCTTTGGCGATAAAATTGAAAATCTATTAAAGAAATTTGACAGATTGTAGTAGCTTGATGTGCTGGCGTCTTTACTGTAGAGACTATAGTCTATTTGGTCCTTACAGGTGACCTCCACGAGTCAGTTAAAAGTTTTTGGCATGAAATACGAGACAAACATTAACTTAGTTTAAAATTAGAAGATATTAGACGTCAGATTTGGCTGGCAAACCAAAGGAAATAGATAAAAATATGTTAAATGATTTCTAGGAAAAATTAATGAGCATACGTGATAAACCGTGATTCCACCACACACTACCCCACTACACACTACCTCAAATGCAAATGGCGGCATGTGGGCGATCGTTTGACGGGTAAATTGATATTTATCAATTATTTTGATCGGCTGAACATGGGGTCTCACCGACTTAGTTGCTTTGTGCTTAAAAACAGTGACAGCAAATCATAGATCGACCATTGATCATAGAAAAAGAGCTGTCAGCTGTCACAACAGTGCCACTTCAGCTGTCAAACGTCATTAATCAATCAAAATGACAGCTTACCGCCATGACGGGTTTTTGTTGTGTTGCAATTTCTTGTGTTTTACCAGAAAACAAAACCATTTTAAAGTAATTGGACAGTTGACAACTGTTTTAAATGTGTTTTCCTATTTTTAAGTGTAGTATACAAGGACCGGGGGGTTAATTGCGTAACACACTATCAGTAACAATGGGTTGTATTTTGACAGTTCAACAATATTCACTGCGTTATTTATGTTGATGAGCAGATACATTTTTTGAACACGTGAAGTAATGGATTAGCAATATCCTTCAAAAAGATTCAGATTGAGATTGATGGTGTGTTACGCAATTAGGTTGCTGGCCCAGGCTCCATACATTTTGGAACATCTCTTTCATTTAAATCCGTACAGCCGTTCCGGAACAGAGATCCAGACAAACGGATAAAATTTCTAAAAACTATATTTTCGATCCCAGACTCTTTCTACTATAGTCAAAAATATTCAATGTACAGTTTTGCCTTCGTTACTATCTTGAGCAGTAGTATCAGCCCCGACTTAAGAAGAAAGAAAGGCACTTTTGAACGTCAAAAATTACATTAAAATAGAATTGATTCTAGTCGCCCCTTCCAAAAGGTAGTTTTCGTATGGAATGGGCAGGAAATTCTACCGTTACTTTTCTAAAATGTTTTCCAATATTTTGCATACATTCATTATGTAATAAATGTAATAATATGTGAAGACGATACACCTAAAATAATATTACTGTTCCACAATGGGTAAAAGAATTAAAAAGACAAGTGACATCCACCAATCCGCACTGGGCAAGCGTGGTGGATTATGGCCCACTCGTTTTCACAGAGAGAGCCTATGTCCCAGCAGTGGGAACATTATATGCTAGTGTGATTGACTAACGTATTATATGTACAGATTTTCTATCTTTATAATATCATTATTTATTTATTTACGAAATATTTGCCTAAGCACTTGTGAATCTGTGTCAAGATTACAGATTCTTTAGTTTCCACTCCGTTATGCTTTTATCTTTAGATTTAGGTTAACACCTAACATCTACTACAATTATTGCATTATTTTAACATTGATTCAATAATAATGTCAATGGTTTGTTATTTATTTAGGGAAATACCAAGATGAGGACTGATACAGAAGTATGGAGGAAAAAGACATGTCGCGCTGACCCTGAAACTGATGATGATGATGGTTTATTATTTATTTGCATGGGAAAAAGTGGCACCATTTTCGGTAAATGTCGGCTAGTAGCACCTCTACTCATTCAGTCTCTACTCATACTTCAAGTAATAAATTAACCAGCGGTCGTTATACATTAAAAAAAATTGTTATTATTTTATAATGTTTAGTTAGACGTGATGACGCGTTGATGTTGTTGTTGTGTTGTTTGTTAGTTATAGACACCCATCACGTCTGCAGTTTCGTTAGCTAATTTAATTTGAACCTGTACTTTAAGAAATCCTGCTAATTTTATAAACATTAAAGTTTATATGGATGGATGGATGGATGGATAGATGGATGGATGGATGGATGTTTGTAACTTTTTCACGCAAAAACTACTGAACGGATTTGGATGAAATTTGCCACACAGATGGTTTATAACAAGGATCAACATTTAGGATACGTTTTATCTCGATATTCCCACGGGATCGAAACTTATGCGGGTAAAACCACGGGGCACAGCTAGTAAATACATAATTGGTTCATTTGGACCATATTTTAGAATTCATTAGTCATTTTTCACTTACAAAGATACAGCTTGCTGCATATCGCTGAGTTAGCATTTAATAGGTAAATAAAACATACTCGATCACTGTTTTCCATCCGTTTTGAACGCTACGTGAAACATCGATAAATAATCACTAATTCCGGTTTAGCTATTTATGTGGTTACATTAACATCGTTATACTATTGAAATGGCGTCGGTATTAATTAAAATAATCCAGCCATCTTCCAGCTCCATCATCAGGCCCTGGTTACCATCTAGCACCAAAGTACTCGTCGTTGTGTCGTTTAATTACCGAGTTCCTATGGCCATCTTCCAGCTCCATCATCAGATCAGCTCCGTGTCATAATATTTTTGTATTGTCATCCGATTTACACATGCATTTCAGCTCAATCGATTGAAGATATCTGCTTCAAAATTGAGTTGCAAGAGTCCACCCGAACAAACATAGTTACATACATATGTACATCGCAAGTTAAATAAAAGCTTGTAATAAAAAGGTTTAAAAAAAAGGTCAATTAAGAGATGATCGAATGGCCAGGCATTTTTTACAAAAGTACACAATTACAAGTATTGAGTTCGATTTATGTACCGGTTCTAGAACCTGTTTTAAAACGTAGTTTTAACGACATAACTCATTGCGCAAGACAAACCATAGAAATAAATACATTATCATGTATATTGTAATGTTAATAATAACTGACCTTTAATGGTTTCTGAACAGGAAAATCAGCCTTCTAATAAAATCAATCAATAATATAAAACCACAATTCCAAAAATAAAAGTAATCGGTTCATGGTATTGCGAGTTAGCAGGGACCGAGGGAGTCCCCATACCAAGGTATATACCGGACACGCACTTACTGTTAGATACAACTGACATTGCAATATGACTCATAACACTTCAAAATAAAGTCTTAAACACCTTAGAACTTGCTTGGAGATAGCTAAACCACTTGTGAAAGAAAGCAGGTATTTAAACGCACATTTATCCAGGTAGAGCATCATTCGAGTCGTATCACCTGAGTTCAAAATACAACATTCGAAATATCATTTTGAAAAAAATATTTCTCATTTTCAAAAATGAATTTCACAAAGATTCTGTTTTTCGTTTTCGCTTGTTTCGTTGCCCTGACAACCGTTTCGGCGGCGCCAGAACCAAGGTGGAAGTTCTTCAAGAAAGTTGTAAGTTCTTTTAAAAGTTCTTCTTATAGCATAGTCAGCCTATAACGTTCCCTCTGCTGGGACACAAGAAATCAGAAATCAGATATCAGAAATATTTTATTTGTGATACATAGGTAGGTACAGTGGTTGGACATGTTTTAGGTTAATGTGCGCTATGATCAGCCTATTAAAGGCATACAAAATTCAAAAAGAATTAATTACAATTTTCACATGCAAATAAAGAGCTTACTCGTACTAAACTACAAATCAACCATATTATAATTGATTGTATTATTTGATTAAATGATTACTAACAGAGGAACAAAAGTCAAAATAATTTGTTAGGTAAATGTCAAAATAATTTGTTAGGTAAATGTCAAAAATAATTCACATTTTAATAATTTTATAAGATTTGTGATTACAACCTTCAGTCTTCGAGAGGGACTGGGCTATTATCTACCACGCGGGCCCAGTGCGGGTTGGTAGATGTGACATGTCTTCGAATTTTCCGTTCTTGGACATGCCGAGAGCAGTGGTGATGAAATTAAATACAAAAAATAAAGTGCTTGCCTGGGTTCGAACTCACGATCTCCAGCTCTGTAAGTCGGGGCTGATAGCACTTGGCCACCACTACTCCCCAGTTTTCTTATAACACCAGCCTATTAATGTCCCAGTTCAGGGCATAGGGCCTCTCCTCCATACAGAGAAGGCACGAGCATTGATCACCACGCTTTCTCAAGACGGGGCGATTTTAGACTTAATCAGCATTCGCGATTTATTCGCCAAAAATGTAAACAAATACGAATTTATGGAAAAATTACTTTAAATCATACAAAATAAAGTTCAGTTTACGCTACAACCTCAAACATTTTTTTAACTTTTTCAATAGTGCTAGTCACTCTGAAATCAACTTAATAACCATTAAATAAAGTTGATATTTGTTTAACTTGAAATAACATCAATTTGAAACATAAATTTGAATAGACTTTAGGTATATTATTTAGTTCTACTTACGATCATGAGATTATTCTGTAGTTTAGCTGCCAAGTATTTAATCCATAAACATATATGAGTCCGTGAATTCCTTGTCTTCATGTAACGATATTTTCAGTATCAAAACTACCTACGAGCATAAATACAAAAGAAAAACTTACACAAAATTCAAAAGCGATTTACTCGTGAAATAACCATAGCAATTTTGCAAAGAAACCTATTTTAATATCCTCCTAATACATACTATCAAGTTATGGATATTTTTAGCTGTCCGAAATAAAATTATTTTATTTGTATAATATTGTTTTATAGATTTGAAAATACTAAATGATAATTGATATTTATTTCTGTAAATTGCTTAAAAAAAACACCATTACACATCAACTTTAAATTATGTTATAACACTAGATGAGTTCGGTGTTTCCTAACAAACTTAGTGAAGAAATACCAAAACAAAATCAGAGGTTATACCTATGCTCGTAATACCATAAAATTCATGAAAATAATACTCTAGGAGATATCGCTTTTGAATTGCGTAAATAATTGTATTTTATACTCGAGACTCGGTATCGTATTTCTTCATTATTGTCTCCAAGACCCACTGGTATCATGAGTGGAAAGTAACTGTTATAATTGCAACTCTTGAAACTGAACCTATTCCCGATCGGTAGCTATAGGGTAGAGGTCCCAATTACCGTCCGTGATACAAAAGAAATTGAAATGAAATATTTGTAGGTAATTTAATAGTTAGATATATAGTTAACTATTCAATCATTCTTTTCAAGTTGGATTTAATTTTGGGTTACTATAAATTGTTAAAACTTTACTGTGCTATTAAGGTAGCCAAGGTAGCCACCAAGTAATTATGGTACCTACTATAGTGTTTTTGCGACCCATTTAACTGAGTAATTTTCAGTCGTATAGTTTATAGTCGTATATTTCTAGTCGTATTTTTTTTGGCTTTATAAACCACGACCTTAAATAGTTTAAGTAATTCTTCGAAATCATTGATGAAAACGGGATGGAATACTCTATTTTCTTCGGTCACAGGGAAGCCCATTGTTAGCAAAATCTTGACCTCCTTTATCTTGCATGCTTATCAATCAGAATTCTGTTATCGTAACTTAAATTACTGGGCTGTGGAGGTCAGATAGGTAGCCGCTACATGTAAAATACTGGTATTCCGCTGCATCCGGTTAGACTGGAAGCTGACCCCAATATAGTTGGGAAAGGATAGGCTGATGATAAACCTGAATTATAGCTACCCTCAACCGCTTCTAAAAACTATTTTCCTAATATTGGTTCAGGTTTAGTATTGTCCGTTGGTCTAGTGGTCGCAACCGTGCAGCATGAGGTCCTGGGCTCGATTCCCGGGTTGGCCAAAGTGTTCAAAAACACTTTGGCTACTTAAAAAAAACGGGTTGCACTCCGGGAGTGCCGGCAGAAGTGAAAACTTGAATATTAACGTTGTGCATTTTTGATATTTTCGGATGCGGTCTACTCTCCCTCCGTCTTACAAATTTTCGATCAGGTCACGTGTCCTGACGCGAGCTCCGTCTTACGAATTTTGGATCAGGTCACGTGTCCTGACGCGAGTTTAACATTTTTTACCCATCACAAAAAAAAGTGCACAACGCCGCTAAAGAAGTTTTTACTTCAAAAATCCAATGATTTTTCCGTAGCAGCTCGGAGTTTGATTCGTACCCGGTTGATGGCATTCTTCTCGGCTTCTATTACATGTTACTTGAACATAACTGGCGAAATGAGGGTGTACAGTAAACTATACTATAGGTACACTTCTGCCTAACCCTTTGGGAATTACAGACGTGATGTTATGTGTATTGACCGTTATTCGTTTTACTCGAAATTGTTTCTAAATATTATGTACGTAAAGTTAATTTTTTTAAATCCAGATACTAATTTGACAGGCGTAATGTCAAATTTCAATGCAAAAAAAAAATGTAAACACAAAAGACTTAAATGTCTGATTACTATCTGGGATTAAAAAACGAACTTTAAACATGCAAAGTCACATGAATAGGCGCACATAAAGATAATAAGCTAAAAATAAACCAAAAATACAAGGAAAAGCAAATTTAAAAGATAACATGAAATGTATTTTTGTACCAACACATTTTTGCACAACGCGCCCGTGTTATAATCTTGCAAGAAAAATATTTGCATGGTCTAATCCAGATAGTTTTGTTTTTCTGAGTTTGTTTAACATGCAAACAAGATTGGTGCCTGCCAATGCATCTTATCAAATGGTTTATTTATTACTAACTGCGCCTCGCGGTTTCATCCGCATAAGTTTCGATTCCGTGGGAATATCGGGATAAAAAGTACCCTATATATTATTTCTAGTTATAAACTATCTGTTTGCCAAATTTCATCCAAATCCGTTTAGTACTTTTTGCGTGAAAGAGTAACAAACATCCATCTGTAGACCATTTTTTATTTTATCAAGTACCTGGTACTTGTTGACAGGCCTAATACGCTGTCCTCCCATACCTACTGTAATTTTAAAAGAGTTAAGAGTTTACACACCACAGAGTTTGTACACCACTCACACACTTGTATATTTAGGTCCGATTTAGGACAAGAAATTCAGTCACTGGAGCACAATTACATGATTTAGGACACTGATTACATGTTCACTGATTTAGGACACTGAATCAGTCGCTAAGAACGAGCGACGAGTGACGGACGTGTCGAGTTAAAAAGAAGTGTATCGAAATGGCCCCAGTAGTAACGAAAAACCAAAAAATTGGTATTATCGTAGCCCTAGCGGTTGGCTCCATAGAAATTAAAAAGAGAAAAAGAACGAGATGGGTGAAAAAATATTTATTATTACGTCAAAAGAAAGAAAGAAAAGAAAAAGCGTTTATTTGCGGTAAACATGACGCAAAAAAGAACATAAAAACATAAAAAGAAAAAAAAAAACAAAACAAACAAAAAGCTAGCAAGCATGAACATTATGAGGGCTTTAGAACCAGATGACTTCAGAAATTATGTTCGAATGGATTCAAAAGAATTTGATATATTATTAAATCTGGTGACACCTTTTATACAAAATAAAAGACACTTTTTTTCGAGAAAGTATTATTGCAAAGCAGAGATTAGTAAAAACGTTGCGTTTTCTCACTACGGGAAACTCATATTCTGATTTAAAATTTACAGATTTAATATCTCAACCCTCACTTTCAAAAATATATTTTGAATCACCTCCTTTTCTGTAGTCATTTTGTTTTGCGTCCTTAATACCTATGCATACAATCAACGAAATACATGCGCTCGCGACGGCAGGGGAGCGGCGACTAAAAGTACCTACTCTGTGGCGGCGACTGAGCATCCTAAATGTGATTAAACCTTTTCGATTTAGGATCCGATATAGATTTAGGACGTCGGAAACCATTCTTGTCCTAAATCGGATCCTTCCTTCCTAAATGCGATTTAACTATCCTGAATTTAGGAACGACTAAATATCGGGTCCGATATTTAGGACGGTGTAATAAGCTCTTAACCGTGGAGTTTCTTGCCAGCTCTTCTCCATAGGAAATGACCAATTGGAACCGTGCACCTAGCTTCTGACGTTTCATAAGTGCCCATGTTGGTATATGTGAAATAAAATATTTTGATTTTGATTTTTGACATCCTTCCATCCATCCTTACAAACTTTCGCATACGAGTAGGATAATAAATCTTAAATTTACTGACAGACAACGCACAGCCTAAATCGCTGGGTCTAGAGGCAAGAGATTTTGCTCAAGAGTTCCTTTTATAAGGGGGGCCGTGGCTAAATAATAACAGCCGCACAGGTCGATCGATCAGGTTAAGCTACGCTTGCTGCGGTTGGTCTACGAATGGATGACCATCTTTATATACCGAGACCTCTCCGTGCTTCGGAAAGCACGTTAAGCCGTTGGTCCCGGCTGTCATTCGTGGATCTTTGACAGTCGTTACTGGTCGTCAGAAGCCCGAAAGTCAAAGCCAGACTTACCAAGGGGTATCGTATTACCCAGTAACTGGGTTGTGGAAGTCAGATAGGCAGTCGCTCCATGTAAAATACTGGTATTCAGCTGCATCTGGTTTGACTGGAAGCCGACCCCAACATAGTTGGGAAAAGGTTAAACAGGTGATGACTTCCTTTTATAACGAAAGTGAGCACTAAGGGGTTTAATAGGGCATGAAAGTTTGTATGGAACTTCGTCATTTTTACCGATGCGAAAATCATTCCTCTGGAAATAAATTATCTACTTCCCGTGGGTGTCGTAAATAAGACTAAGGGACGTACCGGAGAATGGGCAGCAGCGTTCTGTATGCATTTTATCACCAAACTGCGATCGCCAACCCGCGTGTCACAACAATCACAAAACCGGTCGAATTGGAGATGTTGTTGATGTTGTTGTGTGTGGAAATTAATAAATAAATAAAGTAAGTAATGTTTGGGGGGAGCCTATGTCCAGTAGTGGACGTCTTTCGGCTGAAATGATGAACGATGATGAAATACAATAAATGGATTAAGTAATATTGCTGACATTTGTAGATTAATTACCAGACTAGGTGCACAGATTTACTAATCAGAGGCTTAGTCTGGTTTTACATGTCCAGTTCCTGGATCGATTGCGCAAGCTTGCAATTGCGATCCATCATTTAACTAGATTTGTGAAACAGAAATTGGGAAACGGAATGGAATGTAGTTCGTGACTTCTAATTTATGAAATCCAACAATCACGCCCATGTGTCAATCATGTGAACTAATGTCAGATGTTAAAGTTTAGTTGACTAAAATACATGATCGGTCTAACATGTTCCCACTGCTGGGACACAGGCCTCCTCTCTTCGAGAGGGAGTAAACTGTAATCTACCCCATGGGCCCAGTGCGGGTTGCTAGATGTCACATGTCTTCAAAATTTTGGTTCTAAGACATGTCCGATTTCCATCACCGTTTTGAGAGGAGTGGTGATGAAATAAATTACACAAAGTAAGGCGCCTGCCAGGGTTCGAACCCACGACCTACAAGTTGTAAGTCGGGGTTGTTACCACTGGGACACCACTGCTCACTGCATATGCGCTTGTTTTAATACTATTATTTTTAATTTTTCAGGAAAGGGTTGGTCAACACATTCGTGATGGTATCATCAAAGCTGGGCCTGCAGTCGCCGTGGTAGGGCAAGCAGCATCCATCGCGGGAAAGTAAACCTTATGACACGCGAAACATAGACTAGTGTTCATAGAATTAAGACTGAAAATTGATAGAGGCTGAATTTGTTAAAAATATGTATTTATTATGTTTGGAAATTAAATTGTAGTTATAAATGTAATGATTTTGTTTGTTTTGCTTACCCAAACGTTAGGTCTAAACGTACTATTTTTACACCCCAAATATTTTTTGGGCTTCATAGTAAAAAAATATGTTGTAGGGGTGCGACCTACCGGTCTGTGACACCGTGCGCGAGTATACGTGTTACAAAAATTGGCGCGAGTTTAGAAAGGTTAGTACCTATAGTTTTATTATGTTATTTATCTTCACTTTTTTTAAATCTACAAAATGTTTACATCAATACTTGATGGCTATTTTGAGTGTTATTGAGGGTTTTGGCGCTGATAGCCGAAATACTGGCTTTCGGCTACAGATGTCTAATTCATTTGTAACAAGAAATTATAGCCTATAAGATAATTATCATTGTAAACAATAATTGAAATAAAGTTTTGCAGAATGAAATTAAAAGGTGCGACAAATTAAAATATCTAATTCAACGTGTTATAAAGTAAATTTAGAAGGGATTCTTATCCGTTTTCATATTTTGAAAAAAAAAAATGTCGAACGGCGATAATTTGTGTCTACTTGAAGGCAATAATTTAGTTTGCACTATCTAAGACGATAATGACACGATTTTTTTCAAGAATTTAGTTTTGAGAAATGACCATTTATTATGATTATGTAACAGTTACTGCATCTCCTATTTCAATTTGGCGCAAGTTTTGAATTTCATCCTGTATTATAATTATCTATAATATTGTTGTGGAATATTGACACTGACAGCTCTTGAACGCGGTTTAGTGGTGCTGAACGCGTTTAGTTTCGTTGGTGAAATTTGCCTTAACTCTTGGTGGCCAAACGCGGCAATAACCAACATCCATTAAAAGTTTGCCCAAATTGAAGGTCACATGAAAGGGTTTTGTGTTTGACCCCTTGATCAAGCTAAGAGTTATAAGCGGGTTTCCATTAGCAAATGCTTAGTACCAGCCAGGAGTTCTTTTGTACCAATATTAATGGCATGGTCCTTTTTACTTAGTGTAAGTATAGGTACAAAATATTGTAAAACATTTTGAAAGAGTAACCATGGAGTTTCTTGTTCATTTATTTTCTTAAACCATTTATGTACACACATAAATATTAAAAGACAAGAAAAAAATAGAACAGAAAAGAGGTACAAAGGTGATGCTTATTTCATAGGAAATCTCTTCTTGTGATAGGATAATAGATAGAGAGATGTAGACAGCGTGTGAAAGAGTAAAGTAGACAAAAAAAAAATACATAAAACCATAAACAATTCACTTAAAAAACTAAACAAATATTATATTCATTCTTCTCCATACGAAACAACATTTTAAGGGGCGCCAAGAATCAATTTTACTTTCTTGTGAATGTTGGGGCCACATGACAGCTCTTCCAGGAAACTCCGCAGTTTTACCGCCCCGTCTCAAAAATATGTTAGATTATTAAAATGTGTAAGCTACCTAAAGGTACTCTGAAGCTCTCTACGAGCTTCACCGTACCGGGTGGAATTAATTCATTATTAAACTACGATTTGTCACGTATGTTCAAAATTATTCCTATAAAATATACTACGTATTTTACATCTTAATTCTTTTTTTTTGGCAAAATCTGACGCCTAATCTAAATCTTTTCTAATCTTGCGGATGTGTCGAACTTATCCATATGTACCAACCACCTTTGTACCTACCATATCCGACGAATAAATGTCTTTGTCTTAAATTAACTTCATGTTTGTCTCGTATTTCATGCCAATCACTATTAACAAACTCGCGGAGGTTGCATGTAAGCACCAAAAAGGCCATAGTCTCTACAGCACCTACAGTTTCATCAAGTTTAACTTTATCTCTGCCTAACATTTTCCCAACTATGTTGCGGTCAGCTTCTAGTCTAACCGAATGCAGCTTATAGCAGTATTTAACATGGAGTAACTGCCTATCTGACCTCCACAACCTATTTACTTTGCAACACGATACCCCTTGTTAAGACTGGTTATCACACTTTTGGGCTTCTCACGACCCGTAACGACTGTCAAAGATCTATGTTGCGGCTATGTGATGCATATTTTCTTCAAACTTGTTCCACTACTACTTGTTTTTGTGAATTTTTCTCTGTAAAAGACACAAGAAAAAAAATCACCGGCACGCGTGCCTTAAAGAGATGTCAGCACTAGCTGATGGGGTCCGCTAGGGCCGACGCCTGCCCGGGCCGCGGGTTGTTCGAAAGAGATACCGTGGCCCCTGGTGCAGGCAACTGAAGGAACACGGGTGGGTTTTAGTCAGTAAAAGTCTGACAAGCCCTCCCGCTCCGCCCAGAGCGGAAAAAGTTATTAGATGCCATCCCACAAAAAAAAAAAAAATGGTCGCCGCAATTAAACTTCTTTCTTTTCTTTCTTTTCCAAGGCACGGAGGGATCTCGATATGTAATGGATGGTCACCCATTCACGAACCGATCGCGTCACCTGTAGCTTAAACCTACAATCGACACGTGCCGCTGTTATCATTTAGCCACGAGGATATTAATTAGTTATAATAACCATAAGCCAGCTACTATTGCTCCACTTAATTTTCCTCCATCCCCATAAAACATAAATTGCCTGATAAAACGAACGAGGGGCTCGTGGCTAAGTAATAAAAGCCGCACGGGTCGATCGACTAGGTTAAGCTACACTGGCTGCGTCTCCGTGTCTTGGAAACCACGTTAAGCCGTTGGTCCCGGCTGTCATTCGTAGATCTTTGACAGACGTTACTGGTCTTCAGAAGCCCGAAAGTCTGACAACCAGTATTAACAAGTGTCTGTGTGTCTTAAGAAGAGTTCAAGTGGTATCGTGTTACCCAGTAACTGGGTAACAGTAACCACTAAATAGAGAGCAGTGGTGGCCTAGTGGTAAAGGCCCCGCTTTACGAGGTGTAGGTCGTGGGTTCGAACCCAGACAGGTGCTTTGCTTTGTGTAAATAATTTCATCACCACTGTTCTCAAAACGGTGAAGGGAAACATCGTGAGGGGACCGGCTTGTCCTAGAACCAAAAATTCGAAGACATGTGACATCTACCAACCCGCACTGGGCCCGCGTGGTAGATTACAGCCCACTCCCTCTTGAAGAGAGAAGGCCTGTGTCCCTGCAGTGGCAACATATTGGCTGATTATGCAGTAACTGGGTTGTGGAGGTCAGATAGGCAGCTCCATGGAAATACTGATACTCAGCTGCATTCGGTTAGACTGGAAGGTGACCCCAACATAGTTGGGAAAAGGCTAGGCAGATGATGGTGAACACGAACATGTTCTTCCCCTATTCCCTGTATTAATAACATCAGTACCATTAACAAAAACATTATTATCTGTAAAATACAAATAGAACGTCGCAAAATTAATAATTAAAGTGGTAACTCATTAAAGTTTAATCAAGTTAATTGCAATTATCATAATAAAGTAATACTAGGTCAAATATTACGAATGGTTTGGGAGTCGGTGAAGTCCTGTTATCAGAGTGTTGACTTTATTATAAATGTATAATAATTATAATTTAGTTATCAAAGTATGACGTGATTGTACTGGGACAAAATATTGAGTAAAGGTTATGGAGATAGAGTTCATTTTCGAGTAAATAGTTTGAGGTTACTTCGTCTAAAAATGTATAAACTTTTGTAACACGGTACTTTTTGACAGGCCTACACTATCCTCCCATACCTATTAAGTATCACTGGAATTTGAAAACATTGTAAAAGTCAATTATTTTTAAAAGAGTAACCGTGGAGTTTCTTTCCGGCTCTTCTCCATAGGAAACGACTAATTGGAACCGTGCATCTAGCTTCTGACGTTTCATAAGTGCCCATGTATGTGTGAAATAAAATATTTTCATTTTGATTGAATTTTTAGGCGTGTTGGGGGACTGACTTATAAATTTGACCTTCGAAAAGTGCTGATTCTCAGACTAATTTTAATAAATGACTTATGGTTTGATTTGGATACATCATATCCCGATATTCCTACGGGATCGAGACTTATACAGGTGAAACCTCAGGGCGCAGCTATTTTATCTTCAAGTTTCTAGGTGCTGTTAACTTTTCCCGGAGGAATAACTTTCATTAACGGGGCACGTGCCAGATGTATCAGTTTAATTACGTTCTTAGTAGTCAGCTCATTCGTTCATAAGATAAGTTGGTTATCTATTTAGTTTAGTTAGTATTGTGCGCCAGGGGCTTGTGGCTCAGTCATAACAGCCATACGGTTCTATTGATCAGGTTAAGCATCGCTTGCCGCGGTTGTTCCGTAGATGGGTGACCATCTGTACATACCGTGTCTCGGAAAGCACGTTAAGCTGTTTGTCCAGGCTGTAATTCGTAGATTTTTGACAGTCGTTACGGGTAGTCAGAAGCTCGAAAGTCTGACAACCAGTCTTACCAAGTGGTATCGTATTACCCAGTAACTAGGTTGTGGAGGTCAGATAGGCAGTCGCTCCATTTAAAATACTTTTATTCAGCTGCATCCGGTTGGACTGGAAACCGACCCCAATAAAGTAGTTGTAGTTGTTGTTTGTTTGAACGCGCTAATCTCTGAAATAACCAGTCTGATTTGAAAAAAATGTTGCACTTGATAGCCCAATTCTTAAGGAAGCTTATACGCTGTTTGACATCACGCTTAGACCGTTAGGTACCGAGCAAATAGAGATAAAGTCAGAAAGAACGCTAAGCGAAAATGAAATAATAACGGGTTCGGTCGGGAGCTGAAATTTTACGTGGACGAAGTCGCAGACAGAATAGAAAGAAAGAAAATACATTTATTTGTGGCAAACATGACGCATATAAATGAACATAAACACACAAAAAAAAAATAACAAGTTGGGGCTAAACACACGTCACATTCACGCAAAACGACCATGGCTCAGCAGGACCTAAGACTCTATACGAGACAGAGCCCCAGCGCTGGTAATATATAAAAATACTAGCTTCAGTCCGCGACTCCGTCCACGTGAAGCAACTTTCTTAATTTTTTCCGTGAGATCCTTCTAGAAAGTATTAGAACAACCGTGCCGTCAAAACGTCATCGTTACATGAAAATCACCATAGCTGCCATAAATACAAAATAAGCCATCTTTTTTTATTTTAATCGCAATATGGCGCCTCGCTCACTTCGTTTAGTTTAATTACCCATTCCCTTTATCAAAATATTAAATTTTAAACTGATTACGAGCTCTGAGATTTATAAAATAAACATGAAATATTTTTGGTAATTAGGAAGAAAATTCGTCAGTATGCCAGTCATACCAAACATTTTGACGTTCGCCACTTTGCTTTTACAAAAGTATGTGAAAATACGATAAGAAAATATAGTATATTTTTAATGGCCTAATAATTCATTGGAAATTGTTAAAAAATCTATAGAAGCTAAGAATCTACACCGGAATTGATAGTCTTATGCTAGGTAGGACTTACGAGTTGTAGGTTGTAGGTTCGAACCCGTACACGCGTTTTACTTTGTGTAAGTTATTTCATCACCACTACTTTCAAACTGGTGAAGGAAAACATCGTTAGGAAACCGACATGTCCTAGAAACAAAAATTCAAAGACGTGTGACACCAACCCGCACCGGGCCCGCGTGGTGGATTACGGCCCACTCACAGAGAGGAGGCCTGTGTCCCAACAGTGGGAACGTTATATGCTGATTATGTTATGCTAGGTATCGCAAGGGCTGGTTCAAGGTGGATTAGGAAAAGGATACTTGGGTGATTTGGGGGAGGCTTTTGCCTAGCAGTGAGTAAGTTTCAGCTAAGAAATAAAACGTGTGTGTGATCCTTACGCGATCATGGCATACACACACACACACTCTTATGCAATAGTAAGAGAAAGAGAGAGACAGAGAAAGTCGCATGGTGGGGGCATAACGCTTTTTCGATACGTGAAGATTTCTACCAGTCAACTAATACCGCAAGAGGCGATGAAATTTTGTTGCTAAAAAAATACAGCGACTTTAGTCACCAACAACTCCCTGGCAATTTCGAAATCTCACGTCCACACATAGGTTTTGACATCGTTAGCAACAAATCGGCGGTCAACAACTGTGTGTGATGGTGTGAGTTTGAAATCGTCCTTGGCAAAGTCACTGTTTGTGTACCTATCCACGACATCCTACCTACAGGTTTCCACGAAGGGTTCTATAAACAGCTCGACTTTGTAACGCGTCGACTATTTCTGATGCCTGTTATAATGTTTTTTTCTAAAGGTGCGTATGCGGGAACGATCATGGAATACTAGGTACGCCAAAAATAGCAAACACTCCAAAGAATAATACAGTATTGTGTTGTCCGACTCCTACGCTAAAACTCATAGCAATATTGTGCTTATAAGTCAGACACTATTGCGAGTCTGTAGGCACAGAGTTCTATATTAATACTTTGTAAGTATGCACTATACTTTGATTATTTCCATACATTTATGATGGCTTGTCGGTGCATAAGCTATAAACTTTGTAATTGTTTTGACTTCGAAAATAATAACAAGTATGTTATGCATACGCTAGAGCAGTTGTGGCCCAGTGGTAACAGCTGCGATTTACGAGTTGTTGGTCGTTGGTTCGAACCTAGACAGGCGCTTTACTTTGTGTAAATTATTTCATCACCACTGCTCTCAAAACGGCGAAGGAAATCATCGTGAGGAAACCGGCATGTCCTAGAACTAAAAATTCGAAGACATGTGACATCTACCAACCCGCACTGGGCCCGCTTGGTAGATTATAGTCCACTCGCTCTCGAAGAGAGGAGGCCTGTGTCCCAGCAGTGGGAACATTATAGGCTGATTATGTATGTATGCATAGGGTCGTCCACGATGCTATTTAAAAGTAACCAAAACTAGTTAATTAGTTTCTGATTGGTTTTGTCGTGTAAATGGAAATTAATGCTGAAATGAATCGCCATTGAAACGCTGGTGCTGTGACTTTCTGGCTATAGTATTTAACTCATGAAGCGACGCGCGCTTTACTTGTGTTTACCATGTGTTAGTACACTTGGTCAACACATGTGTGTGTAAGCGCAGGAGCTCTCGGTATCGGTCGGAAGTGTGTGCGGGCGTGTGTGTGTAGGTTATATGCTGAAGCTACTCGTCTTCATGCACACATTCACAGCGTGTTGGTACACTTGGTTACCACAAGAAAAGCACGCGTCGTTTCGCGGGATAAAATTACTGTACTCATTGATGACTTGAGTTTGTAAAGTTTTATTAAGTTATTGTAATTTAATAACTTAATAAAACTTTCACACATCGCTGATTATTGTCAGTGTTCACTAAAACGACGTACAAAAACCAAGTCATGCTATTTTAAGAATGAATAATGAAAGTCGTGTCTAATCACAAAAAGCTACTATAATAATATATGTATTTCATAGCAGATTTCCTTATACGAGTCTCGATCAAGTCTTAAAGAAAACGGGGGTATACCGTTTTTATTTAATGTATTAATCATTACTACTGGCATTACATTGAGGCAAATGCATAGGAAAGTCCCTTTTCACACGTCAGTTTAAGTTGTCAGGGTTGTCACTGACTTACTGAAGTCTTGTATTCATTTATACCTTCTTGCCATAAATATTTATCTATATGCCCTGCTGGCTGGTACACTACCTACTTTAGAATCAAACGGCTAGATCTAGAGCAATAATTATATCAAAGGATATTGGTAACTCGGACTGCCTCGCTGTTCTAGTAGTCGCAACCGTTACTGCTGAGTATGAGGTCCTGGGTTCGATTTCCAGGTCGGGCTAAGCGTTTTTAGATTGTTTTCGTCAGGGAATTCTCAGTGGCAGTCTGGACACTGGATTTTTGCCGGGTTGATGGCAAGAGGCTCCCCCCTTTTATACATAACAGTCGAAATTTGGGTGTAGTATAAGCTGTATATAGTATACACCTCTGCCGAACCCTTCGGGGCTTACAGGCGTGAGGTTATGTTATGTAGTTTTAACGGTCAGCATGTATTATGTCTCTTGGCTTGTTTTGCATCACGAACTCCTACAAAAGTTATGGATAACTTGTCGTTTCCTAGAATTTCAAGTTCTTTTACAGAATTTTACTTCAAGGGAAACATGACATTTTAATTAAGTTTAACTATGATATCCACGAGGAAACCTGCCAGATTTGTTTTCTAAAAACTATACTGAAATGGCACTCGTTTTCGTTAAAATATTTGAATGTGCATTTTTTGTGGTGTTAAATTAATAATGATGAGAAATCAATTCTCGTAATTTAAAACGTTCAAAATCTAGTCGCAGTCCCATCTCGGTAAAATAAATTTCAAAAATGTAGGGAAGTTAGGAGTATTTTTGACAGATTGAGACTGAGATCAGACTGTGATCGTTCTTAAAATTACGAGAATTGCCCCTCAGCATAGCTATTCACAAACATCCGATACGCTATCGTATCAAAAATTACACATTTCGATAATCAGAGGGGCAATTCTCGTAATTTTAAGAACGTTCACAGTCTGATCTCAGTCTCAACCTGTCAAAAAATACTTCTAATTCTCCTACATTTTGACAGGTTTCTGACATTTGTTTGTCGCCGAGATGAGACTGCCACTAGATTTTGAACGTTTTAATTTACGAAAATTGACCTTCTGATTTGCCTTGCCCCCGACAGCAAACAGCTGTCGGAAGTCTATTTGATTTAAACCGTCAACATTTTCGGGTTTTGGACGTGTGACCAGCGTTTAGCGTCCTACATTGATTAATTGATGTTCGATACGGTACGGAAGCATATCGAGTGTTTGTATATAGCTATGCTGATCTTCTACAGTGGTAATGGTGTGTGTAGTTTAAAGCGAAAACTTTCCCAAAACCTTAAACCTAATATTTCATATCGTATCCAAGAATTGAATTGGTTGAAATTAGTTTGAATTATAATCATAATCATAATGATTTTTTATTTGTGTAACATAGGTAGTGAATACAGTTCTTATATTAAAGTTCATAGGTCGCTATGTTATGCAAAGAGGCGTACAAATATGGTTGCATGCTAAATAAAAACAATATGGAATAATTTCCACAGTCAATGCATAAATAAATAATCATAAATTAAAATTAGTCACAATATTCAATTAAAATTTGTTTCTCCAGTCAATTATATAAATAAGTCTAGATTAATTTATCATTCAGAAATTCATCAGCCGTATACTATACTAATTTCAACCAATTCAATTCGTGAATACGTTCCAAATTTGGCCTTTTAATCATTAATTCAATTCTATAATACAAACTCTGTGAGAATTCGGTTACCATAAATATCTGCTCGGACAACGCGGCTAAAACAAAATGGATGGCTCTCACGTACTAAATACGGTCCGAAGGGCCGAAGTATTAATTGCTGGAATGTTCAACATTGAACATTATTCTTGATGGCAGAAATGTATTAAAGGTATGACCTAGGTAGATTGGGGTATTGGGAAGCTACGTTTTTGTCTAGAATTAAAGAAGGAAATTTCTTTAGTGGTCGGAAAATTAAAAATTACAGTTAAGCTAGGCTAAATTTTTTTTAAAACACCACACCGTCCGTGACACCGTTAAATTTTGATCGTTTTAATCCTTAAAAGGGGTCATTGTACTCATCATTATGAACAATTTTTACTACGGGACTAACCCCTTTTTTTTTTTGTGTGGGAAACTTTAAAATTACCTTTCCCGCTCTGGGCTGAGCGGAAGGGCGTGTCAGACGTTTACTGACTAAAACCCACCCGTGTTCCTTTAGTTGCCTGTGCCAGGGCCCACGGTACCTCTTTCGAACAACGCGCAGCCCTGGCAGGCATCGGCCCTAGCCGACTCCGTCAGTTCGTGCTGACATCTCTTTGAGGCGCGCGTGAAACACAACGCGCCGTCGACCCGGATCTGGTCCTTACCGCCCGCAAGCCCGCACCTACGGTGGCCGGGAGTCAGCTGTTGACTCCCGTCCAGGGTGTCTCCTGCGGCGGCTAGGGGCGTGAGGGCGCAGAGATTGCCTCTCCCTCACGCGCTCCGCCTCCTCCTTCGTGAGCATTACTGCTTCGCAGAAGGTGACGGCCTGCCATGCACTCTAGCTCCGTACCATGGCCTGAACCAGGGCCAGACGCGAGAGATCGCCCCCGCCGATCGCCGCCACGAGGACAAGGCGGTGCTCCACCCGAGCCGGGCAGACCGTATGCTCCACCGTGTCCTCCGGGCGATCCACACAGTGGTGACACCCTGGCGTTTCCTCCCGCTTTATCCTAAAGAGGAACCTCCCGAAACAATCGTGTCCGTCGAGGACCTGCATCAGGCGGAAGGTGAGGTCGCCGTGACGCCTCTCTAGCCACTCCTCAAAGAGGGGATTTTTCGCCGCTATTGTTGCGTGCCCAGCACTGGGTTGCGACAATCGCACTCTCCATGCCGCTATGAGATCCCGCCGGAGCTTTGTCCGCTGTACCGTGATTTTTCGCGGCAGCGGAGTTACGCCCCGGCATTTTGCCTCCTCTCGCCACTCCCATATGTGGGCGAGGACTGGCTTCCAGATCCCATGGCGGCAATCCGGCAAGGAGTCTCGCCACCTCAGCGGAGACCGTGCGGTATCCTCGGATCAGCCGGACAGCCTTGACCCTTTGGGACGCGTTCAACCGGCGGGCTGGTCGCCGCCTCAGGGAACGCGCCCATACCGGTGCCCCGTAAAGGACCACGGACCGCACGAACCCCGCATAGAGCCTCCGGGAGGAGGCGTTTGGTCCCCCTAGATTGAGCAGGAACCGCCTCAAGGCAGCCCCGGCCCGCTCCAGTCTGGGAGCCAAACGTCGGAAGTGCTCCACGAAGTTCCACCGGCTGTCGAGGACGAGTCCCAGGTACTTCATCGTCAGCTCGACGCCAATGTGAACCCCTCCCGCCGTTATTTGTGAACCCGACGGTGGCGCGTCCCAAGGACCATAAAAACACATGGCCTCAGACTTGTGCAATGCCACCTCGAGTCCCAATTGCCGGATCCTCTTGACGATTGTCGCAACCCCGCGTGTCGCTGCTTCGGCCGCTGCCTGGTGTGACCTCCCCTGCGCCAGGACCAGCGTGTCGTCAGCGTAGCAAACCTCGCTGACGCCATCAGGGAGGTCGGCGCGCAGCACCCAGACGTACCCGATATCCCACAGATGCGGCCCCAGGACCGATCCCTGTGGGACACCGCACGATATCTCTCACCGGTTCCACTCTCCCCGGTGACCGGGATAGATGACGGCCCTGTCTGCCAGATAGGCCTCGACAATGCGACAGAGGTAGGTCGGCGTCCGGTGATACCCGAGTGCCTCCCTGATGCAACTTTAAGGCTGGGTATTGAAGGCATTGGCGATGTCTGGAGACACCGCCAAGACAACCCCACCCCGGGCCACAGTATCCCCCATCGCGAGGGCTCGCACGTGCATGATGGCATCCACTGTAGAGCGCCCCCTGCGGAAACCAAATTGGCTTACGGGACCAACCCCTGAAATCGTGAAAAAAAAATCGGTTGATCCATAGATTTATATTCGCATAACTCGACATAATGTATGGATCAACTGATTTTTTTTTCACGATTTCAGGGTTGGTCCCGTAGTAAAAGTTGTTCATAATGATGAGTACAATGACCCCTTTTAAGGATTAAACACTCATCCAAAACGCCCGCCCGTCACCACTTCCTAGTGCTTTAACTGGGAACCAGAAGTGGTGCAACCAACTCCCCAGCAGCACAGCTGTCTGCTAAGTTAGAAAGAGTTACAAAAGAAGAAGACCCCGTCATGAAGTAATCAAGATTAAGCCATGTCAACAAGAGTCAGCAACGTTGGTAGTGAGTTTGATCAGGAACTGCGTTTACAGACCTTAAAATCTTGTTAAAACAGTGTTAGAGACCGGAGGTACCAACATAGTTGCAGAGTAAGCAAACTGAAGTGCCAGTGGGCTGGCCTTGTTTGTCGAAGGATGGCCGGCGGAACAACGAGTCCTGGAGTGGAGACCGCGCGTCGCCAAGTAAAGTTAGGCACGCCCGGCTAGATGGCTCGACGACCTTAAGAATGTGGCTGGATAGACTTAATGCGGAAGGTAGAGGACAGGGTATTGTGGCGCACCCTGGGAGAGGCCTATGTTCAGTATTGATAGGCTGAGTTGAGTGCTTGATCAACACCGTTCATAACTTCTTTAACCCTTAACTGTAGTCGTGGGTCCATTGCACCCATGTTCAACCCTTTTTTTTTTTTGGATGGGAAATCATCAAATTACCCCTCCCGCTCTGGGTGGAGCGGAAGGGAGTGTCAGACTTTTACTGAATAAAACCCACCCGTGTTCCTTCCTTAGCCCTTTATGTACCAGGGCAGCGGTAACCCTTTCGGACGATCCCGCTACCCCGGCAGGATGTTCAACTCTTGGACGTGTCTAAAAATATCTGCAAGCACCGCAGCGCCCCCGCTTCTAGGTACCTTCCTGGAGTAAGCTGAAGCTTTTCTCGCTACTCCTAAGGTCAGTATCGTTATACGCGTGGGTGCAGTGGTCCCACGACTATAGATACGTAACTTTTAAAAAAAAATATATATTTAGTATTTCTGTTTTATTACAGGTATTTCAGATGGCAAACCATAGCAAAGCTTCTAAGAACTAAGAGGAATTGCTTGTGCAATCGTTATTGAGAGAGATGCTACAGCCAAACGCTTCCCAAACAACTCAGGTTGAGCATTGCCACGGTTCTAAAAGTACCACCAACGTAGTAAAAAAAACCCTGAAACTGGAGAGGAATAAAAGTAAAATATGGTTCATTATGTCCGCCTAACAAGAAAAGAGCAAAGTTTGTGCACTGAGCGCTAAGTGCGAGCTACCTAAAGGCATGGGTTGCTTTAAACCTGCGTGTAATTCGTGCAAACTTGACTTGCCTCATTTTGAACAATGTAAATTTTTTTTTAGAAGTGGTTTTAATTTTCTTTTTGTTGTTGTTTTAGTAAGCACACCTTGATATCTAAAAAAAATGTTTTTAAAATGTTTTGGTACCCATTTAATATTTTTTCATAAGTTTCTAGTTTCATAAAAAATAAGTAATAGAAATATTAGTGCCTACTGTTGATTTTGCATGTAAAAAGGCTTATGAATGTTTGATTTTAAAGATTAATATTGTTGCGCGCCACAATTAATGCCTGATGATGGTGACATTAGTTACCACTAGCGCCATCTAGTTTCTAGTAGAAGAACTTATTAGTTCTTCACTAGCGCCATCTATTATCGATTGGCTGAACTTACTAGAACTATCGACATCTGGTCAGTCGGGGCCGGTATGTACTCGAACATTCTAGATGTTTCTACAATAGAAGATTCTGGAATTATCTGCGGCACTATATAAGGCCGGGACTAGCCGCGACTAATCAGACTTGGTTCTGCGATAGAAGCGAATACATCGAATGCGATCTTCAAGTGCGATTTAAGAGCGATTGTGTTTTATAATTAGTGTGTTTGAGTTGATATTAGTGTTGTTTAATAAAAGTGTAACTTTTGGTAATTTTTATCGGCAGTTTTTATTGTCACGAACCCGAAGCTCGTAACAATTGGTGTCAGAAGCAAGGATTAAAATCATGCCGATTTTACCTAAAGACGACACGGAGGGTATCCGTACCCGGAGTCAACGTCAACAGGAGACGGACCAGAGACGTTTTAGGGAGCTATGCCGCAGAGGTCGGAGGGCCAGCTACCAACCACGGAGGCCAAACCGTCCACAGCAGCTCCAGCATCAGCAGCACCAGAATTTGCTGCCCTGATGATGATGCTGCAGGAGCAGGCCCGCCGACAGGAGGAACAGGCTCGCCGACAGGAGGAACAGGCTCGTCGGTTGGAAGAACAGCTCCAACATGATAAGGAGGAGCAAGCGCGCCGCCAGGAGGAGCAAGCGCGCCGCCAGGAAGAGCAGATGCTGCTTATTAAGGACCTTCACGCTACTTTTGGGAAAGACATGAAGGAGGTAAAGGATAAGGTTGCTCAATATGACAACCGCCTGTCGGAAGCTGAAATCCGGATCGACCAAGTGTATAGTCGGGTTGACAACGCGGTGGCTGACGTGAAGAAAACCGTGATGGCTGACGTAAAGAAAACGCTGGATTACCTTAAACTTGGGGATGGAATCGCAGCTCCCGTAGCTACAACACCTTCGCTACGTGGCTTCAAAGTGCCACCGTTCGACGGAACTTCTTCCTGGTCGGCCTACAAAATCCAGTTGGAGGCTGTCATGAAGGCGAACGGTTGGAATAGAAGTCAGGCCATGACTGCCCTCACCCTAGGCCTGCGTGACCAGGCCTTATCTGTTCTGGAAGCTCTCGGTAAGGAAGTGACTTACGAGCAGCTCCTTGAGGCATTGGAGGCTCGGTATGGCGACGCTCACCTGGAACACGTGTTTCGTGCGCAGCTCAAGGATCGCGTGCAACGCAGTAATGAAAACCTGCAGCAGTGGGCCCTTGAAGTGGAGAAGCTGGTGCGTAAACCTTACCAGTCCGTACCTGCGCTTATTGATGGGAACCTGGTGCAGGCATTCATCGACGGCATCCGCGACCTTGAAGTTAGAGCTGCTGTGAGGCTCGGGCACCACGGGACGCTGAAGGACGCCTTGGCCCATGCACTGGAGGTGGAAGCCGCGCGACAGGATCATCGTTCCCATCGCGTCAGGGAGGTTGCAGCGGCTAGAGTTCGCGACTGCAATAAAAGATACAGCCCTAGGTGCTACGGCTGTGGGGAGAGGGGCCACCTTCGATCCAGTTGCCCCAAGCGAACTACAGGAAGGGTAGACAATGATCGTCCATGGAAAGTGGGACGAACTTTGGTCAGAGCCCCCGACATGTCAGGGGTACGTGTGCCGAACCTTTGTGATCAGGAACAGGTTATGGAAAAAGGCACACTAGTTGGTACTAGGCAAGAAAGCAAAGAAGTCGTACCTGTGAGGATGCTCAAGACAGACTTCAGCAACGAGTGGAAGGAAAGCCTACAACGTGCACAGCAGGAAGATTCGGACATCAAGCCGATTCTCGAGTGGATGAAGGCCAGAGCTCCTAAGCCCAGGTGGAGCGACGTCTCAGCAATGAGTTCGATCATAAAAAGCTATTGGGCCCAATGGGACAGCTTGGTGATTCAGGATGCGAGTCCTGTGCCGTAAATGGGAAAATGCTCGGGGAGACAGCTGTTATTTGCAAATGGTTGTCCCTAAAGCTCAAGTACCGGATGTTCTACAGCTGTACCATAATAGTTGTTCAGGAGGTCATCTGGGAGTAAAACGGACTCTACTGAAGATACGAGAACGGTTTTACTGGGTCCACTGTCGGGACGATGTCGAGGACTGGTGTCGCAAATGTACAAGTTGTGCAGCTGTAAAGGGACCTCAGACTCGTAGTAGAGGTGCATTGAAATTGTACAATGTTGGCGCACCATGTGAAAGGATAGCCCTTGACGTTGCGGGGCCGTTTCCGGAAAGTGAAAGTGGTAACAAGTATTTCATGGTTGTGATGGATTACTTTACTAAGTGGCCGGAAGTCTTCGCCATCCCAAATCAAGAAGCTTCGACAGTTGCAGATAAATTAGTTTATGAAGTCTTCTGTCGGTTTGGAGTACCTTTAGAGATTCACAGTGATCAAGGAAGGAATTTTGAGTCCCAAATATTTCAGGAAACTTGTCGAGTTATGGGTACTCATAAAACAAGAACAACTTCTTACCACCCACAATCGGATGGAATGGTGGAACGATTCAATCAGACATTGGAGAGGTACCTAGCAAAAGTTGTGGAAAATCGGCAACGAGATTGGGACAAGCACATACAACCGTTTTTGTTGTCATATCGAAGCGCTGTTCACGAAAGTACATCGGTGACACCAGCTTTCGCAAACTTTGGAAGAGAATTACGGCTGCCTGCAGACCTGATCATCGGAATACCACCTGATGCCCCACGCAGTATAACCGATTATGCGAAACACTTGCGGAACAAAATGAATGACATTTATGAGCACGTCAGACAATCGGGCCAGCAAATGTCTGAAAAGATGAAAACCCGTTATGACCGCAAAATGAACAGTAAAGGGTTCGACGAAGGTTCACTAGTTTGGTTGCACAATCCAGTCCGCAGCAAGGGGAAATCTCCTAAGCTTCAAGCTAAATGGGATGGACCGTACCGGATTGTGACAAAGATCAATGACGTAACCTACCGGATACAGAAAGGTGCAAGAGGTACTCCTAAGATCGTCCATGTGGATCGATTGGCGCGTTATTATGAGCCGATAATGCTCGGGACGAGCATGTCTTAGGAGGGGGCAGTGTTGCGCGCCACAATTAATGCCTGATGATGGTGACATTAGTTACCACTAGCGCCATCTAGTTTCTAGTAGAAGAACTTATTAGTTCTTCACTAGCGCCATCTATTATCGATTGGCTGAACTTACTAGAACTATCGACATCTGGTCAGTCGGGGCCGGTATGTACTCGAACATTCTAGTTGTTTCTACAATAGAAGACTCTGGAATTATCTGCGGCACTATATAAGGCCGGGACTAGCCACGACTAATCAGACTTGGTTCTGCGATAGAAGCGAATACATCGAATGCGATCTTCAAGTGCGATTTAAGAGCGATTGTGTTTTATAATTAGTGTGTTTGAGTTGATATTAGTGTTGTTTAATAAAAGTGTAACTTTTGGTAATTTTTATCGGCAGTTTTTATTGTCACGAACCCGAAGCTCGTAACAATATTAAAAACAAAACATTAAAATATTTCATTCTTTTATTTTTATCATCAGTTATAGGTGTAGTTATAGTCAAAGGTGTGTCCACCGGACCCACGACTATAGAAGCGTTACTATTTTTCACCGCTACAGTCAACAGTTAAATACATTGTCGTTGACGGGATATCTTCCGTGATTATTCGTTATCATTTAACCTGTCTTGGTTTCCGTACGTCCTTTTCGGGTGACCATTGAAAATCAGCGCTGTGCTGTGGCTCCCAACACAGCATCATATTGAGAGGAAGCCTTCTTGTCACAGTGATGACGTGTAGCTCTCGACTATTTCTGTTTTGTGTTCGTGATTATAGATTTATTTTGTTTTTTTTGTTAATTATTACTAACCGATTTTTCTTTCTTTCTTATTTAGCCAGTAACAGAGTACCCAAGCATTATATCAATCTGGTTTGTGATGTATGTACTCGTATATGGTAACAAATCGGACTCATGTTTCAAAGATATACCTACACAGATACAGCCTGACAAGGCTCAATTTTCTCATCTATCTACTTGATTCAACCATTGGTGTAATGTTCTTAACAGGCTCGAAATAGAAGAAAATGACGGATTTATAGCGAAAATGAATAAACAACTTTAATAACAAAATAAAGGGAAAAAATATTACATTCGGTTTTCAACGAACGATGACAGAGAAAAAAAAAGTGCACATCAATTTGACGGCTGTAAAAAACTTTTTTACAAAAAAAAAAAAAACAAAACAACCGACTTCCAAAAAAAACACTGCAAACAGAAAATAACTCGCTCCATATAAAATACTGGTATTCAGCTGCATCCGGTTAGACTGGAAGCCGACCCTAACATAGTTGGGAAAAGGCTAGGCAGATGATGATGAAAGAGAAAAATAACTTTAATTTCGGAAGTCGGTGTCGCTGGTTCCGCATTTACGTTTTTTGACACCGACTTCCGAAGTTAAAGTTATTTTTCTCATTGCAGTGTTTTTTTTTGGAAGTCGGTTGTTTTTTTTTTGTAAAAAAGTTTTTATTTTTCAGTTTTTAGTTAACCTACCCCAAACAAATTCGTATATACTTACAAGATTAGAGGTAACCCAATAACAACTTTGACAGAAATGAGGATGTACCGTGGTATACTGAACACATCTGCGTACCTCTTTAGAGGGTACAGGCGTAACGTTATGTTGTGTGATGGCGTAAACAATACATACATAAGCGATAGCATCAATAGCCGTTGATTTGCTGGCATTTATTGAAGAGTTCCGTTGTCTGTCTCCGAAACTCAACATCAGATCTTGTCGAAATTTCAATGGGACCATTGAGGAAGTATGTATACCCTTTCCAACAAAAAAATAATTTTTCAAATCGGTTGTCAAGCGACAGAGCTATGCGCGAACAAACATTAAAAAAATACAAACATCCGAATTGAGAACCTCCTCATTTTTAACAAGTCGGTTAAAAAGATAAGTATTTATCATATTATAAAAAGTTTGTAGTAAAAAGTTCTTACGCTAGTTACGTCGCTTACAATTGGATTTGATTAATAAGATTAATTTATTTGCACACTAAGTATTGAAATCTAAAATTTTAATTTAATTCTTAATTCTGTTGCTACAATTAAACAGGTGTGGATGGTTGTAAAAATATTTCAATGATAACAAATAAAAATGACCAGTATCCATATACAATATAACATCACTCCTGTAATTCCCGAAGGGACAGGCAGAGGTGTGCCTATAGTACCGTAGTAAGTCTCATATAATCGGGGGTGAACCTACTGCCATCAACCGGGTTCAAACCCAGACTCTGGGCTGCTAATAAGATTTCCAGACGGAAAAAACATAATAACACTTTGGCTTTTTTTTTTGTGGATGGGAAATCATCAAATGACTGAGCAGAAGGGAGTGTCAGACTCTTACTGACTAAAACCCACCCGTGTTCCTTCCTTAGCCCTTTATGTACCAGGGCAGCGGTAACCCTTTCGGACGATCCCGCTACCCCGGCATGCTTCGGCCCTGTCGGGCCCCGTCAACTACGCTGACATCTCTCTGAGGCGCACGTGGAACACCTACGCGCCGTCCGGCACAGGCCTGGTCCTGATCGGACGGTGAGCTACCCATTGCTCTCCGCCCGCAGGCCCGCGCCTACGGTGGCCGGGAGTCGTCACGCGGCCCCCGACGCCCGGAGCGTCTCCCTCGGCGGCTGAGGCGTGAGGATCTCTCCCTCGCCCATCCCGCCACCTCCTTCGCTAGCATGACTGCTTCGCAGAAGGAGGTGACCGCCTCCCACTCCCTCTCGCCCCAGCGCCTCCTCTGTGCCTTTTTCCTGGCCGCTTTGGGCGCCTTCTTTTTCTCCCCGACCACCTGCCACTCGGCGTTGATCGTGGGAGATTTGTTTGGGGGAGGCGTAGGCTCTGGGGCCTTCCCCTCTCCAGCCGTTCTGCCCTTTTTCTGGGCTGGCACCGCGGGTTTGGCGGCAGGCGCCGATTTTGCCGGCGCCGAGGCTCCGCCAGCCAGCGTCGGTTTCGCCGACACCGGGGCTTCGGCCCTGGGGCCGTCCTACCCGCCAAGGGAGGGCGCAGGACTATACCCTCCAGGACGGCGAACCGCTCCTGGAAGGTCGTCAGCTCCTGCCGAACCAGGTTCAGGACCTGGTTCTCCACCGGCACGGGCTGGCTTGGTGGTGTCACCTGCGCTGTGCCGGCTGCTCGCAGCCCGGCCAGGTCCGCTCGGAGCTCCTCGTTCTCCTTTCGGAGGAGCTCCATGGCAGCCGTCAAGCGGGTCACCTCCGCCCGCATTTCGGACGTTACGTCCGGCGGGGGCCCGAAGTGGATTGCCTCCACTGCCGCCATGATGGAGGCCTTGGCCGAGACTATGGCCCTGTTTTTAGAAGTCTGTAACTTCTTCAGGGCCACGTCTCGCATCGCGGCCTCCACGACCGCCGCAAACCTCTCTTTGCGGTCCGCATCAGGGCCGCCTACCTCAGCCACCTCGTCGCTTGAGGTCTCTGATGCGACCGCGCGACCAGAACCCCCCTCCTTTGCGGGCTCCTCCGCTTTCTCCGCTGCCTCCCGAGCAGTGAGCCCCCTCCCTATGCCTCGCTCTCGGGCTCCTCCCCGCCTACTGGTGGGGATCCGAAGCCAGCTCCCCGTCAGAGGACGACCCCTGGCCGTCCAATGACCTTGGCCGCTTGCTATGGATCTTCCTCTTAGCAGCGGCCGACTCCTGGTCACGGCAAGAGCTCACTGAGCCTCCCGTGCTCGCTTCTCTCGATGCAGCGTCGGACTCCGACCCCGCATCTCTCCTCACATCTTCGGTTGGGTTTTTGGGTGTTTTTAAAAAAATTTCCATATTGTACCCACGAGTATAAAACTTTGTTTACCTGCTCAAATTTCGGTGGTTCGCACTAGCGACTAAATCAAGCTACCCATTAGCCAAGCTTACTACCTCCCTCACGGTGCGCCGCCGCTTGGAGGTTTGGGGAATTTTTTATAGAGGTTAATCTTCCTCGCGGTCCGGGCGGTTAAGCCAAGACCCTCGACCCCCGTCAAAAGTCAGAGACATGACCTTGACAATCTTCGGGGCTACGATATTAACGGTGGCAGGAGGGGGGGATTATCCCCTCCTGCCTGCCCGGCGGCAGGGTAAGTGCACACCAGGCCCGCTCTTACTCCACACAGTAGCCGCTCTGCTCCTCATAGCGGCTTGTGTGGAGCGTTCCTCTTGGCAGAACATTAGCATGCGGGCAGCGAGATCTCATTGGGAAAAAATCCCACTGAGAAATAGCTGCCCGCACCCCAGGATGCACCGGCCCGAAAACTGGTCTTCCCCCCGGACGTATCCAGAAGGGAACTCCAGTCCCCAGGCACACGTGGAGGTTTTCCGCCCTGGCACCCCAAACTTTGGCTGACCTGGGATTCAAACCCAGGACCACTAAGCAGTTATAGCGCTTGCAACAAGTTTTTTTGTTTTAATTTTTTTATACAACATAATATATGTACATACTTTTTTCACAAGGGTTGATTTTTTTTAATCGTTTGGTATTTTTTTAATTATTTGACTTTAGAGATATATAACAATTTTCGAGTTAATCGAAGCCAGCACCACCCCCCTCCCCCCCTAAAAACCCGATTACCCAAATTAAGGGTTGATTAAAAAAAAAACGAAATCTCATTGATCATATTTTTTGCCAGGATAACACTGGCTGAAAGTAAACTATTTAAATCGAAAGAAACAAGTGAATGGCGGCCCTAAACTTCACTGATTACCTATAAATATTCCGCATGCAACTTAATAAAGCATTCTCACATAAGTCGTAGCACTGTCCTTACTTTAAGTAAATCGGAGGAAAATATTGAATATTCAATAATAATGAATTTCGCTAAGGCTCTGTTTTTTGTCTGTGCCTGTTTCATGGCTTTGGCGACAGTTTCGGCAGCGCCTGGGAATTTCTTTAAGGACTTGGTAAGTTAAATATTACATATATTGTTTTGTTTCTGATATTTCGAGACCAATGTTCTATGAGTAGGTAGCTTTGGAGTTAGTTGTCCCTTTTTTTCACCACAAAAACTATATTTTTAAAAAGCAATTTCTTTTCATCATTCTCTTAGATTGTTTTGGTCTTTCTTTTCAGAGTAGTCAGATAGGAAACGCTGACGTCATCTAGCTTATTTTAATTTTATAATATGTTCTGTAAAAGTTATTCCGATTCTTATCGATTACAGTATAAACAATTTTATTTAATTCCATGACATTAAAAATTGCTTTCATTGTTAAATTGTAATAGTTCTCTGGTTGGCCAAATTTAATTTAAAGGGTCAGCTAAAAAGTGACCCTCTAAATGTGTTTCTTTTGTCTGTTAAAGATGGGGTACTTAAACATTAAAATTGTTTCAATTACATATAGTAATACTTATAATTAAACTTTAGCTGTCTTATTTGTAAAGTGCCAGTTGTATTAGGCTGAAAACCATCGAGTTCTTTTGCAAATAAGAGCCTCTTGTCATATTTACATGTAGATCACCATCTTCATAACAGTGTTTTGTTTTGACGACTTCAGTATTTTTTCTCTTTACGGCAAACCAGCTAGCGAAAGCTTTTATTGATGAGGCCTATTCTCACTTAATTAAGGAGTTTTTTAGTTTTTGTTGATACTTATGATTACAGTTCTGTTAAGCCATTTACGTATTACGATCGCGATCATATTTTAATCAATATTTGCATGTTGCCACCGATCTGCAAATTGCAGAACACATATGAAAATTTTGAATTTTGTGGGCTACTTTATCGCACCCCCTTTAAATATGTATCTCTTTTAGGGGAAGTACAATCTTTTGTATGTTACTTGAGTGAGAAAAACACTTCCTCGTCGGTACTGGGACAGGTGCCTGGACAAAGACTATCAAAACTGGTTTAATGTCATTTTATTTTCTCTTTACAGGAAAAGATGGGCCAGAGAGTTCGTGACGCAGTCATAAGTGCAGGCCCAGCAGTTGATGTAGTTGGAAAGGCAACACTCTTGTCCAAAGGAAAATAGATCTTATTATGTGTACAGAATAAAATCTGCATTTGATTAGCCATATGTATGTTATCTTCAGTGCCATAATTGTGTATTCTAATCAATAAATGTATTGAAAAAATCATTTTGTTATAACTTTTCTATCTACCTTGTAATATTTACTTAGAATCACTCTCATCTAGAAGGTACCCAGAGTCTGTAGTGCCAGTATAGTAAAAAGGTGCCTGGTTGGTCTAGTGGTACTGCTGGGCATAAGGGAGGGGGTGAGTTCGATTCCCGAGTTGGGTAAAGACGTGTTATCGCGTTTTTTGGTCTGTAATTGCTCAGTAGCCGCCCGGTGGACGGCAATAGGCTCTCCCCTATTCTCTCTCTGTAGTCGGCCCCTCTTGTCTGAGGACCGTGCTCAGTTTCGGAGTTGCATCTGGAGCGGATGATCCGCCTCCACAGGTTTCTGTCCAGCGCATCTCTTACCGACGTGTAGAATTTAGAGGACGATGATTCCTTCACCTGATTGGTCCATCGTGTTGGTGAAGGTCCCTTATTACATGACAGCATAAGAGAGCGTCATGTCGGTTTTACCCTCAAGGCCCGCCAATAGATATTTCACATAAAAAAACAATTTAGGTAAGTAAGTAACTAATATACCTAATAACGACCCGAATAATTAATGATGCTGGGTCAAGCGATCAATTACCCTTTCATGCAAAGTTTCAGAAACAAAAGTTGAACATGTCGGTTGAAAAATTAATTTAAAACTTTTAAAAGTTCAAAGTTTCTTCTTTTATAGAGGGTTGGTTGAAGTTACTATAAATTGGGATATGACGCTTCACAAATTAATTAATAATTTCGTTACGTACTTAATTTTTTTTTTTTTCTTTCTTTTTAAAACTTTTAATAGCATGAATGCCTACAGTTATGGGTCGTAATAGCGCACCTCTCCTGCATGACAGCTACATTGAACAGAACCCAGCATTGCATAAATATGTAAGCTGTCGAGGCCTTTATGCCTGGAGGCTTTTATTTAGTTAGTAATTTTTTTATTTAAATTTTTTATTTATTATTTTTTTGCTTGAGTACGTATAATTTTTATTGTATTTGTTGGTATATTGGCGTGGCTAGCTGACATATAGCAAGTAATTTAATTTAATATTCTGTGTTTTGTAATGTTAATTACTTTACACACCTAGTATTGTATACAATGAAGTATTCCTAACTGAACAGACAGCTGTGCTGCTGGGGAGTTTGTTGCGCCACTTCTTCTTCCCAGCGATAGCACTAGGAAGTGGTGAAGGGCGGACGTTTTGGGGGACTGTCTTTTGTAATTTTGACGTTCGAAAAGTGCTAATTCTCAGCTTAATTTAATTAAATGACTTTTGATTTTGACTTCATGACGTTGTGGGTTGAAAGTCTGGAACCAATGTGGCTTTCAATTCATAAGGAATTTCTAAGATTTTTTTGGACATTACTGACATCGGTGAAGGAAAAACATCGTGAGGAAACCTGGACTACTAATCTTTACTAGTAATGAAGCTTGTTTGTTTGAACGCGCTAATCTCTGGAACTACCTGTCGGATTTAAAAAAATCTCTTTGCATTTCGTAGCCTAATTTTTGAAAAGAGGGTATCTACATCACGCCAAGACCAATAGGAGCCGAGCAAAAAGAAAAAACTCAGAAAGAACGTTAAGCGAAAACGCACTAATTGCGATGATGACTTTTATAAAATTGTGACTCTTATTTTAGTACAGGCATTGGCGCCGATTCCCTTGTTCACAAAATAAACAAAATTTAAGTTCAGTGCATCTTATTCTTTCTATTTCATTAAGAAAAGGACAGAAGATAAATATTAGTTCAGTCCTGTCAAATTAGTCAGCGCCTGACGTAAATTGACGTATTTTTAGTAGCCATGTTTTTCATCACGTCTAATTTGTCTATGGAGTATCTTAATTTGACAGGATTAAACTAATATTTATCTTCTGTCCTTTTCTTAATGAAATAGAAAGAAAAAGATGCACTGAACTTAAATTTAGTTTAGTTTGTGAATAAGGGAATCGGCGCCAATATGTATCTTACAACTTCCACGCAGCGGGCAGAAGATAGAAGGTGATATAACGAGGCAGCAGTTTTATTAAACGTGTCGCAATGGAATTTAAGCACACCGTTGTTCAGCTGATTACATAACGGAGCTGTTTTTTTTAAATAACTAGCGGTTTTGTAAAACAGCGGATTCGACAATGACTTTGACTGAAATATAGACCTGTCATTAATATGACAGGTCTTTTTCATCAAGCTGTACCAAAATAAGCAACATCTAAAAATATTCCAATTTTTCACAAATCAAAGAAAGGCTGTTACTAAAACTGTCAAATTCAAGGTAGGCGTCGATCGAAAAAGCACATTTATTTCACGGGACCGTTAATCGAACTGTTATTTTATACAAGTCAGAGAAATAACCAAAAAAATACGAGTTTTAATTTCGACGTATTTTTCTGACAGGAACAACGTGACGCTGAAAGTTTAGGAAGAACGTCCAAAGGAAAAGTCGACAGATTTCCTGAAGAGGGTCTTTGCGTCACTTGTACTGTGGTTTTTGCCTTTTTTAGTCGTTAAATCTGATAATATTACGCTTGCTAGTAAAAAATTATGCCCAGTTTCGATTTTTTTGCCTTTTCAAAAATCCTTAAATAAATTCCCGGGCGCTGCCGAAACTGTCGCCAAAGCCATGAAACAGGCACAGACGAAGAACAGAGCTTTAGCGAAATTAATTATTATTGAATTTTCAGTATTTTCCTTCGATGTACTCAAAGTAAGGACAGTGCTACGACTTCTGTAAGAATGCTTTATTAAGATGCATGCGGAATATTTATAGGTAAAGAACTGCAGTGCGATTCTGTAACCATATCCCGTGAAAACTTAAGAGAAGTGAGCGTGGAGTGAGCTGTCATTCCAACTAAAGCTAGGGATTGACACCATTGACAGCTCACTCTAAGCTCACTTCACTTAACTTTTCACGGTGAGATTTTTACAGAATCGATCGGCTGGTGAAGTTTAGGGTCGCCATTCACTTGTTTCTTTCGATTTAAGTCACTTACTTTCAGCCAGTGTTAACTTGCAAAAAAAAAGAATTACGTCTTTTTGGGTTTTTTGAAAATGAACCCCTAATTGGGTGAAAAGGGGTCCTCGGGTTTTTAGGGAAGGGTTTTACTGCTGGCTTCTATAAACTCTAAAGTAAAATAATGAAAAAAAAATTGGGTGAGAATTTTCCATCTCGAAATCTTAGCTGCTACTAAGATCGATGATTTTCAGTTAAGTGTGGTGTGTGTGTTGCATGTTAGTGTTGTTTGTATTTTTTTCTGTTTTTGTGTGAATATGTGTGACTTACTTAACCTGGGTCAAATAAACTTATTTTCTTTCTTTCTTTTCTTTCTCAATATTAGGTTGGCGTGAAAATAAATTAACACATATAACATCATCACGCCTGTTTTTCCTGAAGGGTTAGGCAGAGGTATGTATACCTGTATACCTGTAGGATATCCTCATTTCTCCCGTTATGTAAGTCCTAGGGGGCTTAACCAGGCACAAATCCAGCCTCCGGGATGTTACTGAGAAATTCCTGATGAAAAAACGCATTAACACTTTGCCCGACCTAGGAATCGAACCCAGGACCTCATGCTCAGTAGCGCTTGCAACCACTAAACCAGCAAGGCACTTAAAACCAAATAAAATTAATTAACGAGTCAATAAATATTACATCGTCACTCCCCGAGACTCCGATAGCCTTCAACGTAGAATTGAGTCATAAAAACATTTTCTTTCTGTACATTACAACCATTTTATTGCTAACTAGCTTCTGCCTCCAACTTTGTTCGCGTGGAAATCGTAAGCTACACAATGACTGTACTAAAATAACAGCCACATTTTTATAAAACTCCCCGTCGCTATTAATTCGTTTACGCTTACCGTTCCTTCTGCCTTTTTTCTTTTTGCCCGGCTCCTATTGATGATAGCATGATGTTAAATAGCATACAGCCTTCCTGAAGAATTGAACTATCAAATGCAAAAAGAATTTTTCAGATCTGACTGCTAGTTTCAGAGATTAACGCGTTCAAACAAAAAAACAAACAAACTCTTTAGCTTTATTATTAGTATACAGATGAATAATTGTCGTAAAGGAAAATGTTAAATACAACTGTTTGTGCATAACAGTTACTTACTGATAAAAATAAGACGTTAATATAACCACAAAGACTTTGGATAAAAGGAATCCCCGTCAACATGCAACTAAGTCCCGAGCGAAGGAACAAAGACGTTCATGTTTTTCCTGTTATTGTATGTAGATGCAACTTGGTTCATGTCAGCTACACGAACAACAGCTTATATTAGTATAACCTGTCATCAGACCCTAAAGTCTGACGTCATTATTATATAGAGGTATGAGGAACAGGGTGTAAAGTTCACTCATCCTCCGTAGAAAAGGGAGGTCCCTCCGACCAGACGGGTGTTGTGTCTGGCGGGCAATTGCCCAACGACTGATGTCGGGAAGTTTGTATGTATGCTAATTGCGCGGTAAACTCTGCTTGCGAGATGCAGGATTTGCGTGACGTCAGTATGACGCGTTGTTCGCATGTGGCGTTGTAGATACCGCTTCAATTATAATAATTGAATCTTTGTTTATTTATTTAGGAGGGTGTAAGTCGCGACTGTTACCACTTATAGGCCACCACTGCTCTTTGAAAATGGTATTTGGATAGTATTCTTTTACTCACTTATAATGAAAACGTGTCCACTCACAAACGTAAATGACACAATGAATGTTGTCGAACTGTCACAATGAAAGCCATTGCTACTTAATTGCGGGGTAATAGTGTGATAAGCAATTACCCCGCTGTTCTTAACCTGCTTCTAGTCCATTTCATTCAAGGCAAAGTTATATTGCATCAAGGCTTGTTTTTTTTTTTTCTTTTTTTTTTTTGGTTGGGATGTCATCAACGGAATTAGACTTCTACTGACTAAAACCCACCCGTGTTCCTTCAGTTGCCTGTGCCAGGGGCCACGGTATGTCATCATCATTGACATTGTTTCGTTTAGAAAAAAAATAAAAATAAAATAATAATAAATATTGTAATATGATAGATATTTATGTTTAACCTTACCAAATAATTATTATGTAGCGGTATCTACAACGCCACATGCGAACAACGCGTCATACTGACGTCACGCAAATCCTACATCTTGCAAGCAGAGTTTACCGCGCAATTAGCATAGATACAATTTCCCAACATCAATCGTTGGGCAATTGCCCGCCAGACAAAACACCCGTCTGGTCGGAGGATCCTCCTTTTTCTATGGAGGATGAGTGAACTTTACACCCTGTTCCTCATACCTCTATACTGGTGACCCCGACGTGATCGTCAGCGCAGCCTTCGTGCAAACACTTCAGCGTGACGTCATCATCATCACTCCCGCAAGCTTTAGCGGCGAGGCACCCAGCCAGCCAGCATCCACGGCTTCAACGGGTATCCTGACCACCAGCATGCAGCGTCCGCGCATACCTGGTCATCACCCTCAGCCTCATCAGCAACCTCGGCACAGCACACTGCACTTTCGGCCGGTCAACAAGCAGAGCACCCTCTCCTGGTCGACGCAGCAGCCAGCCTCAACCCGGCGCTGTACATCCGACGCACTGGAATATAACGCAGCGCCACCCCGACTCACTGGGGACAACTTCGCAGACAGTTCCGACTCACCGTGAACTATGCGGCAACCGGTTCCGACTCACTGGAACCTCAGCTGGCCTGGCAAGCATCGCAAGATACAAGACTCAGTCCACTATCGACCTCCGGTCTCCGGAGGGGAGTGATGTAGCGGTATCTACAACGCCACATGCGAACAACGCGTCATACTGACGTCACGCAAATCCTACATCTCGCAAGCAGAGTTTACCGCGCAATTAGCATAGATACAATTTCCCAACATCAATCGTTGGGCAATTGCCCGCCAGACAAAACACCTGTCTGGTCGGAGGATCCTCCCTTTTCTATGGAGGATGAGTGAACTTTACACCCTGTTCCTCATACCTCTATAATTATGTACCACCTATAACAGACTGATTTCAAAAAAATAAAATGATATATTTACTTACAAAAATTTAATGTTAATAACATAATAATATATTAATAAAATAAATTTTAATAAAAGATGGAAGATAGTTCCTAGTGCATTATTTGTCATCTACGAGCCTTTTTCGGTATGTTTTTGTATTGTTATTACTGTTACGAGCTTCGGGCTCGTGACAATAAAAACTGCCGATAAAAATTACCAAAAGTTACACTTTAATTAAACAACACTAATAACAACTCAAACACACTAATTATAAAACACAATCGCTCATAAGTCGCACTTGAAGATCGCTTTGATGTATTCGCTTCTATCGCAGAACCAAGTCTGATCGGTCGCGGCTAGTCCCGGCCTTATATAGTGCCGCAGATAATTCCAGAACCTTCTATTGTAGACACATCTAGAATGTTCGAGTACATACCGGCCCCGACTGACCAGATGTCGATAGTTCTAGTAAGTTCAGCCAATCGATAATAGATGGCGCTAGTGACTCTATTAGTTCTTCTACTAGAAACTAGATGGCGCTAGTGGTAACTAATGTCACCATGTGTCAGGCATTCATCGTGGCGCGCAACATTACTATATTTTGCAGTTTTCTATAGAGATTCTACTGTTAAACATTGTATGATTGCTCATACTTACTCGGCCCCAGACTTGTATTTAGTCATACACATACTCAAACATACTCCTACATTTTTTTATTAGCCTATACAGTACCACTGCTGGGCAAAAGCTTCCCACAAATCCTTCCAGGAACTCTTTTTCCCGCGCCACATCGAACCAGCCCTCGCGGTACGCGTCCAGATTGTCTCGCCATCTCTGTCTGGGACGGCCTCGGCGGCGCCGTCCATCTTCAGGCACCCATTGTGTGGAGGCTTTTGCCCAGCGGTCATCGTGCATGTGGCTGATGTGACCCGCCCAATACCATTTGAGTCTGGCAGCCTTCTTTCTTACATCCATTATGCCCATTTTGGAACGTAGCGTGGTGTTCCAAATTCTGTCCTGTCTTTTAACACCTAGAATGCTGCGTTCCATCGCTCTTTGGCAAACCCCAAGGCGGAATTTTTGTGACTCGGTGAGCAACCAGGTCTGAGCACCGAGGGTTAGGACGGGCAGAATACACATGCCGATGAGTTTGCGCTTCAGGGAGATCGGCAGATCACCCTTCATTAGCGTCTATATGGACCAGTAGCTTTTCCAGGCGTTCTCAATTCGGCGATGAGTTCCAACTAACATCTTTCGGGACTCAAGCCAACCTCACCTGCCCGTGGTGCACCCTGCTAGCAAACAAACGAGGCCCTGGCAAGCCACCAACACGCACTGGACCCGCGTGGTGGGTTACGGTCCAATCCCCCCAATGGATAGAGGAATAAGACATAGGCCCAAGTGCCCGGCGGCTGCACTGGTTGTGCTGGCGTGGACGGGCGTAGGCGCAGCCCTGGGGTCAGGGAGCTAAGAAACTCTGGGTGAGATCGACTAACCGTCAAACGACCATGGCCAATTATATAACGGACACCGATACACTTCAAATTCTCACCTACAATGTCCGGGTGCTAATGAAGGACGAGAGATTAATTGAGCTTGAAAATGCTTTAAAAGATATCAACTGGGACATTTTAGGTCTTTCAGAAGTAAGAAGACAAGGCGAACACACAGAAGAAAGAGACGATGCTGTATTCTTCCACTTCGGTGAAACCAGTGGACAACACGGAGTGGGGTTCGTGGTGGCAAAGAAGTGGAAGGATAATATCATCGAATTCGTAGGCTATTCTGAACGTGTCGCGGTGCTCAAATTTCAACTTACACCGGTCAAAACGCTTACTCTTATACAAGTTTATGCACCAACTGGAACATGGTCATTGGGGACTTTAACGCTAAGCTAGGAAGGAGACAAGAACTGGACGGCGAGGACAATCTCACTTTGGCTTAGGTCAATTTGGCTTAGGGTACCGCAACGAACGAGGTGTTCGTCTAAAACAATTTGCCTTTAGACAGAGCCTGCACATAGCCAACAGCTTATTTTTAAAGAAACCTCAACGGCAATGGACTTGGTTCACACCCAATGGTTCCACACGAAACGAAATTGACTACTTCTTATCATCAGACAAACAAATTGTCAAGAAAGTTAATGTAATCAATAGATTTTTTTTTTTTTTTTTTTTTTTTTTTTTTGTGGATGGGAAATCATCAAATGACTCCTCCCGCTCTGGGTGGAGCAGAAGGGAGTGTCAGACTCTTACTGACTAAAACCTGTTCCTTCCTTAGCCCTTTATGTACCAGGGCAGCGGTAACCCTTTCGGACGATCCCGCTACCCCGGCAGGCTTCGGCCCTGTCGGGCCCCGTCAACTACGCTGACATCTCTTTGAGGCGCGCGTGGAACACAAACACGCCGTCCGGCACGGGCCTGGTCCTGATCGGACGAAGAGCTACCCATTGCTCTCCGCCCGCAGGCATCAATAGAATTAAACACAGCTCCAATCACAGACCAATCCGTGCAAAAACTCGATTTGATTTCAAAGTCCACCGAGCCAAATTATTCACTAAACAAACTAAGCTCGTATCTAAAGAGCACTTAGAACTATGCGCTATAACAGAAGTACTGGAGAAGATGGAATCACTACCGAAGCATTGAAAATTGGCTCTAACACATTGCTGTCCCACCGTACCAACCTATTTAACACAATATTAACATCTGGAAATGTACTTAAGTCAATGTGCCATTCAAACTTAGTCCTGCGCAAAAAAGGTGACAAAAGTGGTATCGGCAATAACCGCCCAATAACTCTATCATCTCATATTTATAAGACTTTTATTAAAGTGATACACAATCGTATAGACGGGAAACTGGATCAATATTAGCCACCAGAACAAGCCGGATTTCGCCCAAGTTTCTCAACAACCGATCAATTTCAAACACTAAACCAGACCCTAGAAAAATACACCGAATTCAATAAACCATTATATCTAGCCTTCGTAGATTATACAAAGGCCTTTGATAGTATGAAACATTCCGAAATATTCACATCCCTAGAACTCCAAGAACTTGAAAAACCATACATTGATCTCTTAAAAACCATTTACAACAATAGCATCGCAAACATAAAACTAAATTCTGCTGGACCTTAATTTCAAATTCAAAAAGGGGTTAAACAAGGTGGCCCGCTCTCTCCCAAATTATTTACAAGCACACTTGAGGAGATATTTAAGTCACTGGCAGCCTTATGGAATACCAAAGGTATTGACGTCGGCAAGAAGAGGCTGACAAACCTCCGATTTGCTGACGATATCGTCCTTTTTGCCCGTCTAGCTTCAGGGTGGGACTTGCGAAGAATCGGTCTAAAACCCAAGTAATGACCAACAGCACTAAGCGTTGGGTCGAGGCAGATGGGCAGGAAATAACTTATGTCGATGAGTATATCTAGTGGGCCAGTTAGTTTCTTTTGAAAACAGTCAGGAGAGGGAAATCGATCGACGAATGATGCTCAATAAATAATTTTAATTTATTTTTTTATTTTTTTTAATATTTTTTGTTTTTAATTGCTTATTGTTAATTATTGTCCAAATTATATATATATTTTTTTTAATAATTTATTTTATACTTTTTGCTGTGCCTTACAGCGTCCATAATTGTACCTTTTTTTTTTTTTTTTTCTGGGTGGGAAATCATCAAATGACTCCTCCCGCTCTGGGCGGAGCAGAAGGGAGTGTCAGACTTATACTGACTAAAACCCGACCGTGTTCCTTCAGTTGCCTGTGCCAGGGGCCACGGTATCTCTTTCGAACAACCCGCAGCCCCGGCGGCATCGGCCCTAGCGGACCCCGTCAGTTCGTGCTGACAGCTCTTTGAGGCGCGCGTGGAACACAACGCGCCGTCGACCCGGGCCTGGTCCTTACCGGGCGGCGAGCTGCCAATAGCTCGCCGCCCGCAAGCCCGCGCCTACGGTGGCCGGGAGTCGGCTGTTGACTCCCGTCCAGGGCGTCTCCTGCGGCGGCTAGGAGCGCGAGGGTGCAGCGATTGCCTCTCCCTCGCGCGCTCCGCCTCCTCCTTCGCGAGCATTACTGCTTCGCAGAAGGAGGTGACGGCCTCCCATTCACTCTCGCTCCGGACCATGGCCTGTATGAGGGCCGGACGCGAGAGGTCGCCGCCGCCGATCGCCGCCAAGAGGACACGGCGGGGCCCCGCCCAAGCCGGGCAGACCTCCACCGTCTGCTCCACCGTGTCCTCCGGGCGATCCCCACAGTGGCGACACCCTGGCGTTTCCTCCCGCTTTATCCTGAACAGGACCCTCCCGAAACAACCGTGTCCGGTGAGGACCTGCGTCAGGCGGAAGGTGAGGGCGCCGTGGCGCCTCTCTAGCCACTCCTCAAAGAGGGGACTTATCGCCGCAATTGTGGCGTGCCCAGCGCTGGGTTGCGACAATCGCACTCTCCATGCCGCTATGAGATCCCGCCGGAGCTCTGTCCGCTGTGCCGTGATTTCTCGCGGCAGCGGAGCAACGCCCCGGCGTTTTGCCTCCTCTCGCCACTCCCATATGTGGGCGAAGACTTTGGCCTCCAGATCCCATGGCGGCAATCCGGCAAGGAGGCTCGCCGCCTCAGCGGAGACCGTGCGGTATCCTCGAATGAGCCGGACAGCCATGACCCTTTGGGACGCGATCAACCGGCGGGCTGGTCGCCGCCTCAAAGATCGCGTCCATACCGGTGCCCCGTAAAGGGCCATGGCCCGCACGACCCCCGCATAGAGCCTCCAGCAGGAGGCGTTTGGTTCCCTAGATTGGGAAAGAGCCACCTCAAGGCAGCCCCGGCCCGCTCCAGTCTGGGAGCCAAACGTCGGAAGTGCTCCACGAAATTCCACCGGCTGTCGAGGACGAGTCCCAGGTACTTCATCGTCAGCTCGACGCCGATGTGAACCCCTCCCGCCGTTATTTGTGAACCCGACGGTGGCGCGTCCCGAGGACCATGAAAACACATGGCCTCAGATTTGTGCAATGCCACCTCGAGTCCCAATTGCCGGATCCTCTCGACGATTGTCGCAACCCCGCGTGTCGCTGCTTCGGCCGCCGCCTGGTGCGACCTCCCCTGCGCCAGGACCAGCGTGTCGTCAGCGTAGCAAACTACGCTGACGCCATCAGGGAGGTCGGCGCGCAGCACCCAGTCGTACCCGATATCCCACAGATGCGGCCCTAGGACCGATCCCTGTGGGACACCGCACGACATCTCTCGCCGGTTCCACTCTCCCCGGTGACCGGGGTAGATGACGGCCCTGTCCGTCAAATAGGCCTCGACAATGCGACGGAGGTAGGTCGGCATCCGGTGATACCCGAGTGCCTCCCTGATGCAACTCCAGGGCAGGGTATTGAAGGCATTGGCGATGTCTAGAGACACCGCCAAGACAACCCCACCCCGGGCCACAGCATCCCCCGTCGTGAGGGCTCGCACGCGCATGATGGCATCCACCGTAGAGCGCCCCCTGCGGAAACCAAACTGGCTGTCCGCCAAATCCGGCCCCACCCGCAGTCCATAATTGTACCTTAGCTTTAATCCATTGTAACACCTCGGAATGCAAATAAATATATGAATATTTGTAGAACTCTTATCAGCGAGCTGACCTGCGACTGTCCTGAGCTGTTCCCGATAATTACATAACAGAACAATATCGCGTGGGTTTTTCCCGGCAAGCTATTTATGGCACCACAGATAATGTCTAGGGATAATAGTCAGCCTAATAAATAACATCAGTCGTTAATAAGTTTCTGCGTCGTTGGTCTAGAGGTCGCAAGCGCTACTGCTAAGTATGAGGTCCTGGGTTCGATTCCCAAGTCGGGCGAAGTGTTATTGGATTTTTCCAACAGGAAATTTTAAATAGGCAATAGGCTACCTCTATTACATGGGAATTAGACATAACTGGCGAACTGTCGTATGCTATCAACTTTTACTACGGGACCAACCCTGAAATCGTGAAAAAAAAATCTGTTGATCTATAGATTTTTGTTCGCATAACTCGACATAATGTATGGATCAACTGATTTTTTTTTTAACGATTTCAGGGTTGGTCCCGTAGTAAAAGTTGTTCATAATGATGAGTACCTACAATGAGCCCTTTTAAGGATTAAAACGATCAAAATTTAACGGTGTAGATACACTTCTTCTCAATCCTTCGGGGAAAGAAGGCGTGTTGTTATATCTGTTGGCCCTAACTTGAGCAAGCGTATTGATCGCTGCCAACTCCTTCATGGTTCGAAAAGGGGCATTAGCCCAGCAGTGGGACAATGGTAGGCTGGTATTGCAAGTTCAACTTTCTATATGATATTTTCTTCTAAGTCAGAGGTTAGAGGTGTCGTAGATATTTATGGGTGTCGTTAATCAGCCTAGGTAAAATAATATTTATACCGGTCAGGTTTTTTTTTCACTGCAAGACCAAGGTCTATACGTTTCTTTTATTTTATATTCTCTATTAATTCTTTTGTATTTTGTTATGCACCTAGTATCAGTTGACAGGCCAGCACTGTCCTCCCATATCTATTAACGGTGTAATTTGAAAGCATTGTATAAGCCAATTATTTTTATAAGAGTAAACGTGAAAAGACAATGACCAAAAGTCGTACCAAAAAGTCTCATGCATCAAGATCAAAATATTATAGTAATTATTTTTATAATTCTTTACGACATTATGCGTCGGAGTATTGATTTTTAAACAGGGAATTTAATTTAAAGTAAAAAAGTGTTGATTTAGTTTTATTCCCTTTACATGACGTTCCGTTTCAAATGATATAATATGTTGAATTTTGAGTGTCATGTCTTACAAAAAACATGTTCAAAAATTATACTTTTCCGATTCTACATTAACTAAAAATAATTGGAATAAAATAGAATTTAATTTTTATTTAAACGATTATTATTTTTTTAGAGTAATAATGGCCGTTCGTGTATGACATGTCAAACAAAATAAAGTACCTAGTTTTCAGGTTATTTCGATTTTGTTGAAAATCTCTGAGACCCGGGTTTTGTTTACAAAAAGAACTTTAGTAGGAGTTAATTATGATAAATGTAGTCTATAAAAAACAAAGTTTGACTTTGATGCAGCATGGGACGAGATTCCATACATCCATGGGCATTGTCCTTCCTAGTCGGCTCTTCTCCATAGGAAACAATCAATTGGACCCGTACACCTAACTTCTGACATTTCATAAGTGCTCATGTCGGTTTATGTAGAACTAGCTTCTACCCACGTTTGCGTGGAAGTTGTAAGACACCACAAGATATTAAATTATCAGCCACATTTCCTGCCAGCGCTATTCCTTCGTATTTTCTCCAAAAATACTAAACCGATTTTAAAATTTCTTTCATCTATAGAAAGCTACATTATCAGCAAGAAACATGGGATTGATGAACTTGTCTAAAAAATGAGATATCCCTATAAAAATTGCAATTGCAACCCTAGGTATAAAAAAAACGTCTATAAAAGTCATTATTTGGCGTACGCTGCCAAAACTATTAATGATACATAAAAAAATGAACTACATGATTAAAGTACTAATCTTTACCCACAAAAAAGTTCCCAAGGCTATATGTCTAAATATTATAGTTACATTACAATAACCGTTCTATGTTCAAAGTGGTCAATCAAAGCACGTGTAGAATAGAAAGACTCGAAGAACATTCGTATATTAATCCTTATCCTAACTTCACGCTTCAACCTTTAGGAGCCGAGCAAAAACAACAAAAAACTGATAGAACGCTGAGCGAAAACTAATTAATAGCGTTGGCGATGCGATGCGACGGGATGGGTCGGGTGAACGAGACATTTCACGTAAACAAAGTCGCAAAAAGAAGCTAGTAATAAATAAAACAATGTCCCGTCCGATATTACCGTCAAGATCATTAAACATTTTGATAAAATTCTGCTAATTATAATTCCACAGGGACTTTACAATTTCTGTAATGATTAGTCACCTTATGAACTCATTATCTGGTTGCATTCTAAAAGCAAAAATACCTCTTACACCAGTACAGCTAAAGATCCTTTTCCATTACTGTGGGTGAAGAAAGTTAGAAACAGGAAAATATGTTTAATCATGTATATGTAAGAATCATTTTTGAATGTCAGTGTATTTTTATTTTAAACACGGGGATTTACTGAAATAATAGTATAAATAAGAAGAACATTTGTTTCGGGATATCATTCAACCAACACTCTTCGACCAAATCCCTAACAAAGGTGCACGGTAGACTTCCAAGCCAAGTTTGAAAAAAAAATCAAAAATGAATTCCAAGATTGTAATATTTTTGTGCGTTTGCTTCGTCATCATGTCAACAGTATCGGCATGGGATCTCTTCAAAGAAATTGTAAGTTTTTAAGGGTATTTTTTTTACTGATCATTTGTAGATAGTAATATTTTATAGGATAACTATCTTGCATTCAAGTTTTTTCAATTGATTCTTCATTTGATCGCTTCATTAATATGGTTATAGCAAGGGTGTGGTTTTGGATTCAGTCATAAAATAAGCTGTTCATTTCTACTCTAAGGCGCGTCAAAGTCCCTGCCACCCTGTATAACAAATTTCAATCAAAGTACAGACGCCAGCAGGTCAAGCTACCCGAAACTGTCAAATTTTCCCAATCAATCTTGAACCTTACTGCTTTAGTGATAAAGATGAAAATCTATTAAAGAAAATTGACAGATTGTAGTAGCTTGATGTGTTTGGCATCTGTACCGTTGACACGAAAAAAAGACGATCCTAGATGAGTTCGTTTGATTCTCAAGAATGTATGTGATTTCAGGAAGGGGCTGGACAAAGAGTTCGTGACGCTGTCATCAGTGCGGGTCCAGCAATCGACGTCCTCACCAAAGCTAAGGGTTTAGTTGATGGCTCGAACTCGGACGAAGATTAGTAGATGAACAGCTATCTGTATACAATATGTATAGTATAGTTGTACATAATATACCTACCTACCTTTAACTTTTCATACCTACATTTGTATATTTTCAACATCATTCAGTTTTTTTTTGTTCACTTTTCTAGGTAATTTTTTGTCAAATTTGAGTCATTAGTTTATAGTACCGTTGGCCACAAAACCTGTTTTAGCTGAGCTTGTCCTGTTGAAACTTCGTACTACGCTAGATCAGCACAAAGTCGAAATGTCTTCATTGTCATACGGCCGACTGTACTAATTAGATCATGTCAGTATATTTGGGTTTACCAAATTTCTATGTTTTAATGTTTTTATTACATTTCTTGTTGAATAGATAAATTGTCAGCATTTTTTCTTCTTAACGCTACGAAGATGGCGATCTAAATTGACTCTGCCCAGAATTCAGCTACGTGTATGGCGTCATCACTAGCGTCCATCATGTCATTGTCATTATCATCAACATTGTCAGCACTGTTATTATTATTTTTTGTTCGGATGCTAAATATAGTTGTCATTAAATCTAGATAGATAATAATAATTATTATAATGATCACAATCTCATCATCCTGTTATTAGTTTATAAAACCAAGCATTTATAAAATAGCCTATTAGAAATAAATTATTTTTACTATAAATTGTATGAACTTATTTATTAGAGTGATTCCACTAATCCTCATTGACAATCCCATCAACAGTGATTTGTGAACTTTTCTTCCTCAAATCCCCCCCCCTACCCCCCGCCCTACTTTTTTACGTTTTACTTTTTATATTTACCCCTACTGCACCCTAATTGCGTAACGCGCTTTCAATCACAATTTGTATCATTTTGAAGGACATTGCTAATCCATTGCTTTATAGGTTCTAAAACTTGTCAGCTCAACTACGTAAATAACGCAATGAATGTTATTGAACTGTCAAAAAGAAACCTTTGCTACTGTTCACAATTCATCATCATCATCATCTTTCTCATGCTCTGATCATTTATTTGGGGTCGGTGCTTCATCTTATTCTTCCATATTTCTCTATTAGTCGTTATCTCGGTAGTCACCCCCTTTCTAACCATACCATCATTCACACAGTCCATCCATCGTTTCTTTGGTCTTCCCCTACACTCTTAGCTGAGGCCCTTTTGGCATTATAATCTTTGTTTTCTGTTTTAATTGTTTTAAGGTGTATTTATTTTGCTGTAATGCCGATAAACGCATTTTTATTTCTTTCTTAATATCATCGACATTCGTACTCAAAACTTTCCTCACATTTTCCTCATTCCCCCGTATCACATGTCTATACCATGACAACCGTTTTCCACGCAATTAGTGTGTAACGAAATTACCCCGCTGTTAATCTTCCGACTAAACTAGGCCTTTCACTTCTAGGGAATCAAAAAGTCAATTCAATAATCTCAAAACTATGTAATTGCACATACACAGGTAATCTTGAAATACTAATAATTATATCGTAACACTGTAAAGATTAGAGACTGTACTTAAATAAGGGGTGCTGCTCACTTGTTCGGCTCGGCATGATTCGGCACAGCCGAGTGGTGAAATCGAATAATGTTGTGTGTGTGTATCAGAAATGTGTGGTTATATTGAAGGGTGTGATGCAGACCATCCAACTGAATAACTCACTTTCTCCATGGGACCCGCATCGGTATTGCGAAAACATAATCAGCTGTCTTATACAAAACTTCAATACCTACTTGACCGGTCGAATGTAGTCACACGCAGTATGATATGTTCGGGAAAAGCCGCTCGCCTTAGCTCGAATTTTGGCGAACTGATCCGAACGTAAGGTGAAGAATGACGTTGTGAAGGCCGCAGGAATCCGCTGGATGTGGGAAGCACGGAACCGGTCAAAGTGGAGGTTCTTAAGGGAGGCCTATGTCCAGCAGTGGACGTCTTTCGGCTGAAATGATGACAATGATCTGAACATGATTCAGTGTCAGAACAGACTGCCGATCGACACGATCTGAATGAAAGCCAAATATGTGCAGTAATTACCTCGGCTCAGCTTTGTTGTTCAACAACTAAAAATATTAGTTCAGACAGTATTTCGGCTATAGCGGCCAATCTAAGCCCAAACTAGCCTTTGGCGCGGGAGATATTATAGTGCACAAGTGTGTGCGCAGACACAAGTGCATTCCCTCTTCCCTCACTCTCATGGTCCGATGGGATGCCGTCCCATCACGTCCCATCCGACACAACCGAAGAGAGATCAATAAAAACCAGCAACAACAAACACTGCGGAATCAAATGTGCCGACCCGAACACTAACAAGTGTATAGCACCACTAACTTTTATGGTTTTATTTTCTTGACAGGAAATAATACTAGTTAGATACGAACAAGTCGTGTGCAAAAAAATGTTACAATATACTTCAGTATTATTTTTACTACGTAAGTAACTTTTGTACTTACATTTCTTTGTTGGTAAGACCTTTTTAGTATGTAGGCTATGGTAATGGTAACCTGGTTTTTTTGCACTGGCAGGAAAACCGATCCACCACCATGTTTTTTTATACAATGTTTTTATTCTATCTCAAAAGTTAGTACCTAATTTGGTTACAAAAAGTAAGGCTAGGACGGAACACTAACATAACATCGCGCCTGTAATCGTAGAAGGGTTAGGCAGACCTATACTAACACCGCTCATTTATTATAATTTTAAAAATGAATGTTACAACATGCAAGTTACATAATTATGGTTTTTATTTTTTGTTTCCATGGTTATTATACATTTTAAATTATTTTTTTATTAAGTTATTTTTTCTAATTTAAATTGAATTGCATGTATTCTTATAATATTTGTTCCTAATCTGCATTCGAGATTTATTTGCCAAAAATGTAAACAAATATGAGTTTATCGAAAAATAACTTTAATTCCTACACAATAAAGTTCAGTTTACGCTACAACTTCAAACATTTTTATAACTTTTTCAATAGTGGTAGTTACTCTGAAATCAACTTAATTGTCATTAAAATAAAGTTTATATTTTTTTAACTTAAAATAACCTCAATTTAATTATTAATTTGATTAGACTGTACATCTACTAATGTTGTTAATGTTAATGTTTCATGCTGGATTATACCTACACCGTTAAATTTTGATCTTTTTAATCCTTAAAAGGGGTCATTGTACTCATCATTATAAACAACTTTTACTACGGGACCAACCCTGTAATCGTGAAAAAAAATCAGTTGATCCATAGATTTATGTTCGCATAACTCGACATAATGTATGGATCAACTAATTTTTTTGTCACCCATCCACGGAACAACCTCAACAAGCGTAGCTTAACCTGATCGATCGACCCGTGCGACTGTTATTACAACACACGTAAAATTACTGGTACTCAACTTCATCCGGTTACACTGGAAGCCGACCCCAACATGAAAAGGCTATGCAGATGATGATTCAGCAGAAATAAAAACATAAAAGCCTCCAGGCATAAAGGGCGTACCCGTTTATTAGTAGAGAAAACTAAAACATTCTGCTATAAAAGATGCGGTTGGCTGAACCGTTCATTAGGGCCTCAAAGACTCTAATTAATATTGTAAAAGGTACGAAGCACCTCAAACAACAAAGGGCATCCCAGAGCGAGGTCTAGGAACTCAATCCAGTTGAATATAACCTCTAAAACAATATATTAATTATTATTAATATAATATCCTACACTAACTAAAACTAAAGTATCGCGTCGAAATATTCCTCCGTATTGCTGTCGACTGGTAATGTACCTAAGAGACTCCCCAGTCTCTTGGGTACATTGCCAGGGCTAAATATTGCCATACAACGTGGCAATGACCCCTCAATGCCACGTTGTATGGCAATACTTAGCCCTTGGGTCACGGGAAGTGTCAACCAACTGTTTAGAGAGTACATTGAACAAACTCAAACTCAAAGGTCGAGGGTCGGTCAGTGAAGAAGATGAAGCTAGTTGCCCATTCCAAAGCGTAGTAGGTACCTATGGAGAAGAACGGGCAAGAAACTCCATTGATACTCTTTTAAATCACAATAATATGGTTACAAAGTATTGGTTACATCATTCATGATAAAATTATGCATGTGAGAACGATGCAGAACGTTAAAAGCGTCCGTAATGTAAAGATAAGAAAACAATTCAAATAATAGGGGTTAAAGTATGAAATTGCCGTTTCATTGTAATAGGTACTTCGAATGGACATAGAACCTTCATGGTTTGATATTTTTGAGTGAAACTTTTTTCACATGGTACCTATGAAGTTCTTCTTTTAAAAAATGTGCAACATTCGATTATCGACTTTCAGTTGTTTTTTTTATTAAGCTTAGACAAGAAAGATGGATACTTCGAAAATTCGAGTTAATTTTGAATACGAGTTCCGACGCGGAACTAACGCGGCAGAAACAGCTCGCAATATCAATGTTGCGTTTGGAGAGGGCACTGCTAATGAACGCACCGTGCGATTTTGGATTAAACGCTTTCGTGATGGAAAAGCAAAGCTTACCAATAAAAAGGTAATGGTAACTGTTTGGTGGTTTCAGCATGGTGTTATTCACTATAGCTTTCTCCGATCTGGTCAAGCAATAACGGTAGATGTCTACTGTGCCGAAGTCCGAACAATGATATCAAAACTAGCAGTGAAACTGCCCCGACTCATGAATCGTCTTCACCATTATTGCTCCATGATAACGCGAGACCTCATACAGCACGAGAATCCGTTTTAACTCTACAGGAACTGCAATTAGAAACCATTCGTCACGCTCCGTATTCGCCAGACCTTGCTCCAACGGACTACCATTTTTTTCGTGATTTGGACAATTTTCTACGTGATAAAAAGGTTTCTCCTCAGGAGGCAGTACAAAATGCTTTCACACAGTTTGTCGAATCTAGATCACGAGAGTTCTATCGCAAAGGCATAAATGACCTTCCGATTAGATGGCAGCAATGTATAGATAATAATGGTAATTATTTTGATTAAATAAATATGTTAAATTTAAAAAAAAAACGAATTTCTATTTTTGGATGGATGTTTGTTACTCTTTCACGCAAAAACTACTGAACGGATTTAGATGAAATTTGGCACACAGATGGTTTATAACCAGGATTACCATATAGGATACTTTTTATCCCGATATTCCTACGGGATCGAAACTTATGCGGTTGAAACCGCGGGGCACAGCTACTAGAAACATAACTGGCAAAATGTGAGTGTACAGTTTAAGGACACCAATGCCTAACCCTTCGGGGATTACTGGCGTGATGTTATGTATGTAATCCACTGCTGGACATCGACCTCCATCACCACAATAATCGGTCCTGTGCCTCCCGCATCCAGCGAATTCTCGCGACCTTTGTTTGGGTCACCGGTTCACCTGTCCCCATCGGTCTTCAGTTCAGCGAGCAATGTGTTCCACTGCATACTGCATTCTTCACGGTCAAATTCAATTACATAAAATCATGCCGGTAAATCCTCGAAGGGTTAGGCAGTGGTGTCCCTACAGTACACTTACATTTCACCAGTTAGGTTTCCAAGCACATAGGGGGCGGGTTTGGATTAGTGCTTAAGTCTCTCTGTCACATGGGATTTCAACGTTATGGGTGAAATGTAGATGACCACACCTCTACCTAACCCTTCGGAAAATAGTTAAAGGGATGACGTTATTAATTATATTTTTAGGATTAAAACTACATAACTAGATTTACTTCGTGGATCCAAACTGGCAGGAAACAACTACGCATAGCAGGCCCATAATAGGATGGCGGGATAGGCCGAACTCCTTCCTGAAGGATTGGACCACAATCGCAGTAGACCAGGAAAAGAGGGAAGGGAGGCCATTGTTCTGCAGTGGGACAATACAGGCTTATAATAAATATTCATATATACTAGATTCTATGCTTCAGCCTTAGGCATGAGGCAAGTAATGTTCAGGACATTTTTTTATCTCATGGCAGTGGCTATAATTCTCACAGTGAGGAGGCTTGTACCCCAGCAGTAGGAACATTATAAGCTGATTATCCATTGACTTAGTGACCTAGGCGTTCTGATCAACCTATCATGATTATCTGTTCAAGCAGGTTGCGCCATGACTTGCAAGTTCTATTCCTGTATTGCAAACAAATATTCGTATTGTAGCGGTATCTACAACGCCACATGCGAACAACGCGTCATACTGACGTCACGCAAATCCTGCATCTCGCAAGCAGAGTTTACCGCGCAATTAGCATACATACAAACTTCCCGTCATCAGTCATTGGGCAATTCCCCGCCGGACACAACACCCGTCTGGTCGGAGGATCCTCCCTTTTCTATGGAAGATGAATGAACTTTACACCCTGTTCCTCATACCTCCAAAGTATTATCTAAATTCCAGATAAATGTTAGTAGGTATAGTAATTGTTATGAGTGAGTTTGTTTAAAGATGTGTGGGTATGTGTAAGAGTATGATTTATAATTTGCATTTAAAAACAGACATAAGATTAGAAAATAATTTATTATTACAGGATTTTATGTACAGATATTAAAATTAACTTATAGATAATTCTTAACTAAGAATACTATTGCAGAAGTTTATCCTAAAGCTTTGGCGTCTCCTAGGACTTGGATGGCTGGTCCAGCTTTGATGAGGCCATCTCTGATGTTGCGGCCAACTTTCTCCTGGAAAAGAAATAAAAAGAAGATATAAGTTAAAGTCTGGAAGCTGTTACTGGTCCATTGCTTATGAAAGGCTATTTTGAATGGCTCTGACGTCATTACTATGACTGATTATCTTCACTTCAAGTTTAAATTTAGATGACACAAACTGAGAGTTAGACAAGGAGAATAAACTGTTGATTGTATGCCGTATTTGGTTAATTAAAGTTGAGGACTTTCATGGCTTTAATTTCGATCTCCAAATGCACTGAATTTAATGGACTTGGGTTTAATTCCCATCAAACCCAACACCTGATGTTTATTAACTACACAACCACTGAATTAAAGAAGACGTGACATTTTACTACCATGCACCTTCTTTAGGAGAAAACATCTGTTTACATTGTTCGAAAAATTAGGCTTACTGGAGACCAGACAAAAATCAAATAGACATAATCATAAAACTTACAAATTTCTTGAACAACTTCCACCGGGGCTCAGGCGCCGCCGACACAGCGCACAGTGCAACCAAACAAGCGAACACGAACAACAATATGCGAGAGAAATTCATTTTTACAATTATTATTTTAATTCAAATTATTACTTTATTGAATGCACGAAGACTTCTTCAAGTTGAATGATGTTCCAGTTTCAAAACTCTCGGTTTATATACTACTAAACTGACCAAGATATTGTTTGCTGTCAATAAACTCGAAACCATACAACCATAGAGTTTATTGTGTTGACCAAGAGATTATTTTATTATGACAGATGTTTTCCGGTGTGTTAATATCAGTTTGTGTTGATAACTGTCCGCGACCCCGGCGGCCCCAGTGTGTTATCTCCAGGGAACTCCCGATTCTGTGAGCTTAATGAAGTCCCACACAGTTATCTGGAAGCTATAGGATTGGAAAATTATGTTTCTTATTCCATAAGTATACCTATGTATTGGCGATGTCTTTTACTGTTCCGTAGCTGTCCCTCTGCAAATCGAAGTCCTCGTTTGATGTAATTAACAATAGTAAGTATAATTAACCGCGTTGCTTAATGCAAGTTGGCGAATTTAAAATTTTAATAAAATTGTTGCTTCCGTACGATGTTTTTATCTACTGATATCAAGTGATGGCTCAGTAAAAAGTACTTAAAAAATTGACAAAATTACAGTCAGTCAATTAATAACAAGTTAATCACAAATTATTATTAATAATTTAATTAATTAATTATTTAAATTAATTAATTAATTGTACATAAGTCACATACCCTCGTGCAAGCAGATTTATATTATTCATCTCTGGGCTATCACGATGTTATTAAAATAAATCACAGTAAGCCTATAATCTTCCCACTTCTGGGACACAGGCATCTTCTCTGGGAGAGGGAGTGGGACGTAATCCACCACACTGGCTCAGTGCGGGTTTGTAGGCGTCTACGGTATTTGTGATTTCAGGACATGCCAGTTTCCTCATGATTCTTCACATTTTTGAGAGCAGTGGTGCTGAAATAGAATACAATAAGTAAAGTGCCATACATAGTGAAGTCATACCGACTTCCGAAATTATTGGAAGTCACTTGTTTTTTTTTTTTTTTTGTAAAAAAGATTTTAGTCTTTAGCTTTTTAGTTGTACTGCTGACCCCACCACAAATTCATGTTAATTTTTTTTTGTAAAAAAGTTTTTTTTTAATGTATTAAAAATCGTGCGGAAGCAAGAACTAAACCGTAAATTTAAATCGCCAACTACGAAGCAAGATAGTAAATTATTTATACTATTGTTGATTCCGCATTTTCGTATTTTGACACCGACTTGCGAAATTAAAGTTATACACTTTTAGTGATTTTTTTTTTACAGGTTTCGTCTCGTACCTACCTATCCCACACAAATTAGCATACCACTACTTGTTATTTATACAACAATGGTTGAAAGCTACGTCATAAACATACACAAAGTGGATTAAATACGTATTATTGAAGTTTACTCAAAAACTTCTAAAGCAGACCTCATAAAATGTATAAATGGAAAAAAACTACGCGCGAGGTCCGTCTACCAAAATGAAAAAAATATTTTCAAAAACGGTCTATAATTATTTATGAAAATACCGATGACAATAATGTAAAAAAAAAATACACCCGGATGTAAAAAGTCGCTTAACATCAAGCAGGGATCGAAATTAAAGTTATTTTTCTTTATGAAATGTTAGAAGAAAAAATTCTTCTATTTTTTAAGCACTTTTACTGAGCCGTTAGTGTTTCAGTGTGTTATGATAGTTGCATGACATGAGGCCTTTGACTGAGGGAAATCTATGGAACGGTAAAAAGCATGACCACTACGTACTTGGAATTACAAAATGAATAGGCCCATCCTTTCACTTCCACAAAATGTGTGGGCCTTCAAGAAGGTCACAGAATCGGGAGTTCCCTGGACTTAACACACTGTGGCCGCCGGGCCCGCGAACCGTTATCAATATAACCTGCCATTAACTCACCGGAAAACATCTGTCAAAACAAAATAATTTCTTAGTCAACACAATAAAGTCTATGTTTGTATGATTTGGAGCAAACAGTATCTTGGTCAGTTAAGTAATATAAAACGAGAGTTTTAAAACTGGGAACATCATTCAGCTCGAAGAAGTCTTCGTGAATTCAAATAAAATAATAATTTGAATTAAAAATAATAATTGTAAAAATGAATTTCTCTCGCATATTGTTGTTCGTGTTCGCTTGTTTGGTTGCACTGTGCGCTGTGTCGGCGGCGCCTGAGCCCCGGTGGAAGTTGTTCAAGAAATTTGTAAGTGTTTTAAATATTTTCTTTATTTTTTATTCTTCAGTAGTCCCACTAGTACTGTGTAATTATCCCAGACAAGGTGTACAGACGCCAGCAGGTCAAGCTGCCCGAAACTGTGAAATTTTCCCAGTCAACCTTTTACCTAAATGCTTTAGCGATAAAGTTGAAAATCTATTAAACCTTGACAGATTGTTGTATATTGATGTGCTAGCGTCTGTACATAATTATTGTTACTTTGATATAGTGGTTGCACTTTTTGCAAGTGTAGCTACTGAATATGCAGTTTTGGGTTCGATTCCCAGACCAGGCATAACGCAATAGTCAGTTTTTACAGTAGTTTTGAATACGCAAATCGTCTTAATTATTAAATTGACAGTTTTAATTAGTTAACTTTATCCAGTCCTGCCATCTCCAGGAGGAGATGGCGGAATGAACTTAACTTTTTTCTCAAAGATTTGCCACAGACAGTAGCTAGGGACAAGTGAAGGAAGGAGAGAAGGTAAGCCTTTGCCCTACAGTAGGACGCAAACGGCTAAAATTAATAATCGCCAGTTGGTTCAATAGCCAGTTATTGATACGATAACTTAGCTTACTCATTATTTTTCTGTTCGTATCCCAATTTTGTTCGGGGTTAGCGCAACATGTATTTTTCTTTCATACTCTTGCTGACGGCACGGTTGGCGCAGTGGTTAGGCGATTGACTGCTGCGCTGCGTGTCGCGGGTTTGATTCCCGCACGGAACAAATATTTGAATGGCTTAATTAAGTAGTTGTTCCGGGTCTGGCTGTTTGTGTATGTGAGTTTAAATGTTTGTAAACGCACCCACGATACAGGAGAAAACCATAGTGTGGAGAAAAGTTTAAAAAATAAATAAAAATAAATACCAGTATGTTACTAATAGCCGTCATCTATTAGCCGTCATCTCGGTAGTCAACCCCTTTCTAACCATATTATCACCATTCACACAGTCCATCCATCGTGTCTTTCAACATCGATAACTTAGCTCACTATCCTACTAATATTATAAACGCGAAAGTTTGTTTGGATGAATGGATGGATGTTTGTTACTCTTTCACGCCAAAACTACTGAACGGATTTGGATGAAAGGCACACAGATGATTTATGACCAGGATTAACATATAGGATGCTATTTATCCCGATATTCCCACGGGATCGAAACTTATGCGAGTGAAACCGCGGCGCGCAGCTAGTTCAAAATAAACGAAAGATAAGAAAGAAAGAAAGAAAGAAAGAAAATGCATTTATTTGCGGCAAACATGACGCATGAAAAAAGGACGAAGATGAATTGCCAAGCGCAATTCCTTTAAAAACGATACCAGAAACGGTAAACCGCTATCTATGAAGGTCATTGTCCTTCGTTACCTTGCTCCGCAATGTAGTTATACCTACTTAAGTGGAACTACTTTTTCAGCCACTCAAAATATGAGGCCTTTTTCAGGCGCTGCCCCTTACAAATAATGAATGAGTGGTACTGAAAATTTGGCTGATATTATTTCCATCTTTTTTCAGGAGAGAGTGGGCCAAAACATCAGGGATGGCCTAATCAAGGCTGGACCAGCGATCGAAGTCCTAGGACAAGCCAAAGCTTTAGGATAAGCTTTTGTAGCAGTATTATTTATAATAATAAAATATAGAAGGATTGATGCCCTCCCTCCCTTTCACAGAAAGGAGGTCCCAGCAGTGGGAACATTATAGGCTGATTATGTATTAGGATTAACTATTTAATTATTTAATTGCTGCTGTGAAAATAAATTATTTTTTAAGTTATTTCTGTTTTTGCTTACTTCCACCCAAATTCTTTGTATTTCAATTTGTCAAAGTATCTTATGAAAATGCTCAAAGTTATACCCCAGAATCTCCAAGTAATTGTATAATGTAAGTTTTTAGAAGAGTAAACTAGGTGTCAAGGCCATTGATTTTGTTATTTCTTAATTTTTGACTGACGAAAAATACGGAGCAGGTTGTCAAGTCGACGAGTATATTTTTTATTTTTTATTTTTTTTTATATATTTTTTTTTTATGTATGTTCACGCATAACTTTTTACAGAGTAGTCCGATTTTGGTAATTCTTTTTTTATTGGAAAGGGTATACCCCAAAGTTGGTCCCAAATAAATAAAAATAAATTTGGAAAGAAAGATCCAACCCAAAATAGGGGTGATTTATTGTTCACTCACAGATTTTAATGCTGAGTCGGCGCCAAACAATCAATAAACAAAGATCACTAAATTGCCTTAAATTTAAACGGCGCCGACTTAAAATTATTTAGGTATACTTACATTAGTTTAAGAACTTAGTTATTAAGGTTAAATAAAAAAGGTTTATTATTTTTTGGTTTTCAGTTTTTTCGGCGGTTTAATTTTTTTGTTAAAAAGTTTTTATTTTTGAAGAGTTTGTGGCTATAATCTAATATTTGTTTGCCAAAGGGCAGGCATATGTGGCACTGTAAAGTTGACATAAACATATCTTATTCTTAAAGGATTATGTATGATCGATCGCAATTTTAAGAACGTTCACAGTCTGATCGCAGTCTCAATCTGTCAAAAATACCACTAATTTCCCAACATTTTTGAAAAGTTGTATGCATTTGTTTGTCACCAAGATGACACTGCGACTAGATTTTGAACGTTTTAAATTACGAGAATTGGCCTTCTGGTATTTTGTGCAGACTATGGCGCTTAGATATTAAACATTTGTGTATACATTAATTATGAAGTATCTTCGGCATTATTTTTTATGAGAACCAATTCACTAATCATTGCACAACCTAACCAATCAATCAATCAACTGAGCCTATCGCAGTCCACTTCCCGACATAGGGCTGTCCCATGCTGCGCCACAACATCGCCGCGTTCCGCGTCCAGTCTGACAACCTAAAAAAGAAAAAAAAAAAAGAAAAAACACAAAATAAATACTTTTTCTTTCCTTCTTTCTATCTAACGTGCTATCAACTAACAAAGCTAAGATATACTTAAAAATAGAGCGTTAAACTGCAAGACATGTGCCAACATGGTCTTGTGATGGTCTTCCTACTGAATGCAGCAGGACATGCCTGTCGATTACGCTTAACAATCTTCGATCATTGATTTTATTCAGCCAATCCACTTCTGGACATAGGCCTCCCCCAAACAAACTCCCTGAACATTATTTAGTATTAGAAAAAAAAAAACGATGATAAATAACTTAAAAAATTGTATGGTACTTTAGGAACAATAATATAGCAGGTCGTATTATACATACATTAATAAATACTTTGGCACTGCGTTTTACATAAATAACACTATACCAAAAATAAAAATACTTTGATAAGAGTAATGTTGACAGGCCTGTTGGTCTAGTGGTTAGTGACCCTGACTGCTATGCCGGAGGTCGTGGGTTCGATTCCCACCCAGGACAAATGTTTGTGTAATGAGCACGATCATTTTTTCTGTGTCTGGGTGTAATTTATCTATAATATTTATATATTTAGAAATATATAAGTATGTTTATTAGTTGTCTAGTACCCATAACACAAGCTCTGCTTAGCTTGGGACTAGAAGGCGTTGTGTGATAGTTGTGGAATATTTATTATTTTATTTATTTTTAATGTGATTAAAAACTATTTTCCTAAGGCTTTAGCTTCACCCAGGACAGCAACCGCTGGGTCCAGCCTTGACGATACCATCCCTGATGGTTTAGCCCACTCACTCCTGAAAAAAGAAATACAAACATATAAGCAAATTTTATAATAAAAGGGAATGAAGGATATGGGGTTCGATTCCCAGGCCCGGTTCGTGTGAATTTTAACAAATATATTATCAGCTATAGAACAGTATACAGTTTGGTTGTTTTATTCAGACCTTCAACCCTACTAGTATACACATAAGGTCAACATTTAAGTACTGAGTACCATATGACACCAGGTGTTCGCTATTTAACACCGCCTCATTCAAAATGATCATCTATGTGCTGTCTCACTGATGAATCAGCTATGAATCTAATAGCTGTTTATCAAGAAGACTAGTCTTTAAAAATAAATATTTAGTAGGTTGTTTCAGATCAGCTGTGTTTGTTGATACTTGAACTTAATAGCGATAACCTATGTCTGATGATGCAACGATAATCCGATAATGCGTGTGTAAATGAAATGCAGAATTCATATCAGTTTATCACAGTCATGTTTCGTTGTAGTTACCTATATTTATTATTATAATGTTTAGGGTTCCGTAGTCAACAAGGAACCCTTATAGTTTCGCCATGTCGTCTGTCTGTCTGTCTGTCTGTCCGCGGTTTAGCTCAAAAACTATTGGTACTAGAAAGTTGTAATTTGGCATGAGTATAAATGTTAATGACGCCGAAAAAATGATAAAATAAAATTTAAAAAAAAAACAATTATTTAGGGTACCTCCCCTACATCTAAAGTGGGCATGATAAATTTTTTTTCGTCCTTCCCATAATGTGGGATATCGTTGGATTGGTCTTTCAAAAATATTAGGGGTTTGGGAAGACCGTTTTTTGATTAAGTAAACCGTTCTTGATTTATCAAGCTTTAAAGTACCAATTTTCGGATCAGGTGAGGATTTGTATAGGAAGTCAAATTAGGTAGGTAGTCATGTTTGGCTTTTATTTAGAGCATGGTACAAAACTATCAGTCAGATATCGATCGAATACGACCCCCACTTGGCTGTTATAAAAACTACGGAACCCTACACTGCGCGTGGCCCGACACGCACTTGACCGGTTTTTAAGCACAATCAGCCTATGTATGATGTTCCAACTGTTGGGACACAGGCCTCCTCTCAGTGAGAGGGAGTAGGACGTAATCCACCTCGCGGGCCCAGTGCGAGTTGGTAGATGTCACCTGACTTGGATTTTTTTGGTTCTAGGATAATTATGCAGGTTACCTCACAATGTTTTCCTTCGCCATTTTGAGAGCAGTGGTGATGAAATAATTTACACAAAGTAAAGCGCCTGTCTGGGTTTGAACCTGCGACTTGTAACTCGTAAGTCGCCACTGGGCCACCATTCCTCCATAATTATTTATTATTAGCCATTAATGTCCCACTGCTGAGCAAAGGCCTTCCCTGGTCTCTTGCTTGGCCTCTGTCCAGAGCTGCTAACGAGCAATCTTTATTAAAGAAGCCCAGCTCATCCCGCCATCTCCGTCTGGGCCTGCCGCGATGTCATTTGTCATTGAGCGGGACCCACTGGGTTTGATCCATTGATCATCTGGTATGCGACAGATGTGTCCAGCCGTTTTCCGAGTGACATCAGAAGGCCAATTCCCTTAATTTAAAACGTTCAAAATCTAGTCGCAGTCTCATCTCGGCGACAAACAAATGTCAAAACTTGTCAAAATGTAGGAAAATTAGACGTATTTTTGACAGATTGAGACTGAGATCAGACTGTGAACGTTCTTAAAATTACGAGAATTGCCCCTCAGTTATTTTAGTGATGAAACGGATTGATGTATTCTTTACCCGGTCAACAAGTTTAAGACCCAGAATAATCCGTTCAATAGCTCTCTGGCGAACCTTGAGCGTGGAGAGTCGAGTTACCTATATCATTGATGACTCATGAGTTTCTGTTCACGTCGTTTGTAAGATTATACACGGTACTTAAGTGCGGTTGTTGAGTGATCGGCTACTGGTTCAATTCCTACAAGGAATATTTGAGTAGCTCATTGATAGCTTACCTAAGTTATCTGGACTTATAGTTAGTCATCATATGCCTAGCTTTTAACCAACCATATTGGGGTTGGCTTCCGGTCAGACTGGATAGACAAAAATAGGCTAGTATTATTATAAGTAATTCTAAAGCATAAGTATAATCAGCCTATATTGTTCCCACTGCTGGGACACAGGTCTCCTTTTTGTGAGAGGGAGTGGGCTGTAATTCACCACGCGGGCCCAGTGCAGATTGGTAATGTCACATATCTTCGAATTTATGGTTTTAGAATATCTCGGTTTCCTTATAATGTTTTCCTTAACCGTTTTGAGAGCAGTGATGGAATAACTTACACAAAGTAAATCGCTTGCTTAAGTTCGAACTTACGACCTACAACTCCTAAGGCGAGGACGTTATCATTGGGCCATCACACTGTGATTCTATAAATGTACTAAATTCCTTTAACACTCCACATCCCCGGAGCAGAAAACAATTTCCTGATGTGGGGGAACACAAAACGAAAAACAACAAGTACATTATACAGCAATTAGAAACTTTTAGACCAGATAAGTTAACTACAATAAAAAAAAAAAATATATATTTTATTTCACATAAACCCAGAAGCTAGGTGCACGGTTCCAATTGGCAGTTTCCTAAGGAGAATAGCCGGCAAGAAACTCCACAGCTACGTTTTTAATAATAATAGGGTAGTTGCCTGGGTAAAAAAATAATTATTATATTTAGTCCGTCAGTTAGATTATCGAAAAATAATGGACACGTATTTTTTCTTAAAAAATGACAAAGATAAAGCGCGTCAAAATTTGGGAGTGGAGGTCGTGACGTCACGCGGAACTTTAACGGGCGATATCTTCATAATTTTTTACAAATGATGAAGATATGGGTGGCTCTTACCTTGGCCAGAGGCTAAGCATTGCCATACAACGTGGCAATGCCGCCAGTGCCTTGGGTACCTACATTACCTGTCGACAGCGATGTGGATGAATTTTAGACGCTATATTTTAGTTTGTAAATAGTTTTAGTTAATTTAGGATGTTATTTTGTTATTTTAGTGTTATCTTGTAAATAAAATTGAAACTGACATCTAAAAAAAAAAAATTTTAAATAAAATTGTCAAAAGAAAAAATACGGGTTCAATATTTTTTGATAATCTAACTGACGGACTAATTAGATTTTTTTAGTAAAATAGCCTATTGGCCTTTACAATGTTTTTAAATTGCAGTATTAATAGGCATGAGCAGACTGCGTAGACCTGTCAACAAGTACCAGGTACTTAATAAAATAAAAAATTGTCTACAAATCTACAATCTACAAGGCATATAGGCTCGGAGTTTGGAAGTTGGTGGTTTAATACTCCCGTGCCTCGGAAAGCACGTAAAGCTGTTGGTCCTGCTACTAATCTCTTCCCGGTCGTGTCGGATTGCCATCCCATCGGATTATGAGGGTAAAGGAACAGAGAGTGCACCTGTGTTTGCGCACACACTTGTGCACTATAATATCTCCTGCGTAACTGGCTAGTCTTTGTCTCCGTTGAGATTGGCCACCGTGACCGAAATCCCTCGGGAGGCTGTTATGTTATTATTATACAGGTATGTCAATATTACTTTGGACACTTTCCTTATACTTATAATTTTATTTTACTTTTGTAGCTCTAGACGTGAAGACCTGTAATTGGCTGTCAGATTATCATACTGTTATTTATCACTATTGTATTTAGCTGTAAGTCTTCCAAAGTCCTTAAATAAATAAATAAAACTGTGCTGTGATATGAACATGTTGAAGCTATGCACTCCTACCTGATAATGTACCCGGAATTATGCTGCGGTCATCCTCTAAATTAACACTAAACGTTACTCATACAAATGAAATAAAGACAACAGTTTAGTGCTATGCAAGGGTATTTTTAATAGCAGTGGTGGCCCAGTCACGGTTACGACTTACGAATTGTGGTTCGGTTCGAACCCAGACAGGCGCTTTACTTTGTGTAAATTATTTCATCACCGCTGCTGTCAGAACGGTGAAGGAAAACGTCGTCAGCAAACCAGCATACCCTAGAATATTTGAAGGCATGGGACATCTACCAACCCGCACTGGAACACCGCCTGTGTTCCAGCAGTGAGGAACATTATAGGCTGATTATGGTTAGTCTTAATGATATTTTTGAGGAAGTGTACACAGACAAAATAATTATTTAAATTATGAGCCAATTATATTGATATTAGATAATAATATTATAAATTATTTTTATATTATTTTGTCGTAAGTATAATATAAATAGTATTCATTCCGAATTAATAATATTTTCAGCTATTTAATAATATAGTAATAACATGTGTGATAATTAGTTGTCAAAACCTTAGTGTAGTTCACAACCAATTACCGTGGTATTGGGACTTCCCTGGGATCAAAACACAAGCGTGATTTATCAACGCAAACTATTACAAACTAACAGTTGCGGTCAGAAAAATAGCTTACAAAATTAATATTAATAAAACTACAGGTAAAATTAGCGTGGTATTGCATTTTACAGCAGCAATTTGTATCTTGGTCATTTTATTAGTATTAAAACCAGATTTCAGGAAGCGGAGCATCATTCAAATCATATTTTTGAACGGGCAGCGTTCGTATTTCGTACATTAATTGAATTAAATATCTTAATTTCATTGTAATAATAATAATTGTAAAAATGAATTTCTCTCGCATATTGGTATTCGTGTTCGCGTGTTTGGTTGCACTGTGCGCTGTGTCGGTGGCGCCTGAGCCCAGGTGGAAGGGCTTCAAGAAACTTGTAAGTGGTTTTACTTTTTGTTTCTTAAATAAAAATAGAAAATGGGGCCTGTTAAGTTAACTATATATAAATAACAGAGGGCTATGGAACGGAGTATTCTAGATATCAAACTAACAGACCGGGTTAGGAACACGACCATTCATTCCATAACAAAAATAACTCATGTCACTTGGAAAGCTGCTACGCTGAAGTGGAATTGGGCTGGACACATCTGCCGCATGTCAGACGGCCAATAGGCCAAACTTACGACCCAATGGGTCCCTCTTGATGGCAAGCGACATCGCGGCAGGCCCAGATGGAGATGGCAGGATGAACTGGACTCCTTCAACAAGAACTGGTCCTTAACAGCTTTAAACAGACAGAAGTGGAAAGAGAGTAGGGAGGCCTTTCCACTGGGACATCACAGGATTTTAATAATAATAAATAACATTAGAATAGAAAAGGCTTAAAAGTGATAAGTTGCAAAATAATATTTGGTTGTACATACATTCCATCATTTGGCTTTCAAAACTTAGTACCTACTTATAACAAATATCAATTTGGTAACTCTAACTACACAATAGGCTATTTTCCTAAATAAAATCTAATTAGTTCGTCAGTTAGATTATCCAAAAATATTGAACCCGTATTTTTTTCTTTTGTCAATTATATAAAAAATGATGAAGATATCGCCCGTTAAATTTCCGCGTGACGTCACTTGCTTGCGACATTTTTGCAAGCAAGTGACGACACGACCCCCCACTCTCAAATTTTGACGCGCTTTATCTTTGTCATTTTTTGTTAGATTGACAAAAGAAAAAATACGTGTCCATTATTTTTCGATAATCTAACTGACAGACTAAATATAATAATTATTTTGTTACCCAGGCAACTACCCTATTTTTGGTACTTATATTAAAATTATTCATTTTAATTATATCTTATAAACTTGTCTCTGTCAAACAATAAAATCAAACTACTGCATTGCATTCTCCCAAGGCTTAAAAACTTTTTTGATTTTATTATGAGTATTTGAAAATTACATTTACCATTCTCCAAAATTGGATCAGCGGGCAGTAATTAGGGCGTTTAGGATGCTGTTGTGCATCCCAGAACCATGATGAGTTAGTCTTTTTATCCAACTATTTCAAGTCATGTACTTATTCTGTAAAAATCTCACCATGAATACTTAAAAGAAAGAAAATACATTTATTTAGCATAGACTAAAATACACACATTACACCAGAAAAAAACAGAAAAATATAGATCAAATAAAACGTGTAAAGTCCGATGTGAGAAATTAGCAGGAAAGTAAAGCAAAGAGGTCAGCAAAAATGCCAGACAGCTAAGTAGTGCCTTCGCTGGTTTTCAACTGGACCTGATGTGAGGTGACTGATGTAAATCCCTAGTATCAGTAGTGTCAATCCCCAGCATCAGATGGAATGACAGCTCCCTTCACCCAAGTTCCCGCGGTGACAGTTTCACAGAATAGACCGGCTGTTCTTTTACTACTGAAACTATTATCTCAATACTTATCAAATTCTTGTTTTCAGGAAAAACTGGGCCGTCGTATTCGAGATGGTGCCATCAAAGCTGCACCAGCAGTCGCAGTACTTGGTCAAGTCGCCATTATTGGAAAATAATTTATCCATTGTCATTTATTTATTGACTAGCTACTTCACGCGACTTTGCCCGCGTGGTAGTCAAGTATCCTACCCTGAAAGAATTTCTGAAATCGGATCAGTACTTCTAGAGTTTACATTGAATATCTCTGATTTTGCTAAATCACAGTGACCTTTATTTTCGTTGCTATAGGGTTGCTATTAGGTTGTAGCTGTCAGAGGACTGTAACTACCACACTTTTTGGTAAACAAAATGTCAATATTATCTAATTATTTACCTACTAAAGTTATTATTAGAATTGTATTGTAATTTATTTTCGTATTATTTTTAAAATACTGATTGTTTATCTGTTTCATAATTGACGAAAAGTGGGTGTACTATACATAGGTACACTTCTGCCTAGCCTCTCGGGGCACACAGGCGTCATGTTATGTTATGTGATTGTGTATTGTGAACTGCGTTGTATTTTGTGTAAATATATCAATTAATTCTAATTAGTAGTATTTATTTATTCATTTACCAACAACAGTCATAGATTTACCTGTACTTATCCGTAGTTAAACTCAACCAATTGTTAAAAATAGTAACTATTGGTTAATTTTTTCCAAAATGTGTTTTTGATAAATTTTTTGGTTATCTAATGATAATTATAATATCATTGCTAATGGTCATTAAATTTAGGAAAAAAAAAAGTTATTAAAAAAAATATATATATAATGTTATTCAAACAATATTATAATTCCGAAAAGCAGAGGACAGGATGCTGTGGCGCAGCATGAGAAAGGCCTATGCCCCGGAGTAGACTGCAATAAGCCGGATTGATTCAATTGCGTAAGAATTTTAACTGAACAGAGTTTGTTTACAATTTTATTAGGTACATTTGGAACAGACTTTAATATCATCTGGTTACAATTAAATACCTAAAGGGTAATTATTTAAGATAGTGTTGTCATGTTACGTTGCTTTGTAAATGCCCTTGACACCTGAATCAGCGAAATGAGCGAACGCTGAATTGGAATGTCATTCAAATTATATTTTAATCAATCAGTGAAATTGCTATCAAACACAATATTATTCGGAAACTGGCTCGTGTTTAAATGTCGGTACCTATCACATCTGCGGAGTTTCGCTAGGTAATTTTAAATGTCGGTACCTATCACATCTGCGGAGTTTCGCTAGGTAATTTAATTTGACCCTCTACCTATACAGGGTTATTGGTAAAAACATTAACCACCTCTCAGGACTATATTACTAACATCATAAACAACAACTTTTGTTCTATGATTTTTATTAATTCATCAGATTTTAATTCATCAAACTTTCATACAAAAATAAAAATATTTCAATTGAACCAATTGAAATATTCGATTTTCTGTTACGAACTTTACGCGAAGCAAAAGAAAGCGCTAGTTAGGTAAACAAACTACCGTGTCTAGTACAAAATTCAGCGGAGAATGCTAGATAAAACAAGGAAATCTTAAAGGTTTGTTTTTGGTAAATGGATTATGTTTGGTAAAAAGTCATAGAACAAAAGTAGTTGTTTATGATGTTAGTAATAAATTCCTAAGAGGTTGTTAATGTTTTACCAATAACCCTTTAAATTATAAAATTAAAATTAAAACTGAAATCATGTAAAAATATCTACAAAATACTCGTAAGTTCTTTAAATTGTGAGTACTACTTGAATAGAGGCGGTGAAATAGATTTACCATTATTATTATTCGAATGTAGAAGTTCTGCTGATTTGAAGACTAAGGCTGACAGGGTGTCATCTCCGCTGTGGAGGTTGCTTATTAAATCAGTCATCCTACTTCTTACTTATATATAATATAATATATATAGGTATAATAATATTATAAACATGAAAGTTTGTATGGATGGATGAATGGATGGATTGGATATTTGTTACTCTTTCGCGTAAAAACTACTGAACGGATTGGGATGAAATTTGGCACACAGATGGTTTATAACCAGGATTAACATATAGAATACTTTTTATCCCGATATTTTCACTGGATCGAAACGTATGTGGGTGAGACCGTGGGGCGCAGCTTTTTTAATTACAATTAACATTTTAATTTTGATTCTAATTTACATTTTAATCTACATTTTTATTTTCGTTTGTGTAATATTGTTATTTCAAATGTACCTAACTATGGAGCCTTGATATCTGAATTAAAATATTTTATTTATTTATTAACTAATGGGGCCACTAAACGCACGACACCATCACGGCAGGCTAAGACGAAGATGGCGGGACGAGCTTGACTCCTACCGTAGGGACTGGCCGGCACTCGCAAAAGACAGAATTGTGTGGAAAAGGGAGAGGGCGGCCTTTGCCCAGCAGGGGGACAATACAGGCTAGTTAGATAAAAGTAATGGGTAAGAAAACTTAAACACAAAAGTAAGTTCGTATAAATATTTATTTTATGGCAGACTTGAGTATTAAGTATAACTTATAAATAATTCTTAATTAACTATTACTATCACAGAAGTTTATCCTAAGGCTTTAGCTTCACCCAACACGGCTATCGCTGGGCCAGCCTTGATGACGCCATCCCTGATGTTACGGCCCATTTTCTCCTGGAAAAATAAAAAAAACAATGGTTAGTTTACTATGAAATGGTTCGGTATAAGGTATGGCAAAATGAGCTGTATATGAACAGCTTTTCAGGATGGGGTGAAACGATTAGAAGAAGTGTAGCTGGAAGTTCTATTTTGGGGCTTTGTACAGTAAACCCTTTTTAACTTAAATTTTAATAGTGTTTACAGGTAATATAGCTATAAAAGTATTTCGAGGACCCCTCTGCTAAATGCCTGATTTACACGGTGCGATTTTTAAATTTTTTTGTTATAAAAAATGTTGCTCCCCCACACTAGGAATTTCTCCTGTATCGTGGGTGCGTTTACAAACATTTAAACTCACATACACAAACATCCAGACCCGGAACAACTACTTGTAGGTCATACAAATATTTGTTCCATGCGGGAATCGAACCCGCGACACGCAGCGCAGCAGTCAATCACTTAACCGCTGCGCCAACCGTGCCGTCGATTTAATTGCCCGTGGTAAATACATCACACACAGCCCACTTATAAGTTAAAGCAACAATAATAGTTGCACCGTTTATGTAATGGTTTAGAGTTCTAGACAATGTTGAGACGATAATAGTCAGTTTTTGCTTAAATTTTATTGTGTGCCACAGGCAAGAAACTTGCATCGTCTAAATGGGGCTTCAGTAAGCAAAGCGGCACTTTGATTACTAAAACCTCATTCATATTATCATATCAGGCCTAGATTAGACGAGTAAGCCAGTAAAAAGCTACTAGCGCAAGTAACTAGGATGCTAGTCACATCTGCGAGGTTTATTAGATAAATAGGCTACGAAGTTATCCTAAACACATGTGAACTCATTGCACTCGATTGAGTTTTATTGCCTTTTACAGCTTTTTTTTTTTTTTTTTTTTTGTGTATGGGAAATCATCAAATGACTCCTCCCGCTCTGGGTGGAGCAGAAGGGAGTGTCAGACTATTACTAAAAACAATTTATGTTAAACTTGAAAATGACAAGTGAAGAGAGAAACAACTGCCGGTCTATTTTGCAAAAATGTCACCGTGTAAACTCAGGTGAAGTGAGGTGTGCTGTCATTTCACCTGATGCTAGGGGGTTTGGCACTATTGGAAGCTTACTTCACCTAAGTTTTCACGTTGATTTCTGCAGAATAGATCAACTTCTTTTCCCCTATTTTTTAAATGCGATTTGCAGCGATGCGAGATCTAATTGCCTACCGAAGAAACTTGCCTGAGTTGCGTTGTACGCACATATTTTTATTGAACAACTATTTATAGGTAAATACACAATTATTAGTTATTGTCTGGGACTCGAACTCGCAACTTGAATCGCATTTAAAACTAATCTCTCGACAATAGAGCTATCCTTAGTACAAAGACTTAAAAAATAAACCCTCATATCCAGTAGCAATTTATACCCGCGAAGACTTTTTATCGCGCACCGAATTTTCAACCCTCGGTGCAAGGCCGAGCATTGAGAATCCAACAGACTGCATCTCAGCGCAACAAAAAATACAATGTTGGATTTTCAATTCACGGCGCTTAGCAGTGCGTTGAAAATCAAGTACGCGATAGTAAATCCTTGCGGAAAAAATCCTTTTATAATAAAAATAACTTACAAGTTTCTTGAACCCCTTCCACCGGGGCTCAGGCGCCGCCGACACAGCGCACAGTGCCACCAAACAAGCGAACGCAAACAAGAATATCCTTGAGAAGTTCATGTTTATTTATTTTAATAAAATGGTTTTTAATAAAATTAATGTTAAAATCACACTGAAGTATTCAAACGCTTTGAATGATGCTCTATCAAGCATTATGGCATATTTATACCAAGTTTACAAAACCAGACAATTTTAATTATTACCGCTGCTTAAGTTGATCTCGTTAAATTATGGTGTTTAGGTATTGAGAAATAAGAGTTAAATGTGTTGTTTTTGCTGTTTAATGACGGCAAAATGTCTGTGATAAGAAGTTTCTGAGTTAATTAGTGGCGAGGGGGAGTCCGGGATGTGTAATGTGAATTCCCTTATCCAGCAGCCGATTTATCTCTCGCAATTTTGCTGTCAGTGGTTTATAATTGTTATTTCTGTTTTAATAATAATGATTACGTATTTAACCATTTGTTTTATATTTTATTTCTGATTTCTTTTAGTAAGTTCACGTTTTTTTCTTAACAACTAAATTCAATTTATAATCCACTAGCCTTTCCCAACTATGTTGGGGTCTGCTTCCAGTCTGACCAGATGCAGCTGAATACCAGTATTTTACATGGAGTGACTGCTTATCTGATCTCCACCACCCAGTTATTGGATAATGCAATACCCCTTGCGAGGACTTGTCAGACTTTCGGGCTACTGACGACCCGGAACGACGGTCAAAGATCCACGGATAACAGCCAGGACCAACGGCTTGACGACTTGACACAGAGGGGTCTTGGTATGTAACGATGGTCACCCATCCACGGACCAACCGCGGCAAGCGTAGCTTAACCTGATCGATGGAACCGTGCTGCTGTTATTACTTAGCCACAAGCCTCTCAACAACTAAAATCAAATGGTCCCAAAAAATAGAAATTGATGATTTTAATGTTCAGGTTTATTTGAATTGTTATTAGTGTATAAGTTCAGCTCAGCTCAGTATTAAGTTCAGTTCAGCTTGCAAAAGGCTTTCAGTGGGCCACCAATTGCCATGGCTTACCTGGAAATCTCTTAACCGACTAAGAAGCCACGTGAGTCGTTGCCGGCACGATTTGGTCATTGGCATCGTTTGCGATGTGGCTCATCGGAGTAACCCCACCTGACCAAATCGTGCCTGCAACGGCTCACGTGGCTGCAGGCGTCAGGTGGGATTACTCCGATGAGCCACATCGCAAACTATACACTCACCTCTTGTCGTACTCCATAGCAAGAGAGCAGTGGTGGCTCAGTGGTGAGAGCAGTGGTCGAGAGTAGTGGTAAGACCAAAAATTCGAAGACATGTGACATCCACCAACCCGCACTGGGCCGCGTAGCGCCGCAGCACACTCCCTCTCACTGAGAGAAGGTCTGTGTCCCAGCAGTGGGAACATTATAGGCTGATTATGCTACACATGCCAACAAATGTACCTACGTAGGAATATAAATGGAAAACTTCCCTTTTCTTGCTCATGGTAACATGAGAAAAGTTCGGAATAGAAACGTCTGAGCTACTGAACGCCTCGTTAAATATGAGATATACTTATCTAAATCTACAAATCACTTCAGTATCTACCTACTAGACCCTTATAGTATACAAGTTTTTGCCCGCGGTTTCACCCGCGTGTATCTCGGAAAGTATCCTACTGGAATGTACTACTGGGATTAAAAGTTTGTGTCAATCCGGGTTAGTATCTGTGTGCCAAAGGAGATGTTTCAAAATGGACTAGTTCTATGTACGGACGCCAGCAGCTTAAGCTTCCCGAAACTGTCAAATTTTCCCAATCAACCTTGAACCTTCATTCTTTGGCGATAAAATTGAAAATCTATTAAAGAAATTTGACAGATTGTAGTAGCTTGATGTGCTGGCGTCTTTACTGTAGAGACTATAGCCTATTTGGTCCTTACAGGTGACCTCCACGAGTCAGTTAAAAGTTTTTGGCATGAAATACGAGACAAACATTAACTTAGTTTAAAATTAGAAGATATTAGACGTCAGATTTGGCTGGCAAACCAAAGGAAATAGATAAAAATATGTTAAATGATTTCTAGGAAAAATTAATGAGCATACGTGATAAACCGTGATTCCACCACACACTACCCCACTACACACTACCTCAAATGCAAATGGCGGCATGTGGGCGATCGTTTGACGGGTAAATTGATATTTATCAATTATTTTGATCGGCTGAACATGGGGTCTCACCGACTTAGTTGCTTTGTGCTTAAAAACAGTGACAGCAAATCATAGATCGACCATTGATCATAGAAAAAGAGCTGTCAGCTGTCACAACAGTGCCACTTCAGCTGTCAAACGTCATTAATCAATCAAAATGACAGCTTACCGCCATGACGGGTTTTTGTTGTGTTGCAATTTCTTGTGTTTTACCAGAAAACAAAACCATTTTAAAGTAATTGGACAGTTGACAACTGTTTTAAATGTGTTTTCCTATTTTTAAGTGTAGTATACAAGGACCGGGGGGTTAATTGCGTAACACACTATCAGTAACAATGGGTTGTATTTTGACAGTTCAACAATATTCACTGCGTTATTTATGTTGATGAGCAGATACATTTTTTGAACACGTGAAGTAATGGATTAGCAATATCCTTCAAAAAGATTCAGATTGAGATTGATGGTGTGTTACGCAATTAGGTTGCTGGCCCAGGCTCCATACATTTTGGAACATCTCTTTCATTTAAATCCGTACAGCCGTTCCGGAACAGAGATCCAGACAAACGGATAAAATTTCTAAAAACTATATTTTCGATCCCAGACTCTTTCTACTATAGTCAAAAATATTCAATGTACAGTTTTGCCTTCGTTACTATCTTGAGCAGTAGTATCAGCCCCGACTTAAGAAGAAAGAAAGGCACTTTTGAACGTCAAAAATTACATTAAAATAGAATTGATTCTAGTCGCCCCTTCCAAAAGGTAGTTTTCGTATGGAATGGGCAGGAAATTCTACCGTTACTTTTCTAAAATGTTTTCCAATATTTTGCATACATTCATTATGTAATAAATGTAATAATATGTGAAGACGATACACCTAAAATAATATTACTGTTCCACAATGGGTAAAAGAATTAAAAAGACAAGTGACATCCACCAATCCGCACTGGGCAAGCGTGGTGGATTATGGCCCACTCGTTTTCACAGAGAGTGCCTATGTCCCAGCAGTGGGAACATTATATGCTAGTGTGATTGACTAACGTATTATATGTACAGATTTTCTATCTTTATAATATCATTATTTATTTATTTACGAAATATTTGCCTAAGCACTTGTGAATCTGTGTCAAGATTACAGATTCTTTAGTTTCCACTCCGTTATGCTTTTATCTTTAGATTTAGGTTAACACCTAACATCTACTACAATTATTGCATTATTTTAACATTGATTCAATAATAATGTCAATGGTTTGTTATTTATTTAGGGAAATACCAAGATGAGGACTGATACAGAAGTATGGAGGAAAAAGACATGTCGCGCTGACCCTGAAACTGATGATGATGATGGTTTATTATTTATTTGCATGGGAAAAAGTGGCACCATTTTCGGTAAATGTCGGCTAGTAGCACCTCTACTCATTCAGTCTCTACTCATACTTCAAGTAATAAATTAACCAGCGGTCGTTATACATTAAAAAAAATTGTTATTATTTTATAATGTTTAGTTAGACGTGATGACGCGTTGATGTTGTTGTTGTGTTGTTTGTTAGTTATAGACACCCATCACGTCTGCAGTTTCGTTAGCTAATTTAATTTGAACCTGTACTTTAAGAAATCCTGCTAATTTTATAAACATTAAAGTTTATATGGATGGATGGATGGATGGATAGATGGATGGATGGATGGATGTTTGTAACTTTTTCACGCAAAAACTACTGAACGGATTTGGATGAAATTTGCCACACAGATGGTTTATAACAAGGATCAACATTTAGGATACGTTTTATCTCGATATTCCCACGGGATCGAAACTTATGCGGGTAAAACCGCGGGGCACAGCTAGTAAATACATAATTGGTTCATTTGGACCATATTTTAGAATTCATTAGTCATTTTTCACTTACAAAGATACAGCTTGCTGCATATCGCTGAGTTAGCATTTAATAGGTAAATAAAACATACTCGATCACTGTTTTCCATCCGTTTTGAACGCTACGTGAAACATCGATAAATAATCACTAATTCCGGTTTAGCTATTTATGTGGTTACATTAACATCGTTATACTATTGAAATGGCGTCGGTATTAATTAAAATAATCCAGCCATCTTCCAGCTCCATCATCAGGCCCTGGTTACCATCTAGCACCAAAGTACTCGTCGTTGTGTCGTTTAATTACCGAGTTCCTATGGCCATCTTCCAGCTCCATCATCAGATCAGCTCCGTGTCATAATATTTTTGTATTGTCATCCGATTTACACATGCATTTCAGCTCAATCGATTGAAGATATCTGCTTCAAAATTGAGTTGCAAGAGTCCACCCGAACAAACATAGTTACATACATATGTACATCGCAAGTTAAATAAAAGCTTGTAATAAAAAGGTTTAAAAAAAAGGTCAATTAAGAGATGATCGAATGGCCAGGCATTTTTTACAAAAGTACACAATTACAAGTATTGAGTTCGATTTATGTACCGGTTCTAGAACCTGTTTTAAAACGTAGTTTTAACGACATAACTCATTGCGCAAGACAAACCATAGAAATAAATACATTATCATGTATATTGTAATGTTAATAATAACTGACCTTTAATGGTTTCTGAACAGGAAAATCAGCCTTCTAATAAAATCAATCAATAATATAAAACCACAATTCCAAAAATAAAAGTAATCGGTTCATGGTATTGCGAGTTAGCAGGGACCGAGGGAGTCCCCATACCAAGGTATATACCGGACACGCACTTACTGTTAGATACAACTGACATTGCAATATGACTCATAACACTTCAAAATAAAGTCTTAAACACCTTAGAACTTGCTTGGAGATAGCTAAACCACTTGTGAAAGAAAGCAGGTATTTAAACGCACATTTATCCAGGTAGAGCATCATTCGAGTCGTATCACCTGAGTTCAAAATACAACATTCGAAATATCATTTTGAAAAAAATATTTCTCATTTTCAAAAATGAATTTCACAAAGATTCTGTTTTTCGTTTTCGCTTGTTTCGTTGCCCTGACAACCGTTTCGGCGGCGCCAGAACCAAGGTGGAAGTTCTTCAAGAAAGTTGTAAGTTCTTTTAAAAGTTCTTCTTATAGCATAGTCAGCCTATAACGTTCCCTCTGCTGGGACACAAGAAATCAGAAATCAGATATCAGAAATATTTTATTTGTGATACATAGGTAGGTACAGTGGTTGGACATGTTTTAGGTTAATGTGCGCTATGATCAGCCTATTAAAGGCATACAAAATTCAAAAAGAATTAATTACAATTTTCACATGCAAATAAAGAGCTTACTCGTACTAAACTACAAATCAACCATATTATAATTGATTGTATTATTTGATTAAATGATTACTAACAGAGGAACAAAAGTCAAAATAATTTGTTAGGTAAATGTCAAAATAATTTGTTAGGTAAATGTCAAAAATAATTCACATTTTAATAATTTTATAAGATTTGTGATTACAACCTTCAGTCTTCGAGAGGGACTGGGCTATTATCTACCACGCGGGCCCAGTGCGGGTTGGTAGATGTGACATGTCTTCGAATTTTCCGTTCTTGGACATGCCGAGAGCAGTGGTGATGAAATTAAATACAAAAAATAAAGTGCTTGCCTGGGTTCGAACTCACGATCTCCAGCTCTGTAAGTCGGGGCTGATAGCACTTGGCCACCACTACTCCCCAGTTTTCTTATAACACCAGCCTATTAATGTCCCAGTTCAGGGCATAGGGCCTCTCCTCCATACAGAGAAGGCACGAGCATTGATCACCACGCTTTCTCAAGACGGGGCGATTTTAGACTTAATCAGCATTCGCGATTTATTCGCCAAAAATGTAAACAAATACGAATTTATGGAAAAATTACTTTAAATCATACAAAATAAAGTTCAGTTTACGCTACAACCTCAAACATTTTTTTAACTTTTTCAATAGTGCTAGTCACTCTGAAATCAACTTAATAACCATTAAATAAAGTTGATATTTGTTTAACTTGAAATAACATCAATTTGAAACATAAATTTGAATAGACTTTAGGTATATTATTTAGTTCTACTTACGATCATGAGATTATTCTGTAGTTTAGCTGCCAAGTATTTAATCCATAAACATATATGAGTCCGTGAATTCCTTGTCTTCATGTAACGATATTTTCAGTATCAAAACTACCTACGAGCATAAATACAAAAGAAAAACTTACACAAAATTCAAAAGCGATTTACTCGTGAAATAACCATAGCAATTTTGCAAAGAAACCTATTTTAATATCCTCCTAATACATACTATCAAGTTATGGATATTTTTAGCTGTCCGAAATAAAATTATTTTATTTGTATAATATTGTTTTATAGATTTGAAAATACTAAATGATAATTGATATTTATTTCTGTAAATTGCTTAAAAAAAACACCATTACACATCAACTTTAAATTATGTTATAACACTAGATGAGTTCGGTGTTTCCTAACAAACTTAGTGAAGAAATACCAAAACAAAATCAGAGGTTATACCTATGCTCGTAATACCATAAAATTCATGAAAATAATACTCTAGGAGATATCGCTTTTGAATTGCGTAAATAATTGTATTTTATACTCGAGACTCGGTATCGTATTTCTTCATTATTGTCTCCAAGACCCACTGGTATCATGAGTGGAAAGTAACTGTTATAATTGCAACTCTTGAAACTGAACCTATTCCCGATCGGTAGCTATAGGGTAGAGGTCCCAATTACCGTCCGTGATACAAAAGAAATTGAAATGAAATATTTGTAGGTAATTTAATAGTTAGATATATAGTTAACTATTCAATCATTCTTTTCAAGTTGGATTTAATTTTGGGTTACTATAAATTGTTAAAACTTTACTGTGCTATTAAGGTAGCCAAGGTAGCCACCAAGTAATTATGGTACCTACTATAGTGTTTTTGCGACCCATTTAACTGAGTAATTTTCAGTCGTATAGTTTATAGTCGTATATTTCTAGTCGTATTTTTTTTGGCTTTATAAACCACGACCTTAAATAGTTTAAGTAATTCTTCGAAATCATTGATGAAAACGGGATGGAATACTCTATTTTCTTCGGTCACAGGGAAGCCCATTGTTAGCAAAATCTTGACCTCCTTTATCTTGCATGCTTATCAATCAGAATTCTGTTATCGTAACTTAAATTACTGGGCTGTGGAGGTCAGATAGGTAGCCGCTACATGTAAAATACTGGTATTCCGCTGCATCCGGTTAGACTGGAAGCTGACCCCAATATAGTTGGGAAAGGATAGGCTGATGATAAACCTGAATTATAGCTACCCTCAACCGCTTCTAAAAACTATTTTCCTAATATTGGTTCAGGTTTAGTATTGTCCGTTGGTCTAGTGGTCGCAACCGTGCAGCATGAGGTCCTGGGCTCGATTCCCGGGTTGGCCAAAGTGTTCAAAAACACTTTGGCTACTTAAAAAAAACGGGTTGCACTCCGGGAGTGCCGGCAGAAGTGAAAACTTGAATATTAACGTTGTGCATTTTTGATATTTTCGGATGCGGTCTACTCTCCCTCCGTCTTACAAATTTTCGATCAGGTCACGTGTCCTGACGCGAGCTCCGTCTTACGAATTTTGGATCAGGTCACGTGTCCTGACGCGAGTTTAACATTTTTTACCCATCACAAAAAAAAGTGCACAACGCCGCTAAAGAAGTTTTTACTTCAAAAATCCAATGATTTTTCCGTAGCAGCTCGGAGTTTGATTCGTACCCGGTTGATGGCATTCTTCTCGGCTTCTATTACATGTTACTTGAACATAACTGGCGAAATGAGGGTGTACAGTAAACTATACTATAGGTACACTTCTGCCTAACCCTTTGGGAATTACAGACGTGATGTTATGTGTATTGACCGTTATTCGTTTTACTCGAAATTGTTTCTAAATATTATGTACGTAAAGTTAATTTTTTTAAATCCAGATACTAATTTGACAGGCGTAATGTCAAATTTCAATGCAAAAAAAAAATGTAAACACAAAAGACTTAAATGTCTGATTACTATCTGGGATTAAAAAACGAACTTTAAACATGCAAAGTCACATGAATAGGCGCACATAAAGATAATAAGCTAAAAATAAACCAAAAATACAAGGAAAAGCAAATTTAAAAGATAACATGAAATGTATTTTTGTACCAACACATTTTTGCACAACGCGCCCGTGTTATAATCTTGCAAGAAAAATATTTGCATGGTCTAATCCAGATAGTTTTGTTTTTCTGAGTTTGTTTAACATGCAAACAAGATTGGTGCCTGCCAATGCATCTTATCAAATGGTTTATTTATTACTAACTGCGCCTCGCGGTTTCATCCGCATAAGTTTCGATTCCGTGGGAATATCGGGATAAAAAGTACCCTATATATTATTTCTAGTTATAAACTATCTGTTTGCCAAATTTCATCCAAATCCGTTTAGTACTTTTTGCGTGAAAGAGTAACAAACATCCATCTGTAGACCATTTTTTATTTTATCAAGTACCTGGTACTTGTTGACAGGCCTAATACGCTGTCCTCCCATACCTACTGTAATTTTAAAAGAGTTAAGAGTTTACACACCACAGAGTTTGTACACCACTCACACACTTGTATATTTAGGTCCGATTTAGGACAAGAAATTCAGTCACTGGAGCACAATTACATGATTTAGGACACTGATTACATGTTCACTGATTTAGGACACTGAATCAGTCGCTAAGAACGAGCGACGAGTGACGGACGTGTCGAGTTAAAAAGAAGTGTATCGAAATGGCCCCAGTAGTAACGAAAAACCAAAAAATTGGTATTATCGTAGCCCTAGCGGTTGGCTCCATAGAAATTAAAAAGAGAAAAAGAACGAGATGGGTGAAAAAATATTTATTATTACGTCAAAAGAAAGAAAGAAAAGAAAAAGCGTTTATTTGCGGTAAACATGACGCAAAAAAGAACATAAAAACATAAAAAGAAAAAAAAAAACAAAACAAACAAAAAGCTAGCAAGCATGAACATTATGAGGGCTTTAGAACCAGATGACTTCAGAAATTATGTTCGAATGGATTCAAAAGAATTTGATATATTATTAAATCTGGTGACACCTTTTATACAAAATAAAAGACACTTTTTTTCGAGAAAGTATTATTGCAAAGCAGAGATTAGTAAAAACGTTGCGTTTTCTCACTACGGGAAACTCATATTCTGATTTAAAATTTACAGATTTAATATCTCAACCCTCACTTTCAAAAATATATTTTGAATCACCTCCTTTTCTGTAGTCATTTTGTTTTGCGTCCTTAATACCTATGCATACAATCAACGAAATACATGCGCTCGCGACGGCAGGGGAGCGGCGACTAAAAGTACCTACTCTGTGGCGGCGACTGAGCATCCTAAATGTGATTAAACCTTTTCGATTTAGGATCCGATATAGATTTAGGACGTCGGAAACCATTCTTGTCCTAAATCGGATCCTTCCTTCCTAAATGCGATTTAACTATCCTGAATTTAGGAACGACTAAATATCGGGTCCGATATTTAGGACGGTGTAATAAGCTCTTAACCGTGGAGTTTCTTGCCGGCTCTTCTCCATAGGAAATGACCAATTGGAACCGTGCACCTAGCTTCTGACGTTTCATAAGTGCCCATGTTGGTATATGTGAAATAAAATATTTTGATTTTGATTTTTGACATCCTTCCATCCATCCTTACAAACTTTCGCATACGAGTAGGATAATAAATCTTAAATTTACTGACAGACAACGCACAGCCTAAATCGCTGGGTCTAGAGGCAAGAGATTTTGCTCAAGAGTTCCTTTTATAAGGGGGGCCGTGGCTAAATAATAACAGCCGCACAGGTCGATCGATCAGGTTAAGCTACGCTTGCTGCGGTTGGTCTACGAATGGATGACCATCTTTATATACCGAGACCTCTCCGTGCTTCGGAAAGCACGTTAAGCCGTTGGTCCCGGCTGTCATTCGTGGATCTTTGACAGTCGTTACTGGTCGTCAGAAGCCCGAAAGTCAAAGCCAGACTTACCAAGGGGTATCGTATTACCCAGTAACTGGGTTGTGGAAGTCAGATAGGCAGTCGCTCCATGTAAAATACTGGTATTCAGCTGCATCTGGTTTGACTGGAAGCCGACCCCAACATAGTTGGGAAAAGGTTAAACAGGTGATGACTTCCTTTTATAACGAAAGTGAGCACTAAGGGGTTTAATAGGGCATGAAAGTTTGTATGGAACTTCGTCATTTTTACCGATGCGAAAATCATTCCTCTGGAAATAAATTATCTACTTCCCGTGGGTGTCGTAAATAAGACTAAGGGACGTACCGGAGAATGGGCAGCAGCGTTCTGTATGCATTTTATCACCAAACTGCGATCGCCAACCCGCGTGTCACAACAATCACAAAACCGGTCGAATTGGAGATGTTGTTGATGTTGTTGTGTGTGGAAATTAATAAATAAATAAAGTAAGTAATGTTTGGGGGGAGCGTATGTCCAGTAGTGGACGTCTTTCGGCTGAAATGATGAACGATGATGAAATACAATAAATGGATTAAGTAATATTGCTGACATTTGTAGATTAATTACCAGACTAGGTGCACAGATTTACTAATCAGAGGCTTAGTCTGGTTTTACATGTCCAGTTCCTGGATCGATTGCGCAAGCTTGCAATTGCGATCCATCATTTAACTAGATTTGTGAAACAGAAATTGGGAAACGGAATGGAATGTAGTTCGTGACTTCTAATTTATGAAATCCAACAATCACGCCCATGTGTCAATCATGTGAACTAATGTCAGATGTTAAAGTTTAGTTGACTAAAATACATGATCGGTCTAACATGTTCCCACTGCTGGGACACAGGCCTCCTCTCTTCGAGAGGGAGTAAACTGTAATCTACCCCATGGGCCCAGTGCGGGTTGCTAGATGTCACATGTCTTCAAAATTTTGGTTCTAAGACATGTCCGATTTCCATCACCGTTTTGAGAGGAGTGGTGATGAAATAAATTACACAAAGTAAGGCGCCTGCCAGGGTTCGAACCCACGACCTACAAGTTGTAAGTCGGGGTTGTTACCACTGGGACACCACTGCTCACTGCATATGCGCTTGTTTTAATACTATTATTTTTAATTTTTCAGGAAAGGGTTGGTCAACACATTCGTGATGGTATCATCAAAGCTGGGCCTGCAGTCGCCGTGGTAGGGCAAGCAGCATCCATCGCGGGAAAGTAAACCTTATGACACGCGAAACATAGACTAGTGTTCATAGAATTAAGACTGAAAATTGATAGAGGCTGAATTTGTTAAAAATATGTATTTATTATGTTTGGAAATTAAATTGTAGTTATAAATGTAATGATTTTGTTTGTTTTGCTTACCCAAACGTTAGGTCTAAACGTACTATTTTTACACCCCAAATATTTTTTGGGCTTCATAGTAAAAAAATATGTTGTAGGGGTGCGACCTACCGGTCTGTGACACCGTGCGCGAGTATACGTGTTACAAAAATTGGCGCGAGTTTAGAAAGGTTAGTACCTATAGTTTTATTATGTTATTTATCTTCACTTTTTTTAAATCTACAAAATGTTTACATCAATACTTGATGGCTATTTTGAGTGTTATTGAGGGTTTTGGCGCTGATAGCCGAAATACTGGCTTTCGGCTACAGATGTCTAATTCATTTGTAACAAGAAATTATAGCCTATAAGATAATTATCATTGTAAACAATAATTGAAATAAAGTTTTGCAGAATGAAATTAAAAGGTGCGACAAATTAAAATATCTAATTCAACGTGTTATAAAGTAAATTTAGAAGGGATTCTTATCCGTTTTCATATTTTGAAAAAAAAAAATGTCGAACGGCGATAATTTGTGTCTACTTGAAGGCAATAATTTAGTTTGCACTATCTAAGACGATAATGACACGATTTTTTTCAAGAATTTAGTTTTGAGAAATGACCATTTATTATGATTATGTAACAGTTACTGCATCTCCTATTTCAATTTGGCGCAAGTTTTGAATTTCATCCTGTATTATAATTATCTATAATATTGTTGTGGAATATTGACACTGACAGCTCTTGAACGCGGTTTAGTGGTGCTGAACGCGTTTAGTTTCGTTGGTGAAATTTGCCTTAACTCTTGGTGGCCAAACGCGGCAATAACCAACATCCATTAAAAGTTTGCCCAAATTGAAGGTCACATGAAAGGGTTTTGTGTTTGACCCCTTGATCAAGCTAAGAGTTATAAGCGGGTTTCCATTAGCAAATGCTTAGTACCAGCCAGGAGTTCTTTTGTACCAATATTAATGGCATGGTCCTTTTTACTTAGTGTAAGTATAGGTACAAAATATTGTAAAACATTTTGAAAGAGTAACCATGGAGTTTCTTGTTCATTTATTTTCTTAAACCATTTATGTACACACATAAATATTAAAAGACAAGAAAAAAATAGAACAGAAAAGAGGTACAAAGGTGATGCTTATTTCATAGGAAATCTCTTCTTGTGATAGGATAATAGATAGAGAGATGTAGACAGCGTGTGAAAGAGTAAAGTAGACAAAAAAAAAATACATAAAACCATAAACAATTCACTTAAAAAACTAAACAAATATTATATTCATTCTTCTCCATACGAAACAACATTTTAAGGGGCGCCAAGAATCAATTTTACTTTCTTGTGAATGTTGGGGCCACATGACAGCTCTTCCAGGAAACTCCGCAGTTTTACCGCCCCGTCTCAAAAATATGTTAGATTATTAAAATGTGTAAGCTACCTAAAGGTACTCTGAAGCTCTCTACGAGCTTCACCGTACCGGGTGGAATTAATTCATTATTAAACTACGATTTGTCACGTATGTTCAAAATTATTCCTATAAAATATACTACGTATTTTACATCTTAATTCTTTTTTTTTGGCAAAATCTGACGCCTAATCTAAATCTTTTCTAATCTTGCGGATGTGTCGAACTTATCCATATGTACCAACCACCTTTGTACCTACCATATCCGACGAATAAATGTCTTTGTCTTAAATTAACTTCATGTTTGTCTCGTATTTCATGCCAATCACTATTAACAAACTCGCGGAGGTTGCATGTAAGCACCAAAAAGGCCATAGTCTCTACAGCACCTACAGTTTCATCAACTTTAACTTTATCTCTGCCTAACATTTTCCCAACTATGTTGCGGTCAGCTTCTAGTCTAACCGAATGCAGCTTATAGCAGTATTTAACATGGAGTCACTGCCTATCTGACCTCCACAACCTATTTACTTTGCAACACGATACCCCTTGTTAAGACTGGTTATCACACTTTTGGGCTTCTCACGACCCGTAACGACTGTCAAAGATCTATGTTGCGGCTATGTGATGCATATTTTCTTCAAACTTGTTCCACTACTACTTGTTTTTGTGAATTTTTCTCTGTAAAAGACACAAGAAAAAAAATCACCGCCACGCGTGCCTTAAAGAGATGTCAGCACTAGCTGATGGGGTCCGCTAGGGCCGACGCCTGCCCGGGCCGCGGGTTGTTCGAAAGAGATACCGTGGCCCCTGGTGCAGGCAACTGAAGGAACACGGGTGGGTTTTAGTCAGTAAAAGTCTGACAAGCCCTCCCGCTCCGCCCAGAGCGGAAAAAGTTATTAGATGCCATCCCACAAAAAAAAAAAAAATGGTCGCCGCAATTAAACTTCTTTCTTTTCTTTCTTTTCCAAGGCACGGAGGGATCTCGATATGTAATGGATGGTCACCCATTCACGAACCGATCGCGTCACCTGTAGCTTAAACCTACAATCGACACGTGCCGCTGTTATCATTTAGCCACGAGGATATTAATTAGTTATAATAACCATAAGCCAGCTACTATTGCTCCACTTAATTTTCCTCCATCCCCATAAAACATAAATTGCCTGATAAAACGAACGAGGGGCTCGTGGCTAAGTAATAAAAGCCGCACGGGTCGATCGACTAGGTTAAGCTACACTGGCTGCGTCTCCGTGTCTTGGAAACCACGTTAAGCCGTTGGTCCCGGCTGTCATTCGTAGATCTTTGACAGACGTTACTGGTCTTCAGAAGCCCGAAAGTCTGACAACCAGTATTAACAAGTGTCTGTGTGTCTTAAGAAGAGTTCAAGTGGTATCGTGTTACCCAGTAACTGGGTAACAGTAACCACTAAATAGAGAGCAGTGGTGGCCTAGTGGTAAAGGCCCCGCTTTACGAGGTGTAGGTCGTGGGTTCGAACCCAGACAGGTGCTTTGCTTTGTGTAAATAATTTCATCACCACTGTTCTCAAAACGGTGAAGGGAAACATCGTGAGGGGACCGGCTTGTCCTAGAACCAAAAATTCGAAGACATGTGACATCTACCAACCCGCACTGGGCCCGCGTGGTAGATTACAGCCCACTCCCTCTTGAAGAGAGAAGGCCTGTGTCCCTGCAGTGGCAACATATTGGCTGATTATGCAGTAACTGGGTTGTGGAGGTCAGATAGGCAGCTCCATGGAAATACTGATACTCAGCTGCATTCGGTTAGACTGGAAGGTGACCCCAACATAGTTGGGAAAAGGCTAGGCAGATGATGGTGAACACGAACATGTTCTTCCCCTATTCCCTGTATTAATAACATCAGTACCATTAACAAAAACATTATTATCTGTAAAATACAAATAGAACGTCGCAAAATTAATAATTAAAGTGGTAACTCATTAAAGTTTAATCAAGTTAATTGCAATTATCATAATAAAGTAATACTAGGTCAAATATTACGAATGGTTTGGGAGTCGGTGAAGTCCTGTTATCAGAGTGTTGACTTTATTATAAATGTATAATAATTATAATTTAGTTATCAAAGTATGACGTGATTGTACTGGGACAAAATATTGAGTAAAGGTTATGGAGATAGAGTTCATTTTCGAGTAAATAGTTTGAGGTTACTTCGTCTAAAAATGTATAAACTTTTGTAACACGGTACTTTTTGACAGGCCTACACTATCCTCCCATACCTATTAAGTATCACTGGAATTTGAAAACATTGTAAAAGTCAATTATTTTTAAAAGAGTAACCGTGGAGTTTCTTTCCGGCTCTTCTCCATAGGAAACGACTAATTGGAACCGTGCATCTAGCTTCTGACGTTTCATAAGTGCCCATGTATGTGTGAAATAAAATATTTTCATTTTGATTGAATTTTTAGGCGTGTTGGGGGACTGACTTATAAATTTGACCTTCGAAAAGTGCTGATTCTCAGACTAATTTTAATAAATGACTTATGGTTTGATTTGGATACATCATATCCCGATATTCCTACGGGATCGAGACTTATACAGGTGAAACCTCAGGGCGCAGCTATTTTATCTTCAAGTTTCTAGGTGCTGTTAACTTTTCCCGGAGGAATAACTTTCATTAACGGGGCACGTGCCAGATGTATCAGTTTAATTACGTTCTTAGTAGTCAGCTCATTCGTTCATAAGATAAGTTGGTTATCTATTTAGTTTAGTTAGTATTGTGCGCCAGGGGCTTGTGGCTCAGTCATAACAGCCATACGGTTCTATTGATCAGGTTAAGCATCGCTTGCCGCGGTTGTTCCGTAGATGGGTGACCATCTGTACATACCGTGTCTCGGAAAGCACGTTAAGCTGTTTGTCCAGGCTGTAATTCGTAGATTTTTGACAGTCGTTACGGGTAGTCAGAAGCTCGAAAGTCTGACAACCAGTCTTACCAAGTGGTATCGTATTACCCAGTAACTAGGTTGTGGAGGTCAGATAGGCAGTCGCTCCATTTAAAATACTTTTATTCAGCTGCATCCGGTTGGACTGGAAACCGACCCCAATAAAGTAGTTGTAGTTGTTGTTTGTTTGAACGCGCTAATCTCTGAAATAACCAGTCTGATTTGAAAAAAATGTTGCACTTGATAGCCCAATTCTTAAGGAAGCTTATACGCTGTTTGACATCACGCTTAGACCGTTAGGTACCGAGCAAATAGAGATAAAGTCAGAAAGAACGCTAAGCGAAAATGAAATAATAACGGGTTCGGTCGGGAGCTGAAATTTTACGTGGACGAAGTCGCAGACAGAATAGAAAGAAAGAAAATACATTTATTTGTGGCAAACATGACGCATATAAATGAACATAAACACACAAAAAAAAATAACAAGTTGGGGCTAAACACACGTCACATTCACGCAAAACGACCATGGCTCAGCAGGACCTAAGACTCTATACGAGACAGAACCCCAGCGCTGGTAATATATAAAAATACTAGCTTCAGTCCGCGACTCCGTCCACGTGAAGCAACTTTCTTAATTTTTTCCGTGAGATCCTTCTAGAAAGTATTAGAAAACTTAAAAAAAGAGATGGATGAAATCGGTAAAGTCGTTCTCAAGTTATGGAGTGACCAAGGGAAATAGGCATTTATTTATATATATATATATATATATATATATATATATATATATATATATAAGATATTAAATTAAAAATTAAACTGTCAAAAACCTTACCCCAATAGTGTTACGCAATTTTCCTCGTGCACGCAATTAAGTCATACTCCAGGCTATAAACCTTTTTTTTTTTTTTTAAACGTTGCCCCACCCTAGGAATTTCTTCTGTATCGTGGGTGCGTTTACAAACATTTAAACTCACATACACAAACAATCAGACCAGGAACAACTACTTGTAGGCCATACAAATATTTGTTCCGTGCGGGAATCGAACCCGCGACATGCAGCGCAGCAGTCAACCGTGCCGTCAAAACGTCATCGTTACATGAAAATCACCATAGCTGCCATAAATACAAAATAAGCCATCTTTTTTTATTTTAATCGCAATATGGCGCCTCGCTCACTTCGTTTAGTTTAATTACCCATTCCCTTTATCAAAATATTAAATTTTAAACCGATTACGAGCTCTGAGATTTATAAAATAAACATGAAATATTTTTGGTAATTAGGAAGAAAATTCGTCAGTATGCCAGTCATACCAAACATTTTGACGTTCGCCACTTTGCTTTTACAAAAGTATGTGAAAATACGATAAGAAAATATAGTATATTTTTAATGGCCTAATAATTCATTGGAAATTGTTAAAAAATCTATAGAAGCTAAGAATCTACACCGGAATTGATAGTCTTATGCTAGGTAGGACTTACGAGTTGTAGGTTGTAGGTTCGAACCCGTACACGCGTTTTACTTTGTGTAAGTTATTTCATCACCACTACTTTCAAACTGGTGAAGGAAAACATCGTTAGGAAACCGACATGTCCTAGAAACAAAAATTCAAAGACGTGTGACACCAACCCGCACCGGGCCCGCGTGGTGGATTACGGCCCACTCACAGAGAGGAGGCCTGTGTCCCAACAGTGGGAACGTTATATGCTGATTATGTTATGCTAGGTATCGCAAGGGCTGGTTCAAGGTGGCTTAGGAAAAGGATACTTGGGTGATTTGGGGGAGGCTTTTGCCTAGCAGTGAGTAAGTTTCAGCTAAGAAATAAAACGTGTGTGTGATCCTTACGCGATCATGGCATACACACACACACACTCTTATGCAATAGTAAGAGAAAGAGAGAGACAGAGAAAGTCGCATGGTGGGGGCATAACGCTTTTTCGATACGTGAAGATTTCTACCAGTCAACTAATACCGCAAGAGGCGATGAAATTTTGTTGCTAAAAAAATACAGCGACTTTAGTCACCAACAACTCCCTGGCAATTTCGAAATCTCACGTCCACACATAGGTTTTGACATCGTTAGCAACAAATCGGCGGTCAACAACTGTGTGTGATGGTGTGAGTTTGAAATCGTCCTTGGCAAAGTCACTGTTTGTGTACCTATCCACGACATCCTACCTACAGGTTTCCACGAAGGGTTCTATAAACAGCTCGACTTTGTAACGCGTCGACTATTTCTGATGCCTGTTATAATGTTTTTTTCTAAAGGTGCGTATGCGGGAACGATCATGGAATACTAGGTACGCCAAAAATAGCAAACACTCCAAAGAATAATACAGTATTGTGTTGTCCGACTCCTACGCTAAAACTCATAGCAATATTGTGCTTATAAGTCAGACACTATTGCGAGTCTGTAGGCACAGAGTTCTATATTAATACTTTGTAAGTATGCACTATACTTTGATTATTTCCATACATTTATGATGGCTTGTCGGTGCATAAGCTATAAACTTTGTAATTGTTTTGACTTCGAAAATAATAACAAGTATGTTATGCATACGCTAGAGCAGTTGTGGCCCAGTGGTAACAGCTGCGATTTACGAGTTGTTGGTCGTTGGTTCGAACCTAGACAGGCGCTTTACTTTGTGTAAATTATTTCATCACCACTGCTCTCAAAACGGCGAAGGAAATCATCGTGAGGAAACCGGCATGTCCTAGAACTAAAAATTCGAAGACATGTGACATCTACCAACCCGCACTGGGCCCGCTTGGTAGATTATAGTCCACTCGCTCTCGAAGAGAGGAGGCCTGTGTCCCAGCAGTGGGAACATTATAGGCTGATTATGTATGTATGCATAGGGTCGTCCACGATGCTATTTAAAAGTAACCAAAACTAGTTAATTAGTTTCTGATTGGTTTTGTCGTGTAAATGGAAATTAATGCTGAAATGAATCGCCATTGAAACGCTGGTGCTGTGACTTTCTGGCTATAGTATTTAACTCATGAAGCGACGCGCGCTTTACTTGTGTTTACCATGTGTTAGTACACTTGGTCAACACATGTGTGTGTAAGCGCAGGAGCTCTCGGTATCGGTCGGAAGTGTGTGCGGGCGTGTGTGTGTAGGTTATATGCTAAAGCTACTCGTCTTCACGCACACATTCACAGCGTGTTGGTACACTTGGTTACCACAAGAAAAGCACGCGTCGTTTCGCGGGATAAAATTACTGTACTCATTGATGACTTGAGTTTGTAAAGTTTTATTAAGTTATTGTAATTTAATAACTTAATAAAACTTTCACACATCGCTGATTATTGTCAGTGTTCACTAAAACGACGTACAAAAACCAAGTCATGCTATTTTAAGAATGAATAATGAAAGTCGTGTCTAATCACAAAAAGCTACTATAATAATATATGTATTTCATAGCAGATTTCCTTATACGAGTCTCGATCAAGTCTTAAAGAAAACGGGGGTATACCGTTTTTATTTAATGTATTAATCATTACTACTGGCATTACATTGAGGCAAATGCATAGGAAAGTCCCTTTTCACACGTCAGTTTAAGTTGTCAGGGTTGTCACTGACTTACTGAAGTCTTGTATTCATTTATACCTTCTTGCCATAAATATTTATCTATATGCCCTGCTGGCTGGTACACTACCTACTTTAGAATCAAACGGCTAGATCTAGAGCAATAATTATATCAAAGGATATTGGTAACTCGGACTGCCTCGCTGTTCTAGTAGTCGCAACCGTTACTGCTGAGTATGAGGTCCTGGGTTCGATTTCCAGGTCGGGCTAAGCGTTTTTAGATTGTTTTCGTCAGGGAATTCTCAGTGGCAGTCTGGACACTGGATTTTTGCCGGGTTGATGGCAAGAGGCTCCCCCCTTTTATACATAACAGTCGAAATTTGGGTGTAGTATAAGCTGTATATAGTATACACCTCTGCCGAACCCTTCGGGGCTTACAGGCGTGAGGTTATGTTATGTAGTTTTAACGGTCAGCATGTATTATGTCTCTTGGCTTGTTTTGCATCACGAACTCCTACAAAAGTTATGGATAACTTGTCGTTTCCTAGAATTTCAAGTTCTTTTACAGAATTTTACTTCAAGGGAAACATGACATTTTAATTAAGTTTAACTATGATATCCACGAGGAAACCTGCCAGATTTGTTTTCTAAAAACTATACTGAAATGGCACTCGTTTTCGTTAAAATATTTGAATGTGCATTTTTTGTGGTGTTAAATTAATAATGATGAGAAATCAATTCTCGTAATTTAAAACGTTCAAAATCTAGTCGCAGTCCCATCTCGGTAAAATAAATTTCAAAAATGTAGGGAAGTTAGGAGTATTTTTGACAGATTGAGACTGAGATCAGACTGTGATCGTTCTTAAAATTACGAGAATTGCCCCTCAGCATAGCTATTCACAAACATCCGATACGCTATCGTATCAAAAATTACACATTTCGATAATCAGAGGGGCAATTCTCGTAATTTTAAGAACGTTCACAGTCTGATCTCAGTCTCAACCTGTCAAAAAATACTTCTAATTCTCCTACATTTTGACAGGTTTCTGACATTTGTTTGTCGCCGAGATGAGACTGCCACTAGATTTTGAACGTTTTAATTTACGAAAATTGACCTTCTGATTTGCCTTGCCCCCGACAGCAAACAGCTGTCGGAAGTCTATTTGATTTAAACCGTCAACATTTTCGGGTTTTGGACGTGTGACCAGCGTTTAGCGTCCTACATTGATTAATTGATGTTCGATACGGTACGGAAGCATATCGAGTGTTTGTATATAGCTATGCTGATCTTCTACAGTGGTAATGGTGTGTGTAGTTTAAAGCGAAAACTTTCCCAAAACCTTAAACCTAATATTTCATATCGTATCCAAGAATTGAATTGGTTGAAATTAGTTTGAATTATAATCATAATCATAATGATTTTTTATTTGTGTAACATAGGTAGTGAATACAGTTCTTATATTAAAGTTCATAGGTCGCTATGTTATGCAAAGAGGCGTACAAATATGGTTGCATGCTAAATAAAAACAATATGGAATAATTTCCACAGTCAATGCATAAATAAATAATCATAAATTAAAATTAGTCACAATATTCAATTAAAATTTGTTTCTCCAGTCAATTATATAAATAAGTCTAGATTAATTTATCATTCAGAAATTCATCAGCCGTATACTATACTAATTTCAACCAATTCAATTCGTGAATACGTTCCAAATTTGGCCTTTTAATCATTAATTCAATTCTATAATACAAACTCTGTGAGAATTCGGTTACCATAAATATCTGCTCGGACAACGCGGCTAAAACAAAATGGATGGCTCTCACGTACTAAATACGGTCCGAAGGGCCGAAGTATTAATTGCTGGAATGTTCAACATTGAACATTATTCTTGATGGCAGAAATGTATTAAAGGTATGACCTAGGTAGATTGGGGTATTGGGAAGCTACGTTTTTGTCTAGAATTAAAGAAGGAAATTTCTTTAGTGGTCGGAAAATTAAAAATTACAGTTAAGCTAGGCTAAATTTTTTTTAAAACACCACACCGTCCGTCACACCGTTAAATTTTGATCGTTTTAATCCTTAAAAGGGGTCATTGTACTCATCATTATGAACAACTTTTACTACGGGACTAACCCCTTTTTTTTGTGTGGGAAACTTTAAAATTACCTTTCCCGCTCTGGGCTGAGCGGAAGGGCGTGTCAGACTTTTACTGACTAAAACCCACCCGTGTTCCTTTAGTTGCCTGTGCCAGGGCCCACGGTACCTCTTTCGAACAACGCGCAGCCCTGGCAGGCATCGGCCCTAGCCGACTCCGTCAGTTCGTGCTGACATCTCTTTGAGGCGCGCGTGAAACACAACGCGCCGTCGACCCGGATCTGGTCCTGACCGCCCGCAAGCCCGCACCTACGGTGGCCGGGAGTCAGCTGTTGACTCCCGTCCAGGGTGTCTCCTGCGGCGGCTAGGGGCGTGAGGGCGCAGAGATTGCCTCTCCCTCACGCGCTCCGCCTCCTCCTTCGTGAGCATTACTGCTTCGCAGAAGGTGACGGCCTGCCATGCACTCTAGCTCCGTACCATGGCCTGAACCAGGGCCAGACGCGAGAGATCGCCCCCGCCGATCGCCGCCACGAGGACAAGGCGGTGCTCCACCCGAGCCGGGCAGACCGTATGCTCCACCGTGTCCTCCGGGCGATCCACACAGTGGTGACACCCTGGCGTTTCCTCCCGCTTTATCCTAAAGAGGAACCTCCCGAAACAATCGTGTCCGTCGAGGACCTGCATCAGGCGGAAGGTGAGGTCGCCGTGACGCCTCTCTAGCCACTCCTCAAAGAGGGGATTTTTCGCCGCTATTGTTGCGTGCCCAGCACTGGGTTGCGACAATCGCACTCTCCATGCCGCTATGAGATCCCGCCGGAGCTTTGTCCGCTGTACCGTGATTTTTCGCGGCAGCGGAGTTACGCCCCGGCATTTTGCCTCCTCTCGCCACTCCCATATGTGGGCGAGGACTGGCTTCCAGATCCCATGGCGGCAATCCGGCAAGGAGTCTCGCCACCTCAGCGGAGACCGTGCGGTATCCTCGGATCAGCCGGACAGCCTTGACCCTTTGGGACGCGTTCAACCGGCGGGCTGGTCGCCGCCTCAGGGAACGCGCCCATACCGGTGCCCCGTAAAGGACCACGGACCGCACGAACCCCGCATAGAGCCTCCGGGAGGAGGCGTTTGGTCCCCCTAGATTGAGCAGGAACCGCCTCAAGGCAGCCCCGGCCCGCTCCAGTCTGGGAGCCAAACGTCGGAAGTGCTCCACGAAGTTCCACCGGCTGTCGAGGACGAGTCCCAGGTACTTCATTGTCAGCTCGACGCCAATGTGAACCCCTCCCGCCGTTATTTGTGAACCCGACGGTGGCGCGTCCCAAGGACCATAAAAACACATGGCCTCAGACTTGTGCAATGCCACCTCGAGTCCCAATTGCCGGATCCTCTTGACGATTGTCGCAACCCCGCGTGTCGCTGCTTCGGCCGCTGCCTGGTGTGACCTCCCCTGCGCCAGGACCAGCGTGTCGTCAGCGTAGCAAACCTCGCTGACGCCATCAGGGAGGTCGGCGCGCAGCACCCAGACGTACCCGATATCCCACAGATGCGGCCCCAGGACCGATCCCTGTGGGACACCGCACGATATCTCTCACCGGTTCCACTCTCCCCGGTGACCGGGATAGATGACGGCCCTGTCTGCCAGATAGGCCTCGACAATGCGACAGAGGTAGGTCGGCGTCCGGTGATACCCGAGTGCCTCCCTGATGCAACTTTAAGGCTGGGTATTGAAGGCATTGGCGATGTCTGGAGCCACCGCCAAGACAACCCCACCCCGGGCCACAGTATCCCCCATCGTGAGGGCTCGCACGTGCATGATGGCATCCACTGTAGAGCGCCCCTGCGGAAACCAAATTGGCTTACGGGACCAACCCCTGAAATCGTGAAAAAAAAATCGGTTGATCCATAGATTTATATTCGCATAACTCGACATAATGTATGGATCAACTGATTTTTTTTTCACGATTTCAGGGTTGGTCCCGTAGTAAAAGTTGTTCATAATGATGAGTACAATGACCCCTTTTAAGGATTAAACACTCATCCAAAACGCCCGCCCGTCACCACTTCCTAGTGCTTTAACTGGGAACCAGAAGTGGTGCAACCAACTCCCCAGCAGCACAGCTGTCTGCTAAGTTAGAAAGAGTTACAAAAGAAGAAGACCCCGTCATGAAGTAATCAAGATTAAGCCATGTCAACAAGAGTCAGCAACGTTGGTAGTGAGTTTGATCAGGAACTGCGTTTACAGACCTTAAAATCTTGTTAAAACAGTGTTAGAGACCGGAGGTACCAACATAGTTGCAGAGTAAGCAAACTGAAGTGCCAGTGGGCTGGCCTTGTTTGTCGAAGGATGGCCGGCGGAACAACGAGTCCTGGAGTGGAGACCGCGCGTCGCCAAGTAAAGTTAGGCACGCCCGGCTAGATGGCTCGACGACCTTAAGAATGTGGCTGGATAGACTTAATGCGGAAGGTAGAGGACAGGGTATTGTGGCGCACCCTGGGAGAGGCCTATGTTCAGTATTGATAGGCTGAGTTGAGTGCTTGATCAACACCGTTCATAACTTCTTTAACCCTTAACTGTAGTCGTGGGTCCATTGCACCCATGTTCAACCCTTTTTTTTTTTTGGATGGGAAATCATCAAATTACCCCTCCCGCTCTGGGTGGAGCGGAAGGGAGTGTCAGACTTTTACTGAATAAAACCCACCCGTGTTCCTTCCTTAGCCCTTTATGTACCAGGGCAGCGGTAACCCTTTCGGACGATCCCGCTACCCCGGCAGGATGTTCAACTCTTGGACGTGTCTAAAAATATCTGCAAGCACCGCAGCGCCCCCGCTTCTAGGTACCTTCCTGGAGTAAGCTGAAGCTTTTCTCGCTACTCCTAAGGTCAGTATCGTTATACGCGTGGGTGCAGTGGTCCCACGACTATAGATACGTAACTTTAAAAAAAAATTATATATTTAGTATTTCTGTTTTATTACAGGTATTTCAGATGGCAAACCATAGCAAAGCTTCTAAGAACTAAGAGGAATTGCTTGTGCAATCGTTATTGAGAGAGATGCTACAGCCAAACGCTTCCCAAACAACTCAGGTTGAGCATTGCCACGGTTCTAAAAGTACCACCAACGTAGTAAAAAAAACCCTGAAACTGGAGAGGAATAAAAGTAAAATATGGTTCATTATGTCCGCCTAACAAGAAAAGAGCAAAGTTTGTGCACTGAGCGCTAAGTGCGAGCTACCTAAAGGCATGGGTTGCTTTAAACCTGCGTGTAATTCGTGCAAACTTGACTTGCCTCATTTTGAACAATGTAAATTTTTTTTTAGAAGTGGTTTTAATTTTCTTTTTGTTGTTGTTTTAGTAAGCACACCTTGATATCTAAAAAAAATGTTTTTAAAATGTTTTGGTACCCATTTAATATTTTTTCATAAGTTTCTAGTTTCATAAAAAATAAGTAATAGAAATATTAGTGCCTACTGTTGATTTTGCATGTAAAAAGGCTTATGAATGTTTGATTTTAAAGATTAATATTGTTGCGCGCCACAATTAATGCCTGATGATGGTGACATTAGTTACCACTAGCGCCATCTAGTTTCTAGTAGAAGAACTTATTAGTTCTTCACTAGCGCCATCTATTATCGATTGGCTGAACTTACTAGAACTATCGACATCTGGTCAGTCGGGGCCGGTATGTACTCGAACATTCTAGATGTTTCTACAATAGAAGATTCTGGAATTATCTGCGGCACTATATAAGGCCGGGACTAGCCGCGACTAATCAGACTTGGTTCTGCGATAGAAGCGAATACATCGAATGCGATCTTCAAGTGCGATTTAAGAGCGATTGTGTTTTATAATTAGTGTGTTTGAGTTGATATTAGTGTTGTTTAATAAAAGTGTAACTTTTGGTAATTTTTATCGGCAGTTTTTATTGTCACGAACCCGAAGCTCGTAACAATTGGTGTCAGAAGCAAGGATTAAAATCATGCCGATTTTACCTAAAGACGACACGGAGGGTATCCGTACCCGGAGTCAACGTCAACAGGAGACGGACCAGAGACGTTTTAGGGAGCTATGCCGTAGAGGTCGGAGGGCCAGCTACCAACCACGGAGGCCAAACCGTCCACAGCAGCTCCAGCATCAGCAGCACCAGAATTTGCTGCCCTGATGATGATGCTGCAGGAGCAGGCCCGCCGACAAGAGGAACAGGCTCGCCGACAGGAGGAACAGGCTCGTCGGTTGGAAGAACAGCTCCAACATGATAAGGAGGAGCAAGCGCGCCGCCAGGAGGAGCAAGCGCGCCGCCAGGAAGAGCAGATGCTGCTTATTAAGGACCTTCACGCTACTTTTGGGAAAGACATGAAGGAGGTAAAGGATAAGGTTGCTCAATATGACAACCGCCTGTCGGAAGCTGAAATCCGGATCGACCAAGTGTATAGTCGGGTTGACAACGCGGTGGCTGACGTGAAGAAAACCGTGATGGCTGACGTAAAGAAAACGCTGGATTACCTTAAACTTGGGGATGGAATCGCAGCTCCCGTAGCTACAACACCTTCGCTACGTGGCTTCAAAGTGCCACCGTTCGACGGAACTTCTTCCTGGTCGGCCTACAAAATCCAGTTGGAGGCTGTCATGAAGGCGAACGGTTGGAATAGAAGTCAGGCCATGACTGCCCTCACCCTAGGCCTGCGTGACCAGGCCTTATCTGTTCTGGAAGCTCTCGGTAAGGAAGTGACTTACGAGCAGCTCCTTGAGGCATTGGAGGCTCGGTATGGCGACGCTCACCTGGAACACGTGTTTCGTGCGCAGCTCAAGGATCGCGTGCAACGCAGTAATGAAAACCTGCAGCAGTGGGCCCTTGAAGTGGAGAAGCTGGTGCGTAAACCTTACCAGTCCGTACCTGCGCTTATTGATGGGAACCTGGTGCAGGCATTCATCGACGGCATCCGCGACCTTGAAGTTAGAGCTGCTGTGAGGCTCGGGCACCACGGGACGCTGAAGGACGCCTTGGCCCATGCACTGGAGGTGGAAGCCGCGCGACAGGATCATCGTTCCCATCGCGTCAGGGAGGTTGCAGCGGCTAGAGTTCGCGACTGCAATAAAAGATACAGCCCTAGGTGCTACGGCTGTGGGGAGAGGGGCCACCTTCGATCCAGTTGCCCCAAGCGAACTACAGGAAGGGTAGACAATGATCGTCCATGGAAAGTGGGACGAACTTTGGTCAGAGCCCCCGACATGTCAGGGGTACGTGTGCCGAACCTTTGTGATCAGGAACAGGTTATGGAAAAAGGCACACTAGTTGGTCCTAGGCAAGAAAGCAAAGAAGTCGTACCTGTGAGGATGCTCAAGACAGACTTCAGCAACGAGTGGAAGGAAAGCCTACAACGTGCACAGCAGGAAGATTCGGACATCAAGCCGATTCTCGAGTGGATGAAGGCCAGAGCTCCTAAGCCCAGGTGGAGCGACGTCTCAGCAATGAGTTCGATCATAAAAAGCTATTGGGCCCAATGGGACAGCTTGGTGATTCAGGATGCGAGTCCTGTGCCGTAAATGGGAAAATGCTCGGGGAGACAGCTGTTATTTGCAAATGGTTGTCCCTAAAGCTCAAGTACCGGATGTTCTACAGCTGTACCATAATAGTTGTTCAGGAGGTCATCTGGGAGTAAAACGGACTCTACTGAAGATACGAGAACGGTTTTACTGGGTCCACTGTCGGGACGATGTCGAGGACTGGTGTCGCAAATGTACAAGTTGTGCAGCTGTAAAGGGACCTCAGACTCGTAGTAGAGGTGCATTGAAATTGTACAATGTTGGCGCACCATGTGAAAGGATAGCCCTTGACGTTGCGGGGCCGTTTCCGGAAAGTGAAAGTGGTAACAAGTATTTCATGGTTGTGATGGATTACTTTACTAAGTGGCCGGAAGTCTTCGCCATCCCAAATCAAGAAGCTTCGACAGTTGCAGATAAATTAGTTTATGAAGTCTTCTGTCGGTTTGGAGTACCTTTAGAGATTCACAGTGATCAAGGAAGGAATTTTGAGTCCCAAATATTTCAGGAAACTTGTCGAGTTATGGGTACTCATAAAACAAGAACAACTTCTTACCACCCACAATCGGATGGAATGGTGGAACGATTCAATCAGACATTGGAGAGGTACCTAGCAAAAGTTGTGGAAAATCGGCAACGAGATTGGGACAAGCACATACAACCGTTTTTGTTGTCATATCGAAGCGCTGTTCACGAAAGTACATCGGTGACACCAGCTTTCGCAAACTTTGGAAGAGAATTACGGCTGCCTGCAGACCTGATCACCGGAATACCACCTGATGCCCCACGCAGTATAACCGATTATGCGAAACACTTGCGGAACAAAATGAATGACATTTATGAGCACGTCAGACAATCGGGCCAGCAAATGTCTGAAAAGATGAAAACCCGTTATGACCGCAAAATGAACAGTAAAGGGTTCGACGAAGGTTCACTAGTTTGGTTGCACAATCCAGTCCGCAGCAAGGGGAAATCTCCTAAGCTTCAAGCTAAATGGGATGGACCGTACCGGATTGTGACAAAGATCAATGACGTAACCTACCGGATACAGAAAGGTGCAAGAGGTACTCCTAAGATCGTCCATGTGGATCGATTGGCGCGTTATTATGAGCCGATAATGCTCGGGACGAGCATGTCTTAGGAGGGGGCAGTGTTGCGCGCCACAATTAATGCCTGATGATGGTGACATTCGCCACGACACGCGCCGTCCGGCACAGGCCTGGTCCTGATCGGACGGTGAGCTACCCATTGCTCTCCGCCCGCAGGCCCGCGCCTACGGTGGCCGGGAGTCGTCACGCGGCCCCCGACGCCCGGAGCGTCTCCCTCGGCGGCTGAGGCGTGAGGATCTCTCCCTCGCCCATCCCGCCACCTCCTTCGCTAGCATGACTGCTTCGCAGAAGGAGGTGACCGCCTCCCACTCCCTCTCGCCCCGGCGCCTCCTCTGTGCCTTTTTCCTGGCCGCTTTGGGCGCCTTCTTTTTGTCCCCGACCACCTGCCACTCGGCGTTGATCGTGGGAGATTTGTTTGGGGGAGGCGTAGGCTCTGGGGCCTTCCCCTCTCCAGCCGTTCTGCCCTTTTTCTGGGCTGGCACCGCGGGTTTGGCGGCAGGCGCCGATTTTGCCGGCGCCGAGGCTCCGCCAGCCAGCGTCGGTTTCGCCGACACCGGGGCTTTGGCCCTGGGGCCGTCCTACCCGCCAAGGGAGGGCGCAGGACTATACCCTCCAGGACGGCGAACCGCGCCTGGAAGGTCGTCAGCTCCTGCCGAACCAGGTTCAGGACCTGGTTCTCCACCGGCACGGGCTGGCTTGGTGGTGTCACCTGCGCTGTGCCGGCTGCTCGCAGCCCGGCCAGGTCCGCTCGGAGCTCCTCGTTCTCCTTTCGGAGGAGCTCCATGGCAGCCGTCAAGCGGGTCACCTCCGCCCGCATTTCGGACGTTACGTCCGGCGGGGGCCCGAAGTGGATTGCCTCCACTGCCGCCATGATGGAGGCCTTGGCCGAGACTATGGCCCTGTTTTTAGAAGTCTGTAACTTCTTCAGGGCCACGTCTCGCATCGCGGCCTCCACGACCGCCGCAAACCTCTCTTTGCGGTCCGCATCAGGGCCGCCTACCTCAGCCACCTCGTCGCTTGAGGTCTCTGATGCGACCGCGCGACCAGAACCCCCCTCCTTTGCGGGCTCCTCCGCTTTCTCCGCTGCCTCCCGAGCAGTGAGCCCCCTCCCTATGCCTCGCTCTCGGGCTCCTCCCCGCCTACTGGTGGGGATCCGAAGCCAGCTCCCCGTCAGAGGACGACCCCTGGCCGTCCAATGACCTTGGCCGCTTGCTATGGATCTTCCTCTTAGCAGCGGCCGACTCCTGGTCACGGCAAGAGCTCACTGAGCCTCCCGTGCTCGCTTCTCTCGATGCAGCGTCGGACTCCGACCCCGCATCTCTCCTCACATCTTCGGTTGGGTTTTTGGGTGTTTTTAAAAAAATTTCCATATTGTTCCCACGAGTATAAAACTTTGTTTACCTGCTCAAATTTCGGTGGTTCGCACTAGCGACTAAATCAAGCTACCCATTAGCCAAGCTTACTACCTCCCTCACGGTGCGCCGCCGCTTGGAGGTTTGGGGAATTTTTTATAGAGGTTAATCTTCCTCGCGGTCCGGGCGGTTAAGCCAAGACCCTCGACCCCCGTCAAAAGTCAGAGACATGACCTTGACAATCTTCGGGGCTACGATATTAACGGTGGCAGGAGGGGGGGATTATCCCCTCCTGCCTGCCCGGCGGCAGGGTAAGTGCACACCAGGCCCGCTCTTACTCCACACAGTAGCCGCTCTGCTCCTCATAGCGGCTTGTGTGGAGCGTTCCTCTTGGCAGAACATTAGCATGCGGGCAGCGAGATCTCATTGGGAAAAAATCCCACTGAGAAATAGCTGCCCGCACCCCAGGATGCACCGGCCCGAAAACTGGTCTTCCCCCCGGACGTATCCAGAAGGGAACTCCAGTCCCCAGGCACACGTGGAGGTTTTCCGCCCTGGCACCCCAAACTTTGGCTGACCTGGGATTCAAACCCAGGACCACTAAGCAGTTATAGCGCTTGCAACAAGTTTTTTTGTTTTAATTTTTTTATACAACATAATATATGTACATACTTTTTTCACAAGGGTTGATTTTTTTTAATCGTTTGGTATTTTTTTAATTATTTGACTTTAGAGATATATAACAATTTTCGAGTTAATCGAAGCCAGCACCACCCCCCTCCCCCCCTAAAAACCCGATTACCCAAATTAAGGGTTGATTAAAAAAAAAACGAAATCTCATTGATCATATTTTTTGCCAGGATAACACTGGCTGAAAGTAAACTATTTAAATCGAAAGAAACAAGTGAGTGGCGGCCCTAAACTTCACTGATTACCTATAAATATTCCGCATGCAACTTAATAAAGCATTCTCACATAAGTCGTAGCACTGTCCTTACTTTAAGTAAATCGGAGGAAAATATTGAATATTCAATAATAATGAATTTCGCTAAGGCTCTGTTTTTTGTCTGTGCCTGTTTCATGGCTTTGGCGACAGTTTCGGCAGCGCCTGGGAATTTCTTTAAGGACTTGGTAAGTTAAATATTACATATATTGTTTTGTTTCGGATATTTCGAGACCAATGTTCTATGAGTAGGTAGCTTTGGAGTTAGTTGTCCCTTTTTTTCACCACAAAAACTATATTTTTAAAAAGCAATTTCTTTTCATCATTCTCTTAGATTGTTTTGGTCTTTCTTTTCAGAGTAGTCAGATAGGAAACGCTGACGTCATCTAGCTTATTTTAATTTTATAATATGTTCTGTAAAAGTTATTCCGATTCTTATCGATTACAGTATAAACAATTTTATTTAATTCCATGACATTAAAAATTGCTTTCATTGTTAAATTGTAATAGTTCTCTGGTTGGCCAAATTTAATTTAAAGGGTCAGCTAAAAAGTGACCCTCTAAATGTGTTTCTTTTGTCTGTTAAAGATGGGGTACTTAAACATTAAAATTGTTTCAATTACATATAGTAATACTTATAATTAAACTTTAGCTGTCTTATTTGTAAAGTGCCAGTTGTATTAGGCTGAAAACCATCGAGTTCTTTTGCAAATAAGAGCCTCTTGTCATATTTACATGTAGATCACCATCTTCATAACAGTGTTTTGTTTTGACGACTTCAGTATTTTTTCTCTTTACGGCAAACCAGCTAGCGAAAGCTTTTATTGATGAGGCCTATTCTCACTTAATTAAGGAGTTTTTTAGTTTTTGTTGATTCTTATGATTACAGTTCTGTTAAGCCATTTACGTATTACGATCGCGATCATATTTTAATCAATATTTGCATGTTGCCACCGATCTGCAAATTGCAGAACACATATGAAAATTTTGAATTTTGTGGGCTACTTTATCGCACCCCCTTTAAATATGTATCTCTTTTAGGGGAAGTACAATCTTTTGTATGTTACTTGAGTGAGAAAAACACTTCCTCGTCGGTACTGGGACAGGTGCCTGGACAAAGACTATCAAAACTGGTTTAATGTCATTTTATTTTCTCTTTACAGGAAAAGATGGGCCAGAGAGTTCGTGACGCAGTCATAAGTGCAGGCCCAGCAGTTGATGTAGTTGGAAAGGCAACACTCTTGTCCAAAGGAAAATAGATCTTATTATGTGTACAGAATAAAATCTGCATTTGATTAGCCATATGTATGTTATCTTCAGTGCCATAATTGTGTATTCTAATCAATAAATGTATTGAAAAAATCATTTTGTTATAACTTTTCTATCTACCTTGTAATATTTACTTAGAATCACTCTCATCTAGAAGGTACCCAGAGTCTGTAGTGCCAGTATAGTAAAAAGGTGCCTGGTTGGTCTAGTGGTACTGCTGGGCATAAGGGAGGGGGTGAGTTCGATTCCCGAGTTGGGTAAAGACGTGTTATCGCGTTTTTTGGTCTGTAATTGCTCAGTAGCCGCCCGGTGGACGGCAATAGGCTCTCCCCTATTCTCTCTCTGTAGTCGGCCCCTCTTGTCTGAGGACCGTGCTCAGTTTCGGAGTTGCATCTGGAGCGGATGATCCGCCTCCACAGGTTTCTGTCCAGCGCATCTCTTACCGACGTGTAGAATTTAGAGGACGATGATTCCTTCACCTGATTGGTCCATCGTGTTGGTGAAGGTCCCTTATTACATGACAGCATAAGAGAGCGTCATGTCGGTTTTACCCTCAAGGCCCGCCAATAGATATTTCACATAAAAAAACAATTTAGGTAAGTAAGTAACTAATATACCTAATAACGACCCGAATAATTAATGATGCTGGGTCAAGCGATCAATTACCCTTTCATGCAAAGTTTCAGAAACAAAAGTTGAACATGTCGGTTGAAAAATTAATTTAAAACTTTTAAAAGTTCAAAGTTTCTTCTTTTATACAGGGTTGGTTGAAGTTACTATAAATTGGGATATGACGCTTCACAAATTAATTAATAATTTCGTTACGTACTTAATTTTTTTTTTTTTTCTTTCATTTTAAAACTTTTAATAGCATGAATGCCTACAGTTATGGGTCGTAATAGCGCACCTCTCCTGCATGACAGCTACATTGAACAGAACCCAGCATTGCATAAATATGTAAGCTGTCGAGGCCTTTATGCCTGGAGGCTTTTATTTAGTTAGTAATTTTTTTATTTAAATTTTTTATTTATTATTTTTTTGCTTGAGTACGTATAATTTTTATTGTATTTGTTGGTATATTGGCGTGGCTAGCTGACATATAGCAAGTAATTTAATTTAATATTCTGTGTTTTGTAATGTTAATTACTTTACACACCTAGTATTGTATACAATGAAGTATTCCTAACTGAACAGACAGCTGTGCTGCTGGGGAGTTTGTTGCGCCACTTCTTCTTCCCAGCGATAGCACTAGGAAGTGGTGAAGGGCGGACGTTTTGGGGGACTGTCTTTTGTAATTTTGACGTTCGAAAAGTGCTAATTCTCAGCTTAATTTAATTAAATGACTTTTGATTTTGACTTCATGACGTTGTGGGTTGAAATTCTGGAACCAATGTGGCTTTCAATTCATAAGGAATTTCTAAGATTTTTTTGGACATTACTGACATCGGTGAAGGAAAAACATCGTGAGGAAACCTGGACTACTAATCTTTACTAGTAATGAAGCTTGTTTGTTTGAACGCGCTAATCTCTGGAACTACCTGTCGGATTTAAAAAAATCTCTTTGCATTTCGTAGCCTAATTTTTGAAAAGAGGGTATCTACATCACGCCAAGACCAATAGGAGCCGAGCAAAAAGAAAAAACTCAGAAAGAACGTTAAGCGAAAACGCACTAATTGCGATGGTGACTTTTATAAAATTGTGACTCTTATTTTAGTACAGGCATTGGCGCCGATTCCCTTGTTCACAAAATAAACAAAATTTCAGTTCAGTGCATCTTATTCTTTCTATTTCATTAAGAAAAGGACAGAAGATAAATATTAGTTCAGTCCTGTCAAATTAGTCAGCGCCTGACGTAAATTGACGTATTTTTAGTAGCCATGTTTTTCATCACGTCTAATTTGTCTATGGAGTATCTTAATTTGACAGGATTAAACTAATATTTATCTTCTGTCCTTTTCTTAATGAAATAGAAAGAAAAAGATGCACTGAACTTAAATTTAGTTTAGTTTGTGAATAAGGGAATCGGCGCCAATATGTATCTTACAACTTCCACGCAGCGGGCAGAAGATAGAAGGTGATATAACGAGGCAGCAGTTTTATTAAACGTGTCGCAATGGAATTTAAGCACACCGTTGTTCAGCTGATTACATAACGGAGCTGTTTTTTTTAAATAACTAGCGGTTTTGTAAAACAGCGGATTCGACAATGACTTTGACTGAAATATAGACCTGTCATTAATATGACAGGTCTTTTTCATCAAGCTGTACCAAAATAAGCAACATCTAAAAATATTCCAATTTTTCACAAATCAAAGAAAGGCTGTTACTAAAACTGTCAAATTCAAGGTAGGCGTCGATCGAAAAAGCACATTTATTTCACGGGACCGTTAATCGAACTGTTATTTTATACAAGTCAGAGAAATAACCAAAAAAATACGAGTTTTAATTTCGACGTATTTTTCTGACAGGAACAACGTGACGCTGAAAGTTTAGGAAGAACGTCCAAAGGAAAAGTCGACAGATTTCCTGAAGAGGGTCTTTGCGTCACTTGTACTGTGGTTTTTGCCTTTTTTAGTCGTTAAATCTGATAATATTACGCTTGCTAGTAAAAAATTATGCCCAGTTTCGATTTTTTTGCCTTTTCAAAAATCCTTAAATAAATTCCCGGGCGCTGCCGAAACTGTCGCCAAAGCCATGAAACAGGCACAGACGAAGAACAGAGCTTTAGCGAAATTAATTATTATTGAATTTTCAGTATTTTCCTTCGATGTACTCAAAGTAAGGACAGTGCTACGACTTCTGTAAGAATGCTTTATTAAGATGCATGCGGAATATTTATAGGTAAAGAACTGCAGTGCGATTCTGTAACCATATCCCGTGAAAACTTAAGAGAAGTGAGCGTGGAGTGAGCTGTCATTCCAACTAAAGCTAGGGATTGACACCATTGACAGCTCACTCTAAGCTCACTTCACTTAACTTTTCACGGTGAGATTTTTACAGAATCGATCGGCTGGTGAAGTTTAGGGTCGCCATTCACTTGTTTCTTTCGATTTAAGTCACTTACTTTCAGCCAGTGTTAACTTGCAAAAAAATAGAATTACGTCTTTTTGGGTTTTTTGAAAATGAACCCCTAATTGGGTGAAAAGGGGTCCTCGGGTTTTTAGGGAAGGGTTTTACTGCTGGCTTCTATAAACTCTAAAGTAAAATAATGAAAAAAAAATTGGGTGAGAATTTTCCATCTCGAAATCTTAGCTGCTACTAAGATCGATGATTTTCAGTTAAGTGTGGTGTGTGTGTTGCATGTTAGTGTTGTTTGTATTTTTTTCTGTTTTTGTGTGAATATGTGTGACTTACTTAACCTGGGTCAAATAAACTTATTTTCTTTCTTTCTTTTCTTTCTCAATATTAGGTTGGCGTGAAAATAAATTAACACATATAACATCATCACGCCTGTTTTTCCTGAAGGGTTAGGCAGAGGTATGTATACCTGTATACCTGTAGGATATCCTCATTTCTCCCGTTATGTAAGTCCTAGGGGGCTTAACCAGGCACAAATCCAGCCTCCGGGATGTTACTGAGAAATTCCTGATGAAAAAACGCATTAACACTTTGCCCGACCTAGGAATCGAACCCAGGACCTCATGCTCAGTAGCGCTTGCAACCACTAAACCAGCAAGGCACTTAAAACCAAATAAAATTAATTAACGAGTCAATAAATATTACATCGTCACTCCCCGAGACTCCGATAGCCTTCAACGTAGAATTGAGTCATAAAAACATTTTCTTTCTGTACATTACAACCATTTTATTGCTAACTAGCTTCTGCCTGCAACTTTGTTCGCGTGGAAATCGTAAGCTACACAATGACTGTACTAAAATAACAGCCACATTTTTATAAAACTCCCCGTCGCTATTAATTCGTTTACGCTTACCGTTCCTTCTGCCTTTTTTCTTTTTGCCCGGCTCCTATTGATGATAGCATGATGTTAAATAGCATACAGCCTTCCTCAAGAATTGAACTATCAAATGCAAAAAGAATTTTTCAGATCTGACTGCTAGTTTCAGAGATTAACGCGTTCAAACAAAAAAACAAACAAACTCTTTAGCTTTATTATTAGTATACAGATGAATAATTGTCGTAAAGGAAAATGTTAAATACAACTGTTTGTGCATAACAGTTACTTACTAATAAAAATAAGACGTTAATATAACCACAAAGACTTTGGATAAAAGGAATCCCCGTCAACATGCAACTAAGTCCCGAGCGAAGGAACAAAGACGTTCATGTTTTTCCTGTTATTGTATGTAGATGCAACTTGGTTCATGTCAGCTACACGAACAACAGCTTATATTAGTATAACCTGTCATCAGACCCTAAAGTCTGACGTCATTATTATATAGAGGTATGAGGAACAGGGTGTAAAGTTCACTCATCCTCCGTAGAAAAGGGAGGACCCTCCGACCAGACGGGTGTTGTGTCTGGCGGGCAATTGCCCAACGACTGATGTCGGGAAGTTTGTATGTATGCTAATTGCGCGGTAAACTCTGCTTGCGAGATGCAGGATTTGCGTGACGTCAGTATGACGCGTTGTTCGCATGTGGCGTTGTAGATACCGCTTCAATTATAATAATTGAATCTTTGTTTATTTATTTAGGAGGGTGTAAGTCGCGACTGTTACCACTTATAGGCCACCACTGCTCTTTGAAAATGGTATTTGGATAGTATTCTTTTACTCACTTATACTGAAAACGTGTCCACTCACAAACGTAAATGACACAATGAATGTTGTCGAACTGTCACAATGAAAGCCATTGCTACTTAATTGCGGGGTAATGGTGTGATAAGCAATTACCCCGCTGTTCTTAACCTGCTTCTAGTCCATTTCATTCAAGGCTAAGTTATATTGCATCAAGGCTTGTTTTTTTTTTTTCTTTTTTTTTTTTGGTTGGGATGTCATTAACGGAATTAGACTTCTACTAACTAAAACTCACCCGTGTTCCTTCAGTTGCCTGTGCCAGGGGCCACGGTATGTCATCATCATTGACATTGTTTCGTTTAGAAAAAAAATAAAAATAAAATAATAATAAATATTGTAATATGATAGATATTTATGTTTAACCTTACCAAATAATTATTATGTAGCGGTATCTACAACGCCACATGCGAACAACGCGTCATACTGACGTCACGCAAATCCTACATCTCGCAAGCAGAGTTTACCGCGCAATTAGCATAGATACAATTTCCCAACATCAATCGTTGGGCAATTGCCCGCCAGACAAAACACCCGTCTGGTCGGAGGATCCTCCCTTTTCTATGGAGGATGAGTGAACTTTACACCCTGTTCCTCATACCTCTATAATTATGTACCACCTATAACAGACTGATTTCAAAAAAATAAAATGATATATTTACTTACAAAAATTTAATGTTAATAACATAATAATATATTAATAAAATAAATTTTAATAAAAGATGGAAGGTAGTTCCTAGTGCATTATTTGTCATCTACGAGCCTTTTTCGGTATGTTTTTGTATTGTTATTACTGTTACGAGCTTCGGGTTCGTGACAATAAAAACTGCCGATAAAAATTACCAAAAGTTACACTTTAATTAAACAACACTAATAACAACTCAAACACACTAATTATAAAACACAATCGCTCATAAGTCGCACTTGAAGATCGCTTTGATGTATTCGCTTCTATCGCAGAACCAAGTCTGATCGGTCGCGGCTAGTCCCGGCCTTATATAGTGCCGCAGATAATTCCAGAACCTTCTATTGTAGACACATCTAGAATGTTCGAGTACATACCGGCCCCGACTGACCAGATGTCGATAGTTCTAGTAAGTTCAGCCAATCGATAATAGATGGCGCTAGTGACTCTATTAGTTCTTCTACTAGAAACTAGATGGCGCTAGTGGTAACTAATGTCACCATGTGTCAGGCATTCATCGTGGCGCGCAACACTGCCCCCTCCTAAGACATGCTCGTCCCGAGCATTATCGGCTCCATAATAACGCGCCAAACGATCCACATGAACGATCTTAGGAGTACCTCTTGCACCTTTCTGTATCCGGTAGGTTACGTCATTGATCTTTGTCACAATCCGGTACGGTCCATCCCATTTAGCTTGAAGCTTAGGAGATTTCCCCTTGCTGCGGACTGGATTGTGCAACCACACTAGTGAACCTTCGTCGAACCCTTTACTGTTCATTTTGCGGTCATAGCGGGTTTTCATCTTTTCAGACATTTGCTGGCCCGACTGTCTGACGTGCTCATAAATGTCATTCATTTTGTTCCGCAAGTTATTCGCATAATCGGTTATACTGCGTGGGGCATCAGGTGGTATTCCGGTGATCAGGTCTGCAGGCAGCCGTAATTCTCTTCCAAAGTTTGCGAAAGCTGGTGTCACCGAAGTACTTTCGTGAACAGCGCTTCGATATGACAACAAAAATGGTTGTATGTGCTTATCCCAATCTCGTTGCCGATTTTCCACAACTTTTGCTAGGTACCTCTCCAATGTCTGATTGAATCGTTCCACCATTCCATCCGATTGTGGGTGGTAAGAAGTTGTTCTTGTTTTATGAGTACCCATAACTCGACAAGTTTCCTGGAATATTTGGGACTCAAAATTCCTTCCTTGATCACTGTGAATCTCTAAAGGTACTCCAAACCGACAGAAGACTTCATAAACTAATTTATCTGCAACTGTCGAAGCTTCTTGATTTGGGATGGCGAAGACTTCCGGCCACTTAGTAAAGTAATCCATCACAACCATGAAATACTTGTTACCACTTTCACTTTCCGGAAACGGCCCCGCAACGTCAAGGGCTATCCTATCCCATGGTGCGCCAACATTGTACAATTTCAATGCACCTCTACTACGAGTCTGAGGTCCCTTTACAGCTGCACAACTTGTACATTTGCGACACCAGTCCTCGACATCGTCCCGACAGTGGACCCAGTAAAACCGTTCTCGTATCTTCAGTAGAGTCCGTTTTACTCCCAGATGATCTCCTGAACAACCATTATGGTACAGCTGTAGAACATCCGGTACTTGAGTTTTAGGGACAACCATTTGCAAATGACAGCTGTCTCCCCAAGCATTTTCCCATTTACGGCACAGGACTCCATCCTGAATCACCAACCTGTCCCATTGGGCCCAATAGCTTTTTGTGATTGTACTCATTGCTGAGACGTCGCTCCACCTGGGCTTAGGAGCTCTGGCCTTCATCCACTCGAGAATCGGCTTGATGTCCGAATCTTCCTGCTGTGCACGTTGTAGGCTTTCCTTCCACTCGTTGCTGAGGTCTGTCTTGAGCATCCTCACAGGTACGACTTCTTTACTTTCTTGCCTAGTACCAACTAGTGTGCCTTTTGCCATAACCTGTTCCTGATCACAAAGGTTCGGCACACGTACCCTTGAGATGTCGGTGGCTCTGACCAAAGTTCGTCCCACTTTCCATGGAAGGTCATTGTCTACCCTCTCTGCAGTTCGCTTAGGGCAACTGGATCGAAGGTGGCCCCTTTCCCCACAGCCGTAGCACCTAGGGCTGTATTCTCTATTGCGGTCGCGAACTGTAGCCGCTGCAACCTCCCTGACACGATGGGATCGATGATCCTGCCGCACAGCTTCCACCTCCAGTGCATGCGCCAAGGCGACCTTAAGCGTCCCGTGGTGCCCGAGCCTCACAGCAGCTCTTACTTCAAGGTCGCGGATGCCGTCGATGAATGCCTGCACCAGGTTCCCATCAATAAGCGCAGGCACGGACTGGTAAGCTTTACGCACCAGCTTCTCCACTTCAAGGGCCCACTGCTGCAGGTTTTCATTACTGCGTTGCACGCGATCCTTGAGCTGCGCACGAAACACGTGTTCCAGGTGAGCGTCGCCATACCGAGCCTCCAATGCCTCAAGGAGCTGCTCGTAAGTCACTTCCTTACCGAGAGCTTCCAGAACAGTTAAGGCCTGGTCGCGCAGGCCTAGGGTCAGGGCAGTCATGGCCTGACTGTTATTCCAACCGTTCGCCTTCATGACAGCCGCAAACTGGATTTTGTAGGCTGACCAGGAAGAAGTTCCGTCGAACGGTGGCACTTTGAATCCACGTAGCGAAGGTGTTGTAGCTACGGGAGCTGCGATTCCATCTCCAAGTTTAAGGTAATCCAGCGTTTTCTTTACGTCAGCCATCACGGTTTTTTTTTACGTCAGCCACCACGTTGTCAACCCGATTATTCACTTGGTCGATTCGGATTTCAGCTTCCGACAGGCGGTTGTCATATTGAGCAACCTTATCCTTCACCTCCTTCATGTCTTTCCCAAAAGTAGCGTGAAGGTCCTTAATAAGGAGCATTTGCTCTTCCTGGCGGCGCGCTTGCTCGTCCTGGCGGCGCGCTTGCTTCTCCTTATCATGTTGGAGCTGTTCTTCCAACCGACGAGCCTGTTCCTCCTGTCGGCGAGCCTGTTCCTCCTTGTCCCGTTGAAGCTGTTCTTCCAACCGACGAGCCTGTTCCTCCTGTCGGCGAGCCTGTTCTTCCTGACGGCGGGACTGCTCCTGCAGCATCATCATCAGGGCAGCAAAGTCTGGTGCTGCTGATGCTGGAACTGCTGCGGACGGTTCGGCCTCCGTGGTTGGTAGCTGGCCCTCCGACCTCTGCGGCATAGCTTCACCAAAACGTCTCTGGTCCGTCTCCTGTTGGCGTTGACTCCGGGTACGGATACCCTCCGTGTCGTCTTTAGGTAAAATCGGCATGATTTTAATCCTTGCTTCTGACACCAATTGTTACGAGCTTCGGGTTCGTGACAATAAAAACTGCCGATAAAAATTACCAAAAGTTACACTTTAATTAAACAACACTAATAACAACTCAAACACACTAATTATAAAACACAATCGCTCATAAGTCTCACTTGAAGATCGCTTTGATGTATTCGCTTCTATCGCAGAACCAAGTCTGATCGGTCGCGGCTAGTCCCGGCCTTATATAGTGCCGCAGATAATTCCAGAACCTTCTATTGTAGACACATCTAGAATGTTCGAGTACATACCGGCCCCGACTGACCAGATGTCGATAGTTCTAGTAAGTTCAGCCAATCGATAATAGATGGCGCTAGTGACTCTATTAGTTCTTCTACTAGAAACTAGATGGCGCTAGTGGTAACTAATGTCACCATGTGTCAGGCATTCATCGTGGCGCGCAACACTGCCCCCTCCTAAGACATGCTCGTCCCGAGCATTATCGGCTCCATAATAACGCGCCAAACGATCCACATGAACGATCTTAGGAGTACCTCTTGCACCTTTCTGTATCCGGTAGGTTACGTCATTGATCTTTGTCACAATCCGGTACGGTCCATCCCATTTAGCTTGAAGCTTAGGAGATTTCCCCTTGCTGCGGACTGGATTGTGCAACCACACTAGTGAACCTTCGTCGAACCCTTTACTGTTCATTTTGCGGTCATAGCGGGTTTTCATCTTTTCAGACATTTGCTGGCCCGACTGTCTGACGTGCTCATAAATGTCATTCATTTTGTTCCGCAAGTTATTCGCATAATCGGTTATACTGCGTGGGGCATCAGGTGGTATTCCGGTGATCAGGTCTGCAGGCAGCCGTAATTCTCTTCCAAAGTTTGCGAAAGCTGGTGTCACCGAAGTACTTTCGTGAACAGCGCTTCGATATGACAACAAAAATGGTTGTATGTGCTTATCCCAATCTCGTTGCCGATTTTCCACAACTTTTGCTAGGTACCTCTCCAATGTCTGATTGAATCGTTCCACCATTCCATCCGATTGTGGGTGGTAAGAAGTTGTTCTTGTTTTATGAGTACCCATAACTCGACAAGTTTCCTGGAATATTTGGGACTCAAAATTCCTTCCTTGATCACTGTGAATCTCTAAAGGTACTCCAAACCGACAGAAGACTTCATAAACTAATTTATCTGCAACTGTCGAAGCTTCTTGATTTGGGATGGCGAAGACTTCCGGCCACTTAGTAAAGTAATCCATCACAACCATGAAATACTTGTTACCACTTTCACTTTCCGGAAACGGCCCCGCAACGTCAAGGGCTATCCTATCCCATGGTGCGCCAACATTGTACAATTTCAATGCACCTCTACTACGAGTCTGAGGTCCCTTTACAGCTGCACAACTTGTACATTTGCGACACCAGTCCTCGACATCGTCCCGACAGTGGACCCAGTAAAACCGTTCTCGTATCTTCAGTAGAGTCCGTTTTACTCCCAGATGATCTCCTGAACAACCATTATGGTACAGCTGTAGAACATCCGGTACTTGAGTTTTAGGGACAACCATTTGCAAATGACAGCTGTCTCCCCAAGCATTTTCCCATTTACGGCACAGGACTCCATCCTGAATCACCAACCTGTCCCATTGGGCCCAATAGCTTTTTGTGATTGTACTCATTGCTGAGACGTCGCTCCACCTGGGCTTAGGAGCTCTGGCCTTCATCCACTCGAGAATCGGCTTGATGTCCGAATCTTCCTGCTGTGCACGTTGTAGGCTTTCCTTCCACTCGTTGCTGAGGTCTGTCTTGAGCATCCTCACAGGTACGACTTCTTTACTTTCTTGCCTAGTACCAACTAGTGTGCCTTTTGCCATAACCTGTTCCTGATCACAAAGGTTCGGCACACGTACCCTTGAGATGTCGGTGGCTCTGACCAAAGTTCGTCCCACTTTCCATGGAAGGTCATTGTCTACCCTCTCTGCAGTTCGCTTAGGGCAACTGGATCGAAGGTGGCCCCTTTCCCCACAGCCGTAGCACCTAGGGCTGTATTCTCTATTGCGGTCGCGAACTGTAGCCGCTGCAACCTCCCTGACACGATGGGATCGATGATCCTGCCGCACAGCTTCCACCTCCAGTGCATGCGCCAAGGCGACCTTAAGCGTCCCGTGGTGCCCGAGCCTCACAGCAGCTCTTACTTCAAGGTCGCGGATGCCGTCGATGAATGCCTGCACCAGGTTCCCATCAATAAGCGCAGGCACGGACTGGTAAGCTTTACGCACCAGCTTCTCCACTTCAAGGGCCCACTGCTGCAGGTTTTCATTACTGCGTTGCACGCGATCCTTGAGCTGCGCACGAAACACGTGTTCCAGGTGAGCGTCGCCATACCGAGCCTCCAATGCCTCAAGGAGCTGCTCGTAAGTCACTTCCTTACCGAGAGCTTCCAGAACAGTTAAGGCCTGGTCGCGCAGGCCTAGGGTCAGGGCAGTCATGGCCTGACTGTTATTCCAACCGTTCGCCTTCATGACAGCCGCAAACTGGATTTTGTAGGCTGACCAGGAAGAAGTTCCGTCGAACGGTGGCACTTTGAATCCACGTAGCGAAGGTGTTGTAGCTACGGGAGCTGCGATTCCATCTCCAAGTTTAAGGTAATCCAGCGTTTTCTTTACGTCAGCCATCACGGTTTTTTTTTACGTCAGCCACCACGTTGTCAACCCGATTATTCACTTGGTCGATTCGGATTTCAGCTTCCGACAGGCGGTTGTCATATTGAGCAACCTTATCCTTCACCTCCTTCATGTCTTTCCCAAAAGTAGCGTGAAGGTCCTTAATAAGGAGCATTTGCTCTTCCTGGCGGCGCGCTTGCTCGTCCTGGCGGCGCGCTTGCTTCTCCTTATCATGTTGGAGCTGTTCTTCCAACCGACGAGCCTGTTCCTCCTGTCGGCGAGCCTGTTCCTCCTTGTCCCGTTGAAGCTGTTCTTCCAACCGACGAGCCTGTTCCTCCTGTCGGCGAGCCTGTTCTTCCTGACGGCGGGACTGCTCCTGCAGCATCATCATCAGGGCAGCAAAGTCTGGTGCTGCTGATGCTGGAACTGCTGCGGACGGTTCGGCCTCCGTGGTTGGTAGCTGGCCCTCCGACCTCTGCGGCATAGCTTCACCAAAACGTCTCTGGTCCGTCTCCTGTTGGCGTTGACTCCGGGTACGGATACCCTCCGTGTCGTCTTTAGGTAAAATCGGCATGATTTTAATCCTTGCTTCTGACACCAATTGTTACGAGCTTCGGGTTCGTGACAATAAAAACTGCCGATAAAAATTACCAAAAGTTACACTTTAATTAAACAACACTAATAACAACTCAAACACACTAATTATAAAACACAATCGCTCATAAGTCTCACTTGAAGATCGCTTTGATGTATTCGCTTCTATCGCAGAACCAAGTCTGATCGGTCGCGGCTAGTCCCGGCCTTATATAGTGCCGCAGATAATTCCAGAACCTTCTATTGTAGACACATCTAGAATGTTCGAGTACATACCGGCCCCGACTGACCAGATGTCGATAGTTCTAGTAAGTTCAGCCAATCGATAATAGATGGCGCTAGTGACTCTATTAGTTCTTCTACTAGAAACTAGATGGCGCTAGTGGTAACTAATGTCACCATGTGTCAGGCATTCATCGTGGCGCGCAACATTACTATATTTTGCAGTTTTCTATAGAGATTCTACTGTTAAACATTGTATGATTGCTCATACTTACTCGGCCCCAGACTTGTATTTAGTCATACACATACTCAAACATACTCCTACATTTTTTTATTAGCCTATACAGTACCACTGCTGGGCAAAAGCTTCCCACAAATCCTTCCAGGAACTCTTTTTCCCGCGCCACATCGAACCAGCCCTCGCGGTACGCGTCCAGATTGTCTCGCCATCTCTGTCTGGGACGGCCTCGGCGGCGCCGTCCATCTTCAGGCACCCATTGTGTGGAGGCTTTTGCCCAGCGGTCATCGTGCATGTGGCTGATGTGACCCGCCCAATACCATTTGAGTCTGGCAGCCTTCTTTCTTACATCCATTATGCCCATTTTGGAACGTAGCGTGGTGTTCCAAATTCTGTCCTGTCTTTTAACACCTAGAATGCTGCGTTCCATCGCTCTTTGGCAAACCCCAAGGCGGAATTTTTGTGACTCGGTGAGCAACCAGGTCTGAGCACCGAGGGTTAGGACGGGCAGAATACACATGCCGATGAGTTTGCGCTTCAGGGAGATCGGCAGATCACCCTTCATTAGCGTCTATATGGACCAGTAGCTTTTCCAGGCGTTCTCAATTCGGCGATGAGTTCCAACTAACATCTTTCGGGACTCAAGCCAACCTCACCTGCCCGTGGTGCACCCTGCTAGCAAACAAACGAGGCCCTGGCAAGCCACCAACACGCACTGGACCCGCGTGGTGGGTTACGGTCCAATCCCCCCAATGGATAGAGGAATAAGACATAGGCCCAAGTGCCCGGCGGCTGCACTGGTTGTGCTGGCGTGGACGGGCGTGGGCGCAGCCCTGGGGTCAGGGAGCTAAGAAACTCTGGGTGAGATCGACTAACCGTCAAACGACCATGGCCAATTATATAACGGACACCGATACACTTCAAATTCTCACCTACAATGTCCGGGTGCTAATGAAGGACGAGAGATTAATTGAGCTTGAAAATGCTTTAAAAGATATCAACTGGGACATTTTAGGTCTTTCAGAAGTAAGAAGACAAGGCGAACACACAGAAGAAAGAGACGATGCTGTATTCTTCCACTTCGGTGAAACCAGTGGACAACACGGAGTGGGGTTCGTGGTGGCAAAGAAGTGGAAGGATAATATCATCGAATTCGTAGGCTATTCTGAACGTGTCGCGGTGCTCAAATTTCAACTTACACCGGTCAAAACGCTTACTCTTATACAAGTTTATGCACCAACTGGAACATGGTCATTGGGGACTTTAACGCTAAGCTAGGAAGGAGACAAGAACTGGACGACGAGGACAATCTCACTTTGGCTTAGGTCACTTTGGCTTAGGGTACCGCAACGAACGAGGTGTTCGTCTAAAACAATTTGCCTTTAGACAGAGCCTGCACATAGCCAACAGCTTATTTTTAAAGAAACCTCAACGGCAATGGACTTGGTTCACACCCAATGGTTCCACACGAAACGAAATTGACTACTTCTTATCATCAGACAAACAAATTGTCAAGAAAGTTAATGTAATCAATAGATTTTTTTTTTTTTTTTTTTTTTTTTTTTTTTTCATCAAATGACTCCTCCCGCTCTGGGTGGAGCAGAAGGGAGTGTCAGACTCTTACTGACTAAAACCTGTTCCTTCCTTAGCCCTTTATGTACCAGGGCAGCGGTAACCCTTTCGGACGATCCCGCTACCCCGGCAGGCTTCGGCCCTGTCGGGCCCCGTCAACTACGCTGACATCTCTTTGAGGCGCGCGTGGAACACAAACACGCCGTCCGGCACGGGCCTGGTCCTGATCGGACGGAGAGCTACCCATTGCTCTCCGCCCGCAGGCATCAATAGAATTAAACACAGCTCCAATCACAGACCAATCCGTGCAAAAACTCGATTTGATTTCAAAGTCCACCGAGCCAAATTATTCACTAAACAAACTAAGCTCGTATCTAAAGAGCACTTAGAACTATGCGCTTTAACAGAAGTACTGGAGAAGATGGAATCACTACCGAAGCATTGAAAATTGGCTCTAACACATTGCTGTCCCACCGTACCAACCTATTTAACACAATATTAACATCTGGAAATGTACTTAAGTCAATGTGCCATTCAAACTTAGTCCTGCGCAAAAAAGGTGACAAAAGTGGTATCGGCAATAACCGCCCAATAACTCTATCATCTCATATTTATAAGACTTTTATTAAAGTGATACACAATCGTATAGACGGGAAACTGGATCAATATTAGCCACCAGAACAAGCCGGATTTCGCCCAAGTTTCTCAACAACCGATCAATTTCAAACACTAAACCAGACCCTAGAAAAATACACCGAATTCAATAAACCATTATATCTAGCCTTCGTAGATTATACAAAGGCCTTTGATAGTATTAAACATTCCGAAATATTCACATCCCTAGAACTCCAAGAACTTGAAAAACCATACATTGATCTCTTAAAAACCATTTACAACAATAGCATCGCAAACATAAAACTAAATTCTGCTGGACCTTAATTTCAAATTCAAAAAGGGGTTAAACAAGGTGGCCCGCTCTCTCCCAAATTATTTACAAGCACACTTGAGGAGATATTTAAGTCACTGGCAGCCTTATGGAATACCAAAGGTATTGACGTCGGCAAGAAGAGGCTGACAAACCTCCGATTTGCTGACGATATCGTCCTTTTTGCCCGTCTAGCTTCAGGGTGGGACTTGCGAAGAATCGGTCTAAAACCCAAGTAATGACCAACAGCACTAAGCGTTGGGTCGAGGCAGATGGGCAGGAAATAACTTATGTCGATGAGTATATCTAGTGGGCCAGTTAGTTTCTTTTGAAAACAGTCAGGAGAGGGAAATCGATCGACGAATGATGCTCAATAAATAATTTTAATTTATTTTTTTATTTTTTTTAATATTTTTTGTTTTTAATTGCTTATTGTTAATTATTGTCCAAATTATATATATTTTTTTTTAATAATTTATTTTATACTTTTTGCTGTGCCTTACAGCGTCCATAATTGTACCTTTTTTTTTTTTTTTTTCTGGGTGGGAAATCATCAAATGACTCCTCCCGCTCTGGGCGGAGCAGAAGGGAGTGTCAGACTTATACTGACTAAAACCCACCCGTGTTCCTTCAGTTGCTTGTGCCAGGGGCCACGGTATCTCTTTCGAACAACCCGCAGCCCCGGCGGCATCGGCCCTAGCGGACCCCGTCAGTTCGTGCTGACAGCTCTTTGAGGCGCGCGTGGAACACAACACGCTGTCGACCCGGGCCTGGTCCTTACCGGGCGGCGAGCTGCCAATAGCTCGCCGCCCGCAAGCCCGCGCCTACGGTGGCCGGGAGTCGGCTGTTGACTCCCGTCCAGGGCGTCTCCTGCGGCGGCTAGGAGCGCGAGGGTGCAGCGATTGCCTCTCCCTCGCGCGCTCCGCCTCCTCCTTCGCGAGCATTACTGCTTCGCAGAAGGAGGTGACGGCCTCCCATTCACTCTCGCTCCGGACCATGGCCTGTATGAGGGCCGGACGCGAGAGGTCGCCGCCGCCGATCGCCGCCAAGAGGACACGGCGGGGCCCCGCCCAAGCCGGGCAGACCTCCACCGTCTGCTCCACCGTGTCCTCCGGGCGATCCCCACAGTGGCGACACCCTGGCGTTTCCTCCCGCTATATCCTGAACAGGACCCTCCCGAAACAACCGTGTCCGGTGAGGACCTGCGTCAGGCGGAAGGTGAGGGCGCCGTGGCGCCTCTCTAGCCACTCCTCAAAGAGGGGACTTATCGCCACAATTGTGGCGTGCCCAGCGCTGGGTTGCGACAATCGCACTCTCCATGCCGCTATGAGATCCCGCCGGAGCTCTGTCCGCTGTGCCGTGATTTCTCGCGGCAGCGGAGCAACGCCCCGGCGTTTTGCCTCCTCTCGCCACTCCCATATGTGGGCGAGGACTTTGGCCTCCAGATCCCATGGCGGCAATCCGGCAAGGAGGCTCGCCGCCTCAGCGGAGACCGAGCCGGACAGCCATGACCCTTTGGGACGCGATCAACCGGCGGGCTGGTCGCCGCCTCAAAGATCGCGTCCATACCGGTGCCCCGTAAAGGGCCATGGCCCGCACGACCCCCGCATAGAGCCTCCAGCAGGAGGCGTTTGGTCCCCCTAGATTGGGAAGGAGCCACCTCAAGGCAGCCCCGGCCCGCTCCAGTCTGGGAGCCAAACGTCGGAAGTGCTCCACGAAATTCCACCGGCTGTCGAGGACGAGTCCCAGGTACTTCATCGTCAGCTCGACGCCGATGTGAACCCCTCCCGCCGTTATTTGTGAACCCGACGGTGGCGCGTCCCGAGGACCATGAAAACACATGGCCTCAGATTTGTGCAATGCCACCTCGAGTCCCAATTGCCGGATCTTCTCGACGATTGTCGCAACCCCGCGTGTCGCTGCTTCGGCCGCCGCCTGGTGCGACCTCCCCTGCGCCAGGACCAGCGTGTCGTCAGCGTAGTTTGCTACGCTGACGACACGCTGGCCATCAGGGAGGTCGGCGCGCAGCACCCAGTCGTACCCGATATCCCACAGATGCGGCCCTAGGACCGATCCCTGTGGGACACCGCACGACATCTCTCGCCGGTTCCACTCTCCCCGGTGACCGGGGTAGATGACGGCCCTGTCCGTCAAATAGGCCTCGACAATGCGACGGAGGTAGGTCGGCATCCGGTGATACCCGAGTGCCTCCCTGATGCAACTCCAGGGCAGGGTATTGAAGGCATTGGCGATGTCTAGAGACACCGCCAAGACAACCCCACCCCGGGCCACAGCATCCCCCGTCGTGAGGGCTCGCACGCGCATGATGGCATCCACCGTAGAGCGCCCCCTGCGGAAACCAAACTGGCTGTCCGCCAAATCCGGCCCCACCCGCAGTCCATAATTGTACCTTAGCTTTAATCCATTGTAACACCTCGGAATGCAAATAAATATATGAATATTTGTAGAACTCTTATCAGCGAGCTGACCTGCGACTGTCCTGAGCTGTTCCCGATAATTACATAACAGAACAATATCGCGTGGGTTTTTCCCGGCAAGCTATTTATGGCACCACAGATAATGTCTAGGGATAATAGTCAGCCTAATAAATAACATCAGTCGTTAATAAGTTTCTGCGTCGTTGGTCTAGAGGTCGCAAGCGCTACTGCTAAGTATGAGGTCCTGGGTTCGATTCCCAAGTCGGGCGAAGTGTTATTGGATTTTTCCAACAGGAAATTTTAAATAGGCAATAGGCTACCTCTATTACATGGGAATTAGACATAACTGGCGAACTGTCGTATGCTATCAACTTTTACTACGGGACCAACCCTGAAATCGTGAAAAAAAAATCTGTTGATCTATAGATTTTTGTTCGCATAACTCGACATAATGTATGGATCAACTGATTTTTTTTTTAACGATTTCAGGGTTGGTCCCGTAGTAAAAGTTGTTCATAATGATGAGTACCTACAATGAGCCCTTTTAAGGATTAAAACGATCAAAATTTAACGGTGTAGATACACTTCTTCTCAATCCTTCGGGGAAAGAAGGCGTGTTGTTATATCTGTTGGCCCTAACTTGAGCAAGCGTATTGATCGCTGCCAACTCCTTCATGGTTCGAAAAGGGGCATTAGCCCAGCAGTGGGACAATGGTAGGCTGGTATTGCAAGTTCAACTTTCTATATGATATTTTCTTCTAAGTCAGAGGTTAGAGGTGTCGTAGATATTTATGGGTGTCGTTAATCAGCCTAGGTAAAATAATATTTATACCGGTCAGGTTTTTTTTTCACTGCAAGACCAAGGTCTATACGTTTCTTTTATTTTATATTCTCTATTAATTCTTTTGTATTTTGTTATGCACCTAGTATCAGTTGACAGGCCAGCACTGTCCTCCCATATCTATTAACGGTGTAATTTGAAAGCATTGTATAAGCCAATTATTTTTATAAGAGTAAACGTGAAAAGACAATGACCAAAAGTCGTACCAAAAAGTCTCATGCATCAAGATCAAAATATTATAGTAATTATTTTTATAATTCTTTACGACATTATGCGTCGGAGTATTGATTTTTAAACAGGGAATTTAATTTAAAGTAAAAAAGTGTTGATTTAGTTTTATTCCCTTTACATGACGTTCCGTTTCAAATGATATAATATGTTGAATTTTGAGTGTCATGTCTTACAAAAAACATGTTCAAAAATTATACTTTTCCGATTCTACATTAACTAAAAATAATTGGAATAAAATAGAATTTAATTTTTATTTAAACGATTATTATTTTTTTAGAGTAATAATGGCCGTTCGTGTATGACATGTCAAACAAAATAAAGTACCTAGTTTTCAGGTTATTTCGATTTTGTTGAAAATCTCTGAGACCCGGGTTTTGTTTACAAAAAGAACTTTAGTAGGAGTTAATTATGATAAATGTAGTCTATAAAAAACAAAGTTTGACTTTGATGCAGCATGGGACGAGATTCCATACATCCATGGGCATTGTCCTTCCTAGTCGGCTCTTCTCCATAGGAAACAATCAATTGGACCCGTACACCTAACTTCTGACATTTCATAAGTGCTCATGTCGGTTTATGTAGAACTAGCTTCTACCCACGTTTGCGTGGAAGTTGTAAGACACCACAAGATATTAAATTATCAGCCACATTTCCTGCCAGCGCTATTCCTTCGTATTTTCTCCAAAAACACTAAACCGATTTTAAAATTTCTTTCATCTATAGAAAGCTACATTATCAGCAAGAAACATGGGATTGATGAACTTGTCTAAAAAATGAGATATCCCTATAAAAATTGCAATTGCAACCCTAGGTATAAAAAAAACGTCTATAAAAGTCATTATTTGGCGTACGCTGCCAAAACTATTAATGATACATAAAAAAATGAACTACATGATTAAAGTACTAATCTTTACCCACAAAAAAGTTCCCAAGGCTATAAATGTCAGCAGCACTCTGTGCTTCCGCTGCGGCAAGCCCGGACATACGGCCGGCTCGTGCAACGCCGCGCCGCACTGCGTCGCATGTGCGGCTGCTGGCAAGCCGGCCGATCACCGGGCGGGGAGCAAGTCCTGCGCTCCACCCGCCGAAGCCAGGAGGAAAGGCAGGCCCTCCGCCGTCGTCGCCACCACCACCGTCGCCGCCACTGTCGCCGCCACCGCCACCGCCGCCGCCGCCGCCGCCACCACCGCCGCCGCCGCCGCCGCCGCCGCCGCCGCCGCCACCACTGCCGATAGGGCCCGGGAGGGGGCTGAAATGGAGGAGTAATAACTCCTCCACTACGCCTTCTCCAGGCGAACATCAACCACTGCGCCTGCGCTCAGGACCTGTTGCTCCAGAGCATGGCGCAGTGGTCGATTAACGTCGCCGTGGTCGCTGAGCCGTACTTTGTCCCGCCCAGGGATGACTGGGTGGAGGACCTAAACGGCTCAGTGGCCATAATTTCGTCGGCCGCCGCCGGTACCCCGTCCCTCGAAGGTGTCACGAGGGGACAGGGGTGCGTAGCAGCACGGTTCGGAGAGATTGTAGTAGTGGGAGTATACTTCTCTCCGAGCCGAACTCTCGCCGAGTTCCAGAACTCTTTAACAGAGTTGAGTGTCGTCGTCGCCAGAAACCACGCCTTCTCCGTGCTAGTGCTCGGGGACTTCAACGCCAAGAATTTGGCCTGGGGTTCCCGTTGCACGGATGTGCGGGGCAGGATGGTGGAGGACTGGGCTCTGGAAACAGGCCTGGTCGTCCTAAATCGGGGTTCTGTTCCTACGTGTGTGCGGATGCGGGGCGAGTCGGTGGTGGACATCTCGTTCGCCAGCCCCGCTCTGTCACAGCGTGTCATTGACTGGCGCGTCATGGAGGAGGTGGAGACCTACTCCGATCATCGGTATATCCGGTTTGAGGTCTCCACCCAGCCCTCTAGTGCGCTGGTCCAACAGGCCCCGAGTGGTCCGCGGTGGGCGCTGAAGCAGCTGGACCGGGAGCTTCTCCTGGAAGCCTCGATCGTGCAGGCCTGGGTGTTTTCACCGGACAGGCCTGCTGATATTGACGATGAGGTAGAGTGGTTCCGGGAGGCCATGTCCGAGATCTGTGACGTGGCAATGCCCCGAGTCCGGCCAGGATGCGCCCGACGTCAGGTGTACTGGTGGTCGCAGGAGGTTGGGGCGCTACGCAAGGCGTGCGTCGACGCGCGACACCGGTACACCAGGCACCGCAGGCTCCGCATCCGCCCTCCGGATGCGGAAGCCACGGAGGTGGAGCTATACGAGGGGTACAGAGCGGCGAAGACCGCCCTCCAACAGGCTGTTCAGCGGGCCAAGGATATGGCCCGCGGAGAGATGCTGGAGACTCTGAACAGAGATCCATGGGGGCGCCCCTACAGAATGGTGCGGAATAAACTCCGCACATGGGCCCCCCCGCTGACGCAGAGTCTCCGCCCACAGCTGGTGGAGGAGGTGGTGAGTGCTCTGTTCCCTTCACGGGGGGAGCATACTCCCCCGCCTATGGCTCCGCCACTTGCGGTGTCCGAAGCGGACCACGCGGACGACGACGACGACACCCCTGTAGTGACCGGGGTAGATCTGAGAGCGGCGGTAGGCCGGCTGAAGGCCAAAAATACCGCCCCGGGACCCGACGGCTTGCCGGGTAAAGCCTGGGTCCTGGCCTCGAGGGCTCTCGGGCCTCGACTGGAGGCGCTCTTAAGCGCATGCATGGAGAGAGGCCAGTTTCCACTCCGTTGGAAGACGGGGAAGCTGGTCCTCATTCAGAAGCCAGGGCGCCCTGCGGACTCTCCGTCCGCATACCGGCCCATAGTGCTGCTCGACGAGGTCGGCAAGCTCTTTGAGAGAGTGATTGCGGGCCGCCTCGTCGGGCACCTGGTGAGGACGGGGCCGGATCTTGCGGAGTGCCAGTTTGGCTTCCGCAAGGGGCGCTCGACGGTGGACGCCATCATGCGCGTGAGAGCCCTCACGACGGGGGACGCGGTGTCCCGGGGTGGGGTGGTCGTGGCGGTGTCACTCGACATCGCCAACGCGTTCAACACCCTGCCCTGGAGCTGCATAGGGGAGGCACTCCGGTATCACCGGGTGCCGACTTACCTCCGTCGAATAGTCGGGGCGTATTTGACGGACAGAGCCGTCATCTACCCCGGTCGCGACGGGAACTGGAACCGGCGAGAGATGTCGTGCGGTGTCCCACAGGGATCGGTTCTGGGGCCGCTCCTGTGGGACATCGGTTACGACTGGGTGCTGCGGGCCGACCTCCCTGATGGCGTCAGCGTAGTTTGCTACGCTGACGACACGCTGGTCCTGGCGCAGGGGAGGTCGCATCAGGCGGCGGCCGACGCGATGACACGCGGGGTTGCGATAGTCGTGGAAAGGATCCGGCAGTTGGGTCTCGAGGTGGCATTGCACAAGTCCGAGGCCATGTCCTTTCATGGGCCTCGGTACGGGCCACCTTCGGGATCCCAACTGATGGTAGGAGGGGTTCACATCGGCGTCGAGAATACGATGAGATACCTGGGTCTCGTCCTCGACAGCCGGTGGAACTTCGTCGAGCATTTCCGACGTTTGGCCCCCAAACTGGAACGGGCCGGGGCCGCCTTAAAGCGGCTCCTGCCCAACCTGAGGGGGCCAAACGCCTCCTGCCGGAGGCTTTACGCAGGGGTCGTGCGGTCCATGGCCCTTTACGGGGCCCCGGTGTGGGCGCGTTCACTGCGGCTTCGAGCCGCACACTATCTGAACGCGCCCCAAAAGGTGGTTGCCGTAAGGCTTATAAGGGGGTACCGCACGATCTCGGGCGAGGCAGCAAGCCTCCTTGCCGGACTGCCACCATGGGATCTGGAGGCGATAGTCCTCGCGCGCCTGTATGACTGGCGCGCGGAGGCACTACGTCGGGGGGAAACTCTGCACCCGCGGCAAATCGCTGCGGAGCGGACGGACCTCCGGCGCGGTCTCATGGTGGAATGGAAGGCGCGACTATCGCAACCCAGCGCAGGGCACGCCACGATAGCGGCGATAAGACTTTGAGGAGTGGCTAGAGAGGCGTCACGGCGCTCTCACCTACCGCCTGACGCAGGTCCTCTCCGGACACGGATGTTTCGGGAGGTTCCTGCACATCATCAGGCGGGAGGAGACGCCCGGGTGTCACCACTGCGAGGATCGCCCAGAGGACACGGTGGAGCATACGGTGGAGGTCTGCCCCGCTTGGGCAGAGCACCGCCGTGTCCTCGTAGAGGCGATCGGCAGCGGCGGCGACCTCTCGCGCCCGGCCCTGGTGCAAGCCATGGTCCGGGGCGAGAGGGAGTGGGAGGCGGTCACCTCCTTCTGCGAAGCAGTCATGCTAGCGAAGGAGGTGGCGGGATGGGCGAGGGAGAGATCCTCACGCCTCAGCCGCCGAGGGAGACGCTCCGGGCGTCGGGAGCCGCGTGACGACTCCCGGCCACCGTAGGCGCGGGCCTGCGGGCGGAGAGCAATGGGTAGCTCTCCGTCCGATCAGGACCAGGCCCGTGCCGGACGGCGCGTAAGTGTTCCACGTGCGCCTCAAAGAGATGTCAGCATAGATGACGGGGCCCGACAGGGCCGAAGCCTGCCGGGGTAGCGGGATTGTCCGAAAGGGTTACCGCTGCCCTGGTACGTAAAGGGCTAAGGAAGGAACACGGGTGGGTTTTAGTCAGTAAGAGTCTGACACTCCCTTCTGCTCCACCCAGAGCGGGAGGAGTCATTTGATGATTTCCCATCCACAAAAAAAAAAAAAAAAAAAAAAAAAAAGGCTATAAATGTCTAAATATTATAGTTACATTACAATAACCGTTCTATGTTCAAAGTGGTCAATCAAAGCACGTGTAGAATAGAAAGACTCGAAGAACATTCGTATATTAATCCTTATCCTAACTTCACGCTTCAACCCTTAGGAGCCGAGCAAAAACAACAAAAAACTGATAGAACGCTGAGCGAAAACTAATTAATAGCGTTGGCGATGCGATGCGACGGGATGGGTCGGGTGAACGAGACATTTCACGTAAACAAAGTCGCAAAAAGAAGCTAGTAATAAATAAAACAATGTCCCGTCCGATATTACCGTCAAGATCATTAAACATTTTGATAAAATTCTGCTAATTATAATTCCACAGGGACTTTACAATTTCTGTAATGATTAGTCACCTTATGAACTCATTATCTGGTTGCATTCTAAAAGCAAAAATACCTCTTACACCAGTACAGCTAAAGATCCTTTTCCATTACTGTGGGTGAAGAAAGTTAGAAACAGGAAAATATGTTTAATCATGTATATGTAAGAATCATTTTTGAATGTCAGTGTAGTTTTCTTTTAAACACGGGGATTTACTGAAATAATAGTATAAATAAGAAGAACATTTGTTTCGGGATATCATTCAACCAACACTCTTCGACCAAATCCCTAACAAAGGTGCACGGTAGACTTCCAAGCCAAGTTTGAAAAAAAAATCAAAAATGAATTCCAAGATTGTAATATTTTTGTGCGTTTGCTTCGTCATGTCAACAGTATCGGCATGGGATCTCTTCAAAGAAATTGTAAGTTTTTAAGGGTATTTTTTTTACTGATCATTTGTAGATAGTAATATTTTATAGGATAACTATCTTGCATTCAAGTTTTTTCAATTGATTCTTCATTTGATCGCTTCATTAATATGGTTATAGCAAGGGTGTGGTTTTGGATTCAGTCATAAAATAAGCTGTTCATTTCTACTCTAAGGCGCGTCAAAGTCCCTGCCACCCTGTATAACAAATTTCAATCAAAGTACAGACGCCAGCAGGTCAAGCTACCCGAAACTGTCAAATTTTCCCAATCAATCTTGAACCTTACTGCTTTAGCGATAAAGTTGAAAATATATTAAAGAAATTTGACAGATTGTAGTAGGTTGATGTGCTTGGCGTCTGTTCTGTCGACACGAAAAAAAGACGATCCTAGATGAGTTCGTTTGATTCTCAAGAATGTATGTGATTTCAGGAAGGGGCTGGACAAAGAGTTCGTGACGCTGTCATCAGTGCGGGTCCAGCAATCGACGTGCTCACCAAAGCTAAGGGTTTAGTTGATGGCTCGAACTCGGACGAAGATTAGTAGATGAACAGCTATCTGTATACAATATGTATAGTATAGTTGTACATAATATACCTACCTACCTTTAACTTTTCATACCTACATTTGTATATTTTCAACATCATTCAGTTGTTTTTTGTTCACTTTTCAGAGTAATTTTTTGTCAAATTTGAGTCATTAGTTTATAGTACCGTTGGCCACAAAACCTGTTTTAGCTGGCCTTGTCCTGTTGAAACTTCGTACTACGCTAGATCAGCACAAAGTCGAAATGTCTTCATTGTCATACGGCCGACTGTACTAATTAGATCATGTCAGTATATTTGGGTTTACCAAATTTCTATGTTTTAATGTTTTTATTACATTTCTTGTTGAATAGATAAATTGTCAGCATTTTTTCTTCTTAACGCTACGAAGATGGCGATCTAAATTGACTCTGCCCAGAATTCAGCTACGTGTATGGCGTCATCACTAGCGTCCATCATGTCATTGTCATTATCATCAACATTGTCAGCACTGTTATTATTATTTTTTGTTCGGATGGTAAATATAGTTGTCATTAAATCTAGATAGATAATAATAATTATTATAATGATCACAATCTCATCATCCTGTTATTAGTTTATAAAACCAAGCATTTATAAAATAGCCTATTAGAAATAAATTATTTTTACTATAAATTGTATGCACTTATTTATTAGAGTGATTCCACTAATCCTCATTGACAATTCCATTAACAGTGATTTGTGAACTTTTCTTCCTCAAATCCCCCCCCCCCCCCGTACCCCCCGCCCTACTTTTTTACGTTTTACTTTTTACATTTACCCCCACTGCACCCTAATTGCGTAACGCGCTTTCAATCACAATTTGTATCATTTTGAAGGACATTGCTAATCCATTGCTTTATAGGTTCTAAAACTTGTCAGCTCAACTACGTAAATAACGCAATGAATGTTATTGAACTGTCAAAAAGAAACCTTTGCTACTGTTCACAATTCATCATCATCATCATCTTTCTCATGCTCTGATCATTTATTTGGGGTCGGTGCTTCATCTTATTCTTCCATACTTCTCTATTAGTCGTTATCTCGGTAGTCACCCCCTTTCTAACCATACCATCATTCACACAGTCCATCCATCGTTTCTTTGGTCTTCCCCTACACTCTTAGCTGAGGCCCTTTTGGCATTATAATCTTTGTTTTCTGTTTTAATTGTTTTAAGGTGTATTTATTTTGCTGTAATGCCGATAAACGCATTTTTATTTCTTTCTTAATATCATCGACATTCATACTCAAAACTTTCCTCACATTTTCCTCATTCCCCCGTATCACATGTCTATACCATGACAACCGTTTTCCACGCAACTAGTGTGTAACGAAATTACCCCGCTGTTAATCTTCCGACTAAACTAGGCCTTTCACTTCTAGGGAATCAAAAAGTCAATTCAATAATCTCAAAACTATGTAATTGCACATACACAGGTAATCTTGAAATACTAATAATTATATCGTAACACTGTAAAGATTAGAAACTGTACTTAAATAAGGGGTGCTGCTCACTTGTTCGGCTCGGCATGATTCGGCACAGCCGAGTGGTGAAATCGAATAATGTTGTGTGTGTGTATCAGAAATGTGTGGTTATATTGAAGGGTGTGATGCAGACCATCCAACTGAATAACTCACTTTCTCCATGGGACCCGCATCGGTATTGCGAAAACATAATCAGCTGTCTTATACAAAACTTCAATACCTACTCGACCGGTCGAATGTAGTCACACGCAGTATGATATGTTCGGGAAAAGCCGCTCGCCTTAGCTCGAATTTTGGCGAACTGATCCGAACGTAAGGTGAAGAATGACGTTGTGAAGGCCGCAGGAATCCGCTGGATGTGGGAAGCACGGAACCGGTCAAAGTGGAGGTTCTTAAGGGAGGCCTATGTCCAGCAGTGGACGTCTTTCGGCTGAAATGATGACAATGATCTGAACATGATTCAGTGTCAGAACAGACTGCCGATCGACACGATCTGAATGAAAGCCAAATATGTGCAGTAATTACCTCGGCTCAGCTTTGTTGTTCAACAACTAAAAATATTAGTTCAGACAGTATTTCGGCTATAGCGGCCAATCTAAGCTCAAACTAGCCTTTGGCGCGGGAGATATTATAGTGCACAAGTGTGTGCGCAGACAAGTGCATTCCCTCTTCCCTCACTCTCATGGTCCGATGGGATGCCGTCCCATCACGTCCCATCCGACACAACCGAAGAGAGATCAATAAAAACCAGCAACAACAAACACTGCGGAATCAAATGTGCCGACCCGAACACTAACAAGTGTATAGCACCACTAACTTTTATGGTTTTATTTTCTTGACAGGAAATAATACTAGTTAGATACGAACAAGTCGTGTGCAAAAAAATGTTACAATATACTTCAGTATTATTTTTACTACGTAAGTAACTTTTGTACTTACATTTCTTTGTTGGTAAGACCTTTTTAGTATGTAGGCTATGGTAATGGTAACCTGGTTTTTTTGCACTGGCAGGAAAACCGATCCACCACCATGTTTTTTTATACAATGTTTTTATTCTATCTCAAAAGTTAGTACCTAATTTGGTTACAAAAAGTAAGGCTAGGACGGAACACTAACATAACATCGCGCCTGTAATCGTAGAAGGGTTAGGCAGACCTATACTAACACCGCTCATTTATTATAATTTTAAAAATGAATGTTACAACATGCAAGTTACATAATTATGGTTTTTATTTTTTGTTTCCATGGTTATTATACATTTTAAATTATTTTTTTATTAAGTTATTTTTTCTAATTTAAATTGAATTGCATGTATTCTTATAATATTTGTTCCTAATCTGCATTCGAGATTTATTTGCCAAAAATGTAAACAAATATGAGTTTATCGAAAAATAACTTTAATTCCTACACAATAAAGTTCAGTTTACGCTACAACTTCAAACATTTTTATAACTTTTTCAATAGTGGTAGTTACTCTGAAATCAACTTAATTGTCATTAAAATAAAGTTTATATTTTTTTAACTTAAAATAACCTCAATTTAATTATTAATTTGATTAGACTGTACATCTACTAATGTTGTTAATGTTAATGTTTCATGCTGGATTATACCTACACCGTTAAATTTTGATCTTTTTAATCCTTAAAAGGGGTCATTGTACTCATCATTATAAACAACTTTTACTACGGGACCAACCCTGTAATCGTGAAAAAAAATCAGTTGATCCATAGATTTATGTTCGCATAACTCGACATAATGTATGGATCAACTGATTTTTTTGTCACCCATCCACGGAACAACCTCAACAAGCGTAGCTTAACCTGATCGATCGACCCGTGCGACTGTTATTACAACACACGTAAAATTACTGGTACTCAACTTCATCCGGTTACACTGGAAGCCGACCCCAACATGAAAAGGCTATGCAGATGATGATTCAGCAGAAATAAAAACATAAAAGCCTCCAGGCATAAAGGGCGTGCCCGTTTATTAGTAGAGAAAACTAAAACATTCTGCTATAAAAGATGCGGTTGGCTGAACCGTTCATTAGGGCCTCAAAGACTATAATTAATATTGTAAAAGGTACGAAGCACCTCAAACAACAAAGGGCATCCCAGAGCGAGGTCTAGGAACTCAATCCAGTTGAATATAACCTCTAAAACAATATATTAATTATCATTAATATAATATCCTACACTAACTAAAACTAAAGTATCGCGTCGAAATATTCCTCCGTATTGCTGTCGACTGGTAATGTACCTAAGAGACTCCCCAGTCTCTTGGGTACATTGCCAGGGCTAAATATTGCCATACAACGTGGCAATGACCCCTCAATGCCACGTTGTATGGCAATACTTAGCCCTTGGGTCACGGGAAGTGTCAACCAACTGTTTAGAGAGTACATTGAACAAACTCAAACTCAAAGGTCGAGGGTCGGTCAGTGAAGAAGATGAAGCTAGTTGCCCATTCCAAAGCGTAGTAGGTACCTATGGAGAAGAACGGGCAAGAAACTCCATTGATACTCTTTTAAATCACAATAATATGGTTACAAAGTATTGGTTACATCATTCATGATAAAATTATGCATGTGAGAACGATGCAGAACGTTAAAAGCGTCCGTAATGTAAAGATAAGAAAACAATTCAAATAATAGGGGTTAAAGTATGAAATTGCCGTTTCATTGTAATAGGTACTTCGAATGGACATAGAACCTTCATGGTTTTATATTTTTGAGTGAAACTATTTCACATGGTACCTATGAAGTTCTTCTTTTAAAAAATGTGCAACATTCGATTATCGACTTTCAGTTGTTTTTTTTATTAAGCTTAGACAAGAAAGATGGATACTTCGAAAATTCGAGTTAATTTTGAATACGAGTTCCGACGCGGAACTAACGCGGCAGAAACAGCTCGCAATATCAATGTTGCGTTTGGAGAGGGCACTGCTAATGAACGCACCGTGCGATTTTGGTTTGAACGCTTTCGTGATGGAAAAGCAAAGCTTACCAATAAAAAGGCAATGGTAACTGTTTGGTAGTCTCAGCATGGTGTTATTCACTATAGCTTTCTCCGATCTGGTCAAGCAATAACGGCAGATGTCTACTGTGCCGAACTCCGAACAATGATAGCAAAACTAGCAGTGAAACAGCCCCGACTCATGAATCGATCTTCACCATTATTGCTCTATGATAACACGAGACCTCATACAGCACGAGAAACCGTTTTAACTCTACAGGAACTGCAATTAGAAACAATTCTTCACCCTCCGTATTCGCCAGACCTTGCTTCAACGGACTACCATTTTTTTCGTGATTTGGACAATTTTCTACGTGATAAAAAGTTTTCTTCTCAGGAGGCAGTACAAAATGCTTTCACACAGTTTGTCGAATCTCGATCACGAGAGTTCTATCGCAAAGGCATAAATGACCTTCCTATTAGATGGCAGCAATGTATAGATAATATTGGTAAGTATTTTGATTAAATAAATATGTTAAATTAAAAAAAACCAATTTCAATGTTTCAGTACAAATCGGCAATTTCATACTTTAACCCCTAATATTAAATTAAACCAAAATAAGCCATGTCAGCAAAGAGTTGACAAGTCCCTACTGATGGCGCTCGTTCACGAACATGACGCATAGATTAGCACCATTCAGCTCAACTATTTTGAAGGGAGCGAAATGATCCAACACATGCGCCACCATCAGCGAGACATTAGAGTGAGCATGATATACTCTCAGCCGCCACGGAACATTAATGTCAATGAAAGACTTACCCAGTAAATGGTAGCTTTATACTCGTAGTATGTACATAGTAGTCACATATTATGTGCTATGCAATTATACAATACTAGGAGATTGAATTTATATAATGCAAAAATAGTATTTTAAAATCTTCAGCAGCTCCAACAGTATGTAGGTAGGGTAGGCGTGTGTGAAGTATTTTCAAATGCTAATTAATTTATTTATGTTTCCTGTGGAGCAGGACCAGCGTTTAGCCAAGCATTTTTGTCAGCGATATAATCCCCGAACTTATAATATGGTTGGCTGCATATTGTGCGTTTTATGTAAGATTTGAATTTAATTTCATTGAGTTGGAGTATGTATGTGGGGAGGAACTTTATCGTAACATTTTAAACAGTACCTTATAAAGGAAGAATCTACTTTAGCCAGTCTGAAACCTGGTTGAACTAATTGGTCCCTATTTCTAGTTCTATAGGTATGTCTGTGACCTCTGACTTTTTAAAGATATTAATATCACGACGGTACCTTTACCGTCATGATATTAATATCTTTAAACAGTTTCCTTAAAGAATCGCGCCTGCGTAGGCCATATATTGTTCTGATGGCTCTTTTCTGCAAAATAAAAATATACTCGATATCTGCAGCCCGTCCCCATAGTAAAATACCGTAAGACATGATACTATGAAAGTAACTGAAATAGACTAGTCTCGCGGTATCTACATTAGTAAATTGACGGATTGTTCTTACAGCATATGCTGCTGAACTTAGCCGCCCTGCAAGAGATGGTAAATGAGGACCCCATTGCAGCCTTGAGTCGAGCGTTATCCCCAGGAAAACAGCTTTATTGACGAATTCTAGTTTCTCTTTATTCAATACTATGTCACAATCACTACTTTTAACATTCGGTAAAGCAAATCTTATGCATTTAATTTTTTCCGCCTTTAATACTAAATTATTAGCAGTGAACCAATTTCGCACTTGCAGTAGGGCATGATTTACGTCGACAAGATTTGGTGCACGTCTATTTATCTTAAAAATTAAGGAAGTATCGTCAGCAAATAACACTATTTGTGGTTGGTTTTTTAATAAATAGGGTAGGTCATTTATGTATACTAAAAAGAGGAAAGGACCTAATATTGAGCCTTGTGGAACACCCATTTTTACTTGTAAATCAAATGAATTGACACTATTTATTTGAACTTTTTGTTGACTATCAGGTAAACAAGATTTTACAAAACTGAGCACAAGTTTACCTAGTCCGTAATGCTCCAGTTTCAAGACTAAGGTTTCGTGATTAACGCAATCAAATGCCTTGGAGAGGTCACAAAAGATTCCTATGGCATCTTGGGATTCCTCCCACGCTGTAAATATGTGTTTTAATAAAGTGACGCCGGCGTCAGTCGGCGTCAGTCAAAAGGTAGCGTATGTGTAAATCCAAGGTGTCAGCTACGTCCATACCAAATTTCATTAAAATTGGTCCAGCCGTTTGAGCGTAACAAACATACATACACACACTCACAAACTTTCGCCTTTATAATAATTAGTAGGATTGTCTTAAATACATAGTAAGGCCTTAATTGAAGTATTACGCCTTTTGACGATAGGAAAAACGCACTGTTACAGTTGTTAAGGGTTTTCATCTTTGTATCAAGTAATTTTTTATTATTATTTATTGACAGGCCTGTTGGTCAAGTGGTTAGTGACCCTAACTGCTATGCCGGAGGTCGTGGGTTCGATTCCCACCCAGGACAAATGTTTGTGTAATAAGCACGATCATTTGTTCTGTGTCTGGGTGTAATTTATCTATAATATTTATGTATTTAGAAATATATAAGTATGTTTATCAGTTGTCTAGTACCCATAACACAAGCTCTGCTTAGCTTGGGACTAGATGGCGTTGTGTGATAGTTGTGGAATATTTATTTATTTATTTATTTATTTAAATTGCGGGGTAATGACGTACAAAGATGAAAAGCCGTAACAACTATTAGGCTTTTCAGATATGCCAACTGGCTTTACTAATAAGAAAGGGCTTAACGTGGAATGTATGGCTTTTCATGTTTAGTGAGCTGTTTTCGGGGGTAAGTTATGCCCTTTTATTTACTTGTAACTTTGGTTACAAACGCATTACAGCTTCATAACCTACATAGAAAGGTAGACAATTTCATGGCAAGTCCGAACCTATGTTTAAGTAATTTTTGATAAAAATGTAAGTAAACGGCTTTTCACCGTATGATTAATATTAGTATTATAACGAATAGTAAAACCATGTGTCGTATCAAGAAGTATCAATTTACCATTGCCAATATACAACCGTCCTGAGAGATTGATGGAGGCTCATGGCTATTAGGCCATTAGGCGTACCTAACGGCTATCTGGCACGGTATAGCTATCGTGCCAGATAACCGAGGCCTTACTCCATTTCGAGTAAAGATCTATATAGCATATTAAAAAAAAAAAATTTTACTTATACAATTACAATTGAATTTTTTATCATTTGGTTTTAGTAGGTTTTTATATTTTATTTATTTTTTTGATAATTCTTTTATATTTTGTAAATGTGAGGACTTTGTAGGCCTTGTAGACTTTAGATCTGTAGACTATTTTTTATTTGTTGACAGGCCTACGCTGTCCTCCAATACCTACAGTTGTTTGAAAATATTGTAAAAGGCAATTATTTTTAAAAGAGTAACCGCGAAGTTTCTTGCCGGCTCTTCTCCATACGAAATTACCAATTGGAACCGTGCACTTAACCTTCATAACTGCCCATAAAGATTTATGTGAAATAAAATATAATTTGCTTCGAATGTATCGAAGCAAATTAAGTTCTGATGCTGATTCTGATACAAATTCAGAATCATGTTTATAGTAGCAATGTCCTTAACTGATTACTATAAATCTGTACGTATAATTTACCCTCATGACTTTTAGCTATTTAGATCCAGGGCCAATGCGCACCATTGTTTAATCTTTTTTGGCATTCGTTTCATACTAGCTTCTGCCTGCGACTTCATCCGCGTGAAGTTTCTTGTCCTCGTTACCCATCCCATCCCATCGTATCACCTGCCCTATCACTTTATTTTCGCTTAGCCTTTAATCTGACTTTTTTTCTTTTTGCTAGGCTCATAGCGTGGGCTCGTATCAAATATCCTTTTCAAGAATTGGGTTATCAAATGCAAAAAGTTTTTTTTTAATCCGACCGGTAGTTCCAGAGATTAGCGCATTCAAATAAACATACTCTTTAGCTTTATTATTAGAATAGATTCAAATAATAATAATATTATAACACATTGTGAAAACTATACCTTACTAGCCCTAACTAACATTTTTGACATGTAAAAAAATATATGTCATGTCAATATGTGTCATGTCATGTATGTTTGTGTTTGTCATGTTATTTGGTATCAGATACTTCGAATTTCGAGGTACTAACGTGACTACAATGTAAATACAATTCTGAAATTGCCTGAACTCAGCGCTTCACTACAATCCTACTAACATTATAAACGTGAAAGTTTGTATGGATGGATGGATGTTTGTTACTCGACTTTCACGCAAAAACTACTGAATGGATTTGGATGAAATTTGGCACACAGATGGTTTATAGCCAGGATTAACATGTAGGATACTTTTTATCCCGATATTTCCACGGGATCGAAACTTATGCGGGTGAAACCGCGGGTGCTTGTAATAAATCTTCACAGATTTTCAACACAAATCAAAATGCAGAATTGCAATTGTATTTTGTTTTTAAAGGCTGTGATGATTTGATTGATGTTTCTGGTATTTTTGTTAAAAGGCAAAACCGGGCCAGAAATTCGGGCAACGAACTCTTACCTAGAGGTATCGTGTGACCCAATACTGGATTGTATTGTATTGTATGATAGACAATCGCTTCACGTAAAATATTGTTATTCAGCTGCATTCAGTTAGAATGGAAGCCAGCCAAAACATAGTTTGAAAAAGGTTAAGCAGATGATGTTGTTTCTATTTTTATTCTAAAGTCCGGTCGCGGAGCAGGAAGAATTTCGTACATTAACCTGTTATTACTGGCCTCTGTTACTCCCGCGTAAATATAATGCGCCCCGCTCACACAGATGCAATGACCGCCGTCCTCAGGAATTGTAAGCCTTTTACCTGCGACCGTAAGGTTTGTTAGACTTAGACTAGATAATAATGTAGACAAAACTGTTGATTCTTTTGTGATAAGATGACAGGCAATACGTGGTCGGAAAACAGTAACTCCGTTACAGAGAAATCGGATTCTGATTTTTTAATTTAATTTTTTTTTGTTTCTACCAAATAAGTAATTATAACTCGATTTTATAACTGTTTTCATACTTAAATAAAAATAAATAATTTATATAATAATAACTATTTATTAAGCTAGTAAATATATTTTTTTCTCCTTCAAATATTTCATATAAACCGCACTTAATATAAAAATGTTTGTGACCACTGTCAGTAGGCAAAGAGGTCACTGTACGAAATTCTTCCTGCTCCGCGACCGGACTTTAGTCCATAATCAGTCTATAATGTTCCAACTGGTGGGACACAGGCACCCTCTCTTCGAGAAGGAGTAGACTGCAATCTATCACGCGGGCCCAGAGCGGGTTGGTAGATACCTCATGTCTTCGAATGTTCGGTTCCTAGGACATGCCGGTTTCCTCACGATGTTTTCCTTTTATTCTAGTACTGATGGTGATATATGGTGACAGCTTACGTAGTTACGTGAACAGCAGCCATCCCAGACCATGGAAAGTCATATATTATCCAAAGAAAACAGTGTTTCAGAAGGCTGATCTTATCGACATTGGATGTATCACTTTTATCAAGAAATGTCCAAGGTTTTACAAGTAAGTCTATAGAGAGGTTACTAAACATTATGAATCAGAAGTCTATGAAGTTTTCACGATGAGATTTTTACAGAATAGACCGGCTGGTTTAATTGAATGCAAATTTAACATGGCTAATGGTGCACTTACATATGCTACTAAAATTACGCCTTATTAAACCCAAGTAGGTATAATATGGCGTAATTTTACAACTTGGGCAACTCGAGTTTATAAGTATAAACTCGAGTTGCCCAGAATTGCTTGTTGTTGCGAACGCAACAACACGCCGTCATCTTGTTAGAAATTGGGCAAGTATTTGCTCGTGTATCTTAAGAACACACTAGGCTGTTTTAAGGTGATACGTAATAAATAAATCACAGCTCGAGGGCGATAAGAAAATGATAGAGTCAATTACTTTTACATGCGAAAAAGAGAGCGCAACAATGCGCTGGAACCAAAATAAAACAACGTAACCGCCAAACCAAATAAAAATTGTTTAAAAATAAATTAAGCTGCGTATCAAAAATATTTTCAGCTACAGTTTTAAATTACCTATTACGCATATTTTGAATGCAATTTTGCAATGAAATTACTTAGGATTTTAGAATTACAGAAAAAAATATAAAAATGTAGAGGTCTTTTCGGAATTAAATTCTATCGAGGAAATTTAACCCTTGCGTTTTCCTTCAGTCAGAGTATTAATCAAAAATCAATAAACATGTAACCAAAAATTAAATCCATACATGCTAATAGTGAAGTAAATGGTTACGAAAAAACCCTACACTACACTATTCGTGTCTCCTTAATTTTAATCCATCCAAAGGTTGTCTTTAAAAGATCGCTTTTAGCGATAAGACCGCCTATAGTATCAGCCTTTATAAAAGGTTTTTCTGTAACTTTTGCTCTGTAATTTACTGAACTTTTGTTCTGTAATTTACATGGTGTACATGATAAAGAGTATTCTATTCTATTCTACGTTATAATTCCAGACGTAACAGAGTTTGCGCTCGTCACTATGATGGACACTATAAAACTTTTAATAACTACTGTGAAATGGAATTTGAGAACTGTAATAGTTGGCGACGTAAGTAAAGTTCATAATATTTATCTCTTTCTTGCTATAAATATAATATCGAAACGAAAGCAAGCTGAAGTGACAATGAGCCGGCTAAAATTATTCATAGAACTGATAGGTTAGAGAGGATGTATTCTGGAGCGACGATCGGCGCAGGGAGTTGGTAGCAGCTGGATGAGAGTAGCCGAAGATTGAGAGTGGCTTGACATTACACCTGTTTTTCCGCATTAGGAAAAAAAGCCAGCGATAAAGGTCGAGTACACTTCAGTTTAAAAAAAATCTTAATTGCTAACCAGGCACCCATTGTGTGAAGGCTTTTGGCCAGCGGTCATCGTGCATGCGGCTGATGTGACCCACCCATTCCCATTTGAGCCTAGCAGCCTGGACGCCGCCGCCGAGGCTGGCCCTGAAAGAGGGCGAGACGATCTGGACGCTGGAAAACTGGTTCGATGTAGCGCGGGAAAAGAGTTCCTGGAAGGATTTGGGGGAGGCTTTTGCCCAGCAGTGGAACAGTATAGGTTACCGAAAATTGCTAACCTAATTACATATTTAGTAAAAAATCGGATGGAATAGAATTATATAAAATGCTGAATACAATCTAGGTCGACTTTTATAGTAACACCCACATTTCGCCGGGGGGGCCTAAAAGGCCACTTTAAGCAATACCTCTAAGAGCTAATTAATTTTCTAGTTAGTAGCAGCTAGTTAATTTCCTGATTTCCCAGCAGATCATTAGCAATACCTCTAATTTTCGTAAAATTTCATTTTATATTTGGTGTAAGCACTGCCGCATGAAAAAAATAAAAACCGTAATTTTATCGGTAAATTTTTCATTACAGTTTTTATTAATCAAATTGGTTTTTCTATTTTTTACTTCTACAGTTTAAATGTTATTTCATTGTGATATGAATTGCACACAGATCATATAATGAATCGTCAGTTTGTGACCATTTTACGATATTTAATATGATTCATATTGTTATCCTAATAAGATTCTGTCCAAATGGCCTATTTAGGCCCCCAGTTATGGGTGAGTCTCATGTAATGAGACAGTGCAAGTAAATGTTCCACGAGTAACATGTGCCTTATGATTTTTTTTCTTTTTCAGAATGGAGTTTATTCAAACACGTGAGATGTTGACGGAATGCAGTATTGCTACAAAGTCATCATAAGGCGCTATAAATAAAATTAATTTATTATTGATTTGATTTAATTCGTATTACCGGGTACCTAACTGGGTTGTAGAGATCAGATAGGCAGTTGCTCCATGTAAAGTAGGTACTGGTATTCAGTCACATCCGGTTAGACTAGAAGCTGAACCCAACTTAATTGGGAAAGTGCTAGGCCGATGATGAGACTGGTAGCGTGTCTTTAACTTTTGTTATTAAAAGCCTATGATGTTCCACTTATCTCTATTTAAAGCTGCTAAGGACCAGTTCTTTGTGAAGGAGTCCAACTAATCCCGCCATCTCTGTCTGGGCCCGCCAGGATGTCGCTTGCCATTAAGAGGGGCCTAATGGGTCGTGAGTGTTGCCCATTGGTGGTCTGACATGGGGCAGATGTGTCCAGCTCAAGTTAATTTGCAACGTGGCAGCTTTCCGAGTAACATCAGTTATCTTTGTGATGGAACGGATGGTCGTATTCCTAACCTGCACCCTAATTGTGTAACACCTGAATCTGAATCATTTTGAATGATATTTCTAATTAATTGCTTCATGCATAATCAGCCTTTACTGTTCCCACTGCTGGGACACAGGCCTCTCTGTGAGGTTCGAAAAATTTACCTGGTCAACAACATAAATAACGCAATGAATGTTGTTGAACTGTCAAAATGGAAGCCATTGCTGCAGATAGCGTGTTACGCAATTGTCGCTGATGTGTTATTTTGACACTCAGAATGTATTTTAATTAAATTATCAATATAAAAAGTAATTTAAACTCAAAACCAGTTGGAACCTAAAGTAATAAAATTAGAAAGGGCTAACGTGGAATTTTCTCTTTGATCATGTTAGCGTCAAAGAGAATACGTTCATCCGTTTAGCCAATGTACAACAGCGGGTCAAACGCTCAGGGATTAGAAAAGGGTGCCTACGCGAAATTTTTACTTTAACTAGTAATCATTTATATTGTAAGGAAAAGTTGAATTGGTTTTTTATGTGCTATTATTTTGTACGTATATTTAATTTTCAAAAACAGTTTGTCTTTTAACGAATTCTAAAAGGGAAAATCATTATTTTGTATATTTCGGTAGGTACGGTCATATACATTATACACCGTGTTCCGGACGATATACATAAACTTCGACCAGATGTTCAGACCGTGGAAATAAACATTTTTCTTTATAGACACATGAATTCTTATTTTATTTATTGTTAATTTTCATACAAACTTAATACCTTAACGTAAATCGCTTGAAGATAAAAAAGTCTGGTCCACCATATTTTTAGAGGTGGCACAAGCTTTTGATAAAGTTTGGCATAAGGGTTTGATATACAAGCTAAGACTAATGCTGCCCAATGATTTTGCCGATATCCTGCAATCATATATTACAGATAGAATATTTCGAGTAAGGCACGAGGATGCCTTTTCCGAGTTAAAAGTTAGTAAAGCTGGCGTGGCTCAAGGTAGTGTGCTGGGTCCAGTGCTCTACCTGTTCTACACGCATTATATACAAGGGCTGGAAAATAATACAATTGCAACCTTTGCGGACGACACTGCCGTTATGGCTACAGGGTCATGCCCTATGGAAGCAATCAAAAAGGTACAAGTCGCTGTAAATAAAGTTCATGACTGGGCACAGAAATGGAAAATCAAATTAAATGAATCGAAGTCACTTCACATTGACTTCACCAACAGGAATTGTGATTACCACCCAATCTTCATAAATGCGAACAAGTGCCATGCGCAAATACAGCCAAATACCTTGGCATAACGCTTGACCCGAAATTGCGCTGGAAAGTGCACGTCAAAAAGAAAAGGCAGGAACTACACATGCGTTTTAAAAACATATATTGGTTGATTGCACGGAATTCCTGCCTATCGATACATAACAAAATTTTATTATATAAGCATATCCTTATGCCGATATGGATATGGCATATAACTATGGGGCTGTACTAAGCCGACCAACATCAAAATTATACAAACATTCCAGAATAAAGTACTCAGGAGTATTGTTAATGCGCCCTGGTATATAAGAAATGACGACCTCCATCGTGACCTAAAAATAGAACCCGTTACCGACATAATACAAACATTTGCTGAGGCCCATGAACACCGACTCCACTGACATGTGCACATCGAGGCAATTCAGCTGTTAGACCAAACAAATATAGTGCGAAGACTAAAACAGACAAAACCTTTTGAATTAGTGTAGTGTAAAAAGTGTAGAAATAATAGTGCCAATGACACACATAATAACACATGAACAAAGTGCTTATATTATTATCATCATATCAGACTAAGAAAGTGGAACGGACTTGTGTAAAGTACAATAAACACTATTCTAAGTTTTAAAATAATTATCACGTAATAAATTAAGTTAGATTAAAATTGCTTATTAGTCTTATAGGCTAGATTGTAATTAATTATTAAGAACCTGGTTATTTTGCCTCTTTATCTCTTTATCCGAAGCATTTGAAAGATTTATCATTTTAATTGAAAGAAAAAAAAGAAAAGAAAGAAAATGCATTTATTTGCGGCAAACATGACGCATAAAAAAGAACATAAACAGACAAAAAAAAAAAAAAAGTTGGGGCAATTGCACGAAGCGGCAACATAGGCCAAATTAAAACCCTTTCTTACTGCATAGCTCAATTAAATTTCATCAAATGAAATTACAAATTTTTGTAACGAAGTCTTTTCCTTTGTTAGATCTGATTTGAAAAAATCTATAGAAGCGTTGGCCAAAGTTTATGGATAACGTGAAGAACACGGTTTATAAGCTGGCCTCATTCATCATCATCAGCCTGTTGCAGTCCACTGCTGGATATAAGCCTCTCCTATTGCACGCCATTCAACTCAATTCATTCATTGCTGGCCTCATATTATATCAAACTTCCGTCCTATGATAGGCTAGGTGTGGTCAAAGTGCGTGTTTTTTAGGTGTACACTGTTTAGTCCGTCAATCTGAACAACTTTTTCGATGGGATCAAAATAATGCTGATTATTTCTTCGCGATGTTGGTCCCATGGAGAAAGTTGTTCAGTTTGATGGTCTGTACCACACCCTTAAATATGTACGCCTCTCAACTCAGCCTATTGTAGTCCACTGCTGGGCATAGGCCTCTCCCAGGCTGCACCACAACACCCTGTCCTCCGCGTTTCGCATCGAGTCCGTCCCAGCCACCTTCTTTATGTCGTCCGTCCATCTAGCTGGAGGACGTCCCACACTACGCTTGCCGATACGCGGTCTCCACTCCAGGACTCGTTTGCTCCACCGGCCATCGGTCCTTTTACAAACAAGGCCAGCCCACTGCCATTTCAGTTTGTACAATATTTACGCACTTTCTGATAATGTAATCGTGACAGGTAATAAAATGAAAACTAATAAAAAAATGATACATTTTATTCAATTCAATCTTTATTGCATCCATAGTGTACAGTCACGAGCACCAATATGTCAACACTTGGCAACTTTCAATTTCGATTTTTTCGTGAAATAACGAATGTAACGTTGAAATACGACACATTACATAAGCCTATGGGTTCGAAAATGATGTTCGTAACAACATAAAATTTCGTTTAAAAAATAAATGAGTAAATCGCTCTTGAATAAAGCGGAGTGTATACATACTTTTCCTCGTGATTGTACAGACGCCAGTACATCAAGCTACTACAAACTGTCAAATTTCTTTAATAGATTTTCAACTTTATCGCTAAAGCATTAAGGTTCAAGGTTGATTGGGAACATTTTAGAGATTCGGGTAGCTTGAGCTGCTTGGCGTCTGTACACATACTGCAGTGCGATTCTGTAACCATCTCACGGTGAAAATTTAGGTGAAGTGAGCGTGGAGTGAGCTGTCATTCCAACTAATGCTAGGGATTGACACCTTTGATAGCTCACTCTAAGCTCACTTCACCTAACTTTTCACGGTGAAATTTTTACAGAATCGATCGGCAGGTTGTAAGTATAAATCGATAGAATCAATTATGGACCCTGTCGGGCAAAGTAGGATTTTAAATAAGTAGAACAGAGGGAGAGTGGTTTTTTGGTTTTCCTTATTATTAAATATTTATTATAATTATGTCCTTTCTATCTGTTCTTAACAATAGTATTTGTTTTTATAAATAATTTATTACTAATTTATTTATTCTCTGAATATAATTTGTGTAAGTCAATCTATTAGCTATTATTTTTTGTGTAAAATTATATCGTTTATTTACTTATGCGCTCAAATATTTTGTATTTAGTATAGTTATCTATTTAAATGATTATTTAATATGTTTTATATTTATAATTCTTTTTTTTTTGTAACTCATTTATTTTTATTATTTTACTTATTTGGTAAACAGTTGTATCTATTTGTTATTGAATTTATCTTTTTAGTTAGATATTCGTCTGTTGTATAATAACTTTTATTAATTAAGAATTATTATTGTTTTAATTTACCTATTTAAAAATATATTGGTTTTGTTTTCTTGTTTTATGTTTTTCGATTATATATTTTTATTGACGTGGCATATGGATTAGAAGATTGCAGATAAAGGCGGGAGGGAGGCGGGTTTAATCTGTTTTTGCTGGCACAACGAATATTTTGTTTGTATGTTTTCTCGTGTGTCATAATATTCTGGGTTGTTGCCAAATACGTAATACAAAAATACCAATTAAGGTGAGAATTTAGTGTCTCTGGAAGTAAGGCTTGCCACGTTCTGTTTGTTGTATGTTTGTAATCGTAGCGGTATCTAATCCGCCACCTGCGAACAACGCTTCATTCTGACGTCATGCAAAATCCTGCATCTCGCAAGCAGTTTTTTTTTTTAGAGTGAATAAGGAAGGTGCGTCAGTGCTATTTCCCCATAAGATGATGCCATTACTTAACCAAGCATGTATATGTATATATATAAGCATAATAGATAATAGGACTATTGTGGTTTGTAAGTTGGTAGTTTCTTTTTTTAATTTCGCGAAGGCCGTATGAAAATTTTGAAATTATTGAAATAATCTTTTGTACGAGTATGTGTGTCTTCCAGTTTATATGTGTGTCTATTGTCAAACCTAAGAGAGTGAAAACGTTAACTGTTTCTAATTTTTGTTGATTAAATGTAAAGTTTATGTTCCTATCTATCTATTTACATTTAAGCAAAGCTGTACTAATTGTCATGCCTTATATTTTTTTGAATACATTTATTATTATTGTTATTCTGCTTTTTGTTGAGGGTGAAAAGCTATTAATTTGGTTTTAGGAGAGCCAATTTCGAGATTATGCTCGCTCATCCAATTTATTGTTTTACTAGCTTTGGCCGACTTCGTCCGCGTGAAATTTCTTGATTAATTAATCAAAAAACACGTGGCGCCATCTATTATCATAATAACGTTATTGTTGTTTTCTTTGGGAACAGCACTTTCTTTTGGGATGAAATATGTACTTGTTTACATTACATTGTGTATACGTATATGCAAAATTTCATGATGATCGGTTCAGTGGTTTAGGCGTGAAAAAGTAACAAACAAACAAACAAACTTACTTTCGCATTTATAATTAGTTAGGATTAGGAATAGTGAACAGCTTATCATTTAAATTAGCGTTTGTTTGGCATGTGGTGAGGAGTGAAATAGCGTCCGCATACAGTACATGGCCCTTCTATGTTTTTGGGGAGGACATTTATGTATATGAGGGAGGAATAGGAGGTGCCCATAACACTTCCCTGGGGAATTGAAGCATGTACTCGTATTTGTCTGACATCTGAAGGCCCATTCTCGTAATTGAAAACGTTCAAAATCTAGTCTCAGTCTCAGCTCGGCGACAAACAAATGTCAAAAACTTGTGAAAATGTAGGGAAATTGGACGTATTTTTGACAGATTGAGACTGAGATCAGACTGTGAACGTTCTTAAAATTACGAGAATTACCCCTCTGATCTTATGAGTTGTGTTTCTTTGGTTTTTGACATATCTCGGGACCCTGGGGTCCGGGACCTTTGGAAGCCGTACAAGGGGTCGAAGCCAACTTGCAGAGGCCCGTTAGACGTTTCCAATGAAATGAGGCACCAACCGACGATTTTCCCTGTTCGCACTATGCAAGTGCGCCCAAGGACAACCCCAGGCAGGTGTAGGCCTATTGCAAGATTTTGAGTGGCTAAAGTGAACTGGTTATCTGAAACTATAGAAAAACTATAGCCCCTGCCTGATCAATGTTCTATACAGGCTGATTTTTTAAAGACCAGCCAAATTTAAAGATGTGGTACAGACCATCAAACTGAACAACTTTCTCCATGGGACCAACATCGTAATCGCGAATAAAAATTCAGCCGTCCCATACATTTAGGTCGAGTAGGTATTGAAGTTTTCTATGGGACAGTTGATAAAATTTTCGCGATTACGCTATTTGTCCCATGGAGAAAGTTGTTCAGTTTGATGGTCTGTACCACATCCTTAAATTTGGCTGGTCTTTAAAAAATCAGCCTGTATAAATTACACAGATAAAATGGCGGGAGGTGACTTGCACATATAATGATGGGCCCCGAAAACGGTCGCTAGCACATAGTCTTTGGTTTTAGTATTATTATGTTGAATCTCAACTATTTGCTCGCCACCCTTCAAATATGATGCGAACCAGTCATGGGCTTTTTCGTGTATTTCTATTCCGTGTAGTTATGTAATAGTATTTTAAATTGCGTTTTATTGTAGGCCTTAGCTCTATCAAGTAGTATTCCTAGTGCGTTATGTTTATTATTTAAAATATTTATAGTTTCTTGAATGTACAGTCACCACAGGAGATAAGTAACCAGGATCGTCGGATATAGTTAAAGTTTAGTAAGAAACCGATGGATGTTTTCGAATGAAATTTAGTTTGATAAATGAGTTGTTTGTTTTCTATTATTCTTTTTCTTTTCTTCAAAACATCAATCCGTTTCTTACTAAACTTTAACTATATCCGACGACCCTGGTTACTTATCTCCTTTGGTGACCGTACTTGTAAACAGTTTGTATTGAGATCTATTTTTGCGAAATCCGTTTTGGAAATCATCAAATATCTTGTTTTTTTCACAAAAGTTACACGTTCGCACATTGCTTTTTCAAAGACTTAAGATGCTGTGGGCATTCGGGTCTGTTTTAGCATTCTTTAGAATAGGTTTTATTATCGCTTTTTACGGTTCCGTACCCAAAGGGTAAAAACGGAACCCTATTACCAAGACTCCACTGTCCGTCTGTCTGTCTGTCTGTCACCAGGCTGTATCTCATGAACCGTGATAGCGAGACAGTTGAACTTTTCACAGATGAAGTGTTTCTGTTGCCACTATAACAACAAATACTAAAAACAGAATAAAATAAATATTTAAAAGTGGGGCTCCCATACAACAATCGTGATTTTTTTGCCGTTTTTGCTCGATATTAATAACGGTCACAGGTAGACGCTTGAGATATTCACATAATATTTAGTTGTATATTCACTTTAAAAACAAAAAAAAAATTAATAAAATTTAATTTAAAAAAAAAAATAATGGGGGCTCCCATACAACAGACGTGATTTTACATAGATAATGGTACGAAACCCTTCGTGCGCGAGTCCGACTCGCACTTGGCCGGATTTTTTTATTTGACTCAGGAATATGCCTTCTTCGAACGATCGGTTAATTGCTTAAAATGGTATTGTAAGTTCGTCAGCGCACTGTCTGAAAACAGTCGGTGAGAGTTTGTCGATGTCGTTACCTTTTCTGTTGTTTAGGTTTTTTAAGATATTGTTTACTTCGTAACCATCGACTGGGTTAAGAACATGTTTCTTAACCCAGTCGATGGTTACGAAGTGTTTTGTTGGTCACTGATGTTCCTCTCGGTACGGAGCCGGGTGTTAGGGTGGTATTTTACCCTATGGATGCGAAGAAGTTGTTGAATATGTTAGTTACTTGATGAGGTTCACATAGTAGGTTTGGGGTTTGTAATGTTATATTTTATTTATCAATTTTGTTTTTCTTGTTTATACGTTCTTTGACTATGTTGTTTGATTGTGGTCGACGATAAATTCTACTTCACATGAACCGTCGCGCAAATATCCCCAGGAATCTGAAAACATTATAATGACCAATTGTTAAGTTTTTTTATGTTCGTAAACGGGGGCGATCAGTTGAGACTGGACAAATTCAAAATCAACATTATTTTACTTCAGATAAACCAACATTGGCACTTATGAAACGTCAGAAGCTAGGTGCACGGTTCCATTGATCGTTTCCTATGGGCAAGAGCCGGCAAGAAACACCACGGTTACTCTTTTAAAAATAATTGGCTTTTACAATGTTTTCAAATTACAGTAGGTATGGGAGGACAGCGTAGGCCTATCAACCAGTACCAGGTACTTGATAAAATAAAAAATGGTCTCCAGATCTAAAATTCTACAAGGCCTACAAAGTCCTCAAATTTACAAAATATAAAATAATCTATCAAAAGGAATAATAAAATATAAAAACCTATTCAAACCAAGTGATATGGTTGCCATTGGACACCACTAATAAAGAGGATGATGAAATTAGAATTGTCTGTATATAATGTCAAATAATAAAAGATTATTTCAAAGAAGCATGTAAAACCTTCTGGCGAGCCGAAAGACGTCCTCGCGGGACATAGGCCTCCCCCAAGAACCGACACTTCGACCGGTTCTGGGCTTCTCGCATCCAGCGGATTCCTGTGCATTTACCAGGGCGGATCAGTCCACCTTGTGGGACGCCTTCGATTTACGATATTGTTTTTTTTTTACATTATTCGCACATAAAGAAACTACAAGAATAATGACACTAGGCAACTTGCAATTGCGATTTTATCGTGAAATAACGAATGCAACGTTGAAATACGACTCATTACATAAATCTATGGGTTCGAAAATGCTATATTCATAAGAACATACAATTTCATTGAAAAATAAAGGAGTAAATCGCCTTTGAATAAATAAAGCCGAGTGTATACATAATAGGGGTTAAAGTATGAAATTGCCGTTTTATTGTAATAGGTACTTCGAATTGACATAGAACCTTCATGGTTTGAGATTTTTGAGTGAAACTTTTTTCAAATGGTACCTATGAAGTTCTTCTTTTAAAAAATGTGCAACATTCGATTATCGACTTTCAGTTGTTTTTTTTTATTCAGCTTAGACAAGAAAGATGGATACTTCGAAAATTCGAGTTATTTTTTAATACGAGTTCCGACGCGGACCTAACGCGGCAGAAACAGCTCGCAATCTTAATGTTGCATTTGGAGAGGGGACTGCTAATGAACGCACCGTGCGATTTTGGTTTAAACGCTTTCGTGATGAAAACTTTGATTTGAAGAACGAGCCACGTGGAAGACCACACAGGTGAATAACAATGAATTGAAAGAGATAGTGGAAGCCGATCTGAGCCAAACTACCCAGGAATTAGCGGCATGGCTTAACGTTACCTTACCAACAATATTGACTAATTTGCGTCAAATCAATAGAATAAAAAAATATGAGAAATGGGTGCCTCATGATTTGACTGATCTGCAGAAAGAAACGCGTGTTGAAACTTGTGTTGCCTTGTTGAATCGAAAAAGAAAGAATATTGGATCGAATTGTGATATGTGATGAAAAGAGGATTCTATACGATAACCGTAAGCGAAAAATGCAATGGCTGACCCCAGGTGAAACGCCGCAACAGTGTCCTAAAATAAAGCTTGCCAATAAAAGGTAATGGTAACTGTTTGGTGGTCTCAGCATGGTGTTATTCACTCAGCATAGCTTTCTCCGATCTGGTTAAGCAATAACGGCAGATGTCTACTGTGCCGAACACCGAACAATGACAGCAAAACTAGCAGTGAAACAGCCTCGACTCATGAATCGAACTTCACCATTATTGCTCCATGATAACGCAAGACCTCATACAGCACAAGAAACCGTTTTAACTCTACAGGAACTGCAATTAGAAACCATTCATCACCCTCCGTATTCGCTAGACCTTGCTCCAACGGACTACCATTTTTTTCGTGATTTGGACAATTTTCTACGTGATAAAAAGTTTTCTTCTCAGGAGGCAGTACAAAATGCTTTCACACAGTTTGTCCAATCTAGATCACGAGAGTTCTATCGCAAAGGTATAAATGGCCTTCCTATTACATGGCAGCAATGTATAGATAATAATGGTAATTAATTTGATTAAATTAATATGTTAAATTAAAATAAAAACGAATTTAAATTTTTCAGTACAAATCGGCAATTTCATACTTTAACCCCTAATACTTTTAATACCCCTAATACTTCTTGGTTTAAAAGAGTATCCATGGAGATATGGCCCGTTTTTCTTCATAAAGATCTTTGTTTTGCAATGGGCAACTTGGCGTCAACTTTTTTTTTGTTTATTATAAAAAGTAGTACCAACGCTGTCAAAATGTATGTAACAGCATTTTTTTTTAATAACCGTCGATCAATTTTTATGTCCAGAATCATGTACTGAATCCATGTTAACCTGGTACAGTCTAGATAATCGATCTAGTAATAGGGCATTAAAAGATGAGTTATCAATTACAATAATAAAACTAAATTCGGAGTTGTAACAGTTTTAGGTGTAAAAACGGAATTTGAAAAGTTTCCAAATTCTTTTTTTAAGATTTTCACATTCATTGTTTCGATATTAATGATTGCATTTTATAATGAATATTTTAGTGATTTATATTGCGGCATTTTTTATATTTCCATACAGTAATGTTATTCAAAACAGCCCCAGCAGTCTCGACATTCATAGCGATCGCATCACGACGAAATTCGGTCGCAAAGTCCTGTCACTCCATACATTTCACCTGTCAATCCGGGACTTTGCGACCGAATCCGGTCGTAAAGTGATCGCTATGAATGTCGAGACTGCAGCCCCAGGGAAGTACTTGATAGCAACGTTACCAACTTTCAGAATGCACAGCCCTAAGTTGCTGTAATAGTCCTCCAGACCGTATTTCGCCCATGGCGGCCCATGTAGGAGACTAGCCTTCGGCGCGGGAGATATTATAGTGCACAAGTGTGTGTGCAGACTTAGGTCCACTCTCTCTTCCCTCAATCTCATAGTCCAATGGGACGGTAATTCGACACAACCGGAGAGAAATCAGGTGCCGGACAAGTTGAATTTAATTTATTCTCTATTAATTCGCTATTTTTAATAATTTTGAGTTTAGTTGAATCTAATTTTATATCTTATATTGTTACTTTATTTGTTTTTTTTTTACATTGTTCTCACGTATAAAAGCAACAAGAATAATGTACCCAGGATTTTGTATTATTATCTTGATTTCAAAGAGTGTCCTTGGAGTTTCTTGCCCGTTCTTCTCCATAGAGATCTACGTTTTCGAATGGGCAACCTCAACTTTCTAACTAACTGACCGACTATTTAATTTTGACAATTCCAAAGTGCCTGTAAAATGGTTTAATTGAAATAAATGTTTTGAGTTTGAGTTGCTATACTTAGATATTAAAGCTGCACACATAGGCAGTGCAAAGGGCAACGCTAGTTTCATTAACCCTCCGAGTCATGTTAATATGAGGTTCTAATCGCCTTTGATACAGGAAGGCTGAATTTAATAACTAGATAATCTTCATAGCCAATTCTAAGCGTTAATGAGAGTTAGTTTATTTACCACATAAGTAGATTTTAACCCTTTGGGATTGTTGCTATCTGCGCTAGTGGTTTTACGCGCATACACAAATTAGCTACATGTGATTCTGAAACTTTTTATCTTCGTACAGAGCCATATACAGGGTGCAGTATTTCTTTACTCTAAAATCAACGACGTCAGTGGTAGAAGTACATTCTTTCAATAGAATAAGTCGTTTTATACATTTTTTTATCAGCTTGTAACGAACTAATTAACAATGTAAAAAAAATCTTAGATGTCAATTTTAACCTACTTCTAACTGTCGTGTCGAAATGAAACTGTATATGAAGTTCGGATGACAAAATTTGGTATCTTGAAGCTGATTTGATGATGGCGCCAGGAGGTAGATAGTGGAATTCTTCAGTGATTAATAGTAAACCCCTTGGGTTTGGAGTCAAATGATTCGTTTTAATGAGTCCAATATATTGCACTTGGTGTTGAGGGTCTGGGGATGGACCCAGGACGTGGATAGTAGAACTCTTTACAGGCTGCTAGTAAGCCCCTCGAGTTTGAGACATATGATTCGTGTTAACGAGTCCAATATATTTCAGTTGGTGTCGAGGGTCTTATGATCCAGGAAATAGACAGTAGAACTATTTAGAGGCTACTAGTAAACCCCTCGAGTTTGGGGTCATATGGTTCGTGTTAACGAGTCCGATATATTTCACTTGGTGTCGAGGGTATGATGACCAGAACTCCTGAAGAGTTCCACTATCCACCTGGCTCCATAGCCAGGTGGATAGTGGAACTCTTCAGGGGCTACTATTAAACCCCTCGAGTTTGGGGTCATATGAATCACGTTAACGAGTCCAATATATTGCACTTGGCCTCAACGGTCTGATGATGGAGCCAGGCGGTGGATAGTGGAACTCTTCACTAGTAAACCCATCGACTTGGGGTCATATGATTTGCATTAACGAGTCCAATACTCGCTCCAATACTAGCACTTGGTCTCGACGGTCGAAGAAGGAGGAATCAGTTCAGGAAAAAAAATCAGTTGATCCATAGATTTACATATGTCCGCTTAACTCGACATAATGTATGGATCAACAGATTTTTTTCACGATTCCAGTACAATGACCTCTTTTCAGGATTAAAACGATCAAAATTTTACGGTGTATATCAAAATTTCATCAGATTTATCAACGATTTTAAAAACAAACACCTAAATTGGTGGTTTGCATCATCACTCAGTCACAGATAAACTTTGCGTGTTATAATAATTACTAGCTTCTGTCCGCGACTGAAACTTCTTGTTCACTTGACCCACCCCATCGCATCGCATCGCCTGCCCACGCTGTCATTTCGTTTTCGCTCAGAGTTCTTTCTGACTTCTTTGTTTTTGCTCGTAAGGGTCAGGTGGTGGGATGGGTGAGGGAGAGAACCTCACGCCTCAGCCGCCGCGGGAGACGCTACGGGCGTCGGGAGCCGCGTGACGACTCCCGGCCACCGTAGGCGCGGGCCTGCGGACGGAGAGCAGTGGGTAGCTCACCGTCCGATCAGGACCAGACCCGTGCCGGACGGCGCGTATGTGTTCCACGCGAACCTCAAAGAGATGTCAGCATGAATGACGGGGCCCGATAGGCCGAAGCCTGCCGGCGTAGCGGGATCATCCGAAAGGGTTACCGCTGCCCTGGAACATAAAGGGCTAAGGAAGGAATACGGGTGGGTTTTAGTCAGTAAGAGTCTGACACTCCCTTCCGCTCCTCCCAGAGCGGGAGCGGTCAATTGATGATTTCCCATCCTCAAAAAAAAAAAGGGGTCCTGGCGTGATGTTAAGTAGCCTATAGCCTCCCTCAAAAATTGGGCTATCAAATGCAGAATTATTTAAATATGACTGTTAGTTCGACTGTGGGTTAGTGTGTTCAAACAAACAAACACTTCAGCTTTATTATTAGTATAGATTATGTACATAAGGATGTATAGATGATTTCTCGGTGAATTGAGATAAAAGTATGGACTTAGTACAGAAATTATGTTACCGGATTCTTGTTTACAGTTTTCATAAATCATCTCACACATTGATTTAAACGTTCTTTTTTGTTCAGTTACTTTGTCCATTGCGCATATTGTAAAAAATCTCTGATTCGGGCTGAAATCAAAGAATTTTCTTCAAAGATTAACATCACCATGCCTTGTATCCCCGAAGGGTTGGGCAGAGGTATATTGTCTACTGAGATTTTGCCAGTTATGTTTAAGTCCCATGTTTTAGAGGGCCAGCCTATTGCCAACAGCCGGGCACAAAACTGGGAGCTGCTTCTAAGAAATTCCAGATAGAAAACTGAATAACACTGCCCAACCTGGGATCGAACCCGTCGCCGAAACAAGGCCGTACGTTTTTTTAAAGATCTTTAAGCAAATATTCTGGTAATTTACAACATCAATGTAATTAGCTGGAAGACTGCTGGACATAGGCCTCCCCCATGCATCGCTACGACTTCTCAGTGCTGGAGGCCCCGTTCACGGCTTCGGGCGACGCGAATTGCGACGCGATTTGTGTCAAGCGACAGCGTGCGCGACTTCATGCCATGCCACGACCCGTCACTGGCAACGGGGATTAGTCAGACCATTTTTGGGTCAATTACCGCTGGTAGCATAGTTACTTGAAGTATGAGTTGAGAAATTCAGTTATTTTAGTTTTATCATATTTAGATATTGATAAACATCACATCCCCACCGCTCCGGGGTGGGATCTCAGGCTAGGTGGAGCGACGATCTTCGCAGGATGGCTGGTAGCAGCTGGATGAGAGTTGTCGAAAATCGAGTTGAATGGCGTGCAATAGGAGAGGCCTATGTATGTGGACTGCTATAGGCTGATCACATCTGCGAAGTGTGACAAGCTAATTTAATTTAACCTTAGACAGGGTGGCAGGACACCAACGTACAAACTGAGACCATGAATTCAGCACATGATTCTAGACAATGTCAATTTATGTTACAATGGATTCAGAGCATGATTCTGACCCACCGAAACTTTTCGTCAGTAATCAAAAAAATCGGCAGTTTCTTAGAAAAGTGCAATACCTACGCGGTCAAAATGTATGGAACAGCAATATTTTTTTAATAAACTAAGAAAAATTTCAACGGGTCAGAATCATGTACTGAATCCATGGTAACAGATTGCGCGTTGATGTCCCTGCCTTCCTGCAAACAGTTTCCTTACCCAATTCTGTGGAAAGTCGAACACAGGGTGTATGAAGCCATGCAGTCTTCATAAGCGAGTTCCAGGTTCGTCTTGTTCTCGACCCACGCCTTAACATCTGCAGGTAATGTCCTCTCTTCATACTCACTAATTTGACCTGCTATTAGTGTGAAGGCTGTATAAGTATCTATAAAAGGTCGTTAAGTTTATTTTTATGCGTGTATCTCTTCTAATAAGGTTGCTACTTACTAGCTTCATCTTTCTGACTGACTGACCCTTGGACAATTCAAAACTGCCTGTAATTGGTTTAGTTGAATTAAATGATTTGAGTTTGAGTTTTAGTTGCTGAGTTTATGAGTTGGGTTAGGTTAGGTTGACAGTGCTCATGGATGTATGAAATCCTGTACCATGCTGCATCAAAGTCAAACTTTGTTTTTTATGGACTACTCTTATCACAATATTACTCCTACAAAAGATTTTATGTAAACAAAACTCGGGTTTCGGAGATTTTCAAAAAAATCTAAATAACCTGAAAACTAGGAACTTTATTTGGTTTGACATATCATACACGAACGGCCATCATTGCTCTTAAAAAATGATAAAAAAAATCAAAGAAAACTTAAATAAAAATTATATTCTAGTTATTTTTAATTAATGTAGAATTGGCCAAGTATATTTTTTTTTACATGTTTTTTGAAAGACGTGATCATGACACTTTCAAAATTCAAAGTTATATTATTCATATCATTTGAAACGGAACGTCATGTAAAGAGAATATAACAAAATCAAAACTTTTACTTCAAATTAAATTCTCTGTTCAAAAATCATATCCCCGACGCGTAGTGTCGTAAAAAATTATGAAAATAATAACTATAATATTTTGATCTTGATGCATGAGACTTTTTCGTACGACTTTTGGTCATTGTCTTGTGTGCATAGCATCATGAATCCAACGTTAAATCTCATCCTCACTTCGTCATCGGTATTTAAAGTAGGTAAAGAAGTCGGAAGACTCAGCGTTGGAAGACCTCCTACGAGGTGGACCGATGACCTGCTGGGGAGTTTGTTGCTGCTGGGGAGTTTGTTGCGCCACTTCTTCCCAGCAATAGCACTAGGAAGTGGTGAAGGGCGGGCGTTTTTGGGGGACTATCTTTTGTAATTTTGACGTTCGAAAAGTGCTGATTCTCAGCCTAATTTGAATAAATGACTTTTGATTTTGATTTTTGATGGCCGCAGAAATCCGCTGATTGTGGGAAGCAGAGAAGCGATTGAAGTAGCGGTGCTTGGGAGGCCCCAAGCACCGCTACTTCAACCGCTTCTCTATGTCATATATCAAGCAGACCAGCGTCCTTCGGCTTACATGATGATGCGGATGAATGCCCACAAGTATCTATAATTTTTTAAGATACAATTAAGTAGTATAAACCTGAAATCGCCAATCCGCCTTGGGGAAGCGTGGTGATTAATACTTATGCTTTCTCTGCATGAGAGAGGCCTTTGCAATGCAGGGGAACAAAAGTTCTATGCAAGATGGGCGAATCTGTTGCCATTAACCGGTTTCATGAGACTCCGGATTATTTAAGAACGTTGTTGTTTCCTGATATTTTTACTGCGATACCTTCATCATCATTCATTTTTTTTTACCTTAGCCCACAATGTCCCACTGCTGAGCAAAGAAGAAAGAAAATACATTTATTTAGCACAAACTAAAAGACACACAATACACCAGATACATACATCATATAAAAAGAAAGATCAAATAAAAAGTGTACTCCGATGTAAGAAATTAGCGGGAAAGTGTGCCTCACGGCTGCGCCAAAAAGGCCCAGTTCAGCAAAAATGCCAGACAACTAGTGCCTGACGCTGATTTTTAACTGGACCTGATGTATGAGGTGACGGATGTAAATCAGTTTTATACTGCAACGTGACGTTTGTATGCATACTTAAATAAATAAATAAAATAAAATAAAATTGTGCTAGATAAAAACAGTAACGAATATGTACAAATAGTGTGATATTGAGTAACATTGGACTCCCACAAAGGACTTCCCATATCCTTACAGACATGCTTTTCTAGAGCCACCTCGATCCAATCCTTGCTGTGCGCGTCTAGCTCGTCTTGCCACCTCTTCCTCGGCGGCACCATCCATCCTCAAGCACCCACCGTGTAGAGACTGCAGTCCAGCGGTCACTGTGCGTGCGGCTGATGTGACCCATCCATTTTATTTCAGCTTATAGTCTTACCTAACTTTATAATATTCTTTTTGAAAATAGACACTTACCTACCAACAAAATGATTTCAGTTAAACTATTCATATTCTTTCCCAAAAAATATTTTTACGTTATAGTGCCAATCCCTTCTACTGACTGGAATTATTCCTAATCTAAAAGCAATTAGGCAAACTTTAATGAATCATTAATTTGTTTTAATGGCGCCGGATTTAATTAGTAAGTAATCTTTAGATTAATTGTTAGACGGAAATTCACTGCGAATACCACGAGGGGCTCGTGGATAAGTAATAACACCCGCACGGGTCGATCGGGTCGGTTAAGCTACGCTTTCTAGGGTCGGTCCGTGGATGGATGAAGCCTGTACATGCCGAGACTCCCTCCCCCGTGCCTCGTAAAAGCACTTTAAGTCGTTGGTCCCAGCTGTCATACTTGGATCTTTGAGAATCGCTACGGGTCGTCAAAAGCCCGAAAGTCAGATAACCATTCTTACCAAGGAGTATGTATTATCCTGTGACTGGGTTGTGGAGGTCAGAAAAGCCGTCGCTATTTGTAAAATATTAGTATTCGGTTGCATCCGGTTAGTTTGGAAGCCAACCTCAACATAGATGGGAAAAGGTTAGGTAGACGATGAAGGAAATGCATTGCGAATAACTTTCGACTAAGGAAAGACTAGATTTTTGCCACCAAGTTTTATTGGTGGCTTCTGGATCGATAATAATATTAAAGAATACAAACATATCAAAAACATCTGACATTCAATGTCCGGAGACTAACGCTGGTATGGACCTGCGTTAGTCTCCGGATATATATAATTGGAGTCAACAAAAACCATAAAATAATTTCAACGTTTATATTTAATAAAAAAAGATTCTTACAACTATGTAATCGAAATAAGGCTTCCTATCAAATATTAGTACTGTACGTTTTGGGCTCAAGAAAACGTATAGTACAATATTATAATTAAGTACAATAATATATAATAAGTTTATCTACAAGTATTTACAAGAGAAATTATCGTCTAACAACTCGAAAATAAAGGAACTTTTTACACCGTTACGATTAAAAAATTGACACTATAAAGTTCAAATGCTTTGCATCTCAACACTGATTGGTTCATGCTATTTACAACAGGCCTTTAGTCAGAAAATTTGGGAGCACTGTGACGTCTTCGTATTGGCGGTGACCGTGTGTTCCAGCTGCGCCAGTGCCGTCAACTCTGTGTCCATTTTCCTGCTTTTTATCCGCGTGCTTTTATTCAGTGGTCTCTTTTTACAGCAACACAGTATTTCCTCGAATTCTTTACGGAAATTGTCGTTCAACCAGCCATAGAGTAAGGGATTTGAAACTGCGCTGGACATTCCGAACATATGGCAGACGGCGTAGGTTATTGTCATCGTCTTTTCCTCCATGAAAGGCTGAGCGCTGAAGTCTGCCACCAAATTGAACACGTTCAACGGTAGCCAACTTATAACGTAAGTAACAGCTATGGCTATGAGAATGGCTGGAGTTTTTCTCGTTGTCCGTCTTCTTCCTCTTAATCTTCTATGTATCTGGACATGCGCAAGGACTACAACTAAAACCGGCAGTAAGTATTGGAAGATTAAACTAAATACGGAGTAGATTGCTCGCCCATCCTTGATGGGCCAGTCTTCTATGCAGAAACTTAGAGAGTCCATGCCGATGAGGCCGAGGTAGTGAGTCTTGAGGCTTCTGAAGACGAAAAGCGGTGAAGCGAGGGTAAAGGCCGTGATCCAGATACAGAGCATTGTGATGAGGGCACCCATCGTTTGAAGACCAGGTCGAGTTGGGTACACGATGAGCTGCGGACAAAACAGAAAATAAGTCCTGATGAAGAAACAGATTTAAACAAAAATTATTGCCAAAAAGTACAAGGTCCAGATTTCACATTCTGCATTTTGAAGCTTATACACAAAATACGAGACGACAAGATAATATTTATGTACGATGACGATTTTAATATAGATACACAATGTCCTACACCTATTGATTGAATTCAAATTGTCAGATTTACATGCAATAGATTTCACAGTATCACTGGCAATAGATTAAAAGATTGATAGCAGGCTTAAAAGTGTTCTATATTGACAAAATTACCTAACATTTCTTGAACATGTTATATTTTATAGATATTATATCAAGTATATTGGGTCTTATCTATGGAGTGTGCAGGCGGAGTTCATTACTACTTTCAACAGATAAAGTTATTGATAGTGTTAGTTCACGAGAAATCAATATAATCAACAGATGCGTTAGGATACCTAGATGGTAACTGAATAAATATGATCAAGTATCCCGTACAAAACTTCAACAGCTATTCGACCCAAATGTATTGGATTGCTGATATTTTTTTCTTGATTACGACGTTGGTGCCATGGATAAGGTTATTCAGTTTGATGGTGTGTACTGTAAGAAATCAAACAATGTTATGATGTCACTACGGTTATTCTAAGTGAATGTCTTTACTTACTACCATCATATTAACACGCTTTTTTTCCAAACAAAAACCTAATATAAATATTTGGCACCTCATTCTAAACTTGCTTAACTGTTCGAATGCAACCAGAGTTATTTTATTAGTTAACTAGCTGCGCTCCGCGGTTTCACCCGCATAACTTTCGATCCCGTGAGAATATCGGGATAAAAGTATCCGATATGTTAATCCTAGTTATAAACCATATGTGTGCTAAAATTCATCTAAATCCGTTCAGGAGTTTTTGCGTGAAAGAGTAACAAACATCCATCCATCCATACAAACTTTCACGTTTATAATATTAATAGCTGGGCCCCGCGGTTTCACCCGCATAAGTTTCGATCCCGTGGGAATATCGGGATAAAAAGTATCCTATGTATTTTTCCTGGTTATAAAACAAATTTCATCCAAATCCGTTCAGTAATTTTTGCGTGAAAGAGTAATAAACATCCATCCATCCATCCACCCATACAAACTTTCACGTTTATAATATTATTGGTAGGAAAAGGAAACATGATAAGTAAGAAGTAGGATTTATTAGCCTGTACTACATAAGGTCGACTTTAGCCTACAAACTTTACAGTACCACCCCCTTAAATTTGACTACATCTTTCTGACAAATACTGTATAATACTCGTATGCATTTTGGGAAAAGGTTTTCCATGTAAAACACGATCTATACAGGGCGGCAGGGATATCGACGCGGAAACTGTAACAATGGATTCAGCACATGATACTAGACCCCATAGCGTCGAAATTTTTCGTCGGTTATAAAAAAAAAAATCTTCTGTTTCATAGAAAAGTGCTATACCTACGCGGTCAAAATGTATGGAACAGCAATATTTTTTCGTAATATATTTTAAATGAAGCTAGCTTGAGCGTTAAATTACGTTACATTACGAAACGCTCGAGTTTAATTTAAAGTAACTATTCTTACTGTTTAGCTTGCGGCGTAATTGAGTAACATATTATCAGTGTTTTTTAAGATTTCATTTTGACAGTATAAATTGCGTTATTTACATTGTTGAGCAGGCACATTTTTCGAACATAATTATGAAGTTTGAAGGTGGTGTGACGATCTGGGCCTGCAGTCTCGACATTCATAGCGATCGCTTTACGACCGAATTCGGTCGCAAAGTCCTGTCACTCCATACATTACACCTGTCAATCCGGGACTTTGCCACCTAATTCGGTCGTAAAGCGATCGCTGTGAATGTCGAGACTGCAGCCCCTGATAACGTTTGCAGGGCCAATATGGCCAGAGATCGCACAAGACAGGGAGGTTTGGAAGAAACAAGGGGAGGTCTTTGCCCAGCAGTGGGACACAAAACAGGCGAAAAAAAGAAAGAAAGTAAATACGTTTATTTGCGGTAACCTGACGCAAAAAAGAACATTAAATAACAATAAGAAATGGTTGACATGCGTCACATCCACGCAAAACGGCTGTCGCTCAGCATTATGCTGCGACCCTATGCAAGACAGAGCCCCAGCGCTAGTTTTCAGCGACAGCCGGCGCCGACGTAATGAGGTCGTCCGGTGCAGCAAACAATTATTCATCAACAAGTATGAAAACAATTATTTTATATTGGAAGCAAACAGTTACTAGGACGCTGTACTGTAAAAGAATCAATATTAGCAATACCCTTCACAATTATTCAGATTGAGATCGATAGTTTTAATTATCAATTTCAAGAACAAAATAAAATTAAATACATGGATAGGAGCACACGATAATACAAATATTCTCACAGAGAATTCAAATGATATACAGAACGTACATAATATGTGTTCTGAGAACCGAAATTGGGGTGAATTTGAAAGAGGCCTAATGTCCAGTTGCGGATTGCGAAAGACTGTTTGATCCTAATAATGTTTATGTAAGTTAAGGTTCATGAAATCACGAACAAATAATATTTGTTATAGATTTCAGAATCGAATACATGTTACACAAACGCCCCTTTGAAGTGTGCTTGGATTCAATTACATGTACGTTTACTTTCCTGTACAGCTTTTGAATAGTTAATAGATTGCAGGTTACAAACAATTCCATTGGATTTTGCTACGTTATAGCATGTGTTAATATGGAATAATATTAGGGTTCTCACAATGTAAAAGCTTTACAATATTCAATTTCGAACATTATTTTATTTTATAGTTCATAATATCATATATTATTACCTATCAGTATACGAAAGAACACGTTACATCATAATTACTGGTCGTTTGGTATTGAGAGTAGTGGTGGCCACTGGGCCACCACTGCCCGTTACCACTGGGTAACGGGCAGTGGCACTGCTCTCAAAACGGTGAAGGAAAACATCGTGAGGAAACCGGCATGTCCTAGAACCAAAACTTCGAAGACATGACTGTGACATATACCAACCCGCATTAGGCCCGCGCGGTGGATTACCAGTCCCAGCAGTGGAAACGTTATAGGCTGATTATTTAGAGTAAAATCCTTTTATTTCTCCCGTCTTCTTCTTCTATACATTTCTATTAACTGTCATCTCAGTATTTACCCTTTTCAGCCATATCACACAAAAATCTATCGTTGTCTACCCCTGCTCTTCAGTTATTTTCAATGAATCGACTCAGCCTATCGCAGTCCAGTACTGGATATATGCCTCTCCCAGGCTTCGCCACAACAGCCTGTCCTCCGACTTCCGCATCCAATCTGTCCCTGCCACCTTCTTTTACAGTCGTCGGTTCATCTAGGCGTGAGACCGCGTATTGGCATACGCAGTGTGGGAACACTACGTATGCCAATACGCGGACTCAACTCTAGGACTCGTCTGCTCCACCGGACATCGGACTTCGACAAACATGGCCAGCCAACTGCCACTTCAGTTTGCTTTGTCTGCAAGCTATGTCGATTGTTTTATGTAACCCAAATGATTACTGAAGTTTATCCTGTGTTTTTTTATTGCACAAAAATATTTGGAGCTTGATTTTCAGCTATGCAAGTTTCACGGCAATTACTGAACGAGGATATTTTGAATTGGTCGTTCACGTCGACGTCGACGTCGATGTGATTTATTCAGCTGCAGTGGACCAGGCAACAATAGATTTTCTATTGTGTATGACGTACAATAGCATAAGAATAAGACCATGACGAACTTTGAAGGAAAAATGCTCGTTTATGGAATATTTTTAGAAAATATAAGGAACGGACATGAACTTTTATAAATAAATGCTCTATTTCTGATTTAATATAGATAATAGGTTTATTAAAGTCTAGAGAGTCCAGAATAACGTTTTATATGTATGTATCTATGTATTAGTATTTATACTTTTTCAAGTTATGTATCTATCCCATATGTTGTACCTGCCAAGTTTTGTCTCTGCGTTACCTTAAGGGTCAACCTTAAGGTGACGCAGAGACAAAACTAGAAAATAGAAATAGTAGTCTATTTAGTAGTATAGTAATAGTAGAAAATGCCTCAGGCATTAAGTCCGCCTTTACCATTGCTTTGTTAACGTTCATGCATCTAGTCATGCAAACATCTGTAGCGAGTATAACACATCTGACCTTTTCAAAGACATAACCAATAATGTCAGTGCATGTGTTGTTAATATTTAGACAGATATTATTTTCTATCGGTATATTGTTCAGACAAATATACATAATCAGCCTATAACGTTCCCACTGCTGGCACACAGGACTCCTCTCTGTGAGAGGTACAACTATACTAAACGTTTAAACCGTGTCATTTGATCCATTTAACATTTGACATATAAAATAGGTAAAGCATACATACAGGCATAAACTCACGCTTTCTTCCCATAGGGTAAGGCAGAAACAACAGAAAGCCACCTGCTATGGTTCATATTCATGCTCATATTCCTTTTGCTTCGCTTAAATTCCTTGACCTTTCTGAAGAACATCACCAATAAGGTTACTATAATGTCCTGATAAGGAGTCCCCTGCCGGTGTTTCCACTGACATCTGCCTTAGAAGTACCTTTTGTTAATCTCCTTTCATTCATTTTCTCAACATTACCATATCATCGAAGAAAGAAAGAAAGAAAAAGTATTTATTGCGAATCGTACTCGATCAGAAACTAAAAACAGCATAATCTTTTCAATTTTGGCAGCTACAATTATTATATTATAAATATTTATTCGGGAGAACCAAACAATTGCACATTAATAATTACAAAAAGATAGGATACAGAAATGCCAAAGTAAAAAAATGATGAGCAGAAGGACGTGTCAGACTTTTACTGACTAAAACCCACCCGTGTTCCTTCAGTTGCCTGTGCCAGGGGCCACGGTATCTCTTTCGAACAACCCGCGGCCCTGGCGGCACCCAGTAGTAGTGGCCTCATGTTGCATATCAGAGCAGCAATACGCAAAAACGACCACTCAGTGGATCCCAAATAGCAGGTGCGACTACGCGGTAGGCCCAGAATGAGATAGCGGGATGAGCTGGAATCCATCTTACCAGATTGGCCCACAATCGCAGTAGGCCGGGAAATGCGAAAAGAGCTAAAATATCTTCTTTGAACCACACCAAACGCAACAAAACTGGTTGTAAATTTCAATATCAGCATCAAACACGAACTAAGGTATTTTTGTTATGATTTTACTCAATTGGCTATCATTCAAAATACCCGGATCTAAAATCGGTTGAAATAATGATATAAACGGTTTACGTAAATCGGATTCGATGAAAATAGCGTTATGGGCTCATTATGACGTCCTTGGGTAGCCAGAAGTGAGTGTGTGTGGGTACCTATTGATTTGTGGAGGATCAAAGAACTGGTGGATTTGTTTGATGAACCTATAAAGTAAATGAAGAGATAGAGAGAAACATGACATAAGAAGGAAAGAGACTTGGTGATGAAGCATAAGCATAATCAGCCTGTAATGTTCCCACTGCTGGGACAGAGGCACCACTCGGTAAGAGCGAGTAATCCACCACGCGGGCTAAATGCGGGTTGGTAGATGTCACATCTCTTTGAATTTTTAGTTCTAGGACATGCCGGTTCTCTCACGATGTTCCTTCACCGTTTTGGGAGCAGTGGTGATGGAATAATTGACACAAAGTAAAATGCCTGTCTGGGTTTGAACCTACGACCTACAACTTGGAACTCACGGCCGGTACCACTGGGCCACCACTTGACTGCTCTTGGGGTTAAATTATAGTATTTAATTTGTTGGTGACATGTTTTCTTTCATACATACTCACATACATAAACGCACGCCTTTTTCCGATGCGGTAGGCAGAAACTGCAGAATGCCATCAGCTAGGATCCGTACATACATACTCCTTTTGTCTAGTTTGCGTTCATACATCTAAGGGACAATTCTCGTAATTTTAAGAACGTTCACAGTCTCAGTCTCAATTTGTCAAAAATACCTCTAATTTCCCTATATTTTGACAAGGTTTTGACATTTGCTTGTCGCTGAGATGACACTGCGACTAGATTTTGAACGTTTTAAATTACGAGAATTGGCCTTCTGGTATTGTTGTTAATTGTATTCGCTTTTAGAAATAAGAACTTGTTTATTGATACAGAATATTTCTTGATGAGCTTACTAGCTCATCATATCTGTTTATCCTCCGAATAAACAATACTAATAGTCGTTAGTTCTTACTAACTATGATTATCCTTTTGATCAAAGTAGACCAATGACACGAAAGGTGATTTTATAACTAGGAATAAATATATTAAATTCAAAACACTTGAATAGACTTAACGAACTCGATATTCTGTGCAATGCGGCCTGCATTGCACAGAATATCGAGTTATTCCATAAATTGATTCAATTTTATCATTTGGATTATGAAATTGTTGTGGATACGAGAAATACCTATTGTTCGTAGGCTAAAGCTAGGAATTTCTATAACTGCAATGGGTTGTAACATCTTTTGTATACCAAGACCATTATCACTATCCACTAACTACAAAATGGTCCCTATGAATAAGTAATGAAATAATTTTAAGGAAGGTATGTAGTATGTTGTAGCATACCGTATTTAAGCAATAAGTACTCTAATAATTCTCATTTTATAACTAGGTAACTAAAATTGGTACTTTTCAAAATACTTGGTTCAGTTTTTTAAATAATTCTGATACACATTTTCGACAAAATAATACTTCTAGCGACATCGCGGCAGCCCCAGACGAAGATGGCGGCATGAGCTGGACTCCTTCCTTCAACAAGAACTGGTCCTCGGAAGCTTTAAATAGCGAGAAGTGGAAAGAGAGTAGGGAAGCCTTTGCCCTGCAGTGGGACATCACGGGCTTTAAATGTAATAATACTTCTAGAGTATTGATAGCTAAAAGTTCAACCATGTTTGGCCCAAAATTCGGCTCCGCGAATTCCACTAATTGTTGGAAATATAACTAACACGTGTAAGTATGATATCGTATAACGTAACATTCTTGTCCTACAACTTCTACAACCTTCAAAAAGCAAGCACTAAAACACAAACAAGCCCAAAACAACAGAACACACTCAAATCAGTACCAACCTGATATCTATCCAATGCAATCGCAGTAATGGATATAGTTGACACAAATATTGATATCGCCTGTATCGCACCACATGCCTTGCACAGGCTTGGCCAATCTGGTAATGGCCAATGTTTGGTCAGAAGTTCCATCAAGGTCAACGGTGTCCCCACGCAGCAAACTAAGGCATCGGATACGGCCAGGTTCACGATGAACATGTTTCTAGCAGTCCTCATCACTGGTTTTCTAACTACCTGGAAAATGAAATAAGTATTAGTTAGTAGAATATTCTTACACAGCATACAGGGATGGCATAATCTGCCTATCATGTTCACACTGCTGGAAAACAGGCCTCCTCTCTGTGAGAGGGAGTCGGCCATAATCCACCACGCGGGCCCACTGCGAGTTGGTGGATGTCGTATGTCTTGGAATCTTTTGCTTCTAAGATATGCCGGTTTCCTCACGATGTTTTCCTTCACCGTTTTGAGAGCAGTGGTGATGAAATTAAATACACAAAGCAAAGTGACTGTCTGGGTCCGAACTCACGATCTGCAACTCGTAAGTCGGGACCACCACTGCTATCAATGTCATGGTGAGATGTAGAAAAGATTTCTTGGTTTGTAAAGGCGTGTTGAAGTTATTATTTACATCGAAGATTATGTTTTTGTATGTATAAACTTTTGATTTATTGCCATGAAAGTTCTTTATAATTATTTGTACAATATGCAGATCGGGCGACGGTCACTTTGAATAGGAATATCCATTAAATAAGTAAACAGTTTTCAATGTAAACTATGAGCACAACGATCTACTATTACTTGCTAGCCCAGTTTTCAAATAAAATACGAGATGCAAATACATAAAAAAAAATAAAAAATAACTTTAATTCTGAAAATAAAGTATATTTTCACATTGTAGTTTTTTTTGAAAAACCATTTTTTTGTTGTACATACCCATCCCACACAAATTAATTTAAAACACTACCTACTTGCTAATTAAGTATCAGTCTTTTTCTTCTACTTCGTGTCGCTGGCACGACACCACAGGCAGGAAGTTATTAAAACATCATCAATATAAACTAAGTGGAAAAAAATCGTACTAGGTAAGCTAACTCGAAAACTACCCAAGCAAAGTTAATCAAATTTATATAGGACCACCTCTGAGGCATATCTTATCCATTCAATAAATGAACAATACTAATAAATTAAACAAATCTATATAAACATCCGAAATGTCCGGTTAAAAAACCAATAAAAATTACAACATCGAGTTGAATATAAATTGCATCGCACAAATTCCATAACGACCAAAATATTTAAACGCTTTCATAATTTGCCAACAAAATCTCATGTCGAAATTCCAGCCGATCGATTTAAGGATCGATAATATCGGATGTGTTATTGTGATACCTGTTTTCATTTTGAATTAGGACGGGCACGAAGTTACACACTGCTACGATAACAAAGACGCAATAGAAGTAGGACGCTTGCATTCCTTCATTCTGCGATATTCCGATATGAGTTCTTAGAACATTTTGTATTAGGACGCATACGATCTTACACACAGTTGCGTTAATAACGCAGTAACGTGCAGTGCTCGTGGGGGGCTGTAGTGGAGGTTACACGCACACGTTAGAAATATCGGACGATAAAAACGCAGCTGCGTGGTAAGGAATCGGGACGCATTATCGCAATAACGCATCCGATGTTATCGACCGATAATAACGCGCCTGTGGGGGAGAGCCTTAAATCATGTGGTCTGGCATTTTTATTAAAATTATCATGACCACAACAGAATCAATAAGCAGCTATCGTAAAACATTTCAATGTTATCAGTATTATTTTCGTGTTCTGGCAATAGAAAACCGTTGATAATAAAGCAGACAGCTGTTATCAGTGTCACTTACAACTGTTGATGTAGTATAATCCCTATTAACGTTGTTATCAATCTGTTTTTGTCAATCAAACTTTGTATAGATATATCTCATTCGATCAGCCGCATATAGTGCTCAAACCTGGTCTCTGGCACTTCAGCAGAGGTCCAAGCTCGAGGTTTGCCAGCGAGCCATGGAGCGCAGTGTCCTGGGGGATCGAATTTCTGACCGTATAAGGAACACAATACTGCGCGCCAAAACCAAAATAAAAGATGTTACCCAGAAAGCCACCAAACTTAAGTGGGACTGGGCCGGACATGTCTGCCGCATGTCAGATGACAATTGGGCTAAGAGAACCATCGATTGGGTCCTACTAAACGCATGACGCCATCGCGACAGGCCGAGACGCAGATGGCGGGACGAGCTTGACTCCTACCGTAGGGACTGGCCGGCACTTGCAAAAGACAGAATTGTGTGGAAAAGGGAGAGAGAGGCCTTTACCCAGCAGTGGGACAATACAGGCTAGTTAGATTAGATAGATCAGCCGCTTTGTAAACTCCATTAGATATTAATACATGTAGTGATATGTTAATGGCGTGTATACCGGGTGGCAGGGACATCGACGCGCAACCTGTAACCATGAATTCAGCACATGATTTTAAACCCCTTAGTGTGGAAATTTTTTGTTGATTATCAAAAAAAAATCTGCTGTTTCATAGGAAAGTGCAATACCTACGCGGTCAAAATTTATAGAATAGCTAACTTTTTTTTTAATAACCGATGAAATCTATCGACGTGAGGGTGTTTAGAAATATATGCTGAATCCATGGTAACAGGCTGCGCGTCGATTCCCCTGCCAACCTGTATTTGTGTTCATCTCGTTATGAATTTCAGGGAAAAGTTTGTGAAATATTGGGGTAGCAAATATGTGTACATGTTATGTTAACAAAAATATGAAAGGAGAATTGAGTTTCATTTAGAATGTTTCGTAACAAGACAGCTTGCTTACGTAGTCTGACAAGTTCAAGTTCAAGTTGGATTGAATTACAAATTCAAAGGAATTGGTATAAATATAAATATTATGATACGAGTATAAATTAAATTAAATTCATTTATTTCAGACAACAGTGAACCATATTTTGTTAGTATTACACACAACTTATATTCTAGTGTTAGTAACATTGATATAAAAAATAATATTATTAAAAACAAAGGACGATCAGGCAGAAAAACATGTTCCCTACCTAATCAACCTCCGCACAAAATGCCTGATATTTGGAGTATAGCTCTCCGCCACAGCTCTTTAATTTAGTATAAATGCTAATGGTAGCACAAATGTTTTTATTTACAAAATACTAGCGACCCAACCTTGCAGCTTCACACGAGTGACGTCACGATCTAAGTACTGAGGTCATGTCAAAAGTCGAGATTTTTGTCTGTTATTTAGGAATTAATGTACTGTACACAATTCCTTCCGGAATAAATTCTCTAAATGATGATGAAAACTGCTTCAAAATCCATTGTGTATTTAAGAAGAATAGGGTAGTTTCCTGGGTAAAAAAATAATTATTATACAGGCTGATTTTTTAAAAACCAGCCATATTTAAGGATGTGGTACAGACCATCAAACTGAACAACTTTCTCCATGGGACAAATAGCGTAATCGTCAAAATTTTATCAACTGTCCCATAGAAAACTTCAATACCTACTCGACCTAAATGTATGGGACGGCTGAATTTTTATTCGCGATTACCATGTTGGTCCCATGGAGAAAGTTGTTCAGTTTGATGGTCTGTACCACATCCTTAAACTTGGCTGGTCTTTAAAAAATCAGCCTGTATTTAGTCCGTCAGTTAGATTATCGAAAAATAATGGACATGTATTTTTTCTTTTGTCAATCAAACAAAACATGACAAAGATAAAGCGCGTCAAAATTTGGGAGTGGGGGATTGTGACGTCACGCCATGCTAAAAGTGTAGCAAGGCGTGACGTCACGCGAAATGTTAACGGGCGATGTCTTCATCATTTTTTATATAATTGACAAAAGAAAAATACGGGTCCAATATTTTTTGATAATCTAACTGACGAACTAATTAGATTTTTTTAGGAAACTAGCCTATTAAGAGCACCAACGAACAAACACGATATAGAGACCCCTAGAGAAGTATTGATTTCTGCATTATCAAGGAGGTATAAGCACAAGGACGAGGTGCATTACCAGAGGGTATTGTACTACCCAGTCACTGGGTGTGGAGGTCAGATAGGCAGTCGCTCCGTGTAAAATAATAAATATTCAGCTGCATCTGGTTAGACTAGAAACCGACCCCAACATAATTGGGAAAAGGCAGACAGATAATGATTATCATGGAGGTACACGGTTTACATACACAATATAAATTAAACCTTCGCAGAAATAGGGCGTGATGTTATATCATGCTGATCAAAAACAAACCCAAGAAATATTCATGAAAATCTTTGTTTTGTTTTTGGACCACAGCTTCTGTGTAAACAAACCCGAAATTAACCATTTTCTCCATTAATCCAAACAAAATCCCTACTTGCTAAAACAATGTTTTAGTAATACTCTAATAGCATTACGTCCCTTCACTGAATCCGAAACGGTTTCCTCTCAATAAGCAAAAACCCAAATATACTTCAATATTTATGTTTTCCTACCCTGCCCGGATCAGACTGGTAACAAAAATAGGTATAAATCCGATATTGGGAAAGTATTAACGGCATTTGCAATGTATGTGTTATTCGCATTCCGGGTCAGCAAACACATTCGTTTCGTCTATAGTGAGAAAATGATACTATAGAGGTATGAGGAACAGGGTGTAAAGTTCACTCATACTCTATAGAAAAGGGAGGATCCTCCGATCAGACGGGTGTTGTGTCTGGCGGGCAACTGCCCAACGATTAATGTTGGGAAATTGTATCTTTGCTAATTGCGCGGTAAACTCTGCTTGCGAGATGCAGGATTTGCGTGACGTCAGTATGACGCGTTGTTCGCATGTGGCGTTGTCGATACCGCTACATCACTCCCCTCTGGAGACCGGAGGTCGATAGTGGACTGAGTCTTGTATCTTGCGATGCTTGCCAGGCCAGCTGAGGTTCCAGTGAGTCGGAACCGGTTGCCGCATAGTTCACGGTGAGTCGGAACTGTCTGCGGAGTTGTCCCCAGTGAGTCGGGGTAGCGCTGCGTTATATTCCAGTGCGTCGGATGTACAGCGTCGGGTTGAGGCTGGCTGCTGCGTCTCTATGCGTCATGTTCGTGAACGGGCGCCGTCAGTAGGGACTGGTCAACTCTTTGCTGCCATGGCTTATTTTGATTTAAATTAATATTTGAATTGTTTTTTTTTTATCTTTTCATTACGGACGCTTTTAACGTTCTGCATCGTTCTCACATGCATAATTTTGAACATGAATGATGTAACCAATACTTTGTAACAATATTATTATGATTTAAAAGAGTGTCCATGGAGTTTCTTGCCCGTTCTTCTCCATAGGTACCTACTACGCTTTGGAATGGGCAACTAGCTTCATCTTTTTGACTGACCGACCTTGACAATTCAAAAGTGCCTGTAATTGGTTTATTTGAAATAAATAGTTTGAGTTTGAGTTTTGACCAGGAGAGGGTGCTCTGCTTGTTGACCGGCCGAAAGTGCAGTATGCTGTGCCGAGGTTGCTGATGAGGCTGAGGGTGATGACCAGGTATGCGCGGACGCTGCATGCTGGTGCTCAGGATACCCGTTGAAGCCGTGGATGCTGGCTGGCTGGGTGACTCGCCGCTAAAGCTTGCGGGAGTGATGATGATGACGTCACGCTGAAGTTTTTGCACGAAGGCTGCGCTGACGTTCATGTCCGGGGTCACCAGTATAGAGGTATGAGGAACAGGGTGTAAAGTTCACTCATACTCTATAGAAAAGGGAGGATCCTCCGACCAGACGGGTGTTGTGTCTGGCGGGCAACTGCCCAACGATTGATGTTGGGAAATTGTATCTTTGCTATTTGCGCGGTAAACTCTGCTTGCGAGATGCAGGATTTGCGTGACGTGATGTGGCGTTGTCGATACCGCTACAATACTATGCAGTAGACCGAGTGCGCAACACTGAAATTCGTAGTCCGTCGACAGTCTACAACGACGTCGGGGACAGAGCGATGCGCCTCAAGTGGAGTTGGGCAGGACATATATCTAGACGAAGAGATGGCGATGGAGTAAAGCTGTGACCGAATGGTGGCCAAGGTTAGGCCAAAGCAACCAGGGCCGTCCAAAAGCGCATTGGGTTTACGACATCGTCAAAGTCGCAGGAAATACTTGGATGAGAGATGCACAGAACAGGGAAGTATGAAAGGGGAGGCTTATACCCAGCAGTGGATGATTCCAGGCTGAAATGATGATGGTGAGGATGAGAAAATGACAGAAATAATGAAAGAATTATGTTGGTATATCTATCATTTGGTTATGGAGAAAAGTATTGAGTAATGGTTGAAATTGCCAAAGTTATGATGTCTTTCATAACTATTGCCAAATAAACTATAATGTACATGATTCTTGGTCTTTTGCCAGATATGTTATTTAGCTAGAATTCATTACCATCAGATAGGAGTTATGGCCACGACCTGCATAAAATTGTAAATCAGACTAGGTATTGCTATTGACTGCAGCCCGATCTCCATTAGCAGTGCAGTAATTTTATAATGACAATAATCAGTTTATACGAAACTTTACCCAGAAACTTTCTGAGTATATCTTAAACATTACTGACATCGGTGAAGGAAAACATCGTGAGGAAACCAGCCAGTGTATTCTGTAAAAATCTCACCGTGAAAACTCAAGTGAAGTGAGCTTGAAATAAGCTGCCATTTTACCAGCCGGTCGATTCTGCAAAAATCTCACCGTGAAAACTCAAGTGAAGTGAACTTGATGTGAGATGTCAGTAGTGTCAATCCCTAGCATTATTTGGAATGACAGCTCACTCCACGCTCACTTCACCTAAGTTTTCACGGTGAGATGGTTACAGAATCGCACTCCTGATGCTGACACTTGACACTATTAACAGCTCACTTCACCTAAGTTTTCACGGTGAGATTTTTACAGAATAGATCGACTGGGCATGAAGTTAATATAAGTCTAAAATCGTCAACTCGTCTTGAGCAAGCGCGGTAGTTAATGCTCGTGCCTTTGTCCAGCAATGGGACGATCAAAGGCAGTTATTAAGCGTGGATGCTACTATTTTGATAATCAACAACATTCTCATCTACAAGCTAATTGATTACGTTATAAATTTTGTTGGAAATGAATGAGCGTTTCTATACAACACAGCATTGTTAGCATTCCAAGAATCACAGGAAAGAATGAAAAACTTACAGAAATAACAACAAGTGCATTGCCCACACCGCCGATGACCACCAGGATGCCATAGAATGTAAGGAGTAACGCCCGCGTCGGATCATCTACTTTCTTATTCTGTGCAAACTTTTCTAGAAGAATGTTCGGGTCCTGAATGCCTCTGGAAGCTTCTATCAGCCATCTTGCTGACGCGTTTAGAGTGAGGTTCTGGTTGGGCTCAAGCCCCTGAAACAAGAGAAAACAAGTGTTATCCTTATAGAAAAGAAAAATTCAAACTAGTTTTTATTCCGTCATAATAAACACATTCTAGTAATCGTAGTATTAGTTAGTTTTACATTTCTATGGTTTGTAGTCACAAACAAGGTCAGTTCTGGATTGAGGCAAAAACGGCGGAACGGATTTGGCTGAAATTTGGCATACAGGTAGTTTATAACCTGGATTATCTTACTTTTAATCCCGGTAGTACGTTCCCGTGTGATATTTTCCAACATACACGCGGGCGAAGCCCCGGGCAAAAGCTAGTATTCTTATAAACACTAACATCACCATCACCATCACCTACCTAGCCTTTTCCCAATTTTGTTGGGGTCGGCTTCCAGTATAACCGGATGCAGCTGAATACCAGTATTTTACATGCAGCGACTGCCTATCTGACCTCCATAACCCAGTTACCGGATAATACGATACCAATTGGTAAGACTGGTTGTCAGACTTTTCGGGTTTCTGACTACCCGTAACGACTGTCAAAGATCCGCGAATGACAGCTGAGACCAACGGCTAAATGTGCTTTACGAGGCACGGAGTGGTCTCGGTATGTAAAGATGGTCACACATCCACGGACCAACCGCGGCAAGCGTAGCTTAACCTGATCGATCGACCTGTGTTTCTATTATTACTTAGCCATGGGCTCCTCCTCCTTTTATAAACACTAACGTAATTAAAAATGAAAATATTGTTGTTTACAATATTTCGCTACTAGGTAGCAGCTTAGTATAAATGGATACTCAATTTTTATTCCATAATATTTGCAAACAAAGCATAAATGTACTATTTGAATAGATATTCACATAAGCGGATCGAAGACAATTTTCACAATAACAATATTATGATACCCCTCTATTGGATACAAAATTACTCCAAAACGGAATTATTTGGAGTCATTTTGTATCCCAAAGCTGTTTTGAATATTGCTTGAAGGCAACTTTTTATAAGGATACACATTGTGTCCCTAATCTAAATAAATGGTTATGATACGGGCGAAGTCTCCAGGAGATGCAAATTTAACAGTGCCTGGCAGAATTTACTTTGCAATTTTAGCAGTTAGTTTTAAAGAAGCTAAACTAGGATGATTGAAATACACAGTAATGAATGAAGATAAAATAGAAGAGGTTCCTTGTGACGATTCTTATCTTAAAGAACGTTTCAAGTTCCTTCATGATACATACAGATATTTGAGGTCATCGGAAAACCTGAGACTAGAGATGCCGGCCGATGCATTCCTCCAGTTTCTATGACAAATCTCTTAGGTACTGAAGAAGCAGTATGGTTATGGAATGACTTACCCGTGTCGGTTAGGCGTGCTCAATCTTTCTCAACATTTAAAATTATGATAAAAAAACACTTCTTCTCTCCTTAAACATCATCATTATATTTTCTTTGCTTCTGTTTCATGATGAATATAACATATATTAATATGCTTTACGTACCTATGTATTTATTGTAGTATGTAAATGGTACACCACAGACTACCTACAGTCGTATTACCTCTCCTTTCCCTTTTTAATCCATCCAAAGGTTATCTTTAAAAGATCGCTCTTAACGATTAGACCGCCCATTGTGTCACCCTTTGTAAAATTTCTACATATACATCTGTAATTTATATCGTGGACATAATAGAAGTATTCTATTCTTTTTCTTTAGAAACTAACTCCTGTATTCATAAATAATACTTGTCGAAACAACGTAGCAATACTATGCAAAGTTAGGTATTTCTCAATGCGTTCTATTTGACAAGCCTTTAAATCACTTTGAGAAAATATGTTTTCTAGAGATTCGCTACAGATGGTAAGTAAACAAATTGGGGGGCAATTTGTTTACTTACCATCTGTAGCGAATCTGAAACAGCTATTGCCACGAATATATTTAAACGTGTAATATTATATAGTCGTAAGGTAGGATATATAATTTTCTCTGGGTCTTCTACTGCCTCCATGAAAGTCTCAAACGCCTACGACGGAGCCTTCTCGCCCACGTTGTGAACATATGCTTTAAATTCATAAACATTAAGGGCCGCGTAGTGCCGATCGCCACTCAAGTATTGTCCATGAATAGGTTTTTGGAACCCTGTGCGTCCGCGCGCGCTGTGAGACCTCATACTAGTAATGTTTGTGAATACAGGTACAAGTATAAGCATGAGATTAAAAACACTGGACGATCAATCAAAAGAATTTTTATTTTGAAGATGACGTCTTCTCTACTAACTGTATTGTCCCACGAATCGACGTGCGCTTTACTTGTGGTAACCAAGTGTACAAACAAGCTGTGAATGTGTGCGTGAAGCACACTTCCGACTTCGCCATTGTCTCGGACGGTACCAAGAGCTCCTGCGCTTACACACACATTCACAGCGAGTTTGTACACGGTAACCAAAAATAAAGCGAACATCGCTTCCTGAGATAAGAATTGCTGAGGACAGTCCTTTAGTACTTATCTTACCTCTGATTTTATATCGGGTTCAAAATCATAGTAGTCCTTATTTCCCTGTAATAAGGTTGCTGTTGGGTAGCTGCTGTTGAGGTAACATAAATGTGAAAGAACTGTAGTCAAAATCATTATCAAGAAGCCGTATCTACACAGGGCATATACATACATATCTCATAACCAGAGGTCGGAATTAGGTAGAGTTATTTATGTAATTGCATCGAAATGTTGATTATATATTAATATGGATCTTCCCGAGGTTTCTAATTGCAACTTTGGACATCCGATGTCGTTGATGTAATTTCGCAACGTCGCGCGTGCAGTGGTTTAAAATGTGTAAAAGTACATAACTTTTTTATTTAATAAATCACGGGATTTTTCTGCTCTTTAAAATTAATCTTGGGATTTGAGGCATATCTACTTTATTCTTTCGCTGTATGAAATCAGTGTAAGTACATAAATAACTCTACCTAATTCCGACCTCTGCTCATAATACAGGGTCCAATGAAATAAACCAGCGAAATTCAGCAGACGTGGTCAGCATCGACATTTTAACATGATAAAATAATTTTAAAAAAGATATATATTTGCCGATCATTCAAAACAAGCAGCAATGCCACAGAGTGCTTCTGACACTTTAGGGAATAGACAAGTAATGAGGTTACGTCTGGCGCGGATTAAAAATGATATATTTATTTTATTTGATAATATTTAACATAATTATATGTATTTTATTATTTATTTATTATTACTGTAATTGCCCGTGACATCACAGCGGGCCCTATCAGAATCCTACTAGCATTTCCGACGTTTGGCCCCCAAACTGGAACGGACCGGGGCCGCCTTAAAGCGGCTCCTGCCCAACCTGAGGGGGCCTCCTGCAGGAGGCTTTACGCGGGGGTCGTGCGGTCCATGGCCCTATATGGAGCCCCGGTATGGGCGCGTTCACTGCGGCTTCGAGCCGCACACTACCTGAACGCGCCCCAAAAGGTGGTAGCCGTAAGGCTGATCCGGGGGTACCGCACGATCTCGCGCGAGGCAGCAAGCCTCCTTGCCGGACTGCCACCATGGGATCTGGAGGCGATAGTCCTCGCGCGCCTGTATGACTGGCGCGCGGAGGCACTGCGTCGGGGGGAAACTCTGCACCCGCGGCAAATCGCTGCGGAGCGGACGGACCTCCGGCGCGGTCTCATGGTGGAATGGAAGGCGCGACTATCGCAACCCAGCGCAGGGCACGCCACGATAGCGGCGATAAGACCCCTCTTTGAGGAGTGGCTAGAGAGGCGTCACGGCGCTCTCACCTACCGCCTGACGCAGGTCCTCTCCGGACACGGATGTTTCGGGAGGTTCCTGCACATCATCAGGCGGGAGGAGACGCCCGGGTGTCACCACTGCGAGGATCGCCCAGAGGACACGGTGGAGCATACGGTGGAGGTCTGCCCCGCTTGGGTAGAGCACCGCCGTGTCCTCGTAGAGGCGATCGGCAGCGGCGGCGACCTCTCGCGTCCGGCCCTGGTGCAAGCCATGGTCCGGGGCGAGAGGGAGTGGGAGGCGGTCACCTCCTTCTGCGAAGCAGTCATGCTAGCGAAGGAGGTGGCGGGATGGGCGAGGGAGAGATCCTCACGCCTCAGCCGCCGAGGGAGACGCTCCGGGCGTCGGGAGCCGCGTGACGACTCCCGGCCACCGTAGGCGCGGGCCTGCGGGCGGAGAGCAATGGGTAGCTCTCCGTCCGATCAGGACCAGGCCCGTGCCGGACGGCGCGTAAGTGTTCCACGTGCGCCTCAAAGAGATGTCAGCATAGATGACGGGGCCCGACAGGGCCGAAGCCTGCCGGGGTAGCGGGATCGTCCGAAAGGGGTACCGCTGCCCTGGTACATAAAGGGCTAAGGAAGGAACACGGGTGGGTTTTAGTCAGTAAGAGTCTGACACTCCCTTCTGCTCCACCCAGAGCGGGAGGAGTCATTTGATGATTTCCCATCCACAAAAAAAAAAAAAAAAAAGGACCAGTATGCTTAGTGTGAGTTTTTCTAACTTCACCATCGCGTTAAAGTTTACTCTGATTTGTATGGCGCTGAATTAGCGCCACCTGCCCCAGCAGTCTCGACATTCATAGCGATCGCTTTACGACCGAATTCGGTCGCACTGTCCTGTCACGCCATACATTACACCTGTCAATCCGGGGCTTTGCGACCGAATTCGGTCGTAAAGCGATCGCGCGCTATGAATGTCGAGACTGCTGGGGCAGGTGGCATACGCGAGAACTAAAAAATGCGAGTGTAAGTTTTTTATTTTACTTTGTCGATGGTGACGATCGATTCCCACTCGATAGTGAGCTCGTGTGACTCTGTTTTATCGCGAGTGTAAGTTACAATTTCGACAGTTTTGACAGCTCGTTTGAGAAACGCGTTCACTTTCAAATACGTTAATTCTTCACTGAAGGATTTGTAGTGAGAGCCTTGTGAGTGTGGTGAATTTTCAAAGTTATTTTATTTAAATCGTTGTGTGGGTTCATTATAACTAATATATTTGGCTTGGAAGATGGCATCACGCTTATATTTTGCTTGGAAGATGTTTGAGACCGCTAGGGCACAAAATGAGCGCAATTACATGTCCAGTGTTCGTCGAAAAGCCCGTTCTTCTAGCAATGCCCTAAGAGATCTTCCGGAGGCCGAATTTAAGAGAAGATATCTGCATTCTTCCGAAGAATGTGAAAATCACGAAACATAAACAAAGTCATTATAACCTACACTTTGATAGACAGCCGCTTTCATTAGGAACACTGAATATAAATGTCATTCTATTTGGTCGGTTTATCGGAGGACGCTTACGTGACACCAACATAATAAGAAAAATAATGCTCGCAATTCACGGTGACCAAACGCGTATTGGACGGTTAGCTTCGATGGTAATTCACTAGTGTGAATTACCATCGAAGCTCGATCGAAGAACGTATCGAGAGTAGAGAAACGTAGTCGTTTCTCTACTCTCGATACGTTTGACGTTAACTCGATTTACGCGATGGTTAAGTCATTCGAACAATGCTATCAAACTCGCATACAGTAATAAGTCTTCAGTAATATATTTAATTTCTTACTCCACCCACTACTTGCGGGATAAAAATCGTAATGATTTGAATTGACAATTCTTTGCAGAGGGATTATTGATTGTAGGAAAGTTTCCTATCAAATAGGAAAAAAATGGAATTCAATTTATGTTCTGTTTGTTCTTTACTGTTAGTCTTAGATCCAATTGATTGGCCTTTGACTGTGGGCTATGATATAATGCTTTCTATGCTTTTCGATTACTTCTCGAATAAATTTACTACGGTAAGTACTTTCAAACTCAATTCATTCGTGCACTGCTCAGCATTATAACTTATTATTACAATAATGAGTTGAAAAGACTTAAAACAAAATAATAATATTTACATGCCCCGACTGCCCCGTTGGTCTCGTGGTCGCAAGTGCGACTGCTGTGCACGAATGGTAGTCCTGGGTTCGATTCCCAGGCAAGCTGTTCCATTAGGAATTTCTCGGTAACAGCCCGGAGTTTGGGAGATGGTGGTATGATACCCCCGTACCTCGGAAAGCACCTGAAGCTGTTGGTCTTGCGCCAGATCTCTCCCCAGTCGTGTCGGATTGCCGTCCCATCGGACTATGAGAATAAAGGACTGCAGACTAGAGAGTGCACCTGTATTTGCGCACACACTTGTGCACTATTATATCTCCTGTGAACCTGGCTAATCTTCGTTGAGATTGGCCACCGTGACCGAAATTGGTCAGGGGATTATTATTATTATTTACACGTACTTATATAAAAGAAACAAGAAAAGAATCACAGTGCATCAAAAAATTCGTCCGCACCGCTGACAACATTGCCATTGGCTGTCAGCATTGCCACGTTGCATAGCGATGCTGATTCTTTGGCGAAAAAATAGGCAAGCCTTTTGGCCAGGTGAAGAGTCGACCAACCGCTCGGCGATGTCTCGAAAAACCAAGTGGGCACTCGGATCCCATGGCCCTAGTGTTTCTTCTTTACTTCTTTACGTAGTTTGATTTCGATTTTCATTGTAATTTTGCTTTATCATTGTTATAACCGTAGTATTTCCTAAATTAGAAATATCATGCTGAATAAACTGATACTTCTTTTCTGGCCAGTGGCTCTTCTCAAGCGAAATAACACACGTTTCCATATGCCTGCCGAACTAAAATGAAGACGTTTATCAAAATTTATTTAGCAATATCAATGAATTCGTTCTTTCTACCTAACCTTTTTAGCCAACTTCTTAAAACTTGTTTTTAAAGTAACGTTCGCAGCAAAAAAAATCTCAAAAATTCGCAACGAATTCATTAATAAATGAAAAAGAAAAAAGAACTTTTTACAACATAAGAAAGACGAATAAGAAATCTCCTCATCCGCTAGCAATCAAAATTATCCAATCAAACCTGAGACTTACAAGCAACAAAAAACAAAATCGCATCGACTCCAGAATAAAAAATGGCGGCCATTATATTCAATGCGTCCCTTGACGACCTAAGTTATATTGAGTTCCTCCCGCCAGTAAAACCATTCCGATGAAAAATGGCCGAGTGTGGTTGATCTCGTAATTACGAGAACGTCAGGTGAAAACAAGCTGGTAATTGAGATTTGTTAGATCCCATGAATGGAGGGATTTAGGCAAATTATTATTAGGAATTTTCATGGGAAGTAAAGGGGCTTTACGCAGAATTTGGTATAAATATGAGGATTTTGTTGAGCTTTTAATACTGATGCATGGACAGTCTACCGCGCGTCAGAGTTGACGATGTAACCTTGAGCTGACCCTGTGTTGTACGAAGATTTAGATGGTTATCACATCTCCACCACGACAGCATAGCTGCGAAACCGCAGTAGTTCCGCCACGACTTGTCTGTTAAGCGAAACAGCAGCGAAATTGCCTGTTTTAACATACTGATTAGATTATTATTCTGTCTTTCCCGCGTGATTTCGCCGATCGGCTCGGAAGCCAGTTACACCTCCGCGCTCAGCCCGCTATTTTGCTGCGGTGCTGTGTTTGTTTCGCACGTATATCAGTGGCAGTCGACCAGTTAGCAAGCTAAACTGCAATTTTTTTTTTAAATGATTATTTGTTTTACGGAAAAACTAATCTAAGAGATCCGAAGTAGACCTATACTGTATTTACGAAGTCGAAAGCGGCGACATTTTGCCCCGATTGCTGAATTCAACTGACTCTCATGATGTTCCGCTACTCGAATCGCGACATAATTTAGTAATGTTTCATATCGGAATTCGTAAAGCGGTTTCCTATCATTATTTTTCGTGGCGGAGGTTTGCTAAAGTTTTGTTGCCACAGAAGTGCGGCCATACACTGAAATGTTGTCGAGTTAATGTGGCAAACATATTAATTACAATCAATTTGTCAGGTAAAGGTATTCAGGTCATGCTTTCACGTATCGCTACATTACTGCGGAGTGTGTTTGATGGCTTCTCATTTACTAGAGGTAGTTAAATAGTTCATTCGCTCAGGTTAATTATCAAACATAAATTGTGATATCGATTACATCTTACCCAGCGTTTACTCCCATATACACACATCAACAGAATCTAGGGATACAGGTAACCCTAAATTATTTACGAATTTATAGTTTCTAAATTTTTTTTTATTTCCATAAAAAGTTTATATACAGATTGAAACCTATTTTATTCTACATATTTTCAAAATTTAAATCAAAATACGGCGTCAAAATTGTTAGTAATTCGTTACGTTAAGGGAAATTAAAACTGTTTTATAATATTAATTAATGAAAAGGGATTAGATTGTTTTTCTTTTTTAATTTAACGTGCCGTGTGAGCTTAAAGAGTCATGTCACGTCGTCATTTGAGTCGAGATGAAATGTTACGAGCCATGGGCATGTTAGAAAATGGTGCTATTCAACGCATCATTGCTGAGGTCCTACACACCAGCCAAAACGTGATATCAAGGTTGTGGTCACGTTATCGCAGTACTGGGGATGTAGCTGAATGGCACACGGGTAGATATTGTGTTACTACGCAGAGACAGGATCGATTTCTCCAAATTACCGCTAGAAGACAACCCAATATCAGAACGTTGCAACTAGTACAAAAGCCCCAGGAGGACCACCAGCTGCTGGTAAGCGACCAAACCGTGCGAAGGAGGTTACATGAAGTGCGTGTTCCAGCATTGCGAGTGAGCTCGGGAGTAGTCTTTGGTGCTGTTCACCGATGAGTCCCGATTTGGGTTTCATCCGGATTCACGAAGATCACGCGTTTGGAGAACTCAAGGGAGAGTTAGCCGTCTACGGCACCCTCAGGAGGTCCACTCATACCAAGGCGGGACAATCATGGTGTGGGCAGGAATTGGTCTTGGCTGACGAACCCAGCTCGTTTGGATCCAAGGCAGCATGACTGCACAAAAATACCACGAGGAGGTAATAGAGTCTGTTGTTGTCCCACACAGAATCCGAATGTGTCAGGAATTTCTAGTCATGCACGATAATGCTCCTTCCCATACGGCGAAAAAGTATCCTATGTTAATCTTGGTTATAAACCATCTGTGTGCCAAATTTCATCCAAATCCGTTCAGTAGTTTTTGCGTGAAAGAGTAACAAATATCCATCCATCCATGCATCTACAAAAACTTTCACGTTTATAATATAAGTATGATAGTAGGATCCTACGCCATTGTCTACTGCGTACATTTTGGCTTATTTATGGAAATAATTCTCCCGGAAAAAGCTTCATTTAAGACTCTTATCTCTTTCACCGTTACTGGTTATAAGTATTCTTGTAATGATAAATGATTTTATTTTGTAAGTAGGTTTGTACAAACACTTTTAAACGTCAATCATATTTTAAAACTAGACGAAGTCGGCGTTTCCTATCTGACTAGTCTGAGAAGAAAGGCCGAAGCAAACTCAGAGGTCAAAGTCTCTTTTAACGTCCAGACATAATCTTGGTATGTCCTATTATTTTTTATTATTATATATGTCTTATTATTCCAATAGAAAAATGAAAATATTAGGTATGTTGGCATAAGTTCAGCTCTGGTATAAGATTGTGCGAATCTAATTTTGCAGAATACAATGTTGTCAGCATTAAAAAATATTGCCAAATTAGCCGGAAATTGTATTCTTACGGCCTCATAAAAACTACAGTGTTTTTCTCTAAAAAGCTCTGCCAAAATATCACCAAGATATTTTGGGTAAGGTGTCCGTTTAGTTTTCAACAACGCTTATAAATTTTGAAAAGTCCTGGAAGCATGAAAGCTAAAAGAGTTCTTAAGAATAAGAATAAAAGAATCAAACTTTTATTCCGTAATTTAAAATAAAACAAAAAATAACTCAATTAGTCGTAGCTTTGCTTGCCGTAGATCTGCGGAAGCTTAAGGAAACTTGAAAAGAAGAAAAAGGCGTTGCTAAGGCTTTGCATTCAAAGATTATGTGTGGGGCAACGTATTTTAACAAAAAAAAAAAAAAAAATTTGAACAAGACTAATGATAACTTTTCGTAGTATTTTTGTTCAAGATTGTCTGGTACAATGAACTGGTGTAATTTCTTTCACATCTTATTTTCTTGATCTTAAGCTATTATTTGGTAAGACACGGTGGAGAAAGAAAGAAAGAAAGAATGAAAGAAAGAAAGAAAAAAGTTTATACGGTGGAGGTCTGCCCCGCTTGGGTGGAGCACCGCCGTGTCCTCGTAGAGGCGATCGGCAACGGCGGCGACCTCTCGCGTCCGGCCCTGGTTCAAGCCATGGTCCGGGGCGAGAGGGAGTGGGAGGCTGTCACCTCCTTCTGCGAAGCAGTCATGCTAGCGAAGGAGATGGTGGGATGGCTGAGGGAGAGAACCTCACGCCTCAGCCGCCGCGGGAGACGCTCCGGGCGTCGGGAGCCGCGTGACGACTCCCGGCTACCGTAGGCGCGGGCCTGTGGCCGGAGAGTAATGAGTAGCTCACCGTCCGATCAGGACCAGGCCCGTGCCGGACGGCGCATATGTGTTCCACGCGTGCCTCAAAGAGATGTCAGCATAAATGACGGGGCCCGATAGGGCCGAAGCCTGCCGGGGTAGCGGGATCGTCCGAAAGGGTTACCGCTGCCCTGGAACATAAAGGGCTAAGGAAGGAACACGGGTAGGTTTTAGTCAGTTAGAGTCTGACACTCCCTTCCGCTCCAGCTAGAGCGGGAGAGGTCATTTGATGATTTGCCATCCGCAAAAAAAAAAAGCTATTATTTGGTTGGGTTTCCTCTAAATGTGCATATTTAATTTGAGCTATTGAAACCGTACATAATTTGTAACATAATCAGCCTATAGCAAACCCACTGCTGGGACACAGACTTCCTCACCTTTGAGAGGGAAGTGCTCCGTAGATGCCACATGTCTCAAATTTTTTGAAAAATGGAGTGAGCTCATTGCCAACGACTGGGTACAAATTCAAACTCCAGGATGCTATCAAGATTTAAAAAAAATGCGACACCGAAAGAGAAAATTGAAAAAGGGTAAAGTCGAGTGAGAATTCCCCAAAAATATAATAACCGTCTAGCTCCTGAAGTATATATAATATTGATTGAAATAACACAAAGGGCTGGAGTACTTAAGTTCCAGGGATTGGCTCTTAAAAGAACCGTTTGGGATGGGTCTTGAGAAAGACCGGTTCGTGCCATCGTGATGAAAGGATTAGTCATGCGCTGGCATTCATGACGCCGTGAAAGTGGCAAAGTTTTGGGCCAACAAGATTTAAAATTCAGTCGTGCCAGCGACACGGACAAGAAGTATACATAATCGCTGAACATACATGGGGGTGTTTCGGGAAGCCCTTGGAGAGAGGCTTCTAAAAAAATCCTATAGACGTCTTTTCACGGGCACCCTGAAACCACTGAAACCACTTTGTTTTTCGAGATATCGCCAAGCGGTTGGTCGACTGTTCACGTGATCTGAGGGCTGGTCTATCTTTTAGGCAAAGAATCAACATTGCCATACAACGTGGCAATGCTGCCAGCCTTTGGGCATGTTTCCTATTGACAGCGATCCGGACGAACTTTTTGATGTCCTTTGATAATCCCCCCCCCCCCCCTCCCTTTTATATACTTGTATAAATTATTATTATTATTTTAAAACTGTAAGCTTTTTCAATTACGTAAATATACCTGTTCTTACATGGATACTCAAATTATTTATTCTCGATACCAAGTTTCAAAAACTTTCACCTTTTTCTACGAACCAAATCAAACTAGTAAATTATTTATCAAGAAATTCTCCTAAATACTTAGTTGAATGTAGAGGCTCGCTAAATCAATCAATTTGGATGAATTGACTGGCAGAATTTGTAAGTGAGTTAGGTCTGGAGAGTAAATGAAAACAGACTTGAACGAGAATCCGAATTGTTTCAGTCTGTTTTCATTTATTTTCGAGACCTTACTAAGTTCATCCATTTATCTTAGGTTTACCTCTAGAGATTTTACTATAATAGAAGGTAATACGGAATTATTATCCTATTTTTTTTTTGGGTGGGAAATCATCAAATGACCTCTCCCGCTCTGGGCTGAGCGGAACATTTACTGACTAAAACCCACCCATGTTCCTTCAGTTGCCTGTGCCAGGGGCCACGGTATCTCTTTCGAACAACCCGCGGCCCTGGCAGCCATCGGCCCTAGCGGGCCCCGTCAATTCATGCTGACATCTCTTTGAGGCGCGCGTGGAACATAACGCGCCGTTGACCTGGGCCTGGTTCTTACCGGGCGGCGAGCTGCCCATTACTCGCCGCCCGCAATCCCGCGCCTATGGTGGCCGGGAGTCGGCTGTTGACTCCCGTCCGGGGCGTCTCCTGCGCCGACTAGGGGCGTAAGGGCGCAGAGATTGCTTCTCCCTCACGTGCTCCGCCTCCTCTTTTGCGAGCATTACTGCTTTGCAGAAGGAGGTAACGGCCTCCCATGCACATCCTAATATGGTCCTTCGAACCGGATTTTGACCAGCGAATGATTGCCTGCACGAGAATTTATAAAAAAAATTGTTCTCGTAGTAAATAACTTTAGTGTGGTTGTTATGTGGAGTTTAAGAGCTCTTTGCTTGAGAAAGAGGATTTTTTCCAAAATAATTTAACACAGTGTTGAAAAAAATTGGTATATGGTTTAGTTTGACTTTGATAAGGAGACAAACTGTGGCGTTCTACAAAAAGCTGTCTGAATACCAGAGGGGCAATTCTGGTAAATTTAAGAACGTTCACAGTCTTATCTCAGTCTCAATCTGTCAAAAATACGTCAAATTTCCCTACATTTTGACAAGTTTTTGACATTTGGTAGTCGCTGAGTTGAGACTGCGGCTACATTTGATCGTTTTAAATTACGAGAATTGGCCTGCAGATCATCGGATATTGAAGTCAAGTAAAAACCAATGCGAAGTAAATTCAGAAAAGGCTCTAGGCTACAATAAGCGTCAATTGGCCACAAAATTTAAGTCTATAAAGCGAGAAAAGATAGCTCCAAGGTCTTTATTGAACCCAGGTGAGATATCAGACTTGTAAAGAATATATTATTTTATAAAATCTATGCACGTTTTGATAAATCTTTTGGTATGTCTTTGTCATGTCTATTATGGTTAATAAATTGCGCAAAGTGATATTCAGCTCTTAAATAAATCTTTTCTAGCAGACGAAATTGATTTACTGCGATAACATTACATAATTAGCCTGTAATATTCCCACTGCTGTGCCTCAAGCCTCCTCAGGCTCTTGGTATATGGCACGGTTTCGTTACGGTACAGCGTATAAACCGCACCGAAGAAAAAACGTGTCTCCCAACAAGCTTTCATAGTGAACCAAATAACACTGACGACCATGCCTACACACGGTGAATAAACCGTAGTTTTTCACGGCAAGAAAAACATGGATGTACCAAAGGGCCTTACTGTGATAAAGAGTAGGCCATTCACCCAACATGTGGAACCAGTATGGGTTGATGAATGTCATAACTTCAAAGTTTTGGTACTAGAACTAAATACGGTTATTGCGCTTTCCGACGGTAAACCCTGTACCTTAGGGTAAACTGTCTTATACCCTCAGGACTCAGGCCTAACTTATTTCTTCCAAAGCGCATTAGGATTAGCTGGCTCAAGCCTAAGCTAAATAAGCTTGGTCCTAAGCGCGTAAGGACCAACTAATCTCAGGAAAAACTTTTATCCTGGGCAAAGTCAAAAAATCTTTGGGTTAACTTTGCACGTGGCTGGCTAAACTGCTAAGATCTTTTTTACGACAACTTGTCAGTTTGTAAGAAGCAAAAAGTGAATATGTAGGTAAGTGACTGTTTGCCTTTGTCGACTTATAAGAAAGAAGTTTGGATTACCTACAGCAGGTCTTTTTATTTCGTTCCAGTGTTTTATTTACTTCTTATAGCAGAGCTTTGCTAAAGAATAAGATTTTTAAAGAAGATTTTACTAATCTAACTCTGTAAGTAGAAGAATATATGAACATCGCGTGTTCTTTTATTTATTATTCATGACGAGGACTGTGTTTGTTCTATCTGGGTTACGTCATTGTAGAGAATCGAAATACATAATTATATATCTATGTAAAGGGTCTTCCAAACTTTGACAGTTGATAGCGACCATATTGTTGAAGCTACATCTGTCGAATTGGCTGTCATTTATTCAGTCTGTTTTGCCAAATCATCATGTACAGATATAGCGTTCAAAAACATGTGCGAATGATAAAATTATTTTATCAAAATGGGTGTTCCATTCGGGCAGCGTTCCACGCACGTCGCCAATTTTACGGTCGCCATAATCGTCCTACCGAGAAGACTATTTTCAGTGTGGTGGATATATTTGAGTCTATTGGTGATGATATTAATCCACATGAAATCCAAGAGCGTCCAATGCATACCGAAAAGTCACTGTTTGGTGTGGATTTTGGGCTGGCGGCGTCATCGGTCCATATTTCTTTGAGAACGACTTTGGCCAGGCCATTACCGTCTACGGCGAGCGCTATAGGTCGATGATTACCAATTTTTTGTGGCCTAAATTGGATGATATGAACACCAACGACATGTGGTTTCAACAGGACGGCGCTACGTACCACACAGCTCATGCCACATTGGACATTCTGTATGACCAATTTGAAAGCACCGTCGTCTCACGTAGAGGTGATGTGAACTGGCCACCGAGATCGTGCGATTTGACCCCGTTAGACTTTTTCTTGTGGGGTTTTCTTAAGTCGCAGGTATATGCGAATATACCACAAACCACAGCGGCCCTCAAAGCCAACATAACCAATGCCATCGGTCAAATTCAGCCTGATTTATGCGCTAGAGTCATGGAAAATTGGACGTTTCGGATGCGCACCACCCAGCGAAGCCGCGGCGGATATTTGAACGATGTAATATTACATGCATAATGGCATCGATAGGCCATTCAAACAAGGAAACAATTTCGATGATATATCACACACACTTTGTTTTATTTAAATTTAAAGTTAGGAAGCGCTTACTGAAACGTCCGTTATAAATTAATAACAAAAATGAAGAGTTTGTTTGTTTGAACGCGCTAATCTCTGGAGCTACCAGTCAGGTTTGAAAAATTGTTTTTGCATTTGATAATCCAATTCTTGAGGAAGGCTATAGGCTATTTAACATCACGCTAGGACCTTTAGAATCCGAGTATAAAAAAGAACGATAAGCGAAAACGAAGTGATAGTGGCGATGCGATGCGACGGGGTGGGTCCGGGGAACAAGAAGTTTCACGCAGGCGAAGTCACAGGCAGAAGTTAGTATTATGATAAGGAAAGAAAGAAAATAAATAAAATATATTTATTTGCAGTAAACATGACGCATGAAAAAGAACATACACACACAAAAAAAAAAAAAAACAATTTGGGGGTAAACATGCGTCACATGGATCGTCATGTGTCATAAGGAAAAAACCAGAAAAGAAAGGAAACCTTTTTTTTTTATTTTTTCTAACGTATTTTTTATCTTTATTAAGAGCAGTGGTATGGCCCAGTGGTGATGGTCCCGACTTACGGGTTGTATGTCGTAGGCTGGAACCCAGGCTGGCGCTCTACTTTGTGCTCACCACTGCTCTCAAAACGGTGAAGGAAAACATCGTGAGGAGACCGGCATGTCCTAGAACCAAAAATTCGAAGACATGATGTGACATCTACCAACCCGCACTGGGCCCGCGTGATATATTACAGCTCACCCTCCACACCCTCTCGAAGAGACGAGGCCTGTGTCCCAGCAGTGGGAACATTATTGGCTTATTATGCATGCATTACGCAAAGGTAAGGTAAGTTCAAGGTATACATGCATTACCAATAATTTCAGCAAAGTTGGCGTCAGTTACTAGATAACAGCCTTTTTCAAGAATTTTGATAAAAGTAATTTTTATTTAAGGGCATAAAACAGAATAAACCGAATTGAAATGGAAAGTAAATGATTTAGAACGATTTTTATATTCAATTGTAACAAAGTGATAAATCCAAAATCTTATTAGACATAATTTTCATCTCCTTCATAAATAAAGACAAATCCGCTGAAGTAATTCGCTAAAAACCATAAAAGAAAGGAAACCTTTTTTTTATTTTTTCTATCGTATCTTTTATCGTCATTGCGCGGTATCCTCTCTAGCTAAATGTTTACATTTGTATGCAAACTGTCTTAATGGTCCCTGTTGAATAGAATTAATTTTATTGGAGAGATTTCCTTTTATTTTTCATTTGTAGGGGTTAGGGCTGTACCTTATCCTACGGAGCTGAGACATGGACGCTCTCGCATGAGGCTATTTACAGGGGGAAAGTTGCACAGGGAGCCATGAAGAGTTCCATGTTTGGCTTATAGACCGAGTTCCAAACGACGAGATCCGAAGACGTACGAAGGTTCTTCGTATCTAAAATTTGGCTAAGTGTAAGTTATTTATGCACGTGACTGTACTATACAGGAACAATGTTGGTTGATAAGTTGATTTTTAAATTAAATTAAATTTGAATAATCCTATTTATGTTCAATGCTAAAAATATTCCTTCGCGGACAACCACAATGAGATCAAATATCAGGTAATCAATATTTTACAACAGCAAGGGGGCAATTCTCGTAATTTTAAAAACATTCACAGTCTGATCTCATTCTCAATTTGTCAAAAATACCTCTAATTTTCCTACATTTTTTGACAAGTTTATGACATTTGTTTGTCGCCGAGATAAGACTGCGACTAGATTTTGAACGTTTCAAATTATGAGAATTGACCTTCTGATGCTAACCTTATTCATTTTAATTTAGGTTTATAACTTTCAATGATTTATATGGTTAGAAAGGGGGTGATCACGACTATAGAAAAGTATAGAAGAAATAGACATATTACGCAGCCGCAGCGCGCCGACTCCAAAAAATTGCGATAGTGATAAATGATTTTATTTTGTAAGTAGTTTTGTACAAACACTTTCACACGTCAATCATATTTTAAAATCTAGATGAGGTCGGCGTTTCCTATCTGACTAGTCTGAGAAAAAAGGCCGAAACAAACTCAGAGGTCACAGTCTCTTTTTAAAGTCCAGACATAATCTTGGTCAGATCATATGAAGACCATGTAGATCGATGTTCTAGGATAAAGACAGGAGAATTATGAACTTTCGACGATATAATTATATCCTTCATTTAACACATACAGCTAAATATTATTTACATGAAGATACCTTCTCCGTGCTCTGACGTTTTAGTTTTTAGGTAGTATCTGCCAAAAAGTTTAGAAAAGTAAATAAAAAATACTAAGCTTTTGCCACACAATTATTTTAATAATTAAGAAGTCACGCGACTAGTCGCGTATTTTGAACACCTCTATACAAGTTAATTAACACAATCGGCGCCAGCGAATTTCGTCTCGCATCCCGCGAAAAACCACCCCACCTCGCATATAATTTAAATAACAAAAGGTTTGGGATAATATAGGCCGCGCAAACCAGCCATCACTCTGCATATTACTGTGAATGAACCAAGCAGAAAAGCCACAGTGCTCGTTTCGACCACGACAAGTGTTCATTCATCATGCTTCGTCGCCATACCGCCATGAATTGTCCAGCCATTACGTTACCGCCAACAACTAGACACATTAATTAATTAAAACGCCCAGCACATAAAGTTTATTGCACAATATTTGACGCGTTGTTCGACGCCATAACTTTTATGATAAAGCCCCACTCCACGCGCACTTGGCTGGTATGTGGAACTTTGTCGATTTATAGTATGCTTTGTCGGTTTATAGTAGGTATACATTTATTGGTTGATATTGTATAGTCAGCCTTGACTATGAAACAATAAATACTGAAATCCAAAAACGGTACCAAATGAATCTTTTTCTGCTCATGGTGACTATTTCGTTGGTCATCGTCTAAGCCGGCTGTCGCTGAAAACCAGCGGGAATCTGTCTCACATAGGGTCACAGCATTATACTAGGCGTTGTGTAAATACTTTTTCTTTCTTTCTTTCTTTCTTTCCGTAAATAAACGTATTTTCTTTTTTTCTTTACTCCAATGAAGTCTGCGAAATTCATTTTTTTTTTTTGCAAAAATCATAAGAAAATTTGAATTTCACAGGCAGGCAAAAAGTCACTCTAAAGTAGAGATTTTTAAGTTTTCAACATTTGAATTTAAGCATAATCAGCATATTGCGTCATTCAATGATGAAAATTTCCTTGTAGCAGTGTATTTTACCTCTGATAGCACTTACCTAACAGCAACCTTATTGTAACAAGAATAAAGATCACAATGATTTTGATAGATTTGTCAATGGCAGCAACCGAACAGCAACCTTATTAAAATGAGAACAAAGATCACTGTGATTTGGACGGTGATACAAAATGACTGTGAAAGGACTCTATGTGCCTAAACTGTTTAGAACATCGTACTTTCAGAATAAAAACCCGACTTAATCATGTTCGAACGAAGAAGACGTTCGTTATCTCTCAAGGCATATCTTGTTATCATGTTTTCGACGTAAAGTAAGATATTCTAGAAAAAATGTTAAAGAAAAATATATATATATACTCTTCACACATATTCGTTCGATGATGACACTGTACAGTCACGAGCAAAAGTATGTATACACTCTGCTTTATTCAAAAGCGATTAACTTTTTATGAATTTAATGACCTTTATTTTATTTTTTAATGAAATTTTATGTTGTTACGAACATAGCATTTCCGAACCCATAGGTTTATGTAATGTGTCGTATTTCAACGTTGCATTCGTTATTTCATGAAAAAATCGAAATTGAAAGTGGCCAAGTGTTGACGTATTGGTGATGAGACACATCATAATCACCCTATATTGTTCCCACTGCTGGGACGTAAGCTTCCTCTCTTCGACAAGGAGTGGGCTAAGTCCCAGTGCGGGTTGGTGGAATGAGACACTTAACAATGCGAAAATCACAGTGACAAGGTCTGAAAAAGGTATGATTTTGTAATGTTAAATGCGTGAACGAAAAACCATTAACTAAATGGATTTCCCCACGAACGGGTTTGCGATTCAATCATTATGAAGGATATTTCAAAACCTTTTATGATGTCCTTTAAAAAGGGACATTCATTCAATTTATATTATTATTGTAATTTTTACAATCAAAACACATTGTTAATCACTTTGTCATTTTGCTCCAAAATTAATGTTATTTTATTGTTGGTATAGTTCTTCTCGTTTCACGCTTAAGCCACTGAACCGATTTCGTTTAAATGAATGATAAATGATTTATTTTCTGTAAGTAGGTTTGTACAAACACTTTTATTTAATATTATAAATGCGAAAGTTTGTATGGATGGATGGATGTTTGTTACTCTTTCACGCCAAAACTACTAAACGGATTTGGATGAAATTTGGCACACAGGTAGTTTATAATCAGGATTAACATATGGGATACTTTTTATCCCGATATTCCTACGGGATCGAAACGTATGCGGGTGAAACCGCGGGCCACTGCTAGTAAAAAATAAAAATGCTGTTGGTTGGTAAGCGCATCACTTCAGAACGGCTAAACCAATTTGGATTTTTTTTTTTATGTTAGCCTACGCTGTCCCACTTCTAGGCAAAGGCTTTCCTGCACTCCTTCCATCTATCGCGAGCCCGCGTGTCCTCCTTCTAATTTTGACGGAACTTATCCAGCTGGTCCCGTCATCTCCTACGTGGTCTGCCGCGACCTCACCTCACTGTCTCAGGGCACCAATTCTGTGCTATTTGGGCCCACAGTTTGTCCGGCATGAGACAGACATGTCCTGCCCAGTCCAATTTAAGTTGGGCAGACTTTTGAGCCACTTTGGGAAATGTTTGTTTTAAAATGTTCGTAATAGTCTGATTCAGGTTCTTATGGAAAGAAACAAATGAAAAGTATTTGGGAAAATGGGGAAATTTGGAAAAATTGAACGTGCATTTTTATGGGATATTTATATAAATTATTGAAAATTAGGACAGGAAAACGTCTGTTGGTATGATGTGTTTATTGTGACAATAAACAGCATCTGCTTAGCCTTATTCCAACTATGTTCGGGTTGGCTTCTAGTCTAACCGGATGCAGCTGAATACCCATTTTTTATATGGAGCGACTGCCTATCTGACCACAATCCAGTTAAGGGTTACACGATACCCATTGATAAGACTTGGTTGTCAGACTTTAAAGCTTCTGACCACCTGTAACTACTATCTCAAATCTACGAATGAAAGCCGGGACCAACGGCTTATCGTGCTTTGCGAGGCACGGAGAGGTCTCGGTATTTTAAGACTTTTATCCATCCACGGACTGACCTCGACAAGCAAAACTTAACCTCATCGATCGACCCTTGCGGCTGTAATTGCTTAGCCACGAGCCCCTACATGTTCCGCGAAAAAAAAGGTGTAGCCCATAATGTCCATCTTCAATAACAAATTCTTCGCAGTGGTCACGTCCCTCACAGCTGTCACAGGATGTCCCAACGGTACGGAACTTTAGGTTATTTTACTTTCCCAAAAGTGATCCTTCATAAGGAAGTATACCAATACGTGTTGTGGGTTTCATTAAACCCTTTGAAACTTTTGTATTCATGTATGGAAAAAGACGAAATATTTATAAATATTTAGAAGATTCATGGAAACGCTGGGAGTGAACACGTGGTGATGTTCTTCAGAAAGGTCAGGAGCGTAGTAACGTAAACGAGGCAAAAGGAGTATGTAAGGATCGGAGCAGGTGGCATTCTGTAATTTTTGCCTACCCCCCATGGGAAGAGGGCGTGACTTTATGTATGTAGAAGATAGAAAAACGGCTGAATGGATTTGGATGAAACTTCGCACACAGATACACCACGACCTAAGTAAGGACAAAGGCTACTTTTTCCTAGATCGCAAATGAAGTCGCGGACAATATCTGATACCATTATAAATGCGAAAGTAAATATACTTGTGTATTACTTTGTCACGACAACTACAGAACCGCTCGTTATAAAATTTTACAAATAGGTAGCCAGGGACCTGGAGAACACCTTTTCATCCTGGATTGAGCTAACATTTAAAGGAAAAAAATTGTTTAAAAATAATACGCAGACGAAATGGCGGGAATCAGCTAGTAGAGGATAGACAGATAGATAAAATAGTTTATATTATGTACACCATAAAAATTACAAGAGACAGTGGTGGTCCAGTGGTATCGGCTCTGACTTACAAATTGTAGGTCGTAGGTTCGAACCAAGGCTAGCACTTTACTTTGTGTAAATAATTTCATCACCGCTGCTCTCAAACCGGCGAAGGAAAACATCGTGAGAAAACCGGCATGTCCTAGAACCAAAACTTCGAAAACATGTGACATCTACCAACCCTCACTGGGCCCGCGTGGTGGTGGATTACAGCCCACTCCCTTTCGAAGAGAGGAGGCCTGTGTCCCAGCAGAGGGCAGCGACATTATAGGCTTATTATGCTATAAAACTTATAGATTTTAATAGAGAAATTTTACATAGGGTGATACAATAGGTGGTCTAATCGCTAAAAACAACAAAAAAGGAAAAACCGGCCAAGTGCGAGTCGGACTCGCGCACGAAGGGTTCCCTACCATTATCTATAAAAATCACGTCTTTTTTTTATGGGACCCCCCCTAAATATTTATTTTATTTTGTTTTTAGTATTTGTTGTTATAGCGGCAACAGAAATACATAATTTGTGAAAATTTCAACTGTCTAGCTATCGCGGTTCTTGAGATACAGCCTGGTGACAGACAGATGGATGGACAGACAGCGAAGTCTTAGTAATACGGTCCCGTTTCCGTTTCCCGTCCCTTTGGGTACGGAACCCAAAAAAAGACGATAAGTATGTAAAATGAGGAGGCAGACATGTTTGACAAAATAAGTAGTAAAACCACATTCAAATATATTTTCCAGAAAATGGAACGCATATCAAACTAGGAAAAATGGTAATACAATATAAAAGAATTCTTCTTCCTGTTTGTAGACTCATAAACATTTTATGTTATTGTTTCCGATATTATGAAACTATACCTTTCCGGAATACTTGTATTTTTCTAGACAATAAAGTCCCGACTTACAATATACTGTTTTATGTACTTTTTATTAGATCTTCATGTATCTTTTATACCTGTTTGACTGAAGGTAAGTAAACAAGCAAACAAGTTTGGATGTTACCAGTGAAAGCGTACGAAAAAGAGAAATAATGCAGACTAAGCGACGCCAAATGGATCCAAAATGGCAGACACGACTGCGCGGCAGGCCCAGAACGAAATGGCGGGATGAGCTGGGCTCCTTCTTAAAGGATTGGCCCACAATCGCAGCAGACCGGGAAAACTGTTAGAAGGGAAGAGAGGGCTTTGACCTGCAGTGGGACAACACAGGCTTAAAATAATATGGAGGTATGAGGAATAGGGTGTAAAGTTCACTCATACTCTATAGAAAAGGGAGGATCCTCCAACCACACGGGTGTTATGTCTGGCGGGCAACTGCCCCATGATTGATGTTGGGAAATTGTATCTATGCTAATTGCGCGGTAAACTCTGCTTGCGAGACGCAGGATTTGCGTGACGTCAGTATGACGCGTTGTTCGCATGTGGCGTAGTAGATACCGCTACAATAATAATAATAAGCACCACCTAGTAACCACTGGTAATAGCCCTAACCACCGGCAGCTTGGACCCTGCTCCCGACATCGGTGGATCACTATTTTTTTTTATTTTTGTAAATGTTTTTTCTATTTTTTATTAAAGGTATTTTAAGTAATATTTAAAAAAAAATTAAAATAAGATAACTAAATAAATAATAATAATTGAAGCTATTGTTTTTTTTTTTTAACAGTGCCTAGAAACAGTTTTTTATTTTGTCTTATCAGGTTATGTTTAAAATCACAAATGCCATCTGCAAAAAAAATTTTGCGTAAATACTATATTGACGCAGGATTTTTTTTAGGTCATAATTATAATTAATGCTAAGTAATAACAGCCGCACGGGTCGATCGATCAGGTTAAGCCACACTTGATACGGTTGGTCCGTGGATGGATGACCATCTTTACATACCATGACCCTCCGTGCCTCGGAAAGCTCGTTAAGCCGTTGTTCCCATCTGTCATTCGTGGATCTTTGACAGAAGCCCGGAAGTCTGACAACCAGTCATACCAAGGGAACCGTATTGCCCTAATCTGTTCTAAACCTAGATCATTTTAAAATAATTTCAACTAAATTCGCTACTATAAAAATGTCAAAACAAGTTCTTTTTTTTTGAGTCAAATACATTTCCAATGCCCAAGTTGTTGTCTCTAGTGGCTTTTCATTTCTTACGATTCTACGTAGTATATGGTCTACGGTCTACTTACTTATTTATTTATTTACCGTCATACTTTTGTACCATAAAAGAAGCTCCAAGGAGCTCTAAGGTTGTCTGTCAACAGTCCCTTAGGGGTTTTGCGGGAAGAATCTATTCGTTCCGATTAGAATTTTGAAGACAGCTCTGTGGCAGTCACATTTGAGACGCTGAGGATTAAGAGGTCATGTGGAATTCAATCGTGTTGTTGGGGTTTCTGTTAGATAACATTTTAGTAACATAACATCACGGCTGTAATTCTCGAAGAATTAGGCAGAGGTGGTGCACCTATAGTACAGTTACGAGAAAAAGTATGTATACACTCGGCTTTATTATAAAGCGATTTACTCCTTTATTATTGAATGAAATTTTATGTTATTACGAACATAGCATTTTCGAACCCATAGGTTTATGTAATGTGTCGTATTTCAACGTTGCATTCGTTATTTCACGAAAAAATCGCAATTGAAAGTTGTCTAGTGTTGACATATTGGTGCTCGTGACTGTACACCCCAATATACCCCTATAGTGCCCAATTTTCTTCATCCTATTTCGTAATGACTCAATTGAGTACACAAAAAACCTATTACAGACACTAAGCTCGTTATTTTTGCGGATGACACTAATGCAATAGTGTCGGCAAATAACTTAAATAATTTAGAATTCAAAATTAATAACTTATTAAAACCTTTCGAACACTGGTTTGGTACAAACAATCTTAAGCTCAACGTAAATAAAACAAAATGTGTACTATTCAAGTCGAACGTTCGGAATAACGCTAGTCTCGAGGTTTTTTCACGTGACAACAAAGTCGAAGTGGTTCACTATGTGAAATTCCTAGGTGTTCACATTGATTCATTGTTAAACTGGAAGGTTGAGACATCGTCTGTAATGAAGTCTGTTAGCTTGGCATGCTACGCAATCAGAAGCCTGAGGTTGACATTGGCCCAGCTTAGGATGGTATACTTTGCCTTGGTTGAGTCTAGGCTTAGATATAGTATTGAGTTTTGGGGCAACAGCTATCAGTACGAATCCACTCGGCATTTGTAACTCAAAAAAGAGCTTTAAGGACAATGCTTCGCTGGGCACGCCACAATTGCGGCGATAAGTCCCCTCTTTGAGGAGTGGCTAGAGAGGCGCCACGGCGCCCTCACCTTCCGCCTGACGCAGGTCCTCACCGGACACGGTTGTTTCGGGAGGTTCCTGTTCAGGATAAAGCGGGAGGAAACGCCAGGGTGTCACCACTGTGGGGATCGCCCGGAGGACACGGTGGAGCATACGGTGGAGGTCTGCCCGGCTTGGGCGGGACCCCGCCGTGTCCTCTTGGCGGCGATCGGCGGCGGCGACCTCTCGCGTCCGGCCCTCATACAGGCCATGGTCCGGAGCGAGAGTGAATGGGAGGCCGTCACCTCCTTCTGCGAAACAGTTATGCTCGCGAAGGAGGAGGCGGAGCGTGCGAGGGAGAGGCAATCGCTGCACCCTCGCGCTCCTAGCCGCCGCAGGAGACGCCCTGGACGGGAGTCAACAGCCGACTCCCGGCCACCGTAGGCGCGGGCTTGCGGGCGGCGAGCTATGGGCAGCTCGCCGCCCGGTAAGGACCAGGCCCGGGTCGACGGCGCGTTGTGTTCCACGCGCGCCTCAAAGAGCTGTCAGCACGAACTGACGGGGTCCGCTAGGGCCGATGCCGCCGGGGCTGCGGGTTGTTCGAAAGAGATACCGTGGCCCCTGGCACAGGCAACTGAAGGAACACGGGTGGGTTTTAGTCAGTAAAAGTCTGACACTCCCTTCTGCTCCGCCCAGAGCGGGAGGAGTCATTTGATGATTTCCCACCCAGAAAAAAAAAAAAAAAAAAAAAAAGGACAATGCTTCGCTTAAAACAGACGGATTCGTGCAGACACCATTTCATTAGGCTTAATATTTTGACAGTGCCATGCCTTTATATACAGCCAGTCTATTCTGTCATCTCGCGGTGAAAACTTAGGTGAAATGAGCGTGGAGTAAGCTATCATTCCAACTAATACTAGAGGTTGACACTATTGACAGCTCACTCTAAGCTCACTTCACCTTTCAACTTTTCACGGTGAGATTTTTACAGAATCGATCTGGTGCTGCTAACCAGTTTTGTTAAGAACTTGCACTAATCTGAAACTGATGACCAACGACAAGTTAGAATTAAGACACGTAGGAAAGACTTGCCTAACATAATCCAACCGAAAATAAACGTTGTTCATCACAGTCCTAGGTACCAATCAGTATTTCTATACAACAAGCTTCCCGTAGAATTTAAAAGCATAACTAGCGCAAACTTATTTAAATACAGTATCGATGAGTACCTAGATGATAAGCGACAACCCTAATATTATCGTTCTGGAAATTAATTTATTGATTGGAATTAATTTTAAATGGCATGGTTGACTATTATTATTTTGTTATTTTTGCACTTAATTATTATTAAGTAATAAAAAATAACAATATTATTATAATTATTGTTATTTTTTATTATGTCATTTTGGTTTTATTTTTGAATTACTCATATAGATTATTAAATGACATCTTATCTCCAGTAAAATTTCTACACAATGTATTTTGTTTTGAAATAAATGACTTATGACTTATGACCCACATTTCGCCAGTTATGTATAAGTCCCATGTAATAGGGGTCGAGTCTATTGCCAATATTGCCATCAACTGGTATAAATCCATACTTCGAGCTGCTACTGAGAAAGAAGAAGAAAAAACACAGTAAGAACGTTTGTGCACTGCATCTGAATAGGATCTGAGAAATACCGGTCCAAACTAGCCATAGTAATATTTGTATTGGGGTTGCGCACTATAGTCCGCGCGAAACTAGTTGGCCGCTTAGGTGGGGACAGCAGGGGTGAGGCGGCGGATTGCAACGCACGTACGTAGTGCGCCCCCACCCCTGCGTCCCACCGCTCACATACCTAAGGCACGGCCAACTAGTTCCGCGCGGACTATAGATCCGAATTCTGTCTGTCCAAATGAACATTCTCAATTCGGATTGAATTCGGATCTGGAATTCGGATTTGGTTCGGATGTAGTACGAAAACGCTTTAAAACTTTGCCCCATCCGGAAACCGAACCCAGGACCTCGTGCTCAGCAGTAACGTGACCACTAGATTAATAAGGCATTCTTGGCAGATGATGATGATAAAAACCTATAAATTGGCCAAAACCCTGTGAAAACGATTGCCACGACTATCGTCAAATTAACATAATCTCATTTACCCCAAACCACCAAAGGAACAATACCTATAAAATTATTAACAATTCAATAAATTCGGCTTTCATTCGCCAAAATTTTTATTACTGAAAATTCTTCGCAGCTGAAATCAGTCGTTTATTGTTGTTATAATATTTGAAAAGCGGATTGTTAGCGAAGAGGAAAATGTCATCCATTTAAAGGTTTTAATACATAATCAGCCTATAATCACTGCTAGGACACAGACTTCGTCTTGGTGAGAGGGAGTGGGCCGTGTTGATTACGGCCCACTCCCGCGGGCCCAGTGCGGTTTGGTAGATGTGACATGTCATGCTAGGACATGCCGGTTTCCTCACGATGTTTTTCCTTCACCGTTTTGAGAGCAGTGGTGATGAAATAATTTACACAAAGTAAAGCGCCTGTCTGGGTTCGAACCCACGACCTTCAACTCGTAAATCGCGGCCGTTACCACAGGTTTTAATAATGGCTTCAAAATAATATAAGTTTAATGAAATTCCTGCTTCGGAATTCGCTTTCGACGATGTTGTTGATATTTCATTTATTTATTGACGGAGAAATCAAGGATAAAGGGACCTTAAATATATTTTATTTTAAGCTCTGAATGCTGATCTTCTCATGGGGATAGGCAGAAACTATAGGACGCCACCTGCTACGATATTTACATACACACGTCACGTTGCAGTATAAAACTGATTTACATCCGTCACCTCACACATCAGGTCCAGTTGAAAACCAGCGTCAGGCACTAGTTGTCTGGCAGTTTTGCTGAACTGGGCCTTTTTAGCGCAGCCATGAGGCACACTTTCCTGTTAATTTCTTACATCGGACTTTACACTTTTTATTTGATCTTTATTTTTTTGTTTTTATCAGAAGGGCAATTCTTGTAGTTTTAAAAACGTTCACAGTGTGATCTCAGTCTCAATCTGCCAAAAAATACTTCTAATTTTCCTAGACTTTGACGTGTTTTTGAGATTTGTTTGTCGCCGAGATGAGACTGCGATTAGATTTTGAACGTTTTAAATTACGAGAATTGGCCTTTTGGTGTATTGGTGTATCTGGTGTGTGGTGTGTTTTTAGTCTCTACTAAATAAATCTATTTTCTTTCTTACATAATTCTATTGTTGCTGGGTTCTGTAGTTTCAGCCTACCCCCATGGGAAAAACGTCGTGAGTATATATAGGTATCTAATTTAAGGTCACGTCTGAGCCCTAGGCTACATACTGTTAGATCACTTATTGAAATAAGTCCACGTATTACAGATATTAATTTATTTCACTGCAACTACAGTACAATTCACAATACTTCTAAAACTCAAAAACGCACAGAAATAGTTTAAACATATATATCTTTTTTTAAAAAGGGCGCGAACTGCCTTCCTCTATAAAAACCACACGACATCATGTTTTTTTTTTAAATTCTTTTCACAACAAGCAACGAACGAAAATGCTATCAGCCAAATTAATTATGGAATAATCTTTTCTTTTTATATTTACAATTAAACTGGCATGAATTAAATACAAAATGTTTTAAATGTTGCCAGCTGAATTAATTATGGAATAATCTTTTTCTTTATACATTTACAATCATTTTAAATCTACGTAAATGTTACCAGCTGGATGAACTTTATTGTAACAGTGTATAAAACATACGCCAGCCCATCAAGCTACCTGAAACTGTAAAATTTTGCCAATCAACCTTGAACCATAACGCTTTAGCGATAAAGTTGAAATCTATTAAAGAAATTTGACAGATTGTAATAGCTAGATGTGCTGGCGTCTATACTATAAAGATTGTATGCAAATGGTGACCTTATTTTGTGCAGGCCGGCAGAAAAATAAATCTGGTTGCGTTCGACCATTCAACAGAAAGTAGAATTAGCTTTCAAATTATTTTTATTTGCTTTTTGTTTCGAAAAAAACAACAGCTATATAATAGGCGCTAAGAACTAAACACGTTTCCTTGGAATAAACGGAATAATTATAAAATTATTTTCTTTAAAGCCTCCAACATCATATTGCAGGCAGTACCAGTACCAGTGAAAAACAGGCAGACAGACCGATGGCCAGTCAAATGGACATACAGACGGACAGATATGTAGATGGGCAGACAGACATCGCACCCTTAACAAGTTACTAATAGAGCCCCATTCACATCGTTTGAGTACGGAACACTAATAGTAATGGCCACTGAAGTTTAACTAAATTAAAAAGAGGAAATGTAAAGTACGTAACATAGCCACGAGCCACAAAAAGACAGTGACAAGTATTGTGAAATGGAACTAATTAAGAACCACCGTTCTAATGGAGATAAACAATGTTTTCTTCCAACTTTCCCTAAGTAATTACACTGAAAATACAATTATTCCGCTAAGAAACGAAGACCAGAATAATAAACTTGTGGCGAGGAAGCTATAAATAAAAAAAATTAAAAAAAACATTTATTTCTGCCGACAAACTGTCCTGCAGTTTGGCAGAAGATCTGTGTATTCCGATCTGTGTACTCTTTTGTTGATATAAATAAATAAAAAAATAAAAAAAAAAGAGTAACTAGGCCTATAGAAGACAATTTACAAAACATTTCACACTAATCTATACATATAATAAATCAGTAACGAAAGAAAAACTGTACATTGAGAATTTTCGAGAAAAAATAAGTGGCTTTTGTTAGAAAAACGTAACTGATGACAAAAAGTGAGTTTTTAGAATTTTTGTCTGTTTGTCTCTGTGTATGGTACGGCTTCACGCCAAAACTACTGGATAGATTTAATTGAAATTCAGCAAAAATGCTCTTTGTAAACCAAGGAAGGCTACATATTATCACGCCGTATGTTATGGGAGGTAAGCAATATTGATTTTATAAGGTTTTTGTTCGCAATTGAATGCACAAAATAATTGAATGCAAAAAATGACATGTTATTTATTTAGTTAATAATAATAACTCTGGGAACATAATAATGACGCAATTTTTATAAAGGAGCGGGGCAGAAATATTATAAATTGCAAGGGAACAGTTATTTCAACAATATGTCAACGGGTTATTTAGCGGTAAGGTCAGGCGACCGTTTACCGCACTAAATGGTGCGAGTTCAAATCCTATAATATTGTTTAAAAAAATCGTAATATTCTTTTTTTAGTTTTTGCATTTTTATGTGCATTAGGAACGATACTGTTATGAAATCTGAGAACTTTACATGTCCTATCTAATTGTATGGAGAGTTTCACACAAATATTACTAAACAGATTGATTGGTGGTACAACAAGCTACACTATCATGAAGTCAAGTCAAACTTTTGGTTCTAAGTTATATCTCACCAATCACATTTGTTGTAGGTAATTGATTCAAGAGCTATGAGTACCGTCGTCAATGACCATGTCTCTAAGTTTACCTCAGAGCAAAAGCAAATTTGCGACACCATCCTTGAAAGCGTTGGGCTCGGCCAAGGTAAAATGTTTTTCTTGGATGCTCCTGGTGGAACAGGGAAAACATTTGTCACCGCTGGCTTTTTCGCAGAGATCAGGAGGCAAGGCAAGATTGCCATTGCAGTAGCATCGTCAGGAATCACCGCAACACTGCTTCCTGGTGGCAAAACAGCGCACACAATGTTTAAGATTCCCATAGATTTAGAGAGTAATGAAACACCAGTTTGTGGAGTGTCACGCAACAGTGACCAAGGGCGCGTGCTTAAAGATTTCTCTTTAATCGTAAGGGATGAATGCACTATGGCGAACAGAAAAGCAGTAGAGGCGGTAAACAAGACTTTGCAGGACATCCGCAGGAACCAGCAAATGATGGGTGGCGTTACAGTTCTGTTTAGCGTCGATTTCCGACAAACGCTGCCTGTGGTGACGTGAGGAGCTAGGGCTGATGAGGTGAATGCTTCGTTGAAATGCTCTTTCTTATGGCTACATATTCATAGGTTGCGCTTAACGATGAATATGAGAACACAGCTTGGCGGGAATGTACAGGCCCAAGAATTTTCTGATGATCTCTTAAAATTGGGCGAGGGAACGCTACCAGTTGACGGTGGCCAGGTGGTTCAACCTGAGATACTTGGGAGAGTGGTGTCCACCTTAGAAGATTTGATTCGCCTGGTGTATGGGGACATCAATAGGATACCGCACCAAGATAATTCTTGGGTGTGAGAACGAGCCATTTTTACACCCAGAAACGACCAAGCTTCAGCGATCAATGAATGCATTCTCGCGGAAATTGAGGTAAATGAAGTGATCTACACTTCAATAAACACTGTTGTCAACCAAAATGACACCACACATTACTCCGTAGAATTTCTCAATTCCCTCAGTGCAAGTGGACTACCAGCGCACACCATTAAGCTAAAGGTCGGTGTCCCAATTATGCTTCTTCGGAATCTCACTCCGCCGAAACTGTGCAATGGGGAAATATCATTGAGGCGGAAATTCTAACGGGTTGTGGTGTCGGCTTGACAGTGTTTATACCACGTATACAACTGATTCCCCACAATTACCCCTTTCAATTCAAGCGCGTGCAGTTTCATGTGAGCGTGTGCTTCGCCATGACAATAAATAAGTCGCAGCGGTAGACACTGAAGGCTGCGGGTGTCGACCTCAGGACGAGCTGCTTCTCACACGGACAACTGTACGTCGCTTGCTCCCGCGTCACCAGTCCTGACTCGCTGTACATATTGAATGAGACCGAGAGAAAAACAACGAACGTTGTTTACACAGAAGTGTTACAGTAAATTATAACAGTTCTATTATTCGACGTCTCCTAAATTTCCTTATTGACCTGACGTCTCTTACCAGTAAATTAACGACATAAGTTTCAAATTTTGAGTTTACTAAGCCAAATAGTTTTTGAGAGATCTAAGCTATAGTATGGTATGGGACACATCTTTTGAGTGTTTCTGTAAATCAACAAACGATCACTAACTATTATTAAAATTAAAATAGAATTTAAAAATACTTCTGCGATACGTGGGCAAAGCCACGGGTACAGCTATAGTTTATAAAGATATTTTTTAAAAGTTATTTGCAATATTATTGTTAATTCAGTGAACCCTTGAGATCCACTGCGGAATTACGGTAAGAATTTTTTTTTGTTGTATAGGTATTAAGTCTGGGCAACTATAATTTATTTTGAAAAATGGAACATCTGATGCAGAACCGCAACAGTATAAGAGATATAAAAATGGTGCCATAGCAAAAAATATTCCACGTGAAGAGCATTTTCTGCTGTGAGAATAAATTTAAAGATCTTGAACACCTGTTGTGGAACTCCAAAGCCCAGCGACACTATAACATATATAGGAATGACGTCTTAGCAAAAGTTGTTTAGTCTGATGGGCATTTCCTGTTGACTTACAAAAATGAAAGATTTGGAACGTCTTGAATCGTCTCGCGCATCACGCTGTTTTCCCGTCCCCGGGCTCTTAGAATTCGACATCAGACGTTTCAGATCTTCGATTTTGACGACCCCGTTGTCGCTGGCATAAGCACCAGGATCCGCGTACGAAGTCGCGGGCAGAAACTAGTAATATAATATAATAGTATAATAGAATAAGATAATAATAATAATAACCCCACCGCCGTATCTCTACGTTGACGTCGTGGTGGGGCTTGCGCGCTCCGAACTCTAGGTCTGTGCCGGAAGAGTTCACTTTGCCAAAACAGGTCTAGGGTGAGGAGCCAGACCAAGAGATTGTTTGACCGGATTGGTTGGCATGCAAATCCGTGTGTGTCAGCTATTCCCACAATAGCAAATCTGTTTTCGGTAAGAAAACACTGAGTATTGATCACCACGATCAAATGTGTGCTGATAATTTCAGATCGTACCATACTGGAAGACGTAGCGTTGGAAGGCCTCCTACAAGGTGGACCGATGACCTTGTGAAGGCCGCAAGAATCCGCTGGAAGCGGGAAGCACACAACCGGTCTAAGTGGCGGTTTCGGCTGAAATAATGAATGAATGAATTTCAGACCATTATAACTAGGTGTCCTCGCGATTTTTCCGTTGACCACTGACAGGTCATTGTAATCCGATTTAAAAACTAATGACACTGAAAATACCCACTTGCCAGGTTTTGAACCTACAGGGGCGCAGGTCTTCAAACCTATAGGTCACGTTTGCTATCCAACAAAAACGTAGTGAAACCCTCGCGACTAGATATTTTGCTGTATCATCACTTTCTGATCTGAAGCGATAAGTAGGTCAAACGGTCTCGTCTTGAATACTTTATAGAGTTTAAATTGTGATACTGAAACGAAAGTAAAAGGTAAGCTAAGCTTGATTTCTTGCATTTATTATGTAACATTTAAAATACGATTTGACCAATAATAGCTGTTAAAAACCTCTTTTTTCGTCGATTAAAAATAAATAAAATAGGTCTAGGTTCTATAATAATAACTCGTTCAACTCATAACATTATTTCACAAGCCCCAACGACACTCATCACTCATTCACAAGCGACAGCAACACTCATTCACAAGCAACCGCAACACTCATCAGTCATTCACAAGTAACAGCAACGCGCATTACTCATTCACCGGTAACCGCAACACGCATCACTCATTCACAACCAAAAGCAACACGCATTACTCATTCACCCGTAAGCGCCACACGCATCGCTCATTCACAACCAACAGCAAAACGCATTACTCATTCACCAGTAACCGCAACACGCATCACTCATTCACAACCAAAAGCAACACGCATTACTCATTCACCCGTAAGCGCCACACGCATCGTTCATTCACAACCAACAGCAACACGCATTACTAATTCACCGGTAATCGCAACACGCATCACTCCTTCACAACCAAAAGCAACACGTATTACTCATTCACCCGTAAGCGCCACACGCATCGCTCATTCACAACCAACAGCAACACGCATTACTAATTCACCGGTAATCGCAACACGCATCACTCATTCACAACCAACAGCAGCTTTATATAATTTATATAGCAACACGCATCACTCAATCACAACCAACAGCAACTTTTATATAAGTGGAAACTCGTAATAAATTGCCCTTCTCCTACATATTACTTCTGACTACTCGAATGTATAAGCTGTAAGTTTTCTTAAAATTAATAAAATAAAACACGTATTGCTCATTCACCGGTAACCACAACACGCATCACTCATTCACGACCAACAGCAACACTGATTGATTTCATAACTTTTTGTTAACCTAACCACATAAAAGTATTTACGTAAAGAACAAAATTTCTCAGAGCAACAATTTTGCTTATAAAGTTAGCTCAAAATACTTCGACAAAATGCAGATTAACTTTTGAATTATCAACTTTCCAATATTTCTATTAAGACTATCGGAAAACCGATTCATTTTGCGGTTTGAAAGCTTGACGAGTCGAGGTAAAAGGTATTTTAACAGCGCTTTATTTATTTTACCAAGTAGTGGTTTGGAATCTGCCTGGCCTTTTCCCAACTATATTGGGGTCGGGTTCCAGTCTAACCGGATGCAGCTGCCAGTACCTACCAGTATTATATATGGAGCGACTGCCTTTCTGACCTCCACAACCCAGTGGCTGGGTAATACAATACCCCTTGGTAAGACTGGTTGTTAGACTTTCGGGCTATCGACCACCCTTAACGACTGTCAAAGATCCACGAATGACAACCAAGACCAAAGACTTAACGTGCTTTTCGAGGTACAGAGGGGTCTTGGTATGTAAAGATGGTTACCCTTCTACGAACCAACCGCGGCAAGCGTAGCTTAACCTGATCGATCGACCCGTGCGGCTGTTATTACTTAGCCACAAGCCCCTTACCAGCAGTAACTAGTAATAAGAGTACCTATTTTCAAAGTTTTAATCAAAGTGTGTTGCTTTCGAGCTAAACCAAAATACCATTGACTTACCCTTTTCACATTCTTCGAACACCGGATACCAGAAGGCCAATTCTCGTAATTAAAAACGTTCAAAATCTAGTCGCAGCCTCATCTCAGCGACAAAGAAATGTCAAATACTTGTCAAAATGTAGGCAAAATTTGAGGTATTTTTGACAGATTGAGACTCAGATCAGACTGTGAACGTTCTTAAAATTATAAGAATTGTCCCTCTGGAGGCATTGAATTGGCCTTGAATCTGAACGTTTTTAACAACGAGAATTGTTTCCTACATAAATCATTCAAATTCAATTCGCAATCTCATTTCAGCGATAATCAATGTCAAAAAATTGTCCACAATAGTATATAGAAAGAATACTCTTTACTGTGTACAGACGTTAGCACATCAAGCTACCCGAAACTATCAAATGTTCCCAATCAACCTTGAACCTTAATTAGCTTCAGGAATAAAGTTGAAAATCTTTTAAAGAAATTTTATAGATACTGTAGTAGCTTCATGTGCTGGCGTCTGTACACCATAAAAAATACAGTTACAAATGTAGAAATTTTACAAGGGGTGACATAATGGGCGATCATCACTAAAAGCGATCTTTATAGACCACCTTTGGATGGATTAAGAGATAAAGGAGAGACAATACATAAGGTGACATCACAGCGGGCCCTATCTGAATACCAGCGCTGCGACATTTATTTTTTAAATGACGCAGCATCATGCTTAGATAGGAGCCTTTTGGCCTTGTGTAGAACTTTCTGTTTCATTTTTCTTTTTGTTACTATTTTTCATATATAATTTGTTTTTTTTTATTTTTAACTGTGTTTAGTTTAGTTTGCGACCTTCCTGTAGGAGTCGCAATAAATACGTTTTCTTTCTTTCAGGAAAATGTTTTTATAAAAAGGGATAAAGACCCTCTGGTACGTCCAGCTCACCTTTCATTGCACGAATAGCCTAAACAATGCAAGGTCAGGTTAAACTGTAAATGTTCAGCTTGAAGTGTCATGCGTGACTCTACTCGGTGGCAAAAGTATGAGCATGCCAGGTAAATAGTGTTCGTAGAAAGATGTAAAAGCTATCATACTGACCCAAACGTTTCGCCACTGACGATCCGGCAGCTGAAGCGGGAGAAAATTTTAAGTTAGATTAGATTTCCTTAAGAAAAGAAAGATAATCGAGTGAAAATGAGACTTAAGGGCTATTGCGCTTGAATTCGCCGCTAGAGGCGCTTGTGCTAACAGTCTTTATGAATGTCAAATTTTTAAATGTCGCTGAACGGGTGCCAACGGGACCCCATTACTCGGCTCCGCTGGCCATTCGTCCATCCGTCTATCTGTCACAGGGCTGTATCTTTTGACTCGTAATAAGTAGATATTTGAAAAGAGAATGACCAAAAGTCGTACCATAAAGTCTCATCCATCAAGATCAAAATATTATAGTAATTATTTTTATACTGTTTTACGACATTACGCGTCGGGGATTTGATTTTTGAACAGGGAATTTAATTTAAAGTAAAAAAGTGTTGATTTTGTTTTATTCCCTTTACATGACGTTCCGTTTCAAATAATATGATTAATATAACCATGAATTTAGAAAGTGCCATGACCACGTCTTTTAAAAAAACATATAAAAAAAAATATAATTTGTCAATTCTACATTAATTAAAAATAACTAGAATAGAATATATTTTTTTATTTTAATGATTACTTATTCGATTACACTGTTTTTTAGAGCGATATTGGCCGTCCGTGTATGATATGTCAAACAAAATAAAGTACCTAGTTTTTAGGAAATTTAGATTTTTTGAAAATCTCCGAAACCCGGGTTTAGTTTACAAAAAGAACTTTTGTACGAGTCAATAGTGTGTGTGTGTGTGTGTAATTATAGTGTATAAAAACAAAGTTTGACTTTGATGCAGCATGGTACGGGATCCATGAACATTGTCCTTTCACAGAATGTGTATTTCTACAGTCGCTATAACAACAAATAATAAAAATAAAGTAAAGTTAAAAATTAAAAGGACCACACAAGAAACTGAAAATGTGTAGTGTTCAATATTGTATGATGGTACGGAATCCTTTGTGCTGCTTTTTTATCGCGGATATGGTAACGTGAAACATTTGCGTGATTGTAAAAAACAACGACTATGCGTTATAGTCAGTGTTTTATACAAACACGCGAATGTTTGCAGGGAGAATAATTATGTATCCCTGCGAATCGAAAACATATGTCCTCCTTTTTTGTTCGGAACAGAACGATACTGCGCTACACGAGGCATAACATCATCTACTCATCCGCTTAGCCTTTCCCCAAGTGTGTTGGAATCGGCTTCCAGTCTAACCACATGCACCTGAATACCAGTACTTTACTGGGAGGCATTATCAATGTTTATTTATTTGTTTAACACACACCTGAATTCCCCGAAAGTTTAGGCAGAGGGGTACCTGAGTACACCTACATTTTGGCAGTAAGTTATAGTTGGTAGTTTGATAATAGGGGCGAGCCTACTTAATTTTTAGATATTTATTATGAATTACTAGCTGCGCCCCGCGGTTTCACCCGCATAAGTTTCGATCCCGTAAGAACATCGGGATAAAAAGTATCCTATATGTTAATCCTGTTTATAAACCATCTGTGTGCTAAATTTCATTAAAATCCGTTCCGTATTTTTTGCGTGAAAGAGACACACATCCATCACAGCCTCCATCCATACAAAATTTCACGTTTATAATATTAGTAGGATTTCAAATAAAACCCTGTTAATTTGGTCCCAGAGAGAGAGGGTCTGGTGAGAGCCGCGGTGGTTCAGTAGTAATTGTCGCAACTTGTAGGTCGAAAGTGCAATTAACAACAATATACCAGAGGGGCAGTTCACGTAATTTAAAACGTTCAAAATCTGGTCGCAGTCTCATCTCAGCGACAAACAAATGTCAAAAACTTGTCAAAATGTAGGAAATTAGAAGTATTTTTTGACAGATTGAGACTGAGATCAGACTGCGAACATTCTTAAAATTACGAGAATTGCCCCTCTGATGTATGAACGTAAAAGAGGCAAAAGGAGTTTGTAAGGATCGTCGAGAAGGAAAACGTCGTGAGTTTACGTACGTGAGTATGTATGAAAGAAAACTTATCACCAGCAGGTTTAATTCTATAATTTTATCCCCAAGAGCAGTCAAGTGGTGGTCCAGTGGGAACGGCAGCGTCTTACGAGCTGTACGTCGTTGGTTCAAACCCAGACAGGCGCTTCACTTTGTGCAAATTATTTAATCACCACTGCTCTCAAAACGGCGAAGAAAAACATCATGAGGAAACCGGCATGTCCTAGAACCAAAAACTCGAAAACATGTGACATTTACCAACCCGCACTGGACCCGCGTGGTGGATTATGGCATAAAAATGATGGCCTACGTTAGCTGAATCATAGTTAGCCGTAATGATTAAAGTTCCTTCTTACTCTGTGCAAAAACCACCCCTTCCCTTGTAGCGGGACTATAAGGGTGCTTTTCCACCAGAGATGGGCTATGCAGCTATGCTGCGAGGATGTGAAAGCTAAGCTACGAAACTATGCGACCGTTTCCACTAATGCTAAGCTGTGTAGTGGAGCGAGTAAGATGTACTATGAAGATGCGCCGCCGCGAGGTAGCTGTGCGAGGAAGATGCGCAGCTCGAACTATGCGATGCATCGATAGTAAGGAAGGCACGGGGAGAACTCTGCTCTGCACATAGCTACACCACTCGCGACCATCCATAGCACGCATCCATAGCACGCATCCTTCTATATAAAAAACATATCTTAGTTGAATCCGTTTCCACCAGTGCTAAGCTATGTGCACCAATGAATATGATTAGTGGATATCAAACGCATCCATAGCAACGTAGCATATCAGATCTCTGGTGGAAAAGCACCCGGGTGGCAGGGACATTGACGCACAGCCTGTTACCATTATTAAACCCACTATAAAAAAAACCATTATAATAACAAAATAATAATTCCATTTTAAAAAATAATAGCTCTTCCATACATTTTAACCGCGTAGATATTGCACTTATTTATGAAACAACTGGTTTTGACGAAACTGGTTGGTGACAAAAAATTTCTACTCTAGAGGTCTAGGATCATGTGCAGAAGTCATGGTTATAGTTTGCGCCTCGATGTCCCCTGCCACCTTTTATACCAAACTGGTAAACATATTTTGTTTGCATTGGACAATTTCCGATTTTTTATTAGTTATACATAGAATGCATATAATTATAATATTGCACAACTAGATATCTACACATATTGTACATAACAATATGTGGACTCCAGCTGGTGAAGTTACCCGAAACTGTCAAATTTTCCCAATCAACCTTGAACCATAATGCTTTAGCAATAAAGTTGAAAATCTATTAAATAAATTTTATAGAGACAATTTTGTAGTACCTTGATGTGCTGGAGTCTGTCCTACATAAATCAAATAATGTGACCATGTAGCATACACGTGTTAGCCACAATGTGACGTCATCAGAGGTCCCAAAGGACAAGACCGAACGATGTAGAAACAGTGGAAATATCCGTTAAAAGTGACGTTTAGCTGCATTTTAAATTGTGGAATATCGTGGAGGCGTTACTGCTATGAGGGCAAATGTGGATAGTGATGGCAAATTGGTAGAAAAATATCATACTCAATTCCTAATTTATTAATTTTAAATTTATTACAGGAATCCCGTAACATGCTGCATCAAAGTCCTACAAAAGTTCTTTTTGTAAACTAAACCCGAGTTTCGGAGATTAAAAAAAAATCGAAATAACAAGAAAACAAGGTACTTTATTTTGTTTGACATGTCATACACAAACGGCCATTATTGCTTTAAAAAATTATAATCGTTTAAAAATGATATTCTATTTTATTCTAGTTATTTTTAATTAATGTAGAATCGGCAAAGTATAATTTTTTTACATGTTTTTTGAAAGCACTTTCAAAATTCAAGGTTAATCATTTCATTTGAAACGGAACGTCATGTACAGGGAATAAAACAATATCAACGCCTTTTTACTTTAAATTAAATTCCCTGTTCTAATTTCAAATCTCCGACGCGTAATGTCGTAAAAAATTATGAAAATAATTACTATAATAATTTTGATCTTGATGCATGAGACTTTTTGGTAGGACTTTTGGTCATTGTTTTTTTAAATGAATGATATTTTTACTTCACAATTGGAAATCTTAATGATATAAATATCTGGCACCCTAAAATACAGTCATCGTCTGCCTGCCTTTTCCCAACTATGTTGGAGTCAGCTTCCAGTCTAACCGTATGCACTGAGTACCAGTATTTTACATGAAGCGACTGCCTATCTGACCTTCACAACCCAGTTACTGGGTAATACGATCCCCCTTGGTAAGACTGGTTGTCAGACTTTCGGGCTTCTAACAACCTGTAACGACTGCCAAAGATCCACGATTGACAGCCGGAACCAACGGCTCAACGTGCTTTCCGAGGCACGGCGGGATCTTGATAAGTATATAAAGATGGTCATCCATCCACGGACCAACCGCGGCAAGCGTAGCTTAACCTGATCGATCGATCCGTGCGACTATTATTACTTAGTACAGTAGATTACCTTAATAACAATAACAGATTTCGTTTAAAACCAACGATGTTTTCGAAATCTAGAACGAAAACCAGCCAAAAGTGAGACAGATAGGCCGCTGGACAGATAGACGATTTAGTTTTAATAAAATATGGTTGGGTGCGTACCTACTCTTGATCTTGATAAACAAAAGACTCACCTGTAAACAAGTAACAAAAACGAAACGAAAAAAAAGGGGTTGCACTCCGGGAGTGCTGGCAGAAGTAAAAACTTGAATATTAACGTTGTGTATTTTTGATATTTTGGAATGCGGTCTACTCGCCCTCCGTCTTACGAATTTTCGATCAGGTCACGTGTCCTGACGCGAGCTCCGTCTTACGAATTTTCGATCAGGTCACGTGTCCTGACGCGAGCTCCGTCTTACGAATTTTCGATCAGGTCACGTGTCCTGACGCGAGCTTAACATTTTTTACCCATCACAAAAAACTCTCCCTCCGTCTTACGAATTTTCGATCAGGTCACGTGTCCTGACGCGAGCTCCGTCTTACGAATTTTCGATCAGGTCACGTGTCCTGAGGCGAAATTAACATTTTTTACCCATCACAAAAAAGTGCACAACGCCGCTAAAGAAGTTTTCACTTCAAAAAATTGTTTAACAACAAACAACAACAATTGTTATATTTTTGTTTTTGTTTGGTTTTTGATCGTGTTTCTGTTGTTTGTTGGTTGAAAGCATTTTCAGGTTTTAATTATTGTAATTAATCCTAAAAACATCTTCAATAATTAATTACGCTACCTTATAAAACGTTGCTAGAAAACAAAATGGCTGCCCCGACTCAATATCGCGACAGAGACCTCTTTATAAAACTTTTCCAATATCGCCCAGTTATTATACATCATGCATATTCATCAAGTTGGGATTATGGACGCTCCTGCTACGGCTTATTTATTAAATATCTTTATAAGTTGGTAGTGTTGCAAAGCTAGTAAGTGTGAAAATGGAAAGGTGAAATTATGTGGGTTAAAATGGTCAACATGGTCAGAGGTCGCACAAGACCAGTGGGCTCAGGCAGACCTTTGCCCAGAAGTTGGACACAATTATATAGCACAACATAGCATAATCAGCCTATAATGTTCCCACTGCTGGGACACAGGCCTCCTCTCAGACAGAGGGAGTGGGCCGGGTACGTTTCCTCACGATGATTTACACAAAGTAAAGTGCCTGCTTGGGTTCGAAATCACGACCTACAACTTGAAAGTTGCAGCCGCTACCACTGGGCTACCATAGTTCGTAGGCAAACAAAAAAAAAAATTAAAAAAAAAAACGTTTTGAATCAATGTGGACTACATTGAATGGGTAGTTACCTTTTAAAAAGTTTTTTTTTTTCATAATGTGGCAAAATATAACTTTGACATGAGATAAAATGGACAATAAAGTTATCCAAGTCCTAAAATACAGCACGTATTAGAAAGGTGTGGTAAAATTTAAAGATATGATACAGACCGTCAAACTGTAACCACTTTCTCCAGGGGACCAACATCGAAATCACGATAAAATTATTAGTTGTCGAAAACAAAACTTCAAAACTTACTCGACCCAAATGTATGGGAAGGCTGAGAATTTTGTCCCTCTCGAAGTCTCGAAGAGAGAAGGCTTGTGTCCTTGCAGTGAACATTCATCATCATCATCATTTCAGCCGAAAGACGTCCACCGGCATAGGCCTCCCCCAAGCACCTCCACTTCGACCGGTTCTGTGCTTCTCGCATCCAGCGGGTTCCTGCGGCCTTCACAAGGCCGTCGGTCCTTATGGGCCTTCCAAAGCTACGTCTTCCGGTACGCGTGAACATTATAGGCTGATTATTATGGTACTGCAATAAGGTTGATTTCAGAGGTAAAGGTAAAATTACTGTAGATTTTCCATTGGCCATCTGTCCTGCGAGCAATGTGCCCTGCCCACAATCACTTAAGTTTGGCAATTCTTCTTCTTTATTCTTTGGTAACTATGATCCATAAACTATGTAGAATGATGATCACCATGATCAGGCATGAATCACCATAAAAAAAGAACTACTTCAATACTTTATACCATTAATCTCAACTCAAACCAAGTTTTTATTCAAGGTTCATGACAAAGCATCTTTATAACAGACGAGTTTCTACCCGTGATTTCGTCCGCTTCAGATTTCTTGTCTTACAACATAAAATATATCCTACAGTGTTGTTCCCTGTTATTTTGTTTTCCCTTAACGTTGTTCCCTGTTATTTTGTTTTCCCTTAACGTTGTTCCCTGTTATTTTGTTTTCCCTTAACGTTGTTCCCTGTTATTTTGTTTTCCCTTAACGTTGTTCCCTGTTATTTTGTTTTCCCTTAACGTTCATACTGACTTTTTTATTTTTTCTCGACTCCTTAGGGTCGTAGAGTGATGTTAAATACCCTTTAGTCTTCCTCAAGAATTATGCTATCGTATGATATAATAATTTTTCAAATCCGTCTGATAGTTTCAAAGCTTTATTACATTAATTAATAACTATAGCGTCTGCCCGCAACTTCGTAATGCGTCAGGTTCCGCCCCCTGATCCACTGTGTCGTATTTTATCGCCCGCGTTATTACTTCGTTTTCCGACTTTTTTCTGGTTTGCTCGGCTCCTAAGGGTCGTAGCACACCATTAAATACCCTATATAACTTTTCTCAAGAATTGGGCTATCGAGTGCAAAAAGATTTTTTCAAATCCAACTGTTATTTTCGAGATGATATTTTAGAGATATGAGCGTGTTCAAACAAAAAACCAAACAAAGTCTTTAAATTTATTATATTAAATAGATGGTTTAGTAGAGATAACCTAGATCTTTACACCTTGCGGACAGAAAGTAGATAATATCATATTACGAAGATCTGTCCCTCTCTAAGAGCTGTGCGACGTCCCACGTGCCCATACGGACGTGAGGGCTTAGTAACGAAAGACACGGACGGCACGTGCAGTATGTGTCGAAAGCTTTGCGGATGTTAGCAGTAATACTCTTTTGTAGGAAATGATTATGGGTGGGGTCGGCGGTAGTCTTTTGTTTTTTATAATAAGTTTATGAATGAGGGATTATATTAAACCGGGATTGCATATTATAGTAATGGTCAGATTTTCAAAATATTTATTTATTTGTGCTAGTTGGATTTCATGTTTTAATTTATTTTTTTTGCGCGAAACATTATTTCTTTTTCCAGAATAAAAACCTAAGTTACCCCTTTTTATTACATCAGCTATCTGTCTGTGAAAGTCCCGTCAAAATCGGTCCAGCCATTTTGGAGATATGCCTGAATAAATTAGACACACATACGAAAAAATAAAAAAATAAATTTTGTTATACCGTATATACTTCATCATATGCATTTAGAAAAAAACTGTTATTTTGAGATTACGCTCAGACACTTCAATTTTATTTTTTTATAGATATATGTGTCGGAGTCATTCGTTTGACTATTCGGAACGTTAGCGCCATCTCGTGGCGCTAGACAGAGTCTAGCCTGAGTTTGTGGTGGGACGAGAGCAACAGCTACAAAAGCGGTGTGAGCAGAGCTCTTGAGAGAATGATCAAAACATTGGACATCGTACGAACAACATGTGCTTAGAAACTGTCTGCGTTCTGTATCGTTGAGTTGTGTGAGTGTGTGATTCGCTACTGTGACCTACTTGTTCGTAAATTATAATCTGATTTGAACTGTAAACCGTTTTTCTATTGTGTTATAACCAACACTACCCATAGTCCGCCCACAGTAATTAAAATATGCCTGATGTTAACGAGAGACAGACATACCTTCTCCGACATATGTATATAAATTAGTTCACGACTCACAGGCTGATTGACTGACAAAGTACAGCCTAAACCTCTGAAGGTAACTAGGCCAATTTTGGCCACAAGCCAAATGGTTACATGACTGACAATCTTGCGAAGGTCGCGTGAATCCATTTGTTTCGGGAAGCTCATAACCGGTCGTCTGGCGACCCTTTGGGGGAGGTCTTTGACCAGCATTAGACGTTTTTCTGCTAAGTTGATAATAATGAGTATTCTTCTTATTCTTCATGTCGCTGGCACGACAGTTTTTTTTTTTTGGCTCAATACTTCGCCACTTTTACGATGTTATCGGTGCAGCGCAGGGGTCAGTTTGGCTGCATGTTTTTGAGCACAAAGGGCAGGAGGTGGAGCATAGTTTGTGACACAGCTCCCCATCCACACCATAATCTAACTAAACTAAATAAACGTAGTAAGCGTCATCATCGTATTTTCGAATTGCCTACATCCACCTTAAATACCATGTGGTATTTAAGGTGGAATAATGGTTAATAGCCCACTAACACATGGCAAGGAATTATAATGAAAGGTGGACCTTTCTTGACAGATTTTCCTATTGATAAATTATTGTCTCCATGAGTTTTGCTTCACACAGACGTTATATTTAGACAGCGTGAAGAGTGCATGATCTATGTAGCTCAAATTGGTTTGTTTTGTAGTGTTTTAGATTATGATCTACTAGACACACTTTTTATTGTTCTCCTTTGTCTCAAATATGTTTAAGTTAAAAGTCATGCGTACCTGTTATTTGCAAGGTTAGTGAAATGCCAATTTAACATGATATTTAATTTGAATTGTAAGTAACTGTGCTGTTGGTGTGCTTATTATAAGTAAATAATGAGTATTGGAATAGCGGAACTTTGAAGTTTTAAAACAATTGAAGGCTCGGGCGCCCAGACAGATACATGAGTTTCTATCAGCGGAAAATCTTCGTCTAAGCGTGTCGATAGCAATCTATATAGACTCGGCCCAGAATTCGGCTACTTGTTTGACGTCATCACCAGCGTTCATCAGTTCCTGTAACGTGCAGCCGGCAGGACACACAAGACACGATATTAAGTGTCCCATCGTTTCTGGAACAGCACCACATTTACACTCCAAGGCAGATTATGAATCTCCACCTGAACAAGTTTTAATCCTTGCTTCGGCCAACCTGGGTCCGGAGTCTGTTTAAAGACTTCCAGGTGACCCAAGATGGGAGGTCTTCAGCGGGTGGAACGAATGCTTTGGGTAAGGAAGCACTGTCTCGCTTCTTTCTTCTTCACTTCTAATCATTCATTCTAAATCTTTGTTTAACCCGATAACGGCCAGTAGCTTAAAGAAACCAGTAGCCTGAGAACTAAGTAATACTAAAGCTTAAAGTGAAAACTCCATAGTTGTTGGAGTTTTAAGTGCCAGTGAGCGAGTTTAGGCAGTAACAGAACTTTTAACTGCTGAAAGTTAAAAGGATAATGTCTTTGTTACATGTTTACTTTGTAGTTTATCTCTGAAACGTTTTACGTTTAGGGGATGAGCAGAATTGCAAGCTTGGAATTTTATTAAACTCACAAATGTAATGTATGTCTGTATGTGATCATACGAACGAACGTCACGACTTATTTACGTGATTTTAGATTGTTTTTGTGGCTCTATTTGGGAGATGCCTATATTCAGCAGTAAACTGTGACAGCCTGAGATGTTTAAGGGCTAAGGACCTTCGCGGGCCCCAGTTTTACACTTCACTCACCCCGCGCCACACGCACGCGCGAGTCAAGATAACGAGGTTGAACAGTCAACAGCAGAGATAACGCTACCACCCCATAACAATGGGATGAGCGGAATTGATTATAAATAAATATAAATATGAATTAGTCAAGATAACGAGACGAAACAGTAGAGATACCGGACGGGTACGGAAGCGATAAAGATAAATGAATTGTGGTGACAACCAACCTGCCCCCACCAAGATAACGAGATAACCCAGTCAAGATAACGAGACGAAACAGTAGAGATACCGGACGGGTACGGAAGCGATAAAGATAAATGAATTGTGGTGACAACCAACCTGCCCCCACCATTGTATTAGCTGATAAGACTTAGTATATAAACTAACCCAAATATAATCTAGACACATTATTGTATTGACTCTACAACATACCACTGTACTACTAACACGTTTTGAGAATAAAATTAGTTTTATCTCTATCACGAGTCTCAGTCTTTTAACTGGCGCCCAACGTTACGGGCATTTCTTGAAGAAATTATCAATCAAGGCGACGTGCTGAATTGCTGTATCTCCGCTACCAGACACCGAACCAAGAAGATTACTCTATCAAACCTGCCCAGAACCTACAAATAAAGAAAAAGATTCAAGACTTCTCCTGCAAGGTGACGCTGACTCAGAGAAAAACTCTTCTCCGTACACATCAAGGTGACGCTGGCCAAGAAGAACTTCTCTTCGTACATCGCAGTATAGAAGCTCATCGGAGTAAATCGACGGACTTCAAAGACCCGACTCTACGAAGCCTCTACTACATCCAGATGAAGACAGTGATAGCCCTCATCATTCTCACAACACAACTGTAAGTACACGTGATTATTTCTCGTTTAAAACAACCTCAAACTGGCATTTACTCCTTCAGGTAGAAAATTAGTAAACACCCCAAAGTTAATAATGACACCACCCGTAGATTCCAACTCCCAAATTAGACCAGAAAGTAATATTCCTATTCCCCAGTTCTCTGGAGAAGGTGGAGAAAGGTACCTACACGGTTTTATCACCGCAGTAGAACGTTTTATTCAAATAACCTCTGGCACAGATGCGCAGAAAGTCAATATAATCTTGTCAAAAATAACAGGCAATGCGGCTACTCTCATATATAGCTACCCCCATAACTTCACTTGGTTAGAAATTAAAGAAATCCTAAAACAACAGTATGGATCATGGAATAGAACGATAGGAGATGTGTTTCAGGAAATTAATAACTTAAGACCAAGCTCACCAAGCTTAACTAACGTTATATACGAGTTACAAATGTTAATAGCTGAAGGATGTACAATTAACCAACATGTACACACCGGTTTAAAGGAAATAGCTAACCAAAAGTTAATATCACTCCTACCACCTGAATATAAACCAGCCTGTGAAAAATTAGACTTCCTAGAAACTTGCCTTAGAGCTAGAACTCTTGACAAAGAAGGATACGTAATTAACATCAGAAATACGGGAAACAAACCGAATGGTCATACTCAACCTTTCGTTAAAAATAATTTGAGCTCAACCCACCAACAACACAACGCCCTTGTGTATAATTCAAACCTTGGTAATAGACCTGTCCAGCAGAGACACACATATCCAATCTCACCTTTCTCGGCTAGGATTCGGATGCAACAAGCAGGACAAGCTAAACAACCTTGGTATGGCAACCATAATAATAAGCAAACTCACGCTCACCCTGAGCGTAATTTCAATAATAATGCTAATAATTTTAATCAAAGACCTCCATGGCAACCAACTCGACCAAACTGGCAACCAAAACCACAAATTCCCGAATTACAGGATAAAGACGCGACTATGCGAACTGTAACAGAACGACCTCAATTAAAAAGAAACCGAGTATTTAACATCGACGAACCTGAATGTACTAGTGATGACTATCCCGATACCCCTTTTGAAGAATACATGCAGCAATGCGCCAACGAATATTTTACAACACAAACAACACAAAACAATGATCAAATTTGTGAACCAACACACGAATATGACCCAAACTCGGAGGATTTTCAAACGGATTCACCCCAGAATACCCCAACATAAATTCTACACCTAATCATACTCAACTACCATACATTAAAATACCTAATACAGACGAAAAAATACTAATAGACACCGGATCAACACGCTCATTAATTAAACCCAATATAGCTAAAGAATTAATATCGGATGGATACGCGACTTATATTGACGAAACATTTTCAGTCCAAACCCCGCACGGACTCTCGAAACATAATGGTAAAATAATAACCTACCCCATGGTAAATATCTTCGGACATCACAGTAATCCAATAGAATTTTATATGTTCGACTTCTCTAATAAATACGAATACCTAATAGGATGGGACACATTAACTAAACAAAACCTATTAATCATTCCTAGCGAGAACAAAATAAAAACACCAGACGATATAACTATACTATTACATTATCAAGAAAACAAGTCGATTACCTTAGACCAAATCTTAAAAGAGAACGAAGATTTATTCGCGGAAGACGCGGCACAAACCTCATTTACCGCCGTTAAACATCACCTTACGTTAACAAAAAACGAACCAATTTACCAACGCGCGTACCGGCTACCAGAAACACAACGAGTAGAAGTCACTCGCCAGATTAAGGAAATGTTAAAAAATAGAATAATTAGACCTTCAGACTCCCCATGGTCAAGCCCAGTGCACCTAGTGGAAAAACATGCAGACCCAGGAAAACCAAAGAAATGGAGATTAGTTATAGATTACCGTAAACTCAATGATCAAACCAGAGACGACAAATTCCCTCTACCAAACATAGACGATATATTTTCAAAATTAAATGGAGCCAAATATTTCTCTACATTAGATTTAACCGCCGGCTACCATCAGATTGAAATGGACCCTGAATCAATACCATTAACTGCCTTTTCCACACCTGACGGACATTACGAGTACACTCGAATGCCCTTCGGATTAAAAACAGCACCAGCTACATTCCAGAGAGTAATGAATAACGTATTAAGGAAACATTTAGAAAATAGGGAATGTCTAGTCTACCTAGACGACGTAATAATATTTGCCGCCACAAAGGAAGAACACCTAACTAGATTACAAGCAGTGTTCAACACCCTAAGACATTACAACTTACGGATTAACCATGAAAAATGTAAATTTATGCAAACTAGCGTCAAATTTCTAGGACATATCCTAACAGAGAAGGGACTCAGTCCATGCCCAGAAAAAATCAAAGCAATCACCAGATTTCCACCACCTAAAACAACCAAAGAAATCAAGTCATTCTTAGGACTAGTATCCTATTATAGGAAATTCATACCAAACTTATCCAAAATAGTAAAACCTATAACTGAGTGTACAAAGAAAGGAAAAGAGATAAAACATGATAAACCATTTTTAGAAGCTTTCCAAAGAGCAAAAGACTTAATCACTAACCCACCAGTCCTAGCATATCCAGACTTTAATAAAATATTCACAGTAACGACTGATGCAAGTGATATAGCATTAGGAGCTGTTATTTCACAAGAAAATCATCCTATAGCATACACATCTCGAACACTAACAGAAACGGAACAAAAATATAACGCGACTGAAAAAGAACTACTAGGCATACTTTATGCCCTAACACAATTTAGACCCTACATCTATGGGCGACACTTTAAACTTGAAACAGACCACCAACCACTAATATGGATAACCAAACTTAAAGAACCAAACGCTAAGCTTACCAGATGGAAGTTAAAACTACAAGAATACGACTATGAAATATCATATAAAAAGGGAAGTACTAACCACGTAGCAGACGCTCTGTCTAGAATCGTACTAATGCATAACTCAGACCAAGCAACGGTACATAGCAACTTCGATGACTCAGATGAAGGATTCATAATAAAATCAGAACACCCCCCTAGGCGTATGAATAGAATATTTGTAACGACAGAACCATATCAAGTGGAAGTAATAAAAAAAGACAACCACACCTACGATTATAATCTAAAAATAAACAATCCCCAAGACTTTATAAAATTCTGTAAAGAATATCTCGGATCAAAAAGATATGCTATAGTAGGAAATAGTAATAAACTCATAGAACAACTGTCTGAAATATACAGGAAACATTTCAATAAAAAATGACTCACAATTATTTGGTTTACACAACCACGTGTAGAAATCACAGATAAAGAAGAAATCCTAAAAATAATTAGAACAACGCATGAATTTATAGACAGACATATAGGAAACCCAGCTTTAATAAAGGAAATCTCTAAAACATACTATATCGAGAACATCAAAAAACATACACAAAACTATCTGAATCAGTGCGAAACATGTGCTAAAGTAAAATACGATCGACGACCTTTTAAACCGCCCTTTGAAAAAACCAAAACACCAACAAAACCAATGGAAAAATGGCAAATAGATACGTTCCACTTCAAAAAGAAAACCTATTTAACCGGAATAGACACATTTTCTAAGTGGACTTTCGCCACAGAACTAGTTGAAAACAACTCCCTACAAGTAATAGAAACGCTATTACGACTCTTCGCTCTAATAGGAACCCCCGAATTAATCTCGACAGATAACGAGACTACAATAATATCGGAAGTAGTAAAAGAATTTCTAGCAGGATTAAAAATCAAACGTCATGTGACAACACCCCTGCACCACACGTCTCATGGAGACATAGAACGGTTTCACTCCACCCTAATAGAGAGATTAAGAGTACAACAGGAACTAAAGAAAGCAGACGTTAACTTAGCAGTACTAGCGTATAACTCCACTATACATAGTGCCACTAACAAAACACCTAACGAATTACACTTTTTACGAGAAATTAACTTACCCGTGCAGAACAAACAAACCTCTGACTACCTAAAGAAGATAAACGACAAATTAGAAAAGGTAAAAGAAAGCACACTCAAAAGGAGTAATGAACTCAGAACACCTGTGACTAAAGAAATCACCACAGGAACTAAATTCTATATCGCTAAGCATGATAGATCAAAACACGTGAACCCCTTTAGAGGCCCATACATAATAAAAAAAATACTCCCACGAAATAAATTCTCCTATGACTCCAGAAATAAAGAACACCAAATTCACATTAGTCAAATTCGTGTTACAGATGCGACGCAAACATCATCAGATTAGAACAGGGGATCAGTATCATACCTCAAAGGAAGGTACAAATACAAGAAGACGAATGGAACTTAATCTATCCTATTAATCTAGAACCGCTCCAAACTAATTATGAGTCTATAACGAACCTATATAACAACGAGGGACTAACTAATGATATACGACACCAAAGAACAGAATATTTAAAAACACACTTAAGTGAATGTCTATCGCGAATGCAAATCAAACGATCCAAACGAGGACTTATCAATGGATTAGGATCTATAATTAAAGCTATCTCAGGAAATCCAGACAATGACGACATGATAAACATAGAAAAGAAATTTAGTTTAGCAGCCAACGCAATGACCACAATGAATCACAAAATAAATAATGTGACACATCAACTTAACCAGTTAATAACAATTGTAAACCGTAAACTCAACTCTAGGGATTACTTCTTACAAGAAGTAATATTAGTATACGAAACACTGAAAGACATCTGCGAACATCTCGAAGAAGCTTACGTCCTAGCCCAACACAATATCTTGCAACCCGCAATATTTAACGAAATACATTTACAGCAAGGTTTAGATAAAATCCCCAGCAAAATTAACGTAGTACGAGACATAAACAAACTACAATCCCTAATAGTCCCAAGCGTTGCTATACAAAACAAACTATTAATATTCCAATTCGCTTTACCCATGGTCTCTAAAGAACAATATAATCTAGAAACAGTAGTTAGCATAATCACCCCATCTAACCAATATTGTCAAATGCCTAGTATTAAGAACGGCCAGTATTTAACGGGAACCAATCATGTGTATAAAGTAGACAAATGTAACAACAATATATGTACAGCTTCACCAACAAAGAAATGTGTAGAAGAAAGCATTCTGAAACAACGCAACAACTGTAGCGTTATAAAAATCTACTGTCCAGAACAATACTCATACAAAATTCAAAATGACTTATATTTCCAGTTCAGATTAAAGGAACAAACAATCTATGATAGATGTGCCGACAGAAGCGTGACCATCGTAGACTCCTATATAGAAGACAACACCAAATGCGGAAGCACTCAAGATCCTGTGGATATTCAGACCTTTACTGAAGTCACAGAACCAGCAAACGAGTTACCAATGACGTTACCAGAAAATATGGACAACATAGAAGAGCAGATCGCAGCCATCAATAGACCCGACTTAACCTCTGATAAGATCAAAAACATAGGGATCCTGACCTACATAACGATAGTAACCATAATCTTGTTAACTATCGTCTTTTTAACTCGTCGAATCTTAAAAACCCGACAGAGTACAAAAAGACTAGAAGGGGAGAGTCAAGATAACGAGGTTGAACAGTCAACAGCAGAGATAACGCTACCACCCCATAACAATGGGATGAGCGGAATTGATTATAAATAAATATAAATATGAATTAGTCAAGATAACGAGACGAAACAGTAGAGATACCGGACGGGTACGGAAGCGATAAAGATAAATGAATTGTGGTGACAACCAACCTGCCCCCACCAAGATAACGAGATAACCCAGTCAAGATAACGAGACGAAACAGTAGAGATACCGGACGGGTACGGAAGCGATAAAGATAAATGAATTGTGGTGACAACCAACCTGCCCCCACCATTGTATTAGCTAATAAGACTTAGTATATAAACTAACCCAAATATAATCTAGACACATTATTGTATTGACTCTACAACATACCACTGTACTACTAACACGTTTTGAGAATAAAATTAGTTTTATCTCTATCACGAGTCTCAGTCTTTTAACTCGCGCGTTTATGTGGCCTGCAAAAGCGAGCCGGCACCAGCCGGGGATCGTGAAAGGCGCACAAGTTCCCATGATCCCCGGTCCAAGTGTAGCAAGGGAACACCGGGGTTGTTTTTAGTCAGTAAGAGTCTGACTGACTCTCCATCCACGAGCATTTTCCAAGCCGGCAAAAAAAGGGCTAAGAACCTAAACTAATAAAGATACTTTGATAAATGAAAACCTCGACACATACATAACAGGTACAGGTTTAGACAAAGTAATATTTTATCAGCCATGACGATGACGGATAAAGTCAAAAATGTTGTGGATTTGATTGGAAAAGCTTATGTTAATCCAGTCGTAGAAATACCGAAACACTGAAAACGATCGCCACTTGTCTAGTCCTTAAAAGCCCTGTCTAGATCATTTAATAACAACGCTTGGTCACTGGTTCTTGGAGACTTTGGGGCATAAAATGTCAACTTCTAGTATGCAAACCTCGTTACTTCAAAATGTTTATTGATTCATGAAATCAGGATTTTTATTTGTTCTTTTATAACAAATACATTTTCTCTCAGGCATAAAAATAAATTCAATAGCTACAAGGTTTCTAGATACAAAGTAATGAGGTGCCTTGTATTCTTGGTTGCAAGAACTGGAATAAATTCAAAGACCGCAGTACAAATTCAAATAACTAAACAGCTTATTCCAATCGTATGGAAACTCGTTACACTTTTCTAGATTGCTTTGAAAAGGTTACAATATATGTTTGTTTACTTTTTTTACTGGTGTAAAGCCACGTTAGCTTTAAGGTCGTTTATTAGAATTAATTACCTCTGAGTTTGTTTTGGCCTTTCTTCTCAGACTAGGCAGATAGGAAACGCCGACCTCAATTAGTTTTTAATCAAATCAAAATATTTTATTTTACAAAAACCAACATGGGCACTTATGAAACGTCAGAAGCTAGGTGCACGGTTCCAATTGGTCGTTTCCTATGGAGAAGAGCCGGCAAGAATCTACACGGTTACTCTTTTAAAAATAATTGGCTTTTACAATGTTTTCAAATTACAGTAGGTATGGGAGGACAGCGTAGGTCTGTCAACAAATACCAGGTACTTCATAAAATAAAAAATGGTCTACAGATCTAATGTCTACAAGGCCTACAAAATCTTCACATTTACAAATTATAGAAGAATCCATCAAAAGGACAGGTAAAAATATAATAACCTATTAAAACCAAGTGACATGACTGCCATTACAACCACTAATAAAGAGTTGAAACTAGAATTGTCTGTATATAATGTCAAATAATAAAAAGATTACATAAGTCAAAGAAGTAGGTATGTAAAAATAAACAAACATCGTAATTTGAGAGCAGTTTTAATATACATTTACGTAGTTCTGCCGTTAATGAGGTGGCAGTGAAGCCTCATCTGCAGAAGAAATCATCGGGAAAATTACCATGTAGTAAGCGTTTATACAGTTTGTTAGCTGCTCAACGATTATATTTTTTAGACATTTTATTGCCTTAGTACTAATACCATCCAGACCAGTGCTAGTGTTACTGTCGAGGTCGTCAATGATTCTAATTATTTCCTCTGTGGTGCACGGCGTTAGTTCGTTTAGTGTTATGTCATGTGTATAGTTATGATCATACATTAGTATGTTGCCCGTATGTATGTGATATGTATATGGTATTTTTTTTGCTAAGTCTGCTCCTATAGATGAGAAAAAAGAATTAAACAAGTCACATATTGAGTTACCTTCTGTTAGAAGTCCAGCGTTTGACATTAGTTTGGGAGGAGCAGTGCTGTCTTTAGTTTTATTGAATCCTAAGTTTTTAATTTTCATTTTGAGCTAGTTTAAGTTTAATTAGGTTTTATTATACCTACCCATAAACCTTCCGAAATTTATAGTTGGCTACGTTGATTTAAAGGAAAGGATGAAAGGTTCCAAAAGGTTTATACACATAAACCTTCCGGAATTAATTTTCTAAATAATGAGGAAATTCGCATCAAAATCAATTGTGTATTTAAGAAGGTCTAAGCGGTCATGTCACCGCTCGCGAACATAATCGCTTTTCCTGTGCCTGTGCAGACACAGGAAAAGCTAAAACTAAAGCTAAGCTAATGCTTAATAAGTTAGGATGTATCAAAAGAGGTTTTATTTGCACGACGACCTTCCTCATACGTTTTCTTTTGCTGCCTATTTTTAAATCCGTCATTTTATTATCCCTTACATGCGTAATTTTATCGCCGTATTTTATAACCGGTATTAGCCTGGTTTCGGATTTTTTATATTGTATTAAAATGGCGTGAGCAAATAAACTTTTTATTGCTTTTACCCTTTTGCAGTGTTTGTATAATATGCGATGTTAAAATATTTATTTTGGTATTCTAGATGGTATCGAAGGTCACATGAAGGATACAAAGTACACAAAGAACGATAATTCTGTGACCTGCTGGTGACCCTAATAATAAATCCGATGGATTCTTTAAAAAATCGAAAAATATTATGGATATAGTTCCATAATATTTTTCGATTATCTAACAATGTCAAATATTTATACGTACGCTAAAATTTAATTATCGTGTTACTTAGACATCGATATGTATATACCGCCCGTCTAGATATAGTTACGGTGCTCAGATCTGGTCGCTCACAGAGTCGCAAAAGTTCCACCTTGGGGTTTGCCAAAGAGCAATGAGGGCGCAGCAGTTTTGGCATTATACGAACTAAGTAACAGAAGACGAAGCTCCACGCTAGGCTCCAAAACGGGGATACTAGACGTAAGCAAAAAGGCTGCCAAGCTGAAATGGGACTAGGCGAGTCAGTAGTATGCACAGTGACCGCTAGGTGCCTGAGGATGGACGGTGCCGCCAAGGCCGGCCCAGTAAAAGATGGGGAGACGACCTAGACGCATACAGCAAAGGTTGGATCGAGGTGGCTCTTGAAAAGGATGCCTGGAAGGATTTGGGGGAGGCCTTTGCTCAGCAGTGGGACAGCGTAGACTAGCTTAAATAAAACATAATAACCTTAAACTAGTGCCAGACGATCGTCAAATTCTTTAGATTGACATTATATTTCTATACCTAAAACTGGTTCTCTATTTTTGAAACGATGTGTACCCATTTTTTTTTTATAATAACAGACTCATTTTTACTCAAATATTAGACAATAAAAACAATCTCTTTTGAACGGTTTATAACGTGTAAAAAGACCGTAAGTGAGTAATTATTTTGAAACACAAAAGAAGTTACGAACATAACAATCAACGAAAAAAAGTTCAAAAGAATCCAAAAATATAAGCAAAGTTTCCAAATGTATAAACGGATGACTTTGCAAAGGTTTCGAAGAAGGTTAATTTACAAAGGTTTACAAACATTTGTAAACAAGTTCTCTTTGTTTCCATATTAAGAAAACAATATGTTTATGGAAATGTTTTCCAAAGGGACATGGATTTATATAAATCGGATGATAGTTGCCAATTTCCTGTTGACAAAAATATGGTTTGGAATAATAGCTACAAGGGAGGAGGAGCTATGTCCAATGGTGGAACCCTATGTCCAGCAGCGACCTCTTTTGGCTAAAATGATGAATGATGGAGATGATTGACAAAAATATCCTATCAAATTAATTAATACGTAGTAATGAAAATGGATGCTCACTGGCATACTCGTAATACCCTAAGGGTGCCCCCTTTGGGTATTACGAGTACTAAGCCTTTGCTGTCTGTCCATCCGCTGTCTGTCTGTCAGCGGGTTGTATCTCATAAACCGTAATAGGTAGACAGTTGAAATTTTTACACAGTGTGTATATCTATTGCCCCTGTAACACCAAATAATAAAAATAAAATAAAGTTAAAAATGAAAGGGGGTCTCCATACAAGAAACGTGTTTTTTCGACGTTTTTGCTTTGTGGTACGGAATCCTTCGCACTTGGTGTTTTTTTCTGTATCGTGAGTGCGATCAAATACGATACCACAAACAAAATCATTTCACAAGTACATTCTGGAAGCTATTAGTAATTAACAAATATTTGGTCCGTCTCAGATCCTTCCGCTCGTAATCTTTCAACCATCAACCTCATAACCTTTTAATGTTTACACTAGAATAACTTTTGCTTCCCTTTCTCTTTCTTCAAAGGTCTTTAATTACATAAGTAGCACATCTTCGGCTCGGCATGATTTGGCACCCTTTGTGCGTTGGCGATGGCGAAATTGCTGGGATTTGGGATACGATTTTCTCGGCCATTCTATTAAATACATACTATATCTATTCTCCAGGAATTTGGAACCCTCCGGCTTCCATCTGTTCCCAAACTTGAAAAAAATTGATGTTGGAAGCGCATCGCATCCAATGAAGAAGTTGAGGGGGCCGTAAATGAACATTTTCGCAGCCTTCCAGAAGAGCCAGACTCTCATTTCGGAGGAGGAATACTGATGTTAGAGAAGCGCAGGACCACGTGCGTTGAAGTCGAGGGAGATTATGTTAAAAAAATACAATCCTATTTTAACTGAAAATCGCAGTCTTTCATTGTCATGCCGAGAAATTTGCACCTTACCCTTATTGACTATGGGGTATATTTGATTAAATATTCGTATGCAGACTGGGGACAGCATGAGATATGTATTATCATTAGCCTATAACGTTCCCACTGCTGGAACACAGGCCTCCTCTGTATGAGAGTGAGTGGGCCGTGATCCACCACGCGGGCCCAGTGGTTGGTAGATGTCACATGTCTTAAAATTTTGAGTTCTAGGACATGCCGGTTTCCTCACGACGTTTTCCTTCACCGTAAAATAATTTACACAAATTAAAGCGCCTGGTTAGGTTCGAACCTACGACCTACAACTGGTAAGTCGCGGCTGTTACCACTGGACCACCACTGAGATTCTAGAGATATGGAGTTTAATTTACTGTCATATGGACGTCTCCACCTTATATACATATAATTATGTTCAAGAAAGGAGGGAAAAGGATAGAGGCCGAACGAAGTTTACCGATCAGTACGACCTGAATGAAAGCTATATAATGTAGTCATTCTTGCCGGTTAGCTTTGTTGTTCAACAAATACTACTGAATCGAATGTGTATCCCTTAAACAAATCAAATTCCTTTTGCTCAAGTAAGTTTTAATATCAGTAGGTATTGCAATTTTCAATCCCTTAAACCGTATCAAAAATTCAATGGAATGGAAACGTTGCGGTTTCCCAAAGCAGTGCATATCATGTAGTTGCACAACGTTCTGTAATACCTAGCTAGAAAAGTGTTTTCCTTTCATTCGGTCTAACAAACTACATTACCTTGAAACTACATTATATTGAAGCAGGATATTGTTTTGATTTCATTACATATGTGTTCAACTTTGAATGTTCTCGATTATGGAATATTTGCATGAAATAATAGAAAGGATAAACTTTTATTGAGTATGTAACCATAACTCTTCATGAAGGAAGCACGAATATACATTGATAGTCACACTGGGAAAGCACGTTAATCCGTTGGTCCCGGCTGTCATTCTTGGATCTTTGACAGTCGTTACGGGTCATCAGAAGCCTGAAAGTCTGACAACAAGTCTTACTAAGAAGCATCGTGTTAACCAGTAACTTGGTTGTGGAGGTCAGGTAGGCAGTCGCTCTATGTAAAATACTGGTATTCAGATGCATCCGCTTAGACTGGAAGCCGACCCCAACATAGTTGGGAGAAGGCTAGGCAGGTTGAAGTAAGACAAATAAAAAGTATAGCAAATATATACTCAGACAGAGGCAAGTAACAGTAGTAATTAAGGTCACTTAAAACAAACAGAAACGTAAATTTTCGCAGGAAGACAACGAAGACCAAACGGAAGGCGATAATGAAAAATTCCCACAAGTTTATGTAAACAGCCGTTGAAGTTCACGAAGGTTCTCGCCTGCAAAATGCTTTATTAACTCAGGTCGAGCTCAACCTCGGCCTGTCTTTAGAAGACGTATTGAAGGAAGTTTATTAGTTTCCTGGGTAGTATTAAATGGGTTCTTTAATCTGGACATTGATTTCTTTTCAAAGTTGACTTCGACACTCTTTCAAATGTAAAAAAAAATCTTTTTACCGGGGATGTACTTACGTGCAGAGGCCATGGCCATCAAGATAGTTTTGTTGATAGAGAATGAAAATGAACTTAGGGCGGTTTTATTGTTGTAATATTACTAACATTTGGGCAAAATATATTATTTAAAAAAATACAAAATATGCAAAGGAAATCTGTACGCATATTCACAGCAACAATTCGAATTTTTGACATAGCTTTAGGAATTTCTCCGGAATATAGTTGACAAATGGATCAGTGGTGGTGTGGTGGTAATGGCCCCCCGACACGAGTTGTAGGTCGTAGGTTCCAACCCAGGCAGGCGCTTTACTTTGTGTAAATAATTTGATCACCGCTGCTCTCAAAACGGTGAAGGAAAACATTGCGAGAAAACCGGATATCCTAGAACCAACAATTCGAAGACATATTGTGACATCTACGAAACCGCACTTGGCCCGCATGGTAGATTACAGCCCACTCGAAGAGAGGAAGCCTCTGTCCTAGCAGTGGGAATATTATAGGCTAATTAAGCTATAGTCTAGTCCTTCCAGGCGAGGCAAGATATAGAAATCACAAGACGAACGGAAAACGCCTGAAAGAGCTACTGGTCCATGGAGCAACTATTTAGGGATAAGTTGCCTATGGCACTGAAACATAGGCTTATGGACATGTGTATTCTTCTCGTCTTAAACTATGGTGCACAGACTTGATCTTTGTCTAACATCCAGAAGTTCAAACTCAAGGTCTGCCAACGAGCATTGGAGCGCAGGTGTTAAATTAACGAATCGTGTTCGTAACATAATACTGCTCTCCAAAACAAAGATAGCTGACGTGGCTCAAACTCTACTTAAATGGGACTGGGCAGGACATGTCTGCCGCATGCCGGACAAACTATGGCCCCAAAATAACACATAACTGGTGCCCCGAGACAGTGAGGCGGGGTCGCGGCAGACCACGTAGGAGATGGTGGGACGAGCTGGATAGGTTCCGTCCAACTTGGAAGTAGGAAGCGCGGGCTCGCGATAGATGGAAGAAGTGGAGGGAGGCCTTTTCCCTGGAGACGGACAGCGTAGGCTAGTATAAAAAAAATTAAGCTATAGTCGTCAAATAAAGGAAACCAAGAATTACGCCATGTTTTTACGTCAATTAAATTAAAATATCCGTTTAAGTTAGGTATGTAGAAGGATATTGTTACTAAATTATAGTATTATAGTACATTCTATAAAATACAAAACTAACCTAAATAGTCGCAATTACAACCAATATGCCAACCCACTATGTTGGAGTCAGCTTCCAGTCTAACCGGATGCAACTGAATACCACTATTTTATACGAAGCGACTGCCTGCATAATGGATGGTCATCTATCATCGAACCGACCGCGACAAGTGTAACTTAACCTTTGAGCCATGCGGCTATTATATTTAGGCCACGAGCCCCTCAATTACACCAAGTAAAAATATCTAGTTTCAAGTGTTTGCTCGTAATTAGGTCACCACTACTACCACTATGTTTGCGATACTTCCAGCTGGCGATATCACCTGCCTTTTAACGTAGGGTCCAGTTACCTTTAGTTCTTCAATCTTCACCACTGAAGAGCTTCGCTGAAAAATCCCTTTGTGGTGTAATATATTAGAATTGCGCAGTGACTTTACATCACTGACCTATATTACACAAGTACGCTGGACTAAATATACTATACGAAATGACAGTTGTTTTTTGTGCCGATTCAAAGCGCCCCGAGCGAACGTCTCAGAAACTAAAATTAACACATTGCCGCAAATGGCCGTCGTTTTGTTTTAGTACGTCTCTGATGATTTAGGTCTAAATCGCGGAATAAGACTTTGATGTGTAGTTTGTGTTTGCTACGAGATATTTAGAACATTTTTATCCTGAGAGTTTGCGCATCTTGTAAAACTTGCTATCAAAAATATTAGTTCCAAGGACGCTCACGTTGCTGTTAGCGCCAAAATGGCGAAAATAATATGTCTTCATTTTGTCATCGATTAGTATGAAGTCCAGTGTAATTGTTTATTACAGGTCAGTACTTTACATGGTCAGAGAGAGGTCATGGTTGGAGAGCAGTGGTGGCCCAGTGGTCAAGGCCGCGACTTACTAATTGTAGGTTTTAGGTACGAACCCAGACAGGCGTTTTACTTCATGTAAATTATTTCGTCGCCACTGTTTTCAAAACGGTGAAGGAATATATCGTGAGGAAACCGGCATGTCCTAGAAGCTAAAATTCGAAATCATCTGACATCCGCCAACCCGCACTGGGCCCGCGTGGTGGATTACGGTCCACTTCCACTCTCAGAGTTCTACCAGTGGGAACATGATAGGCTGATTATGCTATCTTTCGCTTTACATGGTCAGTTGCATTGTCTTTATGACGTAGTCTCGCAGTGCTCGACAGTTAAAATACATGGAGCGTAACCCATGGTACTTGAAAGTTCAAGTATTTTCACTTACAGTCCTACCATAGAGTAGAGGTAAAAGTTACAGTCTTTCTAATACATAACTGGTTTTGTGCATGTGTTGAAAAACCGTAAGAGCAGAAATCAATTTTATTTTATACCTATACTGTTGGGGGAGGGACTTTTGGCGAAGTAATAACAGCCGCAAGGGTCGATTGGTCAGGTTAAGCTACGCTGGCCGCGGTTGGTCTGTGGTTGGGTGACCATCTTCACATGCCAAAACCCCTCCGTGCCTCGGAAAGCCGTTGGTCCCGGCTGTCATTCGTGGATCTTTGACAGTCGTTAAAGGTCGTCAGTAGCCCGAAAGTCTGACCACCAGTCTTACCAATGGGTATCGTATTACCCAGTAACTGGGTTGTGGAGGTCAGATAAGCAATCGCTCCATGTAAAATACTGGTATTCAGTTGCATCCGGTTAGACTGGAAGCCGACCCTAACAAAGTTGGGAAAAAGCTAGGCAAATGGCATATGATGACTGAAATTACGTGTTAACTGGAGAGCTCTGGCACCCATAACACAAGTTTAATGTTAGCTCGAGTGTCAGAGGCTTACAACTCTGTGTGAACCTACAATTTAATTAACGAATTTTATCATGTTATACCAAATCGTAAATGTAAAATTGTAAAACTGTAAGTAAAGATTTATTTAATTCTTATTTATTTATTTTATTATTTATGTACACACAGTAAAATACATAGGGATATGACATAATTATAATTTAAGTACAAAGGTACTGCTTATTTCTTAAGAAATTTCTTTCAGCAAATCTGCGAAAGTAGAAGTGAAAAAGAAATGTAGACAATAGTGTGTGAGTCTTAGGGCTGATTTTTTAATGATCAGATAACTTTATTCGAGGAAAATTTTTGAAATTTTGACAGTTATTTCATACAAAAACTGTCAAACGTCAATTTTATTCCACGAATAAAAGTCCTCTGGCGATGGAAACATCAGCCCTTAGTGAAAAATCAAATCAACACTTCGTTCCACAGATTTGAACTTAACTACCTAAGAAAGTTTCGGCAGTAGCGAAAGCGCAGATAACTTTTGTAAGGAACGACGAAATCACTTTTAAAAAGGACACCAAATTCACCCATTATCCCGAGTAGTGGGAACTTGATACTTCTTCCTACAGAGCGTAAGGGGTCTAAGTGGCATAAGCACTAAGTGCCCAGGATTCACTTAAAGTCACCTCCACGAGTAAGACCTATGCACACTTCGGCATCAAAAGATGCTTTTACACTGAAAACTATTCTTGGTAATATCGATTAATTGTAAAGACTCAAAAGTCATACATCTGCGCTTTTTGGGAACTATGTTGAGCACAGCTTTCAATTTAACTGGATGCAACTGCATCCCAGTATTTTACATGGAAAGACTGCCTATCGGACTTCCACAACCCATTTCCGTGAATAAACACTGTTTCATTTTAATAATTATTTATTTAATAATTAATAATTATTATAATTATTTTTAGTTACTGGGTAAAACGATTTCCCTTGGTGGTCGCGCGTTGCTTACGCGTAACGACTGTCGAATATCAAGGAATGACACCCGGGACCAATGGCTAAACGTTCTTTCCGAGGCAGGAAGGAAAAATATTACTAGAATTATTGAATCAATTAACAAAACTGGATGGGAACCTTTGAGAAACCTAAAAATTTATTAATGTTATAAGGAATTTAATTATTGCAGAGCCTGAAATAGTCCTGATATATTGTTTTAATCTGAGTAAAGAATAAAAGGTAATTCGGGGTATCAATCAAGGTGACTCAAGGACTCTTTCTTTGTGGTAATCATAATAAACTGCGTTCATTAATTCAAAGCGTAGTGATTACTAGTGGCAATGAAATTGCTTTGAACATTCATTGTTTGTTTGACCTTAAAGTAAAATCCCTACTTTACTTTGTGTATTTAATTTCATCACCACTGCTCTCACAACGGTGAAGGAAAACATCGTGAGGCAACCGGCATGTCCTAGAACCAAAAATTCGAAGACATGTGACTTCCGCCAACCCGCACTGGGCCCGCGTCGTGGGGTATTGCCTATGTCCCAGCAATGGGAACATTATAGGCATTATATTATTATGTTATACTTTTCAAGGAAACAAAGCTTGTAAGTATTTTTTATTTGAATAATAAAGTTTCTTAAAACAACAAATACTTAAGAAAAATCCCTATGAATCTTTCTCTGTAAAGGCAGCTGAGAATAAGATAATGTTCTAATACTTTGTAATCGATCCATTTTATAAAGTGACCCTTAGCAGAGAGATTTTTATGAGATGTAGACCGTTCTGGAAACGATCCTTTTAAGGAAATTGATATTTTACTAAGTGGCCATTTTCGAAATGGGCCTTTTAGACCTGAAGTTCCATGAAGTTGTATTCAGGTCTAAAAGGCCCATTTAATTACAATTTGTAATCATAGTTATGCATTCGTATCATCGTCTTGGAACGCGTTTCATGCTTGGCAGAAGGCTTACAGACCGAGTTCCAAACGCCGAAATCCGAATACGTACGAAGGCTTTTGATATCTGGGCACGCCACAATTGCGGCGATAAGTCCCCTCTTTGAGGAGTGGCTAGAGAGGCGCCACGGCGCCCTCACCTTCTGCCTGACGCAGGTCCTCACCGGACACGGTTGTTTCGGGAGGTTCCTGTTCAGGATAAAGCGGCAGGAAACGCCAGGGTGTCACCACTGTGGGGATCGCCCGGAGGACGCGGTGGAGCATACGGTGGAGGTCTGCCCGGCTTGGGCCCCGCCGTGTTCTCGTGGCGGCGATCGGCGGCGGCGACCGCTCGCGTCCGGCCCTCATCCAGGCCATGGTACGGAGCGAGAGTGAATGGGAGGCCGTCACCTCCTTCTGCGAAGCAGTAATGCTCGCGGAGGAGGAGGCGGAGCGCGTGAGGGAGAGGCAATCGCTGCACCCTCGCGCGCCTAGCCGCCGCAGGAGACACCCTGGACGGGATTCAACAGCCGACTCCCAGCCACCGTAGGCGCGGGCTTGCAGGCGGCGAGCTATGGGCAGCTCGCCGCCCGGTAAGGACCAGGCCCGGGTCGATGGCGCGTTGTGTTCCACGCGCGCCTCAAAGAGCTGTCAGCACGAACTGACGGGGTCCGCTAGGGCCGATGCCGCCGGGTTGCGGGTTGTTCGAAAGAGATACCGTGGCCCTTGGCACAGGCAACTGAAGGAACACAGGTGGGTATTTAGTCAGTAAAAGTCTGACACTCCCTTCTGCTCCGCCCAGAGCGGGAGGGGTCATTTGCAAAAAAAAAAAGACTTTTGATATCGAAAAACGAGTTATGGAACTCAAATGGAGTTGGGCAGGACACCTGGAAGACGAAGTGTCGGTCGTCCGGCGACACTGCGTTTTGTCTTATTTGTGCAGAATATACAGTAATTCTTTCTTTCTCACTACACCTACCAGCGCTACCGACCCTTCGAGGACCACTGTACAAGCATCTTCATCAGACGGTGTATATACCCCACAAAACGTAACCTTAAGTATGTCAACAATGGTCCACAACGTTTGAGGTATACCTCGCATGAGTTCCAGGCATCTTTGTAATAATTTAGTTCCACATCCATACAAAAGAGCGCAATGAGCTCAAGGTCTAACTACAAAGGGCATGAAATTACAGGGCTTCGTATAAGTACATGTTGTGTGCGGTAACTTGTGAGGTAACTCTCATATAAGAAGGCAAAAAGGTTTGGTACCCCTGTGTTTTGATGCGAAGATCACAGACTTACATAAGTCAAGATAATGACTAAGCAAATAACACACAATTTTGTTGATAAATCAAAGAAATAAAATGAAATGTAAGTAGAGGAATGTTTCTCTATTTTCCTCCAAATAGCAAGACAGTTGTGAGCTTGTTTCTGGAGCAAAAAAGTTCATCTAGCCTAGTTTTCAAATTACACTTTAAAGGCTGAGTGGTTCTAAATTAAAGGTTATAAAACATTTTAGCCCTGTACACATACAATGCGGTTGCCCAATGAAAAATAAATTTTCAATTCGGTCAAATTTATTTATCATTGGGCAACCACAACATTAAAAAAAACGGCAGGAACAAAGTTCAAAATGAAAATCCAAGCTGACAGCTGTAAAAATTTGAAAATATTCGCATCCGCCATCTTCGATTTTCATTTTGACCTCACTATCGGCTTCAGCACCCTCGAAAACTATGAAAACGACACCCATGAAGAAATATTTGAAAATTTGAACAATCGCCATCTTGGATTTTCAATTTGACCTCACTTTCAGCTTCAGCATCCTCGAAAATCATGAAAACTATCTCTCTCTCACTCTGACTATATGTAATAAAAAGTCGCATGGATTCTCCCACTCCTACCGCAAACTCCGTTAAAGAACTTCGTTTCAAAAACACTTTACTACCTATAATAACATATGCTCGGCGCACACTAGGAAGTAAGTCAGACGCTGGCAAATATTCCTACCAAGACATGTATTTTTGTCACAAAACACGCTCCAACATGAAAGAAAGAAAATGATTTGGTTTTCGTGTTACAGTACAATATTGTTCTATTATACTCGTGACTTGGTACATATATTTTTGGCTTTTAGTGAATTGCAAACTATTTTCTAAGTATAATCTGATTGATCTAGCTTCAACATTACACACATGGCTTTCACTTCTTTATGAAACCTTGTTTAGATCATCATCATCACCATTTCAGCTGAAAAACGTCCACTGCTGGACATAGGCCTCCCACAAGCACCTCCACTTCGACCGGTTCTGTGCTTCTCGCATCCAACGGGTTCCTGCGGCTTTAACAAGGTCGTTGGTCCACTTTGTGGGAGGCCTTCCAACGCTACGTCTTCCGGTACGCGGTCGCCACTCCAGAACCTTTCGGCCCCATCGGCCATCTGTTCTGCGAGCAATGTGCCCTGCCCACTGCCACTTAAGCTCGGCAATTCTTCGGGCTATGTCGGTTACCTTGGTTCTCCTGCGAATCTCTTCATTTCTGAGTCGATCACGCAGGAAAACTCCAAGCATAGCCCTCTCCATTGCTCTTTGGGTGACTTTAAGCCTTATAATAAGGCCCATTGTGAGCGACAAGGTTTCAGTGCCACAGGTCATCACTGGCAACACGCACTGGTAAAAGACTTTCGTCTTGAGACACTGCGGTATGTGGGACGAAAATATATTGCGTAGCTTCCCAAACGCTGCCCAGCCGAGTCGGATTTTACCATTACACATAGCTTTCACTTTTTTATGAAACGCTGTTTAGACACCAAAATAGAATATGTATTAAGGTAATCTGTCTAGCCGAGAAATTTATAATGCAAACTAACAATAAATCGCCAGCAGATTTACAGGTAAAACCAGACGATGTTTCATTCTTTAGCCCACGTGATCGACAGAAAAAGATCTCGCAAAAATCGGAGGTAGTTTCCTATCTGATCGTTTGTCGGTAAATAAAAAATCCTAATAATATTTGGAACGAAGATCTGAGGACGATTATCCTTATCCAATCTGTTAATTTTTTGAAGATTTGTTTCGATAAGAAATCACGTCTGCGGAGTTTCGCCAGCTAATTTAATTTAACCCTGTAAAATTGGAAAAATAATTCACAAATTCGAGTAAGCAAAAATCGATTTAAAAGAAGTTAATTGGCTTTTCATAAAATTTTACAGAGAGAATATTCGCGTTTCCTGTCGCTCAAGATTATGTTAAAACATCGCAATTAAGTATGCAATTTCGTCGCAAGTTTAAACATGACGCAAAATGACGACATTGCTCTCTATGTAATGAAATTCTGCTGCATATTTGATAAGGTATTACGTCTCTTGGGACTAAAACCGGTGTATCGGGTAGAAAACTAAATGCGAATGGAAAAAACCGCAAACGTGCGGCTACTTTGGCAAGAAAGGTGCTTTGTGGCAGTAATCATTGCTAGCTAAACAAGGATTCGGATTCGGTACTAAGTAATTAAAAGCACGAGAGTCTACCCCTAAAAACGTTTACAAATTTATACGGGTACAAAACAAGGACACAAGTATTTCGAGAAGCAGACGTTGAAAGTCTACCCGCTTACCGCACATTCCCTAACATCGCTTCACCATGCATTATTGATAAGTCAGAACTCGGAAGTCGAGGACTAACTTTGGAGGCTTTTATGTCGATATATAGTTTTTATATCTTCGACCTCTGAGTTTGTTTCGGCCTCTCTTCTCAGAGTAGTCAGATATGAAACGCCGAACTCATCTAGTTTAAAAAAAATATGATTGACGTGTAAAACTGTTTGTACAAACCTATTTACCATCACTATGATGGTAAGTAGGATTGTACAAACACTTTTATCATTACCGTCATCATAATATTATTAAGATGACAAAATTGTAACTGTCCTTTTAACAAAGGGTTTTCGTAAAAATCAAGATTCTTTCAGTCAACTTCCAATCAATCTGCCTAGCCAACTATGTGAGCGTTGGCTTCCAGTCTAACCTGATGCAGCTGAATACCAATATTTTAAAAGGAGCGACTGCCTATCAGACATTCATAACTCAGTTACTGGCACGATACCCTTTGTTAAGACTGGTTGTCACACTTTTTAGGTTTGTGGACTGTCTAAGATCTACGATCGACAGCCGTGAACAACGGCTTAACGTGCTTTCCGAGGCACGGAGGGCTCTCATTATGTTATGGATGGTTGACCCATCCATGGACCGACCTCGGCAAGCGTTGCTTAACCTTGAAGAACGACCCGTGTGGGTGTTATTATTTAGCCACGAACCCCTCAGTCAACTTTCAACATTATCATACATAAAATCCGACATAAGCAACCTTTAATAAGGGTACACAAACCTCCCGCAGGGTTTCTAAAAAATTGGCCAACTCCTGAAGTTGACAACTGTTCCCAAACGCTCATTTAAAAAGTTTCGACCGAAAAGTTGCTCAAAATATATTTCACAATGTTGCTTGTTTGTCATTACAGCAAACTTTCGCAGGTTGTCAACATTTGTGCAGCAGAACCACATGTGCAGTGGTAGGTAGCCCACTGGTATTGGCTCCGCTTAACTAGTTGTAGGTCGTGAGTTCGAACCCAGACAGGCCCTTTTTTTTGTGTATTTAATTTCATCACAACTGCTCTCCAAACGGTGAAGGAAAACATTGTGAGGAAACCGGCATGTCCTAGAACCAAAAATTCGAATACATGTGACATCTACCAATCCGCACTGGGCCCGCGTGGTGGATTTTTGCTCACTCACTCTCACAGAGAGGAGGCCTGTGTCCCAGTAGTGGTAACATTATAGGCTGGTTATGCTTCCTACCCATTCATAGAACAAGGTTCCTTATCGCACGAAATTACAGTGCACAGTTAACGGTGTCTTAGAGCACATTTTGACCGTCATCACACTTTTGATTCGTAAAAAAAGAGTCATGGCGGTTAACAAGCTATACGAGTACCTAGCGTATTTTATCTTTTGACTGCCCCGTTGGTCTCGTGGTTGTAAGTGTGACTGCTGAGCGTGGGATGCTGGGTTCGATTCCCGGGTCAGACAAAGTGTTAGTCAATGTCTTAGTAACAGCCCGGAGTTTGGAGTAGATAATACAAATATTTGTTCCGTGCGGGAATCGTACCCGCGACACGCAGCTCAGCAGTCAATCGCTCAGCCACTGCGCCAACCATGTCGTAAAATTTTCAGCTTTGATTCAATTCTCTTCCTATAGATTCCCAAAGTTCATTTTTAAGAACAGTGTTTTTATATTGTCTATTGCTCAAATCGTACAAACATACGTGAGCACGAACACATTCGATTAGTTTTTCGACATCAATTTTTGTAAACCAATACAAAATCACATTCACGCTCCGTTCCGTCCGACGCGACGTGTTGACGCCCCGCCGGCAGTGTGACTACTACATCCGTAAACCATAAAACACAAAACGTCGACGTCCTACCGGCGGCGCTGCGCTCGCGTCCCGCCACGCCCCGCCCCGCCGCTTCTGACTTGTATTCCCGCTCGGCGTGGCGCGACGGTAACCGTTGCGCCACACTGGCTAGCTCTACGGCGTGGGCGCGGGACAGCTCTGTGTTGCGTCGTTCGTAATATCTAGTACATTACAACTGCTCAGCGTCGCGTCGCCACCGCCGTCCCGTCCCGCCGCGCCGCGCCCGCTGTGTGCCGCTGTGTGAGACCTTAAACCGTTGGTCTTGTGCCTGATCTCTCTCCGGTCCCATCGGATAATGAGAGTGAAGAAAGAGAGAGTGCGTCTATGTCTGCGCACACACTTGTGCACTATAATGTCTCCCGCGCCGAAGGTCTCCACTGTGATTGGTCGCTACGGCCGAAGTTCGGTCTTTTATTTTATTTTTTAAAGAGTTGTTTTATGCTCAGTTACATTTTATTAAAGAGTTTCTCACCCAAATTAAGTACTTTTCCTGGTCTCCCCAGAGTGCCCATAAATTTCAATTTTTAATAAAAACTTCCGTACAGGCAACTTGCTATAACACCTCAACTCTTTTAGTCAGCCATGTTTCAGGGTTGTTTTATTTTTCCATATAGAAAGTTTGGTTCGGAGTTTAAAATTGAGTTTTCAGGATGGGATCATTCAGGCATGATCGTTGCGCCGTCGGAAAAACAAAGTTGGGCAGTTATTGGACCAAATATCTCGTTTTTCGTTCGAGGTAACGCAGAACTGGTTATTAGATAATTTTAGGAACTAAAATTCGCTTAGTTGGACGATTTAAAACTTATGTATAAAGGCGATAATTTGTGGAAAATATGGTATTGACTCCTATTAATACCAGTCTATAATATTATCCCACTGCAGGGCACAGGCCTCTTCTCCTACACAGAAGGCACGAGCATTGATCACCACGCTTGCTCAAGATGGGTTGTCGATTTCAGACTTGTAATAATTATAGGTAAGTCTAGATTTCCTCATGATATTATTTGCTTCCCTGATGTCGGTTATGTCCAAGACAAATTAAAAAATTACGTATGTATCGAAAAAGTCACACTGGTAGATACTTACCCAGATTTGAACCCACAACCAAGTGCTTGAGAGGCGAGTCCTTTACCACTGGGCCACTGGCAGTGAGGACCTAAACATTTTTATGTTTTTCTAAAAAACACTTCTCTATTTTAAGTAAGCAAAAAAACCAAAAGCTCTTCCACAAAATCAGTATATGGAGCAATAAGTACAACCGACGTAAGAATTTTTGGTCAAAAAAACAACGTAACAAAAACGAATGTCGAAACATCTGTCTCACTTCCACGTAAGCCCCTTACTTTTTAATTTAACCGCTAAGTAGGCCTCCGCATCTTTCCGACATCAGTCTTATGGCCCAGACACTTAGGAAATAGGTCAATCGACCCTCACTTGAAGAGCAGGCGGTCAACGAATCTAACTGCATGAAAAGAGTGAATAAAACCTTCTTTTGTTATTGTTGTGATGCTTAATAGTCATTGAGTTTAATGTTTGTGACAGTAAAAAGGTAGGAAAATGTTTTGTGAGTTTGAAGTACAGACGCTAGCAGGCCACGCTACCGGAAACTGTAAAATTTTCCCAATCAACCTTGATGCTTTGGCAATAAAGTTAAAAATCTATTAAAGAAATTTGACAGGTTTATGTGCTGGAGTCTGACAGACATTCATACATAAAATCACGCTTTCTTCCCATTGGGGTAGGCAGAAACTACTTAATTCCACCTGCTACGATCCTTACATACTCCGTGTGTTTCGTTTACGTTCATACATCTGGTGATACACGCAGGCTGGTTACGGGAAAACAGTTCTTATACTAAGGCAGTAGATAGCAATCTTTATTCGTGTCAATTTATACTCAATACTCAATACTCAATACTCAATACTTTATTGCATTCCACATGTAGGACTTAGGTGGTAAAACTTAAAATTAGATCACATGGACCCTGTCGGGCACAGCAAATAAGTGAGTTAGGAGAGAGGAAGCACTTGTAAATTATAATTATTATACAGTAGGTAGGTAATTTCTAAGATAAACTAATAGTAGGTATTTATAATATAGAATATAAATAGGTATCTATTGGGAGATCTTGTAATAATTAATAAATATAATATAAATATTTAATTTTGACTACTAAAATTATGACTTTATATGTATATCACTTAAATATTCATTTAATGAGTAGTAGCTTTTCTTTAACAAAAAATCTCTTAGTTTTTTTAGAAATGTGTGAGGTTTTTCTTCGTTTTTTATTGATCCGGGTAGTTTATTATATACTTTAATGGACATTACATAGGGACTTTTTGAGTGCATTTTTAGTCGAGAACTTGGTATGTTTAGCCTAGATCGGTGTCTGAGTAGATAGCACGACTGGATGTCTTCACGTTTTGAGTAGAACTCGTGATGTTTTCGCACAAATTTGCATGTTTCTAAGATATATATACACGGAAGGGTTAAAATATTGTGTTTTTGAAAGAAAGGTTTACAACTATCGGTTTGCTCAATGTTTACCAGGATTCTGACCAATTTCTTTTGCAGCGTGAACAGTATTTGTGCATCTGTACTGTTTCCCCAAAGAGTGACACCATAGCTAAGCCATGCATAGGCATAAGCATAGTAGGTGGTGAGGGCTGTCTGAAAATTGGTGGTCTTTTTTATTTCACGGAGGGCGTATGAGAATTTAGAAATCTTTGAGTGAGTTTTCTGTATGTGTGATTTCCAGTTTACGTGTGTGTCTATAACTAGTCCGAGTAATGTAAATTCGTTAACAGTTTCTAATTTTGAGCCATTGAACGTAAAATCTAAAGTTAAAGGAGTTTTTTGGTAAGGGTGAAAAGTTATTAATTTTGTTTTGGAGTAGTTTATCTCGAGGTTATGCTCGTTCATCCAATTGCAAGTTTTTGTAAGAATGGAAATAAGGGTTTTTTCTATATTTACATTGTCTTGGCATGAGACTAATATGGATATATCGTCGGCGAATAGGACACATGGCCCTTCTATGATTTTAGGTAGGTCATTAATATATATTAAAAATAAAAGGCATCCTATTACGCTTCCTTGAGGGATTGAGGCGTTAATTGTTTTACTATGTGATCGGATTTGTTTAATTTCATTATTTTTATGGTCAAAGTATTCTAGTTCTACTAATTGTTCCCTATTCTTTAGATAGGACGTTAGCCATTCGTGAGCCCTTCCGCGTATACCTATTCCGTATAATTTGTTTAGCAATATCCCAAATTGTACTTTGTCGTAGGCTTTAGTCATATCTAATAATAATCCAACAGCGTATTTCTTGTTATTTATAATGTTAAGTGCTTCTTGGATATACTTGTAGACTGCCAGAGTTGTGGAACGGTTTTTTCGAAAGCCATTCTGGCAGTCATCAAAAATATTATATTTTTCACAAAACGTATAAATACGGTCACACATAGCTTTCTCAAAGATTTTTGAGGCTGAGGGTAAGAGAGCTATGGGACGATAGTTGTTAGGATCTGTTTTCGCTTTTTTTTTGTGGATTGGTTTTATTACAGATATTTTTAATAAATCAGGGAAGATACCTTCTTCAAATGACTGGTTGAGTAGCAGATAAAACGGTAACGTGAGTTCATCTGCACATTGTTTTAGAAGCGTTGGTGGTATTTCGTCAATCCCGTGACTATTTTTATTTTTCAAGTTTTTTATTAATTTGTTTACTTCCCAAGCGTCTATTGGGCCAAGAAACATCGTGTTCTGTGTGGGATTTAGTACAGAGGTGGTACCCGGTGTGCTACCAGAAGAATTGTCGGTGTTATCTCCAATGGTCGCAAAGAAATTATTAAAAATGTTGGCTATTTGTTTAGGTTCGGATATAAGGTCGTTATCTATTTGCAATTTAATATTAGTATGTTCTTTTTTATGTTTTTTGTTTGTTCTCTCATTTATGATACTCCACATGGTTTTTACCTTGTTATTGGATTTTATTATTTTATTTATATATTGCATCTTTTTTGATTCAGTAACCAATTTTTTTAATATTTTTTCATAGTTTTTATAATAATTTGTAATGATAGGATCTTTTGTTTTAAGTGTGAGTATTTTTAACAATCTTTTGTTTGTACAGGAGATCTTAATGCCCGTTGTTAGCCAGTATTTTTTAAATTTGGTTTTTAATTTGACTTTACATATAGGTATACAAAGGTTAAGGATATTTATTAGTGTATCATGAAATGCTTTATAATTCTCATTTATATTTTGGTTTTTAGGTAGTATTTTATTCCAATCGTATTCTTTTAATTTAGACTTAAACTTTAAAATATTCGCGTTGTTATATAATCTTTTTTTAACATACAAAGTTGTTTGTGCAGCTAAATGTGGTGTTGGTGTGGTGATGTGTATAATAGTTCCGCTATGGTCTGAAAAACCTAGTTCCTCTACTGTTGTATATATTTGGTTTGTGTTAGTGTTTGTAAATATCAAGTCTAAACATGTAGATGTATTTTGTGTTATTCGTGTGGGTGTTTTTATGTGTTGCGTGAGTTTATATTCTAGCATTAGGCCTAAGAATTGGTTAGTTTTTACATTTAGAACTTAGGTTTAACTCTGTGAGTTCTGCATTATCAGTCGAGTCCACGACTTTCTTTTAACTTGCCAGTTTCAGAGATCTCTGGACATTAAGATGAGAAAAACTTGCACGAAACTTTTATTGACTTGTAACATTTGCAACTTCAAATCTATTTATTTGTTTATAATATGTATGACGGAGAAGGTACGTCTCTCTCATTATCATCAGCCATATTTTAACTACCATGGACGTACTATGGGTATTGTTGGCTATTGCGCAATAGGAAATCTGTTTGCAGTTTACAACAAATTATAATTAACGAACAAATTATTCACATTATCAATTCACAGACTATAGGTACACGACACATCTATATGGACTGCGTGACAGTTTCTAAGCATGTTCACTGATCGACTGCCACCGACAAACTGCACTTCAGTCTGGTCGAGGGGTATGTTGTAAACTCTGTCGAGCGCCGCTTGGTGGCCCTGGCGTGTCAATTAGTCAAACGAGAGACTAATGTATTTCCGACTCAGAATTCCGAAACAGATTCCGAGAATCTATGTACATAAACTTAGGATTTTCATTTCAAGTTAATATTGTTTTATGTTGCATTAAACAATAGTTTGGGCAGTTTTCCTGTTGACGACGATGCGGCCGAATTTTTAAAGTGACTATGATTCTTTTCCACTATTTTTTTAGTTTGTAACTTACTTATAACTATTATAAAAACATTTTGTTTGAAAATAAAAAAAGTTTAGTAATAAAATTCATGATCCAGAATTTATACAAAATTTCTCACTTCATAAATAGTCGTAATTCTCATTTTATTTACTTGAATTTCAAGGATAGTATGTTTTACTTGTCTAAATCATCATCTGCCGAGTCCTTTCCCAGCTACATTGACACCGGGTTCCAGTCTAACCGAATGCATCTTAATACCAGCACCCTGATCGCGTAACACACTATAAATCACAATCTGAATCATTTTGAAAGATAGTGCGAATCCATTGCTTCATATGTTCGAAAGATTCGTCTGCTCTACAACATAAATAACGCAATGAATGTTGTTGAACTGTCAAAATGAAAGCCATTCCTACTGTTAGTGTGTTACGTAGTTACCCTTCAGTATTTTACATGGAGAGACTGCCAACTTCACTTCAACTTTGACATTGACAAAAATCTTTCTTCAATTGGAAATCGGCCCCAGATCCGTAGCACACTTTGCCTACCCTCCAATGACCAAAAGAGTAAGTTATAAAGAGAACACAAGTACTATCGTTACTTACAGGCGTCCTCCCGAACTGGGTCAGTGGCCCTCCAAATGAGAGCTTACCCATTACGAGTCCTATATAGGCCACTTCATTCAAAAAATTTGGTGTGGTCATATTTTTTGAAGTGCGAAGGGAAAATATTTGCAAGCGGTAAAATTAGTTATTTGGAAAATGTGTTTGGCTGTTGACAGGTTACAGCAACATTTAACACAGCACAGCAATAACATAGAAAAGAGCCCAGGGGCTGCAGTCTCGACATTCATAGCGATCACTTTACGACCAAATTCGGTCGCAAAGTCCCGGATTGACAGGTGTAATGTATGGAGTGACAGGACTTTGCGACCGAATTTGGTCGTAAAGTGATCGCTATGAATGTCGAGACTGCAGCCCCTGAAAGCAATTGAACCGCGCCTTTACAGTACCTACACCAAGAATTCGTCAGTTATGTTTTAAGTCCCATGTAAAAAGGGGTAAGCCTATTGAACAGAATTATTTTTATTTTATTTTTTTTTTTGGCTTGGGTGTCATCTAATGACCTCTCCAGCTCTGGGCTGAGCGGAAGGGCGTGTTAGACTTTTACTGACTAAAACCTACCCGTGTTCCTTCAGTTGCCTGTAATTCTTTCGAACAACCCGCAGCCCTGGCAGGCATCGGCCCTAGCGGACCTCGGCAGTTCGTGCTGACATCTCTTTGAGGCGCGCGTGGAATACAACGCGCCGTCGACCCGGGCCTGGTCCTTACCGGGCGGCGAGCTGCCCATTGCTCGCCGCCCACAAGCCCGCGCCTACGGTGACCGGCTCTAAAACTATAAAATCAGAAAACAAAGATTATAATGCCAAAAGGGCCTCCGATCAGCATAATGTCAGATGACAACACAAGGTGTACCACCAAGCCCGGGTCGACGGCGCGTCCTGTGCCACACACGCCTAAAAGTGATATCAGCACTAACTGATGGGGTCCGCTAGGGCCCCTGGCACAGGCAACTGAAGGAACACGGGTGGGTATTAGTCAGTAAAAGTCTGAGAGCAGGAAAAGTTATTGGAAGATTTCCCACGCGCGGCAAAACAAGGATATTATTTTGCCACCCAATAAAAAAAGATTTACTACCTGACGCTGACTGCAACCCACAACAATATTTGTGCATGCAATCCACAACGGCTCAATCTCAAGATACCGGAAATCATAAGATTACTATTAGATATGACTAACAAAGCGTGTGAAGAACATCAGATAATTTATGTTTTTTTTTTGTTTTCTGGGAATTACTTTTACTTTAAATCCGATAATCACTGATAGAGTTAACGTCATTTCTGTGTATTTCAGAAAGCATCTTTAATTTTATCACGTTTGAAATACAGAGTGGCCTGGACATCGACGCGCAAACTCACCATCTACCAAGCCTTTTCCCAACTATGTTGGGGTCAGCTTCCAGTCTAACCGGATGGAGCTGGATACCAGTATTTTACATGGAGCGACTGCCTATCTGACTTCCACGACCCAGTAACTGGGTAATACAATAGCCCTTGGTAAGACTGGTTGTCAAACTTTCGGGCATCCGACTACCCGTAACGACTGTCAAAAAGATCCACGAATGACAGCCGAGACCAACGGTTTAACGTGCTTTCCGAGGCACGGAGGGATCTCGGTATGTAAAGATGGTCACCCATCGACAGGCCAACCGCGGCAACGTAGCTTAACCTGATCGATCGACCTGTGTGGCTATTATTTAGCCACGGGCCCCTATGCAAACTGTAACCATGAATTCAGCCCATGGTTCCAGAGTTATCAAAAAAAAAAAGGTAGGTAAGCCGCTGTCAACCCCTTAGGCAAATAAAGGCATGATGTTAAAAATGTACTTCTAAATTGTTTGTTTAGTCCGCGCCAAACATGGCAAGTATTGGTGCTAATGGCAGAGATTGTTATCAATTCTTCAATGGAACTGTCATTCAAATTCCGTATCTTATCGGACATTGCAATATCGATACCAAATAATTTACAAGTTGAAACATATTACTTATTTCAGATAAAATATTGGTGTTGGGGTATTAACAAGCTAAAATGACTGGAATAGCCTTTCCGTTTAATTGACGTTTTATTTTCAATTCAATTCAATTCAACTTATTTATTGTAGATAATAAAAATCCATAATATTACATAAAACATAAAGATGAATATAAATGTAAAAATACAAAAATTCAAAAAATAAGTCAAATAATAATAATAATCAAATATAATTGCTGCCTGCGGCTGTCGCTGAGTAATAACAGCCGCACAGGTTAATAGTAATTAGGTCAAGCTGCGCTTGCCGCGGTTATTCCAAGGATGGTGTCCATCTTTACATACCAAGACCCCTCCGTGCCTCGGAAAGCACATTAGGCTGTCATTCGTCGATCTTAGACAGGTTGGACGGGTCGTCAGAAGCCCGAAAGTCTGAAAACCACTCTTACCAAGGGGTATCGTTATTACCCAGTAACTGGGTTGTGGAGGTCATATAGGCAGTCGCTCCATGTAAAATACTGATATTTAGGTGCACCCGGTTAGACTGGAAGCTGACCGAAAATGTTTTTTAATCTTTCGAATTATTGCGCAGGTAGGAATCAAACTACCTAAATCACCTACATGATAAAATATTTCATTTCCAAGCTAATTACGTACCAACCGTAAGTACCACACAACAATGTTTTAACAAAGGTCATCTAAAGTCGTTACTTGAAAATTATTAGGTGAAACCACAAAACAGTCAGGCCCTTTGTACACGGCACGGTTTATTTGAGGTACGGCGTATACACCGTAGAAAAAATGTGTCGGTCAACAAGTTTTCATAGTGATCCACACAACACTGACAACCGTGCCTATACAAGGCGAATAAAGCGTAGTTTTCACGGCAAGAAAAGGGTAGGGTCTTAGGATCCATTACATAACATACATAATCAGCTTATAACCTTCCCACTGCTGGGACACAGGGCTCCTCTCTTGTGAGAGGGAGTGGGGCGTAATCTACCACGTGGTCCCAGTGCGGGTTGGTAGATGTCAAATATGTCTTCGAATTTTCGGTTCTAGGATATGCCGGGCTCCTCACGATGTTTTCCTTCACCGTTTTGAGAGCAGTGGTGATGAAAATTATTTATACATAGTAAAGCGCCTGCCTGGGTTCGAACACACGACCTACAACTCATAAATTGGGGCCGTAACCACTAGGCCACCACAGGTCCCCGGATCCCTTATCCAACCACAAATATTGAACCCGTAATTCCAAACAATGATTTAACACACACCCTTACAAATTCATGAAAGGGGTGAAAATCTACTATCCCACAAGCAATATCTTATATAAAAATTAATCCCTATTTCCCTTGGTCACTCCATAACTTGAGAACGACTTTACCGATTTCATCCATCTTTTTTTTTGAGTTTTCTAATATTTTGTAGAAGGTTCTTACGAAAAAAAAAATTAAGAAAGTTACGCAGAAAATTATAACACTTAAGAATTACGCTTTTACGTTAAAACAGCTGAACAGATTTAAATGAAATTTGACACATGGGTAAACCATGATCTGGAGAAGGACATAGGCTACTTTTCATCCTGGATCGTAGACGAAGTCGCGGGAAAGATCTAGTTTACTATAAAACGTCACGTTTCAAAGTTGCCCTGACCTGTCAGTCAGAAGAAATTGATCATTACTGTGACCTACATAAGTTTCCGTTTTGCGTCAAAGACGACACATGCATCCTGTCACTTAAAGGGCTTTTTATTTTCTACTAACGTAAATAAAGGTTGGTTTTGACGATCTTAATGGTTTGTGGGTAAATGTCTTCCCTCATTATGGGAAGCGTTAATGTTTTTATAATGTAACTATATCCTGTCCATTAGGTAAACCGTTTTTTGACAGATGAAACTAGTGATTATGTATGTATATGTAAATATAAAATAAGGTCAGATGTGTCAATTTAGATACCTCCACAGATCCACCGCTACATATGAAATAGAATTGAAAAAAAAACAATATTTCGATCAATTTCGATTCAAAACGAGTTGTATTAAAAATCTCTTTACGTCACAGCAATTTGTCAGTAAGTATGGTAGACTTAGTCCTAAATAAATATTTCGAAACTAGTTCTTAAATCCATTTATATTCCAGACTCCGATGTCCTTTAACCCTTTTCCAAGTAAATTCAATTTCCACTGATAATGTTTTCTTTAGTAAAAAATCGGTAGAATGTAGGCACATAGTAAATACTTTTCGGGTCCAGAGCACTTGCGACTCCTTTAAGAAGCGTTTGTCATAGACAAATCTTTGCATACTTGATGATTTTGCGGATGACAGCGGGGTGATGTAGGAAGAAGGTCCATTTTTAGATTGTAATGCTTGAGTATAGCACACACCCTATTTATTGGTATATTGGCGTGGCTAGCTAACATATGGAAAATAGTTTAATTTAATGTTCTGTGTCTCGCAATATTAACTACTTTGCATATCTACTATTGTATAGAAGCCATTTTTTTTTACTGAAAAGACAGCTGTGCTGCTGGGGAGTTTGAAGCGCCACTTTTTCTTCCTAGCGAAAGCACTAGGAAGTGGTGCAGGCGGGCGTTTTGGGGCACTGTCTTATGTAATTTTGATTTGCTTGGTAAGCAGTTGTTTCAAAATCTCACGTCCACAAACAGATTTTGGCAGCCGCTTTTTCGCTAGCGATATCAAAACCGTTGTGTGAACTCGAGAATTTGAGCTCTAGGGGAGGCCTATTGCCTATAATTAAATTGCATTTTTTCTTTTATTTTAAAGGTTAATTTCATGTAAGATTGTTAAATAAAGTCTATTATTATTTATATTATACACTATACCAACATAGCTACCATCACGCATTTTCCCGGAAGATCGCAATTCTGGTTTTATTCGTATAAACAAGGGTTCCGCCCGTTCTGGTAATTCCGTCTATTCGACCTTTAACCGATGCAAGGGATATTACGGTTTTAATCGAGTCCCATCCGAGAAACGGGATCAACGGTTTTTTCCGGGAAGTTGTGATGTAATATGGGGAAAGATTGTTAGCTAAAAATAGGATGTTGTTTAGCGTAATATTATTATACATATACAGGGTCAAATTAACTTAGCTAGCGAAACTCCGCTAAAGTGATGGGTATCGAAACATGATAAAACAAAACAGAAACTAATTTCTTTTTTTTTTATTGTAGTAATCGACCGTTTTTAGTGTAAGTATCTTATTAACTTATTAAAATATCAATTAAAAAAATATATATATATTTTGTTTAAACTTCACAGACGTAATTGATATCAATATCGAAACACGATAAAATAATAAATTGTAGATCAAAATATAGAAACCGTTCTAATAAATTATGAATAAAACGAAAAACCCTCGTGATTTTCTAATGTTAAAGCCATTCACGTCAAAGTTCGAATCAAAACATAAACATTACCTCAAAAACATTATGTCAGCTATCAACACTTGGATTGTTCAACAAATAGTTTCAGACAAGTCTACTTAATCAAGAATTTAATAATAACAGAGCAATTAATAATAAATTAAGTCACGTTTCACTAAAACATAGGGCATCTGTTGTGTATCAAAATATTATGATTAGATTTTTTTATAAAGTCACGTGAAATACCAACAACGTACGAAATTCCGAAGCTTCCATTTAAAATTATGAGGTAATCATTTACAGGCAGACATTGTAGAATATTGTTATAATATTGTAAAAGTTTGTTTTAAAAACCTAATATTAGCTTTTTTAATGGAGATCTTTCACGAGAAATCACCTTATTTCGGTGTTTCAATCTTTTACTTGAACGTTACCCTCGAAGCAGGTAGATAAACCTATTTGGTTTTCTCGTAAATGATTATCCCCTCATCTGTTCTGATAACCAAGCTTATTAAATTCCGTAACAATAGAAAAAGTAATTCTCTCTTTTTTTTTTTAAAACGTTGCCCCCCACTAGGAATTTCTCCTGTATCGTGTGTGCGTTTACAAACATTTAAACTCACATACACAAACAACCAGACCCGGAACAACTACTTGTAGGTCATACAAATATTTGTTCCGTGCGGGAACCGAACCCGCGAGACGCAGCGCAGCAGTCAATCGCTTAACCACTGCACCAACCGTGTCGTCAACCGTGTCGTGTCGTGTCGTGGCGCCAATTGTGCCTCATCATTAGCGATAATTGAGCTCATATAAGCAGTACCTCTAAAGTACGCATGAGAAAAAAAATATCGCATTTTGTCAGAACAGTGTCAGTGTCAGTCCTCTCCTTATCATCTTCCAGCCCTTGTCCCATGGTACGTGGGGACGGCGCAACACGTTTTCTCCTTTCATTCCCTTTTTTTTTTTTTGAGGATGGGAAATCATCAAGTGACCCCTCCCGCTCTGGGTGGAGCAGAAGGGAGTGTCAGACTCTTACTGACTAAAACCCACCCGTGTTCCTTCCTTAGGCCTTTATGTACCAGGGCAGCGGTAACCCTTTCGGACGATCCCGCTACCCATCATTCATATCCTTTCTGACACAATCCATCTTTGGCTTTTCCCTCGCTCTCCATCCATCAGCCTTGCCTAGGTAGGCAAGGCTAATAAACGAAGGTTCGTTTATTATCTTCGAAGAATGCGTGGAAACAAATTATATAGCATTTTGACAGAACAGTGAATATTTAATTATAGGCCGACCGCTTAACTGAGACGTTGCTTGGGCCTTGTGGTACCTGCGCGGTGCGGGAGGGGTGACAAGTTGACGAATCACTGAGCTCTCGTATCACGTCACCAAACCCGCACCGTGCTGCTACCTCAGGCAACGTCTCAGTTAGTGGTTGGCCTATAGCTCACTGTATAAGTTTTTAGACGCCAATTTTCTATACATAAAGAATAGTCAGCAGTATATTAGGTACAGAACAGTTTTACGTTCATCGATTGTCTCTATCTGTTGTAACCACGCCATACAGCGGTTATTCCCAGCGGGAAAATATTAAAATATTTTGTACCACACCGACCACACGCCAACAAAATATAAAAGAACATAGTACATAAAAACGTGTGCGACAGTACCGACACATAAATCCGCCTATCACACCGTATCGTTACATTAAAAGAGCATTCGGAACTTTGAATTTATTAGTTGTAGACGTATGGCTCGTAAAATGTTTCTGTGCCTATTTTATAGCCAAAGGCCTGTGAGTCCCAACGAATTGGGGAGGGGTGTAAATTGCACCCGCTGTTGGCTATGGTCCCATAGAATAGGGGTCGAGCTTATGGTTATGAGGCCTATAACTTGGAATGTTGTCATTCAAAATCAATGAAAATGAGACTAAAGGACTTTGACAATAGGTAGAACAACACTGCGTTGAAACTTCGATAAGAGATCAATTCTGCTGCTCATATGTATTATAATATCAGCCTATTATTGTCTTACTGCAGGGCAATAGCCTCTTCTCATACAGAGAAGGCACGAGCATTGATCAACACGATTGCCCAAGACGGGTTGGCGATTTCAGACTTAATTAACTATAAGTCCAGGTTTCCTATCGATGTTTTTCTACACCGTTGTCAATAATGTCCTAAATAAACTCAGAAAGTACACTGCTCATGCTTTCTATTTTCGACACCTTTTACGAAACTTACTGACACCAATTTTAGTGCAATTACATGGATTTAATTTTGCTTTATTATACGGTACTAATACCAAGTTCTAATGGTCTTTTTCGAGTGTCTGGCGTTAATAATCTAGGCTTTTACCAGGTTCTGAAATTAAAATTAATCAACTCCAGCTCTATAGTAGCAGATAGTTTATTGGATGAATTAATTAGAGCATTCGAAATCAAAACAAAGTATGTTACGCGTATACATGGCGTTCTGTTGTTGCTGCCTGGGTACACATAGTCAGAAACTACACAACGCCTCAACAAGCATGCATTTTTGTATGTACCTATACTGCCTATGTTCTAAACCAGCTCGCACAATATGCTACATGCGACTGCGACAACTCAACGACAAGACGCTGACCTGTCGCAGGTGACTGTCATTGGGTGTGCGCATGTATCGTCTAGACGCTGCGACAAGCAGCGAGAAAGTACGACTCTCTCCTTTGAGCTCTCCTTTGAGCTTGTCGCTGCGACTCTGCAACTCAACGCCAAGTGTGCGGAGCTTTGAACAAAATATATGAAAATTTTCGGCCACAACCTGTCGTTGCGTCTAGTTGCCATGCTGTCAAGTCGTATGTCGCATAGTGTGCGCCATGTCTAAAAGTTACAGTAGGTATACAGCGTTGTTAGTTTACGACTGCGTTTTGATTCAAACGACTGTACTATATCGGTGTGATTGAGGACGTTTGGAGTTTTTCGTGATTTTTAGTTATAAAGGCTTGATTGAGTGGCAGTTACGGAACAAACTTTATAGTGGACAAAACGGCTTTGTGGAACGTACGTTTTATTTCAGCGTATTTTGGCCGTAAGTCCTCTTTTCTGCATAACGATGGAGTTTTTAATAAAACTCACGTGCGTTCTCAATACCGAATATACCAAATACAAAATTTACGAAATTATTATAGCAAATCAAAGCTATGGGAAAAATAAAATGAGAGAAGATCGGTAGCTCTGTGACAATTTGCCGGCACTGTAAAATTTTTGGTCAAGTTCACAAACTAAACTAAACACAGTCAAAAATAAAAGACCAAATTATTTATATTTAAAAAACAAAAGTAACAAAAGAAAAATTAAACAGAACGTCCTCTACGACGCCAAAAGGCTAATACCTATTCCTGTTATCCGTCAGATGGGATGACAGCTCACTTCGAGCTCACTTCACCAAAATCTTCACGGTGAGATTTTTACAGAAGAGACTTTACCGTTGCATTATTAATTACAAAACACAATAGTCTTATTTTTATAATCTTAGTACATATTATAATCTTAGTTTTTTTTAGATATTGTTTCTCAGTAAGTGAATTATGTATGCAATTCTTATGAGAAATAAAGTTGTTCTTAAACCTAACACAATAGTTTATTGTCCGAACGGGCTCGATGTACGATTTAATTATTTCCTGAAAGTGGAACAATTTCTTGCTTCAATCTAATACATTTGTCATTATATCAAACCTACGTTCAACCACTTGCTGGGTGTCTTACCCACGGAAGCAAGTGGTTGAACCACTTTTTCGCTTAGCGTTCTTTTCTGATTATTTTTTTCTTTTTACTGAGCTCCTAAGGGCCATAGCGTGATGTTAAAGCCTTCTAGTTTATAGCCTTCTTCAGGAATTGGGCTATCAAATGCAAAAATATTTTTTTCAAATTTGACTCTACCAGTTGCATTTGAAATTATTAACGAAAGATTCCAGAAATTAAAGCGTTCACAAAAAAAAAAAACTTTTCAGCATTATTATTACTATAAATACGCTTACAGCAATATATTGTACAACTAGCAATATATTGTGTGAATTGACATGAATTAGTTCAAAAATAAAAACCGACTAGCCATCTTTATACAAATAAAAGCTATTTAAAACATACAAATAAACTTTGTTTTTCTCTAAAAGCTCATCAACTTCATTATTTATTATTTCTATTCTGATATTTTGAATGGTTTGCCCTTCTATCTATCTTCGTTTTCAGTAATCATTGCATCTGTTAAATTAGGATATTTTTGTCACGTCCCGGTCCAACAAAGTTTCATTGGAGATTTATTGAATCGTCCAGAATTTCGTGGTCTCTGGCGAAAAAAACAAAAAATCTGGATTCTGGCGGAAATTAAATGAAACGAAATGTTTATTTATGTAAGTAGATCTTTTAAGACACTTTTACACGTCAATATTTTGTTGTTCAATATTTTAAAACTAGATGGCGCTGGAAAACGAGGAAGTTAAACGACGCTCATTTATTTGTAAAAGTATGATATATTGAGGCCCAAATTTTTTTTATAGGTTAATTAATTTAAAAAAGCGTGCATCATTAGAAGGCGTTTAAGTTTTTTAGAGGATCAGTTAAATATTTCCGTTTTTCTATCTCCATTTATTTGCTAACTTCACGTATCACCTTTAACAAACCATTTCACAAGGTTCATCATTTTCTTAGAGCATATTTAATCATTCCACTATAACATTTTATTACTACTCAACTACGTTTAAGCTCTCTTTAGAACCCCTAGCACCATTTTAATGCCAGACTCAAGCTTAAAATCGATCTCAAATGTAATTAAAAGACACGATTTAAGTGGTCTATAGTACGAAGTTTAGACGACGTTTTAATAACTAGGTTAGACTTTTAAGCCGTTCATACTTAGCCTTTGAAAACGTTGGCCCAATTATTATGCATCATTTTCACAACTCATTTTTTTAGATTCTTTTTTTTTCTCAACCTGTATTGTCCCACTGGACTACCACTGGACTTCGCTGGGCAAAGGTCTCCCTCATATTTTTCCACTTTTCTTTGTCCTGTACCTTCTCCATCCAATCAGTTAGGAACGAGTCGAAATCGTCACGCCAGCGTTTCTTAGGCCTGGCCGGTGACGACGCCCGACTTCAGGCACCCACTGTGTGACGACTTTGGCCTATCTGTCTGGATGCATTCTATAGGTGTGACCCGCCCAGTCCCACTCCAGCCTCGCAGACTTATCGCCAACATCGGCGATACCTGTCTTGGAGCGTATACTATAGATTCATGGATCATCATGTATATTTTTTTTACTACCTTGAGGTTGTTCCAGTCTCTTAAGAACGACTTCTGACCTTGGGGTTCTGGGTTCAACATATGAGAACTTAAAAATAAGTGATCCCTTATGGACTCATCATCATCATCTATCTAGTCTTTTCCCAACTATCTTGTGGTCAGCTTCCAGTCTAACTTGATGCAGCTGAATATCTTTGTTTTCTTTTTAATATTTCTTTTTTTTACTTGTAGTACAGTCAACAGCAAAAGTAGATGATCAAAATCAGAAATTCAAACCAAAGTCAAAACTAATCACGAATATATGGCAGCTGTACTAGTAGTAAATGTTTGGTATAATTTACAATCACATACTTTTGAAACACTTCGACGCCACACAGTTCTGACGCGAACTCCGTTCATTAGTATTGAATTTCGGATTTTGATCATCTACTTTTGCTGTTGACTGTACCTATATATTGTGTTGTGACGTTTAGTCTGTGAAAAAAAAGGTTTTTCCTTTCTTTTTTTACCAGTATTTTCCATAAAACGACTGCCTATCTAATCTCCATAATTCAGTTGCTTGGTAACACGATACCCCTTGGTAAGGCTGGCTGTCAGACTTTCAGGCTACAGACTATCGAATCACAGCGACTGTCAAAGATCAACGAATGACAGCCGGGACATTTTTTTCAGTACTTCAAATGCGTACCATATTCACTTTATACGGAGTGTATTTTTATTCAAATTCAATGAAAGCATAAGATAAAAGACAGCATATATTTCAGTTTAAATCCTGAATAAAAAATACAGTGCCTTCATTATGTATTTACACATTACACGATAACATCGCGCTGCCGAAACTCGTTACACGTAATCCGTAAGTATTTTACATACATAAAATATTAACTAACTTTTGGAGGACTCTATTTTATATAGGTACCTAAAGTGCCCTCCAAAACTTAGTTGATATGTTTTCAGCTGCGGTACATACCTTACCATACCTGTCACAAGTCCGTTCATATTGTAGGGAACCTACGGTGGAATTATTCTCTTTCCTAAAATGAAAGAGAATAATAATTCCACCGTAGGTTTCCTCTCCTCGTAGGGTCTCTCTGGTACTCGTATTAAAATATTTCCATTAATGGCTGAAACTGAGAGAACGGAGGCAAAGGAAATTTTTTGCCTTCAATTTATTTATCATTATATTTCGTTACAAGACTTGGGTATGCCGTAGGGAATTGATCGCTAAAGACTTAAAAAACCGGCCAAGTGCGAGTTGGACTCGCGCACGAAGGGTTCCGTACCATTATCTATAAAAATCACATCTGTTGTAGGGAGCCCCCCTTAAATATTTGTTTTATTTTAATTTTATTATTTATTATTAAAGTAAAAATACAACTAAGTATTTTGTGAATATTTCAAGTGCCTACCTGTTGCCATTATTGATATCGAGCAAAAAAGGGCATAAAAATCGCGTTTGTTGTATGGGAGCCCCCCTAAATATTTATATTATTTTGTTTTTAGTATTTGTTGTTATAGCGGCAACAGAAATACATAATTTGTGAAAATTTCAACTGTTCAGCTATCGCGGTTCTTGAGATACAGCCTGGTGACAGACAGACGGACGGACAGACAGCGAAGTCTTAGTAATAGGGTCCCGTTTTTAGCCTTTGGGTACGGAACCCTAAAAATGGTTTGAAATAATTTAAATGGCGGGAAGGGAAACCTTTTGTAATGTAACCTATATTATTTGCATGCTATGATAAGCCAAACATGTCATTGTATGCTCTATAATGTATTTTTAAAACAACTTTATGTAGTACCAAGTTTTATTCGAATAAATATTATAATATAACAAGCAGCAAAAGCCCTGTCCACACCAGGGCATTGCATTATGGCATCACATCATCAATCGCACGGCATTCTACTCGATTCTCGGTTACTCTCATCCAGCTTCTACCAGCCACCCTGCTAAGATCTTCGCCCCCGAACCTGAGGGCATCCTATCTTACGTTTGCCGATTCGCGGTCTCCACTCAAGAACATGTCTATCCCAACAGTCATCGGTTCTAATATAGCCGGCTGATTGCCACTTCAGCTTGCTTAGTCTCTGAGCTTTATCGACACTGGTGGCACTGTTAGTTTAAATACCATGTTTAAATGCAAAACAGGAACGGAACCAAAAAAATCTATATGAAAGGACCTTCCTAACACTACATTCTTAAGAAAAAACAGAACGATATATCCCTAGAAACAGCGAATTTTATTCATAAAACTTCGCACGCCCGAATACATTATCACCTGTTCAAATTACGGCACGACATCGGCTCAAATGAAAGCATGTCTCATACAATATTTGGTATTTGCGCGAAAAACGCTCCGTTAGTCTTGTCAGCAAATATAACAAGTACCTGGGTAATGGGTAATCCTTTTTCGGTAAGTTGGAAACGGTTTTCTGTCTGTGTAGGTAGGATATATATGTATATCTGGTTAATGATGCGAGTGAATGTTCCAATAAAGAAGGTGGTTCTGGGAATTCTTACATAGCAACAGATTTGATGATAGTCTAAGTTTTGGGGTTTTCTGGAAGAGTATTGCGTAGCTCAGTGAGAATCTGAATGTTTAAGTGTTCTTATTTTATCTTTTTTTTTATTACATTTGCAATCGGTCGTCGGACCATAAGCGAATTCGTTCCATGACAAATGGCGTTGTGGTGGAGCAGCCAGTGCTGCACCTCCCACTAATAGAAGGTGTTTTTATTGTTTATTAAAAAACTTACAACCGTGTGCTATTAGAAAGCCTGGGGGAGGCCTATTTTAAAGAGCCATCTGTGGATATGAAATTAAATGAAATAGTTTAATCTGTAAAAGGGATATCGGAATCACATTAATCACAAAAAAAATAAGATTCTTTTCTTTTTTTTTTTAATGTTGCCCCACTAGGAATTTCTCCTGTATTGTGGGTGCATTTACAAACATTTAAACTCACATACACAAACAGCCAGACCCGGAACAACTACTTGTAGGCCATACAAATATTTGTTCCGTGCGGGAATCGTACCCGCGTCACGCAGCGCAGCAGTCAATCGCTTAACCACTGCGCCAACCGTGCCGTCGATTCGGGTGTGTCAGACTTTTACTAACTAAAACCCATTCGTGTTCCTTCAGTTGCATGTGCCAGGGGCCACGGTATCTCTTTCGAACAACCCGCGGCCCTGGCAGGCATCGCCCCTAGCGGACCCCGTCACTTTGTGCTGACATCTCTTTGAGGCGCGCGTGGAACACAACGCGCCGTGGACGAGGGCCTGGTCCTTACCGGGCAGCTACCGTGGCGGGGAATCGGCTGTTGACTCCCAACGTCCAGGGCGTCTCCTGCGGCGACTAGGGGCGTGAGGTCGCAAAGATTGCCTCTCCCTCTCGCGCTTTGCCTCCTCCTTCGCGAGCATTATGCTTCGCAGAAGGAGGTGACGGTTTCCCTATAAACTCTCGCTCCGTACCATGGCTTGGACCAGGGCCGGAGCCTCTGAGAAGAAATGGGGAATCAAACTCAAGAGTTAAAGTCTCTTTTTAAGCCCAGACACAATCCTGGTCAGATCATGTGAAGACCAGATTATGTCTGGACTTTAAAAGTCCCCGAGTTCTGATATTTAATCCTTTAATCAATCAATCTTTAATCAAATCAAGATTGCCAATAATGGCAATTTGAAATTGAAATTGAGAATCTTTTCATTTGACTTCGTATCACTTAACCATCACAAATTAGATTACCAGTGATCAAGACTAGAATCGGCGACTATATACTAGCTTAAAAAATAGTTAACATCAGAAAAAAAAAATAGTTGCCAGCTACTTTATTGTGGCCAAGTGTCGCGTGGTGCCGACAATAAGTACTTGGAACAAGCGAACGGACACCTGTCCTGTATGAAGGTAAGACGTTTGTCTTTTCATACGCTGTAATTAAGAAAGCCTCACTGTCTCTGCTTATGGTTCTATACATAATTATAAAACATTAAAAATTTATAGTTTTTAGGGTTCCATACCCAAAAAGCGGTAACGGGGCCCTATTACTAAGTTTCAGCTGTACGTTCGTCCGTCCATCCATCCGTCCGTCCGTTTGTCTGTCAGAGTGTGTATTTCTATTGCCGCTATAACAAAAATAATAAAAATCAAATAAAGTTACAAATTAAAAGGGGTCTCCATACAAGAACAGGTTTTTTTCGGCGTTTTTGCCTTGTGGTACGGAACCCATCGTGTGTGCAAGTCCGACTCACATTTGGCCGGTTTTTGTACAAGTTTACGATTTTGAAATAAACAACCAATTTGTTTGACTATAGACCGACCGCTTTACTGAGACTTTGCCCGAGGTAGCTGCGCGGTGCGGGAGGGGTGATAGTTGTCACAAGTTGACGAATCACTGAGCTCTCGCATCACGTCACCACACCCCTCCCGCCCCGCGCTGATACCTCAGGCAACGTCTCAGTTAAGCGATTGACCTATAACTAACAGGCTGCTTGACAGTTCAAAAGTCCCTGATCCATAAATAAACCAACTTTTCACTTTTTCTGTAGCAACTATTAGTTGCTCGATTCATCGCCCAGTGTACGCAAACTTTAAAAGAAAGAAAATACGTTTATTTGCGGTAGTTTGACTCACATAAAATGAGCATTCTAAACTGAACATCCACATGAAGTACCTACTCACGTACGTTAACACGAGTTCAGTTCAACTTAAACGGTGGTTTAACCCGACAGTTATGTGTGCAACGTTAAATTTAACAACTCTATCTCTTTTTAGTGTCACTCGGTGCTTTCCAACCCCTAGTGAATACGTTTTTAATATTTGATGCAAACTACGGAATGAGGTTTCGATTCAGACAAGGATATTTGTGCGGTAAATGTTGGGAAAAGAATTTTAAAATAAAGTTTAATTGTCGTTTTCTGTATATCGAAACCCTTTCAGTAATAAAGGTAATTCGAGCATAGTAGAACTGCTCTCAAAACGGTGAAGAAAAACATCGTGAGGAAACCGGCATGTCCTAGAACCAAAAATTCGAAGGCATGTGGCATCTGCTAACACGCCCTGGACCCGCGTGGTGGATTACGGCCCACTCCCTCTCACAGAAAGGAGGCCTGTGTCCCAGCAGTGGGAACATTATAGGCTGATTATAGGCCTTATATCGGCAATTTCTTTTGATAAAAAGTATAGTTAGAAAGAGAGCATTTATATTTTACAGTTTGACATATAGTCTAGACAAAATCAAACTGGTTGCTAATGTAATTGTATAATTTTTTTTTTTTTCTTTGACATTGATTTATATTCTGTAATTACTTAAAGTCACACCCGGACTTATTACTCCTTATTTATTTATGAAAATCGTCTACTTTTGAAATGTTTGTGAATATGTGAGCACCATGTATCTATCACATAGTTAATTTATATGTCATGGTTTCATTAATCCATTTTAATTCTTTTACTTATTGTGGTATAGTAATTTTATTTTTAGGTGCATCGTCTTCACATATAATTATATAATTAATGTATGCAAAATATTGTAAAACATTTTAAAAGAGTAACGGTGGAGTTTCTTGCCCATTCTTCTCCATACGAAAACTACCTTTTGGAAGGGGCGACCAGAATCAATTTTATTTTAATTTTATTTTTGACATTCAAAAGTGCCTTTTTGTGCCTATTTGAAATAAATGATTTGACTTTGACTTTGACATAGACTCGCAAAACAAATGAGTTAATAGTCAGTTACAAAAGTACCATGCTTAACACGTGGAAATCTCGTTCAATTTGAATTGGAAATATTTTATTTCACATAAACTTACACGTGCACGTATGAAACATCAGAAGCTAGGTGCACGATTCCAATTGGTCGTTTCCTATGGAGAAGAGCCGGCAAGAAACTCCACGGTTACTCTTTTAAATCTTTTACGATGTTATAATATTTTATTTCACATAAACCTACATGTGCACTTATGAAACGATAGAAGCTAGGTGCACGGTTCCAATTTGTCGTTTCCTAAGAAAAGGAGCCGCCAAGAAACTCCACGGTTACTCTTTTAAAAATAATTAGATTTTACAATGGTTTCAAATTAGAGTGTTGATAGGTATGAGAGGACAGTGTAGACCGGTCCACAAGTACCAGGTTAAATCAAATCAGCCTATAATCTGTTCCCACTCTTGGAACACAGGCCTCCTCTCATCCAGAAGGAGTACACTGTAATCCAGCACGCAGGCCCAGTGCGGGTTGGTAGATGTCACATGTCTTGGAATTTTAGGTTCTAGGACATGCCTGTTTCCTCACGATGTTGTCCTTCACCGTTTTGAGATCAGTTGAGTGGTAAAGATATTATTTACACAAAGTATAGTGTCTGCCTGGGTTCGAACCCACGACTTACAGCTCGTAAGTCGGAGCCATTACCACTGGGCCACCTCTGCTCTACCTAGTACTAGGTAGATAACAAAATATAAAATGGCCAACAAATCGAATCATCGAATCACCATCATTCCTAAATCACGATAGAACAAACAATGGCGCCGATTCCCTTGTTCACAAACTAAACTAAATTTAAGTTCAATGTATCTTTTTCTTTCTATTTCATTAAGAAAAGGACAGAAGATAAATATTAGTTTAGTCCTATTAAATTAACGAGCGCCTGACATAAATTGACGTATTTTTAGTAGCCATATTTTTAATCCCGTTTAATTTGTCTATGGAGTATCTTAATTTGACAGGACTAAACTAATATTTATCTTCTGTCCTTTTCTTAATGAAATAGAAAGAAAAAGATGCATCGAACTTAAATTGAGTTTAGTTTGTGAACAAGGGAATCGTCGCCATTATCTCCAAATCTAAAAGCAATTTGTCAAACACGTATTTATCAAACACTTTGTACATTTAGCTCTGTTCGCTATAATTTCACCATCACTCCATAAATTCTTATTCCTTTCGCATTATTCCTAAGAGCCTATTGTAATTTACTGCCCTAAGTAGACATCACAGATGCTTTGACAACGGAAAACAAATTAAATCTCTTTCTTGTAACAAAAACAAATTAGGAAAATAAAGTCTTTTGTTGTCTTGAGTGAGCTAAGAAGTGTTGGCATCTTGAGATATTTAATGTTTCCTACTAACAAGAGCACTAGGGGGACACCTAAATGAATGCCTGAATAAAATCGTGCTGCTGGATTTTCAACGCTCGGCTTAGTGCAGAAAGTTCAAAATGCAACACAACATTTATTTAGATATCGCTTAGTGTTACTGAAAATGCTTGGGAAGGAGAAAATAATATGTTTGAGCATAATGTTTGAAGTCGAGTGGAAGAAAGATTGGATTAGTGCTTGAATGGTTTAACAGCGATTAGTTTATAGAAGCGTAGATATTTCTAGTTAAATGGAAAACTGAATGACTGGTAAATGTTGGTAAGCAAAATAAATAGAACTTTGTAGAAATAAATGCGATTAGGCCAAAAGTCTGACACGATAACTAGTAACTAGGTTGTGAAGGTCGGATAGGCAGTCGCTCCACAAAATATACTGGTATTCAGTTGCATCCGGTTAGACTGGAAGCTGACCCCAAGCCCAACACTGTTGGGAAAAAGGCAGATGATGAGATATATATGCGACTGGGCTTATTGCAAGCCCTGAATTTTAAGCTAAAGTGTTTAATATCACTCAAAAACGGTAAAGGCAAACATCGTGAGGAAACCGGCATGTCCTAGAACCAAAAATTAGAAGACATGTGACATCTACTAACCTGATCTGCGCCCACTGGTTGTTTACAGCGCATTTCCTATCACAGAGAAGAAGGTCTTTTAAGGCTTTTTTTTTTTGGGTGGGAAATGGGAAATCATCAAATTACCTCTCCCGCTCTGGGCTGAGCGGAAGGGCGTGTCAGACTTTTACTGACTAAAATCCACCCGTGTTCCTTAGTTGCCTGTGCCACAGTATCTCTTTCACCCGCAGCCCCGGCGGCCAGAGAGGGGGCCTGTGTTCCAGTTCAGTGGGAACGATATACGTTGAATATGCTGTATTTAAAAATCGGCCCCTGCGAGTTTCGCAGTCAAACTCAAACTTCTCTTAACTCTCTCAAATAAAATCATCTCTCAAAGGCATTTTTGATTTTTTAAAGGGGTTGGTCAGTCAGAAAGTTAAAGCTCACACACACACAAAGCACATTGCAAAACGTAGCAGGTTCTTACGGATAATCACGGCAAGAAACTCCATGGATACTTTTCAAATACGTTAAATATAATCCCAAAATTGCAAAGAGAAAAAACTAATTTTGGGGAGTTGTCTCTAAAATGCCATAAATGCAGAACAATTTAAAACAAAGTTTATAACGCTTTAGTTACAAAAGGTAACAAAGTAAATGAAATCCAACTAAAACAAACTGTGCGGTGTAAAGTAACTAGATTACGTAAACATTTTTCCACATACGATTTAACTTTATCCAGTGTTTCTATAAAGTTGTTGTTTTAAATACCTACTAACGCCTGAATACTCAACTGTAACCTGATTTTTAGTTCAGTCTGCTGTTTAAAAAAAAACACAATAAGGGGGAGGTTCTCGGTTGTATTTTTTTATGCTTGTTACTTCAAAAGTCCTTCCTTTATAAACCAATTAGAAAAAATCTTCTTTTGTGTGAAAGCGTATACTTATAGGGAGGTCCATATAAATTATAATTATAACATATATGATAATTATTATTTTATTCGTGAATTAAAATTGACGTCTGACAGATTTTGTATGGAAGAACTGTCAAAAAATTTAAATCATTCCTCGGATAAAATTATCTAGCATTGGATAAATCAGCCCTAAGTCCCATATAACAGGGAGTGAGCCTATTGCCATGAATCAGGCACAAATCCAGACTTCTGGCTGCTCCTGAGAAGTTCTTAATGGAAAAAAATGTTCCCGTCGTTACAAAGTTTATATTAATGTGAACATTAAACAGTAAAACTAGTGGTAGCAGAAAAGATTTGTGTGCGATACCTAAATTTTTGTCTCTATAAAAATACACAGCACTAAATATTTTGTGAATTTTAGTGTGAACACTAACTTAGGGAACGTGATTTATTGGTTCTCGCTTGTAAACAAAGTTTTGAATAGAATAAAGTACGTAATTATGTTTTTTTTTACTCATGGTACGCACGGCTATACAGTCACAAGCAAAAGTATGTATACACTCGGCTTTATTCAAAAGCGATTTACTCCTTTATTTTTTAATGAAATTTTATGTTGTTACGAACATAACATTTTCGAACCCATAGGTTTATGTAATGTGTCGTATTTCAACGTTACATTTGTTATTTCATGAAAAAATCGCATATGAAAGTTGCCAAGTGTTGTCATATTGGTGCTCGTGGCTGTACATCAACCTATACATAACCAGTATAAGCTGACTTCTCATTGTAAGAAAAACCTATACAATGCGAGGTCAGCTAAAACTGGAAATGTATAGCTTGATGTGTCGCCGTGTGTACTAGAAGGAACAGTGGGTTTTACGGCCGAACTCAATTACCTATCTATCACCAGTTTTAGCATACTGGAGGTGGAAAAATCTATCTATCTCTGGTTTTAACGTCCCAATAATCTATATCAGTAGCGATCTTTATAGATGAAAAGAAAGAAAGAAAAATACATTTATTATTCAAATAAACTATAACTTTGTAGAAAATATGCGATTAGGCCAAAAGTCTGACTACTAACTAGGCCGTGGAGTTTGGATAGTCAGTCGCTCCATGTAGTATACTGGTATTCAGCTGTATCCAGTTAGACTAGAAGCCGACCCCAACATAGTTGGGAAAAGATTACGCAGGTGACGATGACACAAGATGGAATGAAATAGATATTGTTAACTCCACGGTCGTGGAAAAGTTAGAGGTTAGGTGAATGAACTTTCGTATCGGTTCTCGTTGGTCGTATCACACTAATATTATAAAGGCGAAAGTTTGAGAGTGAGTGTGTGTGTGTATTTGTATGTTTGTTACTTCTTCACGCAAAAACTAATGAACGGATTTGGATAAAATTTGGCACACAAATAGTTTATAACCAGGATTAACACATAGGATACTATTTATCCCGATATTCCCACGCGATGGAAACTTATGCGGGTAAAACCGTGGGGCGCAGCTAGTTTTACCATAAAACATATCCTAGCACTTGGCAAAGTGTAGCTTCCTACCAGTGAAAATATTTTTTTACGAATCAGTACTTCCGCCTTATCGCTTACAAACACAATTTTACCGCTTTTGGTGGTTTGGTAAAAAATATAGGTTTCGGAAAATTCCCCGGAAAAACCAATTAAAAACAAATATACTTACCTTTCAAATTCACGAATTTATCGTGAAACAAATATTTACTTACCCAACACATATTTAACTGAAAAGCTTTATACTGAAAATAAGATAAAATACACATGTTTTTCCTAACCACATTCGTTCAAAGAAAAAACAAATAAAATTTTTCAACACATTCATGTTCGATAAATTATATAGGTAATTTTTAAACCGTTATTCTTGCTAACAAAATGTTTAATAGAAAAATCGACTGAAAAGAATCAGTTCTATGTCAAAAACTTGTCAAAAATATAGGAAAATTAGAGGTATTTTTGACAGATTGAGACTGAGATCAGACTGTGAATGTTGTTAAAATTACGAGAATTGCCCCTCTGGTGTCACTCGGAAAGCTGCCACGCTTAAATGGAATTGAGCTGGACACAGCTGCCGCATGTCAGACGATCAATGGCCCAAACTTACAACCCCGTGGGTCCCGCTTAATGGCAAACGACATCGTGGCAAGCCCAGACGGAGATGGCGGGATGAGCTGTACTTCCTTTATAAAGATTCGTCCTTGGCAGCTCTGGACATATAGAGGCGGAAAGAGAGTAGAGAGGCTTTGGGCCGCCAGTGAAAAACAATGGCTGTAAAATAAAAAAGCTTAACACAAACATAAAGAGTGCCAAGAAACGTAATTAGTTTCGCGCTATCGAATGGCATCTATAACAGACTGAAATAAACGAATAAGTAGATTTGACTTATTTTCTGAAATAAATACTTTATCCCATAAAAGGCGCCTTATTTATTTTTTTCTCTTTGCTCTTGTTTCATGTTTATTATTATATGTATATATTTATTTAGACGAGTAAAATATACTATATGTATATATATATTAATTGTATAATGTAAATGGTACACCACAGACTACCACCTATATTTGTCTCTCCTTCATTGTAATCCATCCAAAGGTTGTCTTTAAAAGATCGCTCTTAGCGATAAGACCGCCCATTGTGTCACCCTTTGTAAAATGTTATATTATATTTATGTTTCTGTAATTTGTATGGTGTACAATAAAGAGTACTATCTATCTAAGGCGCCAACCACGCGTTTAGATTCACCGAATATATAGTGATATATGAACGCGACGATCTCGTAGTCGGACGCGGGGTAAGGTTTCAGTAGGCAGGCGCGGTGTAATGGTGCGGCGCGATTCTGGTAGACTAATTTCCATTAAGTTTTCATAGAAATTGTTCTACGAGTACTAGAGTCACGGGAGCCCTTAGAGATATCCTGTTACCGGTCTCACTTCTGATCAAAATAGCTCAAATGCGAAAAATAGCTCACCATGCTTGTCTGACTATCATACGTGGCTATGACTACGTTATTATTTATGCTTGGTAATATTGTAATGGCTGTTGGTGTATGTGAGTTTAAATGTTTGTAAACGCACCCACGATACAGAAGCAATTCCTAGTGTGGGGCAACGTTTTTTAAAAAAAAAAAAAAAAATTTATAAAACTTGATTGTAACAATGAACGGAAAGTTTTGAACTGAAGGCCAATTCTCGTAATTAAAAACGTTCAAAATCTAGTCGCAATCTCATCTCAGCGACAATCAATGTCAAAAACTTGTCAAAAATGTAGGGAAATTAGAGATATTTTTGACAGATTGAGACTGAGATCAGACTGTTAACGTTTTTAAAATTACGAGAATTGCCCCTCAGGTTCAAAAATACCTATTGTGAATAGAAGCAGGTCATTAAATGATAGATAAATTATTCTTAATTGTAAGTAAGTACACTAAGGGCTAGTTTTTCTATCGCCAGATAACTTTTATTCGTGGAATAAAATTGACGTCTGACAGTTTTTGTACGAAATAACTGTCAAAATAACAAAATAAAATTATTTATAAGTTATATTTAGTTACGGAAAAATGAGCCCTAACAAGAATAATATTATATTATACTTGAACAACTACTATTACTCCGTTTTAAATTACCTACGGGAATTGGCCTTCAGAGGTTGATACCAGTCCAATTTCAAATAAAAATGTGTATAAAAATATCGAATTCGCCATTCGATACAGTCTGGTTTTAAAACAAAATTACCTTCTAATCAGATTCGAAATTCGAATCCACATTCTAGAAAAGTTTTGTATTTCGAATTTGTTTCAAAGCGACGCTTAGATCCGTATTTATTAGGTAACACTAAGCGATGACCAAATGAATACCTAGATAAAGGCGAGCTGTTGGATTTTGAACTTTCGGCGTTGACTCGACGATTGAAAATCCAAGTGTGGTCACCTAGGTGAAAACAGTCATTATTATCACTTGCAAGTTCGGCTTAGGACCAAATGAGGCGACCACACGCCACGCTAATCACAGAACTTCATACTTTTACAAATAAATCTCCATTTAGCTCAGGGGGACCACTGATAAGATAAATACAAGGTTTTATTGCAAGAAGAATAAATTAAGACAGTTATGAAAGCTTCTTTACCTATGTTTAATACAAACAGACGCAATTAATTTTAAAGTCAGCTTTTCCATTGAAAGACAAAAGTAACAATAGCTTAGGAATGGATCGCGTTTAAAACTGGAAATGCACTGTTTAAACCACACTTTTATAGAAGAAAAAAAATTTTTTTCAGAGGTCGTTTTAACAACTCCAAAGCTACGGTTTCCTAGAAGAGTCACAACGAAGTCGCCACAAAGCGTCAGCAATTTACCTGCGAATGACGTCAATTAAACGTACGGTAAGTAACGGTTCGCGTTTCGTTTTTTGACACCGTAAAGTCATAACCACATTGCCATCATTTTCATGCGTATGTTATGTCATGTCTTGTGTCGAGGGGGCGTCTTTACTAAATTTACCTTGTGGGGACGCCAGTGACGTCACGGACCTGGCTAACTTCGGGTATAATTCGGAGATCAGATTTTCGAGTGACTACCGCTTAACCTTACCATGACTAAATATACCCTTTTTCGATAGGATAACTTGCTTGAAAAATGGCGGGATTGGTGCATAGTTCGAGTATTTAGGGTGGGGAAGATCACGTGGCGGGTCTAAGTTGGTTTACAAGCAATAATAATAAGACGTAGTCGAAGGAGCCCCTATTTCTGTCTTCCAGCCTTAAAGGAACCTAACACGAAGGAGATGACGGGGGCTCGTTCGGTCAATTTACTCGCTCACTTGAGCCCCCGTCATCCCCTTCGAACCTCACCTGTCCGAGTCGGGGTGCCCCATGTCCCGAGCTCGCTTCGCTCGCTCTTGGATTGACACTTACAAGCACAAAGCGGTCCAGCACAGACTATTGATGTCTGTTGTAATATACAGTCTGGCATTACGCGGCCGCGTATACAGGCTAATTTTTTAAAGACCAGCCAAATTTAAGGATGTGGTACAGACCATCAAACTGAACAACTTTCTCCATGGGACCAACATCGTAATCGCGAAAATTTTATCAACTGTCCCATAGAATAGAAGAACAATATACAATATACAATACATAGAAGTACAATATACAATTGGAACCTAATGTACACGTCTGTAGATAGTTACCCGGGAAAGATCTAACGCCTAAGGTACAGGCTCGGCCTAGTTTAGGTGTTAGTGGTCATTCGAATTGTGTTCAATTGCAGAATTGTACCTACTGTTTACCAAAATCAACTTCTAAAATATTTTTGTGTCAATAAAGCTTTTTTATTTTTTTTATTTTATTTATAGGACGTAATCACGCAATGCTAGGTCCTAATTATACTCGATTATGATACTCCAACTTGGGAATATTTAGTAGTTAGATATTTGTAAAGCCTCATGCTAACTATACCCGACCGAAACCCTATGGGGAGTTCCCACAAGGTAAACACACACACATTACAGTACATTTAGTAAAAACGCGTCAAGGGACTTGTGGCTAAGTAATAACAGCCGCACGGGTCGATCGATCAGGTTAAGGTACGCTTGCCGCGGTTGGTCCGTAGATGGGCGACCATCTTTACATACCAAGACCACTCCGTGGCTCGGAAAGCACGTTAAGCCGTTGATTCTGGCTGTCATTCGTGAATCTTTGACAGTCGTTACGGGTCGTCAGAAGCCCGAAAGGCTGACAACCAGTCTTAGCAAGGGGTTTCGTATTACCCAGTAACTGGGTTGTGGAGGTCAGATAGGCAGTCGCACCATGTAAAATACTGGTACTCAGCTGCATCCGGTTAGACTGGAAGCCGACCTCAACATAGTTAGGAAAAGGTTAGGCAGATGATGATGTTCCGAGTATGTCATGTCAGCCACCGCTCTGTCTGTCAGGTCACCTTTAAATGCTAAAGATAGAAGTGAGACTTCTGTATTTCATTTTTAGTTGCTACAGGTCTTTAAAAGAGGCGTAATTGCGAACGCCAGATAAAACGGGCGCTGAAACGAGCGATAAATTGTAACAGTTTATGCAAAGACGCGCAAAATGTAAATTCGGATTGTCAGTCATGAGTTCTTTAATTTTCACGTCTTTCCTCGTATTTCAAGTTTTTAGGCCTTCCTAACAACTTGAAATACGAGTAATCTTCATCATAATGATCACATTGCCCCTTGGCAATGTGATTATTATGATGAAGATTATTAATTATTACTTTTGAGCTACACTGTACGTAGTAATTTCTTCACTCACAGATCGTCTATATACTCACAGATACTCAAACTCTATAGAAAAGGTAGGGTCCCTTTTCTATAGAGTATGAGTGAACTTTACATCCTGTTTTACAGTCATCTGTTAATTATAGTAGAGGAATAGTTTTGAAAATATTGACAGTTATTTCTTACAAATATTGACAAACGTCAATGTACCTATTCCTAGAATAAAAGGATGGAAAAATCAGCCCTAAAACTAATAACAATTGAAAATAGGTTCCTGAGCAGATTAGGCCTGTTTTAAAATGTCACCCTAGGCAAGCATAATGTTTTGTAAATCTGATGTCAAATCAATTAACCATACGCAAGAGTCTTTATTTATGCCTTTTATCTGAAGGCCAATTCCCATAACTAAAAACGTTCAAAATCTAGTCGCAATCTCTTCTCAGCAACAATCAATGTCAAAAATTTAGGGAAATTAGAGTTATTTTTGCCAGATTGAGACTGAGATCAAACTGTGAACGTTAAAATTACGAGAATTTCCCCTCTGATCTCAATTCAAATCTTTAAAGATTAAATCGATAGCACTAGGAAGTGGTGAAGGGCTGGCGTTTTAGAAGACTGTCTTTTGTAATTTTGACGTTCGAAAAGTGCTGATCGTCAGCCTAATTTGAATAAATGACTTTTGATTTTGGTGTCTTCAAATTTTTGATTCTAGGACATGTCAGTTTCCTTACGATGTGTTCCTGCACCGTTTTGAGAGCAGTGGTGATGAAATTATTTACACAAAATAAAGCGCCTGTCTCCATCCCACGACCTATGACTCGTAAGTCGGAGCTGTTACCACTAGGCCACCAGTGCTCTCGGTACGCCAGGGGATGTCCCGTCATAAAGCTGCATATAATAATTATTTTGATGGCGTGACACATCATGTGGCACAACCATGGTTGTGCCACATGATGTCTTGGTGAAATATGGCCTGCGTGAGATCGACTTTTGATTGATCGAGAAAACTAAAACGAAACTAAAACTCGTGTCAATCGAGTTTGTCCACTCATTTAGGAAGTCTAAAATTAGTTCGATTTTTATCTACAGATGACCAGCCAGGGTTCGCTGCTAGTTATATTCTTACCAATACTTCCATATCTCCATTATCATTCAGTTATCACCTCAAGTATGTCGTTATTGAATTTCTGCTGCTTTATGGACCATAAACTGTATCTTTGTTTGTTGAATGGACTCTGAATGTGCTTCCTGTGGTGGGTATAACAGAAAGTAGGTTGTTCAGGATCCTCAAATGTTATGACATTATGAACATATATTGTTATGACGATCATAATAATGTTAAAAGATGGCCGTTAGCTCCGAGATGAAACTAAAGTACCGTCAGCGAAAGTGTTTGGAGTGCCAGCAATATATTTATATGTATACTCGTTTCTGCCCGCGCCTTCGTTCTGTTACGGTTTCCCAATGCTAAGGAATATCTTTAATGATCAATAATAATTAATTACATAGATTTAATGCGGACCGCATTAAGAACGCTATACTTCGTTCCAAAACACAAATAGCGGACGCTGGCCGCACAGCTGCTGGGCTAAAGTGGAACTGGGCTGGCCATATTTGACGCATGTCAAAGCTGCAATATGCCGAAGCCTGCACTCTGTGGATCCCAAATAGCAGGAAACGACCGCGCGGCAGGCCCAAAAAGAGATGGCGGGATGAGCTGGACTCCTTCTTAAAGGATTGGCCCACGGTCGTAGCAGACCAGGAAAAGTGGAAGGAGGGAAGGGACGCCATTTCCTGCAGTGGGACAACACAGGCTTATAATAAATAATAATACATATATCGATTTCATGGAAATTTGTCTCGTCATCATCTAAGGGCAGCACTGCCTCCCACTCCCGCAGCGAGTCACTCTCGTCCCGATCGCCGAAACTCTACCATCTCCAATTATCGTTGTGTCTGCCAGTTTTGATTTAAGTAGTATTTACCCAAAAGTTTAACAAAGTCAAACCCCAAACTAAGCTATTTCGTTTCGTATATTCAAAGTGTTTTTTTAAACAATGTTTGCATGGCCTCGTGTTCGCGTGGAATTCGTATAACACCAAAATACACAAAAAAAAAATCCAGCACATGTTACTCGCTGACAGTGTATCTTTCTGTAGATGAGAGAATTTTTTAAACCCATTGGGTATTTTTTGAGGTTATCCATTACAAACAAACATACAAAAAAATCAAATCTTTTCTGTTTATAATATTAGTTTTTTAAAATAAAATAAATAATAATAATACCAGCTTTATATTGTCCCACTGCAGCACAAAGGCCTCTGCTCATACAGAGAAGGCACGAGCATTGGTCAACACGCTCGCTCAAGACGGGTTAGCGATTTCAGACTTATAATATTAACTACTAGCTTAGATTTCCTCACGATGTTTCTCCTTCACCGATGTCAGTAACTAATGTCCAAGATAAGGAGTAATAGTAAGTTTATCTTGGACATTACTGAGGAGCAGTCTTGAGCAAGCGTTGTGATTTACGCGCGTGTTTTTTTTGTCCTTTAAAGAGGCCCTTACCCTACTGTGCACCAGATACAGGCTGGTATTATTTATTATTCAGTAAGTGAGACAGCGAGGCGGGGTCGCGGCAGGCCCAAAAAGAGATGGCGGGATGAGCTGGACTCCTTCTTAAAGGATTGGCCCACGATCGCAGCAGACCAGGAAAAGTGGAAGGAGGCAAGGGACGCCATTGTCCTGCAGTGGGACAACACAGGCTTATAATAAATAATAATATATCGATTTCATGGAAATTATCTCGTCATCATCTAAGGGCAGCACTGCCTCACATCGGCGTCGAGCTGACGATGAAGTACCTGGGACTCGTCCTCGACAGCCGGTGGAATTTCGTGGAGCACTTCCGACGTTTGGCTCCCAGACTGGAGCGGGCCGGGGCTGCCTTGAGGCGGCTCCTTCCCAATCTAGGGGGACCAAACGCCTCCTGCCAGAGGCTCTATGCGGGGGTCGTGCGGGCCATGGCCCTTTACGGGGCACCGATATGGGCGCGATCTTTGAGGCGGCGACCAGCCCGCCGGTTGATCGCGTCCCAAAGGGTCATGGCTGCCCGGCTCATCCGAGGATACCGCACGGTCTCCGCTGAGGCGGCGAGCCTCCTTGCCGGATTGCCGCCATGGGATCTGGAGGCCAAAGTCCTCGCCCACATATGGGAGTGGCGAGAGGAGGCAAAACGCCGGGGCGTTGCTCCGCTGCCGCGAGAAATCACGGCACAGCGGACAGAGCTCCGGCGGGATCTCATAGCGGCATGGAGAGTGCGATTGTCGCAACCCAGCGCTGGGCACGCCACAATTGCGGCGATAAGTCCCCTCTTTGAGGAGTGGCTAGAGAGGCGCCACGGCGCCCTCACCTTCCGCCTGACGCAGGTCCTCACCGGACACAGTTGTTTCGGGAGGTTCCTGTTCAGGATAAAGCGGGAGGAAACGCCAGGGTGTCACCACTGTGGGGATCGCCCGGAGGACACGGTGGAGCATACGGTGGAGGTCTGCCCGGCTTGGGCGGGACCCCGCCGTGTCCTCTTGGCGGCGATCGGCGGCGGCGACCTCTCGCGTCCGGCCCTCATACAGGCCATGGTCCGGAGCGAGAGTGAATGGGAGGCCGTCACCTCCTTCTGCGAAGCAGTTATGCTCGCGAAGGAGGAGGCGGAGCGTGCGAGGGAGAGGCAATCGCTGTACCCTCGCGCTCCTAGCCGCCGCAGGAGACGCCCTGGACGGGAGTCAACAGCCGACTCCCGGCCACCGTAGGCGCGGGCTTGCGCGCGGCGAGCTATGGGCAGCTCGCCGCCCGGTAAGGACCAGGCCCGGGTCGACGGCGCGTTGTGTTCCACGCGCGCCTCAAAGAGCTGTCAGCACGAACTGACGGGGTCCGTTAGGGCCGATGCCGCCGGGGCTGCGGGTTGTTCGAAAGAGATACCGTGGCCCCTGGCACAGGCAACTGAAGGAACACGGGTGGGTTTTAGTCAGTAAAAGTCTGACACTCCCTTCTGCTCCGCCCAGAGCGGGAGGAGTCATTTGATGATTTCCCACCCAGAAAAAAAAAAAAAAAAAAAAAAAAGGGCAGCACTGCCTCCCACTCCCGCAGCGAGTCACTCTCGTCCCGATCGCCGAACCTCTACCATCTCCAATTATCGTTGTGTCTGCCAGTTTTGATTTAAGTAGTATTTACCCAAAAGTTTAACAAAGTCAAACCCCAAACTAAGCTATTTCGTTTCGTATATTCAAAGTGTTTTTTTAAACAATGTTTGCATGGCCTCGTGTTCGCGTGGAATTCGTATAACACCAAAATACACAAAAAAAAAAATCCAGCACATGTTACTCGCTGACAGTGTATCTTTCTGTAGATGAGAGAATTTTTTAAACCCATTGGGTATTTTTTGAGGTTATCCATTACAAACAAACATACAAAAAAATCAAATCTTTTCTGTTTATAATATTAGTTTTTTAAAATAAAATAAATAATAATAATACCAGCTTTATATTGTCCCACTGCAGCACAAAGGCCTCTGCTCATACAGAGAAGGCACGAGCATTGGTCAACACGCTCGCTCAAGACGGGTTAGCGATTTCAGACTTATAATATTAGGGGTTAAAGTATGAAATTGCCCATTTGTACTGAAAAATTGAAATTCGTTTTTTTTTTAAATTTAGCATATTTATTTAATCAAAATAATTACCAATATTATCTATACATTGCTGCCATCTAATAGGAAGGTCATTTATGCCTTTGCGATAGAACTCTCGTGATCTAGATTCGACAAACTGTGTGAAAGCATTTTGTACTGCCTCCTGAGAAGAAATTTTTTTATCACGTAGAAAATTGTCCAAATCACGAAAAAAATGGTAGTCCGTTGGAGCAAGGTCTGGCGAATACGGAGGCGGAAGAATGGTTTCTAATTGCAGTTCCTGTAGAGTTAAAACGGTTTCTCGTGCTGTATGAGGTCTCGCGTTATCATAGAACAATAATGGTGAAGATCGATTCATGAGTCGGGGCTGTTTCACTGCTAGTTTTGCTATCATTGTTCGGAGTTCGGCACAGTAGACATCTGCCGTTATTGCTTGACCAGATCGGAGAAAGCTATAGTGAATAACACCATGCTGAGACCACCAAACAGTTACCATTACCTTTTTATTGGTAAGCTTTGCTTTTCCATCACGAAAGCGTTTAAACCAAAATCGCACGGTGCGTTCATTAGCTGTCCCCTCTCCAAACGCAACATTGATATTGCGAGCTGTTTCTGCCGCGTTAGTTCCACGTCGGAACTCGTATTCAAAAGTAACTCGAATTTTCGAAGTATCCATCTTTCTTGTCTAAGCTGAATAAAAAAAACAACTGAAAGTCGATAATCGAATGTTGCACATTTTTTAAAAGAAGAACTTCATAGGTACCATGTGAAAAAAGTTTCACTCAAAAATATCAAACCATGAAGGTTCTATGTCCATTCGAAGTACCTATTACAATGAAACGGCAATTTCATACTTTAACCCCTATTATTAACTGCTAGTTTAGATTTCCTCACGATGATTCTCCTTCACCGATGTCAGTAACTAATGTCCAAGATAAGGAGTAGTAGTAAGTTTATCTTGGACATTACTGAGGAGCAGTCTTGAGCAAGCGTAGTGATTTACGCTTGTGTTTTTTTATCCTTTAAAGAGGCCCTTACCCTACTGTGCACCAGATACAGGCTGGTATTATTTATTATTCAGTAAGTGAGACAGCGAGGCGGGGTCGCGGCAGACTACGTAGGAGATGGTGGGATGAGCTGGATAGGTTCCGTCAAAACTGGAAGAAGGACGCGCGGGCTCGCGAAAGATGGAAGGAGTGGAGGACGGCCTTTGCCCAGGAGTGGGACAGCGTAGGCTAGTAAAAAAGTGCCTAATAAAGAGACAGGCTCTTTGCACATGACACGATTTCTTCACGGTACGGTGTATAAACCGCGCCGTAGAAAAAACGTTTCTGTCAACAAGCTTCCATAGTGATCCATACTAATACATACACAAACATAATTATCTATTTTATTTGTAATTGCCCGTGACATCACAGCGGGTCCTATCAGAATACCAGCGCTGCGACATTTATTTTTTAAATGTCAGCATCTTGCTGAGATAGGAGCCTTTTGGGCTCGTATAGGACTTTCTGTTTCATTTTGTTACTTTTGTTTTTGAATATTTTTTTATTTAGTTTAGTTTGTGATCTTCCTGTCGCAATAAATACTTTTTCTTTCTTTCTTTCATACAACACATTTCGTAGTGTTTCACGGCAAGAAAAACGAGTGTGTGCAAAGGGCCTGAGAAGCCTACATTATTCGGATCCAAATGATCGATTTCCTGTGGTTCCCGTACCAAGAATGTTAATGTTCCTGTTCCAAGTTCTTGTTAATTATTCATAGACAAAGGATATCCGAACGTACCACGTACCTAGAGGGTAAGGCGTTAATAATAAATAAACTTTCAATGGTCGGCTCATTAATTTATTAATAAAAGTATCTCCTACGTGAAGTAGGTACTAAAATATTTTTACAGCTATAGAACGTATTTCACTACCTTTAGTACAGCAGATGTCAGACACTTGAAGTGAAACGTCTGAACACAGAAAGAATCAGAAATAAAAAATGAATTCATTATTGAACCGATCCAAAGAATTTATTTCTTTAAAGATGTTCGGTTTCGGCTCTATTATTATCCTCTTTCAAACCTTTCAAATACTGTCCATTTTCATTTAATACAATATAATATAAATTCATTTATTTCAGGTAAATAACACGCATTCATAGTATAGGTATAAAATCACATCAAATAAAATCAGACAAAATTCAACTTAAATAAAATTAATACAAATCAAATTCAACGGAAACGAATAAATTGAATTAATTGAAATCAAATTAAAATAAATAATCAAAACAATAAAATTAATATAGAAATAAGAATTAATTAATAAATAATCACAAAATAAAAACAATAAATAATCACAAAATAAAATCAATACCCTCTCTCCGACACTGGCTACAGCAACATGTCTGCTGAAACAATGCCGGATGAAGGGGCAGTCCAGCCTTCCCGCAATCATCACGAGTACGAAGTTGGGGCTAACCCATGCCCGTACCCTGCACACCAAGGACGCGGCGCGCTTGCGCATGGTCGCGTGGAAGCAGTCGGAGCGCGCCTCTGCGAACATACCCGAGGCACTGCAGTATCGGGCTAGCCCCATCACCGCCCTAAGCGCGTTATTGTATTGGACGCGGATGGCGCTGTAACTTCTATTAGAGTAGTGAGCCCACAGACTGCACTAGTACAGCGATGTACAGTACGCTCTAAAGAGCGTAACCTTTAATCATACCAAACACTTCAAAGAAGCAATATACAGTCCCAAAATAGGTCGTAGCATTTTGATACCTATTATTGGACTGATAAGGGATATAAAGATTACCCTCAGAAAATCAGTCACGTGAAAAGATGAGTGAAGATTCGGAAAGGGGCTATCTCGTGTATATTTGGAGTGGAAGGGGCGGAACTTGAAGATTATGAGCGAAATAAGCAAAATGGCTGAAGATTTTTATGGTTGAACTAGCTACGCCCCGCGGTTACACCTGCATAAGTTTCGATCCCTTGGGAATAACGGGATAAAAAGTATCCTATCTGTGTGCCAAATTTCAGCCAAATCCGTACAGTGCTTTTTGCGTGAAAAAGTAACAAACATCCATCCATCCATCCTTTCAAACTTTCGCATTTATAATATTAGTAGAAAGTAGGATTTGTCGTAGCGTGTTTACCGATTCATGCCATATTTTACCACAGAGAAATGAGAATGTGGAAAGCTTGAGCTGTCACTTGCAGCCGAACTAAAACTTGCACGGAAGTTAAGACGCCAACATTTCAGCAATTCAAAAACATGTCGCCTCAGAAAATGCTACTCAAAAACACGTTGACGTTTAAATGCAAAACTCCTTTTGCTAAAAATATCAAGGCATTATTGTAAAATATAGATCCAATAAATAACGTTAATTTTTAATGTTGTTACAAAAGTATTATTGGTACTACGTTAGAGTTTAAAACTGACAATCATACTAATCCTAGTTAATAATAATTAATTAATAATTTAACAATAATATTATAAATGTGAAAGTTTGTATGGATGGATGGATGGATGGATGTTTGTTACTCTTTCATGCAAAAACTACTGAACGGATTTGGATGAAGTTTGACAAACAGATGGTTTTAACCAGGATTAACATATAGGATACTTTTTATCCCGTTATTCCCACGGGATCGAAACGTATGCGGGTGAATCCGCGGGGCGCAGCTAGTATTAAAAACGTGAAAGTTTGTGAGGATGGATGGATATTTGTTACTCTTTCACGCAAAAACTACTAAACGAATATTGATGATACTTTACAGTAATATAGCTTATACATCAGAATAACACATAAGATACTTTTTATCCCGATATTCCTACGGAATTCATACGTATGGTTAAACCACGGGCCGCTGCTAGTAATCTATAAAACTGAAGTGTCTTTTAACAAAATGCATATGTATATGAAAGTATATACTGTACTTATGGAGAGGCTTGTGGCTAAGTAATAACAGCCGCACTGGTCGATCGATCAGGTTAAGCTACGCACGGACCAACCGCGTCCGTGGATGGGTGACCATTTACACAAACCAAGACCCCTCCGTGCCTCGGAAAGCACGTTAAGCCGTTGGTTCCGGCTGTCATTCGTGGATCTTTGACAGTCGTTACGGGTTGTCAGTAGCCCGAAAGTCGGATAACCAATCTTACCAAGGGGTATCGTATTACCCAGTCACTGGGTTGTGGAGGTCAGATAGGCAGTCGCTCCATGTAAAATACTGGTATTCAGCTGCATCCGGTTAGACTGGAAGCCAACCCCAACATAGTGGGGGTTTTATTGGGGTTTTATTAATTGAACAATGTTATTACACGACTGATGAATTTCTAATTGATAAATTAATGTAGACTTTTTTATTTATTTGACTGGAGAAACAAATTTTAATTGAATATTGTGACTAATTTTAATTTATGATTATTTATTTATGCATTGACTGTAGAAATTATTCCATATTGTTTTTATTTAGCATGCAACCATATTTGTACGCCTCTTGGCATAACATAGCGACCTATGAACTTTAATATAAGAACGGTATTCACTACCTATGTTACACAAATAAAAAATGATTATGATTATAAACAAAAAAAAAAATAACAACAACAAAAAAATAAAAAATAAATAAAAATAACAATAACAAATACTAAATACTTTTTCTTTCTTTCTTTCATTATGATTATGATTGGGAAAAGGCTAGGCAGATGATGATACGGTACTTATAACAAAAAAAACAAGTTTAAAAATTTTTGTATGTCTGTTTCAAAATAAATTCCGATGCAAGATTTTACGTGACGGTAGTGTCATGCGTAGTTCACAGGTGGCACTGTAGATGCCGCCACACGGTTTTGTAAAGAAACCCATACAGATGGATTGGTCAATTATGACTATTCACGAATGCACGTAAGTGCAGTTAGCGTTCTATTCTCTCCAACTCCGAGGATTATGGTTTAAAGTAAAGTTATGAAGGTAAGGTTATTTCACAATACCAATATTTCGTGCAAGGTTACGTACAAACGAGTACCAATTCGATTTACGAGCAGAGTTCCAATTAGTACATAATTATTGAACACGGAATTGAAAATACTGTAACCAACTTTGGTATTATTTTATAATATTATTAGGTATGAGGAATTTAAATATTGATTTTGAGAATCGCAATATTTACGGATAGTCAAAAGTCCAAAAGTCTGACAAGCAGTCATACCAAGGGGTATCGTGTCATCCAGTTACTGGGTTGTGAACGTCTGAAAGGCTGTTGGTCCATGTAAAATACTGGGGGCCTAAAAAGGCCACTTTAAGCAATACCTCTAAAAGCTATTCATTTCCTGAATTCCCAGCGGATCATTAGCAATTCCTCTAATTTTCGTAAAATTTCATTTCATATTTGGTGTAAGCATATCCGCATGAAAAAAATAAAAACCGTAATTTTGTCGGTAAATTTTTCTTTACGGTTTTTTTAATCAAATTGTTTTTTTATTTTTGTTTTCTACAGTTTAAATGTTATTTCATTGTGATATGAATTGCACACAGATCATATTGTGAATTGTCAGTTTGTGACCATTTTACGATTTTTAATATGATTCATATTGTTATCCTATTATGATTCTGCCAAAGTGGCCTTTTTAGGCCCCCTTGTATTCAGCTGCATCCAGAAAAAGCTAGGCAGCTGATGAGGAACATGATCATAAGTATCCTTGTTTGCATAAAATTGTGGTAAATACGAGTAGGTATATCAATCTTCCTAGCCTTTTCTCAACTATGTTTGAGTTGGCTTCCAGTCTAACCGGATGCAGTTGAATACCAGTATTTTACATGGAGCGACTGCCTACCCGACTTTTACAGCCCAGTTACTGAATAACACAATAGGTACTCCTTGGTAAGACTGGTTAAATACAAAGCATGTTACAGATAACTGTCTAAGTGCAGAACACTTCCTTCGTGGCCATAACACAAAAGCATGCAAATTATTTAAAATATAGGTCGTTCAGAACTCAAACTCAAAGGTTATTTCAAATAAACCAAATACAGGCACTTTTGAACTGTCAAGGGGTCGGGCTGTCAGAAAGATGAAGCTAGTTGCCCATTCCAATGCCATTTTTTAAATGTCGCAGCATCATGCTGAGATAGGAGCCTTTGGCCTCGTATAGGCTTTCTGTTTAATTTTTTATTTTTGTTACTTTTTTTTATACACCCAACTTGAATGTTTTATTTTTGACTGTGTTTAGTTACGTTTGTCATCTTCCTGTGAGAGTCGCAATAAATACTTTTTCTTTCTTTCTTTCATTCCAAAGCGTAGTAGGTACCTCTGGAGAACGGGAAAATTCGACGGACACTACTGACGTTGACTTCTCGTGAGCCATGTTTTATTTCAGCACAATTCAAAAAGACGTACTGTTACAGGTCGCTATCGTCGTACATTAGCGTTTACGTAAGGGCCACTTGGAGATAATATTCTTAACACTTCAGAAGACAGAGTAAGAATTTATAAGTGGCGCCGCGCGCCGCCTGTTGTACAGACGCCAGCACATTAAGCTACCCGAAACTGTCAAATTTTGCAAATCAACCTTGAACTTTAATGCTTTAGCGATAAAGTTGAAAATCTATTAAATAAATTTGACAGATTGTAGTAGCTTGATGTGCTGCATCTGTACTCGCACTTGAAACGATATAAGTACTTGTTTATGAGGCGACTCTTGCCAGCCAGTAGCATTATCATCTTTAGCAATTTATTATAGGTCGTATTTAACTCGGGGCTATAGAGGTATTTAAGAAGACACGAAACGCATGTGATTAAAAGAGTGATGAATATACATGTTGATGGATGGAGAGGGAGAGGAAGGCCGAAGAAAAGATGGATGGATTGTGTGAGGAATGATATGAAAGAGAAGGGAGTGAATGATAGCGTGACGGTTGACAGGGGAATGGAAGAAGACAACGTGTTGCGCCGACCCCAAGTAACATAGGATAAGGGCAGGGAGATGATGATTTAACTCGGGGCTCGTGGCTAAATAATAATAGCCGCAAGGGTCGATTGCAGCCGGAAGCACGTTATGGGGCTAACCACACTTATTCAGCTCTGTTCAGCTTTAGTCTATAGAAAACAACGATTTTGTATGGAAACGCATTCCATACAAAATCCTTGTTTGCCGTTGTTAAGCCGTTGGTCCCGTCTGTTATTCGTAGATCTTTGACAGTCGTTACGGGTAGTCAGAAGCCCGAAAATCTGACAACCAGTACTAAGAACCCGTGTTACCCTGTAACTGGGTTGTGAAGCAGATAGGCAGTCGCTTCATGTAAAATACAGGTATTCAGGTGCATCTGGTATGGCTGGAAGCCGACTTAAAACGCTAGGAAGATTGATTGTCTTAACTAGCATTAGGTATTTTTAAATCTTTTAAAAATGTCTTCGGACTGAGCATACGACAAGTTTTGCCATACAAAATCTGTAAAAAATTTACAATGGCGACACTATTACAACGTTCGTGAATGAATAGATTCACCCTCCAGTTAAACCATGCGCTCAGTTAGCGTGGTAAAGTCATAATTATAATTATCAAAAATATGTCGCGTTGACGTGGAGTCTTGTATAAGCATTTCTATAACTACATATATAAAACATAACTCTCTCTTTGTTCGACTGGCAATGTAAGCATTCATTTTAAGCCTTACAAAAATCGTCTTACTGAGCGTATTTGATGACGCTGGATAAATATGGACATGCACTATACTAGCATGCCGTAGCGTATACGTTCGACGAATGCCTAATAAGGTGTGAAAAATGGCAGATATTATCCAATAATGATAGCGTAGCTGATGTAGAGATTAAAGCCTATTGGGCGCGGAGGTTGTATGTAAGCAATACAGCCTCCGCGAGAATGTTAAAAATAGATGGCACAAATGCGTACGCGACACAAACATTTATCTAATTAAGATTAGAATATAAAAATTTGCAAGCGGGACGACAGAAGTAGAAAAAAATATAAAAAAATGTAAATAGATCCTACAAATAATTATCAAAATTATATAACAAACCTGTTGTTTAATTCGGGCTTTACACAGGCGAGTATATGTAGAAGCACGTCTAAATGGCAAATCGGCTAGGCTGCACGCGAGTAAAATCGCAAGTTCCAAAGTGGAGTAGGTTCCGACTTTCGTCGTACGACAGGACGCATGCGGCGACTGACTTAAATCGACCGTGAAAATGCTCCATCGCTGGCGATCGCCCGCCCCACGAAGATGCAAAACGAACTCGAATGAGTAACCTGCGATTTTTATCGACTTGTGTAAATGGGGTGGTGATTGACTTGTGAGGTGATTTGGTAAGCGACCGCACGGCGAAAATCGATCTAGTGTAAACCCATAATTTACTCATCCCGGTACGGAGAGCTCGAAAGGGCTCTTAAAGTACTACGCTATAAAATGTTAAGCAATGGAGTGGGTGTATGTCAATCAATAGTACAAGGAGCGTGATGTGTACTGAAGCTGTTTCGTTAGCAGTCCGCTGTTTTAACTGGTTTTATTGTTTGACTTTAATAGAAATATTTTAAGGGGTAATTCAAATTTTCTTACGTTTTTTTTGCAAGTTGCAGATCAGTGCCAGATTGTATGATGAACAAAATATTATTCGCGACCGCAACAAATATGGATTTACAGAATTACAATCATTAAAATCATTAATACAACCCTCGAAGCTGGACCTAGGCCTCCCCCAAGCACCGCCACTTCGACCGGTTCTGTGCTTCTCGCATTCAACTGGTTCCTGCGGCTTTCACAAGGTCGTCGGTCCACCTTGAACCCATAACCCTATTGATTGATATTTCTGGAAAAAGTCATTCAACAGGATGCAAACAACTTAAGGAAGTTTGAATTTTACGGCTACCCTGGTGCTTTCCCCTCAATACATGTTAGTGCATATTCTATGGTCTATGTTACAGGGTTTCGTCTTTGCAGTTAATCCTTCAAGTGGACCATTGTGCGTGTGCATAATGTTATTAGCTAATGTTATGTGCAAGTTAATTTATTGAATTGCGTGTTAATTACAAATAAAAAAAGAGTACTGACCCATGCCTCAGAGGAATTATTATCCATCTTGTTCTGGGGCTGAAAATAAAAGGAAAAATACAATTTTATCAAAGTGATTTTAAAACTTGGGAGAGAGATTTACAAAAAGCTCAAATGAAAAAAAAAATCGTTTTGTGGTTATATAATTTACAGAAAGTAAAACGCCTGTTTGGGTTCGAACCTACGACCTAAAACTCGTAAGTCGCTGGGCCACCACTGCTCTCAAAACGGTGAAGGAATGCTTCGTGAGGAAACCGGCCTGTTCTAGATCCAAAAATTCGAAAGACATGTGACATCTACCAACCTGGACTGGGCCCGCGTGGTGGATTACGACAGGAGGCCTGTGTCCCAGCAGTGGAGACAATAGGGTGATTATGCTACTTTGATTAAGTATGTGATAATATACGAATTCCTGCTCTATAAATATGCTCACAAAATCCAGTTGCTATTTTCTGAACATAAAATCTTAATTTGCGGTGCAAGATTCGCTCGCACAGAATATGTCAACCAATTGCTATGGGGGTGTTCAAACTGTTGCGAACAGAAAGGCAATTCTCATAATTTTAAGAACGTTCACAGTCTGATCTCAGTCTCAATCTGTCAAAAATACCTGTGATTTCCCTAGATTTTTGACAAGTTTTTGACATTGATTGTCGCTGAGATAGATGAGATTACGACTATAGGCTAACCGCTTAACTGTGACGTTGCCTGAGGTATCAACGCGGTGCGGGAGAGGGTGCGGTGACGTGATGCGAGAGCTCAGTGACTCGTCAACTTGTGACAACTATCACCCCTCCCGCACCTCGCAGCTACCTCAGGCAACGTCTCAGTAAAGCGGTCGGCCTATAAATTTTGAACGTTTCTAATTACAGGAATTGGCCTTTTTTTGACTTCCTAATCATTAAAACAATTTTGACGTATGCAGTCTCAGCCCGGACACACGAAGTTCGCGTCAGTGTGGCCAGAGCTTCATCTATCGAAAGCCTCCATCGAGAGCGATCTAGGCACCGATAATTAGTTTTCAAGCCCTATGAGAGCTTTTCATCTCACTTAATCTGCTGAAATCGATGTAAGACTGATTAAAAAGATTAGAAACCCGATTGGTTGCGAATTACGCTGCATTGCATAAGATTTCGACGTTTTTTTACAATGAAAATTACTGAAATTGAAAATTTTTGGTTTCATCTACCTATTTTCGTATTCAAAACACTTTTATTTTCATAATCTCTTTAACTAACCATTTACACTGGGTACTAAATTAAAAGCCCAACTACCTACACACCGTTAATTTTTGATCGTTTTAATCCTTAAAAGGGGTTATTGTACTCATCATTATGAACAACTTTTACTACGGGACCAACCCTGAAATCGTGAAAAAAAATATCAGTTGTTCCATAGATTTATGTTCGCATAACTTCACATAATTTTACGGTGTATAAATAAATACAAAAACAAGGATATTTAGGCGTCGAAGTACTCGCCCGCATCGCTGTCATCCGGAACACAGAAGACTGGTAGCATATTAACCTTGTTTAAAGCGTACTGTCAGGGCCTGTACACGGGAAGTCTGTGGTTCAGCTGTTCACGGGGGACACAAGATGCCCTGCGCGTTCCATATAATAATGTTTTCAGGATGATGTTGAAACTCCCCCCGGGGCCTCGGGGATGTTTGCCAGATCGAGTACAAATGGTTTCCAGGCCATCGTGAGGAAAAGGTGGCATCGCTTGTGATTCGGGGGAGTAGCAATAGCATCCTGAAAGTCGTGGCTGAGGACCCGGGATCTCCTGTGCTGAGGCATCTCATGCGGCTTCATTGTCCGCATGAACTGCCTCGTAAGTACATGACTCATTAATTTTAGGTAATATAATATGTTTAAATTAGTTACTAACCCTAGTGTTTTAAGCTGTAGTTTCTAAGGTGTGTGTACTAACAAAAAGTGGTTCCTATGTTGTTCCCATTAAAACAATTTATTATTATTATATTGCCACGAACGACCCAGCTCTCTGTTCACGTGAACTGTCGATCAGCCGGCGAGAAATTTCTATTCAAAACTGTTTTATTATAAATTATGATTCAAGGTTGCATTGTATTGTGTTAAATCACTACACCAGTCTTAGTTTGTAATGACTGACACCACTTTTTTTTTAATTTGGGCTGTCCTACAAGCGGCCTAGTGTAAGTCGGACTCGCACAGAAAGGATTCCGTAACAATATTTAACAAAACATTTTTTTTTTGCTTCCGACAATAATCTTTTTTGAATTTATTTTTATTATTTGTTGTTATAGCGGTCATTGTAGTACACACTGTCAAAATTTTAAGTGTCTACCGATTACGGTTCAAAGGATGCAGCCCTGTGACAGACGGATGGACGGAGAGCAGAGCCGTAGTGATAGGGTCCCGTTGGCATCCTTTGTGTTCGGAACCCTAAAATCATGATTAATGGAAAGTGTCAGGGACGAAATCTTAAAAATAAATGGGACTAACTATGTAATAAATTAAAAGAATATGTTTCTATCAAAGAAATTCCTTAATACAGTTTCTAAACGAATATTTGACAGAACTAAACAATAAAACAAAGATAAGGGGGTAATGTGTTTATCGCGTGTTTCCACAAAATACTCCCGTTTGGATATTTTTCGACGGTTATACAAGTTGTCATTAGGAATGAATTATTATGATTTTCGGTTTGATTACGTAAAATGATTGTTAATAATACTATGTACCTTCGAATAGACAAGCTAATTGTTGACCTAGAAAAAAACAAACACATAATAAAGTACGTTAATTCTCTTGTGATACAGACGCTAGCAGGTCAGGCTACCCGAAACTGTAAAATTTTCCCAATCAACCTTGAACCTTAATGCTTTAGAGATAAAGTTGAAAATATAATAAAGAAATTTGACAGATTGTAGTAGGTTAATGTGCTGGCGTCTGTACAGTTGGTAGAAAACTGCACACGTCTGACAATTTATATAGACGATACGAAAAGAAGAAGTAAAAGCTTAATGACACCCGACTAAACATTTTTTACGACACAATTTATTTATTAATTTAAAATTATTAATTTAAAATTTATTTATTCATTTAAATTTATTAATTTAAAAGGAAAAGTTTGTCACGAAGAATTGTCTGTATGTACAGACGAAAACACATCAAGCTACTACAATCTGTCAAATTTGTTTAATAGATTTTCAACTTCATCGCTAAAGCATTAGGTTCAAAGTTGATTGGGAAAATTTGACAGTTTTGGGTAGTTTGACCTGCTGGCGTCTGTACATACATTTTGAAACAACAAATTGATTTGAATTAAATAGCTCTGATCATTATTTTTAACCGACTTCAAAAATGGAGGAGTTTTTTCGAGGTGCTACTGCTGAGCATGAGGTTATGGGTGCGATGCCCAGTTCAGATATTAATGACACATTAAAAAATATAATAAATTGGCTTTCTATCAATAATTTAACTATCAATTTGAAAAAAACCCAAGTAATTCATTTTTACCAGCGTTTACGTCCAGACACTTTGACTATCGCATACAATGGAGAAAGAGTAGACAATACAAATGTTGCAAAATTTCTAGGTATAATTATTGACAATCATCTGACATGGAAACCACAGGCCGAGGAGATCTGCAAGAAACTTAGCAAATCTGCCTACATTTTATATAATTTGACAAAAAAAGTTAGCACTGACACGATTATTATAGCTTATCATGGTCTCGTTGCTTCTGTTTTAAGATACGGAGTAGTTTTTTGGGGTAACTGCAGTGAGAGAGAAAGGATTTTTAGAGCCCAAAAATATTGCATTAGATCAATGACTGGAATAAATTCAACAGACAGCTGCGTTCCTATGTTTAAATCCTTTAACTTACTAACCTTTCCATCGCTCTATATTTTGGAAATGGGACTGTTTGTGAAAAGTAATCAAAATTTATTTTGTTCAAATATTGATCACTCAACAAGGCCAACATTAATAAGATCTCAATATAAAAACCTTTTACATACAGGTAAATTTAAAACAGCACTGCTGAAAAAGAATATTATGCACATGGGACCGGTGATATACAATAAAATACCTGCTGATATAAAAAATTGCACACTACAAATATTTAAAAGGAAATTAAATAAATTGCTACTTGAAAAATGTTATTATACAATTGATACATTTTTGAATGACAAATCAATATGATTATTTATATACAATGATTTTCCTTGCGATTTTAATTTTCAAATTTCATTGTATTTTTGACTAATTATTAACTTATTATTGACATTGTATTATTGACTAATTATTAACTTATCATTGACATTGTTTACCACTGAATTAACTTACAAATTGAATGATTTATATTTTTATTGACTATTTTAATAATTTGATACTCGTTAAATATTCGATTTTTTAAGATTATTTCATAATTAATTGTACTAAAAAAAGTTTTTGCATGCCTACGGTAGAATCACGGTAGAATGTACTGGATCCTTCTCTTACTTAACACCATACTTTTTGTACCTACATTCATAGCAAATAAATTATTTCATTTCATTTCAGTCAAAGTGTTATTGGGCTATTCCATCAGTAATTTCTCAGTAATAGCCTGGAGTCTGGATTGTGTCCAGTTGATGGCAATTGGCTCGCCCCCTTTTACATGGGAACCCCCACATTTTGCCAGTGTTTATAACGGGCAAAATATGGGTAAACCTCTGCCAAACCCTTCGGGAATTATAGGCGTTATGTTATGTGTTCATTAATAACAATGAAATTACATTAATGTCAAGAACTTTTCTCGAAAATAACATTCCTTATTGTGCAAATTATATTCCTTTGACATCTGTCCTAAAACAGTTAATTATTAAATTATAATTATACCTTTAGATAAGAAAGATAAATTTATCTAAATCTAGATTTTATAAAAAAAAGTCGCTTTTCGTGTCTCTCTGTGTGCCCGTTTAGGTCTTCTTAACTTAACAATGGATTTTAATGTAATTTTCATCATCATTGTCATTACCTCCCCCAGGCACCGCCACTTAGACCGGTTCTGTGTTTCCTGAATCGAGTGGATTCCTGCGGCCTTCATAACGACATCGGTCAACCCTGTGGGACGCCGCCGAACGCTACGAATTCCCGTACGCGGTCGCCGCTTTAGAACATTTCGGCCCCATTGGGCCTGCCACTGCCACCGGCGCTTAAGTATGGCAATTCTTCGAGCTAGGTTGGTTACCCTGGTCCTCCTGCGGATCTCTTCATTTCTGATTCGATCACGTAGGGAAACTCAAAGCATAGCCCTCTCCATTACCCAACGCAGAAATCTCGATGATTTGGCATGTCGCCATTGCACTCGTGCGAAGCAGGGGCGGGTCGCAAGTAAAATATAATGATGGGTCCATAAATGTTAATTGATGTCTATAAGAGGGAACATTAAAGGAGCCTGCATGAGTGAAGATACTTGAGTACTCATAGGTACTGTGACGTATAGTGTAGTGTGCGTAGTAGTATACAGGATGACATGGAATAGGTGCGAAAATTAAAAATATCGACGTTAATTTAGAGCATGTCATGACTTAAAGTAAATTTAGAGCATGTCATTAAGAAAAGGGATGCACAACGTGCCCGAGCGATTTGGCAACGTCGCCGCGTCGTCGTGGGCTCTTTTTTTCATAGGAACAGTCAAAATTAGATAAATACCGGTAGTTCAACGCGTTGCCAACTTGCTTCATGTTGTGAACTCAGCGATGAATGGATTGCTTATGAGGCGCGCGCTAAAATTGATACTTTAATATTCATATCAGATTTCAAATTTTGAAAAAAAAAATAAACTGCCACGTTCCTATCTACTTGAAGGCAATAACTTAGTTTGCACTTTATAAGGCGACAATTACAAGATTTTTTTCCAAGAATTTAGATTTGGGAAATGACTATTTATAATGATTATGTAACAGTTACTGCACCCCCCTATTTTGATTTGTCGCAAGTTTTCAATTTCATCCTGTATAGTGTAAATAGTATAGTGTGGGGGTTATAAAATTATACGTTACAATTATTACGTTTATTCCAAGCGAACGTGTTTACACCAACGCGCCTATACTATCACACATAAACACACATAATTAGCCTATAATGTTCCCACTGTTGGGACACAAGCCTTCTCTCTTCGAGAGGGAGTGGGCTATAATTTAATCTACCACGCGGGCCCAGTGCGGGTTGGTAGATGCCACATTTCTTCGAATATATACTATAACAGTTTTTTTAAACAAAAAATCTACTAGAAATAATTTGAAATCTTAGTCTAAAATCGTTTGTTTGTTCAAAGGCATGTGGAGCAGTGGTAAGTGATATCAGTCCTGACTTACGTGCTGCAGGTCGTGAGTTCGAACCCAGGCAGGCACTTTACTTTGTTAATTTCATCACCACTGCTCTCTAAACGGTGAAGGAAAACATCGTGAGGAAACCGGTATGTCCTAGAACCAAAAAGTTCGAAGACATGTGACATCTGTTTAGATAATTCAATTGCAAAAAAGAAAGTTACAAATCAGACATAGAAATTAGACATGGAAATAAGACATGGAAAGTACCAAAAGAAACTTTCGTAATTCTCGTAATCAGAACTCCAAAGTAAATTATGGTAAAATTACAGGGTTGAACAACCCTTGTAATAAAAATCAAGACTATTATGTAGATGCTCTCAAAACGGTGAACGAAACATCGTGAGCAAATTGGCATGCCCTAGAAACAACGTATATATTTATATATATAACAAATTACCATGTAAAAAAAAATTACTAAAAAGTAACAGACTGTTTAAAATTCACTTGTTTAAATGGCTGAGGGCTGATTTTTCAATCTACAGATATTTTTTATTCGTGGTAAAAATTGACGTCTGACAGTTTTTTTTATGAAATAACTGTAAAAATTTCAAAATAAAATTATTCCTCCGATAAAGTTATCTGGTTTAAAAAATCAACCCTTAATAGCAGACTGTCTAGAATTCCCTTGTTTAAATGGCTAAATGTTAATAATTTTTATAGCATTATGGAATACTTTGAACATAAGTTTTAGTCTTAAGCAAAACATGTGTGATCTCATCCTCAACTCATGTAACACCTTTGCATACCATGTTTTATGCAATTTTTTTTATATTTTTATAAAACGTTGTTTTGTATAAAACGATGTTTATAAAACGAAATAAACAAAAAGTTCGAAGACATTCAATTCAGGATAATAAAACCTTTTCCAAAACGAACAAATCATCCAATTTCACAACTAAAAGTTTTTATAACAAAACAACATACCTAATCATTTTAGTAATCCCAACCTAAATCTAATATCAATCGTCGAATTTGTATCCCAATCCGATAGTATTGTCTTCTTAATCAAGCCTGCTCAAATATCTGGGGCTAAATCTAAACATTTGAACTTTATGTCTTCATTACATTTGAACTAGTATTTACCTTGTCTATGTTACATCCGATTCCTAGAGCTATTGCTTGGGGCTAAGTTTAGATACGGCTGGCAGGGATGTCAAATTATTTGACTTGCTAGAATTGCTTTTTTGTTATCTAGTACACAACCCGGTCATCTAAACTAAAGGGTCAAATTAAATTAGCTAGCGAGACTCCGCAGACGTGATGAATATATTATCTAAAAATATATGGGTAATTCCTACTCCGGGTCACTTGCGGACATATGATTAGTTCGGAGCCCAAACTAAAAACAATTTGACAGTTGTTTCAAATAAACCAATTTATTTCAAATAAACCAATTACAGGCATTTTTGAATTTTCAAGGGGTCAGCCAGTCAGAAAGATGAAGCTAGTTGGCCATTCCAAAGCGTAGTAGGTACCTATGGAGAAGAACGGGCAAGAAACTCCACGGAGACTCTTTTAAATCAAAATAATATGGTTACAAAGTATTGGTCACATCATTCATGTTAAAAATTATGCATGTGAGAACGATGCAAAACGTTATAAGCGTCCGTAATGAAAAAATAAAAGAATTAAAATATTAAATTAAAATAAGCCATGGCAGCTAAGACATGACCAGTCCTTACTGACGGTGCCCGTTCCGAACATGACGCATACATTAGCACCATTCAGCTCAATCATTTTGAAGGGAGCTAAATGATCCAACACACACGCCACCATCAACGAAACATTATGAAGCATGACATCCTCTCAGCCGCCAAGGCACATTCAAATCAAAGAAAGAGAAGATATGTATTTGCCCGGCCGAAAAATTTAATTAGACAGTTGTTTTGACAAATCTACTACTTTCGGACGAGCCCGTATCTTCGTTGACGTACAGATTAAACCCCAGGGGCGGGTTGATAGTAAACTATGAAGTTTTGAGCAATCTCTGTGTCCAATCAAGTGAAACGTCTAAATGAAATGAGACTCTAAGTTGTACCAAATAATTAATTAATTTTTTCTTCAAAACTAACAAGAAGATGCTAAAATGGAGTTGGGAAATGATAATATTAATATTCTTATCTTTACATAATCTTATTTTAAAGTTATAAGTAATTACATAACGCAAAAAACGGTTTCTCATAAAGTTATCCAAAAAATTTCCCTGAGAACTTTTACACAAAACATTTCTTCACAATTTTTATCTTGTAAACATTCTTTAAAAAAATATGACAAACGACTTTCGAAACCAATTAGACAAGTTGGTAACTTAGTTAAGATTTTGTTTACAGCTTTCTTATAATTTGTTGAATAACAATTTAGTCACAGTCGCCTTTTTGTAATAAAAACATTACGCAAAACTATCTATCTGCCTAGCCTTTCCCCAACTATTTTGGGGTCAGCTTCCAGTCTAACCGGAAGCAGCTGTATACCAGTATTTTACATGAAGCAACTGCTTATCTGACCTCCACAACTTAGTTACTGGGTAATACGACACCCCTTGGTAAAACTAGTTATCCGACTTTAGGGCTTCCGACTACCCGTTACGACTGTCAAAGATCCACGAATGACAGCCGGGACAACGGCTTAACCTGCTTTCCGAGGTACTTACGGAGAGGTCTCGGTATGTAAAGATGGTCGCCCAACCAGATAGGTTATTATTGATAATAATAATATACACTTCAGCTTAGTTTAAGATGTGGCACGACAAAAGAGCTGCCATTTGCACGGAAATCTCGAGATTTCAATTAGGTAAGCTAAGAAGAGAAAATGATCATAATTATTTTCTGAGCTCCTAGCTACTCTCACTAACCACGGTATTGTTATTGTTGTTCATTTATGTAATGCCTAGAACAAGGGCTGAGACAGAGGGGCTTCAACGTTGCCCGACCTAGAGCTTGCCACGTGCCACGTTCACGTCCACATCTCCACAGATACAGCAGTTTTGGTATTAAAAGGAAGAAAGGAGACCTATTTATTTGGCATAAACGCAAATTAATGGAAATGTGCACACTCCCTAACCCCACATACAGCGCTTAAACCAGAGGGGAAATTCTCAACAGATAGAGATGTACAGTCACGAGCAAAAGTATGTATACACTCGGTTTTATTCAAAAGCGATTTACTCCTTTATTTTTGAATGAAATTTTATGTTGTTACGAACATAGCTTTTTCGAACCCATAGGTTTATGTATTGTTTCGTATTTCAACGTTGCATTCGTTATTTCACGAAAAAATTGCAATTGAAAGTTGGCAAGTGTTGACATATTGGTGCTCGTGACTGTACATAATTCAGCCACGAGCAGCTTCTGTTGATCTGCTATTAACTTTATTGGTTTGTTTTACAACTCGAGCCGGCTTTATTAGATACCTAGCTTTAAACTGAAACTATCTAGATTCTGGTTACAAGGGTTTTATTGCTGTTTTGTTTAATTTTGGTTTCGTAGCGATGTTTTGTGTGGAGTAAAGTTTGAAATTAGCTAGGTAAATTCAGGAACTAGAACAGATGCAACATGTTGTTTTGAAATAAAATTTTACTGGTACTTAGATTACATTATATTAACTAGCTGACCCGACAGTTGTTGTCCTGTCAAAAGGTATTGAGTTTATACACATTCCCATATAAGAAAAGACGTTCTTTTTGGATTGTTGCTAACAAGACTGAACGCCATCTGATGAGGTACCTGTGCACAGTACATGTATTCAAAATCAAAATATTTATTTCACATAAACCTATGTATATGGGCACTTATGAAACGTCAGAAGCTAGGTATACGGTTCCAATTGGTCTTGTCCTATGGAGAAGAGCCGGCAAAAAACGCCACGGTTACTCTTTTAAAAATAATTTAGAAATAAGTAACTTTCTTAAATACAAAACCAATGTTGAATGTATATATGCTGTTGGTATTCATTTATTAAATAAATAAATAATCCTGTACACAGTTCATCCATCAAACTTTCCTTTACTCTTATTACCATCCATATCAAAACTTCCCTCACAACAAGTCCCTCTGAAATGTTATATCCCCACTTTACAGTAAACAGGCTTATCTCACCCAACCTCATTGAATTCCTCCACGATCTCCTAACCCACATATTGGAGAACACATCTTTTATATTCTTAGCACAGGCGATGTTACATAAAACCGTTTTAAGCCCCACAAAGGCTGTAAAAGGTTTTTATTTAACTTGTACTGTACAAAGGACAATAGGAATGATATTCATCCGTGCGTAGAGGTCCTCTGAAAAAGAGGTCCTTGTTGAGAAAAGTTGAGGTTATGTGAGCTGTGGGATTACTTCAGACCGTGTTCTGTACTTGTAATATTAGATAGTGAACCGAGCAAAAATTTAATCATAAATATTTTTTTTTAATTTCGTTCTGTATGAAATTTTCCCTCTGCAAAGCTGCCTTTTTCTCGCATATGAGACGAACCACCATTGATTAGCGCATTTACTTAACACAAACAGTGTGGTACTGTTCCATAAACGATGGGACACTTGATATTGTGTCCTGTCTGTCCTATCAGCTGCACGTTACAGGAACTGATGGACACTGGTGATCGCGACAAACAAATGGCCGAATTCTGGGGTCCGAGTCCATTTAGATTGCTATCAACACGCTAAGAAGAAAGAGAAGATAACACATACATAATCAGCCTATAATGTTCCCACTGCTGGGACTCAGGCCTCCCCTCTGTGAGAGGGAGTGGGCCATAATTCACCTCGCGGGCCAGTATGGGTTGGCAGATGTCACATGTCTTCGAATATTTGGTTCTAGGAAATGCCGGTTTCCCAAGATGTTTTACCGTATTTGCTCATTGCATATTAGTGATTTCAGACCGTTTTATCCACAGATTTTATCCATTATTGAGCAATTCAGAGTAGTGTATTCTTGCCTTGACCATACATCAATCATGTTATTGATGCATGGTCAAGGCAAGAATCTATTAGTTTAAGACATGTGTCTTAAGCTAAGTACAAAAAAAACGTTAAAAATGTCTCGTTGTGATCTTAGTATAAGTAGATCGTTATTAGATGCACCCGTCTGAATTTCCATTTTAAAGATAAAATTAGGTACATTTCCCTATTCACCTAAAACAAAATTGAAGAAACAGCGATATCCTTTTATTTTATGCCTACCTTTTAGCAGCACAAAAAAATATCACAAAGATCTTTTCGTATAAGCTCTGAAATTGCCTACGCAGCGCCCTCTGGCACAATTGACGGGTACCATTTTGATGTTAAGCTTGTACTGAATTTTAAGTACCGATCTTTGCTTTTATAAGATTGCTGATGTCTTTTACATACTCGTAGCTTCACGCCTTTTTGTCCGAAAGGGATGGCAGAGGTGTTCTATACGTATCACCAACTGTTATTGCCGGTCCAATGGAAAAGATCACTAATTTACGTTGCGCAAATCCAGAGTAGGTACGGGCTATTATCAAAATATTCTATCATATTCCTAATGATGGGACACAAGCCTCCTTTCTTCAAGAGTGAGTGGGCTGTAATCTTAACTACGGATATTTTTGAACTTGATTGTTCTGTTCGATGGTTTATAGTTTCTAAGAACCTATTTGTTTGGGTCGCTTCTTATTGTGACAGTAGAATAATCAGCCTATAATGTTCCCACTGCTGGGACACAGGCCTCTCTGTGAGAGGAAGTGAGCTGCAATCCACGCGGGCCCAGTGTAGGTTGGTCAAACGCCTTCGTATTTTTTCTAGAACATGCCGGTTTTCTCATGATGTCTTCCTTTACCGCTTTTAGAGCAGTGGTGATGAAATGACTTACACAAAGTAAGGCGCCTACTCAGGTTCAAACCCACGTCCTACAACGCGTAGGTCGACTACTGCTGCAAAGTGAGAATTTAATTATAATCAACATACACTCCTTGACTCAAAATCTGTTAACCACAGATGCTTAGTAACTTTTATCCTGGCTGAATAACGCCTGATAGACGGTACTATTTAGCGAGGAAGCTAATACAATCTGTTACATAATAACAACACAACTTGCGGCGGGCATGTGTCTGTAACAGACAAACTTGTAACTATCGTCACAATGTGAGAGTTTGGATACAGACAATTTTAGCACTTACGTCTATAAGCCAGTAGAGGTATGTTCTCTCTTAGTTTATTGCTTATTAAGTGCTCCGTTGGTCTCGTGGTTGCAAGTGTGACTGCTGAGTCTGAGGTCCTCGGTTCGATTCTCAGCTCGGGCAAAGTGTTATTAAGTTAGGAATTTCTTGGTAACAGCCCGGAGTTTGGAAGTTGGCGGTGTGATACCACCGTGCCTTGGAAAGCAAGCCGTGGGTCCTGCGCCTGATCTCTCTCCGGTCATGTCAGATTGCCGTCCTATCGGACTAAGAGAGTGAGGGAAGAGAGAGTGCAACTGCGTCTGTGCACCTACGTGAACTATCTAAAGTATATATATAATATCTCCCGCGCCAAAGGCTATTCTTCGTTGAGATTGGGCGCCATGGCCGAAATAGGCCTGGAGGACTATTATTAATATGCTTAGGAATAACCTGCGTAGTTTGAATAGAGCACGTTTTCATAAAATCACTGACTAGACTAAGACATACAGTCAGAAGCACCAATATGTCAACACTTGGCAACTTTCAAATGCGATTTTTTCGCGAAATAACGAATGTAACGTTGAAATACGACACATTACATAGACCTATAGACCTGTGGGTTCGAAAATACTATGTTCGTAACAACATAAAATTTCATAGAAAAATAAAGAAGTAAATCGCTTTTGAATAAAGCCCAGTGTATACATATTTTTGCTCGTGACTGTACATGCTATTACGTGGAATGATTTTCTGTCTGTATTTTCAGTGTTTTTCTAAGTGTGCTTACTTATACAGGGTGACAAGGAAACTCGACGTATTCCTTGAAAGGGGTTATACTAGAGGTAATTAGCAACAAATTTAGTCCAGTCAACTAGGTATCAAAACGGGATGGTTAAAAAATAAAAATTTTGCTATAAGAGACCTTTTATTTCTGACATTATGTACGTTTTGCAAGCATTTTTTTTTAAATGATTACTCTTTTTCCAACTTTCAGAAAAGTATTTATTAAATGTTTGGATGGAGTAGTTTTTTCTCATAATGAATTGGTTTTGGTAACAAGTCAGAAAATTTCTAAGAAATCGAAGAACCGACACAGCTCAGTAACCATCCAGTTTTGAACCCTAGTTAATGGGACTAAATTTGTTGCTAATGACCTCTAGGATAACGCCTTTCAAGGAATACGTCGAGTTTCCCTGTCAGCCTGTAGTATACATTGCTGTAAGATTATTACCTAATAACAACGAACTAAAAGATGGATAAATGCTAGTTATTGCTCATTCCAGTTATGAAAAAGTTTAAACAGTGAAGGGATTAACTGAAGAGTTACGAAGCTTAACCCATTTTTAAAGTTCTTTCATTTATTTTTAATCTTCTAGGCTCAGGGGATTACCGAATTTTCTTCATAAAGACTGATCATCCACGATGGATATTAATCAACAATATGCTGTAAATAAGCAGGTAACGCTATTATCTTTAATATTGAAATATTAACGTTTACAATAATGTTTACGTTTGCATGTTTGAAATGTTAACGTAAACATTTTGACATAATTTGTGGAAGAATTCAATTTTGAGTTCAGAGCGACGTATTTCACAGGTTGAGTTTGTTTACTAACATGGTTTTTGGTAGGTTTTTCTTAAAGATTATGCAGGTGGCAAAAATGGAACCAGATTTTTCTTTTGATGATTGTGGCTAAGTTATAACAGCAGCACGGGTCGATTGATCAGGTTAAGCTACTCTTACCGCGGTTGGTGTGTGGATGGGTGACCATCTTTACATACCAATACCCCTCCGTGCCTCGGAAAGCACGTTAAGCCGTTGGTCCCGGCTGTCATTCGTGGATCTTTGGCAGTCGTTTCGGGTCGTCGCTCCATATAAAATACTGGTATTCAGCGGCATCCGGATAGACTGGAAGCCGACCCCAACATACATAGCTGGAAAAAGGCTCGGCAGATGATGACTACGACAATAACTACTTACATATGAAAGTAGAACGAACACTGTTTGTTTGTTTGCACCAGTAAAACGACAAAATCAGAATAATCGACAAATAAATAAAACAAAACAGAAAATAAAAAGTTTTAAGTTTCACAATGTTGTTTTGATAAAACCATTGCACTCACAAACGTCAATTTATTCACGACTAGCTGACCCGGCAAATGTTGTTTTGCCATATAAATTCTTTTTAGCTGCCCGGCGCTAGTTCGTTCGCGTGGTGTCCTATCCCTACCCCTACCCTACTCCTACCTTACTCCTACACTACTACTACCCTACTCCTACCCTACTCCTACCCTACTCCTACACTACTCTTACCCTTCTCCTACCCTACTCCTACCCTACTTCTACCCTACTCCTAACCTACTCCTACCCTACTCCTACCCTACTTCTAACCTACTCCCACCTAAAAACCATCCAGGAACCCGTTGAAATATACACACAAAATTTCATCCAAATAGGCCCAGCCGTTCTCGAGTTTTAGCGAGACAAACGAACAGCAATTGATTTTTATATATATAGATGACGAATTATTGTACCTACCTGCCAATATATAAGCTAGTTTCCTAAAAAAATCTAATTAGTCCGTCACGCGTCAGTTAGATTATCAAAAAATATTAGACACGTATTTTTTCTTTTGTCAATTATATAAAAAATGATGAAGATATCGCCCGTTAAAGTTTCGCGTGACGTCACTTGCTTGCGACATTTTTGCAAGCAAGTGACGTCACGACCACCCATTCCCAAATTTTGACGCGCTTTATCTTTGTCATTTTTTGTTTGATTGACAAAAGAAAAAATACGTGTCCATTATTTTTCGATAATCTAACTGACGGACTAAATATAATTCTTATTTTTTTACCAGCAACTACCCTATAGCGTAACACACTATCAATCTCAATCTGAATCATTTTGAAGGACATTGCTAATCCATTGCTTCATATGTTCGAAAAATGTGCCTGCTCAACAACGTAAACAACGCAATGAATGTTGTTGAACTGTCAAAATGAAAGCCATTGCTACTCATAGTGTGTTATGAAATTACCCCGCTGTAAATGTTAGAATCACAAATATAACTGATGTCACTTGGAAAACTGCCACGCTAAAATGGAACTGGGCTGGACACATCTGCCGCATGTCAGACGACCAATGGGCCAAAATTACGACCCAATGGGTCCCTCTTAATGGCAAACGGAGGATGCAAAGACGGAGATGGTGGGATGAGCTGGACTTCTTCATTATGATCTGGTCGTTAGCAGCTCTGAACAGAGAGAAGTAAAAAGAGAGTAGGGAGGCCTTTGCCCTGCAGTGGGACATCACAGGCTGATAATAATAAAAATGTTAGAACCTATTTAGTCTGCATGTGCGACATATTCGCCAAAAATGTAAACAAATATGAGTTTATGGAAAAATAACTTTAATCCCTACACAATAAAGTTCAATTTACGCTACAACTTCAAACATTTTTAAATCTTTTTTATAGTGCTACTCACTCTGAAATCAACATAATTGCCATTAAAATAAAGTTGATATTTGTTTAACTTGAAATAACGTCAATTTGAAACATAAATAAAATTTGAATATACATTCGCACTGGCCACCAAAATTTGTAAGCACTGCAGTAAAAACCTGTTTCGTGCTTTCCAGCTATTTATAACCTAATAGTTTCATCTATAATTATAATCTCGAAGCTCAAACTCTCAACACTCCTATAATAAAAATATAAAGTGCTGTGATTAGGAGTATTTCATTACTATGCTTCCCGAATTATCTTTATAGCCACGAACTTCACTCAATTAAACACGATATTTCAAAGTGGCACCCTTACCTTCACAGGGACCGGCTATTAAATTATAATGTCAGCCCATAATTCTAGCATTGCGTGTTCGTAATTGGTAGCTAAATACTCGTAATAATAAAAGGTAGCTTGGGTAAGCTGACATCTGATTTAGGCGACATTGTTTCAAGGTCAAAGAATGATTTTTCTGCCCGTAATATTTATTTAAGTACTATAAAACCGTAAATCTATTTTTACAGGTTAGTGTAATGCGATAGTTAAGTACAAATATACTCATCATCTGCCCAGCCTTTTCCCAACTATGTTGAGGTCGGCTTCCAGTCTAACCGCATGCAGCTGATACTGTACTGTATAAAATACTGGTATATTTACATGTAGCGACTGCCTATCTGACCTCCAAAACCCAATTACTGGGTAATACGAAACCCCTTGATAAGACTGGTTGTCAGACTTTTGACGACTTTGACGGGCTTCTGACGACCCGTAACGACTGTCAAAGATCCACGAATAACAGCCGGGACCATCGGCTTAACGTGCTTTCCGAGCCACGGAGGGGACTTAGTATGTAAATATGGTCACCCATTCACGGACCACCCGCGGCAAGCGCGATCAGGCGGATATTATTACTTAGCCACAAGTACAAATGTACTATTATTAAACTAAATTTACAATAGAATAATCTAACATAACACCGAAATTTAACTCTGGCGAGTTGTGTTATACCCTAGAGTATAACAATTGTGTTATACCCTAGGTCGCCAGAGTCAAGTCCTTCAGTGTACATGATAACAATCTATTCTATCGGCTACCCCTTAGGCGTGCACAGCGCACGCCTTAGAGGTACACGCTGAAGCAGATTGGTGCGTACGGTCAGCACCACTAGCAGCCGCCGCCTGCTCACATACACGTCCAGTACGCACAACTGAATTAACTGTAGTATAGTAAAATTAGAAATTTTACCCTTTATTACATGGTACAAGTATGTGGTTAACGTTAGTTCTCGCTTGAATTTGAGCGAGAAATAGCGTTAACTACATACTTGTGGGATGGGATGCATGCATGGGATAATCCATAACTTTCCGATTTAGTCAATCACTAGTGTATATGTAAAATACATGGCTTTTGCACAGCACAATGATAGCGACAGATGTTTTTGAGTGAGTAAGTTGTACGGTGCATGGTAAATACACGCTTTGTTTGATGAGTTAAGGGTTATAATTGATTGTGTATTACGTTCTGATTTATGAATTGCAAGTGAACTACATGTAGTAGTGGCGTGGTAGTGGGATCGTCTGTGTAGCTAGATGTGCTGGCGTCTGTACACTTATTTTTTGCCCTTGTACGGCTTATTAGTCGACTCGCACGAATTTACTCGCCTTCTTCTTCGTGTCGCTGGCCCGACTGTATTTTAATCTAGTTTTCCCAAAACTTTGCCACTTCCACGGCGTTGTCGGTGTAATTAAATTAACTTCGTGCGAGTCGCCTATACAAAATATAATAATTATAATTTTAAAAGTGACGATTTGCCCATTCTGGGCGAGTAAATTCATGCGAATCCTACTAATATTGTTTCTCTTTCACGCAAAAACTACCTAACGGATTTGGATGAAATTTGGCACACAGATGGTTTATTACCAGGATTAACATATAAGATGCTTAAGAAATAAGCAGTACCTTTGTACTCATGTTATAATTCTGTCATATCAATTTGTATTTTACTGTGTGTACATAAATAATAAAATAAAAAAAAATAAAAAATAAATGCTTTTTATCCCGATATTCCCACGGGATCGAATCTTATGCGGGTGAAACTACGGGGCGCAGCTAGTTTACTAATAAGCCGACCTAAACGTACATTCAAAGATTCCATAAATTATTTTGTTTTTGGCTGACATAATATTTATAAACTGGCTGCTTAGTAAGTCTTGTTTTTGATTACAAGGGTTGTTCAACCCTGTAATTTATCATAATTTACTTTACAGTTCTGATTACCAGAATTCTGAAACTTTGTTTTAGAACTTTCCATCTCTTATTTGTAACTTTATTTTTTGGATTGAATTATCTTCGTTGCTTTTGATGAATCAAGTGAAAATGCAAGTTAACTAAAATATTTTGTTCTATGCACAGTCTCAATAATCAGTGTATATGTATAATACTGGATAAACTTATAATATTATTTTTCTACTAATATTATAAACGTGAATGTTTGTATGGATGGATGTTTGTTACTCTTTCACGCAAAAACTACTGAACGGATATGGATGAAATTTGGCACACATATTGTCTATAACCAGAATTAACATATAGGATATTTATCCCGATGTTCCCTCGGGATCGAAACTTATGCGGGTGAAACCGCGGGGCGCAGCTAGAACTAATAATAAAGTATCAAACTATAAAAAAAAATATCCTGACCTAACTAAAACTATTAACAAACTAGATATATAATATATATATATATAATATCACGTCGAATAAGTTCTTAAAAATAATACAAAATCTTACAGAAAAATCAAGTACTAGAAAAACAAAGAAAAATCTAGCCAATTTTGATTCAACTCAAGCTTTGTTCCTCCTTGTCAGCATGTTAGTTGAAACGTCGAAACCGGTTTTAATGAATCAACTTTTACTTGAAGTGTTGGCACAGCTCCATGGGCATTTGTGACATTTTAATTAATTGTGCTAGTAGTTAGCGGTTTTGTGTATCTTTAGGATACTGTGTCTGAATCTAAGTAAACACGCAGTTGTTTTGCATCCTCATCAAATTTCAGGAGGCTGTTAGGAAAGACATACATAATCAAATAAAATTACGATCCCTGGTAAATACTAAATACATACGTGTTTTTTTAATTATTTAAGTATAACAGTATTCCAGAAGACACCACTTTCAAAGAACAGAATCGCGTTATGGTATCGCATAAGCGGCTGCGATTATATGGGTGTGTAAAAGGGCAGTTACAGTGCGGTCTCACACAGGCCGCGTTTTAAAATGCGTGTCCCACACATGCCGATTTCCGAAAAAACCTACTTATTTTATTATTGATTTGTGTCGAGAATCAGTAGCATAATTATGTCCTTGAATTTGACGAGGATGCAAAACAACACCTTGCATATTTTCTATGCTATAAGGAATCACTATGGTATGATGAGTTATGTATGTCGATAAAAAAGGCATGACGAAGAAGATGACACGGTAATATTTTCTCATTATTTGTCTTATTTCTATTTAGTATATTCATGTATTTATGTATATTTATGTGTGTTTATATTTATATGTAATCAGGTATATATTATATTTATAGTTTTGGTAGGTTTATGCGTATTTTATATTTAAAATATTGATTCCTCAATTTTCAAGATTGCACCTACCACTGTTTGTTCTGCATCACCCATAGGTTGACCGGTAGCAAATGCCATTGAGTCTGCAATGTACTTAAAAAAATATATAATTTAGTTTTTTCTTTAGTTTAGTTTGTGATCTTCCTGTACGAGTCGCAATAAATGCTTTTTCTTTCTTTCATGAAAAAACTGGCTTTACAATGCCGTGAGACAATTAGAAGCTCGCTTCTTATCATAATCTACCCACTTCAACATTCCCCTCCATTAGGAAAAATTGCGTAAAATTTTCCTTTTGTTTTTTGTACAGTAATCCGCCATGACAGATTCTGAAGCCATAGAGATGAAAGCCCACCCCTAACATTCATCTTTCCGCGTCCAAAAACGGTGTAACGTTAATTTTGGTGGAAATATTTTGATCGCAAAGTGCTTTTGTAAGCAACATTTTTAAACTGTCGTCAAGCAGGATTGCTTTGTTAAGGAGTAATGCCATTCAAATTATGTTACTTTTATCTCACAAATCGACGCGTTTTACTTGTGGTTACCAAGTAGACAAACACTTTGTGATTGTGTGTTAGTGCAGGAGCTCTCGGTACCGGCAAGCGTGTGTTTGTTAAGTGCTGACAAGTTCGTCGTCACGCACACATTTACAGCGTGTTTTCAGTTTTGGTTAGGTACCTTTATTAAAGCGCATGTCGTTCGAAGATTTTGTATCAAGATACTACTGTAATAAACATTCCCAAATTGACTTTATTTATTATGTAAGCAACTTATCTTATCGTTTACCGGAAATTCCCCAGATTCATATTAGATATTGTTAAAGTCTGTTCTTTGATCATTTCTATTAATAGTTCTGGGTCTATTCTGTTTTGATAATGCTTATTATTTAGGGGCCCGTGGCTAAATAATAACAGCCGCACAGGTCGATCGATCAGGTTAAGCTACGCTTGCCGCGGTTGGTCTGTGGATGGGTGACCATCTTTACATACCGAAACCTTTCCGTGCCTCGGAAAACACGTTAAGCCGTTGGTCCCGGCTGTCATTCGTGGATCTTTGACAGTTGTTATTTAGATAGTCTTAAGGTAGTCAGAAGCCCGAAATTCTGACAACCAGTCTTACCAAAGGGTATCGTATTACCCGGTAACTGGGTTGTGGAGGTCAGATAGGCAGTCGCTCCATGTAAAATACTGGTATTCAGCTACATCCGGTTAAGCTGGAAGCCGACCCCAACATAGTTGGGAAAAGGCTAGGCACATGAATACATGATGAATGCTTATCATTGGAATGCATTACAATATACGGGAAACCCACGCAAAAAATATTGTAAACATAACTAAACAACATTTAATGTAAGTAAATATTTCACACAAGAATATACTTTAGAACAAAGGCTTAAAGTAGAAATTATATCGTTTAGTTCCCGTCAAACTTTATCTATTAGCGTATGCCGTCTCTGACATTTTTATCTTATTATCTAAAAATCTTTAGTCAGCATATTTTAAAGCACTTCATTGACTTGTAAATACCCCACTTTCTGCAGACATTTTTCGCCATCGCGGAAAAATGAAAATGCATAATATGAAAGGTCAATTAGCCAGCGCAACTCTGCAGATGTGGCAGGTAAGTATCCATATCTTAACATGATAAAAAAAATGATATGATGTTTTTAGGATTCCGTACCCAAAAGGTAAAAACGGGACCCTATTACTAAGACTCCACTGTCTGTTTGTCTGTCACCAGGCTGTATCTCATGAACCGTGATAGCTAGACAGTTGAAATTTTCACAGATGACGTGTTTCTGTTGCCGTAACAAAAAATACTAAAAACAGAATAAAATAAACATTTAAGTGGGGCTCCCATACAACATACGTGGTTTTTTTGCCTTTTTTTATTGTTTTTATCTGATGTATGTATCTGGTCAGGTGTATTGTGTGTCTTTTAGTCTGTGCTAAATCTAAAATAAATAAATAAATGTATTTTCTTTCTTTCTTTCGGTGATTTTTGCCCAGTGGTACGGAACCCTTCATGTGCTAGTCCGACTCGCACTTGGCCGGTTTTGTTTATAATTGTGGTCATGGTCATTATCAGCTACCGTTGGTAGTTTTTTTACTTACTTTTGTATGAGTTCAGAAAAACTATTTTCTTTTTTTTGCCGTGTTTAGATATCGAAACCGAATCCGTCTGCGGAGTTCCGCTAGCTAATTTAATTTAATTCTGTTTAAAAATAAAAAGAAATAGAAAATGCAATGAAATAAATGTACCTATTCATTTATTTTCTCAAGTCTTTTCGTGTAGTAGTCGTTTCGTGTGAAAAAGATGTTTGTTACGAAGAATTTAAGACTTTTTGACTTCAGGAAATATCTCGTACCTACTCAACATAGTTATGGTATCTTTATGGGTAATTTGTCTGATTTTAATCCTATTTGAGCATGCTAATTGAGAGCTTGGACCGCGGATATTAATAGTTGGGCTGGTCCACAAATTCAAGGTCGCTCAGCGCGCTATAGATAATGAACTTATGACGTTCCCACTGCTGGGACACAGGCCTCCTCTTTCGTTGAGAGGCATTTACGTGCATATTATGTTAATAATAATATACATAATACGAACCACAAACATCAAGGTTATTGTATTACAAGTACTTTCAATAAAGTTAGACTCTCAGTCGGGAAAGGGCCATCTTATCTCGTTTTAATGAGTCCCGTGTGAGCTATGTTCTTCTATTTCAACGTTTTTATGACCCCCTGGTTTCAGAAAGTTAATTTAATGTGTTGCCAAGTGCTTTGATTGGCTGTTGATATTTCTGTCAACCAATATCAAAGGATTTGAAATAGGTTTTGCCAGTTTGTGTCTCCTAATTTTAGTTTAATGACTAGACCATGCCCCACTTGCTGGAGTGTCCTAAGTGCTCGTTCACCTGCACCTTGGATGACCTAAATAATGCCACTGATGCAATCAACATGACCACCTACTGAGCTAAAACTATATTTTAAAAATAACTAGGAGTAAGAGCACCAACGAGTCCGCGTGTCACTGGTCAGATTCCCTCAGTCGTCAGTTTATTTAATTCGCCAGTTTCGTTGATTAGTCAGTTTCACCGATTCGACAGTTTTGGGAATTAGACAGTTGCGTTAACTCGACAGTTTCCAGTGTTTGCCGTTGTTTCAATTAGCCTCTTCGCACGCCTTTCCACTGAATCCAAAGCTGCTAGATGGCATTTTGCAGCACCAGCCGTACCACCAGCAGTACTCCACGCACGATCTGACCTGCGCTTTGTAAAACATTAGAAGCTGTCCCGGTGTGAATTGAATTGTCATATATAGATAAGTTTATTTTTTATAGAACGGTGAAATTATTAAATATACCACACATGTAACCAGCTGTATCAAGGACGAAGCCAAAAATGCATGGGCAGAGCAGTTAGAAATATGCAAGCAAAAAGTAATTACCATTGATGAACCGGTAACAAAACTATATGAGGAAGCTGTGGATGCTTACAAAAATACTGGATTTGATCATGTTCATGAAGAACCATCTTTTGAACAAATTAAAGTTGGATTATATAAAAAAAAGAATCAGGCACTCAAAGTTCCCAAGGTTGCATATCCTGAAGATGTAGCAGGCATTATAATACCACCTAAATTTGTAGATTTCTTTCTTGGCAATTACAATGCAGACGATATAAAGAATCATATTGTTCGCATCACGGCGTCATTTTTTTGGAGATGGAACATTCAAATGTTGTGTTTCTCCCTTTTGCCAAATTTATACAATACATGGAGATTGTGGCAGTTGCTCGAAGACAACCTATATAAAACCTCTTGTATATGCCTTAATGTCCCATAAAAGGCATACTTAATTTTATTTGAAATGCTGAAAACAAGAATAAATGAAAATCTTTAAAATCATTTACATCTTCATGTTAATATAACGAATATAAATTGCAAAGCACAATGTGTATTTTTATAAATAAATTTAAAAAAATGTGTGCGGTGTAAATTTTGTCTTTTGGTAACAAGGCCAAACTGCGGCCAGTTTGGCCTTGTTACCAAAAGACAAAATTTATGAAGGCTGGAAATACATAAAACAAATATTCAGCAATCACGAATATTTGCAACCATTTTTTAAATATTTTAAAAAGGTTTGGTTAAAGCATTCCGTTCTAAAACAATGGTCTGTTTTTGGAGAGCGCCATCGAACCAACAATTATGTTGAAGGGTGGCACACTTTATTGAGTAAAAATATAAAAAAATATAACCGCAACTTATCAGACCTGATTGTGGCCTTTCAAAAAGATGCTAACTCGAAACGTAAACCAAAACAACGCAAATTTATTAGTGTAATAAATGATAAAATTATTCAAGAGGCTCAGCTAAGTCTGCTGGATGGACAAATTACTGTGGGTCATTTTCTAGAAATGGTTCGTTAAAACGTGTTAAATTAAACAGTTTCTTACACAGTACACATATAACTGTAACATTAATAGTACACATAGAACTGTAGTTCTTGGATGAAAAACATTTTGATTTTTTTTTATGAATTCAATATATATTTTTTTTCAATGGCGGCGCTAGTGAAGGGCGTGAACGCCCTTAAAAACGTTTACATAGCAAGTAAGTTCTATATCTATTAAATTTTAGGTGAATAAAGTTTACTTAAAAAATATAGACTAAACTTTTAATTATAAGTAAATGTAGCTACAAGTAGTGATTAAAGTTTACGAACAGTATAGTTAATGCACCTATGTGAATTGACCCAGGTGAATTAAGAGAACTCCAGGAATTTATCTCTGTAAATAGTCTGTAAAAAAATGAAAAAGGAAATGTTTGTCACGAAGAATTAAAATCTTTTTGACTTCAGAAAATGTCTCGTACCTACTAAACATTGTTTTGTTATATTTTATGAGTAATTTGTGTTTGTTAATTAGGTTCAGTTAGGAAAGGACCATCTAATCTCGTTTTAATGAGTCCCGTGTGAGCTATGTTTTTTTTTTTTTCATCGTTTTTTTGACCCTTCGGTTTCAGAAAGCTAATTTAGTTTAATGTTCTGTCAAGTGCTGTGATTGGCTGTTGGCGTTTTAGTCAATCAATACAGCGCCTACTAAGGGAATATAAGAAGACTCACACACTAGTGATTAGAAAATAGGTTTTAACAAAACCTATTTTCAAATCCCTAGTGTCTTCTAATAAAATTTTAGTTTTGCTAATTACTTTGGCAAATTAAAAATGTGGTGCTTTTCCAGAAACGATAGGGCACTTAATATCATAACTGCACGTTACAGGAACTGATGGACGCTAGTGATGGCGCCAAACACGTAGCCGAATTCTGGTCCGAGTCCATTTAGATTGTCATCGCTAAGAAGAAAAATTACTTTTACCACTGGCTTACGCTGAAGCAAAATATAGCGAAGGAACCCACAGGAGAGAACGTAGTGGAATGACACCAGCAGTGCGATTCTGTAACCATCTCACCGTGAAAACTTAGGTGAAGTGAGCGTGGAGTGAGCTGTCATTCCAAATAATGCTAGGGATTGACACTACTGACAACTGACATCAAGCTCACTTCACTTGAGTTTTCACGGTGAGATTTTTACAGAATCGACCGGCTGAAGGCCAATTCTCGTAATTTAAAACGTTCAAAATCTAGTCGCAGTCTCACCTCGGCGACAAACAAATGTCAGAAACTTGTCAAAATGTAGGGAAATTAGAAGTATTTTTTGACAGATTGAGACTGAGATCAGACTGTGAACGTTCTTAAAATTACGTGAATTACCCCTCTGAGTAAATATTTTTACGATACAATTTATCTCTATAGTCCATTTCAAATGTATCTGACGAAAATATAAATAAATGGATTAGAAAACGTACCAAAGGATGCCAATTTGTAGAACAGCAGTGTAGTACAGCTATGCTGCTGAGGAGTTTGTTGCGCTACTTCATCTTCCCAGCGATAGCACTAGGAAGTGGTGAAGGGCGGGCGTTTTTGGGGGACTGTCTTTTGTAATTTTGACGTTCGACAAGTGCTGATTCTCAGCCTAATTTGAATAAATGACTTTTGATTTTGATTTAGTGTCACTTACAAATTGAATGCTTCAATTTGATTATTTGAGATGTTTTTCATTGAGGTTAATTTTATAACCTCAATTTTCGTCAATGATTTTTCAATTACAATCATTTATGAATGTTATTCGAACAATAAATTGATGGGAAAACTGATGAGATATAAAAGAGAAACCTGCTAAATACATATGAATGTGTTACTAAGAGCAGTCGTGGCCCAGTGATAACGGCCCCGCCTTATGAGCTGTTGTAAGCCGTGGGTTCGAACCCAGCCAGGCAATTTACTTTGAAATCACCGTTGCTCTCAAAACGGTGAAGGAAAACATCGTGAGGAAACCGGCATGTCCTAGAACCAAAAATCGAAGACACGTGACATCTACCAACCCGCAATGGGCCCGCGTGGTAGATTACAGCCCACTCCGGAAGAGAGGAGGCCGGTTTTCCAGGAGTGGGAACATTATAAACAGATTATGTTATGTATGAGTACTTATCTGTTACTAATTCTTTTTTTCTGTAACAATTTAACCTGCTCCCTAATTGCATAACACTCTATCAATCTCATTCTGAATCACTTTGAAGGATATTGCTAATCCATTACTTCACGTGTTCGCAAAATTTGGCTGCTCAGCAAAGTAAATAACGCAATGAATGTTGTTGAACTGTCAAAATGAAACCCATTGCTACTCATAGTGTGTTATGCAATTACCCCGCTGGACAGAGTTTGCTTACATTTTTATTAGAAACTTTTCGAACAGACCATACCAATGCTATATGCCTTACTGCTGTAGGTACGTTTGGGAGGGAGAAAACAAAGGAACATGTTTGTACGGAATGAACGCCAAACGCATTTCCCCTTAATACCCTATTATAGCCAACATGCGATAAGCAAACGTGATGATGCATGCTCGAAGAGGTATTTGCCTGTTTGCGGACTGAATTGGGACGATCAATTTTCCTACTTTGTCGAAAGCATAATGTCCATTGCATAACCAACATGGCACGTATCTAGGAACTTATCAAGGCAATAAATGGATACTGTTACTATAACGATAAATATTTTATTTATATTTAATAATGGTGAGTCATTGTTGCTGTAACTATTACGTAGACTATGGCTTAAATACGTTGTTCTTTATTACTACTATTGAGTGAATGAATGATAATTATTGTTATTAATGAGTGCTGACAGTGTTTATTTGTATGATTAGGTACCTGGTAGTCGTTTTCATAGTGAAAGAAAGCAGAAGGAAGGAGATTCGCCCCATGAAGATCTAAAACCAGACCCTAATTGCGTAACATAGTATCAATCAAAATCTGAATCATTTTGAAGGATTTTGCTAATCCATTGCTTCGTATGTTCGAAAAATTTGTCTGCTCAACAACGTAAATAACGCAATGAATGTTGTTAAACTGTCAAAATTAAAGCGATTGCTACTGTTAATGTGTGCAGGACCAATAAATTACAGGCCAATGACATTTCGTTTCTAAAGTGATTACTAGACATTCAATCTATCATTATTTCAATTCGTGACCTTCGTGCCATTGACACCTGATTGATCTTATGATTGGCAACAAATTGACTGAATTGGACTGATCTCTAGCCGGCCACCCGGCCGTCTAATGATTACCTTAGGGGCTAGGCATACTGTGCTTGTGATTCATATCGTTTATACTAATTAATTGAAGTTAAAATAGTATTATATAAGGTTGGAAAAATAAATGGCCTTAAAGTTTGCCAAATAAAAGTTTGCTCTTCACATAATAATAGTCTTCCAGACCGTATTTCGGCCATGACGGCTAATCTCAACAGAGACTAGTCTTCAGCACGGGAGATATTATAGTGCACAAGTGTGTGCGGCAGATACAGATGCACTCTCTCTTCCTTCACTTGCATAGTCCGATGGGATGGCAATCCGACACGACTGGAGAGAGAGCCAGAGAGAGATCAGCCTTTACATAAACATCTCTTCTAACTGTGCCTTTACTCCTAAGTAAAAAACTAATGTATATTCAACATGTTCTGTTTACTGTTTTCGTTTATCGTTTACACCTAAAACAATATCTGAAGACTAGTTGTATCCAATAATTGTAGAGAACTGTCACAAAAAATGTTCAAAATTTAAGCAAAATAAGTAACAAAACATTACTGAAACAATGTCAATACATGTGTGATACATGTTATGATTATAAAATGTTTATAACAACTATGTTACAAGTTTTGTTGAAAACAATTGTTATTGTGAAAGAACATGTGTAACGGAGGAATGAGGAAAATGTCGTGAGGAAAGTTTTGAGTACCTATGAATGTCGATGGCAATAAGAGTAGGGGAGGACCAAAGAAACGATGGATGGACCGTGTGAATGATGGATATGGTTAGAAACGGGGTGACTGTCGAGATGGCGGCTAATAGAGAAGTATGGAAGAAAAATACATATTGCGCCAACCACGAATAAATTGGGATAAGAACAGGAGAGTTATAGTGTTGGAAACAATTATCACAACTTGTTTGTAGACGTAAACGTGACGTTATAGACATTTAAAAAACTTTTTGATACAAAAACTACTAATAACCCCATTTCCTATTTTAGCCTATTTTCTAACACAATTTCTAAGCACAATCGTTCTATCTCTTGTGTACCTTTAATCGTGAAGACAGTTGGCACCAAAAGTGTCGCAGAAGTCGACGGGTCTTACGTATAATAATGCAAGTGCAAAAACACAACTTTATAAGAGAGCGATTTAAAGTTACTAAAGCTTGTAACTTTAACATCTAGTTAGTTATAAATATTTCTGATGATATAATCAGAAATATTTATAACTAGCTGCGCCCCGTGGTTTCACCCGCAAAAAAGTCTATCCCGTGAGAATATCGGGATAAAAATTATCCTATATATTAATTCTGGTTATAGATGGTTTATAACCTGATGTGCTAAATTTTAACCAAATCCGTTCAATAGTTTTTACGTGAAAGAGTAACAAACATTCGTCCATCCATCCATCCATACAAACATTCACGTTTATAGTATTAGTAGGATCTGGATATGTTATTCTTAATTATTTTTAGAATAAGACTGCATAATTAATATTTTAAATATTTTTATGCTTTATAAAATAGCGATACTTGTATTTGTGTAACTTGTTTTTCTCAATGTAAACTGGTGGTCACACGTAAACTGGTGCAAGCGACCCATTTTCTAACACTATTTCTAAGCACAATCCTTCTATCTCTTGTGTACCTTTAATCATGAAGACAGTTGGCACTAAAAGTGTCGCAGAAGTGGCATGTGACTGTCGGACCCAAATCAGGACAACCACAGTAACGTTATTAAAACTAAGGTATGATGGAGGTCGCAGGGATCGGGTCAAAAGTAGAATGTTGGAACGTATGTTAGTTTTGAAAAGGTTTATTCTTTCATGCGTTGACTTAAATTCGTTTGTGAACAAAACTCAACCCTTGCTTGGTCAGTTTATGGTAGTGTTCTACCACCACATTTGGACCACCAGCTTTTTAGGGCTCCGTTCCCAATGGCTACAAACGGAACCCTATTACTAAACCTCCGCAGTCCGTCCATCCGTCTGTTTGTCAGCGGCCTGTATCTCATGAACCGTAATTGATAGATAGTTGTAAATTTCATTTCTAATCGCAGTGTCGTATTTCTATGGCCGCTATAACAAATAATAAAATAAGGTTCTGCCAGCGACTTCGTTCGCGTGAAATTTCTTGTTCTACCATAAACTATGGGTATCTTATACATAATTAACCTATAATGTTCCCACTGCTGGGACACAGGCCTCCTCTCTTAGAGAGAGTGTGGGCTATAATCTACCATGCGGGCCCAGTGCGGGTTGGTAGATGAACCATAATGTTACGCTATAACACTTGGCAATACTGCAGCTTTCCATTAGTGAAAGAATTTTCTGAATCGGTTCAGTAGTCCTGAAGATAACCCCTTACATACAAACTTATATATTTACCTCTTTATTATATTAGTATACTTAGATAAAATGTAATGTTTCTCAATCTAAGACAGAAATAAACCAAGAACATTACAAGATAATGCTACAAAATATTATTCAACCAATAAATTGTAAATAACAAGATTTGGAACAAACCGATCATAATATTTAGACTTGTTATCGCATAAAACGGAAGAAGTAGGGCAAGTATTCCGAAGATATTCCTGAATGAATAGTTCGTTAGAGATAATTGTAGGAGAGATTTGCGGTCCTTGGAAATTATTGAATATCCTGTATTGGTAATATTCATACGAGCCTCTGCCTGCGACTTCCGGTTCTAGCCTGATGTTACGTAGCCTATGTAAGGTTTCTTAAGAGTTGGGCTGTCAACTGCAAAAATAAATTTTCAAATCCGACTATGTTTATAGATTAGCGCGTTCAAACAAACAAAAAAAAAAAACTAATGTAATAAAACAATATGATATAAAGTATTTAAAACTAGTAAATAAACTCTTCAGCTTTATTATTATGTAGTATAGATTAGGCTCGTGGGTAAATAACAACAGCCACACGGGTCACAACGCTTGCTGCGGTCAGTTCGTGTATGGGTGACCATCCATTACATATCGAGACCCCGTGCCTCGAAAACACGTTAAACTGTTGGTGCCGGCTGTCATTTGTAGATCTTTGACAGTTGTTACGGGTATTCAGAAGTCCGAAAGTCTGACAACCAGTCTTATCAAGGGTTATCGTGTCATCCAGTAATCAGGGCTTAGAAGTCAAATACGCAGACGCACGTCAGAGGTAACAATTCCAGTATAAGTTGGTCTATTATTGTATTGAAACTCTGTAGAGTTTCAATTGAATAAGACACCTTGACCTTGAGCTGACCCTGCGTACAAGGCCAAAGTGTTCCTACCGGCGGGCGGTTGACTATACCTACAATATAACTGGTTTAATGAGGCAGGACACGATAACGTACGAGTATGTTCAATTACATCCATCAAATGAAAAGGTTTAATGAGTTTTCTTTTGATAGTTCTTTAATACAACACGGTTGCCGCAGTGGCTGAGCGATGTCTGCTGCGCGGCGTGTCGTGGGTTCGATTCCCGCACGGAACAAATATTTGTATTGCCTATAGGTAGTTGTTCCGGGTCTGGCTGTTTGTGTATGTGAGTTTAAATGTTTGTAAACGCACCCACGATACAGGAGTAATTCATAGTGTGGGGCAACGTTTTTAAAAAAAATGAAAAAAAAGTAAAGTCCTTCGTTTAACCATTCAACCCCTTGCAGCATAAGTAAATGCTGCATTAAAATTTTATGACAATCATCCTTCTGGAAACCCTCGGGCCGTGGGGTCCGAGCGCTCATCGCTTGTTCAATTGACTCTCTAAATGGCTGGTTGACACTTCCCGTGACCCAAGGACTGGTTTTTACCTTGGCCAGAGGCTAAGCATTGCCAAACAACGTGGCAATGCCGCCAGTCTCTTGGGTACCTACATTACCAGTCGACAGCGATGCGGAAGAATATTTCGACGCAATATTTAAATCAACTTTCTTTAAAAATATATTCAATCTCATTTTTGGTACTTGGCTTGACCGGCACCCTAATTGCGTAACACACGATCAATCGGAATCTGAATCATTTTGAAGCAAATTGCTAATCCATTGCTTCATAAGTTCGAAAAATTTGTCTGCTCAACACGTAAATAACGCAATGAATGTTGTTGAACTGTCAAAATGAAACCGATTTCGATTGATCGTGTGTTACGCAATTAGGGTGCAGAAATCATAATATATACTCGTTTTTTTTTTAAATATGGTATTCTCGTGTGTCATGGTAGATTTTTTCTATGAAGCTTTGTCACTTGAAGAAAATTTACGATACTCGACGGGTCACATATTTTTTCTTAGAACATTTTTTATCGCTACACTGTATAAAGTGAAATTAAATTAGCAGGCGAAACTTCACAGGCGTGATGAGCAAAAAAAATATTAATCTCATCATTTTAAGCCATTACAGCTGGTAATTATGTTTTCTAATCCACTGTTAATAGCCGACACATATTTTCACATTTGCTATCTATCAGATAGACACTCAAGGTTGTTGGTTTTTCGACTAAAAAAAAAACCTGAAACAATGTTTTTTAATTTTTTTTTTGTTCTGGTGACATCTGTTATCTTGACCCACCGCAGTACCTACCATAGATATGTTATTGTTGTTATTTTTATTTGTTGTTATGTTATTGTTTTACTAACTTTTGCCCGCGGCTGCGCCTGCGTGGAGATCGGAAATTATCCCACGGAAACGTATTATCGGGATAAAAATTCCTATCTGTTAATCCAGGTTACAATAAACTATCTGTGTGCCAAATTTCATCCAAATCCTATTAAGAGCATAATACTAATGATTGGAATACTATCGTGAATTCATGCAAGCCTAGTACTTTTTGTTGGAATACTGCTCAGAAAGTCGAAGACACGTAGCGCCATCTAGCGTCCTAAAGCAACTGTGACCGTCGAAAGTTCTTGTTCTTTTTCTCGGGAACAGTATTTTTTGAAGTGAAAACTTCTTTAGCGGCGTTGTGCACTTTTTTGTGATGGGTAAGAAATGTTAAGCTCGCGTCAGGACACGTGACCTGATCGAAAATTCGAAAGACATAGCTTGCGTCAAGACACGTTACCTGATCGAAAATTCTAAAGACGAAGCTTGCGTCAGGACACGTGACCTGATCGAAAATTCGAAAGACTGAGCTTGCGTCAGGACACGTTACTTGATCGAAAATTCGTAAGACGGAGGGAGAGTTTTTTGTGATGGGTAAAAAATGTTAAGCTCGCGTCAGGACACGTGACCTGATCAAAAATTCATAAGACGGAGGGAGCGTAGACCGCATTCCAAAATATCAAAAAATGCACGTTAATATTCAAGCTTTCACTTCTGCCGGCACTCCCGGAGTGCAACCCGTTTTTTTCTGGATGAAAGGTATATTGTCCTTTTCTTATATTTTCTTTGTATACCCCTGACAACCTATATTCAAAATTATTTTTATTCAATATTACTTAGTTTGATGTATAATAGAATGCGTACTTGATGGCTATGTGATGGGTCTTTTTACACCCTGACATCAGCTGCCTAGCCTCCAACTATGTTGAGGTCGGCTTCCAGTATAACCGGATGCAAACTTACAAATCTAAAAAAGAACCTCATGAGGTATATTTAACATAATACAACACATTTGAGGCAGAATTGACATTACAAAATCACCGAAAATAAACCCATAATCCTTATTCCGCGTCGATCCCACAAACCTATTGTCGTTGTCGTCAAATACGGCCACACGTGCTACTCTCAGGACACAATTTGCGGCGTAGCAACGAATTAGCTAACAGGAAAAACAAAATGTCAGCATTTATGAAAAAGAAAATATCACAAAAGAGTATTTTGTTGATCTTACAGACCAATGCGTGGGTATAGTGGTGTTAAGACTACGACCACGTTATTTGTGGTTCCATTTTTATTCAACACAAAATAACATGAATCGTACGTAACATACATAATCAGCCTATAATGTTCCCACTGCTGGGACACAGGGCTTCGGCAGGGGTTCAGAGGCCCAGTGCGGGTTGGTAGATGTCACAACGTCTTCGAATTTTTATTCCAGGGTTTCCTCACGATGTTTTCCTTCACCGATTTAAGAGCGTACGTAGCGTACGTTCAAAATGTACTGCGTTCGCGATTTGATTGCCAAACATGTAAACGAGTTTAAGTTTTTGGATAAGTTACTTTATATCCTACACAATACAGTTCAGTTTACACTTCACTTTAAACATTTTTATGACTTTTTCAATAGTGCTAGTCATTCTGAAATCAACTTAATTTCCAGCACAATAAAGTTGATATTTCTTTGGAAACATGAATTTTAATATGCCTTACATATCAAATTCCCAAAGAATTCAGATAAGTGGCACTTGTAACGTTAATCTTGACCAGTAACGTAGATAGATGAGTGCCAAGTACACTTACAGTTGAATAACAATGAATTTACTCGGAATTCATAGTTGAGAGGTAGGTATGATTATTATTTATACATATGTATTATTATTTTATAAGAGTGTCTGAGGAGTTTCTTGCCCGTTCCTCTCCATAAGTAGGTACTTATGGAGAAGAACGGGCAAGAAACTCCTCAGACCCAAAGCTATTCCAAAGCGTAGTAGGTAGGTACCACGCCTTGGAATGGGCAAACTTTCTGACAGACTGACCCCTTGACAATTCAAAAGTGCCTCGAATTGGTTTATTTGAAGTAAATGCTTTGAATTTGAGTTTATGGCCATTGTACTATTAGTTAAGAATATGAATAATTTTTTGGTCCAATGTTACAAAAAATGTATAAAAATAATTATATGTATGCTTACTGTAACTAGAATAATTAACGTTTATATTATACTGGCTGCACCCCGCGGTTTCTCCCGCATAAGTTTCGATACCGTGGGAATATTGGGATAAAAAGTATCCTATATATTAATCCTTGTTATAAACCATCTGTGTTCCAAATTTCATCCAAATCCGTTCAGTGGTTTTTGCCTGAAAGAGTAACAAACATCCATCTAGTCATCCATAGAAACTTTCACGTTTATAATATTAGTAGGAAGTAGGATTTGAATAGTGGTCCTCAGACTAGGCAGCGCCTGTATCCTGGGGGCCTGAGTTGAAGTCATCATCATCAATCCCCTTTTGTTTTACCATGGCGAAATCCTCATGGATACCTTCCGTCTGGGAAGAACGGAGGGTTATGTCGGACTCCTACCGACTAAAACCCCACTGTTCCTTTTAGTACCATGAGTCGGGGGCTCGGGAGATACTTGTACATTCGCCGCACCCCCGATTGGTATCAGCCCCGTCACCAAGTGCGGCCAATCCCACGACCGCACGTCCTTCTATTAGGGCGCGCACACTGCGTGCCACCATTTTGGGCCTGACTGCTCGAGCAACGAAAGTCCCCAATTTCGCCGCCCGCAGGCCCCTTCTTATGGTGGCCGGAGATCGTTAAACCATCATCAATCCCCTGCCATATCCCAATTTATCTGGGATTAACGCAACATGTCTTTTTCTTCCATATTTTTCTCGTTATATACTTCTTCTCTCTTCCATTGTCATCGTCATCTCGTTAGTCAGCCCTTTCTAGCCATAATATGACTGATTGCTGATATTACTCCGTGACATCACAGCGGGCCCCAATATTGCTTTATTCCATGGCGGGCCCTATCAGCCTATCGATTCTGTAAAAATCTCACCGTGAAAACTTAGGTGAAGTGAGCTTAGAGTGAGCTGTCAATTGTGTCAATCCCTAACATTAGGTGGAATGACAGCTCACTCTACGCTCACTTCACCTAAGCTTTCACGGTGAGATGGTTACAGAATTGCACTGCAGAATACCAGCGCTGCGACATTTATTTTTTTAAATGTCGTAGCATCATGCTGAGATAGGAGCCTTTTCGCCTCGTATAGGACTTTCTGTTTAATTTTTCTTTTTGTTACTTTTTTATATAATTTTTTTTATTATTTTTTTTTTTTATTGTGTTAACCTTAGTTTTATAATCTTCCTGAACGAGTCGCAATAAATACTTTTTCTTTCTTTCTTCTTCTTTATTTTATTATTGAAGGTTGAGGAGATTGTGCAGTACGTGCGTGTGAAGACCAACTGGACTTTGACGGTCGAGAAGCTGGAGTCGCGTCACATCTCGAACAAGTCGTTCATGGTGCGTGTTCCGACACATCATCTCGAGAAGTTTCTCAAGGAAGAGTTCTGGCCGAAGGGCGTTGTGTACCGCCGGTTTCGTGGTCGGCTACATGACACCAGTCAGCGAAACTGGACGCGGACACTTCATGTGCGCTAGTTAGTTTTTTAGTGTAATTATAATGTTGTATGTATTTATAGTATTTTTAAGGTATATTAATATTGTATTGTATGTGTTTATATGGGCCTTGATGCCTGAAATAAATAGATAAATAAAAAAAAACGTATCATCTTTCACACAGTCCATCTTTCGTTTCTTTGATCTGCCCCTACTCTTATAGCTATCTACACTCATACTAAAAACTTTCCTCATGACATTGTATGTTGTGGGTTTGGTTTCCGCACTCAGTCCTCCAAGTGGACCATTGTGCGTCCTCACGAAATTTTCCTTATTTCTCCTCATAACATTTTGTAAGTGGCTAAGTCAAGGACACAAATTGGTTCTGAAAAGTTAGGCAGGGGTATAGGTAGCTACACTCGATTTCGCCAGTTATTGTCAAGTCCCATGTAATAGGGGCGACCCTATTGTCATCCACCGGGCACATACTGGATATATTATATCGCTGATATCTATAAACGTTACCTAGCACGTATTTGAATTAGTGTGACATATTCCCGTCTCTATCTTGCACATGTAATTTGACAGTTGTGTGACAGTAACAGGAATAACGCTTAGCCCAACAAAGTACGTGCTCAGTAACGTCTAAAGATCTAGGCTTGTGAGATTCCCAACGGAAAAACTCAATAAAATTCTACTCGACCTGGGAAAGAAACCCAAGAGTGTTCAGAAGTCGCGCTTGCAACTAGTAGACCAAACAGACAGTCAAAATTGTTCAAAATTTAAAATAATGTTGACTACACGTAAACAGATTAATTGTAATCAGTGCTGATTGCAATCGCTTAATTAATTTTGTTTCATTTGGCAAACAGGGTTTTATCAACCATATAAAAATAATTATGAAATCAAATTAGGTATTTAACTTATTTCAATGATAACGCACGTGCAGTCAATAACTAAGTATTCATATAATTTCAAACTACGAAAACACATTTGCCATAATATAAAAAAAAAAATATTAAGAAAGTTGCAGTGACAAAAAAAGAGAATGACCAAAAGTCGTACCATAAAGTCTCATCCATCAAGATCAAAATATTATAGTAATTATTTTCATAATTTTTTACATTACACGTTTTTTTTGACAAGGAATTTAATTTAAAGTAAAAAAGTATTGATGTAGTTTTCCTTTACATGACGTTCCGAAAAAAAGTAAAAAAATATGATTAAAAGGAGATAGTTTTGAAAGTGACATTGAAAATTACCAAGTTTCGAATTCCAGCCATCGGCATAATTTTAAACATAACATAAACCAAGTTACCCATGACTTGCCATTACAAAACTTTTGAATAAAGATCATCAATCATAACTAAACCCTTTCGTATCGTGTTACACCGTAACTAGGTTATGGAGGTCAGATAGGCAGGCGCTCCATGTAAAATACTGTATATTTAACTGCATCCGGTTAGACTGGAGGCCAACCCCAACATAGTTGGAGAAAGGCCAGGCAAAACATATCACCTTCTTTCCACGAAGAGTTAGGTAGTGTACCTATATTTTGCCAGATATGTAAATGGTGTGCGAATTATGAATCACCACTAAACTCTGAACAACTAAGACGTACAGCTACATGAATCCATTCGACCCTCAATTCAAACCCACAGAATAGTTGACCAGTGTCAAAACGACTGTTTGCATTGTCACAGTGCCTAACTATCCAAACCGGAGGCGCACAGACAAACAAACAATTCGGTTAGTCAAACGGATTTCGAACTACGGTTATTTCGAACAACGTAGTTCGACCATTAAGGAATATTGAGTCAGTAGACTATAATTTATGTATATTTGGGAACAAGGAACTCTGTGTTTTTGTCCGACTCCGGCAGAAAGGAAGGTTATGTCAAAAGTAAAGTCGTTTATTTCAATATTGAATGTCAACATTTTAAAGACAGTAGAATTGATTCTAGTTGCCCTTTCCAAAAGGTTGTTTCGTATGGAAAAGAACGGGAAAGAAACTCCATAGACACTGTTTTAAAATGTTTTACAATATATGTATCAATTTATGTATGGGTTTCAGTAGCTATCTGAGTAAGTTTGTGGATTCGGACAGCCTAACTACTGCTATGGTTGCGTATCACACTAACAGTAGTAATGGCTTTCATTTTGACAGTTCAACAACATTCATTGCATTATTTACGTTGTTTTTTTATCGTTTATTAAAAAGAACCAGGTTCTTAATAATTAATTACAATCTAGCCTATAAGACTAATAAGCAATTTTAATGTAACTTAATTTATTACGTGATAATTATTTTAAAACTTAGAATAGTGTTTATTGTACTTTACACAAGTCCGTTCCACTTTCTTAGTCTGATATGATGATAATAATATAAGCACTTTGTTCATGTGTTATTATGTGTGTCATTGGCACTATTATTTCTACACTTTTTACACTACACTAACTCAAAAAGTTTTGTCCGTTTTAGTCTTCCCACTATATTTGTTTGTGCGAAGAATAAAACGGACAAAACCTTTGAGTTATTTACGTTGTTGAGCAAAACAATTTTTTCGAACATATGAAGCAATGGATTAGCGATATCCTTCAAGGTCTGACAAATTGTGATTGAAATTGTGTTACGCAATTTGGGTACTGATGCAATCTCAACAAATGAGGATGAGGAGGTGCCATTACTTGTTTATTTAGCTAAACACGTAAAAGTCTAGCAGTCTTCTTCATCTGCCTGCGTTGTTACTTGGAGTCGATGCAATATACTTCCTTTCTACTTTCCCCTGTCAGTCGTCACGTTATCATTCACTCCCTTTTCCTTTATCACACAATCCATCATAAAGGCGATGTATGCAATATTTGTTTCATCCTAGTCAATAATAATAAAAAATTGTCTAAAAGGCCTCTGCGAGTTGGCTTCGGCCCCTGGTACGCCTTTCAAAGGTCCGGGACCCCAGGGTCCCGAGATATGTCATTAATAAAGTTTTATTGACATAAAAAAGGTGTTACATTTTAATGTGAAGTCCTGACTCCTGTGCTAGGTGGTACCTGTGTTACAGGAGTCAGTGTATTCACTCGTTTTTGGGAATTAACAATTTATGCTATAATGTTAAAAAAACATAAAAATAATAGTACTGAGTCAATCTTACTCCTGCAACTAAGTGCTAACAACTTTTTTCCGTAAATAATATAGAAATTATCTAGATGTGACCGTAGTGATTAGTGTTTAAGTAAAGTATAACATAATAAATTAAATGACTAACATGTCAGTATTCTTAAAAATTCTGTTGTCCTAATACTAATTGTACACGAGCACACCCATAAAAAAAAAACACATGGGGCCTTTTCCCAGCAGTGGGATGGGTGCAGGCTAACAGTAACACTCATCAAACCTTACTTAGGAATCCTTTTCTTATTGGAAAATAGTAGTTTCGTTAAATCTACCCTTAGAATTTTGTACTGCCTAATCAAAATAAAAGGAAAATGTAATACATACAATATTTATCTTAAGTGCGGAAATATTTCGCCAGAAGCTCACCTAAGGAATGATAGGTATCGCTTTACCGTGACATAATTTCAAGAAATATTGAACTAATTTCTTCCTTTAATAATTCCATCGACATTAATCGAACATATATTTTGGTTTTTATATTTTGGTCATTATATTTTGGACATAACATTGTTTATTTTGACATTTTAATTATATTTCCTGACATTGCAATTAATCTTAATATCACTGTATTACTTTGACTTAAGAACTTGTATTTTGGACATAACAAATTAATTTTCATTTTACTTTTTGACATTTTAATTAATTTAGTGATGATTTGAATGTGCTTAACTTTTTTTTTTTTTTTATATTTCTACGCCAGCAATGGTAGTATATGTGGAACATTATTAGTGTAAGATCTCAAAATACAATATACTTGGAAATAAATAAATAATAATAATTATTATTATTATTATTATATAAAAATAATAAAATACGACTTCGGAATACTTAATTTATTGGAATATTATTTTTCCAAACCCAATAATGGAAAATAGAAAAGGAAAAAGCGATGGAATTTTTAAATGAGCGTTAGAATATCAATTTCGCATACCTTACCTGCACTCGCTTTATGGAATCAAGAATATTATAAAGACAAAAACTATGGATAAACAAAACTATCATCACTCTCACATGTATAATTTCAACATGAATGATGTAACCAATATTTTGTAACAATTTTATGATTTAAAAGAGTGTCCGTGGAGTTTCCTACCCGCTCTTCTCCATAGATACCTAACTACGCTTTGGAATGCACAACTAACTTCATCTTTCTAACTGACAGACTCCTTAAACTCAAACTCAAACTATTTATTTCAACTAAACCAATTACAGGCACTTTTGAATTGTCATGGGTCGGTCAGTCAAAAAGATGAAGCTAGTTGCCGATTCAAATTTATTATTCTTAACAATTCAAAAGTGCCTGTAAATGGTTTATTTGAAATAAATGCATTCAGTATGAGTTTGTCAAAGTCGGAGGAAGCGACACTGGGGAAAAAATCAAAAATTTTAATCTCCAAGTGTATAGAAATATTTTTTACGAAATATCTTTACTAACATAGTCCTTTGTCAAAATTGTTTTTTATCTACCCTAAGAAATGATTTAATTAAATAATAGACGGGAATGTAATATAATATTTATGTATTATATAGAATGTAATAATAACTTTCGTGACAGACATAATATTATATTTATTATTCACATTTATTTATCATTCATAGTTTTGTTGTGCCATTTGTATGCTAAACCCGGGGCTACGTGCGTTAGTTATTAATATTGCATGTGGGTGGTATTTCCTAGTAATTCCTTAAGAGAAGCGTGAAGCCTTTGTCAAGAAAGCTATTTTTATGAAGATCATTTTGGCCTAGACACGAGGCCAAAGTGGTCTTAATTATATTTATTTTTGTAAATTGATTTAAAAAAAAACACTTTAAAAAACAAAATTAAATTATTTGTTCTAAAACTACTCTGATAAGAAAGACTGACTGATGAAAGTAGTCTTCAACGAGCGAAGGTCCTGGAGTCTTTGTTCACAAAATTGTTATAATTATGACGACTTTTATTATACATGGTTATATTTCAAAGGCCAGCCAAATTTAAGGATGTGGTACAGACCATCAAACTGAACAACTTTCTCCATGGGACAAATAGCGTAATCGCGAAAATTTTATCAACTGCCCCATAGAAAACTTCAATACCTACTCGACCTAAATGTATGGGACGGCTGAATTTTAATCGCGATTACGATGTTGGTCCCACGGAGAAAGTTGTTCAGTTTGATGGTCTGTACCACATCCTTAAATTTGGCTGGTCTTTGAAAAATAATCCTGTATTTCTCAGCGAAAATACGTCTGAAGCTGGACATAGGCTTTGCTCAAAAATCTCCACAACGCAACTTCTAGTTCAGCGGTGCTCCTATCCTACTTCAACTTTTATTTCTGTCAATGTATTTTTTGGAGAATAAAAATAATCTAGTACAACGAAAAATAATACGAAAAATTGTTCATGATCATACTTAGACATGAAAAGAAAGCAACATTATTCAATGACGATTGAAAACAAATACACACACCGGCAAAATTAGAGGAACACAAATAAAAAGTGCCTTTTTTTAAAAAAAATCATATCTTTCGATGCAGGGCTTATGGAAGTCATGGAAGAGCCTTTGCCCAACCAGTAACAGTAACCAAATAAATTACTAATATCATCGAATGCTATCAGTATTTCGTGGTACAGAGAATAAAGTCACATTTTAAAGACACCTACATAAATTTTGGAACAGCAGCAGGGCCTTTAATGAAATAATAAAATTGTAATGCTTAAAGGAAATTAAAGAGCGCTTTCAGGAAGATACGAGAGCAATAATTTTGCTCATTAAATACGACGAGTAAAATAAAATGTAGGCAAGTCTACTTCTGTAGGAGCATTTATGTTCTTGAAGTATTCAATAATGAAATAAAATTAATGCAGTAGTAAAATCTACTGATATAACTTGCTTTTAAAACTCTGAAAAACTTGATAACGATGCGCATTATTTAAATATTAAATATCAAATTGGTATTCCACAAAATTATTCCAAAAACGTCAATTTTACCTAACAAGAATATTTAAAAAAAACTTTGTCAATGCAGTAACACCAACAAAAATTTGACTAAAATTAAAAATACAAAAAGTCTACTTACTATGTCATCATAAAACGGCATCAGGATAGTTAGTATGCGCTTGATATGGTAATAACATAACGTCCAGTTCACTTCCAATCCACCGCACAGAGGCTGCTCAGGCCCAAAAACATGTTTCTCACCTATTTTGACCGATTAACATGTCACCACAACAATGGAAAAAAAACACTGCACTTAACTTTGCAACACACGAAAAAAAACAACCAACAAAACTAAACTAAAAATTCAAAAAGTAAAATATAAATTTTTAATTCGTTCGAAATCAAATTTGGACAGTTAAAATTCGCACGGATTTTTAAACTTAATTTAGTTGGCACTTGGAAAGGACGAAGGTAGTAGGGTTACAAACTGAAAGTTGCGTAAGGTTGGCGCTCTGAATGAACGTGAGCTCGCTACGGCTGCTGAAACGATACTGAAACGACGGAGCCAACCTGAAAATTATCAGCGGCTGAGTAGAATACGTTCACAATATATAAAAACAATCCAACTGCTTGTCTATCGTTTATTTATGTTTTGTTTTGACTGTTGTACAAATACTTTTTTTTAAATATTTTTTTGTGATTGATACAGTGAAATAGCTGATTGAATTTTAGTAAAATAAAATATTTTTTTGTTCATGTTTTTGGCGGTTGAGATGTTTTGAAATATTTGTGTAATTAATCTTGCTTGCCCCTTTAGGAATATTCCGTTTTTATTTAATGTGTTATCCGTGTTTTTTCGGTTCCGCGGATCGACTGCTGTTATTGTGTAAGTAGTACCTTCGTTTGTATTTTCTGTGTTGGTAATTTGTTATTCTTTCAGAGTAGGATTATTTATTTCGAGTATTTATTTTATTAGATTCTTTTCAGTTATCTAAATGTTCTAGACTGTTGTTTTGACTTTCGCCATAGATTAACTTGACTTATTTGACCGCAATGTGCTCTTGATTTTTATGTTACGTAGACGTACGTTTGCGACGTACGTATGCGTAGTAAAATTATTGATCTGTTAAAGAGACGTCTTTCTAATTAGCCTATAATATTCCCACTGCTGGCACACAGGCCTCCTCTCTGTGAGAGGGAATGGGCCGTAATCCACCACACGCCCAGTGCGGGTTGGTAAATGTTACATGTCTTCGAATTTTTGGTTCTAGGACATGCCGGTTTCCTTACGATGTTTTCCTTCACTGGTATGAGAGCAGTGGTGATAAATAGTTTACCTACAAGTCTTGTAAGTCTCGGGCATTTTACTCAGCATTTAATGGCGATTAACTCTCTCTCTATTTCTATTTCTTCTTACCCGACAAGCCCAGAATGAGGATAATGTTTTTCCAATTCTAATATCAGGTGGCGGTACATTTTACTTCCTACTAATATTATAAACGTGAAAGTTTGTATGGATGGATGGATGTTTGTTACTCTTTCACGCAAAAACCTCTAAACGGATTTGGATGAAATTTGGCACACAGATGGTTTATAACCAGAATTAACATATAGTATACTTTTTATCCCGATATTCCCACGGGATCGAAACTTATGCGGGTGAAACCGCCGGGCGCTGCTAGTAGTTTTCTATTGCTTTTGTTTTTAACGTCATTCTCGAATACTGACGTATTCTGGGGTATAACTATGGGCAGTTATGAAACTAATGACCGGAATATAAAAATTCCCACACACACAACTTACACCCACAATGGTTCGGTCCACAATGGCCGAGCGTACTCACACTTCGCCATCCATTAATGTATTATTTCCTGCTTTGTCGCGGTACCGGTATACAAATGAAGCAATGAATACCGTACGCGTATTGTGTGCTGAGCTATTATACCTGAGGGTTATTGCTTGTTGAATGTACCTTTTATAGCGTCATTAAGATGGTCGTGTGAATTTCTGGTATATACCTAATGTTATCCAACACATTTCTTTCTAAGGATGTCGTAAGGGACTACTATTGGATTATATCTAACTTGTTTTTATCTGACTTCTACTGAAAAATATAGAATTGTTACCGATGCATTTTTGGAGCAAAGTTCTTTAACGCAGCTTGCGGTAGGAGAAAACTGGAATGTAACGAAAAAGCGTTATGCCTCCTCTATGCATATTTTTCTTTCTCTCTGTCTGAAGAGAGTGAGAGAGATAGTTTACGTACTAAAACCGATAGTGAGGTCAAAATGAACATCCAAGATGGCGGCTGCGAAAAATTTTCATCATGGTTTTCATAGTTTTCGAGGGGGCTGAAGCCAATTTATAGTGAAGTCATAATGAAAATCCAAAATGGCAACCACTTTATGAGAGCTTCTAAAAACTTATACGAGATGACTCTGTATTAAAGACGCGTATTATATTCACATTCTCTCTCTATGTGTCTTTTTCTATTATTACGAGTGTGTGTGTGTGTGGGAGTATCGCGTTAGGAACTTCGTTCGTAACGAGGGTCACACACCACACATGTTTTTTTTTCATATTATGTACACCAATTTTTTCTTGATTACGGGACGATTTACGTAATTATTTTTTCATTTGGCAGAAGAAAGTCGAGATGTAGTTCCATAATTGTTTTTAACTTTGATGGGGTGGTTTTTGAGTTAGCTTCAAATAATACGTATTTAATCCTTGTTGTGTACATTGATGATGTTATATAACTTACTGTCAATACTTCCTGCCTGCAAGTCATTGTTGTTTTAATAGCAAGCTGTGGTATATGAATTTATCCGGGGTAGGTAAAAAAGTTTTTTTTTATCTTAGGTTATCTGTATAGTTACTTCGCGATAAGCGGCCGTGGCTTTTATGATGTAGCATTTATTTATCATCAATCTTACATACACAATTCACGAATGTTTCCCAAGGGGGTTCGCAGAAATACAGAAAGATACCTGCTACGATTCTTATATACTCCTTTCATGAGTCTATTTGTCTGTGGGTTTTATATAAAGGGTAGCAGGGACATCGACGTGCAATTGGTAACCATGAATACAGTACATGATTCAGACCTCCTAGCGTAGAAATGTTTCGTCGGTAATCAAAACAAAAGTTGCTGTTTCATAGAAAAGTGCAATACTGCACAGTTAAAATGTATGGAACAGCAAATTTTTTCTTTAATAACAGATGAAAAATTTCAACGCACCCCTGCGTTGAAATTGTTAGTTGAAGTTTAGAATCATCTATTGAATCCATGGTTACATTTTGCGCGTCGATGTTCCTGCCACCCTCTATAGGCCTAGTAACCATGACATGAAATCCAATACCTGTATAGGAACGGTACATTAAACTGCCTGGTTTTCAAACCATGCGTTAACACGCATTCATGTGAACGTCGGGACTAGCAGATACGCGCGGGGTAACTGTAAACGTTACGTAAATTCGAACGATTTTAAAATTGAAAATATTCGTTTCGCTCAGAAAAGCGCTCCCTGGCCGGAACATTCACTTGTAATAGAACAATCAAAAATTCGATTATGAGCATTAATTTACAATACAGCCGGTCGATTCTGTAAAAATCTCACCGTGGAAACTCAAGTGAAGTGAGCTTGATGTGAGTTGTCAGTAGTGTCAATCCCTAGCATTATTTGGAATGACAGCTCACTCCACGCTCACTTGACCTAGATTTTCACGGTGAGATGGTTACAGAATCGCACTGCAGGACATCACGGAGTACGTGTGCCAGAAGAAAAGGTGCACGCCGAGGATGCAGTTACTACAGTCGCGCCGCAACATCAATTTTAAGGCGTTCGTTGTCCATGGGAGAAGATTTTTGGCCGCATGACGTGGTGTTGCGTCATTTCCGCGGACACGTACCAACGGCCAGCTCAAAGTCAACCTAGTGCAAACTGAAGTGCTACTAACATAGTCTTAAGCCTTATTTATTTCACAATTTTGTATACAATAAAAATAATTATGTACGTTTTGGTTTTTTTATGGGCCTGTGTCACCTGCAAATAAATGAATTTATTATTATAATATTACTAATACGACCTCACTGGCTAACCAGCATTCGCCTGTAGTCGAATCGGTTGTTTTTACAAAGATGTAACAAATTATATTCTATGTATATTCACCACCATAATGTTACAAATTGTATCATTAAAGGTTGCGCACTTGTTGCGCACGTTGTGCATCAGCCCTGCGCACACTTGCGCAAGGCTGATGCACTGATGCTCGAATCTGAACTGTTACATTACAGGCGAATGCTCCCGGTGAAGGAGCACCTATAAAATTACTTTGTTTAGAGCAGTGTTGGCCCAGTGATAACGGCAGCGACTTAGGTCGTACGATCGAACCCAGACAGGCGCTTTATTTTGTGCATAATTTTCATCACCACTGCTCTTAAATCGGTGAAAGAAAACATCGTGAAGACACCGGCATATTCTACAACAAAAAAAATCGAATAAATGTGACATCTACCAACCCACACTGGGCTCGCGTGATAGATCCGGCCCACTCCCTCTCGACGAGACGACGCTAATGTCCCAGCAGTGGGAACAATATAGGCTGATTATGCTAAGGCTTTATTTTTATCTATGGGTGATACTGATTTTTCTGATCGCAAAAATTTCTTCCAAAATTCTATAGGAAGTTGTATTTTTTATTCAAAAATCATTTCAATTTACTTTACGTTTATATCGCGCGTTCGTGGTGTAGCCTCGGATGTACGGCAGACAGAAGGATTTAAAGGCGGGTGCTTCGGAAGTCAGTTTGTGTTGTCATGGAAACAGGCTTGTGAGATATTGATATCATAGCTTCTCTATGCGCTTATATCAATATACTGAGACAGAACGCTTATCAATAACAATGAGACAAGTGTACACTTATTAGATCGAGTTGTAAGAGTACACGAGACTGCAATATATTCTGTACATATGTCTTCATAGACATACAGAATATATTGCAGTCTCCTTATTATACTATACCATTAGGTATTTATTATTATCATTAAGTATATTATTATATTATATTTCGAGCTTGCGGTCCGCATACGTGTAGGTAATTCGGAAATCAACATCCTGTCGGATTTTCATACAAACTTTCAACCAACACCGCCATCCAACCACCAATTCCATTTTATAACAAAAACACTGAAACACGTATTACTTTATTGTCAACCAAAAAAACAAATATGAATTTTGATAGATCTAACTTGAAAACGACGGATTTCAAAACAAACTTTCAACCCCTTTTTTACTACCACTGCTGCACTGCTTTTATATAATCACTGAAACACTTGTTTCTAAATAAACATAATATTTAAAATACATTTTAAAATGTTTGCCCCTTCTTTACGACACAACAAAGCAATCAACATATCGACGTGATTAGAAGTACAGACTAGTTGGAAGCCTGGAAAATATTTAAAATGTATGTTTATTTGCCTGTAAGACCACGTTCGCACGGACGACGTAAAAATATCGCGCCGAAATTTTGTCGCGCACTGGTTAACAGAGTGCATCCCAGCGCGTCGAAACAACAAACTATTTGATTTTCGACTCTTGGCGCTAATGTTGAAAATCCAGTGCGCAAAAAAAATCACCGGGATATTTTTACGTCCGTGCGAACGTGGGCTGAGTATAAAGTTTGTGATGCACTTTCACAGCAAAACTACAAAATCGATTAGGGGTAGCTTGAACCCATAGGATTTTTATCAAATGTGTTCTTATATTATATCTACTTATGTCAAATAAAACTTAATTACTAAAAATCGTTAGTTAAAGGCCTATTCAGATACCTATAAGTGATATTCGATAGATACGGTTGTGGGTAATAACGAAATACGAGCGGTATTCCGCCGGGTAGGTATATTTTGTATTCTGGTTTCGCGCTAGCCACGGGAGGTTATACAAATACCGCTTATATTTGAATAGGCCTTTATATATATTGCCTAAGCTAGCATCACATGCATTGCATAGGTGTATCATCAATGTGTCGAAGAAAGCCTAAAATGAATTAACAATTTAAATATACTTCAATTCACAAAGCTCCGTGCGGGCGTGCGCGTCGGCTGACCGCGTAACAATAGTTAATACTTAATGTAATGATTCATTATTAATTTTGTCTAATTATTTAACGCTTGAACGGCGCGAAATAACTATCATAATCTAAACATAACTACAAGTTACCTCAAGAGCCAACAATAGTTAAAAATCTAAATCAACAAAGAACATATAAACAACACAGTTGACAAAAAATATTCATCCAGTGACAACCCTCTATAATGAATATGGCAAATATAATTTGATATGGTTTATTGGTCTATGCTACTAATAGGTATTAGAAATATCCTCACACTAGAGTAACTATTATGTAAATCTTACTAATATTATAAACGCGAAAGTTTGTATGGATGGATGGATGGATGTTTGTTACTCTTTCACGCAAAAACTATTGAACGAATTTGGAAGAAATTTGGCACACAGATGGTTTATAACCAGGATTAACACATACGATACTTTTAATTCTGAAATTCGCGCGGGATCGAAACTTATGCGGGTGAAACCATGGGGTGCAGCTATTAGATAAATTATATTTATGACTTGAAAAGAAGCTGAATCTTCTTAAAAAAATTCTAAACTATCAACATTTAAAACAATAAAATATTATTCTTAGATAACAGACTACTATAAAATTTAACAGCTTCGAGTTACTTCAGGAGCCAAAAATAAAAACAAATAAAAAAATTATCAATTACAATAGTTTAAAATTTAAACTCCTAAATGAGTAATAGAAATCAACATAGATAAAAAAACAAAAATTTGGAAACAATATTAACAATTAATCTAATTAATTTGCCTAACTTAACGTAACTCGTGAATCCTGGGCGACGTTTAGGAACTGGCTGGCATAGAACACTGAATTGACTACGAGTGAAACTAGTGAATGTTTTTGCCAAAAAAAGTGCATCTGTGTGCGTAGGCGCAACGCAGCAAATGCTGTGATTGGCCGATGCCACGATACGCAGTCCCTTTCCTACAATTCTATGTATTGCTGGTAGCGTAGTTATGCGTATATAGGGTGTCTAACTTGATGTGTAGCCGTGTGTACTAGGTGTTAGCTAAGACAGACATGTAACATCTACCAACCCGCACTGGGCCCGCGTGGTAGATTATACCCACTCCCTCTCGAAGAAAGGATACCTATGTCTCAGCAGTGGGAAAACTATAGGCTGCTAATTAATCAGGTTATAGCTATGGCTCAGTCTGTGGCCCAACAAACAACAGAGGAGCAATTCTCAAATTTTTAGAACGTTCGCAGTCTGATATCAGTCTCAATCTTTCAAATATACCTCTTTTTCCCTACATTTCTGACAAGTTTTTGACATTGATTGTCGCTGAGATGAGATTGTGACTAGATTTTAAACGTTTTTAATTAGGGGCCTAAGCGGGCTTATTGGCCTTCAGCTGTCACCAGCTGTCACCAGCTGTCACGGTACGATTTCTTTGGAAAGTATTACACGATTACATAACATAGTACCAGTTTACAAGTGACTGTCAAAGGCTATCGCTATCTCATGAGGCATTCAGCTAATCTATACAACACTTGTATAAAGCAAAAGAGTTTGTTTGTTTAAACTCGCTAATCTCTGGAACTATCAGTCGGATTTAAAAAACTATTTTAGCCCAATTCTTGCGGAAGGTTATTTAGTAACGCTTCAATCCTTCGGAGTCGAGCAACAAAAAAATATAATAAATATAATATAATAATAATATAGTATTCAGAAAAAAATGTTAAGCAAAAACGAAGTTAAAACGTGGGCTGGCGATGCGATGCGACGCGGTCTATTGGTGGAACAAGAAAGGACGATAGAACTTAACGTCCAGAAAATTGAAACATAGTCAACTGACTTGAGACGTATCTCATTTAAAAGGTCTTGGCGTACTGATCGTTTTACTAAGGTGACCGTCACAAGTGGGGTTTTAAGGGAAAACAATAGAATGTGGTGGTTATATTTTGTACTATAGTTTGACCGAAACTGCTGTACCGCGCCTTAGGGATGCGCGGCGAGGCGAGAGAAATACGCGGCGAGGTGAGGGGTGGGACGCCGTGAGCGATGACGAATGAGCGGCCTGCACTGCCCCCCCGTCTCGCCGCGCACATACCGAAGGCGCGGTACAGCGGTTTTGGTCAAACTATAGACAATTAGTTTGATCGTAAAATTGAAAATTGAATAATGCTGCCTACCCCTCCGAGAAACACTGATGTGATGTTATGTATTCCATGTCTATGTAGGACATCATTAAATACCTAACTTGCGAAAAGTAGAAGTGACTTATCTCTGCCCTTCCATTAGGCGATTACAGGTGTTATCATATGTTATAAGTTTAATATTATATTATTTGGCTATAGTACTTTGGTCATCGTCCTTTAACGCGAACGAAGGCTTTTTATTTTATTATTGCCAAATGGGCTTCTTGACCTCGAACGCCACGTGGAGAGCGATGGATGAGGTTTATGATGGAACGAGCGTAGAAGCTACATAATCTAAGATATACTACGATCCTCAATTGTTTTACCAAGGGTAGGCAGTGTTTATTGCTATCCGAGAGTCGTTTATAGGTTATTCACGTGCCCATGTTTGACGGACATCGTTTGCAGGCAGACATTATGAATTTGTGCGAAATGCTGCAAAGTGTTTGTACGTTCAGTGTTTTAAGTCTGTAAGCTTATGATCTTTGATTGACTGAAAAACAAACAGTTTGTAAACCTAGTTCTGCAGTGGGACTGTATTATTAGTCTGAGTAAGTAAATAATAGTCCTCCAGACCGAATTTGGGCCATGGCGAGCATTCTCAATGGAAATTAGCCTGCTTGAGAGATATTATACAATTATCTGCTTAGCCTTTTCCCTACTATGATGAGGTCGGCTTCCAGTCTAACCGGATGCAGCTGAATATCAGTATTTTACATGGAGCGCCTATCTGACCTCCACAGCCCAGTTACTGGGTAATACGATACCCCTGGTAAGACTGGTTGTCAGACTTTCGGGCTTCTGACAACCCGTGACGACTGTCAAAGATCCGCGAATGACAGCCGGGACCAACAGCTTAACGTGCTTTCCGAGACACGTAGCGTAGATCTGTGGCGTAGGCAATCGTAGCTGTCAAAGAATGATAGCCGGGACCAACGGCTTGACGTGCTTTCCGAGGCACGGAGGGGTCTTGGTATGTAAAGATGGTCACCCATCCCCAGACCAACCGCGGTAAACGTAGCTTAACCTGATCGATCTACTCGTACGGCTGTTATAACTTGGCCACAAGCCCCTCATGATGGTACAATATTGTAACATAATTATCGTAAGACCATATACACCCCACTTAGAGTATCGATTGAGTTAATTAAAAGTATAATACAATGACCAAAACTTATTTTTTTAAGCTAATTATTATTAATAAGAAAATCGTGTTGACCCTAGCATTACTTTATGCATTTAAAATTGAGTCATATTTCCTTAAGATTTAATTTTCTTTAGCTCAATCGGCGGGCTAGAGCGCAGAGACTAGAAAAAATACTTAACTATATTAAAAGTTACTGAAATCAATTCTATAATCAATTATGAACAAAATACTTTCAGGACGTTACACCTTGTAATACACAAGTGGGTATGCAGACATAGGTGCACGTACTCTTCCCTCACTGTCATTGTCCGAAGGGACGGCTATCTAACACGACCGGAGAGACATGGCGCAGGGCCAACGGCTTACGGCCGGTACTCTGGCAACGGTATGACACCGCCAACTTCTAAACTCTGGGATGTTACCGAGAAAGATCTAATTAAAAAACCCAATAGCACGTGGCCCGTCCTGGGGATCGAACCCAGGAACGATGGAAACAGCAGGATGCTTAACACACTACCAGTGGCAATGGCTTTCACTTTGACAGTTTTGACAAAATTCATTGCGTTTTCTACGTTGCTGAGCAGACAAAATTTTCAAACATATCAAGCATTGGATTAACAATATCCTTCAAAATGATTCAAATTGAGATTGACAGTGTGTTGCGCAATTATGGCACAGGTGATGCGGGCGCGTGTTGGTTGACGAAAGTCGCATCGCTCGAGGCGGCAAACAGGGCTAAGCCTAATAAAGGTGGATCACACACTACAACGCACCAAGGGACGGGGCGCGGGAAACGGAGCCAAATAGAAAGAGCGGAAAAGCGTGAAAGCGCGTTTTTATTGAAATTGTATGTAAAAAAATGTAATTCGCCATTTTGTGGTGGCGGCCATCTTGGATTTGAAACTTATCATAGTGTATTTATTCTACAAGTCAAGCCCTTTCATTTGATACCCATATTGAGGGAGTTGTGAAAAAATATGTAATCCGCCATTTTGTGGCAGCGGCCATCTTGGACCGATTTTCATCAAACATAGCTAAGAGCACTCCCGACAAATTCACCTTCCAAACAAAAAAAAACAAAATTAAAATCGGTTCATCCGTTCGGGAGCTACGATGCCACAGACAGACATACACACACACTCATACCCCCACACACAGACACATACCCCCACACACACACACAGACACGTCTAACTTATAACACCTCGTCGTTTTTGCGTCGGGGGTTAATAATCACACGCGCGTTGTCTGCGCCCCCGCGCGTGGCGCTTTGTAGTGTGTGATCCGCCTAAGACTCTTACCAAGTGTATTTTTGGGAATATAGGAGAAGGTCAAAATATAGTCGGAAAGGAGATATTGTCAAAAAACTGCTATTAAGCGCCATTCTCCCAAAATGGCGGCGCGTGCGGCAAAGGTGGCAAAATTGAAATTCGGCAAGAGCACATCGAAACTTATAAAATTACCCATTTTCAAAACTCCCGGAAAACTTTCCAGGTAGCCTCTTTTTTACGAAACAAATGACTGTACTAAAAGCCGGTGGGCTTTTTCCAAAAATAACTTATTAACAAAAATATCCCTTGAAGATAGTCAGTCCTACACAAAAATCTATTTGTCTGTGGGATGTCAATGACACCCTATCAGTTTTACGATATCTACTAAAATAAGTTAGAGATTAACTAGATCGTAACCTAGGTCAATGCCTTCAGTCTAGTTTCAGCCTGTTATATTCCTCAGTGCTAAAAATACGTAAAAATCGGTTGAATCGTTGAGAAATTCACCAGAATAGAAGGCGCTAAATTGCGCTAAGGTAAATTCAGGGAAATTCATTCTTTATCAAATTTACTACCAACTTAAACTGTCCATAATATTATTATATTCAAATTACAACTGTTATGGTCTTAAACTTTTAAAAAAATGTTATAACAAGACAAATGGACGTTGATAAGTTACAATTAATTTCCCTGAATGTACGAACAGGGGGCCATTATTTTTAGTAGTTTTCAAAAAATATATAATCAACCTGTAATGTTCCTACTGCTGGGACACAGGCCTCCTCTCTGTGAGAGGGAGTGGACCGTAATCCATCACACGAGTCCAGCAGGTTGGTAGTAGTCACATGTCTTCGAATTTTTGGTTCTAGGACATGCCGGTTTCCTCTCGATGTTTTCCTTTATCGTAGTGAAAACAGTGGTTATTAAATTATTCACACAAAGTAAAGCGCCTGCTCGGGTTCGAACCCATGACGCAGGCAGGTGCTTTACTTTACTCGTAAGTACCCGTTACCACGGCCACGGCCACGCCCTAGATTCCTTAATGTGAACAGTTAGAGCGGTCCCCCGACGGGACAACATTTAATCAAAAAATTTCATACGTAGTTACGTAGGGTCATAATTTCAAGGTTATTTTTTTCTTTTTATAGGGTTTCACGTTTATACCTTTTTTGTTATATTTGTGGCTATTTTTTCAATAGTTTTTTAATTGTTTTTGGTCTTTTACATTCATACTATTTTTATTATTATTTTGTGTCGGGGGTTTTTTTTAATTTTAATTTAATTTTTATTTCATGCTTTTTGTAGGGACTCCTTATTATTTCATTTCTTTTATTTTCTTGCGTTTTAAGATTCAGGTAATTTGGTGTTTAATCAGGTTTTTTGTAATTCGCCATTTTGTGGTTGTGGCCATCTTGGACCGATTTTCATCAAACATAGCTAAGAACACTCCCGACAAATTCTCCTTTCAAACAAAAAGAACAAAATCAAAATCGGTTCATCCGTTCGGGAGCTACGATGCCATAGACAGACATATACACAGTACACACACACACATACCCCTCTCACAAGACACGTGAAACTTATAACACCCCGTCGTTTTTGCGTTGGGGGTTATAAATGAGAGTAAAATAAAAATACCTATTTACTAAATAAATAAGCTCGACAGTAAGTCGGATGCTGCTCAAATAAAGTACAAAGTACAGCTGCTGTGTTCATAATACTACATTATTATAATGTGAACTTACTATCAACATAGTAACAAGAAAAATTAAAATGGCGGAAAAGTGCATCAGCTGGTCTTAATTGAGGAAAAAAAGAGTATTATATGGTTACGTTGGGGACCACGCTGTTAAAACCGAAGTTAAAAGCTTGTTCATAGTTAATTTTAATAAACATGCATTGCAATATGTTGTGTCATTTTGTATCTACCGCGGTCTTTGTTATATTACATTTTTTGCAGAAAGCTGTGCAGTGAGAGTAGGCTTTTTGCGAAAAAAATACGGACAGCATGATTTTTTACGAAAATACAAAGTGATTTTTACATAAACCATTATTTTCTTGTGGATGTCATGAGCATTTCACTCTGTCGAGTACATGGGTATTTTTAAAGCTAGGTATTTTAAATAATTCCTATGACAAAATTAAATTACACATTTAGACTAATATATTATGAAGAGAAAAGATTTGGTTTTTTTTATTTTTGTTTGTTCCGCTTACACGCTACAACCACTGAACGGATTTGGACGGGCACATGGGTGGCCCATGACATGGATTAAGACAAATTATACTGTTCATCTCAGCATTCCCACGGCATAATAAGTCTATGATGTTCCCACTGCTGGGACACTGGCCCCCTCTCTGTGACAGGGAGTGGGCTGTCATCTACCACGCGGGCCCAGTGCGGGTTGGTAGATGACACATACCTACACACACACCTACTGCTGAGCACAGGCCTCTATTTCCGTGTGCCGATCTCCTCGCTCCTGTGCCAGCCTCATCCATAGCCCCTATTACATGAGACTAAACACAACTGGCTAAATGTGTGTGTGCTTAATCATCATTACCATCTGCCGAGCCTTTTCCCAACTATTTTGGGGTCGGCTTCCAGTCTAACCGGATGCAGCTGACTACCGGTATTTTACATGGAGTGATTGCCTATCTGACCTCCACAACCCGGTTACTGGGTAATACGATACCCCTTGGTAAGAGTGGTTGTCAGACTTTCGGGCTTCTGACGACCCATAGCTACTGTCAAAGCTCCGCGAATGACAGCGGGGACCAACAGCATAACGTGCTTTCCCAGTAACTGGTTGGTGGGTGGAGTGTGCCTAATCTTTCGGGGAAAACAGGCCTGGAGTTATAATTATGTAGATTATAAAAATCCTCGCTAAAATAACAAATTGAAAGCCATTGTCGACGCTAAAACAAATCATTAGTCTGTACCAAAAAAAGGTGAAAAACAAATTATTTCACTCCACAAGAACCCAAATCTAAAATGGAATGTTTTGAATTCAAAATATTTCAGGCTCTTTTAATATAAAATGAATGTTTGTTGCCCAACTTGAATACTGGCTGTCTGGCTGGTAATCACGGCCGGGTTGAAAGAAAAAAAAAAGAAGAATTTGTAGCTCATGAGCTCTTACAGTTTCACATGGCAGAGTAGAAAAGGGTTCCGTACCAACGCGTAAAAGATTTAACTTTACATTTTTTTCACAAACACGTTTCGTGTTCTTGGGGACTCCCGTTAATTTTCAACTTTATTCTATTTGATTATTTTTTGTGTACTACTATATGGCCGCTATAACAAAACATAATAGTTAGACATTTATAAGATATAACTAAGTAATAACAGCCGCACGGATCCATCAGGTTAAGCTATGCTTGTCGCGGTTGGTCCATGGATAGATGACCGTCTTCAGATACCAAACCCCTCCGTGCCTTTGGTCAAGGGCTGTCGTTCGTGGATCATTAACAGTCGTTAGAAGCCCGAAAGTCTGACAACCAGTCTTACCAAGGGGTGTCGTTTTACCCAGTAACCGGGTTGTGGAGGTCAGATAGGCAAACACTAGATGTAAAATACCAGTATTCAGCTACATCCGGTTAGACTGGAAGCCGACCCCAAAATAGTTGGGAAAAGGCTAGGCAGATGGTAATGATGATTAGGCACACTCACATTTAGCCAGTTGTGTTTAGTCTCATGTAATAGGGGCTATGGATGAGGCTGGCACAGGAGCGAGGGGATCGGCACACGGAAAGAGAGGCCTGTGCTCAGCAGTAGGTGTGTGTGTGTGTAGGTATGTGTCATCTACCAACCCGCACTGGGCCCGCGTGGTAGATGACAGCCCACTCCCTCTCACAGAGAGGAGGCCAGTGTCCCAGCAGGGGGAACATCATAGGCTTATTATGCCGTGGGAATACCGGGATGAACAGTATAATTTGTCTTAATCCATGTCATGGTCCATAGACATAATCGTATAACGATACAGCCCCATGAAATACGGCCAAACGGATGAACGGTGGAGTCTTAGCAATAGGGTTCCCTTGCACGCTTTGGGTACGGAATCCTAAAAAAGAAAATAATTTGTAGCTCATGAGCTAGTTCATAGCTTCGAATGGTTTTAAACATGGAAGAGTACAAAAAAGTTAGTAGATAAACTATTCGAACTCTCTTTCAAATGTTTTGGAAGGTAGTTTTGAATTGAAGCATCATTTCATCATTCAACATTTTATTTGATTTTGAATGTTACTGTTACTATTAATTAGCCTGCATCATTCCACAGCTGGGCAAAGGCTTCTCGCCATGACTTCCAGGTTTTTTTGTGAACAGATTTTGTATGAGCTTTTCTATATCATCACATTTAATTAATTCTCTTAATTTATTATAACGGAATACACACACTTCCCTACGTGTTTGTTATTTCGGCGTATGGCACTCGTGGGTTGCAGCTGAAAAGGCCTTTTGGGATATAATCTTTGTTTTCTGTTTTAATAGTTTTAAGTAGTATTTATTTTGCTATAATGCCAATAAACGAATTTTGCTTTATTTCTTTCGCCACTTTTTGTCAGGTCTGTTGTGTGTTGAGTTTTTACTTTTAATATGACTTTAAGCATTGAGAGCAATGGCGGCGTAATCCAAGAAACGGGGTTTTGAGATAAAATAACGATTTGGGTGTAGACAAACGGGATGAAGTCTCATTTGAAGGAAAGTGAGCGTGTAACGATGGAATCGGGCCTCGTGTCTTATACATTATGTATTGAAACAAAAAAGGTTTTGTAGGATGAAGTCTTCATTTCCACTGTTCTTGACACTTCCTGTATTATGCTAATTCATACTAATATTACATATGTTATCTCTGTCTGTCTGTTACTTTTTGAATGAATTTGGAGGCACACGCATCTATACCGTGACCATAAGGCCAATTTCCGTAAATAAAAACGTTGAATCTGGTCACAATCTCATCTCAGCGAAAATCAATGTGAAAAACTTGTCAGAAATGTAAGGAAATTAGAAGTATTTTTGACAGATTAAGACTGAGATCAGAATGCAAACGTTCTTAAAATTACGAGAATTGCCGCTCTGGCTTAGGTTATAGATACTTCTTATCCCGAAGTACAGACGCCAGCAAGTTAAGCTACCCGAAACTGTCAAATTTTCCCAATCAACCTTCAACCTAAATGCTTTAAGGATAAAGTTGAAAATCTATTAAAGAAATTTGACAGATTGTAGTAGCTTAATGTGCTGGCGTCTGTACGTTCCCGTGTGATATTATATGTACGATACTGCCAAACTTGAACCTGATAGCCTGAATTCGTAAACACAATTTTAGCAACGAGCAATCGTGGTGAGCCATGCACGCTCATTCTATCTCCGTGTAAAAAGACGCTTTTGTTCTGAATTATTTGTTAGAGTAGTGGTGGCCTTGGCATTGGCCCCGAGTGACGAGTTGTAGTTCGTGAGTTCGAACCTAGCCAGGCGCTTTACTTCGTGTATTTAATTTCATCACCACCGCTCTCAAAACGGTGAAGGAAAACATCGTGAGGTAATCGGCATGTTTTAGAACCCAATATTCGTACACATGTGACATATACCAAGCCGCAATGAACCGGCATGGTAGATTATAGTCCACTCCCTCTCTCAGAGAGTAGGCGTGTTTCCCAGCAGTGGGAACGTTATAGGTCAATTATTGTAGGCTACAAGCAAAACTGTATTTTCCGTAGAATAAGAATTAATAGCTAGTGATTATTTAATTCATTAAAATTTGTTTATTAATCAAATTTGTACAAGAATAGAAGGTGACTCCCAAACTAGGCATTTGCCTGTATCTTAGGAGTCAGAGTTGCGACACTTTCAAAGTCTGGTACTGTATAGTGATTATTGCAAGACAGGAAAACAAAACTAAAATTTAAGTAATTAAAACAAAATAAAAAACTTAAAATATACATTACCATCAGCGTGAGATCAAACTAAGCAAAATGAAATCAACAGTGTGAGATCAATTAAATAACAAAATAATAAGTAATAATGTCGAAACTAACAAAATATAAATCAACAAAAATCTAATTAATTATATAAATCAATTTTACAAAATAAAGTTTAGAGTGTAAGCGTGAGTATGTGTTAGAGAGTGTGAGTGTTAGGGTGTGAGGGTGTGTGTGTGTGTGTGCTGTGAACGTGAGCGAGAACGTAGGAGTATACATATGTACTTAGTCTGTATAATGTTGCTTATCTAAGTATAAATAATATTTTCTGATTCATCGTAGGTATTTAAAACAAGCAAACAACAGCTTATAGCTCTACTACAATCGTTTTGTTGTAGATCTCTGTACGTACAATGAGCTTGTACTAAAATCTTTCTATCCTGAAACGCTTCGAAGCTAATCCTAGATTAGCGAAGTTTTACATAATGTGCTTTATTCTCAGAAATCTCATCTCATTTAATGTACCAGAATAAGTTAGGGAAGCAAGAAAATCTTGTGCTCTAAAAATGAAAAGCGTTGCTGCATTCGAGTTGCAGAGAACGACTCCCAATGGTCATACAAATTCATAGAATGTATCTGGTATCTAAATATAGTTCCATTGCATGGTACTGGGAACAATTACTAGTTATGAATGTGGGTGTCTTCATCACTAGGGAAAGGTATGTGGGCGCAACGCGATAAAGCCCACATAGTGCCCGTTCTCAGTACATGAAGAATTATTTACTCCCACAAATATGCATAGTAGTAGAAACATTAATGGTCTGCAATTGCAAAAGTATATGATAAAATATTATAAGCGCGTAAGTTTGTGAGGATCGATGGATGTTAGTTACTCTTTCACACAAAAACTACTGAACGGATTTTGATGAAACTGTACAGTATTATAGCTTAGACATCGGAATAACACATAGGATACTTTTTTTCTCGATATTCCCACGGCATCGACACTTATGCGGGCTTAACCGCAGGGCGCTCTAGTATGCGATAAAAATGTAAACAAGTAAACAGAAAACGTAACTGTGGATGCTACTTTGTAGTGCCACTTTCGAATTGAGTGATTTGATTTAATTGTTTGAGAAATGACACCCGAAGCTCTAATTTTTAATCAGCCTATAGATGTTTTTGATTATGTTAATTTTATAACTTCGATGATTTTCAATTACAATTTAATAAAGTAACAACAACCGCACTGATCGATCGATCAGGTTAAGGTGCGCTTGCAGCGGTTGGTCCCTGGATGGGTGACCATGTTCACATACCAAGACCCCTCCGTGCCTCGGAAAGCATGTAAAGCCGTTGGTCCCGGCTGTCATTCGTGGATCTTTGACAGTCGTTACGGGTCGTCAGTAGCCCGAAAGTCTGACAACCAGTCTTACCAAGGTATTGTGTTACCCAGTTACTGGAGGCCAAACAGCCCATAGCTCCACGTAAAATACTGGTATCCAGCTGCATCCGGTTGGACAGGAAGCGGACCCAAAAAATTAAATAATTAGGAAAAGGCTAGACAGGTTAATGATCTCGCCAAGATTACCCATGTCCTTCAAAATGATTACGATTGTGATTGATAGCGCGTTACGCGATTAGAGTAATGTTTTGTCCGGGCTTATCTATCAGAGTTTGACTTTTACAACATTCTACAGAGCTGAGTTTCTGGCCATCTTTATGTGATAAATTATTAAATTCAACTGTATTGTTAACCCGAGGTTCGAAATGCTAAACAGTAACAAAGCTTTAACTATCAGATGTATCGCTAAATGATACCAACTGTATTAATTTAATAGAAAATTGCCTTTTGTGAGCGTTGACCTGGAATAGAGGCTACAAATTATAGTAAGACTAGTTTGTGCCAGCGACTGCGTCTGTGTGAACTTTCTTGTTCCTCCGACCCACCCCGTCCATTTTCAGGCAGGTGACATAGCGTCACGGGCCTGAAAATGGACTGTTGTTTACACAGAAAAATATAGATTCTACAATTAAAATATAGCAAGTAGAAAGTGACCAGTGGTGGTCCAGTGGACTTACGAGTTGTAAGTCGTAAGTTCGAACCCTGATAGGCGCTTTACTTTGTGTAAATTATTTTAACACCACTGCACTCAAAACGGTGAAGAAAAATTTCGTATGGAAACTGGCACGTCCAAGAACAAAAATACCTGAGACATGTGACATTTACCAACTCGCACTGGGCCCGGGTGGCGGTTTACTCTCACCGAGAAGAGATCTGTGTCCCAGCAGTGGGAATATTATAGGCTGATTGTATTATATATTATTTTTGTTTTTTTTAAAAAACTTTGCCCCACACTAGGAATTTCTCCTGTATCGTGGGTGCATTTACAAACATTTAAACTCACATACACAAACAGCCAGACCCGGAACAACTACTTGTAGGCCATACAAATATTTGTTCCGTGCGGGAATCGAACCCGCAATACGCAGCGCAGCAGTCAATCGCTTACCCACTGCGCCAACCGCGCCTATTAATAAATAGTACATTAACTTCACGAACTTTTTCAAATCAAAGCTTTCCTGTTATTAATATTATCCTCAATTTTTTGCTAAAATATCACTTTAGTCCCTGTTCATCCCATAAAGGAAATAGAGCGTAAAGATAAGTAAAAACATAATGACCGGCCGAGGTGTCAAATTAAGGGAGCCATTGTCCTGAAAATGGGATCCCATTGACATAAATATTTTGACATGGTGTTTGAGGTGAACAGTCGCACCATAGAATATGGGTCGTTAGATAAACTTAATAACTTACGGCTGACTTTTCCATCGCCAGATAGCTTTTATTCGAGGAATAAAATTGACGTTTGACAGTTTTTGTATGAAATAACTGTCAAAATTTCAAAATTATTCCTCGAATAAATGTACCAGATGATTGAAAAATCAGCCCTTAGGATAATAATAAAATCAATTAGTGAAAGATGGCACGGTTTACATCTGTCGGGCACGCCACCGGCCCGGGGATCCAATCAGGCATATTATCTCCGGGTAATCGCCTCTAGCTAACGGAAAGTACTTGCATAGACATAACCTTGTAGCTAGTATAATCCATCAGCAACTTGCTCTGAAATACAGCCTTGTGGAATCGGAGGTGCCGTACTACAGGTATGTGCCCGACCCAGTTCTCGAAAATGGAAAATATCACATTGTACTGGGATCGATCCATCATCACTGATAGAACTACGGTTGCCAATAAGCCTGATATAGTGGGGGTGGATCGATCAGAACGGCGCGCAATGGTTGTTGACATAACCGTCCGCATGATGAGAACCTTTTGTAAGCCGAGAAAGGAAATCAATAAAAAGTTTATTGTACTAAGAAACGGGCGACTTTAGTGTGGGACGAAACGGAATACTCTTGCGCCAGCCCATCTTGCTGGCTCGGCGTGCTGTACTGGCACTGCTGCTGCGACTGCGGAAAACCTCAAGCGGTGAAAGTATAATAACCATATTGGTAAGTAAAAAGATGAATTCCATCACCATTATGCAGTGGTGATGAAATAATTTGCACAAAGTAAAGTGCTTCTCTGGGTCGAACCCACTCATAAGTTGCGAACGTTATCACTGGGTCACCATTGCTTCCGAGTACTCTACCAGCCCAATACTTTTCGATCAAATGAACACGTTTCAATCGCGTTACACTTTGACACGCTTGATTTGAGCTAATCCGGGCGCCTAGTTGCGTCGATTTTCACGATCGTACGATATGTCTTTATCACGAGTTTAAGGCGCTTCTTTTTAACACCCGACGTAAAAACGACGGGGTGTTATAAGTTTGACGTGTCTCTCTCTCTATTTGTGTGTGTGTGTATGTGTGTGTGTATGTCTGTCTGTGGCATCGTAGCTCCCGAACGGATAAACCGATTTTAATTTTGTTTGTTTTTGTTTGAAAGGTGAATTTGTCGGGAGTGTTCTTAGCCATGTTTGATGAAAATCAGTCCAAGGTGGCCGCCGCCACAAAATGGCGGGTTACATATTTTTTCACAACTCCCTCAATATGGGTATCAAATGAAAGGGCTTGACTAGTAGAATACTATACACTATGACAAATTTCAAATCCAAGATGGCCACTACCACAAAATGGCGAATTACAAAAAACCTGATTAAATACCAAATTGCCTGAATCTTAAATGAAATAACAAGGAGTCCCTACAAAAAGCTCGAAATAAAAAAATAAATTAAAATTAAAAAACCCCCGACAACCTGAAACCCTATAAAAAGAAAAAATAACCTTGAAATTATGACCCTACGTAAGTACGTATGAAATATTGTCCTGTCGGGGGACCGCTACTATTTTAAACTTTAACAGAAAGTTTGGTTAACAATTAGAGCGGTCCCCCGACGGGACAACATTTAATCAAAAAATTTCTTTCCTAGAACATAGATATATTCTTGGCAGCCCAAATAATTTTGGCAACATTTTCGGTTCAATTTATTTAAAATGTTACTCCATTAGTAATTATAAATACATTTTTAACGAAACACTTAAAACAGCTTATAAAATTAAATACAGAAAACAAAATTTTACAACCACAATGAAATCTGGCACGTAAGCCACGGAGCTGGAAAGTTGCAGTGGCCGCCATGAAAATATTTTCCACTTAATATTTCAACAATGTTAAGCTTATAAATGCAATTAAAATCTTTCAGTCGTTGACTGTAAATTGAGTCAATGCTTGGAATATTTTAATCGGTTACTTTAATATTTTTTTGTAATTTTACGTCTGCTAACTCAATTTCATTTTCAAAGTACCTACGTGATCGCTATGTTTATTTTTATTACATGCAGAGCATGTTTTTTTTATTGTATTTTTTTTTTAAAGTAATATTCGTCTCTTACATTTTTATGTATTTGCATATTACGCAAATCTTAATTTCACCTAGGTTTTTTTTTTTTATAAATTAGTAGGTAAGTACAGACGCCAGCATCAAGCTACTACAATCTGTCAAATTTCTTTAATAGATTTTCAACTTTATCGCTAAAGCATTAAGGTTCAAGGTTGATTGGGAAAATTTGACAGTTCCGTGTAGCTGGACCTGCTGGCATATTTTTTTTATTCTGTTCTGTATTATGTCTGAGACATTATTGCATCTAAAAAGTAGGTAAGTAATATCTTTGTCAACATATTGCTTGACCAGAAGGGAATATTTGAGGCAATTAGTCCGCACAAATACAGGGCGACAGGGACATCGACACGCAACCTGTTACCACGGATTCAGTACATCATTTTGAACCCTCTGCGTTGAAATTTTTCGTCGCTATTTGTCGATTTTTTACGCTAGAATCATGTGATGAATTCATGATATCAGTTCGTGGATCGATCTCTCTGACACCTTACCACACTTACCACTCTTCTTATTGCATAAAGAACAAACAAAAAACATAAGTAAAGTTTGTTATATTGTTTCCATTTACATTCATAGAAGGATCGATTTGTTGTACTTTATTTTAATAGAAATTAAGTAGATTTCAGAGTGACTAACACTATTGAAAATGTTATAAAAATGTTTGAAATTGTAGCGTAAAAAAACTTTATTGTGTAGGAATTAAAGCTATTTTTCCACAAACTCATATTTGTTTACATTTTTGGCGAATTGATCGCGAATGCAGATTAGACGGATGCAGCCACTTAAGGCGAGGCTGTCCCGGACCGATAGGCATAGAAAACACTACCTCAGCCCCCGCCAGTTGAACGCGGCGTATTTAACTACGATGCGCTGAGCGTTGTGACCGCGACTAACCTTTGTGCAATGAATGCGCGCCACGAAACAGACAGATACAGTAGATCAACTTTGATGTTATATTTTATTTTTAATGAATATTTTTTTTATGTACGAAGTTATCATCTACGCTTGATAAATTCTCATGACAGTTTCCGGTTAGTAAAAATTAGGTTAGTTTGGCAAAGAAACGCAACAAGTAAGAAATCTAAGGTAAGTTTGTAGCTATATTTAAAATACACACACCATCAAGTACATGTCAAAACATCTCACAAATAAGACTTTTTTACAAAAAAAATAATTAAACGAAAGGTGTCGCGGGACACCCGGGTGGACTGACGTTCCTTTCACTATACATATACTATGCGTTTCAGATGAGAAGATACGTTCGGGACAACTTCACTCACAAATTGTCAATAATGTAGTGTCAGCAACAAAAACAACAAAATCGATTAAACAAACTTTATTTTTATGTTACAAACAGAAAAAATTAAGAAAATGAAATTTATACAAAAAAAATATTGTATACAGGGTTATTTTTTAAAGACCAGCCAAATTTAAGGATGTGGTACAGACCATCAAACTGAACAACTTTCTCCATGGGACCAACACGATGTTGGTCCCATGGATATAATCGCGAATAAAAATTCAGCCGTCCCATACATTTAGGTCGAGTAGGTATTGAAGTTTTCTATGGGACAGCTGATAAAATTTTCGCGATTACGCTATTTGTCCCATGGAGAAAGTTGTTCAGTTTGATGGTCTGTACGACATCCTTAAATTTGGCTGGTCTTTAAAAAATAACCCTGTATAACTATCCGAATTGAAAACCTCCTCCTTTTTTGAAGTCGGTTAAAAACGTATTTAATAATTATTAAAATTAACTGTTTGTGACACAGAAGTAGACGCCACATTCTCAAAATTCACTATTTGTGATACAGAAGTGGAAACAATAGCAGGTGTTGCAATATTTTCTTTATCTTCTCGCATTTTTATTTTTCTTATATTCATTCCTCTAATATGTCGGAGACCTATGATTTCAGGCAATAGACACTGCATATAAAAATGAATAAGTTTTCTTTTCCATTTTTTCTTCCCAAAATTTACTATCTTTCACTATCTTGATTACATATACGGGTATTGTTTCACTTGACCATATGCCAAACAAGCAATATTGCCTCCCAGTAACATGGAGCTAACCCTGAAATCATATTGCATTAATTTTTCATTTGGATATAATATTTAGATAAGAAAAAGAAGTAAAATGGGGGTTCTAATTTGTATAATCAGATAATAGATTTTGTTGATCTGGCAGGAATGTATTACCGAGATTCATACGGTGGTAGATTCTTGCTAGTTCCTGTGCTAATGGGCCGGATCGACCGGTGAAATACTACCCTACATAACATAACATCATGCCTGTATTCCCCGAAAGATTAGGCAGAGGTGTACCTGTAGTACACCCACATTTCGCCACACTCACACAGTCAGACGTAAAGTAGATAGTACCCGTACTGTTGCATTTCGTTTGGTGAATGAGGGTACCGGATGCCAAACTACACCCTCGGTCTGCTTCCTTTCCCTTCTCTTCTCTTGTCTCTATCTTGTACTAATTTCTCTGTTTGACTTACAGTACTTTGAGGTTCACTAATAGTGTTTAAGGTTGTTCTGTGACAGTGTTATAAACATTATGAGTCATGAATCGCAATCTATATTCAATTTATAACTTAACACTATTATCTCCATGATCATGACGGTGATGATGATTATATTCATGACAATCATGAGTACAATCAACATTATTTTTATAATTGTATGTAGTAAAAACTAAAGTTTTATGTTTTGAAGAAAGTACTTACGTATGACTATGGAAAGTAGTATCAGGGTTATCTAGGGGGTGCCAGGGCAGAAAACCTCCACGTGTGCCTGGGGACTGGAGTTCCCTTCTGGATACGTCCGGGGGGAAGACCAGTTTTCGGGCCGGTGCATCCTGGGGTGCGGGCAGCTATTTCTCAGTGGGATTTTTTCCCAATGAGATCTCGCTGCCCGCATGCTAATGTTCTGCCAAGAGGAACGCTCCACACAAGCCGCTATGAGGAGCAGAGCGGCTACTGTGTGGAGTAAGAGCGGGCCTGGTGTGCACTTACCCTGCCGCCGGGCAGGCAGGAGGGGATAACCCCCCCCTCCTGCCACCGTTAATATCGTAGCCCCGAAGATTGTCAAGGTCATGTCTCTGACTTTTGACGGGGGTCGAGGGTCTTGGCTTAACCGCCCGGACCGCGAGGAAGATTAACCTCTATAAAAAATTCCCCAAACCTCCAAGCGGCGGCGCACCGTGAGGGAGGTAGTAAGCTTGGCTAATGGGTAGCTTGATTTAGTCACTAGTGCGAACCACATAATTTGAGCAGGTACACAAAGTTTTTACTCGTGGGAACAATATGGAAAATTTTTTAAAAACACCAAAAAACCCAAAGGACGTAGTGAGGAGTGATGCGGGGTCGGAGTCCGACGCCGCATCTGGAGGAGGGAGCACAGGAGGCTCAGTGAGCTCTCGCCGTGACCAGAAGACGGCCGCTGCCAAGAGAAAGGCACAGGGCAAGCGGCCAAGGTCCGTGGACGGCCAGGGGTCGTCCTCTGACTGGGAGCTGGCTTCGGCCAGAAAGATCCCGACCAGCAGGCGGGGAGGAGCCCGAGAGCGAGGCGTAGGGAGGGGGCTCACTGCTCGGGAGGCGGCGGAGAAAGCGGAGGAGTCCGCAAAGGAGGGGGGTTCTGGTCGCGCGGTCGCATCGGATACCTCAAGCGACGAGGCAGCTGAGGTGGGCGGCCCTGATGCGGACCGCAAAGAGAGGTTTGCGGCGGTAGTGGAGGCCGCGATCCGGGACGTGGCCCTGAAGAAGTTACAGACTTCGAAAAACAGGGCCATAGTCTCGGCCAAGGCCTCCATCTTGGCGGCAGCGGAGGCCATCCACTTCGGGCCTCCGCCGGACGGCATGTCCGAAATGCGGGCGGAGGTGGCCCGCTTGACGGCTGCCATGGAGCTCCTCCGAAAGGAGAACGAGGAGCTCCGAGCGGACCTGGCCGGGATGCGAGCGGTCGGCACAGCGCAGAACATCCCACCACCAAGCCAGCCCGTGCCGGTGGAGAACCAGGTCCTGAACCTGGTTCGGCAGGAGCTGGCGACCTTCCAGGCGCGGTTCGCCGTCCTGGAGGGTATTGTTCTGCGCCCTCCCTTGGCGGGTAGGACGGCCCCAGGGCCTAAGGCGGCCTCGTACGCGGCCGCGGCCGCCCCTAAACCCGAGCCGTCTGGCCGGGCCCAGGCGCCGGCCAAACCGGCGTCGGCTAGAGGAGCCCCGGCGCCGGCGAAACCGACGTCGGCTGGCGGAGCCTCGGCGCCGGCAAAATCGGCGCCTGCCGCCAAACCCGCGGCTCCGGCCCCCAAAAAGGGCAGAACGGCTGGGGAGGGGAAGGCCCCAGAGCCTACGCCTCCCCCAATCAAATCTCCCACGACCAACGCCGAGTGGCAGGTGGTCGGGGAGAAGAAGAAGGCGGCCAAAGCGGCCAGGAAAAAGGCGCAAAGGAGGCGCCGCAAGGAGCGAGCCGTTGCGGCTAGGCTTCGCTCCCCCAAGACCGCGGCTGTAGTCATTACACTACAGCCGGACGCGGTCAAGAGGGGGGTGACCTACGGCGACGTGCTCGCCAAAGCGAGAGCGACGGTGGATCTCCAGGAGCTGGGGATCACCGGAGGCCTCCGGCATAGGGTGACCGCCACTGGTGCCCGCATGCTGGAGGTCCCCGGTGCGACGAGCGGCCCCACCGCTGACGCCCTGGCTGAAAAGCTAAGGGCGTCCCTCAATGCGGACGAGGCTCGAGTCTCCAGGCCCGTCAAGTGCGCGGATATGCGCATTGTGGGCCTGGATGACTCGGTGACGGGGGCCGAGGTGGTAGCCGCCGTCGTCAGGACGGGCGGGTGTCTGACCGACCAGGTGAAGGCGGGCACCATACGTCCTGACTTCACGGGTATGCGAACCGTTACGGTAAGCTGTCCCGTGACGGCGGCGAGAAAAATCGTGGAGGGCGGAAGGCTCCTGGTGGGCTGGGTGTCAGCGCAGGTCAAGCTGCTGGAGCCCAGACCTCTAAGGTGCTATCGATGCCTCGTGGGGCACCACGTGAGCGTCCATTGCACCTTGGAGGACCGCAGCACTCTATGCTTCCGCTGCGGTAAGCCCGGACATACGGCCGGCTCGTGCAACGCCGCGCCGCACTGCGTCGCATGTGCGGCTGCTGGCAAGCCGGCCGATCACCGGGCGGGGAGCAAGTCCTGCGCTCCACCCGCCGAAGCCAGGAGGAAGGGCAGGCCCTCCGCCGTCGTCGCCACCACCACCGTCGCCGCCACTGTCGCCGCCACCGCCACCGCCGCCGCCGCCGCCGCCACCACCGCCGCCGCCGCCGCCGCCGCCGCCGCCGCCGCCACCACTGCCGATAGGGCCCGGGGGGGGGCTGAAATGGAGGAGTAATAACTCCTCCACTACGCCTTCTCCAGGCGAACATCAACCACTGCGCCTGCGCTCAGGACCTGTTGCTCCAGAGCATGGCGCAGTGGTCCATTAACATCGCCGTGGTCGCTGAGCCGTACTTTGTCCCGCCCAGGGATGACTGGGTGGAGGACCTGAACGGCTCAGTGGCCATACTTTCGTCGGCCGCCGCCGGTACCCCGTCCCTCGAAGGTGTCACGAGGGGACAGGGGTGCGTAGCAGCACGGTTCGGAGAGATTGTAGTAGTGGGAGTATACTTCTCTCCGAGCCGAACTCTCGCCGAGTTCCAGAACTCTTTAACAGAGTTGAGTGTCGTCGTCGCTAGAAACCATGCCTACTCCGTGCTAGTGCTCGGGGACTTCAACGCCAAGAATTTGGCCTGGGGTTCCCGTTGCACGGATGTGCGGGGCAGGATGGTGGAGGACTGGGCTCTGGAAACAGGCCTGGTCGTCCTAAATCGGGGTTCTGTTCCTACGTGTGTGCGGATGCGGGGCGAGTCGGTGGTGGACATCTCGTTCGCCAGCCCCGCTCTGTCACAGCGTGTCATTGACTGGCGCGTCATGGAGGAGGTGGAGACCTACTCCGATCATCGGTATATCCGGTTTGAGGTCTCCACCCAGACCTCTAGCGCGCTGGTCCAACAGGCCCCGAGTGGTCCGCGGTGGGCGCTGAAGCAGCTGGACCGGGAGCTTCTCCTGGAAGCCTCGATCGTGCAGGCCTGGGTGTTTTCACCGGACAGGCCTGCTGACATTGACGATGAGGTGGAGTGGTTCCGGGAGGCCATGTCCGAGATCTGTGACGTGGCAATGCCCCGAGTCCGGCCAGGACGCGCCCGACGTCAGGTGTACTGGTGGTCGCAGGAGGTTAGGGTGCTACGCAAGGCGTGCGTCGACGCGCGACATCGGTACACCAGGCACCGCAGGCTCCGCATCCGCCCTCCGGATGCGGAAGCCACGGAGGTGGAGCTGTACGAGGGGTACAGAGCGGCGAAGACCACCCTCCAAGAGGCTGTCAAGCGGGCCAAGGATACGGCCCGCGAGGAGATGTTGGAGACTCTGAACCGAGATCCATGGGGGCGCCCTTACAGAATGGTGCGGAATAAACTCCGCACCTGGGCCCCCCCGCTGACGCAGAGTCTCCGACCCCAGCTGGTGGAGGAAGTGGTGAGCGCTCTGTTCCCTTCACGGGGGGAGCATACTCCCCCGCCTATGGCTCCGCCACTTGCGGTGCCCGAAGCGGACCACACGGACGACGACGACGACACCCCTGAAGTGACCGGGGTAGATCTGAGAGCGGCGGTAGGCAGGCTGAAGGCCAAAAATACCGCCCCGGGACCCGACGGCTTGCCGGGTAAAGCCTGGGTCCTGGCCTCGAGGGCTCTCGGGCCTCGACTGGAGGCGCTCTTAAGCGCATGCATGGAGAGAGGCCAGTTTCCACTCCGTTGGAAGACGGGGAAGCTGGTCCTCATTCAGAAGCCAGGGCGCCCTGCGGACTCTCCGTCCGCATACCGGCCCATAGTGCTGCTCGACGAGGTCGGCAAGCTCTTTGAGAGAGTGATTGCGGGCCGCCTTGTCGGGCACCTGGTGAGGACGGGGCCGGATCTTGCGGAGTGCCAGTTTGGCTTCCGCAAGGGGCGCTCGACGGTGGACGCCATCATGCGCGTGAGAGCCCTCACGACGGGGGACGCGGTGTCCCGGGGTGGGGTGGTCGTGGCGGTGTCACTCGACATCGCCAACGCGTTCAACACCCTGCCCTGGAGCTGCATAGGGGAGGCACTCCGGTATCACCGGGTGCCGACTTACCTCCGTCGAATAGTCGGGGCGTATTTGACGGACAGAGCCGTCATCTACCCCGGTCGCGACGGGAATTGGAACCGGCGAGAGATGTCGTGCGGTGTCCCGCAGGGATCGGTTCTGGGGCCGCTCCTGTGGGACATCGGTTACGACTGGGTGCTGCGGGCCGACCTCCCTGATGGCGTCAGTTTGCTACGCTGACGACACGCTGGTCCTGGCGCAGGGGAGGTCGCATCAGGCGGCGGCCGACGCGATGACACGCGGGGTTGCGATAGTCGTGGAAAGGATCCGGCAGTTGGGTCTCGAGGTGGCATTGCACAAGTCCGAGGCCATGTCCTTTCATGGGCCCCGGTACGGGCCACCTTCGGGATCCCAACTGATGGTAGGAGGGGTTCACATCGGCGTCGAGACAACGATGAGATACCTGGGTCTCGTCCTCGACAGCCGGTGGAACTTCGTCGAGCATTTCCGACGTTTGGCCCCCAAACTGGAACGGGCCGGGGCCGCCTTAAAGCGGCTCCTGCCCAACCTTAGGGGGCCAAACGCCTCCTGCCGGAGGCTTTACGCGGAGGTCGTGCGGTCCATGGCCCTTTATGGGGCCCCGGTTTGGGCGCGTTCACTGCGGCTTCGAGCCGCACACTACCTGAACGCGCCCCAAAAGGTGGTAGCCATAAGGCTTATCCGGGGATACCGCACGATCTCGGGCGAGGCAGCAAGCCTCCTTGCCGGACTGCCACCATGGGATCTGGAGGCGATAGTCCTCGCGCGCCTGTATGACTGGCGCGCGGAGGCACTACGTCGGGGGGAAACTCTGCACCCGCGGCAAATCGCTGCGGAGCGGACGGACCTCCGGCGCGGTCTCATGGTGGAATGGAAGGCGCGACTATCGCAACCCAGCGCAGGGCACGCCACGATAGCGGCGGTAAGACCCCTCTTTGAGGAGTGGCTAGAGAGGCGTCACGGCGCTCTCACCTACCGCCTGACGCAGGTCCTCTCCGGACACGGATGTTTCGGGAGGTTCCTGCACATAATCAGGCGGGAGGAGACGCCCGGGTGTCATCACTGCGAGGATCGCCCAGAGGACACGGTGGAGCACACGGTGGAGGTCTGCCCCGCTTGGGCAGAGCACCGCCGTGTCCTCGTAGAGGCGATCGGCAGCGGCGGCGACCTCTCGCGCCCGGCCCTGGTGCAAGCCATGGTCCGGAGCGAGAGGGAGTGGGAGGCGGTCACCTCCTTCTGCGAAGCAGTCATGCTAGCGAAGGAGGTGGCGGGATGGGCGAGGGAAAGATCCTCACGCCTCAGCCGCCGAGGAAGACGCTCCGGGCGTCGGGAGCCGCGTGACGACTCCCGGCCACCGTAGGCGCGGGCCTGCGGGCGGAGAGCAATGGGTAGCTCTCCGTCCGATCAGGACCAGGCCCGTGCCGGACGGCGTGTATGTGTTCCACGCGCGCCTCAAAGAGATGTCAGCGTAGTTGACGGGGCCCGACAGGGCCGAAGCCTGCCGGGGTAGCGGGATTGTCCGAAAGGGTTACCGCTGCCCTGGTACGTAAAGGGCTAAGGAAGGAACACGGGTGGGTTTTAGTCAGTAAGAGTCTGACACTCCCTTCTGCTCCACCCAGAGCGGGAGGAGTCATTTGATGATTTCCCATCCTGAAAAAAAAAAAAAAAAAAAGGGTTATCTAGAGTCTGAACAACACCCCTGAGTATAATATACTCTCATTGAAATGCTACAAAATAAAATGTTGACATTATAGTGGCATTTCAAGTCGATTAAATTATCCTTTTACAAGAATATTTTATAATTGTTATATAAGTTTAGCAATATTTCGAAGTTATTGTGCAAAGAAAATAATAATTTCAACGAATTCAATAACAAACCTACTGTCCTTTTTTGTACAATGTCGCGTCTAAACAATGGTCGGAACGTTTTCGTGCTTTTCCGTCAAAGAAAATTATTTATTTACACTAATAATATGTTATTATTATTATTTTTATTATATTTTATTATTGTATTTTGTTTTTACAAGCTTTTATTTTTTATATTATAAAGAGATACAATTGTAAGTTTTGTATGTATAGGGTAATCTCTGAAACTACTGATCCGATTTAGAGAATTCTTTCACAACCTTTTTTTCAATAGGTAGTTACATTATTAAGGAGTGCTACAAGCAATTTTTTATTCTGATACAGATGTATTTTCCATAGGAAATCATAAAAAATGTGATTGAAGTCGGAAAAAAACTCGTCGCTCGGCCGCTTATATTGCTAACGCTGGCTAAACCATACGAGGAACTTCAAAATAATGTACTACAGAATTGTATGACTTGAAAATGCTCACAAAAAAGTTCGCGATGGTATATGTCTTTATTATAAGGATAACTCACAGTAACCATTTTTATCTTTTTAGAATTAATAAAATATAATGAGTGACTTTCGAAGCAATTTTGACATACATAGTGTTAATCCTTATCTCATTAAATATGTTAGTAAAATTAAGCATGTAATTTAGATCAAAACTGCCGTTTACAGCATGTCATTAGAATGAATACTTTAGAAGATATCACAGTATTAAAATTACGCGCACAACAAAACAAAAAAAGAAAAGAACGGAAAAGTCTTCCTCGACCAAGTATTATTACGTATGCAAGTAATCTGATAAAATAAAACTACTAGGCAAATTGTAGTGCTAATATAATATTCATAATGAGAAATTACTTACCATTTTTCGAGTTGATATTTTCGTAATGCCCGAGGTGTCAATTTCCTGTATGATTTTTTGTTCTTTTTATTTCCCATTTTTGTTCACTTCAGCTTATTTAGTGCGTAATGTTTTTTATAATCCAAAGCGATAACGCGAGAGAAAATTGGCGTGCGTCCATCCTCGAAGACCTCTCGGCCGGCACTAAACGGCCCGCTCGGCAGGCATGAGCGCTTGAAATGCTCAATATTGTCTGATTTTTGTTCTTACAAAAATAAATAACCATTTACATAAAAATCTTCCTTACCCAGCGCTAGAAAATATTAAAACCTATTTTTTGATATGTTACTTAGATGGTTTAGTTATATAATTTTTTGCTAAGAAGTACGTTTGAAAAATTGATTTAGTGTCATCTTTGCGATTTTTTTTTATCGAGTCAATTATTATTAATTACGTTTACGTCTTTAGACAGCGCTTGACCATATGTTCAATTTTGTTAAAATTATTTTTATTTTGCGCAATATTTACATTAATTAGATATAAATAGCTCCAAAACTCTTAAAAATAGTACAACCTCGCCTTAACTTCAACCAAAGAAATAGACATTGTGATAATGTGGTTCAAGTAGGGTACCTAGTTTATATTAATGACACTCACGGATAGTCCAAAACATTAGGATAATATCTGAGGGGTAATTCTCGTAATTTTAATAACGTTCACAGTCTGATCTCAGTCTGAATCTGTCAAAAATACCTCTAATTTCCCTACATTTTGACAAGTTTTTGACATTTGTTTGTCGCCGAGATGAGACTGCGACTAGATTTTGAACGTTTTTATTTACGAGAATTGGCCTTCTGATCTCTTTCATAACCAGCCTCACCAAAATTAGTTTCCAGCGTACCAAAAACTAAAAACTCCAAGCAAACCTCTCAAAACTAAGAAAACTACACATAAAACTTTTTAACAGAAATAAATTTGAAACTGTGGCCACACTGCAGCGTGATTGTGTTGACTAAGGCCGCGTCCGAACCGTAAGCGAAAGTCGCGCGATCTTTATGCCTGTTTATATGAATATGACATATTCGTGCAATCAATCAAGTCGCGTTGGTTGGTCAAAATTCAGGTAAACAACGCGTAGATCTTCAGTTTCGACAGTTGTTGCTAGTCAGAAGCTCAAAAGACTGGCAACCAGTCTTACCGAGGGGTACCGTGTTAACAAGTAACTGGTTGTGGAGGTCAGATAGGAAGTCGCTCCATGTAAAATACTGGTTTACAGCTGCATCCTGTTAGACTGGCAGCTGTCCCCAATATAGTTGGGAACAGGCTAGGCAAATTGATAGAACCGCATAATCGAGTATTCACGCGACGACGGGTTAGGACTTAGGGTAACTTGAAAGAAGGTGTTTACACTGGCGTAAACAGTAGCCTTTTTTTTTTGGGTGGGAAATCATCATTGACCTCTCCCGCTCTGGGCTGAGCGGAAGAGGGAAGGAAGGAAGGGCGTGTCAGACTTTTACTGACTAAAACCCACCCGTGTTCCGCAGCCCCGGCGGCATCGGCCCTAGCGGACCCCGTCAGTTCGTGTTGACATCTCTTTGAGGCGCGAGTGGAACACAACGCGGCGTCGACCCGGGCCTGGTCCTTACCGGGCGGCGAGCTGCCCATGACATCCAAATTTGTAAAACAATTGAAGCGCACCGTGTAATAGGGTTACACACTAAAACAGCAGCAATGCCTCTTAATTTTGACAGTTCAACAACATTAATTGCGTTATTTATGTTGTTAGGTAGACAATACTTTCGAACATATTATGAAGCAATGGATCAGCAATATCCTTCAAAATGATTCAGATTGTGATTTATATTGTGTTACGCAATTAGGGTGCAAGCTTTAGTGTGGCCACAGCTTTAAACATACATATTCACCTGTCTTTTAAGCCGTGTCCAACAAATTCATGCACACTGAAAAAACGGAAACATGATGTTTGTATGTTTATTAGTATTCTCGGGAACAGGAGATAACGAAGGAGAAAACACGCACGTTTGTTATTTTAGAACCGATTGAACTTCAACTAATAACGGAGTACGTATAGTTTGTTTAGTTTGATGGAAACATTCAACTCAAGGTGGGAATATCGTGTCGGTTATTGGCTCAATACAGATACAGATTTTTTACCAAAAATCTACACCTACATATACTAATAATAATGCTGAATAGTTTGTTGTTTGATCGCGATATTCTCAGGAACGTCGGATTTAAAAAAATAGTTTTGCCAATTCTTGATTAAGGTTATAGGCTATTTAACATCACGCTACGATCCTTAGGTTGAGCAAAAAATCATAAAACGAAATAATAGCGCGGGCGACAGAATGCAACGCGGTCGATCGGAGGCCGAAAGTTCACGCAAACGTAGTCGCAGGCAAAACCTTCTTCAATCTGGTCTCTTCATTGACTGTGTAACTTTGAAGAATATTTTTTTATAATTTATTTAACATACACAGATTAATTACTCGTTTTACAAGCTTACATATACAATTACAAGAGACCTAGAGAGAAATTATAATTATATATACAATGATATACAAGTATATAATACGAAAATAAATAGAAAAAGGCAGGAGCTCATTGGGCATCAAAAAATTCGTCCGCATCACTGTCAATGGGATAAGTGCCCAAAAGGCTGGCAGCATTACCACGTTGGATGGCAATGCTGATTCTTTACGATAAAAATAGGCCAGCCTTCTGGTCACGTGAAGAGTCAACCAACTTTGGAGATGACTGGATGAAGGCATACTGTGCCTACCCCGAAATAAATTGGGGTACGGGTGGAGGAAAATTAGACTTAAAAATCAAATGAAAGTAACTCATTACTTTCATTTGATTATCATCCTGAGGGCCTAGACAATTTCCAAATGCTTTCAAAGCGTTTATTTCAACGACTTTAAACAGGATTGACAGAAGGTTTTCGGTAGCTTATGTCAATCCAATAACTATACTTTTGCCTTTTCCATCATTGTTATCGCTGATAGAATGTCACTTTGTCTTCGCCCTCTGGTATTTACACACATAACATAAGCCTTGTTGCCCCGAATTGTAAGATAGAGGTGTACACCGCGGCGATTACGCAAGAAAAGGAGGCAACAGAACCGTAACAAGAAGTAGGGATGTAAAAAGACGTCATTCGTGCCCTCGGCAGTCAACCTACGAACCTTGTTGCCTGGCAATCGGTTGAGCATGACATAAGAAACGGCAGACCACTGAATATATGGCGGGACGAGCTCGAGAAAACCAACGACCAGTGGGTCCACTTTAGCTGTGGATCGCAAGAGCTGGAAATCATGGGAAGAGCACAGCATGATGGTATGATATCATATCATATCATATCATATCATATCATACCATATCATGCCATATCATGCCATAGCATACCATATCATTTATCATAATAAATTATATGGTATGGTATGGTATGATATGATATGATATGGTATGATACAGGCTGAGAGTAGGTGACAGTAAGCTCTTTTCTTGTAATTCGTACCAAAACGTTTTAGCCATAGTGGTAACAGTGTCTGTGTTGACTCAACTGCTCCTGAAAAAAGAGTAATGCTTTCTTGGTATGCACGGTTAAATTTTGATCGCTTTAATCCTTAAAAGGGGTCATTGTACTCATCATTATGAACAACTTTTACTACGCGATCAACCCTGAAATCGTGAAAAAAAAATCTGTTGATCCATAGATTTATGTTCGCATAACTCGTCATAATGTATGGATCAACTGATTTTTTTTTACGATTTCAGGGCTGGTCCCGTAGTAAAAGTTGTTCATAATGATGAGTACAATGACCGCTTTTAAGGATTAAAACGATCAAAATTTAACTGTGTATATCTCATGCATTTGAATACAGAAGATAACTCTCCTGACCCAAATATCCTAATGACGCTTTATTAAAACAGTTGCTTTTGCCTACGGCTTCGCCAGCGTGGACTTCGGAAATTATTCCACGGAAACGAATTACCGGGATAAAAAGTATCCTGTGTTAATCCAGGTTACAATAAACTATCTGTGTGCCAAATTTCATTCCAATCCTATTAAAAGCATATTACTACTGATTGAAATACTATCGTGAATTCATGCAAGCCTAGTACTTTTAGTTAGAATACTGCTCAGAAAGTCGAGTCATATAGACACGTAGCGCCATCTAGCGTCCAAGAGCAATTGTGACCGTCGAAAGTTGTTGTACTTTTCCTCGGGATACAGTATTTTTTTCTGGATGAAAGGTACCCTATGTCCTTTTCTATACCCCTGATAACGTATATGCAAAATTTCATGATGATCGGTTCAGTGGATTAGGCGTGAAAAGTAACAAACAAACTTACTTTCGTATTTATAATATTAGTTAGGATAACGAACTGAAGGTGAAACAGTCTTTACAATCTTCGTATGTTTTTCTTGAATTCTCGAATAAAAAGATTTAAGTAATTGCTACCAAAAAGATCTGGGAACTATTTTTAGATATTTTTTCTAAACAGTTTTTACTTTTGCTATGCTACGATATTGCTATGTCTGTTTGTGAATTGGACGATAAACTCGAAAATAATCTTTTCCAGATTCTGGATTAAAAATAACATCGCCTACGATACAGGTATGTTTTTCCTTTCAAAGAATTCATATTTTATACCAACATTATTGTAAAATTGAAGTCGCTTTTCGTGTCTATGTCGTGGCTTGTGGCTAAGTAATAACAGCCGCACGGGTCGATCGATCAGGTTAAACTACGCTTGCCGCGATTGATCCGTGGATAGGTGACAATCTTCACATACCAAGACCCTCGGAAAGCACGTTAAGCCGTTGGTCCCGGCTGTCATTCGTGGATCTTTGACAGTCGTTTCGGGTCGTCAGTAGCCCGAAAGTCTGACAACCAGTTTTACCAAGAGGTATCGTTTTACGCAGTAACTGGGTTGTGGAGGTCAGATAGGCAGTCGCTCCATGTGAAATACTGGTGTTCTGCTGCATCCGGTCAGACCGGAAGCCGACCCTAACATAGTTGGAAAAAGGCTAGGCAGATGATGATTCTGGTCTGTGTGACCGCATTGTTCTTCTAAACTGCGCAAGGGATTTTGATGTGATTTTCATTATCATCTGGAAGATTTCTGTGTATAATACATTAATATTAATCTTACGTATAATAAGAAAATCCTGATGTTTTCTTAAGCCCTAAAAATCGTGCGAAGCAGGGATGGGTCGCTCATATAATCTTCTATACATCTATATTTATATCTTCTATACAAATAAATAAAATTGAAGTGTCTGTTTGTAATGTCAAAATAACAGTTTTTTACTAAACTCATATGAAAATCCTGGTTATAAACTATCTGTGTGCCAAATTTCATTAAAATCCGTTCAGCAGTTTTTGCGTGAAAGAGTAACAAACATCCCATTAGGATATCCGGGGTACTTATAACAAGAAAATAATTTTTCTAATTTTTGCCTGTCTGTTTCTTCTGTCTGTCTGTTTGTTCCAGCTAATCTCCGAAACGGCTCGACCGATTTTTCGAGACTTTCTCTAGCAGATAACTGGTGCTATAAGAAATAATTTAGACTAAAATAGAAAAGCCATGAAATCCAATATGTACGCGAACGAAGTCGTGGGCACAGCTAGTACATATAATATGATGAGCCTGTGAAAATCAATTAACAATGCTGGATTTTACTCAGGCTGAACAGATGTGAGAGCAGTGATGTCCCAGTGGTAACGGCTGAGACTTACGATTTGTAGGTCGTAGGTTCGAACCGAGGCAGGTGCTTTAGTTTGTGTAAAATATTTCATCATCACTGCTCTCAAAACGGTGAAGGAAACCATCGTGAGGATACCGGCAGGTCCTAGAACCAAAAAATCGAAGACATGTGACATCTACCAACCTGTGTCTCAAAATCCCAAAACAATGGGAACATTAGGTACAGGTGGATTGTGTAATCATCTACTGTCCGTGATTGAACGAAAAATATTCTGTGGTAGAATCCTATGTTCGATTAGGAACATCTCAGAACCTGGATTTGTTTGTGTTTTCGGAGTCTGGATACATTTATTTATTTATCCATTTATTTCAGGCATCAAGACCCATATAAACACTTACAATACAATATTAATATAACTTAAAAATACTATGAATACATACAACATTATAATTACACTAAAAACTAACTAAAGCGTTACGTCTAGTGAATGGCTATTGTGCCCATATTTATAACATAGGACGAACAATGACACTGGCAGAACGCGGGTGTATGTACCAACTAAAATACCTACGTGTTCCCTTCGGAGAAAAACAAGCATTATATATCCAAGGTCAATAACCAAGTAAACTAATTCATAATTCTTCAAATAGAAACCTTGAAACATGCTCATAACACTTGAGTCCAATATTTTACTTCAAAAACCAAGATCAATGGTTTCCAGCCATGTTATGTACAAATTGTGAAGAATACTAAACAGACCGAGCGATGTCCGTATATACTCGTAAACATAATATTATAGCGTTTGATGTTATGGAGGTACGAAATTATGGATGTAGAATGAATGGTCGTACATTGAAGTCAATAAGGAGTGGAGCTCTCCGCTTAGGGTAAAACGAACGAAACGAGAACACATGAAACACTGTAGGTTCCACTCTGCCCATATTTTTGCATTTCTTCTTAGCGTGAAGATGGCAATCTGAGTGGACTCATCCCAGAATTCCGCTACGTTTTGGCGCCATCACTAACGTCCATCATTTTCAGTAACGCGCAGCTTGCAGGACACGTAGGACATGATATTAAGCAGGCTGGTGGATGCCCATGTCTTCAAGTTTTTAACCGACTTCAAAAAAGGAGGAGGTTCTCAATTCGACTGTTTTTTTATGTTCGTTTCCTCAGAACTCCGTTATTTATAAGCGGATTTCCAAAATTCGTTTTTTTATTTGTAATGATATGCCTTCAGATTGGTCCCATACGAATATACAAAAACGCTTCAGTAGTTTGGTTTGTAAACCAAAATTACTGGTATAACAGACTTCCAAAAAAGACTCTACAAAGTGAAAAATAACTTTAATTTCGGAAATCGGTGGCAAACAACGAAAATGCGAACAGAACGACACCGACTTCCGAAATTAATGTAATTTTTCACTTTGTAGTGTCTTTTTTGGAAGTCGGTTGTTTTTTTTTTGGTTCTAGGACATTATCGGTTTCCTCACTATATTTTCCTTCACCGTTTTGAGAGCACTGATAATGAAATAACACACAAAGTAAAGCGCCTGTCTGGGTTCGAACCTACGACCTACAACAACAGTCACAGCCGTTTTCAGTGAGCCACCACTGCAAATGTTACTCATCAAAACATTATGCATTATTCAGTTGCAGCACAGTATTCAGTTGAGATAAAACGCGCGTAGTAGTTATTTGTGTTTAAGACTCGTAAAAGAACATTACTTGTCATTGTGATCTTGTTCTAGAAACTGTAACTAGGTATCTATAGTCTTAATTTATTTTCGTTGCTATATTTAGTACGTATTTATGTACCTATCTATTATTCAGGATATGTATTATATCTGTGTATCTATTTTAGTATATTGTTAACTAATTATTGGACCAACGACAACCCCAATCTATGTCCAGGCAAATCACTGTATATTCCATGGTTGCCTGGAAGAGAACGCAGAAAGCGATAAGGCCGCCTATTGTATATTTTTAGGGTTATTAATTAAAATGGCTTAAACCAAATACAGAAATTAAAGACACAGGTAGTTTAAACACATAAAAGATAAAAAATATAAAATCACCATGTAAATAGTTAACAACACTCATAAATCCCTCTCACAGTACCTCTGACATGCCGACAAACAGATTGTTTGTTAGATTAGAGTCCAAGAGATCATTAAGTGCGGCCAGAGTACGTGGTACTGGAGACATAGCACGCGCAACTTTGCGACATGGAGGCACAACAAACAGCCTGTGTTTTCTGCCGCGGCAGAAATTGGTATATAATAAAATTAAATAAATAAATATGCTTTTTTCTTTGAAGTTAAATTTTATTCCCTTATCTTCTTCGCTCCACGTCCTATATTTACGGTAATCCTCACAGCTGTAACAACATGGCGGGCTGTAGACCAAGAGCGCTGATTAGCTGATTATGTGAGTGAACTTGTTTGATGTCGGGATTTTAACGTAAGCCCATTAATAATAATATAATGTTAACAGATTTGGTAGCATATTTTGAGTATATTGAGTAGGTATCATCATCATAATGTTAGGTGCAGTCAGAGAAATTATTTGTTAAGAATTAAATTTACACTCTACGTGTATTTGCCGTGCTCATAGCTAAAATTGTTTTTTCAAGCATTTATCACAAAGATTGCTGTTTTTAGACGACCTAGGTCCCGACTATCATTCGTGGAACTTTGACTGTCGTTACGGGTTGTCTGAAGTCCGAAAGTCTGACAACCAGTCTTACCTAGGGGTATCGTATTACCCAGTAACTGGGGTGTGGAGGTCAGATAGGCTGTCGCGCCATTTAAATATTGGTATTCATCTGCATCCGGGTAGACTGGAAGCCGAAGCGAGAAGCCGTTTGGGGAAAGGCTTGGCAGGTGCTGACTGCTGTTATTTAGATGACCTAAGTTTAGAAATACGCGGTCCCCGCACAAATCTATTCGAACTATCATCAATAAGTTTAATTGCATTGCTGAAGTCTCCATAGAAGTCCAGCAGTGCGATTCTGTAACCATCTCACCGTGAAAACTTAGGTGAAATGAGCTGTCATTCCAACTAATGCTAGGGATTGACACTATTGACAGCTCACTCTAAGCTTACTTCACCTTTTCACGGTGAGATTTACAGAGTCGATGGGCAGAGTACGTATATTAATCGTCCAGATTCCGATATAAAACTAAATCGTATGGGAAAAGGTTTGAGAGTTCATCTGCATCTAAACAAAGGATAAAGCTTGTTATTTTACTGATATTACTACCTTCAAAATGGTATTCTCTTTTTTCCTTAGCTCAAACTACGTTTATGAGAATAGATCGTAATATTGTGAATAAAGGCTTCCAGTCTAACCGGTATACTGCTGAATACCAGTATTTTTCATTGAGCGACTGCCTATCTACATATCACAATCGGTTACTAGGTAACTCGATACCTCTTGGCAAGACAGCTTGTCAGCCTTTTGGGCTTCCAACGACCCGAAACGACTGGCCCATAATTATGTAATGGACGGTCACCCATTCACGAACCGACCGCAGCAAGCGTAATTTAACCTTTAATCGACCCATGCGGTTGTTATCATTTAATCGAGCGGGTGTACGTTTGAATTCAACCCAATAATTATATTTATTTATAACGTTACACAATGCACTGTTTACTTGCTGTTTCTCTCATTATTAGCGTTCATATTTAGCGTAGATTTGAAGTTTGAACTGTAATTGGCTCTCAAAATCATTTCTAATACGTTTGCCTGTGAAAGCTTTGTTTCATTTCATCGAATCGCTCTTTCATAAATATAGTTCCATTTATCGATGAAATAGTTTTCAGGCTGATTGACTATTCATCCTACAAACCATTTAAAATCGAATCTGATTATTTTTAATTTTATTTTTTAAATGCACGTATTTCTGTGTCAATAAACCAATTTTTATTTTTTTCTTTCTAAGTGGGTATCTTTTTATATTTTTTAAGTAAACCGCAAAGATGAATTTGCTAATTACCTCCCCAGCTATTCAAAAAATCGAGTCAGCACGCACGCAGGATTACCGTCCAGATTTGTCCGGCTTTTGAACCCCTGGTCCTTTTTTTTTAATATATTTATTTTAGGACTTTGTTCGACCTGAAGGTAAATTCCCGAAATTAAAAATGTTTAAAATCTAGTCGCAATCTCATCTCAGCGACAATCAATGTCAATTACTTGTCAAAAACATAGTAAGTGTAATCAGTCTGTGAAAGTTGTTAAAATTACGAGAATTGCCCCCCAGATCATTTGTCCGCACTTTGCGACAACAGTAGATTCCTTTTAAAAAACAATTGAGTGCTGAAAAGAAAGATTAATTGATGAACTTTTTTGGAAAATGGTCGATTTTTTGTCAGAGTGGGGATTAGTTCATACTCAATCTAAATTAATGATATAATAGGTACAGTAGGCAGCACATGTGGTCAAAAAAACCAGTACAAGCTGGCATCATATTCTTATGAAACTCTGTACTACGGCTAAGCCAGCTCATGGTCAAAGTTATATACATCCATGCCGTGCGGCCTACCGTACTAAACGGTCTACTACTTATACAATAGTTTCGGCCGAAGTTACGGGTATACCTGCTCCGTGTCACTTACGGGCATAAAATTCGTCAGAACCTGAATTAAGAATGAATGACAACACGATTTTACAGTTATCCCTAAACCCGACGTATCTTTCGCCGTCCGAAAAATTTAATTTGCCTCTTGTTCTGACGAATCAACTTTTTTCGGACGGGCCCGTATGTTCATTAACGGACTAGCGGCCGAACCCAATAACCTATTGACAGATAGCTACCGATGGTAGCCAGTACAAATTATAAATGTCGGTATAATATATAGGTATAATCATACAGATCTCTACTGATATGGATTATTGGGACGTTAAAACCGGAAAGGCTTTTTTATCTCCAGTTTGCCAAAACTGGTGTTGGATAAGTAATTGGGTTCGGCTGTTGGAGATCGTAATTATGTCAGTTCTGTAGACACAGTGTCTAGTCCACATACAATCTAAATTAACGATATACTAGGTACTAAACTGCTGGATATTATGCAAACGGCTGTAGTGAAAAGGTCAAGTGTCTGTACTGTAGTGGTTGTCCAGACGAGCATAGTCTTGGCACGATCCAATTCTTGTGGGTTGTAAAATCTGATTAGTTTGTTATAGATGGTCGTAATAGAGAATGTGGTGTAAATGGCAATGTATCGGTCTTGAGTAATGTTGGTTACAGTTCTGCCTAAAAATAAATGAGTCAAAATCGGTATATGTTATTATATGCACAGGCGTCACCCAGATTAGGACAGAAACCCTTGGGGCAGACATACAGAACAACAGACGAGGAAATATAATCAACTTCTGAGGGGTGGTGGGCTGGTTGGAGTTGCCACTCACAGCCGTCCTGGCCCACGCACAATCAAATGACCTCTCCCGTTCTGGTCTGAGCGGAAGGGCGTGTCAGACTTTTACTGACTAAAACCCACCCGTGTTCCTTCAGTTGCCTGTGCCAGGGGCTACGGTATCTCTTTCGAACGACCCGCAGCCCGGCAGACATCGGCCCTGGCGGACCCCGTCAGTACGTGCTGACATCTCGCGGGTCAAAGGCGCGTGAAACACAACGCGCCTTCGCCCCGGGCCTGGTCCTTACCGAGCAATGGGCAGCTCGCCGCCCGCAAGCCCGCGCCTGCGGTGGCCGGGAGTCGGCTGTTGACTCCCGTCCAGGGCAACTCCTACAATGGTCCGCCTGAAGTACTACGTGCGGAAACCAAACCCTCAGCAACTGAAGCACAGAAATGGTCGAAGTACCGGTGCTTAGGGGAGGCCTATGTCCAGCAGTGGACAATTTTCGGCTGAAATGATGAATGATGATGATAAATCTAAATTCTAAACCAGTAAAAAGCTTTTTTTCCGTGTAATGGCCAAAAGTAAGTAATTAATTTTATTATATCCGTGAAAACGGGTCGGCGAATCCGTGAAATGTTTATCTTTTAGGGATCTTACCTTTATACAAACATAGCAGGACTTTCCCTCTGGCCTTACACATTATATACCTTTAGCCTTTTCAATATTATTTTCGGCCATTGTTCATATTTAATCTTTAAATCCCGATAAAATGCACGATAAGCCGAAAATACTCCCAAATAATGATATAGGATTTGGAAATACTGGAGTGACGAAATAGATAGTACAGTCATAGACGAATAAATCAGATTGGGACAGTTATTATTATTATTAAAAGCCCGTGATGTGTCAACACGGGCTTTTAAGCAGAAAGAAGTGGCAAAGAGTATGGAGGCCTCTGCCTCCATACTTTCTTGCCACTTCTTTCTGCTTAAAGTTGCTAAGGACCAGAGGGGCAATTCTAGTAATTTTAAGAACATTCACAGTCTGATCAGGGGTGGCCCAGGGTTCTAACCCAGGCAGGCACTTTACTTTGTGTAAATTATTCCATCACCACTGCTCTCATGACGGCGAAGGAAAATATCGTGAGGAAACTGGCATGTCCTGGAACTAAAAAATCAAAGACATGTGACATCTACCAACCCGCATTATAGGCTGACTATACTTTACTGTCTGATCTTAATCTCAATCTGCCAAAAATCTATGGTTTCCCTACATTTTTGACATTGATTGTCGCTGAGATGGGATTACGGATACAGATGTACGGATTGGGTTATAATCTTTGTTTTCTGTTTTTATAGTTTTAAGGTGTATTCATTTTGCTGTAATGCCAATAAACGTATTTTTCTTTTTTTCTTTCTTACGAATAGATTTTGAGCGATTTTAATTCCGGGAATCGACCTTCTGATTTGAACAAGCTAAATTGAATTTTCATCACCATTTCTTCCGAAGAAACGAAATCAAGTGTTCCAAACATTGTTTTAGGAAATTGAAGAAATACTGCGCAAACCTGGTTTCCTTTTATTTTAACGATTCCTGAGACAATTTATATTTCACTGTGAAATATTAGACAGTTGGGTTTTTCTTACGAAAGACATTTATGAAAGACCTCTCGAACATGCTTGTAAATTCGAGTATTATTTTGACAACCTTCTTCGAGGTAATCGAAAATACTGTGCGGGTCAAATAAATGCGAGCAGGCGGCCGGCAACGTTAGTATGAAAACTCATATCTGTCTGGTATTTTAAAACTTTGATTGTACTGATCTTGTGTGAATATTCCACACGTTAGGCGCTAGATGGCGCAACACAACGCGTAGGAACGCGTAGAAACACGAAGCTGTCGTTGTCAATGTAAAGGTGGCCATCTGGGGGACGTCTGCGGTACTAACGCCGGGTGTCGACCAATAGGGAGACGACATCATCATGCCACCACCATGAACCAATCAGGCCGAAGAATTGATTGTGAAGAAAGAATAACGAGGTGTTGAGTTTTTGCCGGGAAATGTTTTAGGCAGTTTATTTTTGTAATCTCACAGGATCAGTATATTAAGTAAATACAATAGTGTAAGATATCGCTGATTTGAATAAGAAGCTAAGTATTTCCATTACTTGATGTGTGTTCTCATTTTAATGTATTTATCGTTGTTATGGGCAATTTGTGTTTTATTTCTTTGGGATAGCTTTGCTTTAGCTTACTGTAGTTTTATTTCAATTGTAGCTGATTAACTGGCTAAATTCTATTGTTTTATGAGGTTCCAATAACTTTATCTTAATTATTATACCTATCATTACCCATGTACACGCTAAGACGGCGTAATTAAATACACATTTTACACTGCTAGCGTTGTTTATTTAATACAATTGTTTTAATAGGTGTAACATTTTTCAGAAGTGGGATTCGGATCTGGAGCAGTTCTCAGGCAAGACATGAGTTCCGATGGTCACAGCCGGTCTCGCAGCCGGTCCCGCAGCCCTGCCAGATGGAGTCGCCGGCGGGTGGAACGACCGCAGCAGGAGCGACGCAGCTGCTCCCGTGATACCTGGCGACCGAGGCGTTCGCCAGTCCGGGACTGTCGAGGCCGTTCTCCGCCTGGCTTTACAAATGAACCCGGTAGGTCATTTCCATATTATTCGGGTGTGATGGTTAAGCCGGATATAATACCGGAATTTGATCCTGAAAAACCGGAGCTACCCGCATCTCAGTGGCTTAACAAAATAGAGCAACTAGGTGCCATACATGGATGGAACGACAACGTTAAAAGTTATTATATGCAGGCACGTCTTGTTGGATTAGCAAAATTGTGGCATGGTGCACTACGCAGCTATGAATTTACGTGGCCGGAATGGAAACAAAAAATTCTGGAAGCGTTCCCTCAAAGTATAGATTATGCAGACGCTTTGAGGGAAATGTTAAATAGGAAAAAGTCATTTAATGAAACAATGACTCATTACTTTTATTCGAAATGTACCATGCTAACTAAATGTGACATCATTGGAGAGAAAGCGGTGTCGTGTATCATTGAAGGGTTGCCGTTCCACATGAAGACTTCTGCAAGAGCTAGTAACTATAAAACTCCAGGCGAGCTTTATTCTCACTTTTTGTGCATGAACGACGACAAAAGAATGAACCAAAATCAGAGAAACGTTCCTCGAGGTCGAGACTCCGGATCAGGGTCTTCAAAAGAAGCAATCAGAGATCCAAAAGAACGAAAGCCGGGTGTAACTTGTTTTCTTTGTAACGAGTCGGGGCATGTTGTCCGATCATGCCCTAACAATCCTAATGCTATAAAATGCGAAATCTGTGGGAAAAACAATCACAAAAAGGAGCAGTGTTATCAAAAGGCTGTCAGCATTGTAGAAATACAGGTAAATGAATGTTATTTTAAACACGTCTTGATTAATGGTTTAAAAGGTACCGCTTATTTAGACACGGGGGCTCAAGTCAACCTTATCACACATGATTGTGTTCTAAAGCTTGGCGTTGCAATGCAACCTTGTGTTTTTTTTGTCAACGGGTTTGGTGGACCACCGATTAAAGCTCACGGACAGGTATCATTAGAGTTTGTTATAGATGAAGTTAAGGTTTGTTCAGACGCCGTTGTTGTCGACGCTGCCGTGAACCGCGCCGACGTATTTATTGGACAGCCTATTTTGAACAATGAAAAATTCAAGCTTACAATTAGTGGGACTACCGTCTTTTTAGGATATGCAAATAGAGATGAAAAGGAAATTGAATCAGTTGAAATAAATTATTTGCAAGTGGGTACATGTGTAGATAAGGTTAACATTTTGTGCTCTGCAGACACTGTCGTTCCAGCTCATTCATCCTTATTTGTTGACACCTACAATGATGTTGAAGTTGACAGTTCAACTCTGCTGTTTGTAGATACTCGTACAATTGTTTATAACAGTTACAACTATAGCATTCCTTCTTCTGTGCATTGTTTTCCAGTACAAGCCATGTTCATAGTTAATCACGGAAAAAAACCGGTTTTTTACCAGAAACACCAGATTATTGCTCGTGGATTGGTTACTCGAGAAATAGCTCGTTCTCCTGGTAATTTTGCAGATAATCTTGTTTCGATAATGAGCATTGATACAACAAAAATCAAATGTGGATCCGGAGATCCAAAGGTAGTTAAAGAGTTGGTAGAGATTTTAAAGAAATATTCAGATTGTTTTTCGATAGACACAGGAGAATTAGGCAGGACTGACAAAATAGAATTGAATATTGAACTTAACTCAGATAAGCCGATTTGTTATCGTCCTTACAGGCTTTCTTTTTCAGAAAAGGCAATTGTACGAGAGAAGATTGAAGATATGATATCCAACGGTATCATTAGGGAATCGTCGTCTAATTATGCCAGTCCGATTGTATTAGTTAAAAAAAAAAGCGGAGATTATCGGTTTTGTGTCGATTTTAGAAAATTAAATAGCATAACAGTAAAAGATAAATATCCTCTGCCCATCATAGAAGAACAAATCGAGAAACTAGGTGGGAAGAAACTTTTTACGAGTCTTGATTTGTCGCAAAGTTTCTTTCAGATTCCTGTAGCGGAGACTTCAATCCACCGAACTGGTTTTGTCACGCCTGAGGGCCACTATGAATTTTTACGCATGCCCTTCGGTTTGGCAAATTCCCCTGCTATTTTCCAGCGACTTATGGACAAGATATTTTCTTCGTTACGTCATGATAAGGTTCTTCCTTTTATAGATGATCTGTTGTTACCCACCAAAACTGAGCAGGAAGGCCTCGATCTACTTCGGATAGTTTTGGAAATAATAAGGGACGCAAAATTGACGTTAAATCTTGATAAGTGTTTTTTCTTGCAAGATAAAATAGATTACCTCGGTTACGAGATCAGCGGAAAAGGTATTAGGCCTGGTAGTAGGAAAATTGATGCTGTGGCCAGCTATAAAGAACCTAAGAATGTACACGAGCTTAGGATGTTTTTAGGTCTGACTAGTTATTTCAGGAAATTTGTTAAAGACTATGCGTCTGTTACGTATGATCTGTACGGGTTGCTTAAAAAGAATGCTCCGTGGATTTGGGATCCAGCACAGCAGAGGGCTTTCGATAAGCTGAAGAAGATTTTGACGACTCGACCAATACTCTCATTATTTTGTAGGAAAGGTGACATAGAAGTTCACACTGACGCAAGCAGTAAAGGTGTAGCTGGAATTCTCTTTCAGGATCAGGATGGGGGTATGAAACCCATCGCGTATTTCAGCCGGAAAACCAGCAAAGAAGAAGCTATGTATCATTCCTACGAATTAGAAACATTGGCTGTAGTGGAATCATTGAGGAGATTCAGAATTTATTTAGCAGGTAATTATTTTAAGGTGATAACAGACTGTGCAGCCGTTCGAGACACTTTCCTGAAAAAGGATCTACTACCTCGAATAGCAAGGTGGTGGTTGTCTATTCAGGAGTACGACATGGAAGTCGTTCATAGGCCAGGTAAGTCCCATGGACACGTTGATGCGCTGAGCCGATTTCCGGTAGACCCTCCCTTAGAAGCAGACATCAACGTGATTGACGTATTTGATTGGTTAGTATGTCTTCAAAATCAAGATGAGAAGCTTCGCATAATCCGAACAAAATTAGAATCCGGGGATAGCGATCCAGATATACGCAATAATTACAAGCTGAAAGATGGTCGAGTATACAAGCTTGTTAAGGATGGAGAACATAGGTTAGTAGTCCCTAAATATGGAAGGTGGAATGTCATGAGGAAGTATCATGATTGCATCGGACACCCAGGCCTGAAGCGTTGTGAGGAAATCATCAAAGGTAACTTCTGGTTTTCAGGAATGACACGTTTCATACGAAAATATGTCACCTCATGTTTAGACTGTCTTTACAAGAAGGGTCAGTATGGAAGACCTGAAGGTGAGTTACACCCCATTGAAAAGGTTCCGGAGCCAATGCACACTCTGCACATTGACCATCTCGGTCCTTTCTGCAAAAGTCGAGCAGGTAACAGTTTTGTGCTGATGGTGATCGATTCCTTTACGAAGTTCACATGGGCGGTGCCAGTTAAAACTACAAAGACTCGAGAGGTAATAAAATCCTTAAAGGACATTTTTTGTTTATTTGGTTATCCAAAGAGAATGATATCCGACAGTGGTACGAGTTTCAAAAGTAAACATTTTAAACAGTTTTGTTTGGATAATCAAATAAAACACATAATAAATGCTGTAGCATGTCCACGCGCAAATGGCCAAGTGGAGAGGTATAATCGTACATTACTAGATTCACTCAACACAAGCGTGGAAGATGAAAAGGATTGGGATACTCGGATCACAAATATCACCTGGGGAATGAATAATTTACAAAACGGTTCGACTGGATTTACACCATACAGGCTCATGTTTTCCGCGACTCGAAGCAGGTATCAAGGTATGGGAGATAACATTCTGGATAATGAGGAGACAGCTGCACGAACTAGGACGGAAGCTACAGCGAATCTAAACCGGACGGCGGAAAAAATGCGTAAATATTTTAATACAAAGCATAAATCTCCAACGAAATACAAGGTAAACGATTTAGTATTATGGAAAGGAGCTGCTGACCGAAATGTGAATGTTCGACGAAAACTGAAGGAAAAATACAGCGGACCCTATAAAGTAACGAAGGTAGTAGGAAATGATAGGTACATGATTACTTCGCTGAAAGGTGTAAAAGGGTATAAGCGATTCAGAGCTCTTGTGTCTTCGGATTCGTTAAAATCTTTTCAGGGGGAGGACTCCGGCGCTAGCTCAAATGATACAGAAGTGGACAGCACGGAGGAATTAATCGACTTGCTTGAAGGTTGAACTTTATTGAGTTCCAGGAATAATCAGGTTATAATAATAATTTGGATGAGTGAAATAATGTGATGTTCTTGGGATTTCACAATTTTGTTGGATATAAACAAATAATTTGGGTTGTGATTGGAACTATTATAGTCGAATGGTTTAAAATTGGAATTGGTGACTGTAATGTTTGATAACGATGGTTAAAAGGATAATTATGGTTGTAAAATTATGGTATTTTTGGGATACTTGTTTTGGTAAACAAGTATTTACTTTTGGAATGACTTTACTTGTCGATTGATAATGATTTACTTAAAAGAACATACTTCTGTTATTTTGTATTATGTATGGGCCAAATATTATTTTATTACAGTTCATAGAATTGAGTTCTTTATCTCCATTTTTTTTTAGGACCGGTTATGCTAATTTTGAACAATTATGTACCGTCTTTTGTTTTCTTTCTTTGCAGAGTCGCAAAGGCGTCAGGATGGACGAGTGTGAATATTCCACACGTAAGGCGCTAGATGGCGCAACACAACGCGTAGGAACGCGTAGAAACACGAAGCTGTCGTTGTCAATGTAAAGGTGGCCATCTGGGGGACGTCTGCGGTACTAACGCCGGGTGTCGACCAATAGGGAGACGACATCATCATGCCACCACCATGAACCAATCAGGCCGAAGAATTGATTGTGAAGAAAGAATAACGAGGTGTTGAGTTTTTGCCGGGAAATGTTTTAGGCAGTTTATTTTTGTAATCTCACAGGATCAGTATATTAAGTAAATACAATAGTGTAAGATATCGCTGATTTGAATAAGAAGCTAAGTATTTCCATTACTTGATGTGTGTTCTCATTTTAATGTATTTATCGTTGTTATGGGCAATTTGTGTTTTATTTCTTTGGGATAGCTTTGCTTTAGCTTACTGTAGTTTTATTTCAATTGTAGCTGATTAACTGGCTAAATTCTATTGTTTTATGAGGTTCCAATAACTTTATCTTAATTATTATACCTATCATTACCCATGTACACGCTAAGACGGCGTAATTAAATACACATTTTACACTGCTAGCGTTGTTTATTTAATACAATTGTTTTAATAGGTGTAACACTTGTGAACAGTTTGTGCTTCCTGACCCCTCGTACTGTAATCAGTCGAGAAGTTCGTTCGAGACGCCTTTTTGCTACTTCATTTTATCGAACTAACTCAGGCGCTCGCTCGCCATTACATCGCCTGGTTGACACCTTTAATAAACAGTTTGGCTATACTGATATTATGTTTCTCAGCAAAGCTATATTTAAGAGTGAAATTACGACTATTTTAAAAGATCATAACCCTGGTAATTAGCTAATAAGTGCTTTTTAATTGGTTCTGCTAACAGCTCTGTATTGTAATCTGTGGATAACGTCTTGAGTAGTGTATTTGTTACTTTTATTATAAGTTTTTATAATGTGTGCCTAATATGTAATATTCTGCTGTTTGTTGTTCCCATAGAAATGTAAAAAACAGGAGAAGTGGCAAGCAGGCGTGTCTGTGTCGTAGCGGCATGCCTGAAATGACCATGCACTAGACAAATGGCCGTCTCCGCGAACTAGTGCGCTTTCGACCGTGATCGTGAAAAAATATAAGAATGCCGTGTTGTTCAGTGGTTTCTTGTAAAACCGAAGCCAAATCAAAAACTTTGTAAATCATGGAATCACTTAAGTATTTTACTATATTTGTCTTTAAAATCATGAAAAACAACAAATTGTAAAATATTTCTTGCTTTGACTACGTTAATTTTGCTGTCAAATATCACAACGACTGTATTATTATCGCAGTAAATACGTTGCTCCTTAGCCACTGCCTAAGCAAGCACTAAGTGACTAGACAAGCAATGTAAAAATCACTGAACGATACTTTATTTATGCGGTGCATCGCATGGTACAGCCGCTGCTTTTTAACCCCAACTTTTTTTTAGTAAATAATAAATGGGAGAATCGATAACTTTCCGATTTACTCAACCACTAGCGTATATGTAAAATAAATGGCTTTTGCACAGCACAACGATAGCGACAGTGCATGGTAAATGCACGCTATGTTTGATGAGTTAAGGTTGATAATTCACTATGTAGTACGTTCTGATTTATGAATTGCAAGTGTGTGCGCGACTTTGTATCTATTGCTTTATACTCAACTACATGTGTAGTAATGGCGCGGTAGTGGGATCGTCTGAACGACATGGAGTTCTGACACATTTTCAACTACAGGGCATATCTCCTTATATCCTATATCTATGGTTATTCCTATCAAATAAAATAAAATAAAACTGGAACAAACATTTACTTCGACACATGGCGACCAAGGAGGTTCCTTTTTAAAGATTTTATTTAAATATCGATTTGGCTTGCAAATAGAGTTTTAAAGTAAAAAAGAAACAAATGAACATCAATACCTTCATTTGTTTCTGTTAAGCGTGAAAGTTACCGTTGTTCGTCATTAATTCTGGAAATTAAAATTAATTTACTTAAGTATACTTAAGTCCGCGCATTATTTGAGAAAAGCCATGGCCGCCATCAGACATGCGGCAGTAATGTGCTATATAGCAAATAACACTATACACTATACTATTGCAATTGCACTATACTATTTAAAAAAAAAAATGTTTTTTTTTTTTGAGTGTTATGATATTTCTAAGTCTTTAAATGGTTGGGTGTTTTCACTTGAAAACGACGATTGTGTGCAACAATTTTGTTAAAGCTTCTTGTCTAGCACGCTCTTTAGAATTGTGTGACTGTTGAAGATACCTACTCATCATCTCCCTACCTTTCCCAACTATGTCGGGGTCGGCTCCAGTCTAACCAGATGCAGCTGAATACCAGTATTTTACATGGAGAGACTGCCTATCTGACCTCTACAACCCAGTTACTGGGTAAGTAATACGATACCCCTTGGCAAGACTGGTTGTCAGACTTTCGGGCTACAGACGACCCGTAACGACTGTCAAAGAATGACAGCTGGGACCAACGGTTTGACGTGCTTTCCGAGGCACGGAGGGGTCTTGGTATGTGAAGATGGTCACCCATCCCCAGATCAACCGCGGTAAGCGTAGCTTAACCTAATCGATTGACCCGTCCAACTGTTATTACTTAGCCACAAGACCCACAAGCAGATACCTACTAACATAGCATATTTTGTTGCCTAGCAGCATTACTGAGTACTAATTTGAAGGTTATGAGAGTGACACAAGGGAAATTTCAGCGACTGAAATACCAAACAGTAGAATGCTCAATTGGACATTGAATTGGGATCCATTATGCTTGTATTCTGTATTTAATTTTCTTTTTTATTACTTATTTTGTAACTCATTTTATGCTGCACTGATTAACGTCATGACGTCAACGCCGGGTCGCTGAAAACCAGCGCTGTGGTTGTCTTGTATAGGCTGTATGGCTGTTGTGTCTTATATAGGAGTCACAGACTCACAACATTATTCCAAGCGATGGCCGTTTTGCGTGAATGTGAGGCATATTTTAGCCAAACTTGTACATTTATGTGTTTGATTTTTTTTTTCGTTGTATATTACAGCATATATACATTTTTTTTTTCTTTCATTTGTCCCAAGTCCAAACCGCAATACAATGATCACTCCCACCCATATAGAATTTTCAAAATCAAAGCTCGTCATAAAATTATAACCTCAACTATAAAAACATAATACGCAGCCATAACTTTTCATTCGTTCTGAAAACTCGGTATTAGCTGAGCAGATAAACACGCAACGTGAGAAATAACATTAGTTCCCTCACGAGATTGACGTACGTCAGTTAGTTGTAGCGAATATACTTAACTGAAAATGGCATGGAAAATAAATCATTTTGGTGATGATGTGATAGCGGTGAAAAAATAGGCTTAAAGGCGGAACGAAAGAAGCGGCTTACACGAGGTAATAGATTGGCAGTACCACGTGTAGACAGAAATAAAAAAAACGGCTAAGTGAAAAAAACGCCAAAAACACACGTTCCTTGTATGAAGACCGCCTTTAAACTTCATTTTATTTTTAGTTGTTATAGCGACAATAGAAATACAGACTGTGAACATTTCAACTGTTACGGTTTGTGAGATACAGCCCGCTGAGAGTTTGTTGCGCCATTTTTTCTTTCCAGCGAAAGCATTAGGAATTGGTGAAGGGCGGGCGTTTTGGGGGACTGTCTTTTGTAATTTTGACGTTTGAAAAGTGCTGATTCTCAGCCTAATTTGAATAAATGACTTTTAATTTTGATTTTGAGAGACAGACGGACGGACGGACAGTGGAGGCTTAGTAATTGGCACCCTTTGGCTACAGGATCCTAAAAAACCAATGCAATTCGATGACGTCCACAGGTGCCTGAAGTTATTTGAATGAAAAACAAACCAACAGCCTACTAGGTAGTGCTTTTCAGTAAAAACTCACCATGAAGCGTGAAGGTGTCAATAGTGCCGAACCTAAGTTTAAAGGGTAAGATTTTCTAGAATACATCGATTCATTTTATTTGAATAGTGGTTTTACCAGGGCTACCCCTGATTTGTTCGAGTTTGAAACCACAATAGCATTATTACAACTTCTTGAGCATGAGGTCCTGGGTTCGCTTCAGGGTTGGGAAAAGTGGTTTTTCAATCTAGAAGTTCACAGTACATAGTCTAAGTCTAGATTTATGACCGGTTAGTGACAAAATGCTCACCCCCTATGACACAGGACTTTAACATAACTGGCAAAATGTGGATGTACTATAAGTACATACACCACTGCCTTACCCTTTTGGGAAACACAAGCGTGATGTTATTTTACGTCCTACTAATATTATAAATGCGAAAGTTTGTGAGGAGGGATGGATGGATGTTTGTTACTCTTTCACGTAAAAACTACTAAACGGATTTAGATGAAACATGGCACACATATAGGTTATAACTAGGATTAATATATAGGATACCTTTTATTGCAATATTTCCACGGGATCGAAACTCATGCGGGTGAAACCGCGGGATGCAGCTAGTAATATTATAAACGCGAAACTTTGTATGTATGGATGGATGTTTGTTACTCTTTCACGTAAAAACTACCAAACGGATTTGAATGAAACATGGCACACATATAGGTTATAACCAAAATTAACACATAGGATACTTTTTATTGCGATGTTTTCACGGGACCGAAACTTAAGCCGGTGAAACCGTGTGGCGCAGCAAGTACTTAAATAATGCGTAGAATTGGCTTTCGACGATAGTATTTTGTATACCTACTTGGTATTTTTAATTTAGTTGATTATTCTGTTATGTTATAATTTCTTACGTGCTATTATGGAACGTAGGTACTGTGTGTGATATGTGTAAGTATAATATTTTCACTCAAACTAATAGCCAGTTGACAACACACAGATTTCTGCCATAATAGCGTTGTCAGTATTCGTAATGCCCGAATCTGAGTAGAAAATAACTCTTAAACGTGTTCCTGTTACATTTTATTACCACTTAAAGCTTTCACGTGCATACCTACTTCCTTTTAAACGTTAAATGTAATCAGTTTTACAGCATCGTTTCCATTGTTAATTTTTTCACCTTTCGCTTTTATAAAAGTTAATACTTACTCGTATGTCTCTTTAGGGTAAGTGAGGGGCTTAGCATAATAAGCCAATAATGTTCCCACTGCTGGGACATAGGCCTCCTCTCTTCGAGAGGGAGTGGGCCGTAATCCACCACGCTGGCCCAGTGCGGGTTGGTAGAGGTCACATGTCTTCGTATTTTTGGTTCTAGGACAGGCCGGTTTCCTTCACCGTTTAGTAAGCAGTGAAACAATTTACACAAAGTAAAGCGCCTGTCTGGGTTCAAACCTACGACCTACAAATCGTAACGCGGCTGTTACCACTGGGCCATCACTGCTTTGCCTCTGTTGGTATACTAAGTAATAATAAATTTATTGAACCAATTTTACAATTATTACCCTATCATTAACATAACGTCCATCTGTAACTTTTAGCGATCATCATTTGGATTTTTATCGGAATCATCATTGGATCGGTCCCCAAGCTAGGCAGCGCCTGTATCTTGGCGACCAGCAAGTATAAAAGTTTCATCGGATTCGCTCTTAAACAGATATAACCATATCATATTCACAACTACACTCTTGGCTAACCCTAGTCGTGATAATAGACTCAACAATAAAACCGGTTGAGCGGTGCAATAAAAACAATCGTAACACATTAACATGTTCAGAGCTGACGTTTAATCAGTTGTGTTTATTGTTGTAGTCTCAGCTAAATGGTGGTCGCAGATTGTGCCAACATTGTGGCCGTTTGTGTTGTGCATATGGAGAATGATAATTAAACTTCTTTATATCATCATCTGCCTGGCCTTCTCCTAACTACAATGTTGGGGTTGGCTTCCACTTTAACCGAATGCAGCTGAATACCAGTATTTTACATGGAGCGACTGCCTATCTGACCTTCACAACCCAGGTAATGGGTAATACGATTGCGTAAGACGAAGACTAGTTGTCAGACTTTCGGGCTTCTGACTACCCGTAACGACTGTCAAATATCCACGAATGACAGCCGGGACCAATAGCTTAACGTGCTTTCCGAGGCACGGAAGGGTCTCAGTATGTAGAGACGGTCACCCATCCACAGACCATACTGTGCGGCTGTTATTCTTATTATTTAGCCACGGACCCGAATTGTAAATAACTGTGCGACAAAAAACTGAGCATTTTGCGGGGTTTACTACGTTTGGGCAAGTAATTAGCAAGTCTTGGTTACAAGGAGAGTGATTAAAGATATACGATGAGTAATGTGGTCAGTCACAGATATATATAATAATATGTGATAATATTAATTTATCATACCTGAGTTAGTTATTTACGTTCTCCTGATAAAGACGAAACCATTAATGCAAGGAGCTGACGTTTAATTAATCTTGTAAACTATTTAATGGTAGTCTCAGCTAAATGGTTACCGCAGATTGTGCCAATGTTGGTTGCGAGGTTGATCGACCGGTAATGGATTTAATGGTAACTAAGCCAGATTACAAAACTATCCGTGACGTATCAGAGACTAGATCGTGTGCTAGCTGAAGTATCCGCATATGCTTTTAGAAAAATAAGACAATTAACAGACGAAGAAACCGCGCGCTTGGTCTATTTTAGTTACTTCCACAGTATTATGTCATATGGTATTTTACTGTGGGGTCGGGCTGCTGACATTGAATCCATTTTTATTTTGCAAAAGAGAGCTGTCAGAGCCATTTACAATTTACGTCGCCGCGAATCTCTTAGGGAACTATTTAAAAGGGTTAATATTATGACGGTTCCTTGCCAATTCATTTATGAAAATATTATGTATGTAAGAAAAAATCAACATCTTTTTAATAAAATAAGTGATAGACATAATTTTAATACTAGAAATAAAGATAAATTAGATCAACCTTTTTTCAGATTATCTAAAGTACATACATCTTTTATGGGGTACTGTGTTAAATGTTACAACAAAATACCTTGTGAAATATTGCAATTAAATGATAGAAAATTTAAAACTTATATTAAAATTACACTTTGTAAGCAAGGATATTACAAATTAGAGGATTATATCCAAGATAAGAATGCTTGAAAACATGCTGGTCTTGCTCCATAGGACAATCTCTAGAGTCTAGACAAAATCAAACTGGTTGCTAATGTAATTGTATAATTTATTCTTTTTTTTTTTTCTTTGACCTTGATTTACATTCTGTAATTACTTGGGGTCACACCCGGACTTATTACTCCTTATTTATTTATGAAAATCGTCTACGTTTGGAATGTTTGTGAATATGTGAGCACCATGTATCTATCACATAGTTGATCTATATGTCATGGTTACATTTATCCATTTTAATTCTTTTACCTATTTGTGGTATAGTAATTTTATTTTTGGGTGCATCGTCTTCACATATAATTATATAAATAATGTATGCAATATATTGTAAAACATTTTAAAAGAGTAAAGGTGGAGTTTCTTGCCCATTCTTCTCCATACGAAAACTACCTTTTGGAAGGGGCGACTAGAATCAATTTTATTTTAATTTTATTTTTGACGTTCAAAAGTGCAAATAATTTAATTTAATGTTTTTTGTTTCGTAGTGCTAATTACTTCCATTCTTAGTTCTTCTAACTATACAGACACTGTGCTACTGGGAAGTTTGTTGCGCCACTTCTTCCCAGCTAAAACAGTGGTGAAGGGCGGATGGTTTGGCAGACTGTCTCATCTAGTTATGACGTTCAATAATTGCTGATTTTCAACTTTTGATTTAAGTGAAGGAAATATCTTGAGGAAACCGGTATGTCCTAGAATCAAAATTCGAAGATATTTGACATCTACCAGCCCGCACTGGGCCAGTGTAGAGGATTACAGACCACTCCCTCTTGCCGAGAGGTGGCTTGTGTCCCAGCAGTGGGAACATTATAGGCTGATTATTCTTACCTACAGATTAATGCAGAAAAAAAAAAAAAATCAGGAATGGTTTGATTTGTTTACATCAAAGCAGTATTAAGAAGACACTCATCACCTGACAAGCCTTTTCCCAACTATGTAGGGGTCAGCTTCTAGTCTGACCGGGTGCTGCTGAATACCAGTACTTTACATGAAGCGACTGCCTATCTGACTACCACAACCCAGTTACTGGGTAACACGATATCCTTTGGTAAGACTGATTGTCAGACTTTCGGGCTTCTGAAGATCTGTTACGACTGTCAAATATTCACGAACAACAGCCGGGACCAACGGCTTAACGTGCTTTCTGAGGCACGGAGGGCCTTTAGGTTCATAACGACCTTTTCCCAAAACGTTCACCCTCCCAAAACGTCCACTTCCCAAAACGGTAATTCCCTAAATGTTTATTTCCTATTTCGTCCACTTCCCAAAAAACGTCTCGTTCACAAAATGTAACACTTGCCCTATATTTTCTTGAAAAATAAAAGAATCGCTTTATCGTCCACCTAACCTAACCCATATGATTCAATACGAGTAGTAAATATCAGGAAACATCATACTGTTATAACCTCATCTAACCCAAATGATTCACCAACAATAGAGGGGATCTGGCGCTCGGCAGCACGTTCAGCAGTCGCGCTTGCAACCACGAGGCCCACGGGGCAGTTAGAATATTATACGAGTCCAAGAACTGAACATAATACTCAACACAGTACCTAGGTTAGTAAAATCCAGTATGTACTTAATATACCCCCAAAGTGATAACAGAAGCTGTGATTAAATGGGTTTACGACGCACTGACTTAGGCCTGTTTTATTGAACTGCAATGCAATGTAAACGGACACAGAAGGTTCAGTCCATAAAGTGCTCAGAAATCACTTCCAGAAATGAGTATGTGGAGCAGTGGTGGCCAAGTGGTACCGGCTGCGCGGGCTTGCGGGCGGCGAGCTATGGGCAGCTCGCCGCCCGGTAAGGACCAGGCCCGGGTCGACGGCGCGTTGTGTTCCACGCGCGCCTCAAAGAGCTGTCAGCACGAACTGACGGGGTCCGCTAGGGCCGATGCCGCCGGGGCTGCGGGTTGTTCGAAAGAGATACCGTGGCCCCTGGCACAGGCAACTGAAGGAACACGGGTGGGTTTTAGTCAGTAAAAGTCTGACACTCCCTTCTGCTCCGCCCAGAGCGGGAGGAGTCATTTGATGATTTCCCACGCAGAAAAAAAAAAAAAGAAAAAGTGGTACCGGCTGCGACTTACGAGTTGTAGGTCGTAGGTTCGAACCCGGACAGGCGTTTTACTTTGTGTAAATTATTTCATCACTACCACTCTTAAAACGGTGAAGGAAAACATCGTGAGGAAACCGGCATGTCCTAAAAGCAAAAATAGGAAGACATGTGACATCTGCCAACCCGGTGCCCGCGTGGTGGTTTACGGCCCACTCCCTCTCATCAAGAGGAGGCCTGATGTTTCCCAGCAGTGGGAACATTGTATGCTGATTATGTATGTATGAAGAAGTCTGAAAGTGGCTTCGGTCGACTTCGGTGACTGGAAAACTGCGTGGAAATCAGTTGTCATCGTATGGGCAATATGGACATGAGATGCGGGGAAATGAGGAAAACATCAAGAGGAAAATTTTTTGTAGGAATGACAGTGAATATACGAGTAGGGGAAGATCGAAAAACTACAAGGGCTGTTGTTTTTCTGACAGATGATAGTTTTGATAAATTAAGTCTTTATTTACTGGGAATTGTGGTAAAAAGTGTGAAGCAATTACAGGGTTGAATATAGATTCGACATTTACCGATTTAACTGTCTTTAACATTATGTATAGAGAAGCCAAGATCTTCGGTAGAAATAAATTAGGTATCAACATTTAGTTGTGTAATTTGGGCAATGATCTGGATTGAAAAGAAACATACATGATTTTGCATCACTGTCCAAACCACAGTGATCTTTATTCTCATTCTAATAAGGTTGCTGTTGAGTTGCTGCCACTGACAAGTCTGTCAAAATCATTGTGATCTTTATTTTTGTTGCAATAAGGTTGCTGCCAGAGGTATTAAACATGTGAACGGACTGTACACTCACACCTATAACGATAAACTGTTCCTCCGAACCGCACGTTACGAAATTTTGTTTCATTGCGGTTAGTGGAAGTGTTCAAGTGCGGTTCGCCAAAGTGCTGTTGAAATCAGTGCTCTAAGTGGAATGCCTTCTTTTTCCCATGGGAGTAGGCAAAGACTACAAAAAGTTGTAAACCCTTAATTAACGTGGTAAAATACACAACCCAGGGTTCTACGTACGTTCAGGATAAGGCGGGAGGAAACGCCAGGGTGTCGCCACTGTGTGGATCACCTGGAGGACACGGTGGAGCATATGGTGGAGGTCTGCCCGGCTTGGGCGGAGCACCCCGTGTCCTCGTGGCGGCGATCGGCAGCGGTGATCTCTCGCGTCCGGCCCTGGTCCAGACCATGGTACGGAGCGAGAGTGCATGGCAGGCCGTTACCTCCTTCTGCGAAGCAGTAATGCACGCGAAGGAGGAGGCGGAGCGCGTGAGGGAGAGGCAATCTCTGCGCCCTCACACCCCTAGCCTCCGCAGGAGACGCCCTGGACGGGAGTCAACAGCCGGCTCCCGGCCACCGTAGGCGCGGGCTTACGCACGGCGAGCAATGGGCAGCTCGCCGCCCGGTAAGGACCAGGCCCGGGTCGACGGCGCGTTGTGTTCAACGCGCGCCTCAAAGAACTGTCAGCACGAACTGACGGGGTCCGCTAGGGCCGATCCCTGCCAGGGCTGCGGGTAGTTCGAAAAAGATACCGTGGCCCCTGGCATAGGCAACTGAAGGAACACGGGTGGGATTTAGTCAGTAAAAGTCTGATACGCCCTTTCGCTCCGCCCAGAGCGGGAGAGGTCATTTGATGATTTCCCACCCAAAAAAAAAAAGGCATTCTACGCACAGTTGGGTTGTGTGTACCTGATGGGCACGTGGGCCGACGGAGGCGGCCGCCGCTGCTGTGGGTGCCGCCCGCTGACGCGCGCGCTGTTTACATTCAATACGATGTCACAACAGATTGACTACTTCAACTGCCGGTCGATTCTGTAAAAATTTCACCGTGAAAACTCAAGTGAAGTGAGCTTGATGTGAGTTGTCAGTAAATCTGTAATAATGTTGTCAATCTCTAGTATTATTTGGAATGACAGCTCACTCCACGCTCACTTCACCTAAGTTTTCACGGTGAGATGGTTACAGAATTGCACTAGTGTACTCTGAGTGAATTCACACGGGCCGCATTTTGTAAAATTACTCTGGGTTGTTCATAATAATTGTAAGTCTAATCTTTGTGAGCTATTACTATCTACACTATTATATACTTAGTATTAGGTGATGATAATTGTATGTGTGTTTAAAAATATATAAATAAATAAAAATTTGTTGTAGACGACAGAATAGTTCCTTTTGCATCTTATCGCTCACGCCTGTAATCTTTTTGGTCGAAAAACTTTTTCCATTGTACCACTGACCTTTTGTTTTTTTTATTTTTTTGCACAGTGTCCTTCCCTACAAAGGTTTAATTAAAAACTGTTTTTTTTTTACAACTGGACCGCCGTCCTCCATTTTGGGCAAAATTAGATTTATTTTGCACTCGCTTTTCCTGTGGGTTTGTTTACAAAGTATCCTGGAAATTTCTTCTTCGCCAACGCCTTTTACGAAGAAAAGAAAAGGCGTTGGCGTAGTTCTAGTAAAGTTTGTTTTGGTGATAATTTAACATTTAATTTAAGCAAAAAGTTTTTTCTAAAGTTTTTTACTTTGGAAATACCTGGAGCACCAGAAATAGTTGTTTTTCATAATGTCGCATTATTGGAACACTTGAAGGAAAGCTCCAAAACATGGTCTTGTTAGAAATTAGCAGTTAGATTTTATACACATACATACATACATAATCAGCCTACAATGTTCCCACTGCTGGGACACAGGCCTCCTCTCTATGAGAGAGAGTGGGCCGTAGGCGGGCCCAGTGTAGGTTCGTAGATGTCACAATAGTCTTAGAATTTTTGGTTTTAGCATTTTATGTAGATAGGTATTTCGGGAAAAACTTCGAAATATTATAGTCGACCTCGTACCTACCTAGTTGTTTTATGACCATAAGGTTGAATGGCACTGGCTTGAGTTCATACATCTTTTATGGGGTACTGTGTTAAATGTTACAACAAAATACCTTGTGAAATATTGCAATTAAATGAAAGAAAATTTAAAACTTATATTAAAATTACACTTTGTAAGCATATTGATATTACAAATTAGAGGATTATATCCAAGATAAGAATGCTTGGAAACATGCTGGTCTTGCTCCATAGGACAATCTCTAGAGTCTAGACAAAATCAAACTGGTTGCTAATGTAATTGTATAATTTATTCTTTTTTTTTTTTTCTTTGACTTTGATTTACATTCTGTAATTACTTGGGGTCACACCCGGACTTATTACTCCTTATTTATTTATGAAAATCGTCTACGTTTGGAATGTTTGTGAATATGTGAGCACCAGGTATCTATCACATAGTTGATCTATATGTCATGGTTACATTTATCCATTTTAATTCTTTTACCTATTGTGGTATAGTAAGTTTATTTTTGGGTGCATCGTCTTTACATATAATTATATAAATAATGTATGCAATATATTGTAAAACATTTTAAAAGAGTAACGGTGGAGTTTCTTGCCCATTCTTCTCCATACGAAAACTACCTTTTGGAAGGGGCGACTAGAATCAATTTTATTCTAATTTTATTTTTGACGTTCAAAAGTGCCTTTTATGTGCCTATTTGAAATAAATGATTTGACTTTGACTTTGACTTTGACTTTGAAATACCGGTTTTATTATATTTTTTTACTGCCCCGTTGGTCTCGTGGTTGCAAGCGCGACTGCTGAACGTGGGGTCCTGGGTTCGATTCCCGGTTCGGGCAAAGTGTTATTGAGTTCATCCATTAGGAATTTCTATGTAACAGTCTGGAGTTTGGAAGTTGGCGGTTTAATGGTTAGTTAGTTTTAGTGTAATTGTAATGTTGTATGTATTTATTAACCCCCGACGCAAAAACGACGGGGTGTTATAAGTTTAACGTGTGTCTCTCTCTCTCTCTCTCTCTCTCTCTCTGTGTGTGTGTGTGTGTGTGTATGTCTGTCTGTAGCATCGTAGCTCCCAAACGGATGAACCGATTTTAATTTTGTTTTTTTTTTGTTTGAAAGGTGAATTTGTCGGGAGTGTTCTTAGCTATGTTTGATGAAAATCGGCCCAAGATGGCCGCCGCCACAAAATGGCGGATTACATTTTTTTTCACAACTCCCTCAATATGGGTATCAAATGAAAGGGCTTGACTAGTAGAATACTATACACTATGATAAATTTCAAATCCAAGATGGCCGCCACCACAAAATGGCGAATTTCAAAAAACCTGATTAAATACCAAATTACCTGAATCTTCAACGACTGTCAAAGATCCACGAATATCAGCCGGGACCAACGGATTAACGTGCTTTCCGAGGCACGGAGGGGTCTTGGTATGCACCACGGACCAACCGCGGCAAGCGTAGGCTAAACTGATCGATCGATCCGTGCGTCTGTTATTACTTAGCCACGAGCCCCTCGAGTGAGAGTGAGAAACAGATATAGGAACTAAGACTGATGCACGCCAAATACAATGAAACCCCAATATGGAGAATGCAACTGTCAATATGTCAATCTTAGGAATAAAAACCAAACACAAATTAAATCAACTCTATCCTGTGTCACTAAAGTAGATAATCGCCTGTATTTTTTTTTAATTTTGATTTTGCCTTTCAGGTAATTTTAATAAATGAAAGGGATAGTTAATAGGCATTAGAAAAATAACTTCCAGGTTGCCAATCGTACGAGGTTCCTCGTACAAATTTGAGATTTATGGTACGCGTCGGGTACCTGAATTTGTGAAAAACGCTTTTTTGACATGTTTGGAAGCTTGGGCCGGTCTGTGGATGGGTGACCATCTTTACATATATCGAAGGCCTTCCGTGCCTGGGAAAGCACATTAAGCCGTTGGTCCCGGCTGTCATTCGTTGATCTTTGACAGTCGTTACGAGTCGTCAGAAGCCCAAAAGTCTGACAACCAGTCTTACCAAGGAGTTTCGTATTACCCAGTCACTGGGTTGTGGAGGTTAGATAAGCAGCCGCTCCATGGAAAATACTGGTATTCAGCTGTATCCGGTTAGACTGGAAGCCGACCCCAACATAGTTGGGAAAACAGGTTAAGCAGATGATGATGTTTACATGTTTGGAAACTAACTTGCGAACACATTATACTATGACGATTTCGAACTTACCATATAAAACTCCAGACTGATCAATTTGCTTATGCACATGTCGCTGAAAACATTTTTATTTAATTTTGGTCCGAACATAAAAGTTTTATGCTCTTGTCTGCTGGTTCACGCCTCTTGATATAAGAGGGTATGGCAGTCATTTAATATCCGTCTGCTCTTAGTAATTGAGTGAATGTTTGTGAAAGTATTATGTTACTATGAAAAATGTTAAGTGAAAATTGATGTTCTGTCGCCTGCCCACTGTTTTGGCACTGGTTGTTTGTGGTCAATGGCTTTTTTTGGGTAGAGGGCAAAAGGTCGTTTTTAAAAGCATTGAAATGACATGTTATTATTGTACGTAACACATAAAATAACACTTTAGGGACTAGTACGAACACGCGGAGTAAATGTTACGGCAGTTCGTACGATTTTTGACATCTATAATAATAATTAAACTGAAGAGTTTGTTTGTTTGATTGAGCGGGCTAATCTCCAGAAATACCAATCGGATTAAAAATATGTTTTTGCATTTAATAGCCCATTTCGAAAAGTTTATTCACATTTACAGGTTATTAAGTCGCGTAAAAACAAACAATTCGAACAAAAATGCTACACTTTATGGTTCCACTTTGCGTTAGGTACGTTTACTCCACGCGTTCGTGCTAAGCTTTATGTATTCCCTGAAACTCACACACCCAAACTTGTGCACTATAAAACTCCCGCACCAAAGGCTTGTCTATGTTGAGATTGGCCGCCATGGCTGAAATACGGTCTGGGGCCCCGGAGTATTCTTCCCTGAAAGATTGCCTGGCTGTGTACAATGCCACCACTTATTGTCAGAAGGTGTGATGTGTAATTTGTGTTTTTACTTTTAATAATAATAGCCTCCCGACCGATTTCGGTCACAGTGGCCAATCTCAACGGAGGTTAGCCAGGTATGCAGGAGATTATAGTCAAAAAAATTCAAAATAGTTTATTTGATAACCTTAAACGTCCACCAAATTTGAGATTGGAGCCTCCTTTTAAGCAAGAAGTGTAAACTATACAATACGAGTACATAATCAAAAACGAGGTGATTTGAGTGAATGAGGGTGGGTGTGTGTAAGTGAGGGTGTGTGTGTGTGTGTGGGGGTGTGTGTGTTTGTGTGGAGTATTGTGTTAGTATAGTGTTAGTGTATCTGTTGTAGAAGTGATTCGTCTCACTATAGGTTAGCTTTCTTATCCATTCCGCATATAGTGCACAAGTGTGTGCGCAAACACAGGTGCAATCTCTGTTCCTTTACTTTTATAGTCCGATGGGACAACAATCCGACACGACCGAGGAGAGATCAGGCGCAGGACCAATGACTTTAAGTGCTTTCCGAGGCACGGAGGTATTAAACCGCCATTTTCCAAACTCAGGGCTGTTACTAAGAAATTACTAATGAAAAACACAATAACTTTGCACAACCTAGGTGCCCACGCGCAGCAGTTGCGCTTGTGACCACGTGACCAGCGGAGCAGTTAGTAGATGAATAGATGAATGTAAAATGATACCAACTTGACATTACATTTATTTTGCAAAGTTTTAATCGAAAATAATAGTTTATCTACCTAGTCTCTATCCAAACCTTGAATAACAACAAACACTGATTACTGGGAATCGAACCCAGCAGTCGCGCTTGCAACTACGAGACCAATGAGGCAAGTTTTTTTTTAATAGAAACTCTAAAACAAACTTTGAGGTCAACTTTCTTTTAAAGTCCAGGGTTCCAGACACATAATTTATGGACCGATAAAAAGTGTGACCACGATGTAAAGTAACGTCTAGACTAGTCTTTTATAGAGTGAGTTAGTGCCATGGCACTTTAGAGAGTCCTGTTTTGACAGATGGTAAAAGGCACTCATAAGGTTCTAAAAAAAGTGGCCAAGTGCGAGTCGGACTCACACAAAAAGTGTTCTGTACCACCATAGAATATTTTATTTTATTTTTATTATTTGCTAACTTTGATTTCAGACATAAGTTCATGTAACTCATTCGTTCATGTAATTTTACTTAGCTTCTAGCGTTAGTAACTTGCAGACAATATTCGTAGTGTACAGACAGTTATGGCGGCCATAGTAGTACATACTGTGAGTTTACATATTACGGTTTAAAAGATAATATTAATAATATTAGCGGGGTGCTAATATTATAAATATTATCTTTCTTTCGGTACGGATCATTATATCCGGCTTCAGGCTGTCAAATTCATATAAACTGATGTGAATATCTGACTGAAATAACTCCAGTTAGTCAAATCGCTCGATGTGAGTTTGAAAGTACAAAAGCTGACATTTGAGTTGAAAAAAACAAACAAAAATTCCTCTGCCATACAAGACATAGGTAGCTCCCTTTTAATTACGTAAGGAATGAATGATCTGATAAGTTTCCAAAAACCGGGTTTCAAACAGAAAACCGGTGTAGATAAATAATAAAAAGTACATCATTATCATCCACAACCCGACTTAAACCGCTGCTGAGCATACCTCTCTTTTCTTGTGCCAAACCCCACGTACCCCACGTTCCTGTGCCAGCTTCATCCATCCATCCAAAAAGTAATTAGTTTAATGTTAAAAGACGTACCTACATTTATGCACGACGACATATTAAGCAATACATTTTCAGTTATTCTGTGGTATAAGCTTGTTTTGACAGGCCTGTTGGTCTAGTGGTTAGTGACCCTGACTGCTATGCCGGAGGTCGTGGGTTCGATTCCCACCCAGGACAAATGTTTGTGTAATGAGCACGATCATTTGTTCTGTGTCTGGGTGTAATTTATCTATAATATTTATGTATTTAGAAATATATAAGTATGTTTATCAGTTGTCTAGTACCCATAACACAAGCTCTGCTTACCTTGGGACTAGATGGCGTTGTGTGATAGTTGTGGAATATTTATATTTGTGGAATAAGCTGACTTCTCATTGTACGAAAAACCTGTACATTGCGAGCCAGCGAGTCAGCTAAAACTGGAAATTTATAGCTTAATGTGTTTTCGTGTGTACCTATGACATATTAAATAGATCAATCTACATAGATCGTCCAGCAGAAAGCACTTGAAATCGTTAGTCCGGGATATTTGTCATGCCAGCCTGAAATAGATACCTACCTACAGTCAGTAGTAACACTTGCACTGCAAAAACCGCTCTTACTACTACAACATAAAGACGCTGTCAATGTTACTACTTATGTGAGGTTATCTTTGCTAAAGGCCAAGGCCAAGACATTATGAAAAAGAAAATCTAAGAATGTGTTTTATGAACTGAATATGTATAGAAAAAATGGCATTCATGTTGGAAGGAATTTTTCCAAGTTATTGCCGTCGAATTCTGGAAGAATTAATTAAGGAAAAATTATTTTATTACAAGTAGTGCCCCGCAGTTTCACCCGCATAAGTCTTGATCAAGTCAAATAGGAAATGATGTGTATTCTGTGCCACCATTCTCATAAAAACTTTGGTAAAAGCTGTTTCTCTGAATCAATCGTATATTTTAGTAACCGTTTATAATTACACAGTATTGGCATCTCGCAGTTCAACCTATGAGGTTGTCATCTGCTTAACCGGGCTTTCCTGTGGTTGGCTCAATAAATTAAGGCCTGCCAGGGCTTTAAAAAACTTATAAACTAAACGACTACACGCTAACTATCCCCTGTAGGCTACGGACCTCGGCTGAGGGCGTCGCTGGGAGAGGGCAGCAAAGGACGGGCTGGATCGGAATTAGATTACATTTTTTACGATGATAAGACCTTACAAACTATAGCTCATACCATTCAGAAGTATAAACTTTCATATCACGGTTTCAAAATAAGCGAAACATTTTTTTGGTTTCATACCTGCAGCCATTCAACAGTGTGCCTATGCATATTTTGTTTCATACCAGAACCCGCTTGAAAATGTTAAGACTCGTACACCTTATCCATTCGGTTTTTATTTATCATGTTGATTTTGTTCAGTTGCTTTCGTAGTCCGATCGGCTTCAGTTTTCCATAGGAGACGGTAACAAAGCATAATCAGGCTATAATGTTCTCACTAATGGGACACAGGACCCCTCTCTTAAAGAGGGAATTGTGCGGGTCACGACGCGGGCCTAGTGCGGTTGGTAGATGTCACATGTGTTCGAATCTTTGATTCCAGGACATGCCGGTTACATCACGATGTTTTCCTTCACCGTTTTGAGAGCAGTGGTGAAGAAATTATCGAAAGTTTCGAAGGGTTCGAAACTACGCCCTGGACGGGAGTCAACAGCCGACTCCCGGCCACCGTAGGCGCGGGCTTGCGGGCGGCGAGCAATGGGCAGCTCGCCGCCCGCAAGACGGCGCCTTGTGTTCCACGCGCGCCTCAGAGAGATGTCAGCACGAACTGACGGGTCCGCTAGGGCCGATGCCTGGCAGGGCTGCGGGTTGTTCGAAAGAGATACCGTGGCTCCACAGGCAACTGAAGGAACACGGGTGGGTTTTAGTCAGTAAAAGTTTGACACGCCCTTCCGCTCAGCCCAGACATTTGATGAATTCCAACCCAAAAAAAAAAGACCTACAAGTCGCAAATCGCGGTCGTTACCATTGGGCCACCACTGTACCACTGCTCAGATATAGTGGCATGCGATTAATCATAAAAGTGTTAGATGAATATAAAAGGATACCAATTTTGACGTTTTATTTATTTTGCAAAGTTTTAATCGAAATTAGTACCTAGCTTATCTGCGTAGTCTCTAATTATTTTCAAACTTTGAACAACAACAAACACTGATTACGCAGAAAACTGGCAACAACACAACCCGTTTTTAGTTAATTCAGGTAAATCAGGAGTAGATATCACTACAGTTAAGAAACTCTCCCAAACTACTACTTGAATTGGGTTCAGACAATTCCAGATATTTATTTTCTTGTTTCTCAGTTGAATTCCACGTTGAGTAATGAATGTTATATTTTCTATTATTTTATTGGCAACTTTCTACGCTAATGTCATTTGTCAATATGCCAATGTCAAATCACTTGTGTCAAACTCTCTCTGTGTTGCCGCGAAAAATTTAGTCGTTATAATTTTCACTCCGTTGTTTTATTATTATATTAATAAAGTAATCACACGTCTATTCTCTTTGTCTTTTTGGTCGCGTAATTCATTACTGAAAGTCGCTTACACAGTTCCACGGCGGCCTTTGTGGTTTTACGTAGGATGTTCTTTCACTTCGTTCGGTTCTCGGATTCCCTCAGGGCGGTCGTAACAGAGAGTTCAGTGAGGGCGGTTACTTGGTCTGACCAGCGGGGTAATTGCGTGACCCACCATCAGTAGCAATCGGTTTAATTTTGACAGTGCAACAACATTCATTGCGTTATTTATTTTGGTGAGCAGACAAATTTTTCGAACATATGAAGCAATGGATTAGCAATATCCTTCAAAATGATCAGTTTGAGATTGATAGTGTGTTACGCCATTAGGGTACACGCGGTTAGATGACCGGTCACACGAAACCCATCGTAAATTTTCAAAACGGTTTCGGAAACCGGCAAAATAACCGGACTGACGAATGTAAAAGCTTCCTAAAACCACAAACGACACCAATAAAGAACGTGTCCCCGTCACTACGTGACGGGTATGCAAGCGTTCGCATTCAAAAACTGCACATGCCTGGAATTTATTATCAGCACGTGTTTGAGTGAGGTATTTTTTTACTTCTGTTCGTGACTTCGTTCGCGTGGAAGACGTAAGACACCACAATATACTAAAACGATCCCCTCACCCGCCCTTGGTATCACTCCACTCCGTTTTCGCTTAGCGTACTTTCTGTTTTTTTTTTTTTTTTTTTTTTTTGTTCGACTCCCAAGGGTCGTGTACAATTGGGGATCACCGGAGGCCTCCGGCATAGGGTGAGCGCCACTGGTGGAGATCCCCGGTGCGACGAGTGACCCCACCGCTGACGCCCTGGCTGAAAAGCTAAGGGCGTCCCTCAATGCGGACGAGGCTCGAGTCTCCAGGCCCGTCAAGTGCGCGGATATGCGCATTGTGGGCCTGGATGACTCGGTGACGGGGGCAGAGGTGGTAGCCGCCGTCGTCAGGTGAAGGCGGGCACCCTACGTCCTGACTTCACGGGTATGCGAACCATAACGGTAAGCTGTCCCGTGACGGCGGCGAGGAAGATAGTGGAGGGCGGAAGGCTCCTGGTAGGCTGGGTGTCAGCGCAGGTCAAGCTGCTGGAGCCCAGACCTCTAAGGTGCTATCGATGCCTCGTGGGGCACCACGTGGGTGTCCAGTGCACCTTAAAGGACCGCAGCACTCTGTGCTTCCGCTGCGGCAAGCCCGGACATACGGCCGGCTCGTGCAACGCCGCGCCGCACTGCGTCGCATGTGTGGCTGCTGGCAAGCCGGCCGAACACCGGGCGGGGAGCAAGTCCTGCGCTCCACCCGCCGAAGCCAGGAGGAAAGGCAGGCCCTCCGCCGCCGTCGCCACCACCACCGTCGCCGCCACTGCTGCCGCCACCGCCACCGTCGCCGCCGCCGCTGCCGCCACCACCGCCGCCGCCAAGCCACGGAGGTGGAGCTGTACGAGGGGTACAGAGCGGCGAAGACCGCCCTCCAAGAGGCTGTTCAGCGGGCCAAGGATATGGCCCGCGAGGAGATGCTGGAGACTCTGAACAGAGATCCATGGGGGCGCCCCTACAGAATGGTGCGTGCGGAATAAACTCCGCACATGGGCCCCTCCGCTGACGCAGAGTCTCCGCCCACAGCTGGTGGAGGAGGTGGTGAGCGCTCTGTTCCCTTCACGGGGGGAGCATACTCCCCCGCCTATGGCTCCGCCACTTGCGGTGCCCGAAGCGGACCACGCGGACGACGACGACGACACCCCTGAAGTGACCGGGGTAGATCTGAGAGCGGCGGTAGGCAGGCTGAAGGCCAAAAATACCGCCCCGGGACCCGACGGCTTGCCGGGTAAAGCCTGGGTCCTGGCCTCGAGGGCTCTCGGGCCTCGACTGGAGGCGCTCTTAAGCGCATGCATGGAGAGAGGCCAGTTTCCACTCCGTTGGAAGACGGGGAAGCTGGTCCTCATTCAGAAGCCAGGGCGCCCTGCGGACTCTCCGTCCGCATACCGGCCCATAGTGCTGCTCGACGAGGTCGGCAAGCTCTTTGAGAGAGTGATTGCGGGCCGCCTCGTCGGGCACCTGGTGAGGACGGGGCCGGATCTTGCGGAGTGCCAGTTTGGCTTCCGCAAGGGGCGCTCGACGGTGGACGCCATCATGCGCGTGAGAGCCCTCACGACGGGGGACGCGGTGTCCCGGGGTGGGGTGGTCGTGGCGGTGTCACTCGACATCGCCAACGCGTTCAACACCCTGCCCTGGAGCTGCATAGGGGAGGCACTCCGGTATCACCGGGTGCCGACTTACCTCCGTCGAATAGTCGGGGCGTATTTGACGGACAGAGCCGTCATCTACCCCGGTCGCGACGGGAATTGGAACCGGCGAGAGATGTCGTGCGGTGTCCCACAGGGATCGGTTCTGGGGCCGCTCCTGTGGGACATCGGTTACGACTGGGTGCTGCGGGCCGACCTCCCTGATGGCGTCAGCGTAGTTTGCTACGCTGACGACACGCTGGTCCTGGCGCAGGGGAGGTCGCATCAGGCGGCGGCCGACGCGATGTCACGCGGGGTTGCGATAGTCGTGGAAAGGATCCGGCAGTTGGGTCTTGAGGTGGCTTTGCACAAGTCTGAGGCCATGTCCTTCCATGGGCCCCGGTACGGGCCACCTTCGGGATCCCAACTGATGGTAGGAGGGGTTCACATCGGCGTCGAGAATACGATGAGATACCTGGGTTTCGTCCTCGACAGCCGGTGGAACTTCGTCGAGCATTTCCGACGTTTGGCCCCCAAACTGGAACGGACCGGGGCCGCCTTAAAGCGGCTCCTGCCCAACCTGAGGGGGCCAAACGCCTCCTGCCGGAGGCTTTACGCGGGGGTCGTGCGGTCCATGGCCCTTTATGAGTCCGTGAGGATCGCCCGGAGGACACGGTGGAGCATACGGTGGAGGTCTGCCCCGCTTGGGCAGAGCACCGCCGTGTCCTCGTAGAGGCGATCGGCAGCGGTGGCGACCTCTCGCGTCCGGCCCTGGTGCAAGCCATGGTCCGGGGCGAGAGGGAGTGGGAGGCGGTCACCTCCTTCTGCGAAGCAGTCATGCTAGCGAAGGAGGTAGCGGGATGGGCAAGGGAGAGATCCTCACGCCTCAGCCGCCGAGGGAGACGCTCCGGGCGTCGGGAGCCGCGTGACGACTCCCGGCCACCGTAGGCGCGGGCCTGCGGGCGGAGAGCAATGGGTAGCTCTCCGTCCGATCAGGACCAGGCCCGTGCCGGACGGCGCGTATGTGTTCCACGTGCGCCTCAAAGAGATGTCAGCGTAGTTGACGGGGCCCGACAGGGCCAAAGCCTGCCAGGGTAGCGGGATCGTCCGAAAGGGTTACCGCTGCCCTGGTACATAAAGGGCTAAGGAAGGAACACGGGTGGGTTTTAGTCAGTAAGAGTCTGACACTCGCTTCTGCTCCACCCAGAGCGGGAGGGGTCATTTGATGATTTCCCATACTCAAAAAAAAAAAAAAAGGTCGTTTACAACATGTCCTGGAATTAACGCACACCACCAGACACCCCAATTAGAATATTATGTTATAATCATAATAATAGGGGATAAAGAATGAAATTGCCATTTTATTGTAATAGGTACTTCGAATTCACATAGAACCTTCATGGTTTGAGATTTAGTCGTAACCGATGTCCCACAGGGATCGGTTCTGGGGCCGCTCCTGTGGGACATCGGTTACGACTGGGTGCTGCGGGCCGACCTCCCTGATGGCGTCAGCGTAGTTTGCTACGCTGACGACACGCTGGTCCTGGCGCAGGGGAGGTCGCATCAGGCGGCGGCCGACGCGATGTCACGCGGGGTTGCGATAGTCGTGGAAAGGATCCGGCAGTTGGGTCTTGAGGTGGCTTTGCACAAGTCTGAGGCCATGTCCTTCCATGGGCCCCGGTACGGGCCACCTTCGGGATCCCAACTGATGGTAGGAGGGGTTCACATCGGCGTCGAGAATACGATGAGATACCTGGGTTTCGTCCTCGACAGCCGGTGGAACTTCGTCGAGCATTTCCGACGTTTGGCCCCCAAACTGGAACGGACCGGGGCCGCCTTAAAGCGGCTCCTGCCCAACCTGAGGGGGCCAAACGCCTCCTGCCGGAGGCTTTACGCGGGGGTCGTGCGGTCCATGGCCCTTTATGGGGCCCCGGTGTGGGCGCGTTCACTGCAGCTTCGAGCCGCACATTATCTGAACGCGCCCCAAAAGGTGGTTGCCGTAAGGCTTATAAGGGGGTACGGCACGATCTCGGGCGAGGCAGCAAGCCTCCTTGCCGGACTGCCACCATGGGATCTGGAGGCGATAGTCCTCGCGCGCCTGTATGACTGGCGCGCGGAGGCACTACGTCGGGGGGAAACTCCGCACCCGCGGCAAATCGCGGCGGAGCGGACGGACCTCCGGCGCGATCTAATGGTGGAATGGAAGGCGCGACTATCGCAACCCAGCGCAGGGCACGCCACGATAGCGGCGATAAGACCCCTCTTTGAGGAGTGGCTAGAGAGGCATCACGGCGCTCTCACCTACCGCCTGACGCAGGTCCTCTCCGGACACGGATGTTTCGGGAGGTTCCTGCACATCATCAGGCGGGAGGAGACGCCCGGGTGTCACCACTGCGAGGATCGCCCGGAGGACACGGTGGAGCATACGGTGGAGGTCTGCCCCGCTTGGGCAGAGCACCGCCGTGTCCTCGTAGAGGCGATCGGCAGCGGTGGCGACCTCTCGCGTCCGGCCCTGGTGCAAGCCATGGTCCGGGGCGAGAGGGAGTGGGAGGCGGTCACCTCCTTCTGCGAAGCAGTCATGCTAGCGAAGGAGGTAGCGGGATGGGCAAGGGAGAGATCCTCACGCCTCAGCCGCCGAGGGAGACGCTCCGGGCGTCGGGAGCCGCGTGACGACTCCCGGCCACCGTAGGCGCGGGCCTGCGGGCGGAGAGCAATGGGTAGCTCTCCGTCCGATCAGGACCAGGCCCGTGCCGGACGGCGCGTATGTGTTCCACGTGCGCCTCAAAGAGATGTCAGCGTAGTTGACGGGGCCCGACAGGGCCAAAGCCTGCCAGGGTAGCGGGATCGTCCGAAAGGGTTACCGCTGCCCTGGTACATAAAGGGCTAAGGAAGGAACACGGGTGGGTTTTAGTCAGTAAGAGTCTGACACTCGCTTCTGCTCCACCCAGAGCGGGAGGGGTCATTTGATGATTTCCCATACTCAAAAAAAAAAAAAAAGGTCGTTTACAACATGTCCTGGAATTAACGCACACCACCAGACACCCCAATTAGAATATTATGTTATAATCATAATAATAGGGGATAAAGAATGAAATTGCCATTTTATTGTAATAGGTACTTCGAATTCACATAGAACCTTCATGGTTTGAGATTTTTGAGTGAAACTTTTTTCACATGGTACGACGTCCTTTTTTTTAAAAATGTGCAACAATTGATTATAGACTTTCAGATGTTTTTTTTATTCAGCTTAGACAAGAAAGATGGATACTTCGAAAATTCGAGTTATTTTTGAATACGAGTTCCGACGCGGAACTAACGCGGCAGAAACAGCTCGCAATATCAATATTGCGTTTGAAGAGGGGACTGCTAATGAACGCACCGTGCGATTTTGGTTTAAACGCTTTCGTGATGGAAACTTTGATTTGAAGAACGAACTACGTGGAAGACCGCCCACATAGGTGAATAACAATCAATTGAAAGAGATGGTGGAAGCCAATCCGAACGAAACTACCCAGGAATTACCGGCATGGCTTAACGTTATCTTACCAACAATATTGACACATTTGCGTAAAATCAATAAAATAAAAAAATATGAGAAATGGGTGCCTCATGATTTGACTGATCTGCAGAAAGAAACGCGTGTTGAAACTTGTGTTGCCTTGTTGAATCGATACAGAAATGAAGGAATATTGGATCGAATTGTGACATGTGATGAATAGTGGATTCTTTACGATAACCGTAAGTGAAAAATGCAATGACTGACCCCAGGTCAAACGCCGCAACAGTGTCCTAAAGCAAAGCTTACCAATAAAAAGGTAATGGTAACTATTTGATGGTCTCAGCATGGTGTTATTCACTATAGCTTTCTCCGATCTGGTCAAGCAATAACGGCACATGTCTACTGTGCCGAATTCCGAACAATGATAGCCAAACTAGCAGTGAAACAGCCCCGACTCATGAATCGATCTTCACCATTATTGCTCCATGATAACGCGAGACCTCATACAGCACGAGAAACCGTTTTAATTCTACAGGAACTGCAATTAGAAACCATTCGTCACCCTCCGTATTCGCCAGACGTTGCTCCAACGGACTACCATTTTTTTCGTGATTTGGACAATTTTATACGTGATAAAAAGTTTTCTTCTCAGGAGGCAGTACAAAATGCTTTCATACAGTTTGTCGAATCTAGATCACGAGGGTTCTATCGCAAAGGCATAAATGACCTTCCTATTAGATGGCAGCAATGTATAGATAATAATGGTAATTATTTTGATTAAATAAATATGTTGAATTAAAAAAAAACTAATTTCAATTTTTCAGTACAAATCGGCAATTTCATACTTTAACCCCTAAACACTGAATTTTTATTATTATGTAATAAACATTGTTTTTTTTATAAATTACTTATACTGATTGTGGGAGAAAATTATGGTGACATTACAAATCTACGCATACACACAGTCGCACTCGTATAAGGGTCTAGCTCAGCGTGTATTTCATCCATTTTGGTTTGACAGTAATTTAAATAGGTTTGGGATAATATATTACCTATATTGGAAATTACAGAAATCGATTCAGTAAACGATTCTGAACAAACTTTTTTCATAATGTGCATTAATTCAGTTACATATTGTATATAATCAGCCTATAATGTTCCCACTGCTGGGACACAGGCCTCCTCTGTGAGAGGGAGTGGGCCGTAATCCAACACGCGGGCCCAGTGCGGGTTGGTAGATGTCACATGTCTTCAAATTTTTGGTTCTAGGGCATGTCGGTTTCCTCAGGATGTTTTCCTTCACCGTTTTGAGAGCAGTGGTGATTTAATAATTTACACAAATTAAAGCACATAGCTGGGTTCGAACCTATAAGTCGCGGCCGCTACAACTGGGCCACCACTCTAAGGGTAAGTACCCTTAGAGTGGTGGCCCTTAAGAATTGTGTCATCAAATGCAAAAATATTTTTTCAAATTAGACAAATGCGAGTTCCATATATTAGAGTGTTCAAACAAAAAACAGATTCTTCAGTTTTACTATACATATATATGCACATAGATATAGAAGTATAGATTTGAGCAAAGAATGGGGTTCATTTTTGTCAGAAATGCGCGGTTTTTAAACGAGTTACTATTGTGGCTTGCTCTCAAAATTGCTTTTTGGGTAAAGGTTTTAATTGACGCAGTTGCAGCGTAAAATTTAGATTTCACTATGGTAGGAGTTTTGCGTGTTGTTCCCAGTAACAGCTATATCATCTTTCCTTGAAACGTATAGAGGCGACTAATCATGATAGCCTTTACCAGAAGTGGACATCGTACTATTGGTTCAACAGCTTCAATATAAAAATGTTCAAAATTGAGTCGCAATCTCATCTCAGTGATAATGAATGTTAAACTCTTGTCAAAAATTACATGCAGGTATTTTTAACCGATTGAGACTGAGATTAGACTGTGAACGTTCTTAAAATTACCAGAATTGCCCCTCTGATCTCAGTCTCAATCTGCCAAAAATACCTCTTATTTCCCTCAATTTTTGACAAGTTTTGTGTTAAGTGTACTGAATCCATGGTAACAGAAAGCCAATTCTCGTAATTTAAAACGTTCAAAATGTAGTCGCAGTCTTATCTCAGCGACAAACAAATGTCAAAAACTTGTCAAAATGTAGGGAAATTAGAAGTATTTTTTGACAGATTGAGACTGAGATCAGACTGTGAACGGACTTAAAATTACGAGAATTGACCCTCTGGTTGCGCGTCAATGTCCCTGCCACCCTATAATTAGCACTATATTTCAACTGTTGAACAAAACGAGATATTTCTCGCGAAATAAAACACAAGTTATCATAGTTTCCTTCTAATTATATTTCTTCGTTTAATTAACACCTTTCTCTTTTGAACACGTGCCAGTCTGCAAAAGAAAAACATTGTTGAGGTGAAGTTATAGATTTATATGTAATCTAATCAAACTAGCCAGCACCCTAATTGCGTAACAAACAATCTGAATCATTTTAAAGGATATTGCTAATCCATTGCTTCATATGTTCGAAAAAATTGTCTGCTCATTAACGTAAATAACGCAATGAATTTTGTTGAACTGCCAAAATTAAAGTCTTGCTATAGATAGTGTGTTACGCAATTACCCCGCTGAATTGTCCCACTGCTGGTCAAAGGGCCCCTTTTCCACACAATAGGCTATTTTCCTAAAAAGTCTAATTAGTCCGTCAGTTAAATTATCAAAAAATATTGAACCTGTAGTTTTTCTTTTGTAAATTATATAAAAAATAATGAAGATATCGCCCGTTAAAGTTCCGCATGACGTCACTTGCTTGCGACATTTTTGCAAGCAAGTGACGTCACGGCCCCCCACTCCTATATTTTGACACGCTTTATCTTTGTAATTTTTTGTTTAATTGACAAAAGAAAAAATACGTGTCCATTATTTTTCGATAATCTAACTGATGGACTAAATATAATATTTTTTTTTTTACCCAGGCAACTCCCTATTCTGTCTTTTGCTAGTACCAGCCAGTCTTTTATAGGTTTATTTATAGGATCAAATTAAATTAGATAGCTTAACTCCGCTAACGTAATGGGCATCAATGTCTAAATATGATAAAACAAAAAAAGAGAAATTAATTTCGTGCTTTTTTTAAATCAAAATATTATTATTTTAATAGAATGATGGTCAACTCATTTGAAATGTCTCCTGTCTGTAAATGTAAGTTTCTTAACATTGATGTTCTGATGTCGGAATGATATTAATCTTAATTCCTACTTATCCATCTTCCTACTAATATTTTAAACGCGAAAATTTGTGAGGATGGATGGATGGATGGATGGATGTTTGTTACTCTTTCACGCAAAAACTACATAGAGGATTTCGATGAAATTTGGCACACAGATAGTTTATAATAAGGATTAACATAGGATACTTTTTATATCCCAATATACTCACGGGATCGAGACTAATGCCAGTGAAACCGTGGGGCGCTGCTAGTATATGATACGGTAATTGAAAAAATGTGAGAGACAGAAATGAAGATAAACTTCTTCCGATTACTAACAAAGAGAGAAAAAACATAGTACTGTTTTGTTCTACCTAACATTCTTTGGCGTTCAGCCAGGTTGAAAGGTAAGCTGAAACACAGCCATCCTATGCTATAAAATTATAACTGTAAGGTACTTAATCCTAACATTTTTTTGGCGCTTTGCCAGCGCAGCATTCACTTTTAAATAGTTGCAAATCGAACTTTTTTTCCATTTTGCTACTATTGCACACATTCCGTTTATTTTTCCGTTTATGCTATTTAAATTAGAAAATGCAATTGCCTTGGGGATTTTCAAGGCTTTGGGCTGATTTTTAATACCTGGTCAGATATTTTTTTTTTTTAATTTTTTTTTTTTGTTTGCTTAGTATACATTTAAATATTCATAAGATATTTTACAAATATCTTATGAATATTTTCTTCATAATAATAATCATAAAATGTGAAACTCTAATATCTGTCAAAACCACAAGGTTTTGACAGATATTAGAGTTTCACATTTTACATAAATGGGCTGATTTTTCAATAGTTAGATAACTTTTATTATTACAAATATCTAACTATTGAAAAATCAGCCCTTTTATGTAAAATGTAAAACTCTTTTTTTCATAGTTCGATTTTTGTCCGATTTCCTGTTTGTTTTAAAGTCGAATGCAGGCATCTGACGTCGGGAAAACTTTACGGGATCGCATACGTCTTACCTAACTTTTGTTCAAACTTAGGCTACGGAAGCACTGAGCTTAGCGCATAGAGCCTGGCGAGTCACCTTGCGAGTAACGAAGCGAAACGAACGCTCTAGAATTTTGACAACCGGCCACACTGTGCGCTTGGAAAGAAAGAAAGAAAAAGTATTTATTGCGACTCGTACAGGAAGATAATAAAACTAAACTAAACACAATCAAAAATTTAAAAAAAAAACAAATTATATAAAAAAGTAACAAAAAGAAAAATGACACAGAAAGTCCTATACGAGGCCAAAAGGCTCCTATCTCAGCATGATGCTGTGACATTTAAACTTGGCAGACATAAAGCTCTCTCTCTTTCATTTGCCTACTCTTTGCAGGTTTTTCGGCAAATGACCCCTGCGCTACAGTTTGCTCCAAGATGCTATTTTAGAAGTTTCATCATCATCATTTCAGCCGAAAGACGTCCACTGCTGGACATAGGCCTTCCCCCAAGCACCTCCATTTCAACCGGTTCTGAGCTTCTCGCATCCAACGGGTTTCTGCAGCCTGTACAAGGTCGTCGGTTCACTTTGTGGAAGCCCGTTTAACGCTACGTCTACCAGTACGCAGTCGCCACTCCAGAACCTTTCAGTCCCATCGGCCATCTGCCGCTTAAGTTTGGTAATTCTTCGGGCTATATCGGTTACCTTGGTTCTCCTGCGGATCTCTTCATTTCTGATTCGATCATTTAGAAAATTGTAAGTAAAGAAATAAATAATAACGTTTAATTAAATTAAAAAATGTTCCTGTTAACACACGTATACGGTTTCGCGTTTTTTTATTTTTATGAATGTTTCCATAAAGCGGCACGCTGTATTAGAGTGTAAGTACATTAATATTTTTGGGAAACAACGTAATCGAACCTCAAGTAATTCTCATTTTGCAATGAAAATTATATGAGGTTCGATTACGGACATATCTTCAGGCTTTGTAATGGCTCATAAGGAAAACGGTACTGTATTCCTATTTACAGATATAAAACCGTTTCATCTCCTCAGTCAATTTAAATATTACCATAGAAATAGGGTAGTTGCCTGGGTAAAAAAATAATTATTATATTTAGTCCGTCAGTTAGATTATCGAAAAATAATGAACACGTATTTTTTCTTTTGTCAATCAAACAAAAAATGACAAAGATAAAGCGCGTCAAAATTTGGGGGGTCGTGACGTCACTTGCTTGCAAAAATGTCGCAAGTAAGTGACGTCACGCGGAACTTTAACGGGCGATATCTTCATCGTTTTTTATATAATTGACAAAAGAAAAAATACGGGTTCAATATTTTTTGATAATCTAACTGACGGACTAATTAGAATTTGTTAGGAAAATAGCCAATTCTCTCGAACAAGCTTTTCCATTGGACTTATTAATATACCTACGTGAGGAGAGGCCTTTGCCCAGAAATGGGATGATGCAGGCTAACAGTTGAAATAGGATTTGGCCAAGTTAAACGTGGATGGTGTATCATATGGCACTAGGAAATGATGAAGGACGGGCGTACCGGAGGACATTCAAATTCCGCAAAATTTCAGCTAGTTTAAATAAATAACTTTAGATTTTTTTTCTATTTAGTATGTTTGATTTAAATCGTACCCCGTTTGCGATTGAAACACTAGGGCCATGGGGTCCGAGTGCCCACTTGGTTTTTCGAGATATCGCCAAGCGGTTAGTCGACTCTTCACGTGACCAGATGGCCTGTTTCTTGGCCAAAGAATTAGCATCGCCATACAACGTGGCAATTCTACCAGCCTTTTTGGCACTGTTCCTGTTGACAGCGACGCGGACGAATTTTTTGATGCCCTATGATTATTTTGCTTATTTATTCACATGTACATATTATAGATTGAATCGGTTTTCATTTACGTGTAGCTTTGATGTGAATTTGTTTATGTACATAAGTCTGATGACTTATATAAACAAATTCACATCATTATCTGCCTCGCCTTTTCCCAACTATGTTGGGGTCGGCTTTCAGTCTTACCAGGTGCAGCTGAATAGCAGTATTTTACATGGAATGACTGCCTATCTAACCTCCACAACCCAGTTACTGGGTAATACGATACCCCTTGGTAAGATTGGTTGTCAGACTTTTGGGCCGACCCGTAAGGACTGTCAAAGATCCACGAATGACAGCTGGGACCAACAGCTTTCCGAGGCACGCAGGGGTCTTGGTATGTGAAGATGGTCATTTAGCCACAGACCAACCGCGGCAAACGTAGCCTAACCTGATCGATCGACCTGTGCGGCTGTTATTACTTACCAACAATCCCCCTTATGTAAGTAACTCTATCGAAATTAGAAGGCTAAAGTGACATTCTATTAGCGATAACGATAATGAAAAAGTCAAAAAGAAGACTGACTTAAGCTAACGAAAAGACAGCTTTAAGTTAGTTTAAGTCATACGGAGGAATGAGGAAAATGTCGGGAGGAAAGTTTTGAGTATGAATGTTGATAGCTATAAAAGTAGGGGACGACCAAAGAAACGATAAATGGACTGTGTAAATGATGATATGGTTAGAAAGGGGGTGACTGTCGAGATGGCGGCTAATAGAGAAGTGTGGAAGATCAAGACATGTTGCGCCAATACCAATAATACGGGATAACGGTAAGAGAATTATGATAATGAAGTCTGTACCCTAATTGCGTAACACACGATCAATCTCAATTTCCATCATTTTGAAGGATATTGCTAATCCATTGCTTCATATGTTCGAAAAATTTGTCTGCTCAACAACGTGAATAACGCAATGAATGTTGTTGAACTGTTAAAATGAAAGCCATTCCTACTGTTAGTGTGTAGCCCAATTACCCCACAGTCCGATATATTTTTAACTTTTCCCGAACGACTTTCAACAGGAATCGTGGTAAATGAAAAACACTTTGAAAGCGATTACCTCTTATCTAGGGCCTTCTGGTTATACATATCTAACAGATTAACGTAAAACATACTAATGAACCAAACCAGTCGTAACCAGCACCCTAATAGCGCAACACACAATCAAACAGAATCGGTTTCATTTTGACAGTTCAACAACATTCATTACGTTATTTACGTGTTGAGCAGACTTAATGAAGGCAACCTTTTTCAAAATAATGAAGCAATGGATTAGCAATATCCTTCAAAATGATTCAGATTGAGATTGATTGTGTGTTTCGGAATTAGGGTGCAGTTCACACTAGCACTGTTTTCAATAATTTTTATCGTTCTTTTAAATGCAATATAGTGACATTATTCCCCACTATTGTCAATTTTCGTCTAGACTGGATGTCTAGACGAAAATGGACAATAGTGGGGAATAATAAATTTTATTGTTATGACTATTATTGATAACTATTATTAATTAACTGTATTGTCACTTTCGTCATATTCGTCTGCCAACTGAATTTATGTTTTATGAATTCACTAGGGACTGCCTCGTCGTCGTTCTAATGGTCACTGAGCATCAGGGTTTGATTCCCGGGTCGGACAAAGAGTTATTGGGTTTATCCTGTATATCTGTAATTTCTCAGTTGCAAAACTTTTTTATTAAACTTTATTATAACATATCAAGAGTATTCCGTCAACAAACTGTAACAAGATGCCTTGTGATACAGATCACGATAGAAAACAACTTGCGTCGAGAGTTCAGTAAACAACAATATTAGTAGACAAAGAAAGGAAAATGAAACGTATTTGTATTTACACGATTTATAACTCTGACGGTGAAATTATATTTCAAGTTAGTAACGGAAAAGTGTTTACGATATTGTGCCAATGTTCACAATAACATATGACATCAACGGATTATCTATTATATTTATTTATTTATTTTACCATTTATGTACACACATATATAAACAGACAATGAAAAACAGAACAGCAAAAAATAGGTACAGAGGTGTTGTGTTGATATCTAATGTTTTATTAAAAGAAAATGGCGCGTTGTCACTGCACGGGCCTCATCCAGAGCTGCGTCAGGCCAGAGGCGCGGGCGGGCGACGTCGGCACACGTTGTACGACGTCGGCGTCCGCGGCACCGGAGTCTGAATTAGTAGGTACCCGGTCGGTCGCCTACTTTACATGGGACTGAGGAACCTGAGTATGGCACTTAACATAATTATCTGTCTATTCAAAACACGACTCGCTATGACCAGTGAAATTTCGAGGATCATCGCTACAGAGGTGGGATCTTGATACCAGAACTGACTACATTTCTACGTGACTTCCCATTGTATGCAAAAAAATAAAGCCTATTTACACATAACGACTGTACGCAATGTCGTATCGATCTCGAACCGCACTGTGTAAATCCATGTTAATGTTTGCTTCCTGCTCCAATTTCAAGTTAATTCATATTTATTTGAAGGTTTTATCATTGTTATAAATGGGAAATTATTCTTATTTTAATTATCTGGGAAAATGGCGTGGTCTCGATGGAGTTTTTTTCGGATTGATGATGTTTTTGGGATATAAAATACTTTATAGCCGATTTAAAAATGAGGTAAAAAAATGAGGGACTGTTATTCATATTCATCATACTCAATAGGCAAAAACGGTCACCCATCCACATAATGACCGCAGCCAGTGCCGCTTAACCCTGCAGTCACATCCTTCGAAGGGCGCTTTACTGTAGGTACACGTATAGGTACGTACTATGGCTGTGGATATAATTTATAGGTTCCTAATGTATAATAAATTATTTTGAACCTTACTTTTCCAAGTGTTACAATTCTCGTGTTGCATCTCACAGTAATTTCCGAAGTTTTTAAAGTCCCCATCATAGCTACGGGCGCATATTAGTTGTTCTCTGTAAAAATAAAACAGTAGTTAATTAGCTCAATTTATTTCATCACTACTGCTCTCATAATGTTGACGGAAAACGTCGTGAGGTAACCGGCACGTCCTTAAACCAAACATTTGAAGACATGCGACATCCACCAACCCGCACTGTCTATCTGTAGTGAATTACGACCCACTCCCTCTCACAAACAAGAGGTTGTGTCCAGGCAGTGGGACAATTTTTGGCTGATTATTGCTCCGATTTACATGTACGTCACACACTTTGCTTATTGTAATTTCTTTTATCACCACTACTCTCAAAACGCTGAAAAAAAAACATCGTGAGGAAACGGCATGCCAAAAATTTGAAGATACAATGCGACGTACATGAACCCGCACTGTTCTTGAGTGATGGATTATGGCCCACTCTCTCTCACAAAGAAGAGGCCTCTGTCCCACAATGGAACGTTAGAGGTATTCAGTAGATAGAAAAAAAAATTGAAGCAACGTACTTGTAAGCCTTAGGACATCGATCTATGAAGTTTTTGCATCCTTTCACGAAGAAGTCTGTTGCAAAGAACTGTGTATCTTGAGGGTAATGGATGACCTCCTTCCTGTACTTAGCTTTAATGCCATGTAGTAGTACGGAGATACCGAAGACAAGAGCTAAGAAAAAGGATAAGGTTAGTGAAAAAAAACATTGGACGTAAAAAATGTATACTTATATGCTGCCATACCAAAAGACATGAGATCGCATATAGGCAAGCGTAGTGTGGGACGGCCCCCCAGCTAGATGGACTGATGATCTTACGAAGGTGGCTGGGACAGATTGGATGGGGAAGGTGGAGGACAGAGTGGTGTGGCGCAGCCTGGGAGAGGCCTATGTCCAGCAGTGGATTGCGATTGGCTGAGACGATGGATTTTTTAAATTTTTTTTTATTTGGATTGTTTGTTACCAAAAAGTGAAAATGGCACCATTATTACTATAAGCTTACGCCGTGTATCTGTCTGTCTATCCGTTTGCCTGTCACTAGTAATATAATAGTAGTTATAAAAAGGGGCTCCTGGCATAACAAGAACGGCTGTCCTTGCACCGGTCGGTTGAAAGTTAAGCTGCGCTTGCCGCGGTCGGTTCGTAGATGGGTCACTGCTGTCATTCGTTGTTCTTTGGCAGTCGTTACGGGTGGTCAGAAACCCGAAAGTCTGGCAATCAGTCTTGCCAGGAGTATTGTGTTATCCGTAACTGGGTTGTGGAGGTCGATAGGCAGTCGCTTCATGTAAAATACTAGTATTCAACTGTATCTGGTTAGACTGGAAGCCGACCCCAACATAGAGACAACTACATACTTTTTACATTATTTATAAAGTTCGCCAATAGCCGCCGAAAAAAGGCTCTTTCACAGAAGACGTGTGAAGGTTTCCGCAGACAGGCGGAACGCGACAGTGCGACGCGATTCTGGTAAAACAATTTTCATGAAGTTTTCATAAAAAATGTTCTACTAGAGTCGCGTCGCGCCTGTCTGTAGGAGTCTTAACGCTGTAACGTGTGAGTCGCTTACAATACATTTTCAGTACCTATATATTTTTATTATGAACGATAAAAAATATCGGTATTGGAACGAAAACTTGATAGTTTTATATTGAGCCGCAAAATCGAAATTGTTTTCGTACAATATAAATACCTACTATCGAAAGATATTTGGGACCAAGGATATGTTTTGATCTCTGTTTTTCTTTCAAAATAGAATGACGGCTGGGTGGCTAATCCTGGGTTTAATTCGCAGGTTGAGAAAAGTGTTATTAATTTACTTAGAAATACTTTCTTGCACACCAAAAAAATATATAACAAAAAATTAATTAAATACTACAAAACATACAGAAAGAAAAAGTATTTATCGTAAGTACAGTAAATAAATACAATTATTTAGGTCCTTTTACAAAGTAATACATTTACAAATTTATAAATACTTAGTAGTACCAAGTTCTTAACAGATTGGCTTATATACTAATATAAAAGCTAGTTTAATTTATACGTTTTTAATTACCTATGAAAGGTGCATTGGTACTGACATTATAACATGTGGCGACCTGCCTGAGCTAGGCTAATAAAGATCTGTGTTCCAGGCCATCCCCATACTAAGCGATCAGCTGATTATTTGTCCATTACCAATTTAATAACTACATCATTATTGAAGTACTTCTAGAAGTACTTCTGTGTGTAATCAAGTTTACCCAAATATTCGCGTATCTTCAGACTACAATAAACGTAACTGGCACTATAAATATTAAGTATTCTATTGAGCTTATTATATAAATCGGGTCATAAATAGACAGGAAATTGGTTTACAAATGCATGTCTAGTTTGAGGCTTTATGCAGACCAAATCCTTCCTTCTCTTGTCAGAAGGTACTGGCTTGAAAGCGAGTTCAACGTGCTGCTATAATGTAATGTGCAGTATAAATATTTGGCGTACTATTAGCAACTCACATGCAATGGGGGAGTCCCATAACAGTGGGAGACCTTATCGTTTTCTGCGATCTGTACCAGGCAACCTTAGAATGGACAGTGATGGCGTGGACATAAAATGGGGTTTTTATTCGTGCAAAATAATAAGTTTATAATAACTGTATTTCTACAAGGCCTAACTCTGTAAACCTTACAACCTGATCAAATTGACTGGCTTGGCCGTTTCGCAGCCGTCGCACAGACACTCCTACGGGCTTATAGTAAGAAATTAAGCCAATGATCTTTAGACTCTGTAAACAGGTTGGCCGAAACAAGGAACACCTGTTCAGGTGGAGATTCATAGAAGACTCCGCCTTGGAGTGTAAATGTGGTGCTGTTCCAAAAACGATAGGACACTTAATATCATGTCCTGCGTGTTCTGTCAGCTGCAAGTTACAGGACCTGATGGACGCTGGTGATGGCGCCCAACAAGTAGCCGAATTCTGGGCAGAGTCCATTTAGATTGCTCAACACGCTAAGAAGAATAGTCTTTAATGTTGCGTTATGTTAGTTCAATGGAACGGCCACGAGGACTCTGAATACTTTTTATCCCTGTGGTACTTTCCCGTGGGATAATTTCTGACCTCCACGTGGTTCAAGCCATGTGCAAAAGTTAATTTGACGACACGGTTGGCGCAGTGATTGAGCGATTGACTGTTGCGCTGCGTGTCGTAGGTTCGATTCCCGCACGGAACTAATATTTGTATAACCTACAAGTAGTTGTTCCGGGTCTGGCTGTTTGTGTATGTGAATTTAAATGTTTGTAAACGCACCCACGATACAGGAGAAATTCCTAGTGTGGGGCAACGTTTTAAAACATATGATATATATGATATGAATTATAAGATCATTTTCAAAAGTATTATATTAATACATTACCCACCACCCAGCCAGACATGAATATGTTCTTAGTACTGTAGTTTTAAAAGAAAACTGTCCGAAGGGAAACATAAATTTTACTGAGCTTGTTTTTGTCGGTGAGGTAATTTCAGGTTTGTGGTGTAATGATTAGCAGGGCGATAGATTGAGTAGCTTTACAGCAGATTTTTACTGAGGAGGTATTGAAAAAAATAAACTTTTGTAACGACAATCGTAATAATAGTTAATTAATTATTTAAATACTTATAAATTACATTTTAAAATATTTTATATAATTATTTTGTTTTTAATAGTAGCCCATTGGTATCGAGAACAGGGTCTAAACTACTGGCGGTCAGAGCTCCAGAGAGAGGAAACTCCTTACTATGCGATTAATCACTACACTTAGGCTGACATAGTTTTTGCGGTTATTCACATTTTAGCCAGTCTATTCTGTAATAAATCTAACAATGAAAACTTAGGTGAAGTGAGCTGTTGTAGCGGTATCTATAACGCCACCAGCGAACCACGCGTCATACTGACGTCACGCAAATCCTGCATCTCGCAAGCAGAGTTTACCGCGCAATTAGCATATATACAAACTTCCACCCGTCTGGCCGGTGGATCCTCCCTTTTCTATAGAGTATGAGTGGACTTTACACCCCGTTCCTCATACCTTTATACTGACATTCGACCTGCCTCTTCGCTATCACCAATAACGCCGCAGAAGTAGCGAAGTTTTGGGCCAACGTAATTTAAATAACTGTCGTGCAGCGACACGAAGAATAAGAAGAACGGATTGACTATTGTCAGCTGACATTACCTCCCGAGTTGGCGCCGCAGTGTTCCACGCGCCCCACTCGAGAGTGGGTTCGATCATTGTGGGAATGGCCGCACGGGGAGGTGGGATCCACTGAGGAACAGCGGGTCAAGGCCTGTCGGGGGAGCGGTGAATGCTTATGCGAATCCCGGACCCCCGGCCATAGGCAGAGGTGGAACACCCTGGCGGAAGTACGCGAAACCAAAAAAAAAAGCTCACTTTACCTAAGTTTTCTCGGTGAGAATTTAAGAAAGATGATAATGTTACAGTGGGTTTCATAACTTTAATCATTAAGAATGAATGTTTATCTATATATATTATATAAAAATGAATCCCTATTTCCCTTGGTCACATCATAACTTGGGAACGACTTTACCAATTTCATCCGTGTTTTTTTTTTAAGTTTTCTAATACTTTGGAGAAGGTTCTTACGGAAAAAAATTTAATAAAGTTGCTTCACGCGGACGAAGTCCCGGGCAAAAGCTAGTCTATATATAAAATGAAACCCTATTTCTCTTGGTCATGCCATAACATTAGAATGACTTTACAGATTTCATTCATCTTTTTTTTTTAAGTTCTCTAATACTTTGGAGAAGGTTCTTGCGGATTTTTTTTTTAAGAATTTGCTTCTCGTGTACGAAGTCGCGTGCAGAAGTTAGTTTGATAATATTTTTATATATAGCTATCGCTTCGCTAAACAGTGTGCCACTCATCTAAGCCCAAAGCTATAAATTTTACTATTTTAATAAAATAAACCTGGTCCTAAATCAAAATCTACGGTATATCGAAACGATATTTCATAATCAAACGAAAAATAACAATCCAGAATATACTTTTGGTACGTTAAATTCTATTATAAGCGATGCCAATTCTCGTTTTATCAAAATGTTTCACTTTGTACACACCTACCCACGTTTTTCACAAATAAAATCTGAAAATATTAAACGTTTAAAACTACGAACAAAACAACTCCTGAGAAAACTGTCCGCAAACTTTGCATAATAATAATAATACCAGCCTATCACTGTCCCACTGCAGGGAAAAGGCCTCTTCTCATAAAGAGAAGGCAGGAGCATTAAACACTACGCTTGCTCCTGATGGATTTGCGACTTCAGGAGTACAATTACCACGTTGACTTCCAGACAACAGACGCAATAGAAATTCTATTGTTGGCGGACACCGGTGACTACGGTGGCAGTCAATGCCTTAACTACAGGTTGGGCAAATAAGAGGACACAAAGTAATTTTCATGAAACAACTGTCATATTTGCCGCCAAAACAAAATGGCGACAAAAAAAAGTTGTATACCTCCAAGTTGCCCACCCTGTATAAACTTTGCATCATCATCACTGCTGGGCTTACGCTTCTCTTCTTTTGCCAATCCCGATGCTCCTGTGCCAGCCTCATCCAGGTTGGCCCGTGATGGCAACAATGTCTGCCCATCCACCGCCGGACGATTGACATATCGTCTCCCAGTCCAGTCGCTATGATTAAGCTATTTTTGTTAACTCACCCTAATCCTCACTAATCTGTGAGTATCACCGTCCAAATTCTAATATACAGCATTTATCAGAAAGTTGTCGTCATATTTCAGGGTGCGGTACCTGTAATAAACAAGTACGCTGGACTTCATACTATCGATTACAAAATGAAGACATTTGATTTTCGCCATTTTGGCGCTGACAGCAACGTGAGCGTCCGTGGAACTAATATTATTGATAGTGAGTTCTACAAAATGCTCACAATCTCATGATAAAAATGTTCTAAATATCTCGTAGTAAACATAAAATACACAAAAAAGTCTTATTCCACGATTTAGACCTAAACCATCAGATACGTACCAAAACAAAACGACGGCAATTTGCGCCAATGTGTCAATTTTAATTCCTGAGACGCTCGAGGGCGCTTTTAATCGGCAACCGTAATTTCGTATAGTATATATAGTCCAGCGTACTTGTATAATATAGGTCAGTGGGTTCAGAGCTGAACAACTTTCTCCATGGGACCAACATCTTAATCGCGAAAAAATGATCAACTGTTCCATAGAAAAGTTCAATACCTACTCAATCCAAATGTATGGGACGGCTGATGATACTCAAACTAGGCTGAGAATCAGCACTTTATGAACGTCAAAATTACATAAGACAGTCCCCCAAAAACGCCCGCCCTTCACAACTTCCTAGTGCTTTAGTTGGGAAGCAGAAGTGGCGCAACAAACTCCCCAACAGCACGGTTATCTATTCAGGTAGAATAACTCGATTCTATACATCATCTGCATCTGCCTAACCTTTTCCCAACTATGTTGGGGTCGGCTTCCAGTCTAACCGCATGCAGCTGAATACCAGTATTTTAAATAGAGCGATTGCCTGTTTTACCTCCACAACCTAATTACTGGGTCTTACGATACCCCTTGGTAAGACTGGTTGTCAAATTTTCGGGCTTCTGACAACCCGTAACGACTGTCAATGAACCACGAATGACAGCCGGGATGAACTCGGAGGGGTCTTGGTATGTAAAGATGGTCACCCATCGACAGACCAACCGCGGCAAGCATAGCTTAACCTGATCGATCGACTCGTGCGGCTGTTATTACCGAGCCCCTCGATTCTATACAATAGTAAGTAATTAATATTAGCATTTAGCCTTGTAACTTGGCACTCTTTCAAACAATTACTCAGTGTTGTATGGCTTAGTTATTGTGTAAATTTACAATAGCCAAAACCACACGCAAATTTTCAAATCCACCATAAAAATAAGATAATAAACAAAAATGTCAACCGTACATAGAAATCGAAACGCATAGTTTTCTAAACCATTCCATTGCTCACGTAGATAAGCGACTATCAACAAAATTGCTGTGTTTACGTATCTCAGGCGATACGTGATCTGCAACCATTTGATGAAATCCAAGTCTTGGTTGGAGACAGTAGAAAGCTATGGGCAAAGTGGGAGAAATTTTTAAGCTGTGGATTATGATGAATTACTTTTCTATATCGATCTTAGGTAGGTACCTAAAGTGGGGCGATGTTGTTTTTTTAAGTGCCCTGTGGTTTTTGAGGTTTTAGGTTTGTTCCGGATTTTGTTGCCGAATAGAAAGAAATCTTTGGGTACCTTCTGTGTTAAATCATCTGATTCAATTATAAATGATGTTCATTTCTATAAATCGGTCTAAAACAAACATTTTTAGATGTCAAAATTAAATTATGTTTTAAAACTAGATGAGTTTGTTGTTTTCTAGCTGATAAATCTGAGACGATGTCAACTAGATGGACCTACGACAGCCTTAAGAAAGTGGCTGGGACAGACTGGATGCGAAAGGCTGAGGACAGGGTGTTGTTGCGCAAACTGGGAGAGACCTATGTGTTTAGCACTGGACTGCGATAGGCTGTGTTGATTGATTGCCTCTGAGAAGAAAGTCCAAAACAGACCCAGAGGTCACAGTCACTTTTAAAGTACAGACATAATCTTGCTCAGGTCTTAAGAGGACTTTTTCTTCTTTTCGTTTCGATGGTACTCTTCTTCGACATTTTATATTGTTTGAGCCCAGTAGGTGGCCACGTTAATTGCGGCATCAGTGGCATTCAATCAGTCATCCAAGGTGCAGGTGAACGGGCACTTAGGGCACTCCAGCAAGTGGGGCATGGTCTGATTAGAGGCACCGCACTCGCACTGGGTTTTGGATGGGTCAGTAATCCCCCATTTCGACAAGTTGTGTCCGTTTTGTAAATCTTCTTCAGTAAAGTTGATGCTTCCATTGGCAGTTAAAAATATTGGTCAATGGCCGCTATAGTTAACTTGCTTCGATTCTATTCGTAATTGGCAAAAGGCTGACAAGTGTCTGAATATCTTTAACGGGGAGTTTAATTCTTAATTTGCTAAAGTTTATTTTTTGTATTTGATACTAAAGCAACCATAGTACATTTTTGTAACCACTTTTAAAAAAATACGAATTCATAACTGCAGCTTATTTTTATTCACTGCTGCACTTCGTGGAGGGTGCGCCGGGAATGCTGTTTAATTTTAGCTGAATAACTTTTATTTTCACTTTTCCGTAGCGTGTAGTTTGAAAACGGTTAAAATTTTTGAAAAATTGGATTTATAAAAGTTGTACAGAATTTTGTGAGCTTTCATTTGGTATACAAAATATTTCCCCTACGATGCACCGTTTTTGATATATGTGGAAAATCCAAAAGTGGGAACTTTGCGTGTGTCCTCCAACTCCAGCTCACCTCCTAGACGTCAGGACTTTTAGTATGTTCACTTCCTAAGCACCCTGAACAGGTTCCCTGTTCACGCACTCTACAACTCCTTTATTGACTGGACTAATATTCCTTTTCCTCCGATTATTTTCTTCAGTAATTTCTATTTCTCCTTAAAAATTCAATCTACCTAGCCTTTCACCAACCATGTTCAGGTCGGCTTCCAGTCTAACCAAATGCAGCTGAATACCAATCCACAATTTTACATGAAGAGACAATCTGTCCGACCTCTACAACCCAGTTACTGGGCAACACTTTGGTAAGACTGATAACAATATATCTACGAATGACAGCTGGGGACGATGCCTTGATATGTAATGGATAGTCACCCATCCAGGAACCAACCGCGGCAAGCATACTTCACCCTTGGATCTCACTGTAGGTACAGTAATTTCACTCAAAATCTGTTATCATTTTACTGTCCTAAGCAAATATAAAGATTTCTCATTCGTCACAATAATCCTCCCAAATCCTTTCCATTTGTAACAAAAATAAGCTTTATTTCAGTATACACATAGAACCTTTTTCAAATAAATGTGCTTAACATACGAGTACTAAATCAGTGTTATCGGGATATAAATATGAGTCCGATTGATGTAGCAGTGAGTATGTTCTTGATCTGTTTTATAGGGTCTTTTTAGGAGCTCGCGACTAAGTTAAAACAGCCGCACGGATCGATCAGTCGGCCCATGGATGGATGACCATCTTTACATACCCTTCCGTACCTCCGTTGGTACCGGCTATCATTCGTGGGCCATCTTTACTGTATACCGAGGGTGAGACCCCTCCGTGCCTCGGAATGCATGTTAAAATCAAAAGTCATTTATTCAAATTAGGCTGAGAATCAGCACTTTTCGAACGTCAAAATTACAAAAGACAGTCCCCCAAAAACGCCAGCCCTTCACCACTTCCTAGTGCTATAGCTGGGAAGAAGAAGTGGCGCAACAAACTCTCCAGCAGCACAGTTGTCTGTTCAGTTAGAAAATAGTTGATTGTATACAATACTAGGAACCTATGTTCAAAATTAACATTACAAGACCAGACCATAAAATTAAATTAATAAAGTCGTTGGTCCCGGCTGTCATTCGTGGATCTTTGACAGTCGTTACGGGTCGTCAGAAGCCTTACAACCAGTCTCCACAGGGTATTGTGTTACCCAGTAACTGGGTTGTGGAGGTCTAATAGGCAGCCGCTCCATGTAAAATACTGGTATTCAGCTGCATCCGGTTAGACTGGAAGCCGACCCCAACATAGTTGGGAAAAAGCTAGGCAGATGATTCCCTAAATTAGAAAATACGGGTAAAACACGTCTTTCTAATATTTGTTTGAAAAAGCGCTCGACTCGCACACGAGGGCCTGCGTACTGGACGGGAGTCAACAGCCGACTCCCGGCCACCGTAGGCGCCGGCTTGCGGGCGGGGAGCAATGGGCAGCTCGCCGCCCGGTAAGGACCAGGCCCGGGTCGACGGCGCGTTGTGTTCCACGCGCGCCTCAAACAGATGTCAGCACGAACTGACGGGGTCCGCTAGGGCCGAAGCCTGCCAGGGCCGCGGGTTGTTCGAAAGAGATTCCGTGGCCCCTGGTACAGGCAACTGAAGGAACACAGGTGGGTTTTAGTCAGTAAAAGTCTGACACGCCCTTCCGCTCAGCCCAGAGCGGGAGAGGTCATTTCATGATTTCCCACCACAAAAAAAATTAAATAAAGTGGGCTGCGTACTACCTTAAAATATTTAACATAACATATATTTTACTAAATACCTAGGTACTTTAGTCAAATAAAACACAGAGAAAAACACGTGTCTAGAGGACCCCGTTTAATTTTTAACTGTCAATTTAAAAAAATAAAGATACAATGATTTTTATTTGTTGTTATAGCGGTCATAGTAGTACCTATATTCAAATATTATTTGTTTCAAATTAACGTTATTTCCAGTTAAACAAATATCAACTTTATTTTAATGGGAATTAAGTTGATTTCAGAGTGACTAGCACTATTGAAAAAGTTATAAAAATGTTTGAAGTTGTAGCGTAAACTGAACTTTATTGTGTTGGAATTAAAAAAAAATTTCCGGAAACTCATATTTGTTTACATTTTTGGCGAATATTTCGCAAATGCAGATTACACATAGTAGTACATACCTACACACTGTGAACATTTCAAGTAGTAGTTTCACTTTGTCTCTACCTATTATAGTTCAAAAGACAGCCCTTTAACACACGGACGGACAGCGATGCCTTAAGCACCCTTTCAAACCTAATAAAGCAGGAACCACGTGCCAAAGTTCGTCCTATCAAATAGGTCATCATGGGATTAGCCTGCTACTTCAATGGCAAGGTCGTGCGACCATGTCGGTCATTATTCACGCACAGCTTTATATTTAACTGTCAGCATTAAATGGTTAAACGGTTAATGTTCTAATCGCGTTTTGCATGCCATGCCCTGACTATTATCATGCCCTTTGGCACTTGGGAAGTAGATCGTTAATTTATGTACACTAAAGTGCGTAATAATACTGCGTAATTGCCCATGACAAAGGGTCTATCAGTGTCCATATTATTTATTTATTAACGATGGATGACTTACAGCTAAAACAAACAGAATAAAAAATGGTATGTGAGAGTGTCACTTTATTCAATATGTATGTATGTGAGAGTGTGAACAACACTACACAGCTACCAAAAAAAGAAAGAGAGAAAAAAAGACAATATAACATTCAAGCTTAAAGTAAATACAAGAATAAAAACCTGTACATACAAAATCTATTATGATTTTATTTATATTATCAATCAATCAATCAATCAATCATTATTTATTTGTGAACACAGGTATTACAATAAGGCTAACACTCCCTTCTGCTCCACCCAGAGCGGGAGGAGTCATTTGATGATTTCCCATCCACAAAAAAAAAAAAAAAAAGGTATTACAATAAGGTCTTAAATATACATTTTGGCCAAGCTCTATGTCCTACCAATAAAATTGGTGTACTAATATTAGTTTTTTCAGTAATAAGTCTGAATCTATACAATACAAAGTCACGTTCAAGTAAATAATGTCAATTAAATGTTTTATAAATACATAAATAATCAATTATAATTTATTTTTAAATGCATGCCAATGGTAAATTATAATAAAGGGCTAGTAATGTCATATTTCATCTTATTGTAAATAATGTCAATTAAATGTAATATTACCTAATTAATAATAAGTCAATTATGATTTTAAGAATGTGATAGTGTCAGTTTATGTCAATATGTATGTTTTCATTTTTTATTGTTTGTATGTTGGCACCTTGCTTTTACATATTCATGTAATTTATTATCATTTAATTGTGCTTTTGTGGGTTGTGCTATATATTTTGTGTCCACTAAATAAATGGTTTAATTATCTATCTACTCATAATGCCGATGACTGGCCACCATTTATCATGCTATGGAACTATTCCCGCATAGTTTCTGCTGAATTTGACGAGAAAGAAGTAATATTTGTAAACATTTCAGACATGTTGTAAAAACATTCGCCAGGTTTAAGTAATCAAAAATTTTAATTAATGGCATCAACGATGATAAATGTTTGTACGTGCAATGTTTGGAAACGTACAGTATTTAGAATTTCAATGACAACTGCTGATTATGTTGGTAAGTTTTCACGAAAAATTATTCCTTGTTATTTCCGAAGGGTTAGGCAGAGCTGTACCACCACATTTTGCCAGTTATGTTTATGTCCTATGTAATATCGAGCATATTATCATTGACTGAGGACAAATCCATACATCCAGACTCCGGGATAGAAAAACTTCGAAGTAATTTGAAACTTATATCTAAACCGATATTATTAAGAGAAAAGATTCGATTTTTTCTATGTTTCTTTGTTACGCTTCGCGCTAAAACGGCTGAACGGATTTGGATGAAATTAAACACATTGGAAGACAATGACCTGGATTACGATATAAAATACTTTTTATCTCAATATTCTTACGGGATCGAGACTAAAGCGTAAAACCGCGGGACGGAGCTTCATATCATATCATGTAACTATAAGTTCAGTTTTCCTCAAGACGTTTTCCTTCACCGATCCCAGAGATGTCCAAGATAAACTTAGAAAGTAGGTACAAACATATAAATTGAAAAAGTCTCGATCATAATTATGATTAAAAGATAATCGTTTTAATATAGTATTTATGAGAAAGACAATACAACAATTAAGGTACAATGAGGAGTCGATAAGTATCTTTATTTATAAGAAGTTTAATCTTCATAATGCTGTATTAATTATAGTATGAGATGTACATAATCAAATCTGCAGCTCAGCGGAGACTGGCTTTCAACACGGGAGATATGAAAGTGCACAAATGTAACGGCAATCCAACTGGTCCGGGACGAGATCCAGCTCAGGACCAATATTAACGTACTGTCTGAGGCACGGGGTATCAAACCGCCAACTTCCAAGTTCCGGACTGTTGCTAATCAAATCAAATCAAACCTGATTTGATGATAATGATTTGATTTGATATCGTTGTCTGAGACATTTTTAATCATTTGTACTCATGATTGAAAATCTCTCATACACATAAGGTATCCTTTTCAAGTATTGCCATGACACTAGAATTAGCTATAATCCAGCTTCCATATGGTTACTGATTTCAAAACTTAGCGACACCACCTAGAACAAGGAAAACATAAATCATTCCACAACGTCGTATCTACACAATTTATTGTTATGAGACCCTGTAAAGCATTACCTAGTTTTCTCAAATGGAAAAATTCCATAATATAAAAATAACAAAATTCTCTCTCGTATATTAAATCATGACGTTTTGACGCGATAATGCGATTGCTAGTAATGTGCTCATTTTAATATCCGAAATCTATTCAATAAAGTATCCGAAAACGGTGCATAGAAAATTGTTTAATATCCGAAACTCATATATTTTGCAGAGGTAGGTATGCTGGAAATTGAACAAACAAATTGAATATTGGAATATTGAATGTGTTTTGCGTTTGTAGGTAAACTATATTTTGTAGGTTAGCACATAATGGTATCGAGATTATCTTATATAAAATAAGGAACGTTTCTGCTTATCTTAATAATGATTCTGAGTCCACCCTCCTATAATCTAAACAGTAGTCTAAGTAAATAGTGGAAGTCAAGAGCAGTTGATTTGTATTTTGTTTGACCATTAGTTACATTGAAATTTTTATCACCTAATAAAAATTTATAGAAACAAAACAAAGTCGGGCTAGTTAAACACCATTTATATAACTCAAGAACGGTCGGACCGATTTTTATGAACTACGAGCATGATTATTAAAACATGGAAAAAATTCACGAAAAAAAAATATTTTCTAAAGTTAATTCATTTCCTCATACATTTTGTGTTTATTGATTCTGAGGCGGTACGTGGTTCACCGGATCAGCTAGTATAGTTACATAATTTCAAGTAATAATAAATATACTACAAGGTTTAATTTTAAATCGAATTCAAAAAAATGAGGAGGTTCTGAATTCGGAGGTTTATTTGTTTATTTTTAATGTATTTTCGGATATAACTCCGTCATATATAGACGGATATGCAATTTTTTTTTTTCGAAAGATGTTTATTCCGAAATGGTTCCATTTAAATTTCGTAAAGATTCTGTAACCTTCTCACCGTGAAAACTCAGGTGAAGTGAGCGTGGAGTGAGCTGTCATTCCTACTAATGCTAGGGATTGACACTATTGACAGCTCTCTAAACTCACTTCGACTAACTTTTCACGGTGAGATTTTTACAGAATCGATCAGCTGATGATGAGTTTCGGAGACAGACAACGGAACTCTTCAATAAATGCTAGCAAATCAACCGCGACTGCTGCTATCGCATATGTATGCATTGTTTACGCAATCACACAACATAATCACGCTTGCATCCTATAAAGGGGTAAGCAGATGTGTTCAGTATACCACGGTACACCTTCATTTCTGTCAAAGCTGTTATTAGGGTACCTCTAATCTCACAAGTATATATTAACTAGCTGCGCTCCGCGGTTTTACCCGCATAAGTTTTTATCCCGAGGGGATATCGGGATTAAAAGTATCCTCTATGTTAATCCTGGTTATAAACCACCTATGTGCCAAATTTAATCCAAATCCGTTCAGTAGTTTTTGCGTGAAAGAGTAACAAACATCCATCCATCCTTACAAACTTTCACGTTAATTATTTAGCCCGTTTGCGATTTCTCTCTCATTACCATTAAGTATTGAAGATATTTTCTTTAATAAAATCCAAAAAGAAAACACGGCGATTTGCTTTTATTTTCAAAAGCAAATACTTTTATGAGAGCAGAGCTAAGTAATGGGTCAGGACTTAAGCAATGTTAATTATTACTTTAACTCTTATTTCTAGCGGAACATCGCCTGCGAACGTCTCAGCATGTCTTTTGTAATTATTTCCGTTCCCATTCCCTAGTTGACTTTTACAACGAGTTGGAAATTATATGTATTATATGCTCTATTTTCACTTTCATAGTAAATGTTCCTTCTTCTTATATATCGATAATGATTTTATGACTGTAAGTAGGTATATAAAACAATAGATGTTTGATATGCTTTATGTATACACCGTTAAATTTTGATCGTTTTAATCCTTAAAAGAGATCATTGTACTCATCATTATGAACAACTTTTACTACGGGAACAACCCTGAAATCGTAAAAAAAAAATCAGTTGATCCATACATTATGTCGAGTTAGGCGAACATAAATCTATGGATCAACTGAATTTTTTTCACGGTGTCTGGGTTGGTACCGTAGTAAAAGTTGTTCATAATGGTGAGTACAATGACCCCTTTTAAGGATTAAAACGATCAAAATTTTACGGTGTAAACCTATGTATTTATTGTATGTGTAAATGGTACACCACAGTCTACCTGTAATATGTTCTATCCTTCTCTCTTTAAATCCATCCAGAGATTAATGTCTTTAAAAAAATATTTTATCGATAAGACTGCCCATTAAAATTATTTAGTATCACGCCCGGCTCATCTAAAATATTCATAATCAACCAACAGCCAAACAAATCCCGCTCTACAGTATTGAGCTGTATTTCTATTTGAAAATATCCGAAAATAACCGCACGCTATCTGCACATCAATCAAATCCCATCACTAAACCGACAACCACCTACTGTTTACCTGTACTCTAAAAATCTCTCTTTCCGTTTCACACACATTTTTCACTTACCCGCATTACCGAATGTATAATTTAGAGTTGTACCATCTGAAACGTGTATTATATTTAGATTTTGTTTACCGTTTACCGCGTTGGGTTTACCTCTAATTCAAGGTTAGTGTTGAAACTGATTTGCGAACGTGGAAAATGGGGCAAGATAGTGATGGGATACTGAAAGATTTATTTAGTGTTGTTTTACTAAATAATCGCTTCTTAGGAAAGTGTGAATCAAAGATTTAATAGATTTATTTTGTTTTTAACGAAACACAGATGGTTTTGGAATGTCCGATTTCGGATGTTAGTTTCTAGTTGGCGGATTTCTCAGAAGAAGAACTGGAGTTGAACAGTCGCGAGAAAAAATAACACGGGCTGCAGTCTCGACATTCATAGCGATCGCTTTACGACCGAATTCGGTCGCAAAGTCCCGGATTGACAGGTGTAATGTACAGAGTGACAGGACTTTGCGGCCGAATTCGATCGTAAAGCGATCGCTATGAATGTCGAGACTGCAGCCCCTGGTAGGCGGTCGAATTACTTTTTTTTTATCAACATCATTGAAGATAGGTACTTATTTACATTTAAGATCTTTTATGTACCATTTTTATAGAGAGCAGTGGTAGCTCAGTGGTAACGGGCGCGACTTACTAGTTGTAGGTCGTAGGTTAAAACCCAGACAGGCGCTTACGCATTACTCTCAAAACGGTAAAGGAAAACATCGTGAGGAAACCGGCATGTCTTATAACCAAATTAGAAATAATTTGAAGACATATGTAGTGACATCAGCCAACCGGCACTGTGCCCGCGTGGTCCACTTACGAATACGGCCCACTCCCTCTCATCAAGAGGAGGCCTGTGTCTCAGCCAGTGGGAACATTATAGACTGACTAGCTGCACCCCGCGGTTTCACCCGCATAAGTTTCGATCCCGTGGGAATATCGGGATAAAAAGTATGCTATGTGTTAATCCTGGTTATAGGCTATCTCTGTGCCAAATTTCATCCAAATCCGTTCAGCAGTTTTTGCGTGAAAGAGTAACAAACATCCATCCATACAGACTTTCGCGTTTATAATATTAGTTTATAGACTTGTTATATGTAAATATGTATATTATGTACTTTTTTTAATGCAAAATAAAGATATTTGTTCAATACCTCATCATCTGCCTAGCCTTTTCCCAGCTATGTTGGGGTCGGTTTCCAGTCTAACCGGATACAGCTGAATACTAGTATTTTTCATGGAGCCACTGCCTATCTGACCTCCACAACCAAGTGAGTGGGTAATACGATACTCTCAATACTGGTTGTCAGACTTTCGGGCTCCTGACTACCCGTAACGACTGTCAAAGATCCAAAAATGACAGCCGGGACCAACGGTTTAACGTGCTTTCCGAGACACGGAAGGGTCTCGGTAGGTAAAGATAGTCACCCATCCATGGACCAACCATGGCAAGCGTAGCTTAACCTGATCGATCGACCCGTGCGGCTGTTATTACTTAGCCACAAGCCCCTTCTTTATACCCATGAAGAAAAATATCAGAAGGAAATCAAGCATGTCCTAGAACCACAAAAAGCACTCTTACAGAGCGGAGGTCTGAGCCCCAGCAGTGATAACATTACTTATATATAGACTGATTTCTGCAACGAAATCCCTTAGTAATTTTATATGGCCCGCAAGGGAAACATGGAGGAATTTAAGCAAAATAAGTTTTACAAGCAAAAAAGTGATAGTACGTGGCGATTACAACATAAACAGGGTAAAAAGCAACAAAGTATCTCAACAGTTTGAACATTTGTTAGCAAGTTATAACCTGAATTGAACTATAAGTCAACCGACCAGGTTAAGTAGCATAACATGCATTGATAATATAGCTCATAATATTAGAGGAGCAAAATCTACAGTTTTGGAACTTTCGCTTTGTGATCATACAGCACAATTGTTGGCATGCCCTGTGAAGAAATGCTACACCATAACACACTGGTTTAAATCTCAACGAGATTACTGTAAGGATAATATTTCTAAATTTTTAAGTTGCATTAAAAACCTTAGTTTTATGGAATGTTTTTCAAATAATGATCCTGAAATATCGTACAATAGTTTTTATGATCTATTCAAATTATTATTTTAAGATTCATGTTTTCCTATAATACGAATTAGAATAACAATTGCTAAAAGACCTAAATGGCTGAGTAAAGGGATAAGGTTATGCTCTAAAAGGAAACGTCATTTACTTTGGAAGTATCGACTGTCATCAAATACAAAAGACAAATTAAACTTTAAAGAATACGCGGCAAGATTAAGACTATTATTAAAATGACTCAAAAATCTCAAAACAACTATTATATTAATCGGCTAATAACAAAAGTAAAGCGATATGGAAAATTATATATAGTTGCAAGACAGTAACACCTAAAGAAGCAATAAACCAAATAAAAGTTAAAGACAATTTAGTAACCAAACCGACAGATATAGCTCAAGCTTTTAACAACTACTTTATTGACGATATGAATCCAAAACCCAATGACAATGGTACAGCTCTTAAAACAGTGACATATAATAATCCTAATTCTATTTTCATGAACCCAACTAATCCACAAGATGTTGACAAAATTATTATAATGCTTAAAAATTATATAATCATCATATCGATGGCTGAATGTTAACAAACTAAAAATAAATATAGAAAAGACAAGCTACATGACTTTCAATAATAAAAACTCAAAAACAACAAAAAACCACATTTACTATAAAAACGAAACATTGAAAGAAATTAACAAAACAAAATATCTAGGCATTCATATTGACTCTGGGCTGAACTGGAAAATGCAAGTGGATGATGTCTGCAAAAAATTGCATCAGTCCTCTTATGCACTTTATATGCTACGAAAGGTTGTACACGAAAGTGCATTACTAAGCGCTTACCACGCATACGTGGGCTCTGTGCTCAAATATAGTGTCCTTTTTTGGGGTAATTCTCCCAACAGGGAATCTGCGTTCAAAGCGCAAAAAAAATGTATTAGAAGTATATTTGGACTTAATCAAACTGATACGTGTAGAGCAGTGTTTACTAGTTCGAAAATCTTAACTCTTCCGTCAATATATATTTATGAGGCTGCGGTGCTGATAAAACGTGATATTAGCAATTATAAAACATTAAGAAGTGCACGACATAAAAATTAATTGAGTGTTATTAAATGTAGGACAGTTAAATTTAAAAAGAGTATATTTGGGATAGGGATAAAAATTTATAACAGACTACCAAATAGTATAAACAGCATTGAAAAACTGAATATCTTTAAAGCTAAACTCAACGAATTTTTAATAAGTAAAGCATATTACTCGATCAATAACCTTTTAGATGATAAAGATATTAACATAAAAACACTGATATAAAGTATGTGAATATTAAATTAAAATTTGTCTGTGTATTTTTGACATGTTCTATGTATATTATTAAAAAAATTCTATGTGTATTTTTGACATTTATAATTAATGATAATATGTATACGTTAAAATAAATGATAAAGTTACTATATATTGACACGAGTGATAGTATTAATAAGTTATTATGTATTTTGTCATGAGTAATATTAATTGATAATAATGTATTTAGACATAGATAATGATATTAATGATAAAATTAATTTTAAATGACAACTAGATATTGTACACCCTATGGGTATGTTACAGCGATCGATATATTATCATGGTAAGAACTGCTTTTCCACCTGTAGCAAACAATAAATGAATTTGAATTTGATATTGGCTGGCAATATGGTTCTTCGTAATTTGATTCTTGGTAAAATTGTTTACGTCACGCGTCTTAAGGAAAAATGTGTAATTATAGCTAACGAAGTTATGTTTGTAAGAGTAACATGATATTATATTTTTACTAAGAACAATATTTTCCTCGTCCCGAGTAATATTGATATACTTTCATGTTTATGATGAAAGAGAGGGGCTTGTGGCTAAGTAATAACAGCCGCACGGGTCGATCGATCAGATTAAGTTAGGCTTGCCGCGGTTGGTCCGTGGATGGCTGACCATCTTCACATACCAAGACCCCTCCGTGCCTTGGAAGGCACGTTAAGCCGTTGGTCCCGGCTGTCTTTCGTGGATATTTGACAGTCGTTATAGGTCGTCAGTAGCCCGAGTCTGACAACCAGTCTTACCAAGGGGTATCGTATTACCCGGTAACTGGGTTGTGGAGGTCAGATAGGCAGTCGCTCCATGTAAAATACTGGTGCTCAGCTGCATCCGGTTAGACTGGAAGCTGATCCCAATATATTTGGAAAAAGGCGAGGCAGATGATGTTTATGATGAAAGTAATACTTTGTACTTATATTAAACATCGTCTCCGTGAAATTTCCCACCCTGTCGAATCGCATCGCCCGCCCGCCCCATTACTTCGTGTTTGCTAAGCGTTATTTCTTACATTTTGCTCGGCTCCTAGGAGTAATAGCGTGATGTTAAGTAGCTTGTAGCTTTTCTCAAGAATTGGGCTATCAAATGAAAACTTTTTTTTTTTTGATCCGACTGTTGGTTTCAGAGATTAGCGCGCTCAAACAAACAAACAAACTCTTCTGCTTTATTATTAGTATACATATAGATTGTCAGATCGTCATAGTACAAAACCTGTGGGTATCAATTGAAACGTGCTAGTTTATTGATGTTTTAAAGAATTTTCTAAGAATCCCAAGATTATCTAATTATCTATTGGCTAGGATGAGAACGGAATATAGTTTGAAATTAACTAATAGCCGTGTTCCTTCAGTTGCCTGTGCCAGGGGCCACGGTATGTTCAGGATAAAGCGGGAGGAAACGCCAGGGTGTTACCACTGTGGCGATCGCCCGGAGGACACGGTGGAGCATACGGTGGAGGTCTGCCCGGCTTGGGCGGGGCCCCGCCGTGTCCTCGTGGCGGTGATCGGCGGCGGCGACCTCTCGCGTCCGGGCCTCATACAGGCCATGGTACGGAGCGAGAGTGAATGGGAGGCCGTCACCTCCTTCTGCAAATCAGTAATGCTCGCGAAGGAGGAGGCGGAGCGCGCGAGGGAGAGGCAATCGCTGCACCCTCGCGCGCCTAGCCGCCGCAGGAGACGCCCTGGACGGGAGTCAACAGCCGACTTTCGGCCACCGTAGGCGCGGGCTTGCGGGCGGCGAGCTTTGGGCAGCTCGCCGCCCGGTAAGGACCAGGCCCGGGTCGACGGCGCGTTGTGTTCCACGCGCGCTTCAAAGAGCTGTCTGCACGAACTGACGGGGTCCGCTAGGGTCGATGCCGCCGGGGCTGCGGGTTGTTCGAAAGAGATACCGTGGCCCCTGGCACAGGCAACTGAAGGAACACGGGTGGGTTTTAGTCAGTAAAAGTCTGACACTCCCTTCTGCTCCGCCCAGAGCGGGAGGAGTCATTTGATGATTTCCCAACCAGAAAAAAAAAAAAAAAAAAAGGGGCCACGGTATCTCTTTCGAACAACCCGCGGCCTTGGCGGCATCGGCAGCGGTGCTGACATCTCTTTGAGGCGCGCGTGGAACACAACGCGCCGTCGACCCGGGCCTGGTCCTTACCGGGCGGCGAGCTGTCCAAAGCTCGCCGCCCGCAAGCTCGCGCCTACGGTGGCCGGGAGTCGGCTGTTGACTCCCGGCCAGGGCGTCTCCTGCGGCGGCTAGGCGCGCGAGGGTGCAGAGATTGCCTCTCCCTCACGCGCTCCGCCTCCTCCTTCGCGAGCATTACTGCTTCGCAGAAGGAGGTGACTGCCTCCCACTCCCTCTCGCCCCGGACCATGGCTTGAACCAAGGCCGGACGCGAGACCTCGTGACCTCTCGTTCGCGTGCGCGGGTTTTAATTTTTTTGCGCGGTACCCTAATTCTTTTAAAATAAAAGTAGCATACTTATATTATTCCTCTTAACATCAGCTATCTACTAGTGAGAATCCCTTAGCCTAGCCGTTTCGGAGATTAGCCGAAACAAATAGACAGACAGATAAAAATGTTGAAAATTGTTTTTTTTTTTATAAATGGCGTGTATACTTTCATACGCATTTAAATAAAACTGTTATTTTGACACTTCAATTTTATTTATTTTTATAATATAGATTAGACTACAATTAAAAAAGTAGAACTTACTGACACTTTGGGAATATGCAAAAAACTAAAGCCTAACTTCCAAAACTGAATTTAGTTTGTAGTCGCACTTTTTTAAGTCAGTCCTTTTATTGTTTTTTTTTAAAGTAGTTGTCAATAGAAAAACAAACTAGGTACCTACTTATTTCATTAAACATAATGAGGAATTATTGTTGTATGAAATCTCAAACATTCAGTAAACAAACAGCGTCATAATCAATGATTTCTGTATCGGCATGAGATTTATGTTCATACTAGCTACTAGCTATCGGGGTAAAAAGTATCCTATATGTTAATGCTGGTTATAAACCATCTGTGTGCCAAATTCCATTAAAATCCGTTCAGTAGTTTTTGCGTGAAAGAGTAACAAACATCCATCCATCCATACAAACTTTCACGTTTATAATATTAGTAGGAGTGGGAAGTAGCATTGTTACTTATTCCTATTTTTAGTGAGCTATTCAACTATACGAATGAGTGATTTGTTTTCCTAAGTGTAACTGAAATACTAATTCATCTCATTATTCTACCACCTAGCTACGCCCTAACCCAATTTTACGACTTTTCGGAACGACAACAAATTCATACATTCTCATTACCATTTATATCTAGACCCAATTCCATTTTAGTTCAGACCAATACTATGTAAAATTGTAGCGACTCCAAATTCTACCCAATCCACTTTATGTGTGACCTTCGTATATCAATTCAGTATTGGTAAAGAATGTATAAATGTGAAGAGATCTGAAGGCCTATTACCGTAATTAAAAACGTCCAAAATACTAGATTTTTGACGTTTATAATTACAGTAATACGCAATCTCATCTCAGCGACAATCAATGTCAAAAACTTGACAAAAATTTAGTAAAATTAGAGGTGTTTTTGACAGATAGACACTTAGATCAGACTGTGAACGTTCTTAAAACTACGAGAATTACCCTCTGAAGGCCAATTCTCGTAATTTAAAACGTTAAAAATCTAGTCGCAGTATCATCTCCGCGACAAACAAATGTCAAAAACTTGTCAAAACGTAGGGAAATTAGAGGTGTTTTTGGCAGATTGAGACAGATCAGAAGGCCAATTCTCGTAATTTAAAACGTTCAAAATCTAGTCGCAGTCTCATCTCGGCGACAAACAAATGTCAAAAACTTGTCAAAACGTACGGAAATTAGAGGCGTTTTTGACAGATTGAGACAGAGCAGAAGGCCAATTCTTGTAATTTAAAACGTTCAAAATCTAGTCGCAGTCTCATCTCGGCGACAAAGAAATGTCAAAAACCTGTCAAAATGTAGGGAAATTAGAGGAATTTTTGACAGTTTGAGACTGAGATCAGCGGGCAAATTCTCGTAATTTAAAACGTTCAAAATCTAGTCGCAGTCTCATCTCGGCGACAAACAAATGTCAAAAACTTGTCAAAATGTAGGGAAATTAGAAGTATTTTTTTGACAGATTGAGACTGAGATCAGACTGTGAACGTTCTTAAAATTACGAGAATTGTCCCTCAGGACTGTGAAAGTTCTTAAAATTACGTGAATTACCCTTTGAGCGTGTGACATAATCATATTCGACTTTTTAGTGTGTCATGTTCGTGAACGGGCGCCGTTGGTTGAGACTTGGTCACCTCTTAACTGCCTGGGCTTGTTTTTGATCTTATAATTAGAATTGATTCTTCATTTGTTTTTTTTTTACTGTTCTGATATATAGAAGCAACAAGAATAATGTACCCAGGATTTTGTAATATCTTGATTTAAAAGAGTGTCCTTGGAGTTTCTTGCCCGTTCTTCTCCATAGAGATCTAGGTTTTGGAATGGGCTAGCTTCAACTTTCTGACTAACTGCCCGACCTTTTGACAATATTCAAAAGTGTCTGTCTTTGAGTTTGAGTTTGAATAAACTGTCTTGTGAACATGATTAGGATATTTTCAATACCAGCGTTTCTTGGCTTAAACATTAAATTTGTTGGTGAAAAGCTGTTTTACATAAAATAATTTGTTTGCGTCTAATTTATGTTAAAGGTATTTCGTACCGACCTTTTTTGTTTTCGTTTTTATTTTGAGTGTTTGCCTTCAATTACATATTGTCTAAGAACACTGTATAAATTACCTGTAAGTTTCCCAAATAAAATAAACGTAACAGCACGCCTGTAATCCCCATAGGGTTAGGCAGACGTGTGTGTAATAGCACACCCACATTTCGCCAGTTATGTTTAAGTCCCACGTAATAGAGGGCGAGCCTATTGCAACCGGGCACAAATTCAGAGTCCAGTCTGCTAATAAGACATTCCTGACCTTATAACAATTTGCCCGACCTGGGCATCGAACCTAGGACCTCATGCTCAACAGTAGTACTTCCGAACCAAGGAGACAAATAATAAACGACTTTTTTACTGACTCCGATCTTTTAGTGCAAGTTGGTCGCAATTACAAGGCTAGGGCACGTCACAAAAAGACGACCAGGGAGAAAGAAATACTAGCAAAAGCATAATCAGCCTGTAATGTTCCCACTGCTGTGACACAAAACTCCTCTCTGTGAGAGGGAATGGGCCACGTAATCCACCACGCGGGCCCAGTGCGGGTGTCACATGTCTTGGAATTTTTGGTTCTAAGACTCGCCAGTTTCCTCACGATGATTTACTTCACCGTTTCGAGAGCAGTGGTGATGAAATGAAATACACAAAGTAAATTGCCTGGTTGGGTTCGAACTCGACCTACAACTCGTAGGTCGCAGCGGTTCCCGCTGGGCCACCATTGCTCTCATTACGTAAACTACTATTATTTATATTTAAATGCATCCGGTTAGACTGGAAGGCGACCCCAACATAGTTGGTAAAGTAAGTCCCAAGTCAGTCGGAGCCAACACCACAGGGTCGTTACTGCTCTCAACTTTCAATTATTTCCAAATTTTCAACTATTACTAACATTGATTTAGGTTTTACCAAGTTTGATCGCATAACCATTTAACTTGAGGTAAACTTGACTAGTTGCGGCAAAAAACCAACTCCCGAACAGGAGCAAGTTCCAAAAAGTGAACTCTATACTATACTCTATTCATACTCTCTAACCCTGTGGCCTGGCAATGACCTCCGTACATTGACCTTTCAGTGCGTGTTACGTAGAAAATGCAAGTGGAACATGATACAGAGAAAATCTACGGATTATATTGCAGTTGTGAGTAAAAGTTTTGTAGTTTCCAGTTTATTTCGGATTATAGAATATTCATGGTTGAGCTTGTAGCAACCTCAATCTGTTCAATTTCCTACCCATCTCCCACAAGCTTGAACAGAATATTTTATTTGGTAAACTAGTAAGAATAGCTTGATGTAAGATGTGAGTACGCAGGGTTTAAGTCATAAGTAATATCAGTAGGATGAAAATTAGCTCCTTCGAATAAAGTGACTTTTGAGTAAATACCGAGATTGTTGTGATTATGTTTTTTTAATAAAATTCACATCATTCAAGCAGAGGTGTTGGAAAAAATTACACAAAATAAAGCGCCTGTCAGGTTCAAAACTACGGCCACCGCTGCACTCATTACCTAAACTACTATTATTTATATTCAAATGCATCCTGTTAGACTGGAAGGCGACCCCAATATTTTTGGGGAAGTAGATTATGAAACGTAGTCTTTAAACCCATCACCACCATTCTCCTGCCCTAACCCTAATTTATTTGGGGTCAGCCCAACATGTCTCTTTCTTCCATAAGTCTCTTTTAGTGGTCTTCTCGATAGTAAGCTTATTTCTAGCCATGTCATCTGTCACACAGTCCATTCATCTTTTCTTTGGTGTTCGCCTACTGTTATAGCCATCCACTTTGGTACTCAAAACCGTCTTCACGACATTTTTCTCATTCCTGTCTTTAAGCCTTTGTTATACAAAATAAACTGGCATATTTACTTTCAATCAATCAATCGTCTTTATTTGTAAACATAGGTTAGAACAGTGTGCAAGATGTTTCAATCATTGTTACACATATTATAGTTTCTCTATGTTTTGCCATTTGGCGTAAAAATAAACACTTAAAGGAGGCTTTTGCCAATCAAGTAAATCAATTAGTTATAGTATTATAAAAGGTTACTAGTATTATAAAAAGGTAAAAGTTTAATTAGCAATGTCCATAACAATTTTAATAAAATGCATTAGGTAATGTCATGTAATGTAAATTTTTAATTAAATACGATAATGTCAATAATAAATAGTTATGATGTCAATAACTTACTGCTAATTGATATCGTCCACAGTGCTGTGAGAGTCGTCATGCATGTTACGAGTATACAAATATGTTATGTCAAAGAACTGTCATCAAAGTAGTCGCTGAGAGAATAGTAACATTTGTGTATTAATATAGCATATAATTTACGCTTGAAATTGACTAATTTTAGATTTTTTTATTGAGGAAGGTAACTTATTAAATATTCTTTGGGCCATACAAAAAAAGCTTTTCCTCACTAAGGCCGCAATTGCATATGGTACTTAGTTGCCTATATTGACTTTTAAAAACTATTTCATATAGGTTCATGTTTGTTGTAACAAATATATTTACCTCATAAATATACAGAGAAGGTAAGGTTAAAATTTTGAGACTTTTAAATAGAGGTTGACAGCTGTCTACCTACCTACATTGACCTACCCTTCCAGTGTGAGACAGGTGACCCAGTTAGTTAATCCTTCTCCCAATGAATGCAACCAGAACGTTGTAAAAATCTACATAAAATAAATATTTTATGTAGGTAGATGTATGATGGATGTGTGTGTGGTATTGTATGGCATTAGGCTTGCCCCTTATTACATGGGACTAAAAATAACTTGCGAAATATGGGTGTACTACAGGTACCCCTCTCCTTAACCGGTCGGGAATTAAAGACGTGACGTACGACTTATCTACACCCACACACAAGAACAAAGCAAAGATAATTATCTGGCTGACAGAATGTGTCCCACATTCCGGAAATTAATCCCTTTGTTCGTACGAAATTGGACCATCCGTCAACTCGAATCAGTCGTGGCAGACTCCGTTAGGTCGTCAACCTAACTTAGTTTTCTGTCTATTGAGTAAAGTGGAAAAACACATGGCCTAAAAAACCCCCGACACCAAAAAACTTTTAAAAAAATAGCCACAAACAGAACAAAAAAGGTATAAACCTGAAACCCTATAAAAAGAAAAAAATTACCTTGAAATTATGACCCTACGTAAGTACGTATGAAATTTTTTGATTAAATGTTGTCCCGTCGGGGGACCGCTACTATTATTAGCCTAACGTTCTGTTAAAGTTTAAAATGGTAGCGGTCCCCCGCCCCGTCGTTTTTGCGTCGGGGGTTAAAAAGGGGATTGAAAGATTTTGTAATGGAGCCTGGCATACCAAGAACTGCCGCGCCATTTTGTTTTTTTTTTTTTTTCATAATTGCGGCCACGCATAATACTTGTATAAATCGATAACTGAGAATGAATCAATGCAAACAGAAAACTTAATAAGACCATACCCTGTAAAGTGTCACGTAAAGTGATACACGTGTGGCCGCCATTTTGAAAAAAAAAACAAAATGGACGACAAGAAGGTGTGCACATTTTTCATCATCACATCATTTCTTACATCGGACTTTAAACTTTTTATTTGACCTTGATGTATGTATCTGGTGTATTGTGTGTCTTTTAGTCTGTGCCAAATAAATGTATTTTCTTTATTTCTTTCTGTTTTCATACTGGTAAAAAAGACGTAGGATATCTTTTTTTCTATTGAAAAAAGCTATATATTTACATTCAACCTTATCGTGTGTTCCACTTTATTAGAACTAGGTATGCCACAATATTTCAAAAGCATATTTCAAAAACACTAAGGAAATTGCCTATTCGTTGTAAAACTTATGGCGCATCCACACATGCCGAGCGGCACGGCCGGCGGTCAACTCGGCGGCCTGGCCGCCGGCACGCGCATCTTTCACCTGCGGCACGCGCGGCTTTTGGTTGCCGGCAACAGTTTGCATCTGCAGGCCGCCGGTAAAGCCCGCGGCAAATTCAGCGGCAAAGCAGCCTGAAAGCCGGCGGCATGTGTGGATGCGCCATTAGAAACAAAGCTGGGTCCCATGTGCTTGTAGGTACTTTTCTCATCCAAAGATAGAAACTAGCATTCAGCAGATGTGTTGGAGATTTTGCCGATTAGAAAATATAGAATTGAATAGAATAAGTACTCTTTATTTTTTTTCCTCGCTTGCCCGGTTGGCCCGTGGATGGGTGACCATCTTTACATACCAAGACCCCTCCGTACCTCGGAAAGCATGTTAACCCGTTGGTCTCGGCTGTCATTCGTGGATCTTTGACAGTCCATACGGGTCGTCAGTAGCCCGAAAGTCTGACAACCAGTCTTGCCAAGGGGTATCGTATTACCCAGTAACTGGGTTGTGGAGGTCAGATAGGCGGTCGTTCCATGTAAAATACTGGTATTCAGCTGCATCCGGTTAGACTGGAAGCCGACCCCGACATATTTGGGAAAAGGCTCGGCAGATGATGATAATGATTCTTTATTATGTACATTGCATAAATAACACAAGAAAAAAGAGCAGTGAGCGAGTTGTAGGCTGGGTTCGAACCCAGACAAGCGCTTAACTTTGTGTAAATTATTTCATCACCACTGCTCGAAAAACGTCGAAGGAAAACATTTTGAGGAAACCGGCATGTCCTAGATCCAAAACTTCGAAGATTTGAGACATCTACCAACCCGCACTGAGCCCGCGTGTGGATTAAGGCCCACTCCCTCTCACAGAGATGCCCGTGTCCCAGCAGTGGGAACATTATAGGTTGAGTATGAGATATTTGCACACCTATTAAGGTAGGATATGGTTTAAAGAACTTGAAATTGTATATCACCTCATGTACCTCCCTATATTCAAGCAAATAAATGATTTGATTTGATTAGTACGATAAAGAACACCACCAAACGTAACTTAATCCGTCACCAAAACTCAGGTAAGAAATGACAATGTGAACTTAGGTACAAAACGTAGGTACTTTGCCAATCTGTCATAGTAATGTTGACATTAAAATAAATGCTCGTATTGTACCCTATTTGGCGCGGCCGTGAAGTACAGATAGTCCTGTGGGTATTTTTATTTTATGTTATTATTTCAAATGTGTTCCTTGCGTACGGTGCTATGCCAAATTAAAAAAAAACTTTCTTTAGTACCAGTATTTTACAAAGATCGACTGCCTATCTGAACGCCATAGCCTGGTTACTGGGTAACCCGATACCCCTTGGTAAGACTGGTTGTCAGACTTTCGGGCTTCTGACGTCCAATAACGAGTGACAAAGATCCACCACGGATGGATACGGACACACGGAGGGATATTGGTATGTAAAGATGGTCATCCATCCACGGGCCAACTTCGTCAAGCGTATCTTAATCTGGTAGATCGAACCGTGCGGTTGTTGTTACTTAGCCACAAGCCCTTCTTTCTATAATCTTATACAACAAAAACTAAACTAAAAAATCAACAAATCTTGTATAAACAAAAAAACTCATGATATTATGGTAAACCACATCCTTCATTCACTCTAGGCCCTAAAATGCTCTGTTTCACACCCCACAAACTAACTTTTACTATCAATCCGAAGGGAAACCATCAATTTCCAGCATTACACAATATCAATAAAATCAAAAGAAAAAGTGAGCGAAACTACGAGCCGTAGATCTGTAAGTAATACGGCAGGGGTGGTAAACCTTTTCACGAAAATATACTTACTGCATGAATGGTGATATGGTTAGGAAGGGGGTGACTACCGAGATGACGACTAATAGAGAAGTATGGAAGACAAAGACTTGTTGCGTTAACCCCAAATAAATTGGGATGATGGCAGGATTATGCTGCTGATACACACAAAGTAAAAAAGAAATGCCGGCTAATGGCCGATTTCTATATTTTACGGACAGTTACTGCTTAAAATAGGGGCTCTTGTATCTTTACCAACAATAAAGCAAAGACCTCATAACTTGGGTAGCGGGATCGTCTGAAAGGGTTACCGCTGCCCTGGAACATAAAGGGCTAAGGAAGTAACACGGGTGGGTTTTAGTCAGTAAGAGTCTGACACTCCCTTCCGCTCCACCCAGAGCGGGAGGGGTCATTTGATGATATCCCATCCTCAAAAAAAATAAAAAAAGACCTCAACTTTGCATAGTAGACCCTCCCATATGGAAGTAGATATCCTAGGTAAAATTTACTTACGAATCTATTTATATGCTCAGTTTGGCAATAAAAAATGATACCATTGGTAAACAAATCGATTCGTTTTTGTTTATAGGACCCGAGCATAAGTGCCTATGGGATATGAACACCGAGGGCTCTGTACCGCCAAGACATACAAAGTTTACCTTTTTAAGTTATTTTCAACGATAATGGTCATAGTTATACGTATTCTGTAAAATTGTAAATTGCCTACCTATGACGGTTAAGAAGATACAACTCTGTTTTATCTCGCGTGGTTTTTTTTTTGGCCGTGTTTAGTTTAGCTTGTGATCTTCCTGTACGAGTCGCAACAAATACTTTTTCTTTCTTTTTTTCTATAAAACAGACGAGCTTATAGGCTTAGTTAGGATGCCAATTTCATCTTTTTGGGTACGAAACCCAAAAAGCTGCCCAAAACGTGCGCCCAATGGCAGGGAGAAGCTTGAAATATTCCTACAACTACAGATGTACTATCCTACAAATCCTACTAATATTATAAACGTGAAAGGTTGTAGGGATGGATGGATGGATGTTTATTACTCTTTCACGCAAAAACTAATGAACGGATTTAGATGAAATTTGGCACACAAATAGTTTATAACCAGGATTAACACATAAGCTTTTTTACTTTTTATCCCGATATTGCCATGGGATCGATACTTACACGGGTAAAACCGCGGCGCGCAACTAGTTTATTATAAAGTTAAAGAAAAAACGTACCTACTGAAATCAAGAAAAATAATTTTCGTAAAAATCTCACCGTGCAATCTTAGGTGAAGTGGGCTGTCATTCCACCTAATGTTAGGAATTGACACTATTGATAGCTCACTTCACCCAAGTTTTCACGGTGAGAATTTTACAGAATAAATTTAAAGTTCAAAGGTTTACCATCCCTGCTATTCGGTTTCAATTTGCGCAGATCGTATTATACCTTCGATTCTAGATCATTTAAATAGCGAATCAGGAGCGTTCGGTTGACATTGATCTTGTGGCTTCCGTCGCACGCGCAACGCAGACCGACATCAAAATTTATTTATTTATTTTATTTTTAATATTTTTCTTGTTGCAAAGTGAAGTGTTGTGTATTCTGTGGTGTTCACGTGATTTTTTTAATTAAGAGTAAGTAGTTTTTTTTGTTGTACATTATTCTTTTTTTTTGTCATCGTCTTTTTTCGTAAGGTAACAATAAAAGATTAGGCTATTTTATAGGGATGGCAATCAAACTCAAATAATTTATTTTAAATAAACCAATTACGGGCTCTTTTGAATTACCAAGGGGTCGGTCAGTCAGAAAGATGAAGCTGCCCATTCCAAAGCGCAGTACGTACCTAGAGAAGAATGGGCAAGAAACACCACGGACACTCTTTACTTACACTCTTACTCTTAAATAATGGTTACAAAATAAGCCGTGGCAGCTAAGACATGACCAGTCCCTACTGACGGCTCCCGTTCACGAACGATTAGCAAACCATGCGTCATTCGATTCAACAATTTTTAAGGCAGCTGCCTTCATGGAGCTAATTAACACATGCGCCACAATCAGCAAGACATTAGAGTGAGTATGCATACTCTCAGCCGCCAGGGCACATTCAAGTCAATGATAGACGTACCCAGTAATAGGTAGCTTTATAGTACGTACGGTCACCAAAGGAGACAAGCAACCAGAGCCGTCGGATACAGTTGAAGTTTTGTAAGAAACCGATGGATGTTTTCGAATAAAATTAAATTTAAATAATAGAAAACAAACAGTTCCGTTAACGGATTAAATTTCATTAGAAAAATCCACCGGTTTTTTACTAAACTTCAGCTTTATCCGACGACCCTGGTTACTTATCTCCTTTGGCGACTGTACATAGTACTCTCATAATAATCCTTTTAAGTATGTTTTTTTCGAATTATCCATTTTCCAAACACCTTTGTAATATCTTTCTAAAGCTTCTATTCAAAATTGAATGAAACACAAATTAACTTTAACGATTTTCATCGCACATGTGTTAAAAGAAATTCATTCCTTTTAAGCCCATTTCGTCATCAGTAATCTCTTGAAAGAAGATTTCGAAAATAATCTCTTTTTTGACATCCATTGAATGTCTGAGGGTTAGCTTCTACCCACGTGAGATTATTGTCCAACTGCGTGTACTTCATTTTGCCTTAATGTTATTTATGACTTTTTTATTTTCAATTTCAATATTTTTTTAACTATGGCAACTAGGCCCAATTGTTAGTAAAATTGTTCTTAAACACTATTGTTAGTAAATAAACAAAGAGACATAAACAAAACGTAAATTGTAGGGTTAGCTGTGGGGTCGTCTGACCTGAATAACACATTTATTTTGCGCATTATGGCAAAAAAAAAAATTTTTTGGCTCGGCTCCTAAGTGTCAAAGCGAGATGTTACATTATCATAAAGAATTGGGCTATAAAAAAGCAAAAACAATATTACAAATCCGACTTTTTTTCTCTTTTTTTTAAATTTATTTATTTACTGATATTTTAATACAGTGGTGGTTACATAATTCTAAACTCGCCAAACTTTTACGTTTGATGGCGAGGAGCGCTCTTATACATAACATACTACAACTACTTATATATTATAAAAGAAAATACAAAAAGGAAATATAAATAAAAGTATGTCACATTATATATAACTCTCTAGTGTACAATGTATTTAGTTCTGTTTGCTTTCCTTTATAATGTTTTTTAATTTTGTCTTCAGTGATCCTTAACAAATTTTGACATTTTCTCTTAATACATCTATTTTGTTAAACACTTTAGGTACCAAATACTTAGACTGATAGTTCCAGAGATTAGCGCGTTCAAACAAACAGACTCTTCAGTTTTACTATCCTACTAATATTATAAATGCGAAAGTTTGTATGGATGGATGTTTGTTACTCTTTCACGCAAAAACTACTAAACGGATTTGGATGAAATTTTGCACACAAATACTTTATAATCTGGATTACCACATGGGGTGCATTTTATTCCGATATTCCCACGGGATCGAATCTTATGCGCATGAAACCGCGGGGCGCTGCTAGTATTTGTAAAATTATGGATTACGCTTACTGAAATCGTTAAAGCCTTCGCATTTGAAGCTGTGTTTCAGCTTAATATTACGCTAGCGGTATTATGGTATAACCACAAATTGAATTTCAATCTGAGTATGAGTTGAGACGCTCCGTTTTATTGCGTCAGGGCTGGCAGGACCATAAAAAAAAATGATTTAAAATAAAATTATGAATATATTGGTTTAGTCCATGTTCAACCTCCACAATCTTTACCCTTGACCATGTTCAACCCCTAAATGTTGTTCATGTTTAACCCCTGGGGGGTTGTATAATTTACCCTTGACCATGTTCAACCCCTAAATGTTGTCCATGTTTAACCCCTGGGGGGTTGTATAATTTACCCTTGACCATGTTCAACCCCTAAATGTTGTCCATGTTTAACCCCTGGGGGGTTGTATAATTTACCCTTGACCATGTTCAACCCCTAAATGTTGTCCATGTTTAATCCCTGGGGGGTTGTATAATTTACCCTTGACCATGTTCAACCCCTAAATGTTGTCCATGTTTAACCCCTGGGGGGTTGTTTAATTTACCTTTGACCATGTTCAACCCCTAAATGTTGTCCATGTTTAATCCCTGGGGGGTTGTATAATTTACCCTTGACCATGTTCAACCCCTAAATGTTGTCCATGTTTAACCCCTGGGGGGTTGTATAATTTGCGGGATCAATGGTGGCCCAGTGGTACCGGCCCCGACTTACGAATTGGGTTCGAACCCAGCTAGGCCAGCGCTTTACTTTGTGTAAATAATTTCATCACCGCTGCTCTCGAAAATGATGAAGGAAAACATCGTGTGGAAATAGGCAAGTCCTAGAACCAAAAATTTGAAGACACGTGACATCTACCAACCGTAGATTACGGCCCACTCCCTCTCGAAGAGAGGAGGCCTGTGTCCCAGCAGTGGGAAACATTATAGGCTGATAATACAAATCCTGAAATATTATTACCTAATTAGAGAGAGAATTTACGACTTGACAACACACCGAGATCCCTTTATTATGCAAGATGGCAGGCATTTCGACGTGCAACCTGTTAGCATGGATTCAGTACATGATTCTGAATTCCCTACGTCGAAATTCTTCGTGGGACATAAAAAAAATAGCTATTCCATATATTTTGACCGAGTACATATTGCACTTTTCCTATGAAACAGCTTACTTTTTTTATGATAACCGACGCAAAATGACTATTGTTGGTGGTGTAAGTTCATGTGCTGAATCCATGGTTACAGTTTACATGTCGATATCCCTACCATCCTTGGTGTTATTAATATTCATAGAATATTAGTGTATTATACACTAAAACCTTCCGGAATAAATTCTCTTCTTATAATTAATAAATTAACGTACAATATTTTTTTTTACCCGTACAAAAATGAAGAAATTGTCTAAAAAATTACATAATATACAAGCACTGAAAATGTATTACTAACCTACTTGTTTTTACTATATGACCATACGATAATGATTTAAATAATAATAATTAATCAGTACATAATAATTTTATTAATCATTAGTTAAAACCATAGAAAAAGTAGGATCACTTGGAATCACTCACTCTCAATCTATGTGGTTCTTTCCTCAAAAGGCCATCTCAGGCATTGATCTAGGGTAGCGGGATCGTCCGAAAGGGTTACCGCTGCCCTGGTACATAAAGGGCTAAGGAAGGAACACGGGTGGGTTTTAGTCAGTAAGAGTCTGACACTCCCTTCTGCTCCACCCAGAGCGGGAGGAGTCATTTGATGATTTCCCATCCACAAAAAAAAAAAAAAAAAAGGCATTGATCTACATGGTCTTCATAATGATCTGACCAAGATTATGTATGGAATTTAAAAGAGACTGTGACCTCTGTGTTTGTTTCGTCCTTTCTTCTCAGACTAGTCAGATAGGAAAGGCCTCATCTAGTTTTTAAAATATGATAGACGTGCAAATGTATTTGTGGAAACTTAATTACAAAAATAAAATCACTTATAATAATAATAATATTTTTTTATTTATTTTCCCATCACAAAAGTTTCATTAGGCTATTTTTAACACTTAACAACTAAAAAAAAATTATATACGCGCCGATTTGAGAACCTCCTCCGTTTTTTTTCGTCGGTTAAAAAATTTAGAGCTAACTTTGTGAGGGACTGGTGCCTAATGTAGGTATGTACAACAACCTGTATTAGAGGTCACCAGGGCCCTCCCGCGGCGAGTATGCTACATATGGTATTAATTTACCATTTCCCAGTGAGCAAAAGTGAAAGCTTAGCTAAAAAAAAAAAACAATTCTACAACAAAAGTAAGACATAAATAAACAATTTATAATACTGAGGAGATTCCAGAACGTCACTCACGTTCTGGAATCTGAATGCTTAGTTGATGTGTGCTTGATTGCAAAATTATGTGTTTGAGTGTTTGTGTGGGTGTGTGTCAGAGTATAAGTTTGAAATGTCTTCAAGCTTATAAAAAGAAGTTTAGAAGAAAACGAATGAAGCAGCCAAAGAGATTTAAGATAGACGTACAATAAATAATTTAATGTCTTTGGAAGCAGCCGAGTATAAAGGTTAGAATCTATCTGAGTGGGACCAGGGGATTTTCAGTTTGATAATAGTCAAGAGTTTGAGGTATTTAGAGACAGCAGCTTAACACTTAGATTTGAGTTGTGGGTAAATGAATAGCTTACTGTTTAGCTTGTTATAAAGGTATGGGCCAAGAAAGCAGAAGCAATTATGCAACAGAGCTATATCATTTACTTTCATTGAATACTTTCAAACAACATTTCCATTAAGTGCCAGCCCTGAGTACGCTGCTTACGAATATGATCACGCAATTTATGTGCGCCCCGTTCTGAAATACACCACATTCAAACTTGTGCAGATCCGTCTCATAACAAAACTAGCTTCGCCCCGCGACTTCGCCCGCGTGTTTCTTGTTCTCCCGACCCACCCTGTCGCATCGCATCGCCTACCCTCGCTATTACTTCGTATTGAACAATACTAGCAAACTGCTGAGGGGCTCGTGGCTAAGTAACAACAGCCGCACGGGTCGATCTATCAGGTTAAACTACGCCTGCCATGGTCGGTCCGTAGATGGGTGACTGCAACCCCTCCGTGCTTCGGAAAGCACGTTTAGCCGTTGGTCCCAGCTGTCATTCTTTTATCTTTGACCGTCGTTACGTCGTCAGAAACCCGAAAGTCTGACAACCAGCCTTACCAAAGGGTATAGTGTTACCCAGTGACTGGGTTGTGGAGGTCAGACAGACAGTCGCTCCATGAAAAATACTGGTGTTCAGCTGCATCCGGATAGACTGGAAGCCGACCAATATATATAATTGAGAAAAAGCTAGGCAAATTAACTAGCAAACTGCTCAAAATACCAGTTGTTCTCATAACAGATTTTGTTACATTTCTAGGGTTATTTTTTCTCTCAGGGCATGCCCAATGCATGCCCTGTCTATAAATTATTAGAACGCATGGTTAACAGTAAAAATGTATAATAATTGTAAAATACAGGATAACGGACACAAACAGGTAAATATAAAAACCATTCAAAAGTTTTATGAAGAATCGCGAGTCCGTCGTAACATTTTGGTCTTTCGAATTTACAATTAGAAATTACACCCTAATTGCGGAACACACTTTTAATTACAATCTGAATCATTTTGAAGGATATTGCTAATGCATTGCTTCGTAAGTTCGAAAAGTTTGTCTGCTCAACAAAGTAAATAACGCAATGAATGTTGTTGAACTGTCAAAATGAAACCCATTGCCTACTGTTATTGTGTTATCCAGTTACCCCGCAGATAGAAATACTTAATCCGTAAGTAATTTCGCTTGTTAATAATTCTAAAGTATGAAAAAACACCTTTCCCTAAGGAATGAAGACTAAGCTTACTTTTTCGCAAACCAGTGATATTTAAATTTTGTTAAGAAAGTTTTATATAGGTATGTTAGTTTATTTGACCCATATACATATATAATATACTCCCTATGTACGTTATCTACTAACGATTTCATTATATATACTCGTCAGTTAAAAAGCTAACAGTCTTAAGATAATAATAATATTATGAACAAGTCATCATCTGCCTAGCCTTTTCCCAACTATGTTGGGGTCGGCTTCTAGTCCAACCGGATGCAGTTGAATACCGGTATTTTACATGAAGCGACTGCCTATCTGACCTCCACAACCCAGTTATTGGGTGATATACCACTTAGTTAGACTGGTTGTCAGAGTTTCAGGCTTCTAACGATCCGTAACGACTGTCAAAGATCCATGAATGACACCCGGGCCCAACGGTTTAACATGCTTTCCGAGACACGGAGGTGTCTTGGTATGTAAAGATGGTTACCCATCCACGGACCAACCCCGGCAAGCGTAACTTAACCTGATCGATCGACTCGTGCGGCAGTTATTTCTAAGCCACAAGGCCCTCAAAATTATGAACAAGTATAAAATTAAAATTTCTACTCATGACGCTTGTTTTTCCCGACTGGTTAGCCAGAGGTGAACTGGTGTTTGTGAAACTGCCAAATTACCTTAAAACTAAGGGTCAATTTAGGTATCTACGTATACACTTTTCATAAAACCACTTCAGACAGTCGAATTTCAATCAAGTTACAGTTACACTGATGAGACATCTGCACACACCATTAGCTCTAATAACCGGCAGACCTTGGAGCATGACCGATAGCTTGTTGACATGGCAGCACAGTTGTTCTTTTCTTTTTGATAGATTGTTACGTGGGGGTGTAAGACTACATCCAATTTCTAAAATAGCGGAGTTATGTCTTAAAAAAAAAAATAATTGGGAGAGGCAATATTTTTAGATGTTCAGCCTTAAGTGATTAACTTTTTAATGGGTTAAGTTAAAATATCAATTCGTTTATGTATCAAGAAGTCTACTCGTTTAATGAAGCAGATTTATGACAACCGGAAGCGACAGTAGGTGGTCCCGGTTGTCGTACGCTAACTGTGTTAATCGTGACGATGTAAGCGTATGGTAGCCGAACGTCAAGCCTGAAAAACAGATCTTGTCTTTTTATTTTTTATTAAGTACACATATATATAAACAAACAAGAAAAACAGAACAGAAAATAGGTACAGAGGTGATGCTTATTTCATAAGAAATCTCTTCCAGCATACCTGCGATACGACAATAGATAAAGAGATGTAGACAGCGTGTGAAAGAGTCAAGGAGACAAAAATATAATACCTACATAAAATCATAAACAATTCACTTAATAAAACAAAACAAAAATTATGAGAATATAAATACAAATAAACATACATAGGTACATACATACTTCTAAAATAATTATCACTAGAATGATAATAATTACAACGTACTCAAAATAATAAATACATACACAACTATGATGAAGTGGACAGATAGTGTTCTTTTTCGTGTTTTGTTTTGTGTTGTGTGTTCTTCTTAATATTAAAATTAAATCGGAATTGAAAATTAACTAGCACAAGTTGCGGTACTCAATACTCAATATCTTTATTGCTCTACCATAATGTGTACTTAGGTGGAATACATATAATTTAGATCATTATGGACCCTGTAAGGCACAGCAAAAAGGATAGAAGAGAGGAAGCCCTGTTTTAGGAGATAATTAAGTTGCTTTTGTGGAACAAGTTTTAGTTCACATAATAAATATAATCAAAGTCAGGAGATTGCGAATTGAATCCTAACATTTCGCCTATCTATATGTATTGTTTTTTCCTGCTAAATATACTTAAATATTTTCGATTATTTTTATGTACCTGTAATTAAGAAAAGAAGAAGAGAAGTTAAGATCCCAATATTCAGATCTGGCCACATACTTGAAAAAAAAAAACACGGTGGATAATGGTGATCTGCTAAAATAGTCTCATTTCTGTTTCAAAGTAGAGCTATAGGCCAAGTTCAGCTAGCAAGGGCCATCGTGTAAAGACGCATTACCACCGTGTAAAGCAGTGATTACCATCACCCACCACATAATTACTGAATGCCTCGTTTCGCCGGGCGACAAGTTAAACTCCGTTTCGTTTCACGGTGGTTGCGGCGAAATCACAATCTCTTTGTAATTAAGAAAACTAGCAAGTTAGCCTGATGGGAAACTAGATTTACATAATCTTTCAAGTATAGTAATTATGTTTTTTAAACGACACTAAAGTAATTTGATTTAATTTTGATACTTTATGGAAAGACTGGGTCTGAAATTAGGATTTTGTGTAACAAAATGGCGGCTGTCCTGCAATTTTTTGGGTTAGTGACTGATTTGCAGTGTGTTTCTTCGGAAAGGTTTATTAGAAAACCAGTGTCAGACAGCATCTGTCTGGAATTGATGCTGAAATGGACGTTATTGGCGCAGCCGTGAGGCATACACTATTGTGTTAAAAAAAAACACTTTTTCTATTTGTGTTTTGTGTTTGACGATCTGTGTTCAAATAAATGTTACTCTTTCTTTCTATGTCAATATTAAATCCTACTAATATTATAAACGTGAAAGTTTGTATGGATGGATGGATGGATGTTTCTTACTCTTTCATGAAAAACCTACTGTACAGATTTGGATGAAATTTATCATACAGATGGTTTATAACCAGAATTAATATATAGGATACTTTTTATCTCGATATTCCCACGGGTTCGAAACTTATGCGGGTGAAACCGCGGGGCATAGCTAGATAATAATATTATCATCCCACTGCAGGGCAAAGGCCTATTCCATGCTTGTTCGAGATAGGTTGGGGATTAAAAAAAGTAATTAAAATATCACTTACTTTGGAGGCCATTTCGATGTATCTCATTTATGCTATGGACAATTAGGTTCCCTTAAAGAATTTTGCATTACTTACATACAAAAAGCTAAAAGCTTTTCTGAATAGGTATCTATTCAGAAAATAAGAGCTACGTGACAAAGTACAATTTGTATTTAGTTCTTGTCATCCCAGATAATGTTGATTACTACACCACTAGCAAAACACACGTAATTATAATTTCACTTCTTTCAAACCAACATTTTCTTACAAATGGCATGGTGCAGGTTGCGTGTTTGGAAAAATAATTTCTATAATTTGCACTGCGGTTGAAAGTATGGGAGCACTTGTACCAAAGTACTTTCAAGAAAATTGTAGCGTATGTATACTTAGTGCTTATTTGCTTGGTAGCCAATAGTCGTTATGGGGCTGATATGAATTGGTTTGATAATGATTGTCGACCAGCCGACCAAACCAAATAGTAACTTCGTAGCAGGAAACGGCCGAACATTCGGCGGATACTACTTCGGAGTAGACCCCCTGCTACGAAGTTACTATTTGGTTCGGTCGGTTCCGATCCTACACTCCTACACTCTTTCAAATATTGACTATGGTCCCGGCTCAACTGAGCCAATCCGAAGTTTTTTCGCATTTTTCAATAATATTCGGTTCGGCCATGAGTCGGTCCGATCCGATCATTCGAATGTGTCACTTCGGAGTAGACCTCCAGATTCGTATATAACTTTATAGTTACCCACGTACCCACTGCTGGGACACAGGCCTCCTCTCTGTGAGAGGGAATGGGCTGTAATCACACAATCACAGCGGGCCCTATCAGAATACCAGCGCTGCGACATTTACATTTTAAATGTCGTAGCATCATGCTGAGATAGGAGCCTTTTGGCCTCGTACAGGACTTTCTGTTTCATTTTTCTTTTTGTTACTTTTTTTTTATTATTTTTTATATAATTTGGTTTTGTTGCCTACTTTTTAAAAAAATTAATTTTGGTTTTTTATTTTTGATTGGGTTTAGTTTAGTTTTATGATCTTCCTGTACGAGTCGCAATAAATACTTTTTCTTTTTTTCTTTCTTCTAATCCACCATGCGGTCTCAGTGCGGGATTCTTCGCCTGATATGAATGAATGACCTTTTTTTATGAATACCACGGACTTTATTAATAAAACTGCAAAAATTGGACTGAAATCCCTAACACACAGCAAAACGTGGTAATTAATACTCTTTTTCTCTGCATCGTTATGATAAAATAGTTGATTAATACAATATGGGTTTTGCAATCTAAATATGATTTGTCATAGAAGTGCCATTAGTAAGGTTTGAATGATAAATACAAAAATTAGTAGAAAACTGAGTCTTAGAGACGCCATGTGGAAATTATGACCAGCAAACTGTCTCAGCAATTAAGTTTTTTTTTTGTCTTTACTAGATTCCGACCGAACATAATTACGTTTTGGGCTTCAGATGAAGAAGCTCTTTTACTTTTACTAAAGAAAAGCCCATCGACAATCAATTGTTTTTAGGGTTCCGTACCCAACGGTAAAAACGGGACCCTATTACTAAGACTTCACTGTCTGTCTGTCCGTCTGTCTGTCACCAGGCTGTATCTCAAGAACCACGATAGCTAGACAGTTAAAATTTTGACAAATTATGTATTTCTGTTGCCGCTATAACAACAAATACTAAAAACAAAATGAAATAAATATTTAAGGGGGGCTCCCATACAACAAACGCGATTTTTTTGCCCTTTTTTGCTCGATATCAATAATGGCAACAGGTAGGCATTTGAAATATTTACAAAATACTCAGTTGTATTTTTACTTTAACAATAAATAATAAAATTAAAATAATATAAATATTTATGTGGGGCTCCTGCTCCCATACAACATACGTGATTTTTATAAATAATGGTACGGAACCCTTCGTGCGCGAGTCCGACTAGCACTTGGCCGGTTTCTTTTCCTTTCCGGATTTTGGTTGGAAATGCAAATTAAACCAGAACGCTGATTGTGTATCACACTATTAATCTCAATCTGAATCATTTTGCTAATCCACTGCTTTATATGTTTGAAAAAAATGTCTGCTCAACAACGTAAATACCGCAATGAATGTTGTTGAACTGTCAAAATGAAAGCCATTGCTACTGATAGTGTGTTACGTAATTACCCCCTGAATTTCATTTTAATTTCCGACCGAAATATACCGACCGATATATCTCTCTATAGAAAGCCAAAATATTGATCAGAAGGCCAATATTTGTCATTTAAAACGTTCAAAATCTAGTCGCAGTCTCATCTCAGCGACAAATAAATGTCAAAAACTTGTCAAAATGTAGGAAAATTAGAGGTATTTTTGACAGATTGAGATCTGGCTGTGAACGTTCTTAAAATTCCGAGAATTCCATTTCCCTTTGAAAACGTAGTAGGTATTTTGTTAGAATTCGAATCAAAATCTGATGTTTATAAAGCGAGCCTTTAGTCCCCAGGCTATCACGGAACACTAACTAAATAATTATTTTACTTGTAATTAACATTGTTCTTACAATGTCCTTCACAGTATTCCCTTGTTTGTGTTTAGCGAGAAAAAAGCTTTGTCTCATTGAAAAAGTTTGTTAAATTTGTTTATAATTTTGAAATTACTTTGCCAGGTAACGTGAACAATTAAAATCTCGAAATATTATCAAGATATTTTATAATTAACACTAGGGAGCCAACATTATGTTGTAATTTTTAAGGACGACGCCAATAAAGACATAATTAGCGATTTTTCGGTGAGCAGTGGTGGCCCAGTGGAAGCGACCGTGACATGCGAGTTGCAGGTCGTAGGTTCGAACTCTGACAGGCGCTTTACTTTGTATGTATAAATTCATCACCACTGCTCTCAAAACGGTGAAAGAAAAAACATCGTGAGGAAATCGGCGATTTTGAGGTCAAAAAAAGTAAAAAGGTTTTCTTTATCTCTCGGGAAAAATCTTGGCTACACGCAATAATTATTATGTTTATTGAAAGAAGTATAGCAAATACATAATCAGCCTATAATGTTCAGCCGCAAAAATTAACCTACCCATATCGTTGCCTGTTATAGTTTTTAACCTTTTCCCATATCTAAATAGAACGAAATATTTAATGAAGCTTGGAAGGCTGAATGATTATTAGCCGCACGGGTCGATCGACGGCGACGGTTAAGCTACACTGGCCTCTGTCGATTTCTGGATGGGTGTCCAGTGTCCATCCATTACATATCGAGACCCCTTCGTGCCTCGGAAAGCACATTCAGCCGTTACGCGTTGGTCCCGGCTGTCATTCGTAGATCTTTGAGAATTAGTCTTACTAAGGGGTTATCCAGTAACTGGGCTGTGAAGGTCAGTTAAGCAGTCGCTCCACGTAAAAATACTAGTATTCAGCTGCAGCTGGTAAGAGTGGAAGCCGACCCCAACATAGTTAGGAAAAGGATATGCAGATGATGGAAGGGAGATCTGAAATATTAAAGACTTGCTGTATAAGCTGTGCCTTTTGCAACAGAATGAATAAAACGTACAAGAGGGCAAGTGAAAAAAATCAGCAGTTCCATACATCTTGATCGCTTAGTTATTCTAAGCGATCAAGATGTATGGAACTGCTGATTTTTTCAGCCGGTCCAGAATCATGTACTGAATCCATGGTAACAGATTGCACAACAATGTCCCCGCCACTCTGTATACATAAGCGCACTATTGGATAGACAAAGCAATGACGCTTTACCAAATTGAAATTAGAAGTTTTAAACATTTCCCTTCCAGTAATTTCACATACAACACAAATTGATTGTGTAATGAAATATTTGTCGAATTAATTAATTAATCATTCCTTTTTCCTTTTATTGTTGGAATTTCGCAAGCCTTATAATATGATAAATGAATCGTAATTGCGGTTGTTTGAGTTCAGGCCATAATACAACCAATCTGTTACTGTCTCGCTGCTGGTAAAATCCTTTTCTCATACACAGAAGGCACGAGCATTGATCACCATGCTTGCTCAGGCCGTATTGGCGTTTTCAGAGTTATAGTCGAGGTTTCCTCACGATATTTTTCCTTCACCGATGTCAGTAAGGTCCAAGATGGACTCATATTATAAGATATATGAATTTTTCTTAAAACAATTACCAACAACTTACAATATCGATGCCAAAAACTTCATACATCTTTGGGCCAAAATTCAGCTGTGCGAATTCCGCTCACTGATGCAGTCATAAGATCATCAAGTGCACAGATGACCGGGTATAAGTACTTGAGATCTGAGCCATCTGTGAACCCCTATCTGTGGAGATTGTCTTTACTCCGGCCGACTAAAAAGTACATTGGTAGTTAGTTGCATGGATCTGAGCCCACAAGCTCTTGCATAAGAGGCGACGTCATAACCTCTGTAACGATGGACGAACTGTGTGAATGATGATATGGCTAGAAAGGGGGTGACTATCGAAATGACGGCTGATAGGCAAGTATGGAGGAAGTAGACGTCATGTCGCGACGATTTCAAATAAATTGAGATAAGGACAGTAGAATGGTGATACATTTTGTTTACTAACAAACACCATAATTTGTTAAAAACGCCTACATTCCCTATACTTTACCACAAGGGAATTTAAATTAAGTTAATATATGCCATTATAAAACATATGGTTCAGCCGAAAGTTTCAAATTGATCGCCTGTTGACCCCCACTCAACGAGAGTTTGAGAGCTAGTTTTAATAAATTTCTGATTAGAATTGTCCTGAGTATACTGGAGAGAGAAGAGTACCATTTGGATAAATAGATTTTGTTTTTAGCGCTTTTATGTGACTTACTTTTAAGTCACCTCAAACTTATTTCTATGCTGTAATTTACATGTACCACGTTATGAATTGCCCCGTTGGTCTCGTGGTCGCAAGGGTGACCGCTGAGGGTCCTGGGTTCGATTCCCAAGTCGGGCATAATGTTATGGGGATTTTCGATTAGGAATTTCTTAGTAAGCCCGGAGTTTGGAAGTATGATACAGATAGCCTCGTGGTCAACTGGCGGTGTGATACCTGGCCTCAAAAACCACGCATAAAAAAGTTAATTTCATAGTTTTGGTTTCACGCATTTCGTATATATACAATGTGTCAGTAATGTAAGGAAATTGGAGGTATTTTTAACGTGAAGATCTAACTAATATTTTATAAATGCGCAAGTAAGTTTTTTTGTTTGTTACCTTTTCACATCTATCATCATGTCATGGTCATCAGGTTATGAAATTTTACATAACTATATACGTTGTCAGGGGTAAAGAAAAGGACATCGGGTGGGTACCTTTCATCCAGAAAAAAAATACTGCTCCCGAGGAAAAGAACAATAACTTTCGATGGTCACAATTGCTTTAGGACGCTAGATGGCGCTACGTCTTCGAATCGTGATTGAAATATGACCCAACTTTCTGAGCAGTATTCTAACAAAAAGTACTAGGCTTGCATGAATTCACGATAGTATTTCAATCATTAGTATCATGCTTTTAATAGGATTGGAATGAAATTTGGTACACAGATAGTTTATAACCTGGATTGACACATAGAATCTTTTTTATCCCGGTAATACGTTTCCATGGGATAATTTTCCATCTCCACGCGGGCGAAGCCGCCGGCAAATGCTTGTTTCGTATATTATAAGAACGCTCACAGTCTCAAACTGTTAAAAATATGTACCTCCAACTTCCTTACATTTTTTACTAGTTTTTGGCATTGATTACCGACGGACATCGACGCGCAACCTGCTATCATGAATTTAATACACGATTCTGAAAGCGGTCAAAATGTATGTATGGCACGGCATTTAAAAAAAAAAAACGTTTCTAATCATTTCTACTTGGTTTAAAAAAAATGCCATTCCATACAATTTGACCGCGTAAATATTGAACTTTTCTATGAAACAGAAAATTGATTAAATTTTGATTTTCTTTCTTTTATTTGTTTTTTTAATGACTGCTGATTTGATTTGAATTGATTTTTTTGTTGGATTTTTTTATTGTTTTTTTTTTGGTTACTGATTTTTTTTTGGCAACCTTCTAAAAATGTCTACGCTAGGGGAGCTAAAGGCCCCATGTGCTGAATTCATGGTTACAGTTTGCGCGTCAATATCTCTGAGACCCTGTATACTACGCTCCTCTCAGCGAAAGAGAAATAAATATACCTAATTGATTTTAAATTATGTGTATTTTTAATAAAATTTTAGAACACAGACCTTTTACGATTGATTGAAAAGTTTTAGTGCCTGCAAGAACCAATAAAAAAACAAACATTCGGTTTTAATTAAGGTTATTTTAACCAACAATTTATTATATCTTGTAGGTAGGTGAATCTAGAGTTTACTGAAGGCATGAAAACCACTTTTCAGGTTTCTTTCAGGACCTATTGTGTTGGCAACTTCGTGGAGCGAGTGCCATCTGTTATTGGCGACCGAAACTACAAGTGCCGCCTAGCTCGCCGTGACGTCAACATCGGACTACCGCGGCTCGTGGTGGGGTAGAGACGGGCTCGCTTGTCGGCTCGACCCGACCGCGCTCTCTTCCTTGGTGGACCGTACGACGGAGCACTATCTTTAACTCCATTATTGCTATATTAATTATTGGAACAGATTATTATTCTTTATTTGTTTAAATCTAACGGCTGATTTAACTAATTAGTCGTACTCTCAATTCACTTTTATAAAAGATCTTGAAACTCGTTAGTTAATCAAAACATTAATTAGTACCGAGAATAATTCTTTTGCAAGGTTCTAAGTGTAGGTAAAAGTAAATATGTATTGTAAAGAGTTTGTACATAGTAACATAGTAGACGCTAGTGATATAAAAAAAAAACATATCACGATCCATAAAGTTACACATTATAATCAATATTACAAAAACAAATACAAAAATGGAGATAAGAATGAAAATAAAAATAAAATGAAAATTATAATTAGATGACTGACTTAATAAGGGACTTCTAAAGCGAAGATGAGATCCTATCAGCCAAAGTCTTCAAGATTACGTTGCGGCTTCCACGCATTCTGCAGATCAGAGATACCGTCCTCTTGCGAATGATGGCATGAAAGCCATCAGTACAAAACAGCGCGAACATCCAACATATAGGGAACATTGCTTTGTAACAATATAATTTTTAATAATTTTATTTTTTCATACGAGTGAAGTTAAACAGATAAAAGAGTGATTGTTATATCATAAAAATAATCAGCCTAATACGTTCCCACTGCTGGGACACAGGCCTCTTCTCTGAGAGAGGTAGTGGGCCATGATCCACCACGCCGGCCCAGTGCGGATTGGTGGATGCCACATGTCTTCGATTTTTCGATACTAATACAAGCCACGATGATGCTCACGAGGTTTTTCTTCACCGTTATGAGAGCAGTGGTGATGAAATAAATTACACAAAGTATAACCCTGTCAGGGTTCCAAACCACGACCTACCACACGGAAGTCAGGGCCGTTACCAGCGGGCCATCACCGCTCAGCGCTGCACATAATTATTGTCAAACTACCACACGGAAGTCAGGGCCGTTACCAGCGGGCCATCACCGCTCAGCGCTGCACATAATTATTGTCAAACTACCACACGGAAGTCAGGGCCGTTACCAGCGGGCCATCACCGCTCAGCGCTGCACATAATTATTGTCAAACTACCACACGGAAGTCAGGGCCGTTACCAGCGGGCCATCACCGCTCAGCGCTGCACATAATTATTGTCAAACTACCACACGGAAGTCAGGGCCGTTACCAGCGGGCCATCACCGCTCAGCGCTGCACATAATTATTGTCAAACTGTTTAAGTTATACAGACAAAAGATTGTTTTTGTATGTGTTATAACCAACTGATCGCGACTGTAGGGACTACAGGCAGCAATGTGCTAACGCTGCAAATGGTAATGTTCCCCCGCGCATATGATTCAGCCGGCAGTCGTTTGCGCCGCACCGAAACAGTAACTTGTGTACACTGTATTATCCCTGTTAACGTGAATATCGAATAGACTGGTTTTACGAATGTTGAGGTTGCTAAGTGGTTGTGGTGAGGAGAGCAAATAAAATGCACAAGTCAGTAAAACCAGTCTATTCGATATTCACGTTAACAGGGATAATACAGTGTACACAAGTTACTGTTTCGGCGCGGCGCAAACGACTGCCGGCTGAACCATATGCGCGGGGGAACATTACCATTTGCAGCGTTAGCACATTGCTGCCTGTAGTCCCTACAGCGACGATAGGTCGTGGTGGAGCAAAATGAAATTAAGTATAGCGGACTGTATAACAAGTATAATGATTAGACATAAAATTACAACGGTCGGTTGAAACATGTAAACAAGAGATATTATGACGCGCAAGCGCAGCCGTGCACGAAGGAGAGCAACAGTTGACTGTCCGTGGCGGTGTGGCGCGGGGGCCCGCGCTCGGCCGTCGGCCGGCTGACTCCCCGCTGTCCCCGCACCCCTCTTCCCAGAGCAAATGTTCACGAGCCCACTCTAGTCGTCGTCCACGATTTCCTCGGCGTAGTGCTGGAGTACGAAGCGGTCTGCGCGCATGAAGGTTAGCTTCATGCAATCTTCTCCTTACAGTTTGATCACTCACAAGCAACTGGTGCTCTGACTGGAGCCTCTGAACCAACTGCATGGCCATAACATTTGGTTGTCTTCTCGTGGCAACTTGCAAAAATCGGTCTTGTCGTTGAGTGGTTATGCGCTTCCCGCCTGGGTGTCTTTCAGCCACATCACCAGTAGCACGATAACGTGACCATAACCTTGATATCACAATTTGTCTTGTTCCAATCTCCTCAGCAATACTCCGTTGAGTAGCCCCAGCTTGGAGCATACCTACTGCCCTTAACATTTCCTCTCTCGTTAAATGGTGCCGCTGCATGATGCACACAATAACATTAATTCGAAATTAACCGATAACTTGTTATAAAACTTAAATTTGACACAAAAAAATAGCCAAAAACTACTGTAGGTAAATGAAGCCTTCGGACTTCGCTACCATTATGCCGCGTAAATCTTTTGTTTTTAATTTATTTTTTCAAATTCAAATTTAGAATAGTCCAAAAAGGTTTACAAAATAAGCTTTCTTCAAAAGAATTTAAAACTGGCCAGTATTTTTTGAGTTAAAGAACTTTATACAAAATATCCCTAGACGGTGTTGATGTGTGTAGTTGGGAATAGGCTAGGCAGATGATGCTGATGATCGTTGATAGCTCGTAATGAGGTAAATCCTACGTACAATATTATAAATATTTTTGAACGTTTCGATCTTTGTTACTCAATCACGCAAAAAACGGCTGATCGAATTTAGATTAAAGAACATAATTAATTTCGTACCAAAATACTGTTTACTTATGAGAAATAATATCATGAATATTTTTTAGTATTACAACGAAAATCTACAGTGAATCCTCCGACTGCTATTTGAGATTGAAAATGCCAGCTCAATAGCAGCTCGGGAGTTATGTGTCGACTTTCGTCGTAAAAGTAAAAAATATGTAATTTCCCATAAGAAAATGGTACTATTTTTTGTGGCTTTTAATTTTTGGATATAAAACATTCGACACTTGAATGATGTCCTTTAGCACACAGATAGTCTATAACCTAAATTAACATATAGAATACTTTTTATCCCGCTAGTACGTTCCCGTGGGGTAATTTCCAATCCCCACGTGGGCGAAAGCGCTGGCAAAACCGATTATAAAAGCTTTGTTATGGTTAAAAATTGTCAAGCACAACGTCAGTCCTGTACTAAAAACAAAAATATTTTCATCATTCAATAGACTTTTGAATGTCTGAATCCATAGAAAATACTTATTTTCTTTTTAGGGTTCCGTACCTCGAAAGGAAAAAACGGAACCCCTAGAGGATCACTTTGTTGTCCGTCCGTCCGTCCGTATGTCTGTCTGTCAAGACCCTTTTTCTCAGGAACGCGTTGAGGTATCAAGTTGGAATATATCAAACACTCAAATCTACTGACCCTTAGAGCTGTGAAAAAATCAAACTTCTAAGCTTCACTCAAAAGATACAGCCGTTTATGCCGCAAATTTCCGCAAATTTTCGACACTCGGAAGGGAATCAAAACCTACAGGGTACTTCCCGTGAACTCAGAATTTTGAAATTTGGTACGAAGCACCGTATTATAGCACAGATAAAGGAAAATTTGCGAAAACCGTAAATTTTTAGTTACATTCCTACTAATTTGTATGGAACCCTCGGTGCGCGAGTCCGACTTGCACTTGACCAGTTTTTTTTATAAGCAAGTATGGTCCCACTTCTGGGCAATGGCCCTACTCTCTTTCCACCACTATCTGTGTCCACAGCTACCAAACCAATCATAAAATAAAGAAAATGTAAATAAATAAATAAATATTCAGATCAAATCAAATCATTTATTCTACCGTCACATGGGCATGCAAATCGTATTATAATTCTACCGTCACATGGGCATGCAAATCGTATTATAATTTTAAATAACAATTAAAACATTATGTTAATACAAAAAACAAATTAATGTCATAATTAATCTTTTTTTTTGTAATCTGAAAAACATTGTTTTATAAATGGTTGTCATACATTCATACTTTGCTATTAAAATTTCTATAGTACCTCTTTTTCTCTTTTGTCTACATAAATAATCAATGGATATCATGTTCAACGTCATTTCCAGTTTAAATGTCATTTATATCTTCATACAATTTCTTTATCTTTTTGTTTCCAGATACCACGATGACCACACTCAAGCCAGCACTTCTTCTCCAAACCTTTCTTCTACTAGCTTCACTACAAAACATCAACTCACTAGAAGACGGGTATCTCCGCTACGTCAAAGATGGCTGCTTCCTCAGAGGAGAAGCACTATCCTGTGTCAAATACAAAGCGGTTAAAATAGCCAAAAAAGCTATATTTGGAGACAGTTTTAACAAGAATGAAACTATCAAAGCTAATAATATAGTTAGCTTAGTACCTCTAGACGATGAGACTATAGAAAGATTAGGAATTAAAGAGACTAAAGAAGCAAATGTAGTACGAACAAATGAAGCAAGGAGTTTCTTATTAGAATGGGCTGAACTTGCAAAGTATTTTATGAAGCTAGTACAAGAGTTCTTCAAGGTGAAAGGATTAAAAGTAAATCTACCTGAAGGCGCGAGAACTGTTGAAGAAGAAGAGGATACCGGTAAGTTGGGAATTTTGTTATTTTAGGTTATTAAAAGCTCTGATATCTACAAAGCTGGGTTCGTAGTCCGAGCTTGTTAAATTTTGATAATTTAGGAAGTCACGAAGACACTTTCATCTTTGGTCATTTTAGAAGTTGTAGAAACAAAGAACCTTTTACTTTTGTTTTGTGTTAATTTCAAGTTTTTGTTGACTTTAAATCGCAAATCAAAGTTACAACAACAGAATTCGTATCCAGAATCTGAAAAAAATATTCCGAAATAAACTCACTAAATGATGGTGAAAACTGCATCAAAATCACTGGCGTGGTTTAGAAGAGCAACGCGAACAGGTCACGAAAAGCCCATATAAAACCAATAATCTCTATCCAAACAAACAATAAAAATAAAAAAAATAAAGCAGACGTTCATGACATTAACGATAAACATCAAAATGAGTCCATCCATTTTACACATCAAACATTTATTACTGTCACAAAAGATTTGATAGACAAGTTAATAGATACCTTCTTTGTCCTGTCCTAGTCATGCCCAATGACCTTGACAAGATGGCCGTCTACGAAGAAAATTATACCTCATTGTTTGTTGTTGAAATGGTAGATTGTTTGTCGTCATGATTCGTGGAATTGTTCTTTGAATTCGATTTAAATAAAAAGTGTCGGTTAACAGCAAGTGTTGACCTTGGAAATTAATAATCTAACTCAGGGTTTCCTAACCTTTTTCTATACGCGCCCCCCTATCTTTCTTTTAAATCTCTAGCCCCCTCCCTCCCCATTACTTTCTCGATTTATGCAGAAAAGCTGCAGAATTAATAGAATGTAGAATGCAAGGGCGAGCAAAACCATCCCGAAAATGTATACACCTCCGCCTCGGATGGATTCGGTTTTCTTTTGACCATTCATACAGAAATACGAAATAATATTTTCATCAAAATAACTGCTCATTTTACAACCTAAGTATTTATGAAATGTTTGACTTTTGGAGTCGAGCCTTAACATTTTCAAGAACAACAAATTTTATAAATGTACAGTTTATGTTTGGAGCGGCCTCGCCCCCCCGCCCCCTTGGGTCACTCTACGCCTTCCAAGTTGGGTGTGAACCTATTGGTTGGGAACCCATGATCTAACTAATATTTTGTAAAAATATTATTTAAAAGAATATCCCTGGATTGTCTTGTTCCTCTTCTCTTACGAACCTACTACGCTTTGGAATGTGCAACTAGCTTCATCTTTCTGAGCTTTTTTGAATTGTCAATGGAGTCGATCAGACTCCATTGACAATTCAAAAAAGCTTGTACATGGTTTAATTGAAATAAATGCTTCGAGTTGCAGTTTGCATTTTGATTTTGCGATGTGGCGTATTAGATACGGTGTTTTGTTGCCATAGTTCTGTTAATATCCTTGATTGTACCGACGTGAACTTTTGGTCAGTCTATCACCACAGCTTCAATCAATTAAATCAACTCAGTCTATCACAGTCCACTGTTGGACATAGGCCTCTGCCAGGCTCCACAACATCCTGTCCTTCGCCTACCGCATCCAATATATCCCAGTCACCTTAAGGTGGTCGGTCCGTCGCCGATACATGGTCTTCACTCTAGGACTCCGATCGGTCCTTCGACAAACATGGCCAGCCCATTGCCACTTCAGTTTGCTTACTCTGCAAGCTACGTCACCATAGCTTTCAACATCAACCACAGTTTACAAAGTTTTCCAGTAAACGACAGTTATCTCCCGACTCCCGATTCTGTTAATAATTTTCCATCATTTGAACTTGTTTTGTTTGGTTTACAGAAATGACAACTGTCAATGAAATCAATAGACATAAGATTAAATTGAAAAAGCTATTACGAAATTGAGGCTAAGGCACCTGTCCCACCGCCGACGAGTACGCGACTAACTCTCAACGATTTTCTAACTCAAGAAACGTACAAAAGATTGTAGGTCCCGTGTAAATAAAAGAGATATATCATATTAATAGTTTAACGCTAACTGCAGGGTACCATCCATATACGGTGGAGGTCTGCCCCACTTGGGCAGAGCACCGCCGTGTTCTAGTAGAGGCGATCGGCAGCGGCGGCGACCTCTCGCGTCCGGCCCTGGTTCAAGCCATGGTCCGGGGCGAGAGAGAGTGGGAGGCGGTCACCTCCTTCTGCGAAGCAGTCATGCTAGCGAAGGAGGTGGCAGGATGGGCGAGGGAGAGATCCTCACGCCTCAGCCGCCGCGGGAGACGCTCCGGGCGTCGGGAGCCACGTGACGACTCCCGGCCACCGTAGGCGCGGGCCTGCGGGCGGAGAGCAAAGGGTAGCTCTCCGTCCGATCAGGGCCAGGCCCGTGCTGGACGGCGCGTATGTGTTCCACGCGCGCCTCAAAGAGATGTCAGCATAGTTGATGGGGCCCGACAGGGCCGAAGCCTAAGCCTGTACATAAAGGGCTAAGGAAGAAACACGGGTGGGTTTTAGTCAGTAAGAGTCTGACACTCCCTTCTGCTCCACCCAGAGCGGGAGGGGTCATTTGATGATTTCCCATCCTGAAAAAAAAAGGGTACCGTCCACACATGGTTGATATCCCGACCAGTCGTACTCAGCGCTTCTCCAAATTTATTATGCGCACAGCTAAAGTTTAGAACTCTCTGCCAGCGTCTGCATTCCGTTCCACATTTGCCGGCTGCCTTCAAAGCAAGAGTGAGCAGGCATCTTCTGGGCACGCTCGTCCTATCATAGACCTCATCCATCGCTCTCCAAGAGGTGTGATCGAAGTCAAGAGCAGGCCCATTCAGCAATGAAAAAAATAACTGTTTATACCGGCGCCAGCGAGTACTCGTTTGTCGCAGCGACAACAGCTACCAAAGAAAGTACTCGCTTAGCGACGTTCGCTTGGCGGGCAGAACACTCGCTGAGAGACTTACGCTGGGTACGTAAGCATACCAGTGAGTAATCGCTCGAACCTATTGCGCTCGGTCCTTCATCATCATCAGCTTATAGCAGTCCACTGCTGGACTTAGGCCTATCCTATTGCACGCCGTGCAACTCGATTTTCGGCAACTCTCATCCAGCTGCTACCAGCCATCCTGCGAACGACCGCCGCTCCACCTAGCCGGAGCTCGGTTCTTGCCAACTCCTTTTTAGGTGCTAGCTTTACTCGCTTCCCGTTAATCGCTGACGGTGGAACAGCTAGTGCCTCCGTCTTATAAAGTGAAAAAATATCCCCATAACCAATAATAAAACTACTTTAACGCTATACATAAAATATTTAGCAAAAAGAACATTGCGGGAACAAAATTGTGGTTGTTCCAGACTTATGCACAAACTAATGGAGTGAGCCAATTTATACGGGTTCGCGGCTATTTACCAACAGGACCCTAATAAAAAGTTAGCCAACGTGTCTGATGGCTTGCGGTTTGATGCTCGAACCACATTTTAGTGGGACACAGAAAATTCACTGAACATTTAATCTCAAAGCTACAAAAAACTAAACTACAATAAATTTTGAAATTCTGAAAACTTACAAAACCATTATAAATTACTTCATAATCGGCCTATAACATTCCCACTGCTGGGACACCAGCCTCCTCTCGGTGAGAGGGAGTGGGCCGTCATCCACCACGTGGACCCAGTGCGGGTTCGTAGATGTCACATGCCTTCGAAGTTTTAGTTCTAGGACATGCCGGTTTCCTCACAATGTTTTCCTTCACCGTTTTGAGAGCAGTGGTGATGAAATAATTTACACAAAGTAAAGCGCCTGTCTGGGTTCGAACCTACGACGTACAACTCATAAGTAGCGCCCGTTAGTACCACTGGGCCACCACAGTTGTTTATAAATTACTTAGGGCCGGTTTTTAGACCCGTAGTTAACTCAACCAATTGTTAAAAATAGTAACTAATGTTTAAATTTGTGCAAAATGTGACTTTTGATCAATTTTTAATTTATCTAATGGTTCTTTTTTTAACTTATAGTTAATTATTTGACAATTAGCAATGATATTATATCATTAGATAAACTAAAAATGGATCAAAAACCACATTTTGCAAAAATGTTACCATTAAGTAATTACTATTTTTAACAATTGGTTGAGTTTAACTACGGACCAAAAAATCGGCCCTTACTTGGCTACAACGAAACTAACAGCAAGTTCATGGCGTAACACACTAACAATTGCAATGCCTTTCATTATGACAATAAAATTCAATCATTTTCTATTGCAATTAATTGCGTTAGTTACGTCGAACATACAAATTTTTCAAGCAGACGAAACAGTGGATTAGGAATTTCTTTCAAAACCTTTTAGATGGCGAAAAAAGGGCATTACGCAACTAATTGCCTAATACCCTTTTTTAGATTTTATAAAATAAAATAAAAAAACTTTGTTTATAAGTGACTCGTTTCACTTTACTTTACCAAACTTGGACGAGCGACCTTAAACCTTGGATAGGCCCATACCATCAAATCAGGAACTAGATTCAATTTACCTTCTGTGACTTTTCACTGTGTTTGAGCTCTTCACATTCGTTGTGGGATAATTTCAATATTGAAAACTGAAATATATTAAGCACTATGCTCGTTGGCTCGTCCCAAAATAAATCATAATTATTGTAGCCTTTACCTTCAATCAGTTACTTGTATATTATATTCATGACAACGAGTAAATTAGCCCTTTTATCTATAAAGCTTTGACGACCACAATAAACCCAATGTGCTTAGAGTCCATAATACATTTGACCCAATTTGACCGTTGATGCCACAGTTTACAATGTTGCAACATTGTAAACTTAAGCGTTTGTCAAAAATAGTGCTGTATTATGAGAGTGAAGTTAGGCAACAGCATCTCTTTAAAAAACTATTAAAAACAATATTATGTGAAGAAATACAAAATACACATAGACAATGTCGTAAGTAACTGTTAGCATTTTTAAAGTCTACGGGGCCTAAAAAGGCCACTTTGGCAGAATCATAATAGGATAACAATATGAATCGCAATTAAAAATCGTAAAATGAATCATATAACACCACACTCCACATACTGTTGGAGCTGCTGAAGATTCTAAAATACTATGTTTGCATTATATAAATTCAATCTCCTAGTATTGTATAATTGCATAGAACGTATGTGAGTACTATGTTACATACTACAAAGCTACCATTTACTGGGTACGTCTTTCATTGACTTGAATATGCCTTGGCGGATGAGAGTATGTCATGCTCACTCTAATGTCTCGCTGATGGTGGCACATGTGTTGGATCATTTAGCTCCCTTCAAAATGGTTGAGCGGAATGGTGCTAATCTATGCGTCATGTTCGTGAACGGGCGCCGTCAGTAGGGACTGGTCAACTCTTTGCTGCCATGGCTTATTTTGATTTAAATTAATATTTGAATTGTTTTTTTTTTATCTTTTCATTACGGACGCTTTTAACGTTCTGCATCGTTCTCACATGCATAATTTTGAACATGAATGATGTAACCAATACTTTGTAACAATATTATTATGATTTAAAAGAGTGTCCATGGAGTTTCTTGCCCGTTCTTCTCCATAGGTACCTACTACGCTTTGGAATGGGCAACTAGCTTCATCTTTTTGACTGACCGACCTTGACAATTCAAAAGTGCCTGTAATTGGTTTATTTGAAATAAATTGTTTGTTTGAGTTGAGTTTGATATTAAAAATCGTAAAATGAATCATATTAAAAATCGGAATTTACACTGTAGAAATAAAAAATAAAAAACCAATTTGATTAATAAAAACTGTAATGAAAAATGTACGGATAAAATTACGGTTTTTATTTTTTTCATGAGGCAATGTTTACACCAAATATGAAATGAAAGTTTACAAAAATTAGAGGGATTGCTAATGATTTGCTGGGAATTCAGGAAATGAATAGCTATTAGAAGTATTGCTTAAAGTGGCCTTTTTAATTAGGCCCCCAGATCTTACTATAAAATAACTTTACGCGTTTTTCCCCAAAGGTTTGGATGGAGGTGGCCTATAGCAGGTACACCCACATTTCGCCCTGTCCATTAGGTAAACCGTTTTTTGACAGATGGAACTTGTGATTGTAGCAACACACAATACATTGATTGATACACGTACGGTATGATAATGTCTGTAAGAAGCCATAAACAAGATAATGCAATAAGATAAGGCAGTTTATATATTATTTTATTTTATTACGCATTTTAAAGTTAACTTTTACGTAATCTGGAATATGTACGTTCTAAAACAGCTGTCAAAAAACCGTCAACCTAATGGACAGGGCAGATTTAAACTCCAGGCTCTTGCTAAGAAATCTTACAAAGTCTTTACAAAACAATATTCCTATCCTTTCTGCTACAAGGACAGTCTGAGATATAAGTTATCGGAAATTAAATTCATTTTAAACTAAGTTACGAGTACATCATGGAATCTCTTCTCAGAGATTGCTTGTTAATAAGTTGTCGCTTGAAAGGTTTTTAACGATAATGGAGAGAGAGGATGTTTGTTTCAAGATCTATTTTGTGACTCGAGGTATTTTAATTCAAGGATTTGTGTTAGCATTGATTACTCCATTAATTTATTTGTAGATGACTGAATTTTAAGCTTTTATTCCGTTGTTAAATGTATAGGATTTTTGTAACAAACTTACTGCGTTTCATAAGGGGCTTGTGGCTAAGTAATAACAGCCGCACGGTCCAATCGATCAGGTTAAGCTGCGCTTGCCGCGGTTGTTCCGTGGATGGATGACAAGACCACTCCGTAGCTCTGAGAGCACGTTAAGCAGTTGATCCCGGCTGTCATTCATGGATCTTTGACAGTCGTTACGGGTCATCAGAAGTCCGAAAGTCTGACAACCAGTCTTACCGAGGGGTATCGTATTACCCAGTAACTGGGTTGTGCAAGAAATAAAATATTTAAAAAATACATTTATTTAGCACAGATTAAAAGGCACACAATACAACAGATACATACATCAGATAACAACAAGTAGAAAGTGTAAAGTCCGATGTAAGAAATCAGGATGTGTTGTGGAGGTCAGATAAGCAGACGCTTCATGTAAAATACTGGTATTCAGCTGCATCCGGTTAGACTGGAAGCCGACTCCAACATAGTTGGGAAGAGGCTAGGCAGATGATGATCTTTGACCAAGGTTTAGGTTTAAATACTTTATTCTCAAAAAGACAAAAGAGCCACTTACGTGAGAATATAAGATAAAATTATGTAATAAACTAGCTGCACCCCGCGGTTTCCCCCGCATAAGTTTCGATCCCGTGGGAATATCGGTATAAAAAGTATTCTATATGTTAGTCCTGGCTATAAACCATCTGTGTGCCAAATTTCATCCGAATCCGTTTAGTAGTTTTTGCGTGAAAGAGTAACAAACATTCATCCATCCATCCATACAAACTTTCGCGTTTATAATATTAGTAGGTCTTATTCTATGTAGATAAAGGTAACCGATACAATACAATAAGGCTTCAAATTTGTTTTGTTTTTAAATTGTTTCTGTTATACGTTAAACAGTTCTATTCTCAACTAGTACATAGGCTAGTAACAGAAATGCTAGTGAGTGGTTTCAATAATGTCGACCACCCATCGCATCGCGTGCCCGCGCTATTTATTACTTCCTTTTAGGTTTCGTTCTGCCTTGTTTTATTTTGCTCGGCTCCTAAAGGTACTAGCGTGATGTTAAATAAGGCTGAATTGTTAATAGGGCTATCAAATTCAAAAATAATTTCTCAAATCCGACTAGTAGTTTCAGAGATTAAAGCGTTCAAACAAACAAACCTTTCAGCTTTATAGTATAGATAGATGGTAAACTGTTATACTTTCCAATTGGCATCGCTTGAGTGACAATATTCTTTACCAAGACGAGTTACCAAAAAGATAATGATGGTAATCTCAAGTTTGCTATTCTATCAAAAAAATGGCTTGCGGTTATATTTTGCACACAAAAATCCTTCGTGCCTCGAAGAGCACGGTAATCGGCGGTGTTAGTTGTCATACAAATACATTTGAAAGGCTTTACGGGGCTTTAACATAACATATTATCAGCCTATAATGTTCCCACTGCTGGGACTCAGGCATCCTCTCTTCGAGAGGGTGTGGGCTATAATGTACCAAGCGGGCCCAGTGTGGGATGTGACATGTCTTCGATTTTTTGGCTCTAGGACATTCCGAGGGGTAATTGCGTAACACACTAACAGTAGTAATGGCTTTCATTTTGACAGTTCAACAACATTCATTGCGTTATATATGTGGTTGAGTGGACAAAATGTTTGAACTTAATGAAGCAATGGATTAGCAATATGCTTCAAAATGATTCAGATTGAAAGAGTGTTACGCAATCAGGGTGACGGTTTCCTCACGAGGTTTACGGGCGTTACTTGACGCTTTTTTACACATTTTCAATTGCGAGTCATCATATGCCTTCCCTTTTCCCAACTACGTTAGGGTCGGCTTCCAGTCTAACCGGATGCAGCTGAATACCAGTATTTTACATGGAGCGACTGCCTATCTGACCTCCACAACCCAGTTACCCTTGGTAAGACTGGTTGTCAGACTTTCGGGCTTCTGACTACCCGTAACGACTGCCAAAGATCCATGAATGACAGCCGAGACCAACGGCTTAACGTGCTTTCCGAGCACGGAGGGGTCTCGGTATGTAAAGATGGTCACCCATTCACAGATCAACCGCGGCAAGCGTAGCTTAACCTGACCAATCGACCTGTGCGGCTGTTATTATTTAGCCACGGGCCCCGAGTGTTTTCCATAATAATCCCGTTTTAAAAATAACATTGGTGTTTACTTAATTCTGGGGAAACTTGAACAAAAGCGGGGTGGTGTTTGTTACAAAGAGCGTTTTTTAAATAACTCTGAGTTGGTTATGCATTTAAAAAGTTGTTTTTGCTCTAGTTACTCATTTAAATTATTGTAAAATATTTTTGTAAGACAATGAAAATGTATTATTAACACAAGCACAAGCATTTAGATGAGTTGGGAGGTCTAAGGCAGTGCGCACACTAGCAGCAAAACTATTTAATGATAGCTCGGTGGTTATGGCTTCGCCTTTTGTGCAAGAGGTTGTGAGTTTATATCCAGGCAAATTCCCACGTGACCTTTATAATTCATAATGGCTAAATACTTTTTTTATTTTGAAATGCGCAGGGTTGTGTCCAGTAATAAATAACAAACGTACCCACGGTAAAAGGTCAGACATAAATATAAAATTAGAAACGTTGATATTTATAAAGGTCAAATAATTTCCCACCTCGAAAGATATAGGGTGATAGTTCCACTTGCGGTCGCCCACAAAGACAAACAGAGCACAGTAACCACGCTAATGATGTTATTCACCCTTCTTGGCTTCTTGTTTAAATTTGGCGTAGGTTGTTTGTGTTTAACCGATTGTGGCTGTTAAGGAGGGTAATGCTGTTTACATAATGGGTTGTGTACGTAATTTGGTTTATTTGTGGTTTTTAGATGATTCAGGGATGGTAGAGTTTGTCTTTTAGTTTTGGACACTTACAATGTATTTCACTTTTGTCGCACTTTTGTCGTCGAAATTATATAAATTGCACATCTTTCATAATTATCTTCGAAGAGCATCATCTGCCTAGCCTTTTCCCAACTATGTTGAGGTCGGCTTCCAGTCTAACCGGATGCAGCTGAATACCAGTATTTTACATGGAGCGACTGCCTATCCGACCTCCACAAACCAGTAACTGGGTAATACGATACCTCTTGGTAAGACTGGTTGTCAGACTTTCGGGCTTCTGACGACCCGTAACGACTGCCAAAGATATACGAATAACAGCCGGGACCAACAGCTTAAATCGACCTGTGCGGCTGTTACTTTTTAGCCACGGACCCCCGGCCCCCTTGTCTTGTTCCCCTTGATTTATAGTTCAGTATCTAAAGCATTCATAGGGAATAGGTAATAAACGCTATCTACATAGCTAACAGCGCAGGATAGCCTTTACCAGAAGTGGACATCATATTAGTAGTTCAGCGCCTTCAGCATTACCAAGTTTGTGCCAGAATATAGCATATCGTTATGGGCGTGGTACGTCGGCGGCTCCCCAGACACCTCCTGACATCAGGGGGGGTAAATGATAAATGATTTCATTTTGTAAGTAGGTTTGTAAAAACACTTTTAAAACTAGATGAGGTCGGCGTCTCATATCTGACTAGTCTGAGAAGAAAGGCCGGAACAAACTCAGAGGTCACAGTCTCTTTTAAAGTCCAGACATAATCTTGGTCACTGGGTACTTCCCGTAATACATATTTTGAATGTTCACAGGTTAATCTTAGTCGAAAATACCTCTAATTTCCCTACATATTTGACAAGTTTTAGACACTGATTGTCGATGAGATGAGATTGGGACTAGATTTTGAACGTTTTTAATTACGGGAATCGGTTGGAGACGGCCGCCACGCACATTCAATGCGACGCTTTGCTGTGACTTTTTTTCGGTGGTTCTAGAACCTTCTTCATACCTATAAAGGATGGTGGAAAAGTTTTGTTAGTGGCTTATGATCTAGATTACATCGTTTATGTAGTTTCATTACAGGAATTTTGAAATGTTGCCAAATAAATAAAAGTACTATTTCTTGTAGATTACCTAAAAACAACCACCGAAAACCTTTTCATCTGTAGTAAAATTAAATGAACGAAAAAAATAAAAGCAGCTAGTAAAATCTATGTTTTTCTTTGATTCCCAGATATTGAAAACAATGACGGTGCTAAAAATATGACTAAAAGTATCCAGAAACGTGAAATCAGTTCTAAATCAGGTGTGTACTAACATTCGTTTCAAAGTTTTAAAACATAACCCTGCCTGCGCCTAGTCGCGCAGTCTGATGATAAGTTAGACCAGTATTGTTATTCAATCAATCAATCAACTCAGCCTATCGCAGTCCACTGCTGGTCATAGGCCTCTCCCAGGCTGCGCCACAACACCCTGTCCTCCGCCTTCCGCATCCAGTCCGTCCCAGCAACCTTCTTAAGGTCGTCCGTCCATCTAGCTGGGGGGCGTCCCACAACCACTCAATACATCAATCAATGTTATCGTGGGAGTCCTCTAAATGCTGTCCACAAGTCCAAAACCCGAAAATTTGGTCAGTTAAAGTCAAATAGACAAATCAGGTTATCGAACAGTGTTATTTTCGGTATTATAGCCTGTCGGATGGTTGTAAATTGTAGTTATGCAGCTATACTCAACTTGCGGGCCGTCGCCGGGCCTTTGTGAGTAGCCCACCTGGAGTTATAAAACCATTTTTTTTGGGGCCTATCAGAGAAACTGTGAGAGAATAAGATAGGTACTAAAGTCTATTAAAACTAATGTTTCAAATTGATGTTATTTCAAGATAAACAATTATCTACTTTTTTATAATGGCGATTAGGTTGATTTCACAGTAACTAGCATTATTTAAAAAGTCTTAAAAATGTTTGAAGTTATATCGTAAACTGAACATTTTAATACTTTTAAGATTTTTGAACTCATATTTGTTTACATTTTTGGCAAATAAATCGCGAGTGCAGTATAGCTAAACGGCCTTACCATTTAAAATACTCTGATCTCAATTTCTTATTGCATCGAACTTTTATGAAAACTTTTCCGAAGCTTGAAATGAAACACTTAAACGTATAGTTCTTCTCACAAACTCGACCGATACGAAAGTATTTTTCTTAGAACCACTTTTCGATCTCATAAAGTACCTATTTTTCTTGAATGCGAAGGATATTAAAGACCATTTAATTAGTTTTAATGTTTTAGAAATGGCTACTGTAGGATTGAAATATGCAGAGTGGCGATAAAGTTATCCTTATAGCCCCACGACCCATCACATTAGGGCTGATTTTGCAATCAACAGATACTTTTTTTTCCGCCAAATAAAATTGACGTCTGACAGTTTTTGTATGGAAAAATGGTCAAAAATTCAAAATTATTCCTCCGATAAACTTATCTGGCGTTGGAAATATCATATAGCCCTTTAATAATACAGCGATTAATATCAGTCTGTTAAAATAATAAAATAAACAATTTACCTAAAAATAAAAAATAAAAAATTTGTCAAGCAAAATAAATATCGTAAAAATTGGCACTAAGTAAACCAATGTTGATGATAAGGCACTAGACGCGTGGTATCAACAATTCAACAGTAATCGTTACCAAATAATCACAAATTGAATTTATTGTTGTCAAATACTAAAACGAAAAAAAAAGGTTCCACGGCTAGAATGTTCATCATCATTAACCTATAGAAGTTCACTGCTGGACATAGGCCTCTCCTATTGCATGTCATTCAACTTGATTTTTGGCAACTCTCATCCAGCTGCTACCAGCTATCCTGCGAAGATCGTCGCTCCACCTAGCCTGGCTAGAATGTCAATTGTTATTACTTATTTTAATTGTGTGTGTTTAAAATACATACAGTCAACAAAAGAGATAAGTATGCAGGGTCGTCGGATATGGTTGAAGTTTAATAAGAAACCGATGTTGGATGGAAGGATGTTTTCGAATGAAATTTAGTTTGATAAATGAACTGTTTGTTTTCTATTAATTAAATCAAATTTTATCCGAAAACATCAATCCGTTTCTTACTAAACTTCAACTATATCCGACGACCCTGCATACTTATCTTATTTGTTGACTAACGTAAAATACGTGGTTCAATTATTGTGATAACTTAATCGCCACACTGTGAAAGTCAGGTTTTTATTGTATTCATTACTTCGCTTTAAGCTAGGTACGGTTTTTAGTAACCATAGCAATCATACACCAAGATAAAGTTTTTTTACATTTGGCACATCATTTGTTTGTATCTTAGCCAAGTGAGTGTCAGCCATTTCTTAACTTTATCTCTGCGGAGAATACAAAAGTTTTCATGTTTGTAGTGCAAAACTGTTGGCAAGGAATATTGCTTTAAATAAGTATTGCTGCAGAATGTAAAATTTCGGTGCAAAAGTGTGGTAAATTTATACAAAATAAATTTAACGGCTAGGGAGTAAAATAATGTTATATTTAGTCGAAACTCGTAAATAAAGCTGGTCAATATTATGAAAAGTGTCTCTGCAATATTACCCCACGGGTGTACAATTAAAACAACACTAACTGTTGCCCACGATTTCGCATTCCAGGATGAAAAGTAGCCTATGTTCTTCTCCAGGTCATGGCCTATCCATGTGCCAAATCCGTTCATCCGTTGTAGCGTGAAAGCGTGATAAACAAACATACAACACTCAAACTTTTCTCTCTATAATATGGTTTAGATAAAAAATATGGAACAAAACCTGATATCGTGCAAAAAAAACAGCTGCTTCATACATTTATGATCGCATAAATAACTAGACTAAATGTAGAAAACGGCATATTTATTTTCGCAGTCACGCTTGGTCTCATAGTAAAATTTGTTCAAATAATGATAAGTACAGTTATTTCAACTACTCATTGTATGCAAAAATACACAAATTATTATTGTAGAGCGAGTTAGCTAGGAATAACTACAAACTGAGAGAGATAGTGGCCAAATCAAATGCGATCCTATCAATAATAACAGTGTGCAAGTTACCCCCTGCCATTTTATCTGTGTAATTTTTAAAAACTTGGTCTGGCAGGGGCTATAGTCTTTCCATAGTCCTGTTAGCATTTCACTTTAGTCAACCAAACACATAACCTAATATTTTGTTTTCATATCCTGCACCAACCGCGGTTGTCCTTGGGTGCACTTGCATAGTGCGAACAGGGATAATCGTCATTTAATTAAAAACGTCTAACGGGCTTCAGCCCCTCGCTCGCTATCAAAGGTCCGGGATCCCAGGGTCTCGAGAAATTTCAAGATAACAATCAAGCAGTTGATTTTCTCCTATGGACGAATTATCTCAACATCCCATATAAGTAACAGTTATGACTCCCATAACCAATAACCCATTTCCACAAACACAAATTGACCCATCAATGAAACTAGACCATAAAGACGAGCAATTAACAGTCGCAAATAATGACCATATCATCGTAATTACCATAGACCGTCGGGGTCATAAATATTGGGGTCAAAACGTGGGATTTGACCTGTTCAGACAGATGTTTTGGCCCGAACTAAATAACTGTGTAATTGAATTTCTACGATTTAGTTCAATTTGGGGCGTGAAGTTAAGATGTAAATGCTTAGCGATTAGTATTTAAATGTTTGCTTTTTATAATTATTTGATTTGTGTCGCACGATTGTGATGGTGACCGTAATGAATTAGGTATCTTTATGGATCAATAATGAATACGCACTGATGAGAACATAATAGACAGTGAAAGTGTTCGAAATTAACAGTTTAAAGATATTTTTTACAATGATTTTGAATCAAGAACTGCAATTATTTGGTAAGCTAGCATCTTTTACTATGACCAATTCAACAGGCTAACCTAAAGAAACATAACCCATGTTCTATATAATAGTTGTAAATGACGAATTACAATTGTATCTTGGTCAGATCATGTGCATACCATGAAGATTGATGTCTGAGATGGTCTTTTGAGAAAGTACCACACAGATTTGATTGGACCAGGCCCAGTCTGTGCAAGCATTTCTCAGTAATCGTGTAGCTCAACTCAAAACGCGAGGAGCTCAACGACTCGACGAAGAATACCAAAGAAAGGACATTTGAGTAGGTCGCATAAAGTAGTCAAAAATATTCACTAGCTACTGCTCACGGTGTATTTAAGACTACGAAGGAGTATTCAGTTTCCCGAAATGAATAACCATTTTTTTTTTCATTTCCAGCTCGTGGCAAAAAGAAGAAGTTGGCGGTGATAGTGCCTCTGCTGACACTGTTTGCAGTCCTCAAGTTGAAGCTGCTGCTGATTCCCATCCTGCTGTCAGTGCTGCTGATCAAGAAGTTGCTGCTAATCGCTGCCTTGCTGCTACCGAGTGTGCTGAGCACTTTGAAGGCTTGCAAGGTATAAATAGTTTTATTGAAATTTTATGACTAAAGCGCTTATTACACTATCCAATTTTAAGGAATGCTAACTAGGAACACTCTACCTAGGAAGTCGGAAGCTAGTGATTACACTACACTAAATTGGATTCTAAATCGGACAGACGACGCATTCAGACGCATTCGTGAAGAAGGATCGTACACAATTTAGGCAGTAGTGCGGTTGGACCTTCAATTTACACTAAATTGGACACAATCAGAGGGGCAATTCTCGTAATTTTAAGAACATTCACAGTCTGATCTCAGTCTCAATCTGTCAAAAAATACTTCTTATTTCCCTACATTTTGACAAGTTTTTGACTGTTTTCGCAGTTTGTCACTGAGATGAGAATAAAACTTAGTATTACGACTAAGTTTAATGGGTAGGTAATATGGGCTGGTGTCCGCAACTCTAAGACAATGCGCGTATTTTGCGTACGGTACGACTAAGGTTAAAAGTCAGTACTGTTGGAGTTATACTACCTATTATACTGCCATAAAAGTGATTCCAATCTAAGCAATTAATGATCGTAGTTTACTTATAAGATAAACATTTAACCACTACCCAGAATCAAACCGGGCGGCACGGTTGGTGCAGTGATTAAGCGATTGACTGCTGCGCTGTGTGTCGCGGATTCGATTCCCGCACGGAACAAATATTTGTATAACCTACAAGTAATTGTTCTGGGTCTGGCTGTTTGTGTATGTGAGTTTAAATGTTTTTAAATGCATCCACAATACAGGAGAAATTCCTTGTGAGGGGCAGTCTTAAAAAAAACAACCGTATCGTGTTTAGTCATGACATAAGTCCCTACCTGCTCCCCTCTCTGCCCGAACTCAATTAATTCTAGGACGAATAATAAATCTTTTTTGTTTTAAAGTACATGTATTATTAAAATTCTACCTTATAAATATTCATAAAGAACATGTTACACTGAGACAACTTTAAGACGTTGTATCTCCGAAAGTACTAACATTTGTCCATAGTTTTATTAGTAACTAATGTCCCATATAAAAAGCCCTATGCTTCGGTATATCAAATGTTACGATTGAATCCTTTGTTTCAAATTGATGTTATTTCACGTTAAACAAATAGCATTTTTATTTTAGTGGTAATTAAGTTGATTTCAGAGTGATCGGTTAAAACGATTCCTGCGACAGACGGACGGACGGCACGATGGACAGCGAAACATTAGTGATAGTGACTAATGTTAGCACTATTGCACTATTACTATTACTATAGCACTATTGAAAAAAATATAAAAATGTTTGAAGTTGTAGCGTAAACTGAACTATATTGTGTAGGAACTAGGAATTAAAGTTATTTTTCTATAAACTCATATTTGTTTACATTTTTGGCGAATAAGTTGCGAATGCAGATTATAATATACTACATACTTAATACAAAGAAATTAAAATTGAAGTGTCTGTTTGTAATGTCAGAATAATAGTTTTTTACTGAATGCATATTGAATGAAATGAATGAACATGAATGTAAAAAACAATCGTTCGCGAGCTCGAGCGGCTTGGGTACTGTCATATAGAGAACTTATTATTTAAATACGAACTCTAGTCAAATCATTTATTTCAAATAGGCACATAAAAGGCACTTTTGAACGTCAAAAATAAAATTAGAATAAAATTGATTCTAGTCGCCCCTTCCAAAAGGTAGTTTTCGTATGGAGAAGAATGGGCAAGAAACTCCACCGTTACTCTTTTAAAATGTTTTACAATATATTGCATACATTATTTATATAATTATATGTGAAGACGATGCACCCAAAAATAAACTTACTATACCACAATAGGTAAAAGAATTAAAATGGATAAATGTAACCATGACATATAGATCAACTATGTGATAGATACATGGTGCTCACATATTCACAAACATTCCAAACGTAGACGATTTTCATAAATAAATAAGGAGTAATAAGTCCGGGTGTGACCCCAAGTAATTACAGAATGTAAATCAATGTCAAAAAAAAAAAAAAAAAGAATAAATTATACAATTACATTAGCAACCAGTTTGATTTTGTCTAGACTCTAGAGATTGTCCTATGGAGCAAGACCAGCATGTTTCCAAGCATTCTTATCTTGGATATAATCCTCTAATTTGTAATATCCTTGCTTACAAAGTGTAATTTTAATATAAGTTTTAAATTTTCTTTCATTTAATTGCAATATTTCACAAGGTATTTTGTTGTAACATTTAACACAGTACCCCATAAAAGATGTATGAACTCTAGACAATATTCGTGACTTCTAGTGGTACTTCCCGATCCCAAGATATTACATCGTAGAGCTAGAAGTCTCCTAATTAGGAGTCAAATTCACACAGCCTATATGAGAAATAGTATGTTCTAACTATCATAAAGGCACACACACACACACACACACACGCACACAGACTCACCATATTCGCATGCACACACACATAAGGAGAAGTCATACCAGTATCTCTAACTTTTCATTCATTGTGTACTTGTTTGTAATTACTTAAAATAGTTTAGTTATCTAGTTACCTAAAAATATGTTGATCCGAGGGAGGAGCAGAACCACCCAATACAAACATTAATTCATGCTTCCTGGGAGGTTCTAGCCACAGAATAATATTGTACAAGAAAGTTACAGAAACAAACTTTTTTTTTTAATTTTTAATATTATGAAGGTATACGGTTATTCCTATTGAACCTCTCGAGTATGGGATCAATGTGATTAGTTTTGACGAGTCCAATCAATTGGCTAAGCGTGTTTTTTTAAACAACATATTTTTCTTCCATACTTGCCGGTTCCGTGCGTCCCTCGCGACGTAATTAAAATAAAACCTTTTTTACCTTAAAATTCTTTGATCTTTTTCACTTTCTAATCCAGCATCTTGATTGATTTATGGCCTACTTCAAATAATTAAAGGAGTTTCTTTTTAGGGTTCCGTAATTCAGTCTTGGAACCCTTATGCTCGTAGTTTCGTCATGTTCGTCCGTCCGTCCGTCCGTCCTCGGCTTACCTTCCAAGCTGGTAGTGCTAGAAAGATGCATGGATATCACGAAAAAAATATTTTTTGGGGATGATTTTTTTTCTCGCTTCTACCCCATGCTGTCACTAGATAGGTCTTTTAAAAACATTGAGAGGTTGCTATGACGATTTTGGTATCCGTTTGCGAGATATTCAACTTTAAAGCGCATTTTTTCGTTAAAACATAACAAGTATACATGTAAAACATTAAAAATCAAATTATAACAATTATCTATTGGACACGATTTTATTTCAATTTGAATCCTCTAAAGAGGATAGATAAAATTAGGGGCTTAAAAAAGTTTACAACGACACTCGATCGATGGCGTTGTGCATTTATTCCAAATTTCTGAATCGCGATATGGTTTTGTTACAATACAGGCTATATATTATGTTTAAGCAAAGTAGAAATTGGTGACTACGGAACCCTATTCTAAGCGTGGTCTCACACGCACTTGGCCGGTTTTGTATTCCTCTAGGATTTACCTACTAGTTAAAGTAAAAATAAATCCTCCTTCGGACATTATGAAAGGGCGGCCTTTTCAGAATCATTCTGACAAAGGTCTACGACTCATTTGCAGTGTTCCGGGAAAAATGTGGATTTATTAAACCGGGTTCCTACACGTGGCTTTCTAATAGGATTCTTTTTTCATCAAAATGAAAGAAAATTAGATTTATTTTATTAATTAAAATTTGATATGACTTTTTTAGAATACACGTGCCTCCAGCGCCCTGTACCACAAAAGTTTACAAGTCTATAAAACTGTTAAATTGTTGAAAAAATTTCGTGACACAGAAATCACAAATAGGTATAATTTACAACCTATAAGACACTGCATTTTACATATTTGTAATGTTTTTTCTTTACAATTATGTGAATTGTAAATTGTAATTGTAAAGTTTTGTGGCAAAGGACCCTGGTCTTTGTCTCATTTTGCATTTTTCATTGGTTTTTCATTTGAAAATTCGTTGTGTCGTCATTGGAGTGAAATGGGTCTATTTAATCATTTTATTTTTAGACTTGAATATCTAAGGCATTTATGTAATGGTCAAAGGGAAGCCTTTGTTTCCTCACATTTTTGGCAAGAGCAACCGAACTCAAATTCCAATTCCTTAATAAATTAAAATTTTATCTCGCAATTATTTAACGAAAAGATCTCTAAGTTAAAGTTAGAGTCAGATCATTTATTTCAAATAGGCACATGAACTTCAAAATTTAGAAAAAATAATTGATTTTAGTCGCCTTCCATAAAATATTTTGGTATGGAGAAGAATGTACGCAAAATACGCTCATTGTCGTGGAGTTGCGGACACCAGCCCGTATTACCTATGGAGAAGAATGGACAAGAGACTCCATACAATATTATGTGTAATTCAGGGTCAAATTAAATTAGATAGCGATACTCCGCACACTTGTTGGGTATTGATATCTAAACATGGACAAACAAAGAAGAAATTAATTTGTTGTTTATTTTTTGTGGGGGCCATTGACCGCTGTTTGTGTAAAGAAAGAAAGAAAGAAAAAACATTTATTTGGCACAAACTAAAAGACACACAATACACCAGATACATACATCAGATAAAACAAACAATAAAATAAAAAAGATTAAATAAAAAGTGTGAAGTAAGAAATTAGCAGGAAAGTGTGTTTCACGGCTGCGTCAAAAAGGCCCAGTTCAGCAAAAATGCCAGACAACTAGTGCCTGACGTTGGTTTTCAACTGAACCTGATGTGTGAGGTGAGGGATGTAAATCAGTTTTATACTGCAACGTGACGCGTGTATGCATACTTAAATATATAAATAAAATAAATTTTAAACATAGTTGTAGTGTAATCACTTGAAACATCAGTTTTTTTTTTGTATACTTCGCTGAAGTATTGATATCTAGTCACGATAAATGAAAAGAGAACAGATTTTCACTCCCACCGGTCGCTGCCATGCTATGTGAAGACGATGCACCTAGAATAAAATTACTATACCGCCAGACCAGCATTTTTATCACGTTATACGAGTACGTTTTTTTAGACCGTACCAAGAATACCTACAGTCTAATTAGGAACTCGGTGCCAAAAAACAAACAATGCCACAAGAAGTTATTGCATATTGAATCAGTTTTTCACTAAAATCGGGGCTTATCGGCTTATCGCCAAATTTTATGACATACCGTGACCGCAAAATGGTTTCTGACCACAAAATGGAAGGCGACGTCACGTACGTAGGCAATTGTGGTCATTTTAGGCGAGATTGTTCGCAATTATCTTTAGGTCAATTTAAAAATATGGGTTTTAACCGAGGTAATGAAGAATACAGAAGTAAAACAAATACTTATTTAGTGTGGTTATTTTTTTTCTCAATAGTGTTGCTAGCTATCGACAGATCATTTTCATTCGTAGAATAAAAATGACGTCTGACAGAATTTGTTTGGAAGAACAGTCAAAAATTCAAAATTATTCCTCGGATAAAATTATCTGGCGTTGGAAAAAACAGCCCTTAGGGTGAATTCCACCAAACTTTTATACCCAGAATAAGTCTTATCCTCAGAATAAATTTTGGATTTTTGTCAGTTTTTCCATACTAGAACTGTCAGAGGTCAATTTTATTCTACGGATTAAAGATATATTATTTTTCTTTGGTGAAATCAGCCCTTAGACGTTTAATCAAGTATTTTCTAACTGAACAGACAGCTGTGCTGCTGGGGAGTTTGTTGCGCCACTTCTTCTTCCCAGCGTTAGCACTAGGAAGTGGTGAAGGGCGGGCGTTTTTGGGGGACTGTCTTTTGTAATTTTGACGTACGAAAAGTGCTGATTCTCAGCCTAATTTGAATAAATGACTTTTGATTTTGAAAGTTATCATAAAAACAGATACAGTTACTTTCGCATTTATAATATAAGTATAGATAGATGATAGAGAACCGGCATCAATCAATGTGCCTAGCCTTTTCCCAACTATGTTGGGGTTGGCTTCCAGTCTAACCGGATGCAGTTGAAACCAGTATTTTACATGGAGCGACTGCCTATCCGACCTCCACAACCCAGTTACTGGGTAACACGATACCCCTTGGTAAGACTGGTTGTCAGACTTTCAGGCTTCTGACGACCCGTAATGACTGTCAAAGATCCACGAATGACAGCCGGGACCAACGGTTTAACGTGCTTTCTGAAACACGGAGGGGTTTCGGTATGTAAAGATGGTCACCCATCCACGGACCGACCTTGGCAAGCATAGCTTAACCTGATCGATCGACCCGTGCGGCTGTAATTACTTAGCGACGAGCCCCTCCGTGAGAACCGGCATAACAATACGAAAATCAAACAATAGTGGAAGAAATAAAACCTCACGGATTAAAACGCGTGATTTTTTTACTACATAACCAACATTTTTCATACGTTGTCATCAGCTTTGAAGCACCGATGAAAATCGTTTAATCAGAAATCAATTTAACCGAAATGTGTCCGGTTTTAACAAGTTGATTCGTTTATTGAGGATCGTCGGCCCAAAGCAATTAGCAACGGAATTGCATCATGAAAGTATATTGCAGTTTTAACCAAACTTTATTGAAGACAATTTTGTAATGAAAGAGATTACGAATAGTTTATTATTGTATTGGTGGACATTAGTTTTGGATTCCAAGTTATGTTATTATGAACTAGCAGTGCCCCGCGGTTTCACCCGCATACGTTTCGATCCCGCGCGAATACTGGGATAAAAAGTATCCTATATGTTAATCCTGGTTATGAACCAACTGTGTGCCAAATTTTAACCATATCCGTTCAGTAGTTATTGCGTGAAAGAGTAACAAACATCCATTCATCCAAACTTTCACGTTTATAATAATAGTAGGGTTGCTTTGTTTAGCTGTTAATTTTCCCTAGATCGTTTTTATATTGCAAGTTCGTTATATTATTCTATAGGATCATTCTTTGTTATAATTTCCTCAGGCTGCAACATTCGGGGCTTGTGGCTAGGTAATAATAGCCGCGCGGATCGATCAATCAGGTTTAGCTACGCTTGCCGCGGTTGGTCCGTGGATGGGTGACCATCTTTACATATAAAGACCCCTCCGTGCCTTGGAAAGCACGCTTAGTCTTAGGAAACGCCGTGCTCATCAAAGCACTAAAAATATAAATTCGATCCAGCCTGTCCCTTTGCTGCCCTCTCCCAGCGACGCCCTAAGCCGAGGCTCGTACCCCACAGGGGGTGCCCTTAGCGTGCAGTCGCCTAGTTTTAATTAGTTTTAGCCCTGGCTGGAGGCTTTAAGATTTCTTAAGGCAACCACAGGATAGTCCGGTTAAGTAGTCACGACCTCTCAAGGTCAACTACGAGATGCCATATTCTAAAAAAAAAAAAAAAAATGGAAAGCACGTTAAGCCGTTGGTCCCCCGACTGTCAATCGTGGATCTTTGGCAGTCGTGACGGATCGTTAGAAGCCTGAAAGTCTGACAACCAGTCTTACCAAGAGGTATCGTATTACCCAGTACCTGGGTAATACGATACCTCTTGGTAAGACTTGGGGATCAGATAGGCAGTCGCTTCATGTAAAATACTAGTATTCAGCTGCATCCGGTTAGACTGGAAGCCGACCCCAACATAGTTGGGGAAAGGCTAGGCAGATGATTCTTCTTTCCAATCATTTTCCCATTATTTTAAGCCTAGTCATCATTTATTTGCCCCATCATCACCAGTTATCTTCTTGCACTCATGGATTTTGTTCCCAATCAGTGTCCTGCCCAATCCATGATTCTGTGCCCGATCTTTGCGAAGCATAGCCTTATTAGCGGTTGTCCAATCATGATTATTTTGCCCAATCTTCGCTAACCATTCCCTAATTATATTCTGCCCAATCATAGCCAGAGAGCAGCTGAGTCCGCGTGGTGGATTACAGCCTCCCTCTCTGTGTCCCAGCAATGGGAACATTAAAGGCTGATCATGGCCTACGTTCTTCCAGCTTTTCCCTTTTTCTTCGAGTCTCCATATTATCTACCTTTATAAAGTTTCTATCTCCTACAGCCTTATAAAGGATGATTTCCCCCAAACGGCTCACATCGCATCGGATCGGAAAGGATACAAACGGATGCGGCGACAGCCGATCGCGTCCGGCAGGATGTCGACGCATACGATCGGCTCCGTACCGTCGCTTGCAAACGTATACGTTCTCGCGCCTAGTAAAATAGTCTCATTCCTACCGTGTTGACGTGTCTAATCCCGAAAAGATTTGATCAGATACGACGACAGGCGAACGTAGCTGATCACGTGTCGCAGCATACTTTCGGCTACGAACGCGTGTCGCGGAAGACGCCCGCGGTGAAGCTGCTTTGCGTGCTTGGTAATATAGACTTTAAATACTGTGTACACGATTTGATATCGTTTAAAGATTGTAAAATCTGTTCCGATCCGACGCGATGCGAGCCGTTTGGTAGAAATCATCCTTTATTTTCCATGTATCTGCCGTTACTCATAGGGGATCTAAACGCAATCCCAGCTCCTTATCTAACACTCGCCGCACAAACGCATCAAAATAAATACATTTATCTGTATGATCCACTCGATACGAGCTTTTACAGATACCAATGTCCTTGGTACAAAATTGTTTATGAAGTATCGTTATTGTTGAGGAGTGTTTGTTTGTTGGATTTTGGTTGTTTGTGCTACATCTAGTTAGTACATTAGTGTGAGCAGTGGCATCAACCCCGACGTACGATTAGTAGGTCGTGAGCTCGAACACAGGCATGCAGTTTAGTCCCTTCATTGAATTTTCATGACACCGTCATGTGCTAGAACAAAAAATCGAAGATATAATTATGGCGTCTACCAACCCGCTTTAGGCAACCGTGGTAGATCACGGCCCACTCTTTCTTACAGAGAGAATGCCTGTGTCCTAGCAGTGGAAACGTTATAGGTTGATTATGCTGTTTGTTCAAAATCTGATGCGATATTTTCTTTGAAGTGTTTTTTTGTGATTCAGTCCTAAATGAGTAGATTATAATAGACCAAAATAAAATACCATCCTATTCGAGCAAAGTCACATAATATTGCTAGTTTCACATAAAAGTTTATTTATTGAGCTCAGCACTTGTCAATTCAATGATAAGCAAGTTATTTAATGTTTTACACGATTCCAAGTAGTTTGTATGCATTGTGCAACTATGATTTGTCATTATTGTGACTCATCATATTATTTAACACGCTGAATATGTCAAAGTTTGTAAAATCTTCATCAGTCAGAGATTTTGTGTCAGATTTTCGTGTTGCCAGATCTTCATGAACTGCCTTTTCCAACTATGTTGGGGTCGGCTTATATTCTAACCAGATGCAATTGAAACTTAAACTTCAGTACTTAAAAAAAAAAGAAAAATTAAAAAAAAAATTGAAACCACAACCCAGTTACTGGGTGACACTATCTATATCCCTTGGAAAGACGAAGTGTCAAACTTTGGGTTTCTGACTAGCTGTAACGTCTCACAGCTGCTGTGCAGATGCTGTGTACATAGTGAGGCGCTCCATGGGTCCTTTTTATTAAAACTGTATTTTATGCTAGAACACTGTATTTATTTAAACTTGCACACCAAAATTATAAAGAGTCGGAAAAAAAAAATATCTGATAGAATTTGTAAAGAAAACTGCACGTATGGAGTCCAACATGTCCCTGAATACTATAATATAATGGGCAATCTCAAAATAAATATTTTAATTCTTTGACTAAAACGTGGAATGTGGTGTCAAAACTAATAGCATTGCTTCCCTGAAATCTATAATTCTACATTTCATTCTTTTGTTTTTGGGTGTGGGTGGGTGTATGGCATTTTGACGTACCCCACGCACTGACACGTTTGACATACAAAATGTTATAGAGAGAAAAACACTGAAGTTTAAAAACCACACATCTCGTGGAAATAATTAGTGCGAAAGGGCACCGAAACTTTTTGATTGAGCGTGATTGGAAATTCAAGCCTGAATTTCCAATTTAGTATAAGTATAACCTTTGCTATAAAAACTGCGAATCAGGCTGATGATTTATTTATTATTCACAAAATTCAAAGCTCTTTGAAATTTTATCTTAAAATATACAAACTAGTCTTACAGCCAATTACGATTTTACAATTTAATAACTATACAATACATGCAGCAGAAACAAACTTACAGAATGAAGTGAACTGCTAGCACCATCTAAGCATTGCTAAGTGTGGGTGAGTGTGTAGGAGTTTGCATGAGGAGTTACGAGTGGAGTGTTATAGTGGTATATGTTATGTGGTGTCGAATGACTGTATACCGGTTTTTAGGTAACTTATGTTTTTATGATTTTTGTTAAAAACAAATTATGTTTTTCAATCAAATCAGGCTATCGCAGGCCACTGCTTTACACAAGCCTTTCTCAAGTTACACCAAGTCCTCTGTCATCCACTTTCAGTCTGTTCCAACCACCGTTAAAGGTCATCAGTCCATCTAGGGGACGAAACACGCTACAATTGCCAGTACGCGGTTTGCACTCCAGAACTTCTCTGCTCCAACGGCTATGCTTGCCATGCTTGTCGAAGCACAAGTGGTAGTGACACCAGCTGCTGCTGATAAATAAGCTATATATAGCCAGTATTGTCCCACTACTGGGCAAAGGCTTTCCTATCCCTTGTCCACAGACTTCTGTCCTCTGCTACCATAGGTCAGTCCTTTCGGCAGAAGCAAAATTCGTCCTTCCATCTTCATATAGGTCTGCCGCGATGTCGATTAGCATTCAGTGAGACCCAGTTAGTTGCATTATGCTAAGCGATGACCGCGTTGCAGGGATGTGACGTAGATTATCTCCCAACTTGTGGTTTTTCTTTTAACATAAATGTATTTTCTTTCTTTAATTTTATTTTATTTTAGTCCACAGCTCATCTAATAAACTAGACAATTAAATAATCTTTTATTTTCTATCTTTCCAGCAGCACCATCACCCGATGTCCTACTCATACTTCGGAGGCAGTGACACCACCGACTACTCATCCGCCGACTACAACAACAACTATGCTTACTCAGCCAGTGGGGCCTATGGCAAGGACTGGGCCTCAAACAGGGCTTATAACCAGATGAAGCACAGGCCTACTCCGTCACCCAGCTATATAACTGCACCAGGTGCTGTAGTGTAAGGGCGTAGCGGCCATTTTAGTTTATTATTTTTATTTATTTTAGGTTATTGTTTTTCTATGAGACAAATTGTAATATTAAATAATATAATATTTATTTCTAGTGATATGGTCTTTAATCACTTGTCATTTTTGCCAAATGTTGATTTTGGGCAGCCGTAAAGCCAGACCCAGGTAGCACGGGCGATTTTATTATGCGACTATTTTTTTTACGCACTAGATTTTCTACATTCGGTTTTGAGCGGAGCATTGACAACTGAACAGAGCATATCCAGGCACATCAATAAAATACTCTGTTAGATTTTCAACTCCCGCTCTAAACAGAAAAAGGAGTGCGCGAAAAAAACATCGCTTGTGCGTTACCCGGGCTAACCAACATCATAAGTTTTAATATTATTATTTTTACTCACTATTGTATGCCGTACTAATATTGTCGAGTTGTCCAAATTTGATTTAATGTTGAATTTAAATTATCGTCAAAATCGTTGTTTTACGGCGGATCGAACCAATCTTTTATTTTATCTCATACAAGTATATTTTAAGCGAGTAACTGACATATATGAAATTGTAAAATTACTTATATGTAGTGCGGAATCCAATCACTCATCTACTGTACCGATGGATTGTACTGCCAGCTTATTATTGTCCCCCTGCAGGGCACAACCTCCCTACTCGTCTTCCTTTCATTTTTTAGTTTTCGCTTACAAAATCATCGAACGGTTAAATGGATATCCAATAAGGATTACTCGTGCGGACAATATAATCCATGTGCAATAAATAAAAATAATAAATTTACGGCAGTATTCGAGTAGATATTAAATAATATTAGCTGGTGTATTCTGTAAAAATCTCACCGTGAAAACTGTCACTTGACCAAGTTTTCACGGTGAAATTTTTACAGAATACACCGGCTTCTTAATCAGTATGTAACTATCCAACTGCAGAGCAAAGACCTCTTTCCTTACTGTGAAAGGTTGAACATTGATTTTGCTTTGTACAAACGAGTACGCCAGCACATCAAGCTACCCGAAACGCGCGATGGCGCTCTCATACAAATTGCAGAAAAAGTAAGTACATGGCTTCATGGGCTACAAAATTACAAAGACTTAATTTCTTGTTATGTTTATAATCGATTCCATTTTGGTCCCTAATGTCCGGTTTCTGAAAAAACTTCGTACAAAGTTAGTTTTTAAATGAAGCGGAAATTCAATATGCCACATAATCAATCGTGGCACTAGACAGGTCCACTTGGGACGTAAAAACCCCAGCCGGTCTATTCTGTAAAAATATCATAGTGAAAACTTAGCTGACGTGAGCTGTGATTCCACATGCTGCTCGTGTCTTCTTGCTGTCAACAGAGTCAATCCCAAGCGATCCCTATATTGACCTATAATAAACAAATACGCTGGACTTCATACTATCGATGAAAAAATGAAGACATTTGAGTTTCACCATTTTGGCGCTTATAGCAACGTGAGCGTCCGTGAAACTAATATTTTGATAGCCAGTTATACAAGATGCGTATTCTCACAGGATAAAAATGTTCTAAATATCTCGTAGTAAGCACAAATTACAAAAAAAAAGTCTTATTCTACGATTTAGACCTAAATCATCAGAGACATACCAAAACAAAACAACGGCCATTTGCGGCATTGTTTCAATTTTAGTTCATGAGACGCTCGATCGGGACGCTTTGAACCGGCACAAAAAAAAACTGTCATTTCCTATAGTATATTTAGTCCAGAGTACTTTTATAATAGAGGTCAATGGATCCGTAGCATCAGATGGAATAACAGGTCACTTCAAGCTCACATAAGCTACAGATTACATCAGCAGTAGCCGGTCATCCATCAATAATTGGTGCCAGGTGGCTGCCACAATATTGCTCCGTAACGTATGTTTATTTTTTACAATTTTGCGATTACATAATTTTCAACCACGGTCACACGTGCGCGTTAACCCAGCATGCAGTCCTCTCATGTAATACCTACGAGTACGTCTCATTTTAATTAGAAAATGTATTTTTGTGTATGAATCAAATTGTTATTTCGTAGATTCATACATAATCAGCCTATAACGTTCCCACTGCTGGGACTCTGGCCTCCTCTTGGTGAGAGGAAGTGGGACACGGGCCCTGTGTGGGTTAGTAGATGTCACATGTCTTCAAATTTTTGGTTCTAGGGCATACCGGTTTCCTCATGATGTTTACCTTCAACGTTTTGAGAGCAGTGGCGATGAAATAATTTACCCAAAGTAAAGCGCCTGTTTGGGTACGAACCTACGAACTACAACTCGGTAACTCACAGCTGTTACCACAGGGCCACCACTGCTCTACTATAGTCATATATTATTAATGACATGCATCAATTTGTAAACATCTAAATTCGAAAAGGTCAAGAATATAAGAATTCATGATATTGTCGTAAGCTGCAGTTAGGGAACTTAATTTTTAAGCAAATAACAGAAATCCTACGTCAATTCATCGTGTTATAGCCATTATATACAATAAAACTGGCAATTAATGAAAGTTGTGATTTGAATATACGAACAATTTAAGTGGGTTCTCAAGTTGCTTAGCAATTAATCTCTCTGAATTTAAAACAAGGATTCAGAAAATAGTTTTTAGTTAAGTTATTTCTATATTTAAGCACTGTCTGTTAATGCATTTATTTATTTCAGATCATAATGACTGTTAATAATTTAAGTTAGAATAATAATTTATTACAAAAAGTGTACAAAAGTTTTTCTTAATAAATATTAATAATACGTAAAAGTATGTATTTCATTTGCTTCTATACTTCGACTTTTAATTGTATTCAGTAACTTGACAATTCAATGAAAAAATAATGTTACCATTCTAAAACTAATAGTGTTGGGGTGGTGAATGATTTTGCGTAAAGAACGAATGATAAAAATGGTTAAATTTAAATAAAACTTTAAATATTCGTAATATTTTCGTAATTTGTCGGATATTCGAAAAATTTAAACAACTTCCAAGATGTCCTAGAAGAAAAAATACATTCAAGTTGTTCTACTGAGAAACAAAATAAATAACAAATTCCACAATGTTTAATAGTGTATATCATATCGTGTTTTTAAGACAAGTTATTAAATTTTAAATAAAAAGTTTGCATTTAAGTACATCATTTAAGTTAATGAACTTAAATAAAAAAAGATAGTGAGGTGGTGCAAGAATGAACGAAATTGTATTCAATTTCGTTCATTCTTGCACCACCTCACTATCTTTTTTTTTTCAAAATCTGGTAACCCTTCAACTGTCAAGTTACTGAATACAATTAAAAGTCGAAGTATATGTTAATCTATTATGAAAAATGTGCTAGATTTTAAATCAAGTTTTCAAACAGAACTTAACATCATCACGCATGTACTTATTAGTACACTCACATTTCGTCAGTTATGTTTAAGTCATATGTGATAGGGGGCGAGCTTATTGCCATATATATCGGATACAATAGTGTAGTTGTCTGGTAGTCCGTCATTTAGATTATCGAAAAATAATGGACACATATTTTTTCTTTTGTCAATCAAACAAAAAATGACAAAGACAAAGTGCGTAAAAATTTGGGAGTGGGGGGCATTTTTTAAATAATATTGACAAAAGAAAAAATACGGGTTCAATATTTTTTGATAATCTAACAGACGGACTAATTAGATTTTTTTAGATAAATTGCCTGTTCCAGACTTCAGGCTGCTACTGAGAAATTCCAGATGGAAAAATCCAATAACACTGCCCGACCTGGGAGTCGAACCCAGGACCTTATGCTCAGCAATAGCGCTTGCATGTCATAAACTTGTCAAAAGTTAGGGAAATTATAGGCCAACCGCCTATCTGAGACGTTGCCTGAGGTATCAGCGCGGTGCGGGAGGGTTGTGGTGACGTGATGCGAGAGCTCATTGACTCGTCAACTTGTGACAACTATCACCCTCCCGCACCGCGCAGCTACCTCAGGCAACGTCTCAGTTAAACGGTCGGTCTATAGGGATATTTTTGACAGATTGAGACTGAGATCTGAAGGCCAATTCTCGTAATTTAAAACGTTCAAAATCTAGTCGCAGTCTCATCTCAGCGACAAACAAATTACAAAAACTTGTCAAAATGTAGGGAAATTAGAAGTATTTTTTGACAGATTGAGACTAAGATCAGACTGTGAACGTTCTTAAAATTACGAGCGTTGCCCCTCAGAACTTCTTCGAATACAAACCTTGTATCGAAGATAAATAAACGTCTTCATGATCATAGTTCTGAAGACAAACAAATAATACGAAAACTTTTCCAGTTATCTAAACAAGAAACCATGAGGGTTGGGCCCAAAGCGTTTGTCGAACAGTAAAAAGTTTGATTGCTTGACCCTTTGATCTCTGAAACTAATTTGATATGTTTCCTGTCTGTTTTATCAAAGTGAAGTTAGTGGAAATCCTGTATCTAATAGTAGAGAGAGATAATAGTTATATCAAAACCCAGAACTTCTGAGTGGTTTTATAAGTGTTCCATTATCTACGCCTAAACTTTTCTCAACTATGTTAGGATCGGTTTTCAGGCTAACCGCATCCGGTTACCGCAGAATGCCAGCGGAATGGCTAAATACTAGTATTTTACATGCAGCGACTGCCTTTCAGACGTATACAATCCGGTTAAAAAATTAAAAAATAAACTACTGTCAAAGATCTGGGGGCCTAAAAAGGCCACTTTGGCAGAATCATAACAGGATAACAATATGAATCATATTAAAAATCGTAAAATTGTCACAAACTGACAATTCCTAATATGATCTGTGTGCAATTCATATCACAATGAAATAACATTTAAACTTTAGAAATAAAAAATAAAAAACCAATTTGATTAATAAAAACTGTAATGAAAAATTTACCGACAAAATTACGGTTTTTATTTTTTTCATGCGGCAATGTTTACAACAATTAATATGAAATGAAATTTTACGAAAATTAGAGGAATTGCTAATGATCTGCTGGGAATTCAGGAAATTAATAGCTTTTAGAGGTATTGCTTAAAGTGGCCTTTTTAGGCCCCCTGTAAATGTGAGATGGGACCAACTGCTTTACGTGCTTACCGAGGCACGAAGGGGTGGCGAGGCAAGAGGGGGGCTCGATATGCAATGGATGGTACATCCGCGAACCAACCGCGGCAAGCGTAGCGCTGACCTTCGATCAACCGTCTGTTATCATTTAGCCACGAGCCCCTTTCTTGTGTATCCTGGATAAAAAACCGGCATCTAAATATTTTTGTTCCTAGCATACCTACTTACATTAATGAATAATTATATAAAAAATAATACTATTGCATGTCCGACTTGGGTAGACTGTTGAAACTAAAGTGTAATGTTTATCAATAAGAACTTAATGTACTTACACAGTTATGCACTATATATATCTTTATGTTTAATAACTGAAATATTTCTGCCTTCGATATTATACTCAAAACTTGTGGTTCTCCCAAGAATAAGCAGAGTTTATTATATACTTCTGCTTACCTAATAACTTAACACATCAGTACCAGGAGCACATAAATGCACTGTATGCATCACAGCTCCAGTTCCGAACCATAAACATTTACTGCACAATCTCAACCTTTTTACTGACTACAAATAAATAAAATGAAGTGTCCTCAAGTTTAGCACCACTTGCTTTCTTTTATGAATACCTGGTAGCTTAAGGATATTATTTTCTTTAAGTATTATTGGAAGCGTTAACACGTTGTGCCCTGCATTTACACACGAACATAATTCTTCTACACACAAAGATACACCTTCTTCGGCTTGTGGCTAAGTAATAACAGCCGCATGTGTCGATAGACTAGATAGGACCAACTGCGGCAAACGTAGTTTATTCTGATGATTAAGCTACGCTTGCCGCAATTGGTTTGTGGATGGGTGACCATCTTCACATACCAAGACCCCTCCATGTCTCGGAAAGCACGTTAAGCCGTTAGTCCCCGGCTGTCATTCGTGGATCTACGGCAGTCGTTACGGGTAGTCAGAAGCCCGAAAGTCTGACAACCAGTCTTACCAAAGGGTATCGTATTACCCAGAAACTGGGTTGTAGAGGTTATATAGGCCATACTCCATGTAAAATACTGGTATACAGCTGCATCCGGTTAGACTGGAAACCGATCCTAACATAATTGGAAAAAGGCTCGGCAGATGATGATGAGAGATACTTCTTGTAAATTAATTGTGTAAACCAAAGATGGCTTACTTATCTACATAAATATCCTAACCTAAGTAGAGTCTTAATAGGGTAGTTGCCTGGGCAAAAAAATAATTATTATATTTAGTCCGTCAGTTAGATTATCGAAAAATAATGAACACGTATTTTTTTTTTTGTCAATCAAACAAAAATTGACAAAGATAAAGCGCGTCAAAATTTGGGAGTGGGGGGTCGTGAAGTCACTTGCTTGCAAAAATGTCGCAAGCAAGTGACGTCACGCGGAGCTTTAACTGGCGATATCTTCATCATTTTTTATATAATTGACAAAAGAAAAAATACGGGTTCCATATTTTTTGATAATCTAACTGACGGACTAATTAGATTTTTTTAGGAAAATGGCCTATTCCAGATTACAAGTTAGCATAATTTAGACGTTTCTTCTTCTTAGCGTGTCGACGGCAAACTAAAAGGAATGGCGAATTGGAGTCGGTCCAGAATTCGGCTACGAGTTTGGCGCCATCAGTAGCGTCTATCAGTTCCTGTAACGTGCAGACAACAGGACACACAGGACACAATATTAAGTGTCCCATCGTTTGTGGAACAGCACCACATTTACACTACAAGGCGAAGTCATCTATGAATCTTCACCTGAACAGGTTTTCCTTGCTTGGCCCATCCTTGGACGCTAAAAAATAGTAAATATAGAATCTTTCCTTCTTACTAAGCGGTAAATAAATAAACATTTTACACGAATGTCGGAGCCACTAAGATACTTACGACCTGTCAGGAAGATTCGCATCAAACATTTATCAAGAACCGTGTTCGGAGGAACAGAATAAACAATTTTTACCTTTGTCCGTATACAGACATAGTATCCTAGGTAAAAAGCGCCAAGTAGGAATCAGGAGTGAATGGAAACATGGGCAGGCATCCCAAATGTTGATAAATTCATTTTGTAAGTAGGTTTATACAAAGATTTTTTCACGTCAATAATAAATTCGACTACCTCGTTGGTCGAATGGTCCCAAGCGCTACTGCTGAGCATGCGGTTATGGGTTCATTCCCAGGTCAGGCAAAGTGATATTGGGATTCTTCTATTAGGAATTTCAAGTCTCAGTAGCCATCCGGAGTCTGGATCCGTGCCCGGCTGATGGCATTACGCTCGCCCCCTATAACATGGGACTTAAACATAACTGTGCAAAATGTGGGTGTGACTATAGGTACACCTTTCTTACCCTTTGCGAAAACAAGGCGTGTTAGGTTAGAATAATAAATGAGTGTGTCGGAAGAGTTTTTGTTTCAAAAGAGACAAAAGAGTCATAAGGTGTTAAATGGTCTTCCTCAGTCATTTCAACCTTAAACATTAATTCTAACTCTTTACTCTCATAATTAAAGACTCGTCATAAAACACTGAGGGCTTTATTTCAACAGCCACTTCCGGTCCAAATTGAGCAGTAAAAAGTACAATAATTCATTTCCCTTGACCTTTACAGCCCCTTTGGCCTTCTACGACTTTAATTTTGTTGAAGTTAACAAAATGCAGGTTGTAAAAGTTAATTTGAGAAAATAAATCTTCTTAGAAAATATAATAATAAAATCAAAATCCAAATATTTTATTTCACATAAACCAACACGGGCACTTATGAAACGTCAGAACCAATTGGTCGTTTTTTTTTTCTTTTTTAATAGTGTTGCCCCACACTAGGAATTTCTCCTGTCTCGTGGGTGCGTTTACAAACAATTAAACTCGCATACATAAACAGCCACATCCGGAACAACTACCTGTAGGCAATACAAATATTTATTCCGTGCGAGAATCGAACCCACGACACGCAGCGCAGCAGTCGATCGCTCAGCCACTGCGCCAACCGTGTCGCCGTGTCGTGTGTTTCCTATGGAGAAGAGCCGGCAAAAACTCCACGGTTACTTGTTTAAAAATAATTGGCTTTTACAATGTTTTTAAACTACAGCAGGTATGGGAGGACAGCGCAGAACTGTGTACATCACAGAAATCTTTTCTTTTTAGTGCTCGTACGCACAAGTGGCACGCGTCACTGGCAGAAGCAACTGCAAGCGCTGCCTTTAACGTGCAGGAGATGCTGGACACGATATTAAGGGCCCCATTGTTTGTAGGACAGCACCACATTCAACTTCAGGGCGGAGGCATCTGTGAATCTCCACCTAAGCAGGTTTTCCGTGCTTCGGCGGACCTGAGTGCGAAATCTAATAGACTGTGGTCTAGACTTCCAGGTAAGCCAAGGCAACATATCTATGTGGGAGTCGATTTAAAGACATCAGACGGTCTGTGACAGTTGTTACCGGTCGTCAGAAGCCCGACAGTCTGACAACCAGTCTTACCAAGGGGTATCGTATTACCCAATAACTGGGTTGTGGAGGTCAGATAGGTAGTCACTCCATGTGAAATACTGGTATTCAGCTGCATCCGGTTAGACTGGAAGCTGACCCTTCCATAATTGGAAGAAGGCTAGGCAGATGATGAGTCGATTTAAAGACACACATAATACTAGCCGACATGGAAATCAAATGCCTAAACAAAGTCCAAGCAGTCAACTTATAACTCTACATTTATAAAAATGTTTCTAACTTGGCAAGATAAAAAATGGAGTGGACTTTTGTCAACTACATAGTTGACAGAGGCTTCAAAATACGAAAAACCTTCAGACGACTTACGTGGGAACAACAAGATTCTTTGGAGAGGTTTATTTCTGTGGAAACTTTATTTTTAAATTTTCCTTTCAGTGTTAAAGAAAAATAAAGAATGTGGTAATAAAAATATAGTGATGTTTATTACTCCATATGAACACCAAAATGTGTCTTGAGTGACCACTTGGGAATTTAGTGATGTGATACAAATTCCCGGGATAGGTACGGGATTTCTGTGAATGCGGGAATTTATTTGTCATTGTAACATAGTACCTAACGCTCGCATGAATGTAGAGGATTTCGCGAAATGAATGGTTAGACAAAAGATAAATGGTTCCGTTCATGAAGATGACAGCTAAGTAGGGACACGAATGCTGTGTTCGGGATGTCGACATTATTTTGGTACGAAATTTCGAATTGTTATAGAGCAGTAATTTCGCTAATGTAGGTCATCTTTGCTAACCAACACACATTGAACACGACTGCTCTTATTTTAGATATGGAAATGTTTAACTGATTCTCTAAAAACTTATTAAACTTCTATTGATGAACACTTTTTTTTAAATTAATGCACCTCTAAAAACTTTTTGCGTTTCTGCTCACTTTTTTAAATAATTGATAATCTTTTTAATTTTCTTTTCTCTTACTATAGTTGGTCGCAGTAACTAAGCTAGGGCACCCCGACCAAATGGGTAAAGGATAGAACTGTGACCAACCGTGTCACATTTTTAAACTAACATAACCTGCTACATGCAAGTTGCTCTTAGTTACGGCTATTTAGTATTTTGGGGTTTTTAAAATATAAATTATTTGAATTTTATAAAAAGAGGTGCAATCATTATATTAGAGTGTTGACTAATATTTTTAGGAGCGCAAAATGGGAATAAGACGTCCAAACAAATACATGCCTTTTAGTTATCAAAATAACAAATTGTCTAATTCAATTTCACGGTCGCTTAACCCACAGCTAAACTTAATTACATAAAGTCGCCATTAGCAAAATATGATTTGTGCATAAAATAACACATAATAAAAAAAATTGGCAACCCGCGCTAATTACTATGAGGTCTAACCGACCGTGATAATGTACGCCTAGTATGTTCGGGTCAGTTGGTAATGACTATATTTAATATGATTTAAATGAACCTATTAATTAAGTACTATGTATTTTATTAAATACATTATATTTACATAATTTAAAAAGCTAACAGTCTCAAAATAATAATAATATGTACAAGTATATAAAATGGAGGGGAACAACTCCGTTTACCTTAGTTTATTTTATTATTTGTTGTTATTGCGGTCTGTGAAACTGTGTGAAAATTTCAAGTGTCTACCTATTACGGTTCAAAAGATACAGCCCTGTGACAGATGGATGGACGGTGGAGCCTTAGTAATAGGGCCCAGTTGACACTCTCTGGGTACGGAACCCTAAAAATTGTAGCCATATTTGATAGCTAGGAGGAGTCTCTCCTTTTTTTTTTTTTTTTTTTTTTTTTTTTTTCTGGGTGGGAAATCATCAAATGACTCCTCCCGCTCTGGGCGGAGCAGAAGGGAGTGTCAGACTTTTACTGACTAAAACCCACCCGTGTTCCTTCAGTTGCCTGTGCCAGGGGCCACGGTATCTCTTTCGAACAACCCGCAGCCCCGACGGCATCGGCCCTAGCGGACCCCGTCAGAGGAGTCTCTCCTTCAGTTGATTTTCGCACATAGGGTTCTGAGGTTATTTTACTAAGACAGGCACGAATTACATAGTTATTCTATAATTTTAGTTACGTTTTACACAAAACTCTTACCTTTTCACAATCGCTGTCAAGCGTAATAAAAATGCGACTATGTAGGTCTCGTTTTAAATTTAAAAGTTAAAATCCCAATCCATGTTAGCGTATGTAAGAACCGGGACAAAAGAGCAATAGAACAACACTATTTCAGTACTGTTACTTTACGACTTTACTCAAGCGACCCGTGACTTTTATAAGTTTTATACGATCTACAACGTGATTGTGCTTTGAGGAAACTCACATTTATATTTTGGAGCCTTTCATACTAAAATATTGAAAGAAATAGCTTTATGGTCTGACATACATTAAAAGTTATGGTTTTGAACATAACAACGACGTCGGTTATGTTTGCGCCTGTAGCTTTAAATTAGCAATTCATTTTACAACAACATTTTTAATTCATTTTTTTGGCAGGCGTTTGTGACAAACTTTGGCATTCAATTACAACATTGTGTATATTTTAATAATCATTTATTGCAGTAGTATATAACAAAGTAAGAGACCTAATATGTATTATGCTCTCAGTTTCGTAAATTTATGTTATGCAGAGATTGTCATCTCGAATTTCCAATCAAATATAGAAATTAATCTATCCTTTGGCCTATTCATAGGTAAGTCCTTCATAATAGTTTTCAGCTTATATTATATGCCGTGATGGTAGTTTCACTTCAACATGGTTCACTTTACAAAGTCACAATGCGCCCGAGTTCGACCTAGACTCTAGATGGAATCGTTTATGTGTCTAGATTCTAGAGACATAATAGATATGACTTGGAGACTGTGATTGCAAATTCCTTGAAATTTTGTTTCTTGTTTGAATGGGGAACGGTTTGATACAGACAGGGTTTTAGTTTGGTGAACACCGCCGATATCGAGGGATATGGCTTTGAGGCCTGCGCCCTAATTGCGTAACATACGATCAATCGGAATCTGAATCATTTTCAAAATGATTTGCAAATTGTTAATCCATTGCTTCATAAGTTCGAAAAATTTGTCTGCTCAACACTTAAATAACGCAATGAATGTTGTTGAACTGTCAAAATAAAACCGATTCCGATTGATTGTGTTTTACGCAATTAGGATGCTGGTTTATGTCGCCTCCATAATATCTATGGTGAACACTTTTCAAGGCAATATTTTGTGTGAGCGTTTGTATATGACTTAAGGCTGATTTTTCATTCGACAGATAATTTTTATTCGTGGAATAAAATTGATGTCTGGCAGTGTTTGTATTGAAGAACTGTCAAAAATTTAAAATTATTCCTCGGATAAAATTATCTGGCGTTGGAAAACTCAGCCCTTAATATAAATGATAATAATAAACTATTTATTTATTATGTGTTCACGTCTAGCTAACGGAAAGTAGGTTCTTGCATAGACACAACCTTGTAGCCAGGATAATCCATCAGTAATTTGCTCTGAAATACAGCCTTGTGGAATCTGAGGTGCAGGCTGGGGGCTGGGGGTGTGGGCTGGGGTGGGGTGAGGTGCTACAGGTATATTCCCGACCCAGTTCTCGAAAATGGAAATATCACATTGTACTGGGATCGATCTATCATGACTGACAGGACTATTGTTGCCAATAAGCCTGATATAGTGGTGGTGGATCGATTAGAGCGGCGCGCAATGATTGTTGACATAACCGTCCCGCATGATGAGAACCTCGTGAAAGCCGAAAAAGATAAACAAATCAAGTATCTTGACTTGGCTCGCGAGGTTGTCGACATGTGGGATGTGGACTCGGCGATCATTGTGCCGATAGTGGTGACAGCCAAGGGCTTAATAGCTAAGAGCTTCGACCAACACCTGAGGAGGCTCTCGTTGGGCAGCTGGATCAAGGGCTTGATTCAGAAAGCGGTACTCCTGGACACGGCTTGCATTGTCAGGAGTTTCCTCTCTCTGGAGCCCTGACCACCGGTAGCTTGGACCCTGTTCCTGATACCGGTGGGCTACTATTTTTTTAATTTTTTAATGTTTTTATATTCTAATATTTAAAAATATAATTTATATGTGTACAATGTAATAAATGAAATTATTCATTTCTGTAAGTAGGTTTGTACAAACACTTTTACACGTCGATCAAGGTTGGCGTTTTCTATTAGTACACTGAGAAGAAAGGCCGAAACCAACTCAAGAAACATTTTTTATACATGACTCTACAAATCTTCAGAAATAGCTGGAGCTATATCTGAAGATTTCTAAAAAATAGTTGCGTAAGTACATACAAAGTTAGCTGTAACTTTGTATGTACTTATGCAACTATATGCACCTCTTCCAACCATTCGAGAACTGTGGCTATGGCAGCTTATTCGAGTAGGGCAATGATCAAATCGGAGGACCCAACTTACATTCCAGTGTAGGGTGAGTAGAGGCAGGTAATCAAGTGTCATTGAACGAGATGAAAGCTCGGCACTCGATTTATCATCGTCGAACTCAACCCTGTAGGTATTTCAGGCTGAGCATGTAGCACGCAGGTACCAGGTACTTATACTCAGAAGACTATGAGACATGTGTGACGCTTCGTAGGTACATCTTTTACAGTTGTATAGGCATTCAGGTTTCAGGCTTCAGACATACAGGGTTAAATTAAATTAGCCAACATAACTCTGCAGAAGTGATGGGTACCTATCGATATCCTAACAAGATAAAACAAAAAAGTAATTAAATTTGAGTATCAGCAGTAAATTGTAGTCCCTTGAAATATCAGTTTTTTTTATAGTGTAAGCTTCACAAACGTGATGCGTCTCCATATCTCAACACGACATACACGTAGTAAAAATGAAATTGTGATACCTAAAGGATATGTTTTATATATATGGGCCAACACCATGGACGGTATATAGATAAAAAGGGAAAAAATAGAGGATTTTCATAGAAAATTAAAATAAATTAATTTGAATAAAAGTACAGGCGTACAGAAATGATTATTTGTGAAGTTTTTTAATAAGACAACCCTACTTTATGGTCGTTATGACAGTAGTTTGACATGATATCTGACGACTTTGAGAGTATGACTTGGTCTTTGTCTGCTTTCTTTTAAATATGTAATATAAGATGCACTGCCAAAATCGAGTAGAATATCTGGTTGTCCTATTTTATTATTGTATCTTTAGTTTGAAAAACCCCAATTATTTTTGAAACTCCTGTTTAGATTTTTTTTCGCAGCTAGTACAATCAAATGTCATTGTCATAATGACATTTCGCATATTGCTGATCCGCCATGTTTATTTTGTTTTGCTTTCCTTGACCAAGTTAATTTAAAATTACATAAAAACGAAGTCAAATTATAGAAAATTAACATTAAAAAACGGTTACTGTATTGTATAGCAATATTTATATTTAGTGTATATAGTGCAGGCTCCATACCTACATTGCTGAAACATCTCATTTAGATTAACTAAAACTAGCAAGTCATTTCTTATAAACAGCATCCGCTTTTATAACAAGTTGCCAATGTCGGTTACATAACTTAGCGATGGAAAGTTCAAAACCTTATCAAAAAACCATATTATATATAAGATTAAAGACTACGTTGAAGACAAGGTGGTTTGGCAATAATTCCTTCTGCACATGTGGCACCTCATTAACGGCATAACTACGTAAATGTCTATTAACTGCTCTCAAATTACGATGTTTTTTTTTTTTTTTTTACATAATTTTTTGACATAATCTTTTTATTATTTGACATTATATAAAGACAATTCTAATTTCAACTCTTTATTAGTGGTTGTCATGGCAATCATGTCACTTGGTTTTAATAGATTTTTATATTTTATCTATGCTTTTGATAGATTCTTCTATACTTTGTAAATGTGAGGACTTTGTAGGCCTTGTAGACTTTAGATCCGTAGACCATTTTTTTATTTTTTATTTTATCAAGTACCTGGTACTTGTCGACAGGCCTACGCTGTCCTCCCATACCTACTGTAATTTGAAAACATTGTAAAAGCCAATTATTTCTAAAAGAGTAACCGTGGAGTTTCTTGCCGGCTCTTCTCCATAGGAAACGACCAATTGGAACCGTACCTTCTGACGTTTCATAACTGCCCATGTACGTTTATCTGAAATAAAATATTTTGATTTTGACAAAACTTTAGAAAAACAGATTTTTTCAACTCATAGGTACTTCAAATAAAAAACCAGCGGTGATTGACCCCCAATATAATAACATCAAATCTTTTTTAGTTTTTATTTTATCGTGTTTAGATATCGATCTGAATGCCAATTCTCGTAATTTAAAACGTTCAAAATCTAGTCGCAGTCGCATCTCGGCGACAAACAAATGTCAAAACTTTTGTCAAAATGTAGGGAAAATAGACATATTTTTGATAGATAAAGACTGAGATCAGACTGTGAACGTTCTTAAAATTACGAGAATTGCCCCTCTGGTCTGCAGTTTCGCTAGCTTATTTAATTTTTCCCAGTATATGGAGTGGTGTATAAACTTGCAGGTCTCTTTACTATACACGGTGCTCTTTTAGTGTTGGAAGTTAGCCATAAATTCTATGGCTATCTAAGCCAGGTTAAATGCGTTTATTAGATAAGATATGGCATTGACTCAATCACTGAGGAAGGAGAAAGTCAAATATTGAAATCTACAGCCTATCATTCTCTTTAAAGTCCAGAGAGTGCTGAATAATGCTGAATAATCTATGTTCTATACATTATAGGTATAAACGAGTGACTGCGATGTTTTGATGCGGTTTTCAACATCATTTAGAGAATTGATTGCAGAAGGTAAATGTGTATGATCCATCAATATTAATATTAATAGAATTACATTATAATAAAGAAGATGACACAGTCATGTTTTAAAGACATAATAGATAAATAGATAAACCATGTAATTGGTGCAAAAAAGACAGCACAACACACAAAAACACAATTAAATGATAAAAAATAACATGAATATAAAAACAAGATGCCAACATACAAAAATTAAAACACCTACTTAAAGAAATTAAGGGACAGTATGACATACTTTAAAAAAAAAAAAATACCAAGTGCAGTGTGCGTCTCAAGGTTGCATCAAATGAAAGTAATGGAGTGATGTATGAGAATGGGATAAAGAAGACTCGATGTTTTGTCCAGTCAAAAGCGTATGAAGCAGGTCGGGCAGGTCGTTAGTTGGTAGAACACGAACAAACTACGAAAAGCAAAACTGTTCTTATAATAAAAAAGTTTCCTAACAGTGCATCCGTATGTCAGCCACCAGCTGCCAGGTAAAAGCTTTCAATGCGTACATTGTTCAGCTGCCATTGTCACTGAGCTCACAGCAGTAATAGCCTTCCATCGCGTGTTCTCTTGTTTCGCGGCCATTACACATAGGTACACACAGATTTCTGATGAGCACTGGCGCTCTAAGCCTCTTGGAAGCCCGAGACGGCAAAACAAAATAGGGTATGTAGAAAAGCTTGAGAAGTACTTTGTCTTTGGCTTAATTTACATACGTAAGGCCCTCGAATTACAAAGTTGCCTTACTTACTGAACATTTATTTTGACCTTGTTTGGGATTTCATTAAAAATTATACTTCTCGAGAAATGGAGGGCCTCCGACCCGGGGCCCGGAGAGCCCCGCTCCTGCCAGTGATGATGAGGCTACTTATGTTCATCGCAGGAAGTAAATGTTGAGCAATTCTGGCAATGTGTAGGAATCTCAGAGCAGTTGTGGCCCAGTGGTAACGGCTGTGACTTACGAGTTGTAGGTCGTGGGTTCGAACCCAGGCAGGCGCTTGACTTTGTATAAATGATTTCATCACCACTGCTCTCAAAACGGTGAAGGCAAAACATCGTAAGGAAACCGGCATATCCTAGAACCGAACATTCAAAGACATGTGACATCTACCAAACCGCGGCGTTTCCTACAACAAATTAGTTACGGACATAAGATTAGTTTGGAGCCGGAACTAAGAATTAACACAACACGATTTGACAGTTGTCCCGATGTGTTTTTGCCCGTCCGAATTTTTTTATTTGTCACTTGTCTTGACGCAACATCTACTTTCGGACGGTCCCGTGTATTCGTAGACGTACCTAGAGAGTACAACCCCTGTGTCGAGAATCACTCTATAGGTACTTATTTTTTATTAGATCATTAAAATAATTTTATATTGTTAGTTTTTGCGGAGGTTGGCTTCAGCGGCTGGCGCTCGTAAAAACTCACATTAAAATCGATCCCAAGTATGATTCTTTCGATTAACGACAAAAAATGCTAACCCTTGATTTTGTTCTAATGTTTATTCTATAAGGAACCCGACTTTGCCATAAAGTGGCCATAAAAGGCCCTTTGTACACACACGATGTTCTTGCCAAGAAGCCGTGAAAAGTTACGGATTATTCGCCGTGTGTAACATAATGTACATACTCACATTTATTTTAATTCATTACTCCAGGTCAGAACAAGCATTCCGTTACTGTTAGGCGCTATTCTGATTATCCCTCACGACACCAGGCCACGTTTTAACCACAATCAGTACACAGATACAGCCATCAACTTCAACACAAGGCTACGACGATTTAGTGACATCAAAAGGCTCGGAATTTCGTCTATATTGGTTGATATCACTTTTTCGTATAAACACCACACCATTAAACACAATTCAACGTTAGATTTTATTGTAATAATAATACTATATTTAGTGTCACAAAGAAAAATACATTAGTATACACTGATTAACAGGTTGCTAACTACGCTACAGAAGTCTGTATACAGATTTTGTGAGCCCTGCCTCTTAAACTAGGATAACCTGTATCTTAAGAGACAGTATTCAGCTGTGAGGTTACTTTGAATTAGGGTTTATACAACCGCGGACTGTGCCAGCTTATTGTTCGTGTTAACAGTCAGATTTACTTTTAAATATATTATAATTTTAGAAAAGGGAAGTAAAGGAAAAATAGTATAAAAATAAATTTAAAAAAAGATAAAAAAAATAAAATAAATGAAACAATTTAATACGTGTGTAATATGAAAGGGTGAATGTGTGTGGGAATGTGGATGTATGTATGTATGTGTGGTGAGTTTTTGTATGGGAGTAGTGAGTGTGAGGTGTGTTATACGTGACGCAATAAAGGCAAAAATGCAACATTAGGCAATAGATTTCAGTAATGATTCGGTTTGCGTATAGTCCAGTTGGAGTAGCCATTCCATCACCTTAGCTTTTAACTGAAACTTATTGCAATCGAGTATATTTAGCTCTTTATGAATTTTCTTGTAGATTAGTGTACTTAATGTGAAATATTGGTATTTGGCAAAAGCGGTTTTGTGTCGTGTACCTGGGGGAATATTGGTTCTTTTGTTGGGATCAGACGGTGGGATACTGGAGTGTCTTCTGAGAACGGATTGTAATACGAAGAGCTGACGAACAGTTAGTACCTTACAATCTGAGTACAGTTGAGTTGTTGGATACCGATAAGGTTTTCGTAGCATCACTTTCAGTATTGTTCTCTGGGCTCTCTCCACTCTAAGAAAAGTCGTTTTAGCTGCACCGCCCCATGCCTTGATGCAGTACCCAAGAACCGACTGACATAGGGCATAGAACACCATTTTTAGAGTATCAAGGTTTGCAGAAACTCTAAGTGACTTGAAGATATGTATCAGTCTCAGCGTTCTCGAGGTTAGGGCATCAATGTGTTTATTCTAGCGTAACCCGGCCATCTATATGAATACCAAGGTATTTAACGTGATTGGTACGCGTGAGTGTTGGACATTGGCATGAAGATAACAGTTGTGAGCAAGTGTGCGCTATTATGGAGAAGGTGTGATCTGGTGCGGTGCTCTGACGGATGGCGAATGGAATATATGATGTCTTGTCACTGTTGAGGGTAAGCAGGTTTATGTTGAGCCATTTTATTATTTCACGTAGTGCCAGTTCCGCGCTGCTTTTAACACTATCCCATGTTGACCCCTCAACTATAACCACGGTGTCATCGGCATATACAAAGATTGTATTTTATTAATATTTATTCTATCATGACAGTTTTAACAACGCTGACGCCACGACAACTTTTCTTTTAAATTAACGGCCTGTAACTTTTTAGCGGATTATATATTCATACTTCTTCAAAATTACTTATGTCCACTAACATATCTCAAATTCATATTTTCTACATGGTATTATTCTACAAGTTCACATTATAACTCCACGCAATGCGAGGATCTGTTCCCATTTCGCCTCTAAAGCGAATTCATCAAATAAGTCTGATACTCCAAGGCCACCTATCCCGGGAACACCCAATGAGCCTCTCCTAAAGGCCCCGGTACCTGACGGACCCTCCCTACGCATCCATCCTCCGTCCTCCGTGAAGGCCTCCAGTACCAGCTGGACTGCCGGCGCGACTCGCCGGAGGACTCGGAAGACCCTCCTGTACCTATTGGGCCGCGCCTTATCCAAGGGCCGCCTCAGAAGATCCTCCTGTACCTATTGGGCCGCACCTCATCCGAGGGCCGCCTCACCTGGCGAGCTGACAGCGTCCCCGCCGTACCTGCCCCCCTAGGGGTACCTTCCGTGCTGCACATCGCTCTACTCCGCGCGTGGCTGTTGAAGCTACCTGCCTCGCGTCGGCCTACACCTTCAGCTCGCAACTGCAACTCCACCTCAGCCTTCTCAACCCACCTATCGCGCATCGTCATCGATACCCCACCTCCACATTATACACACCACTGCCATTCCATCTCCATCCTTATCTTGTAAATAAAACTTTAATTGACTTCAACTTCCCTTTCTTTACTTCCTTAATTTAAAGCTAAAGATAGATTTTCTTGTCGCTACACGACACGTATATGCCGTGCACGGTCGTCAGTGTTGTATGGATCACTCTGGAAGGTTGTAAACAGACACGTTTTTACTACGGCGCGGTTTATACGCCGCGTATCGTGAAGAAATCGTGCCGTGTACAAGGGACCTTAGAGTTAAAAAACCTTCAAATTGAAACCTAATTTCCTTAGGGACTGGGATGAAATTAATATTAAACATACACACATACATAACCCTTCTTCCCATGGGGGCAGGCAGAATGCCACCTGCTACGATCCTTACATACTCCGTTTGCTTCGTTTACGTTCATACATTTCAGGGGCAATTCAAGTAATTTAAAGAACGTTCAGTCTGATCTCAGTCTCAATCTGTCAAAAATACCTGTAATTTCTCTACATTGCTTATAAGGTTTTGACATTTGTTTGTCGCTGATATGAGACTGCGACTAGATTTTGAATGTTTCAAATTACGATAATTAGCCTTTTGGTCATACACGCCGGTTGCGAGTACTTCGCCTGAATTTCTGAAAAGAAATACAGACAATTTAAAATTGACTAACGAAAATGTTTTATCACGTAACTGAGCCTAAACACGTAATGACCGACACGCACTCAGTTTGGTTCTTCACACTGTCATATTGATTCTTGAGCAAAAACCTGTTAAGTGAGCACTTAAGTATCGTTTTTGATCAATTAAATCGCACGGCTAACACCCAATTAAAATAATCACACGTTCCAAGCCAACTATGTTAAAGAAACTCCAATACATTTACATTTAACGTAGTAGCATCGAAGAAACATTAAAAGATGGGTATGCCAGCAGTAAATAGTAACAATATTAAATATATTTTATAGTAATTATATTAGCAGTGGTAAAGATATTACAATTAACAGCAGTAAAGATCTCAAGTGATTAATATTATAAGCCTTTAATGTTCTAATAGCGTGGACTATCCTCCACGCGGGTCCAGTGCGTATTAGCAGATGCCACATGTCTTCGAATTTTTGGTTCTAGAACATGCCGGTTTCTTCACGATGTTTTTCTCCACCGTTTTTAGAGCAGTGGTGATGAAATAATTTACAAATGAAAGCCTTTACTACTACTGATAGTGTGTTGAGCAATTACCGCGCTGTATCAATTGTGTTTGTGTAGCTACAATTTAGTACCCAATGTATAATAGGTAACAATAATATATTATGGAACAAATGATGTAGACAATTAAATGAATTCGTGTCGATGAGTATGTTGCAGTAAGATGGTTAAAGCCACGATATAGTTATAACCCTAGGGATATAGCTCTGCATCCCACTTTTAGAATCATTTCACTAGATGAGTCTAGTAAAATAGTTATATTACGAGATCGTGCTCGTATCATAGTTATGTTCCTAGTAAGACAGCTATATCTCTAGGGATATAAGTACATATATCACGGCTTTAACAATCTTACTACGATATAAACATCTTTTTCTGTAGTGAATAGCCACTAACTATCCAGGGAGCGCTGGACGTTGTAAACCATTGACAGTTTTTAGTAACCGGGCATATGTCCTGTAAAGATGTTGTCTTTATTTTCTCAATTACATCAACGATTTGGCCAAGATCCAAAATCCTTTGATAACGCATCAGTCGAAAAGTGATTTAAAAAAAAAAAGAATAAATGTTTATTTCTGAGCATATGGTACATTTATAGGATCTTAATATTAAACAGTTTCACATACACTACCGCTGCCGGTGTAGAAATATTAAAATTAACTTACAATGTCAAAGTGGCCAAGTATTGATAAAATGTAATGTCAAATTTTATATAAAAAAAAAGAGATATATAAAAATAAAACAATACAAGTCAATAGGTACACACAAAGACATAGGTATACACACACACCAATCAAATAATAATACTTTTGGTAATATCAGCTGTCCGCCATTTTGTCCGCTTAAAATTTCCTGTTCCCCCGACCCACCTCGTCGCATCGCATCGCCCGCCCGCGCTGTTACTTCTTCACTTTTGCTCGACTCCTAAGGGTCATAGCGTGTTGTTAAATAGCCTATAACCTTCCTCAAGAATTGGGCTAACAAATGCAAAAAAAAAACAAATCCGACTGGTATTTCCGGAGATTACCTCCTACACACAAAGAAACAAATACGTCTTTATCATAATAATTAATAGTAAAAATAGTAAATAGTCACCATCATCTTCCTGCCCTTGTCCCATGTTACTTGGGGTCAGCGTAACACGTTTTCTTCTTCCGTTCTCCCCTGTCAACCGTCACGCTATCATTCACTCCCTTCTCTTTCATATCATACCTCAGACAATAAAAAAAATAAAAAAGTAAAAAAAATAGTAACTAGTAATAGTATAGATAATTTCCCACGGTCCCTCTTTTTGTTTTCACGGTACATCTATTTCTTATACTGTTTGGGCCCAGTAGGTAACGGACAACTAAGACACTCTAGCAGATAGGACATAGTCTGTTCAGGAGCACCGCACACGCACTAGATGTCGGGTGAATCGATAATGCCCCATTTCGCCAGATTATGTTTGCAGCGGCCTACTTAGATGATTTCATTTATTTGGAAGAACACTCGATTATTGTCGCCTCAGAAATCTTACCGAACGATGCTATCTATGAGCCTTCCTACTATGTACGCAATATTCTTGTAAGACGAAGGAGATTAGTCTCCACGTCACAGGGAATTCTAGTGTGGAGGTTACTTGAATATTCTAATGTTTTTCCTGAACAACAAAGTTTGAAGAATTTTGACGACAAGGTTGGCGCAGTGGCTGAGCGATCGACTGTTGCGCTGCGTGTCGCGGATTCGAATACCGCACGGAAAATATATTTGTATTGCCTACAGGTAGCTTTTTCGGGGCTGGCTGTTTGTGTATGTGAGTTTAAATGTTTGTAAACGCACCCACGATACAGGAGTAATTCCTAGTGTGGGGCAACGTTTTAAAACAAAAGACAAATTAAGAGTTTGTATGTATTATCTACGCAGTCAATTTAGATTTCCCATTACACCCCTTTCTTTTCAAGATCTCCGTCAAATCAATTGGAATCCAATTATTATATCCATAAATAAACATAGGATTGTTGAAAAAGAATGAGAGTCCTCTACCGACGGTATGAATAATTAACACGACATTACATCGGGGAAAATCGTGTGAAAAACTGACCAAGAACGACTTGATGGTGGACGGGTTCCGTCGCTTTTCTCTTTAGTTATTTTCGCCGGAAAATCTTGGAACTTTTTTTTGGAGTTACCAAGAGCATTTTTTCTGCTCTAGATACGTGCATAGAGCAGATAATTGCGATATTTATCTAGAAAATATCATCAACTTTTTACGGCTATTTCAGGGTAATTCTTTCTGATGCAGTTCTTTGATCTGAAGAAGGCAAGCATCACAACGTTTACTCCCTGCATATTAAATAAATAAATAAATAAATAAATATTCCACAACTATCACACAACGCCATCTAGTCCCAAGCTAAGCAGAGCTTGTGTTATGGGTACTAGACAACTGATAAACATACTTATATATTTCTAAATACATAAATATTATAGATAAATTACACCCAGACACAGAACAAATGATCGTGCTCATTACACAAACATTTGTCCTGGGTGGGAATCGAACCCACGACCTCCGGCATAGCAGTCAGGGTCACTAACCACTAGACCAACAGGCCTGTCGAGTATTAATTAACGTTTATTTAAAAATATCGAATTATAAACAGTAGATGACAAAATAATGTGCTAAGAGAACCATCTATTGGGTCTCACTAAACACACGACGACATCGCGGCAAACTGATACGAAGATGGCGACGGCGGGAAAAGCTTGAGTACTACCGAAAGGTCTGGCCTAGCATTAGCAAAAGACAGAATTGTGTGGAAAAGAGCGAGAAACGGCTTTGCCCAGCAGTGGGACAATACAGGCTAGTTAGATTAGATATATAGATAAGCTCATTAAAGATTTCTTAATAATAGTTTTCAACACCATAAGACAGAAGTGTCGCAGATTACCTAAATCAAAACGTTTTGATGATAAAAAATCACTGAATGACACTGAGGGTCTATGAATAAACGGTTTCTCGACCTCCAGATGTATTTAACAACTTTTGTATCTCGCAATACTAAAAGGTTTTATCTACCTAGAAGAAACAGGCAGACTGTTTCAATATAGATCCATATTCAGACAAAAAAATCATCCCAAAGCTAGGGCAGAATATTAAAACGAAAGCAAACTAAGGTAACAGCTGGGGATTTCTTACATAAAAAGTTATTAAAGTGAAGTTCGAAAGGTCGTCGACTCGGAATAAACTTTCAGGAGTCGTCAAAAGATATTGTATTGTCGTACTCAAGTTTTCTCATCTGTAAATGCGAAAATCTCAAATTAGCGTCTTTATTTAGGCTTATAGGATTAAATTTGACTTAGAGTGGTAATTGAATCTTTTGGAGATTATCAGGTGAAGGAAATTGTATTTTCAAATTATTTTCTTTAAGCAATGAAATGTTTTTTTTCTTTTACCAATACCATTCAACATTCTTGAAATGCTCTTTTTTCAATGGGTCCCCTGAGAAAGCATCAACATTGACAGTCTTATTTACCTTTTTTACCAGACTTCCGCAGTTTGTCCTAGTCTCATTCATCCATTTGGTTTTTTAGCCCTCTAACATTTGGTAGACCAAATGTTAAAGGACTAAAAAACCACACGCACATGAACCACAGTCACCTGTCATCACCACGTCTTGAGAGCCCACTTCAATTTCAGAGCCGCTACCTCCTACGTCCGATTCCTGAGTTATTGACTCTGACTTAGTTAACAGTCTCATGCATCTATTATTTTCGCTGGCACCACTATGCTTGACACAAAAACAAAACAATGCTGCTTGGTTACAGACATTAAGTCTTTCATATCGAACTCTACTCATTATCATCTGCCAAACCTTTACTTACAACTACTTATGTTGGGGTCAGCTTCCAGTGTAATCTGATACAGCTGAATACCTGTATTTTACATGGAGCAAATGCTTGTCTGACCCCACAAACTACTGTTACTGGGTAATGCGATTATACAACTACTAATTTAAGACCCCTTATTAAGACTGGTTGTCAGACTTTTGAGCTTCTGACTACCCGTGACGACTGTCAAAGATCTACGAATGAGTACAACTGGGACTAATGCTTAACCACAAATTATCTCTTCTTAAATACTGCTAACCTTGAACCAGTTAACAAGCGAATCATATCTAACAAGGAATCCTAAAAAAATACTTTCGAGCTGCAATGATCTTGTAAATGTCTCGCGTGGAAAGTACGTCACGACAGTCGGACACGCGACGGAATACCAGCATCGTGATTATCTATCTATTATGTATACGGAATATACATGAGCGATGGAAAATTGTTGGGAGATACTATTTTTAGTTGGGTTTGTAGATTTCCAATTTAAAGGTCTGATGTATGTGAGGCTCATGTTGGCGTGGTAAGAAATTGAATTATCCACAATAGGCTATTTTTCTAAAAAAATCTAATTAGGCCGTCAGTTAGATTATCAAAAAATATTGAACCCGTATTTTTTCTTTTGTCAATTATATAAAAAATGATGAAGACATCGCCCGTTAAAGTTCCGCAAGTGACGTCACGACCCTCCCAAATTTTGACGCGCTTTATCTTCGTCATTTTTTGTTTGATTGACAAAAGAAAAAATACGTGTCCATTATTTTTCGATAATCTATCTGACGGATTAAATATAATTATAATTTTTTTACCCAGGCAACTACCCTATTTTAATAAGGATATTATACTGACAAAAGTGTTCGTGGATCTTTGACAGTCCTTACGGTTCGTCAGAAGCCCGACAACCAGTCTGAGAACCAGTCTCCCTTGGTGAGCCTGGTATTAATTTAGTTATAACCAGTAACTGGTTTGTGGAGGTCAGATAGGCAGTCCCTCCATGTAAATACTGGTATCCAGCTGTATCGGATTACACTGGAAGCTGACCCCACCATAAGTAGTTGTAAGTAAAGGTTTGGCAGATGATAATGAGTAGAGTTCATTATGACAGACTTAATGTCTGTAACCAAGCGGCCTTGGTTTGTTTTTGTGTCAAGCATAGTGGTGCCAGTGAAAATAATACGAGTAGATGCATGAGACTGTTAACTAAGTCAGAGTCAATAACTCAGGGATCTGACGTAGGAGGTAGCGGCTCTGAAATTGAAGTGGGCTCTCAAGTGGGCAGACTGGAAGCTGATCTCTACATAGTTGGGAAAAGGCTAGGCAGATAATGATACCGACAACACACAAGCCAATATAACATAAAAACAGATCATTTTACACCCGAATAGTTGAATAGGGTTACATTTTTATAAGCTAGTGGACACGCTTTCTCATGAGAGACTGTGCAGGCTAGCAACATTGCTGATACTTGTAAAATTGGGAAGAAGAGGATACTGAGACGTTTACTCTGTTTGACGGACGTAGGTAGGTACGCACTACAGTCTTTTTACCGTTATTTTTCCCCAGAAAGCAACCCATGAGCAACCAAGTCAGCCGGAATAAAGTTCAGTTTGATGCAAAATCATGATCACATGAAATCACACAAGTGATGAGTGTGTTTTAATGGAAACCTACAGGTTAAATAGCTGTAAAGGGTATGTTAATTCATCCACATAATAATTCATCAAAATTCCTATTACTTGGTACTTGAACATAATATATAACTAATGAAATGTGGGAGTACTATAGGTACCTCTCTGCCTTACCCTTCGGCGAAACGAGGTGTGATGTTTTGATCTGTAGTTTCTTAAATTATCAAAAAACTAAGCTTACCATTATGAATAGGTATAATAATATAATATATTTTTAGTTTTATTAAGTGAATTGTTTATGATTTTATGTATATTTTTTGTCTCCTTTGCTCTATCACACGCTGTCTACATCTCTGTATCTATTGTCCTATCGCAGGTATGCTCAAAGATATTTCTTATGTAATAAGCGTCACCTTTGTACCTATTCATCTGTTCTTTTTTTTCTTGTCTGTTTATATATACGTGTGTACATAAATGATTAAATAAATATATAAATATAGTTTGAGCTTAAAAATATTAATATCAGAGGTTTAACGAGAACATCAATAAAGGAAACATGGGAGACCGATTAATTTTAATTATTGAACACAATTTCAGCGAACATCGAAAGAGACATCCGTTTGTTCTGCATTAATAATTTATTTGCATTGTTTTTAATCGTTTTGTATTGTCAATTTAAATTGCGTAGTTCGTAATAATTGATTATTATGGATTTCTGAAATGGAATACAAATACATCAATAATAATTATCGTTTATTTTACTTTCTGCTTTGTTCTTTGTGATTTATTGTAGTTTGAAACAGTTATTTTTATTAGGGAGACGTCAGTGTAACTTGATTTATTTGTATATATTATTCATAGATTTATATTTATTTATCTGAATAATATGTACATAAATAACGAAGAATACCGAATTAAATGATAAAAAATAACAAAATTATTTCCTAACTTAACTTAAACTATTCACCAACTAAAATATAGCATCGAAAACTTCATCCGCATCACTGTCGACTCGTGTTCCTAGCAAAAGCACTAGGAAGTGCTGAAGAGCGGGCGTTTTGGGGGACTGTCTTTTGTAAACGGGCGACTAGAATCAATTTTATTTTAATGTTATTTTTGACGTTCAAAAGTGCCTTTTATGTGCCTATTTGTTGTAACTGATTTGACTTTAACTTTTGACTTTGTAATGTTTACGTTCGAAAAGTGGTGGAATTCTCAACCTAATTTAAATAAATAACTTTTGATTTTGATTTTGACTGGTAACACTTCTGGCCAAGGTAAAAGCCAGCCCTTAGGTCACGGGAAGTTTTGAGATTTCCTTAAAGAGACCATGAGCACTCGGACCCCACAGCCAGAGGGTGTCAACCCCAAACGGCTCGGAAATCTCTTACACCGCATACTTACTTCGTAACTTAGGTTCATTATTATAACTAAACAACCTCTGCCCTTTCCCAACTATGTTGGGGTCGGCTTTCAGTCTAACCGGATGCAGCTGAATACCAGTATTTTACATGGAGCGACTGCTTATCTGACCTCCACAACCCAGTAACTGGGTAACACGATACCTCTTGGTAAGACTGGTTGTCAGACTTTATTTATTTTTAAAACTAAACGATAAAGTTAATACCTTCAAGAAAATGGCAAGTTCTTGGTATTTCGTATAAACATATACGAGTATATATATACTTCGTTCATCAATATAAACATAATTATCATAAACGATAAAAAATACCATAAACTAATATTGTTTGTTTGTAAAAAATAATAAAAAATAATCTTCGATCTTTACAGTTTATGCACTTTATATGTCATAAAATAAAATGAAACTCCGAACGTATTAATTCATCAAATTGCAGTTTTGTGTGATTAACTTTCATTGATAACATGCACAGAAAAGCTGGCAATTTGTAGATCAGACTGATACCCGAGGGCTCGTGGCTAAATAATAAAGGCCACAAAGGTCTATCGAAGGTTAAACTACACTTACCGAAGTTGGTCCGTGGATGGGTGACCATTCATTACATACCGAGACATTCCGTGCCTCGGAAAGCACGTTAAGCCGTAGGTCCCGGCTTTCATTCGTGGGTCTTTGACAGTCCTTACGGTTGAAGAAGCCCGAAAGTCTGATAACCAGTCTTACGCTTCACTTGACCAGAGGGCTGCTTCGTTTTTCCACAAGATAATTGGTAAAAGACTAATCAGATTGATATTGGGTCTACCTAAAACCGAGTATCAGTCTGTTCTACAAATTCATCCTAGCCTTTTCCCAACTATGTTGGGGTCAGCTTCTAGTCTAACCGGATGCAGCTAAATATCAGGTTTTTTACATGGCGCAACTGCTTATCTGACCAGTTACTGGGTAACATGTTACCCCTGGGTAAGACTGTTTGTCAGAGTTTTGGACTTCTGACTACCTGTCGTAACGGCTGTCAAAGATCTACGAATGACAGCTGGGTCCAACGGCTTAGCGTGCTTTCCGAAGCACGGAGGGCTCTCAAACTGACCACGCCAAGCGTAATTTAACTTCGACCAACCCGTGCGGCTACTATTATTGAGCCACGAGCCACTCTCACTTTATTCGAAGTGTTAGTCAACTCAAAATTGTATATGTATATGTATATGTTATTTGTATTTTTTCATTTTAATTCAATGTAGATTGGCCTTTGGCAGCTCTGGACATAGAGAGGTGGAAAGGTAGTAGGGAGGCTTTGCTCAGCAGTGGGATATAAATGTTAAAAAAAAAATTAAAAATTTCACGAACTGTATCCCAATTAATGTTATTCTTTCTTTCTTTAAAAACTGAAATGAATTCATTTTGAAAAATGTATCAGCCATTATGTTAAAGACTAAGGGCCTTTTCACATGCATATGGTTGCGGCACGGTGTAAAGTAGAAATGTATGAGCTTCGTAGACAGATTTCGCAAGGCACGGCGACCGTGCCGTGACCGTGTGTCGCCCGTGCTTATCCACTATAAACACGGTTTCGACGCGGCAACCGTATTTGCAGTAATATATTGACTTGTATAGACTCGTTTACATAACATGAGCGCAAAACAGCACAGCGAACGCGGGGTATGCCATTCGACCGCTAACATTACAGGGGCTGGTCGTTTTCCGCAGAATGTCTAATGAAAACCAAATTGACGTAGATGTGTAATTAAGTCGACGCTGACGACGTCGATACAGTAGGAGTAAGACTATTTGCTTTTTTCGTTCCATTAATAACAAATGACGGCTTAAGTCTAGTACCTCGATAATACTGCGACCACCCCGTCTCGCCGTGCGCCATGTGAAAGAGCTCGGCGCCGCCGCACCGTGCCGTGCTGGCACGGTGCGGCGGCGCCGAGCCATTTAGGCAGCAACCGTATGCATGTGAAAAGGCCCTATAGATACCATCGCCCAAATTGATTATTAAGTAAAGTTATTAGATAAGTCTTTGTCACGAGATTCACAAAGAGATGACTGATGAAATTAGCGTCTAATGCTACACTAACGAAGGAAGGTACAGTGACACATTATGTTCCCATCCATCAGAGATAATGATCATTTTATATTAATTCCGACTAAGATCTTTTATTAAATAGATCAAAGAGTGTAGAATCTTGGAATAAATGATTATTGAAGAGAGCAAAGCTTTTAACCTTTTGAAATAAAATTGATTTTTTTCTCTCTTTTCCTATCGAGAACCACTACAAAAGTTTCATTAGGATTTGTTCAATGTATTCAAATAGTTTGGCTGATTACACAGTCAATAATGTTCTCACTGGAGGGACACAAGCCTCCTCTCAGTGTGAGGGAGTGGGCCGTAATCCACCACGCGGGCTCGTGCGGGTTGATAGATGTTACAAGTCTTAGAATTTTTGGTTCTGGGACAAGCCGGTTTATCTCACTATATTTTTTATTACCGTTTTGAGAGCAGTGGTGATGAAATAATTTACATTAAGTAAAGTGCCTGACGGGGTTTGGACTGGCCCGCGACTTACGAGATGTTAGTCGTAGGTTCGAACTCTGACAGGCGCTTTACTATTTAAATTAAATTTTCACTACTTCTCATAAAACTGTGAAGGAAAACATTGTGAAACTGGCATGTTCTAGAAACAACATTTCAAAGACATCTACCAACCCGCGCTGACCTCGCGTGGTTACGTGGATTACATCTTCTTTCCTCTCACATCTCATCATACAAAAATTCCGTAGAAAAAAAAGGAATTTAAATTTTTCCAATTTTCCATACGAAACGAAACGAAAATAGTGAAATCGGTCCAGCCATTCTCAAATAATGCAATTACTAACAAACGACATTTTATTTTTAGTTATATATGTATATCCTTTCGCTGCGCCCGCGGTTTCACTCGCATAGGTTTCGATCCCGTGGGAATATCGGGATAAAAAGTATCCTATATGTTATTCCTGGCTATACCCCATCTGTCTGACAAATTTCATCCAAATCCGTTTAGTAGTTTTGGCGTGGAAGAGTAACAAACATCCATCCATCCATCCATCCATACAAGCTTTCGCGTTTATAATATTAGTAGGATTATTCAATTAACAATCTTCAGACCTACGGAACCTTAATAACAATAATTCGTCACGAGACATTGGTATTCCACCGAATGATTAAATATTTTCGCCAAAAAAATTGACAACATTACAGTCTGCCTGCAGTCTACACGCCAGAGGTAACCAACCTTCGGCAACAAAAACAAATAATTTTAATCATTAATAACGTTGTCACGCAATGCACACAAAAAAGCGACGTCTTATGACTTTTGCAGTTATACAGCAATTTACTGTGAATTGTCACGCTTTATACGTATCTTCAGTACAGCTAAGTGGTTAGGTAATATTTCATTTTGAGCGTTCGTTGAAAAAAATGCTTGATTACTTTGAAGTGCGTTGGTGGCTATTAATTAGAAAACGGTTAAGAAGTGATATTGTTCACACATTTTTGAGATAAATATCGAATTGCGAGTCATAGAAAATTTTATAACTTTTAGTTTGCTAGGTAAAAATGGTTAAAGACTGAAAAAAAGTCGCTTGACATTTTTTATTTCAAAGTTGCATTTCATTTTGAAAAATGTTAAGCAACATTTTTCAACTTGTCAGAGCTTTATCATAAGTTTAAAGCTCAAATCCTCGTGACGTCAACTTTTAAAAAATAAATAAAAATAAAATCTTAAATCCTCTATCATACTTGAACTCAAAATATTTCCAATCCAGCTTAGAAATTCTTCGAATTTCGCCAATCACGACAATTGCTGGCGGGATTCCAGAAAACTACGAAGCTTTCAGTAACTCGGCATGCGGGAAAGCCAATAAAATGTTATACCATGTTATACTAAAAGTTGAGTCCGGGCAAAACTTTGCCAAACACATTTTCCAATACTAGCAATATAAATTGTACAGCGAAAAGTATAAGTTTGAGATAATAGTTTTTATTAGTATGTAAGTGTTCTTCGTGGCATTTCTCGGGCCATTGGAAAATTCAGCTTTTCACACAGATACTAGTTTTGTTCTTGTGGTCGTAGTTTTGAAAGTATCGGTGTTCGTGTAAACGTAACGACCTGAATCCTTAATATTATGATGCTGATCTCTGGCAGCACGATGTAAGACATAAAATACAAAGGAATTTCTTTGGTTTGATTAATTTTATTCCGTTAGCTACTCCCACATTCATAATCAGCCTATAATGTTCCCACTGCTGGAACACAGGCCTCCTCTCTGGGTGAGGAACATACTTTATTACATTTAATAAGAATAATAATAATACCCCTTTATTATGTTTTTTTTTTAGGTTTTTACAGTTATTCAAGTTAGAGTACGTCTCTCAAATCAGTTTGCCTCTTGGCAAAGGACTCCTTTAGCAAGTTTTACTGTATTCTATCAAGATCACTTCATTACATTTACTTCCACATTAATAATTATTAATAGTCTCGTAATGTTTTACAGGCACACTTTTGAAACTTTACTATTATTTATGCAAAAATGTTGACGATCTCTGTCCCAATTCACCCAAATCACAGAGATGAAAGAAACACTTTTTCTTTTATCCATTCAGTATTATTTACTTTAGTTTTGCATAAACGACTGTATTCGTTATTTCCGCCAGGAAATAAGTTCTTGATATTTGACTGTTACATCATTTCGGGGAAATAAACGCACCCAATACCTATTTTATCAATTCCTACGAAGAAAACCTTATCACCCAATTGCTTTCCCTGGGGAGACTATAATACTTCCCAATATTTTATCGTTTTCTACGAACAAAAATCTCTTCGCTCAAGTGTTTCCCTAATAAACCACCCATTTACTCAGAAATGACGGAAAATTTAACTGCTACTTTATCCATTTTCATATAATTTCCGAGTAATCTCATAGCATTTTCTGGCATACAATGACAATAATTGGAAAACTTCGTGATGTTACGCGTTTTATACAGTATGCACTTGTAGCTTCTTATTCCGTCGACTCGGTAAAAAACATAACACGAGAGTTCATGAGAAATTGATCGTAAGTAAAGAAATTGGAGAGCAGTAGTGGCCCAGTGGCAACGACCTTACGAGTTGTAGGTCGTAGGTTCGAACCCAGGCAGGCGCTTTACTTTGTGTAAATAATTTCATCACCACTGCTCTCAAAACGGTGAAGGAAAACACCGTGAAGAAACTGGCTTGTCATACAGCCTAAAATTCGAAGATGGGGTTAAAGTATGAAATTGCCGATTTGTACTGAAAAATTGAAATTAGGTTTTTTTTTTTAATTTAACATATTTATTCAATCAAATTAATTACCTTTATTATCTATACATTGCTGCCATGTAATAGGAAGGTCATTTATGCCTTTGCGATAAAACTCTCGTGATCTAGATTCGACAAACTGTGTGAAAGCATTTTGTACTACCTCCTGAGAAGAAAATTTTTTATCACGTAGAAAATTGTCCAAATCACGAAAAAAATGGTAGTCCGTTGGAGCAGTGACGAATGGTTTCTAATTACAGTTCCTGTAGAGTTAAAACGGTTTCTTGTGCTGTATGAGGTCTCGCGTTATCATGAAGCAATAATGGTGAAGATCGATTCATGAGTCGGGGCTGTTTCACTGCTAGTTTTGCTATCATTGTTCGGAGTTCGGCACAGTAGACATCTGTCGTTATTGCTTGACCAGATCGGAGAAAGCTATAGTGAATAACACCATGCTGAGACCACCAAACATTTACCATTAACTTTTTATTGGTAAGCTTTGCTTTAGGACACTGTTGCGGCGTTTGACCTGGGGTCAGCCATTGCATTTTTCGCTTACGGTTATCGTATAGAATCCACTTTTCATCACATATCACAATTCGATCCAATATTCCTTCATTTCTGTGTCGATTCAACAAGGCAACACAAGTTTCAACACGCCTTGCTTTCTGCAGATCAGTCAAATTATGAGGCACCCATTTCTCATATTTTTTTTATTTTATTGATTTGACGCAAATGAGTCAATATTGTTGGTTGTAACGTTAAACCATGCCGCTAATTCCTGGGTAGTTTGGCTCAGATCGGCTTCCACCATCTCTTTCAATTCATTGTTATTCACCTGTGTGGGCGGTCATCCACGTGGTTCGTTCTTCAAATCAAAGTTTCATCACGAAAGCGTTTAAACCAAAATCGCATGGTGCGTTCATTAGCAGTCCCCTCTCCAAACGCAACATTGATATTGCAAGCTGTTTCTGCCGCGTTAGTTCCGCATCGGAACTCGTATTCAAAAATAACTCGAATTTTCGAAGTATCCATCTTTCTTGTCTAAGCTGAATAAAAAAAACAACTGAAAGTCGATAATCGAATGTTGCACATTTTTTAAAAGAAGAACTTCATAGGTACCATGTGAAAAAAGTTTCACTCAATAATCTCAAACCATGAAGGTTCTATGTCAATTCGAAGTACCTATTACAGTAAAACGGCAATTTCATACTTTAACCCCTATTATTCAGACAGGCCTGTTGGTCTAGTGGTTAGTGACCCTGACTGCTATGCCGGAGGTCGTGGGTTCGATTCCCACCCAGGACAAATGTTTGTGTAATGAGCACGATCATTTGTTCTGTGTCTGGGTGTAATTTATCTATAATATTTATGTATTTAGAAATATATAAGTATGTTTATCAGTTGTCTAGTACCCATAACACAAGCTCTGCTTAGCTTGGGACTAGATGGCGTTGTGTGATAGTTGTGGAATATTTATTTATTTATTTATTATTTATTTATTATTATGTTCGTAACAAAATGACGACAGTGTTTCTACAAATTTTTAATGTCGGTCAACTGAGAAACGATGTTGAGTTCTTGGCCATTTATTTATGTAACAGTTTTTGTTCACACATAATTTAAATTGACAAGAAGTAGGGAACAAAAAAAAAAGTACAAAGGTGGGAAAATTTAGGAAATCTCTAAAAACACTCCCGACATCCAATATGTATGAAGTAATGAATTTTCACGTTTAAACTAATCAATCATAAATAAGCTTTTATTGTTCCCACTGCTGGGACACAGGCCTCCTCTCGGTGAGAGGGAGTGGGCTGTAATCTACTAAGCGGGCCCAGTGGTAGATGTCACATGTCTTCGAATTTTTGGATGCCGGTTCCGTCACGATGTTTTCCTTCACCGTTTTGAGAATAAAAATTAATCAACCGTTTCTAGCTAAATATTTATATTTAACCAAATGCAACTACCTTAAGATGAATCGAACCAATTCCTGTTGCACTGCTATCGTTATCCGTATAACTCAGCTGACTTTTACAAAATGGCGCCGGATAAGAAACAGCTGATGCATTCTGTTACGCCAATACGTGGAATACATAATTACATACCTTTAGCTACGCATGCGTTAAGTCTGTCCTGCGGTTTTGTCTGCAAAGTTTTATATTTCTATACATCGTGCGTTATTTGTTTTTCGTAAAAGGAACTGATTCATTTCTATTTAGTTACCTAAACAATAAACTTTATAAAAAAGAAATCGTATAATGTGGATACATACCCCCTATTCATTCATAAACGTTGCTTAAAGGTATGTAGTGATTAGGACTGTTTAGCATAATCAGCCTGTAATGTTCCTACTACTGGGACACAGGCCTTCTCTCTGTGAGAGGGAGTGGGCCATAATCCGCCACGCGGGACCAGTGCGGGTTGACGGATGTCATACGTCTTCGAATTTTCGGTTCTAGGACATGCCGGTTTCCTCACGATGTTTTCCTTCACCGCTATGAGAGCAGTGGTGATGAAAAAACGGGTTGCACTCCGGGAGTGCCGGCAGAAGTGAAAACTTGAACATTAACGTTGTGTATTTTTGATATTTTGGAATGCGGCCTACTCTCCCTCCGTCTTACGAATTTTCGATCAGTTCACGTGTCCTGACGCGAGTTTAACATTTTTTACTTATCACAAAAAACTCTCCCTCCGTCTTACGAATTTTCGACCAGGTCACGTGTTCTGACGCGATTTTAACATTTTTTACCCATCACAAAAAAATTGCACAACGCCGCTAAAGAAGTTTTCATTTCAATAATTCACGCAAAGTTAAGTGCCTTCTTGAGTTCGAACCACAGACTTACGACTACCCTGACTGAGGGCTGTTTTACCATATATTATTGACGTACAAGCGTCCCTTAACTTTAATCGTCGTTTATAAATAAACCCTTCTGTGAGTATACTATTATGTATCCACTTTACACGAAGGAAGTTTTTATAAGGGATCGATAAGGGTTGGAAAGTACCTAACCTCTGAAAAACACCTTTAAAAATTCGTAAGAAAATGTCACAATGAATTATTAACCAGAACTTTAGGTTTTAGGGGCTGTCCATTATATTTTTTTGCCGTTCGAAAAGGGTTGATTTTTAGCCTGACTGATTGAATTTAGTTAATACTTTGATTTTTATTTTACAAAAAAGAAACACTCTGTATTTTTTGTACCTACATTTTGTAGAGAGTAATGTTTTAAATGATATTTGATTTTATTTGTAAGTAGGTTTATATAAACACTTTAACACGTCAATCATATTTTAAAAACTAGACGACGTCTACGTTTCTTATCTGACAAGTTTGAGAAGAAAGACTGAAACAAACTCGAGGTCTCTTTTAATGTCTAAACATAATCTTGGTCAGATCTTATTAAGACCAGGTAGATCGAAGTCTGAGATGGTTTTTTGAGGAAAGAACCACACAAATTGAGAGGACATGTCCAGTCAGTGCACGAATTTGTCAGAAATCGTGCAGCTCAACTCAAAACTTAAGGAGCTCAGCGTGTCGACAAACAATACCAACGAAATCACATTTGGGTAGGCCACATAAATTACTCAAACTGCCAGACCATGACAAAACTAACAGAACAGAGAGAAAAATAAATAAAGAAAATAAAATGACCCAGATCTAAGATGTTTAATAATAATAAAAGGTATGTGGCATGTGGGATGTGGACTCAGCGATCATTGTGCCGATAGTGGCGACACCCAATGGATTAATAGCTAAGAGCCTCGACCTACACCTTAGGAGGCTCTCGTTAGGCAGCTGGATCAAGGGCTTGATTCAAAGAGCGGTACTTCTGGACACGGCCCGCATTGTTAGGAGGTTCCTTTCTCTGGAGCTCTGACCACCGCCGGTAGCTCAGACCTGTTCCCGATACCGGTGGGCTACTATTTTTTATATTTTTAAATCTTGTCATATTCAACGGTCGTTACGGAGCCTAAAAGTCTGACAACAAGGGGCCCATTTACCCAGTAATTGGGCTGTGGAGGTCAGATAGGCAGTCGCTCCATGGAAAATACTGGTATTCAGCTGCATCTGGTTAGACTGGAAGCCAACCCCAATCATCATATGCCTAGCCTTTTCCCAACTACGTTGGGGTCGGCTTCCAGTCTAACCGGATGCAGCTGAATACCAGTATTTTACACATTGGAAGCCAACCCCAATATAGTTGGATAAAGGCTAGGAAGATGATGATGATGATTTTTGATATTCTAATATTTAAAAATATAATTAATAAATATTTAATTAAATAAGGGATAGGCACATCAATCCAACACTTACTTTCCTATCGACAATAGTTAAGCATTAATATTATCACCATAACGGCCTACATTCAATATGATTAGTTTGAGCATAACCAGCTCCCGACGACGTCCTATGACAGAAAACCAATTACCGTCGGACATCTCCACTTGAAGGGATTCTAATAGATCAGTTTTCTAGATTACTTGTCAAATTGGGTAATGAAAGCATTTCATTAATGGTAAATATACTCTGAATATGTTTTTTTTCTTCGATGGTTTGACTAATTACAATTTTCCGACAGTTACCAAGGTTTAGCTCGGATGGGATGTCAATACGATCTCGTCGGTAATTAATGAATATTATTCAGGGTCAAATTAAATTTGCTAGCGAAACGCCTCAGACGTGAGGGTATTGACATCTAAATACGATAAAACAAAATATTAATTAATTTGATGATTTTTTTTTGTGGTGTCAACGTCCTCTGGGAGTGTTGTTACTTGTATGAGTTGAGAAAATCTGTTTCCTTTTGTTTTATCGTGTTTAAGTATCAATACTTTTGTGAAGGATGCAGAAAAAATCTAATTATTAAACTGATTTATGATGTGTTTTTATTTTTGTGTTTTTTCTCACGGGTACTAGCCGGCTAGCAAAGGTAATGACTTAACAAGGTGTGCCATGGCATCGTGTCGACAGCGCGTTGTGTACCACGCGCGCCTCTATGAGATGTCAGCAGTAACTGATGGGGTCCGGTAGGGCCAATGTCTGCCAAGGTCGCGGGTTGTTCTAAAGAGTTACCGCTCCTGATACAGGCAACACGGGTGAGTTTTACTCGTTAAAAGTCTGACATGCTCTCCCGATCCCGCCCAGAGCGAAAGAAACTATTTGATGATTTCGGACCCAAAAAAAAAAATGTGCCAAAGCATCACAGCGGGCCCTATAGGAATACCAGCGCAGCGGTATTTATTTTTTAAATATATATTCCAGTATTATGCCGCGATAGGAGCCGTTTAAGCCGCGCACAGGACTTTTTTGTCCTTGTTTATTTTTAGGTTGTTTTGTATGTTAATTTTGTTTGTTTTAAATGCTCGTTATTACTGCTTGTATTTCCTGTGCGTGTCCCGAATAAAATATTTTTTAGCTTAGTGTGTATACGACGTGTCCGGACCCGTCGTGCGAATGCACCCGGAGAAATGGGCAAAGATCGTCACTCACTGGACGCCTGAAGGAGGACATCGCCGTCGAGGTAGACCACGGCGAAGGTGATTTGCAGGGCCAACATGGCCAGAGATCGCCCCAGACCCTGTCTCGACACGCGTCAACGCAGAGACAACTGCAGCCGTCGACACATGCCGCTCGTGTATTTGAGCACCATACTCAAATACACGAGCGGCACGTTGTCGATTTTACCAAAGTCAGATACCTTTTATCCGTGGAATAAAATTGACATCTGACAGTTCTACTATGGAAAAACTGTCAACAATTCAAAATTTATTCTCAGGATAAGACTTATTCTGGGTATAAAATTTGGTGGTATTTGCCCTTTATAAAATAACTTCATGATTTCCGGTAGAACTGAACCTTATATTTGTTTTAAACCTTGAGCGGATCTTGGAGAAAATAAAATAATTTACCTCCCGCGGTGAGTGTAACACACACAGACATTCAGGACGATAACTAAGTGCTTCCGCCTTCACTTACTATAAAGTTGATTGAACAGTGGATTTTTAATTCAATTTCCTTCTGAATGAGGAGGAGGAACCTCCTTTGAGACTTAGGTGAGGACGTGAGATGGAACGTGGAAGCTATTAAGGGAACTGTGATTGAACAGGAAGGACGGTCGTCGTTGATACGATTAAATGTAAATGTAACAAGGTAGCCAGCACCCTAATTGCGTAACACGCAATTCATCTCAATCTGAATCATTTTGTAGGATAGTGTTATGCTCCTCGCTTTGCACAAGCGTTTTACAAAATAAAGTCGATTATTTCTGGTTTCAAAATCCTTTATTAGCACTTCACAACAAAATAGCGATAAGCGACAATAATTAACACTCGCGATGGAGCAGCACGACTTGCTTGCTCGACGACCATTTGACAACTAACTAGTGATCAACAACGGTGAATATTCTAACACTACTCCGGACGTGACGTCACTTCTTTTCTTTGATAGATATGAAGTTAGTTGTCAAATGATCGTTTAATAAACTTAAAATTGCTTACAATAGTTTAATCCATTGTTTCATATTATGTTTACAAAAATTGTTTGTTCTACAACATAAATAACGCAATGAGTAAAGATAAAGATATATTGTGTTGTTGAACTGTCAAAATGAAAGCCATTGCTGCTGTTAGTGTGTCACGAAATTACCCTGCAGGTCTACCGTCACAATCACCATCGTAATTTTTTATGACGTGTAAAAGTGCCTCGTTGTCCTAGTGGCTGAGCATGAGGTCCTGGCTTCGATTCCCAGACCGGACAGGGCGAGTAGAGTGTGAGTTATTGGGTTTGTTGATCTGGATTTTCTAAGTAGTAGCTTGGAGACTGGATTTCTGCCCAGTTGGTGGCAATAGGCTCGCCCCCTATTTTTTTTTCTTTTTTTTTAAACTTTGCTCCACACTAGGAATTACTCCTGTATCGTGGGTGTGTTTACAAACATTTAAACTCACATACACAACAGCCAGACCCGGAACAACTACTTGTAGGTCATACAAATATTTGTTTCGTACGGGAATCGAACCCGCGACACGCAGTGCAACAGTCAATCGCTTAACCACTGCGACAACCGTGTCGTCAACTGTTTGCGCGTCGATTACCCTGCCACCCTGCGTATGAGTACACCCTTTACCTAACCCTTCGGGGAACACTGGTGATGTTACATGTAAAGGTGATTCCGATATCCTAATAACCGAATAAATAATTTCATTTCACTGTGTATTATTGATTCAGAAACCACGGACAAACACACGGACACAAGTGCACAATTTCTTCCTAGTGCAACCAAGCCCCACTGCAGCGAATCAGCGAAGCGTCTTCATATATAAAACTATACTATCGCACTTTCAAGCATTTGGTATACACGCGTGAGCCAATTGAACCATCGACTGATTTTGTGTTAGTGAAGTGAAAAGACAATTATATCGATAAAAATGAAGAGCGCGTATCTATTAGCGGTCCTGATTTTCGGTATCGTGAGAGCGAGTGAAATCGATAAAGAGGTGAGAAAATTATTGTTGTTTTTTTATACTTGTGTGTGGTTATAGATAATTAAGTGTCTTTAATGATTGATTTACGAGTGAGAAAAACTTAATTGTACAAAAAAAAATGTTATGATTAATACCGACACTAAGTACTTAATATTTTTTATCACCAGATGTTTTAATGTTCTTTAGATCAAAGTAAATATCATTTTTAATCAACTATAATTTTATTAGGTATAATACATATCATTTTCAATTAACTTAAATTAGAATTATACTATTACGAATGAAATAAATGATTATATTTAACGTTCTTAACAGAATTGTGAGTCGGCTTGTCTGAAATCAATTCGCACCTAATTAAATTAATTACTTCTCAACTGGAAGTAATCACTGTCCACAATTTTCTTTGATTAAATTTTCCAAATTATAAGTAGTCGTATTTAACTAAAGAAACCAATTAAAATGTCAATTAAAACTGATTCCGACAGTCACAAAGAAAATGAAACTAATTAAAATTGTATGAATTAATCTACATCGCAATTTCTTCAAATATTTTCAGCCTTTTTAGTAGACATTTATTAATTCCTTAATTATGATTTGGCAATTTGGCAAGAAATATTTTTTTTTTACAGTCATTTTACAATTAAATCACATTACTAGCTTTGAAATGATGATAATGATAGGTAAATGATAATGATAAGTAGGTTTGTACAAAAACTTTTACAAATCAATCATATTTTAAAAATTAGATGGGTTGGTCGATGTATTTACATTGTTTATTTTTTCACCGATCTTTTTTTATCGACAATCAACACTTAGGTACTTGGTCACAACACAAAAGGTTTGATTGATTGTAGTAACTTGATGTTTGTACGATGTCAAAAATTGCTTCTACAGACTGCAATTGGAAATATTTCTATTCTATCTATTTTCCAGAATCTGAAACATTGTCTTGTGATTCTATGGTGATATTGGTTCTATATCTTGACGCATTTTTGAACTCTCATAGTCAGGGCTATATCAGAAAAGACGATATATTTTAAACATCGGCCATCGACAATTTTGCGACAGCTATTCTGCATCGCGTTCGACTCTTTACGTTCGTAGTTGAAAGAAAGAAAAACATTTATTTGGCTACAGTACAAAAATTTAATTATCTCAAAGTCAAAGTATTTATTTAAAATAGGCACATAAAACGCCTCTCTTGAACGTCAAACATTACAACAAAATAATATTGATTCTAGTCGCCCCTTCCAAAAAGGTAATTTTCGTATGGAGAAGAATGGGCAAGACACTTACCGTTACTCTTTTAAACTGTTTAACAATATTTTTTTGTTTTTTTTTTTGTTTTATTATTTAATTTTTTATTAAAGCATTTTCATTCTTTTTTCTTTCTTTCTATTTAGCATACATTCATTACATTATAATAATATATGAAGACCATGTACCTAAAATAAAATTACTATACCACAATTAGGTAAAAGAATTAAAAATGAAACCATAACATATAAATTAATTAAGTGATAGAGATACACGATGCTCACATTTCATAGTGTTTCTCGTGGGTGCGTAAAAGATTCATTTCGGAGGTAATGTCAGACAGATCTTTAGTTACTATCACCAGATCTTTAGTTATTGTAAACAAGATCATCAACATCAGCCTATAGCAGTCCACTGCTGGACAAAGGCCTCTCCTATTGCACGCCATTCAATTCGATGAATCAAACTAGATCAATCATAATTTATTATGCTTGTCACAAATAGTTTCGATTTTATACTAAACTGCTATTAATCGTCAGATTATCATCATTACGAAGACACTCTTAGATGGCCGATTCCTATAATTTACAGACCGTTATTGGTTAAAATTAAGACTCTTGTATCTTTACCAATAATGAAGCAAAGACCTCATAGCTTTGCATAGTAGACCCTCCCATATGGAAGTAGCTATTACAGGTAAAATTAACTTACGTATCTATTTATTTGCCCAGTTTGGCAATAAAAACCGCTACCATTGATGCAAAACGATTCGTTTTTGTTTATAGGAACAGCCGGACCATTCCGTAAAACTTACCGTGAAAACTTAGGTGAAGTGAGCTGTCGTTGCGCCATAGGTTAAGGATCGATACTATTGTCAGCATTCTTTACCTATATTTTCACGGTGAGACTTTTAACAGAATAGAACAGCTGAACATAAAAAGCTATATCCTTCAATTTTTATCTTCGTTCATATAAGTAATCCCTTCACAGGCAACGGAAAAAAGGTATTTCATAACTTAAGCGGGGATAATATTCAATTATTGGGAGATTATCGGAAAATATTATGTGCTTTTTTGTTCGAGTTTAGGTTGGTATTAACATCTCTTTGTCGGAAGTTGGTTTTTATTGAAGAGTTTTTTATCCATGAACATCAGAGGGTTTTATGTATTCGATGGTATGTCTGTTTGGTATTAAAAAGCATTCTAAGAATTATTCAAGATTATTATCTTTTTGAACTTTGATTAAATCGATTAATTTTTTGCATTACGGCTAAAGCGTCAGAGTAGCCCCGGAAATTCAAAGAAGACCAGTCAGGTTTCATACAAAGTTGGGCCCGAAACTCAAAGTGCCAGCCAGTGAAAAACAATGTATTACTAAAAATCTAGTTTTATATTAGGGGTTAAAGTATGAAATTGCCGATTTGTACTGAAAAATTGAAATTCGTTTTTTTTTTTTTAATTTAACATATTTATTTTATCAAAATAATTACCAATATTATCTATACATTGCTGCCATCTAATAGGAAGGTCATTTATGCCTTAGCGATAGAACTCTCGTGATCTAGATTCGACAAAATATGTGAAAGCATTTTGTACTGCCTCCTGAGAAGAAAACTTTTTATCACGTAGAAAATTGTCCAAATCACGAAAAAAATGGTAGTCCGTTGGAGCAAGGTCTGGCAAATACGGAGGGTGACGAATGGTTCCTAACTGCAGTTCCTGTAGAGTTAAAACGGTTTCTCGTGCTGTATGAGGTCTCGCGTTATCATGGAGCAATAATGGTGAAGATCGATTCATGAGTCAGGGCTGTTTCACTGCTAGTTTTGCTAACATTGTTCGGAGTTTGGCACAGTAGACATCTGCCGTTATTGCTTGACCAGATCGGAGAAAACTATAGTGAATAACACCATGCTGAGACCACCAAACAGTTACCATTACCTTTTTATTGGTAAGCTTTGCTTTTCCATCACGAAAGCGTTTAAACCAAAATCGCACGGTGCGTTCATTAGCAGTCCCCTCTCCAAACGCAACATTAATATTGCGAGCTATTTCTGCCGCGTTAGTTCCGCGTCGGAATTTGTATTCAAAATTAACTCAAATTTTCGAAGTATCCATTTTACTTGTCTAAGTTGAATAAAAAAAACAACTGAAAGTCGATAATCGAATGTTGCACATTTTTTAAAAGAAGAACTTCATAGGTACCATGTTAAAAAAGTTTCAATCAAAAATATCAAACCATGAAGGTTCTATGTCCATTCGAAGTACCTATTACAATGAAACGGCAATTTCATACTTTAACCCCTATTACTTTTTAATAAATTTAAAACTACCGCTAGGCAAAAATAAATGAAAGGTAGGACTATAAACAAGTATAAGTATAAAATATAACAACAAACCTGTGCGTGTGTTCCGATAGCTTTTTTTTAAATATTTATTTCTAAAATCAGATTTTTTTTAATGTAGGTATAAAACTTGAGTTTTCAACTTACAAAAATAGCTGAAGGAATGGTCGTAGAGATTCGTCGCAATAGTAAAAACTTATAATAAAGACTTCCCGATCAGGGTAATACATTATTTTTCGCTGGCCGGCAATTTTTAGTTTTGGGCCCAATATGGCTGATCTCCTTTTCTTACGTTTTTTGCAATTTGCCGGTCAATCAAATCGCAGTATCAGATTGTATGTTGATTAAAATATCTTTCGTCTTATGGAGGATTCTGTAGTTTCTCTCTACCCTCATGGGAAGAAGTTGTGAGTTTATGTGTGTGTGTGTGTGGTTAAGAAGAAATTCATGCAACACCAAGCTAACGAATGCTTTTACGTGTTTTTTTTTCATGTTTGTTTTTCCTTCGTCAAAAGTAACGTTAAATAATAATAAACTTCAAAAACACGAACGTATTTCCACAGTTTAGCTATACTGTAATGTGTATGTATTGTCCTATTTCTCTGATGAAAATTCCAGAGAGCTGTTTATTTGTAAGCGTAAGAAATTGACTTTTGGATGGCTGACTTTGAGATAGCTATTATGCTTATTATTTGATATTTTTGACATTTTATGATTTTATTATTTGAATTTTATTTTGAGAGGTTCAATGGTTTTTGGAATTAACTAACATAATTTAAAGATCTTTGTTACTAACAACTATGGACATGTAATATTTGGTCTGCAATAAATGGAATTATTATTATTATTATAATAATGCTTTGTCATAAATAATCATAAATTTCACAGCACTTTTTTTCGGAAAGTAACCATACGAAAGATCAGTGGCCTATTGATAACAGCCGCGACTTTTAGGTCGTAGGTTCGAACCCAGACAGGCATTTTACTTTGTGTATATTATGTCATCACCACTGCTCTCAAACCGGTGAAGGAAAACATCGTGAGGAAAGCGGCATGTTGTCCATCCATTACATATAGAGACCCGTCCGTGCCTCGGAAAGCATGTTAAGCCGTTGGTCCCGGCTGTCATTCGTAGATCTTTGACATTTGTTACGGATAGTCAGGACCCTAAAAGATTGATAACCACTCTTACCAAGGGTTATCGTGTTAACTGTGTTGTGGCAGTCAGATGGGCTGTCGCTCCATGTAACACACTGATACTCAAGTCACAGAGAGTACCTACTGGACAGAAGTGTCCACATTTTTATGCTTGAGTACGAGTCTTTTGACTATCTGTATGTTATGCCTTTTTTTAATTATTATTATTTTTTAGTTGTAATTGTGCGTCTTGTTTGTGCAGAATAAATATTTTTCTTTCTTTCCTTTCTTTCTTTCTGATATTCAGCTGCATCCGGTTAGATTGGAAGCCAACCCCAACAATATATTAATATCATGACGCTACCTTGTCAATATATCTATGAAAACATCATGTACGTAAGGAAAAATTTAAATCTTTTCAGTAAAAGAGGTGACAGACACGCCTATAGAACCAGAAATAGGGACCAATTAGTTCAACCAGGTTTCAGACTGGCTAAAGTAGACTCTTCCTTCATGGGGTACTGTTTAAAATGTTATAATAAAATACCTCCCGACATACTCCAACTCAATGAAACGAAGTTCAAATCTTGCATAAAACGCACACTATGCAGCCAAGCATATTATAAGTTGGGGGATTACATCGCTGACAAAAATGCTTGGCTAAACGCTGGTCCTGCTCCACAGGACGCATAAATAAATTGATTGGCATTTGAAAATACTTCACACACGCCTACCCAACCTACATACTGTTGGAGCTGCTGAAGATTCTAAAATACTATGTTTGCATTATATAAATTCAATCTCCTAGTATTGTATAATTGCATAGAACGTATGTGAGTACTATGTTACATACTACAAAGCTACCATTTACTGGGTACGTCTTTCATTGACTTGAATATGCCTTGGCGGATGAGAGTATGTCATGCTCACTCTAATGTCTCGCTGATGGTGGCACATGTGTTGGATCATTTAGCTCCCTTCAAAATGGTTGAGCTGAATGGTGCTAATCTATGCGTCATGTTCGTGAACGGGCGCCGTCAGTAGGGACTGGTCAACTCTTTGCTGCCATGGCTTATTTTGATTTAAATTAATATTTGAATTGTTTTTTTTTTATCTTTTCATTACGGACGCTTTTAACGTTCTGCATCGTTCTCACATGCATAATTTTGAACATGAATGATGTAACCAATACTTTGTAACAATATTATTATGATTTAAAAGAGTGTCCATGGAGTTTCGTGCCCGATCTTCTCCATAGGTACCTACTACGCTTTGGAATGGGCAACTAGCTTCATCTTTTTGACTGACCGACCTTGACAATTCAAAAGTGCCTGTAATTGGTTTATTTGAAATAAATAGTTTGAGTTTGAGTTTGAGTTTGAACATAGTTGGGAAACGGCTAGGCAGATTAAATAACACTAAATATATCTCTGAAAATTTCCGAATTATCATTATCATCATCAACCCGACTTCATCCACTGCTGAGCATAAGCCTCTCTTTTCAAGTGCCAATCCTCCTGTGCTAGCCTAGATAAACCGTTTATTCAGTGCAACAAAAGACACAATACAAGCAATAAAAAAAAAACATCAAAAGAAGGTGAAAACAAAAAAAAAACAAAGATTAATAAGATAAACTGACCCACAGACACCTCGTATAAGTAAATCTATAACGGTCGATCACTACTGGGCGGTGTGTGTCTCATGGTTGCACCAAATGGGAGTCCAGCTCAGCATATGCCAGGTACAATACCTGACGCTGGTATTCTGCTGCATCCCGTTAGTGACACACGGATGTCGATCAGACACATCTGGTTCACCTAAAAACCTTCTACAGAGAGCAAATTAAACCAATAAATCATCATTAAATACAACAATCTCGAGTTGTAGGTTAAAACCTATACTTTGTGTCAATAATTTTATCATCACTGCTCTCAAAACGGTAAAGGAAAACATCGTGAGGAAACCGGCATGTCCTAGAACCAAAAACTCGAAGACATGTGACATCTACCAACCCGCATTGGGCCCGCAAGCCCTACTTCCTTCTCGCCAAGAGGAGGCCTGTGTCTACGCAGTGGGAACATTATACGCTGATTATGACTGAAAATCAAAGTCAAATCATTTATTTTAAATAGGCACATAAAAGGCACTTTTGAACGTCAAAAATAAAATAAAAATAAAATTGATTCTAGTCGCCCCTTCCAAAAGGTAGTTTTCGTATGGAGAAGAATGGGCAAAAAACTCCACCGTTACTCTTTTAAAATGTTTTACAATATTTTGCATACATTAATTATATAATTATATGTGAAGACGATGCACCTAAAAATAAAATTACTTTACCACAATAAGTAAATGAATTAAAATGGATTAATGAATCCATGACATATAAATTAACTATGTGATAGATACATGGTGCTCACATATTTACATATTTACATTTAAATTCCGAATAAACTTATAAACCTTTAACAAAATCCAAACTTAGCCAATAAATTATAATTAAAAAACAACAATCTCATTAAGACAGAGCGTGGAAAGCTAACAGCCAGCTAATTATCACATTACAACGAATGCCAGACATCACGATTATCGGTATTTGACAGAAAGCGGTTCTCTGCCACACTTGAGTGCGTGCACGCAACGCGACTGCTAATGAATTTTCTTTGAATTGTTATGGTGCACTGTGCTGAGACATACCACCCGTATGTCTCAGCACAGTGCACCATAACAATTGGGTTGAGCAACATTTGAAGTATGCAATGAAAGGAAAGAAAGAAAGAAAATAATGATTATTTGGTACGTAAGTAGAAGTACGCACAAACATCATTTGCCTAGCCCAGAGGGGTAATTCTCGTAATTTTAAGAACGTTCACAGTCTGATTTCAGTCTCAATCTGTCAAAAATACCTCAAATTTCTCTACATTTTGACAAGTTTTTGACGTTTGTTTGTCGCCGAGATGACACTGCGACTAGATTTTGAACATTTTAAATTACGAGAATTGGCCTTCAGATAGGCTTACCGGTCAGGCTTCTTAGGCGGTAAGGGTTAGGTTTCTTGTAATGTTAATTATTTACATACATACTATTATATACAATCAAGTATTTTCTAACTGAACAGACAGCTGTGCTGCTGGGGAGTTTGTTGCACCACTCCTTCCCAGCGAAAGCACTAGGAAGTGGTGAAGGGCGGGCGTTTTGGGGAACTGTCTTTTGTAATTTTGACGTTCGAAAAGTGCTGATTCTCAGACTGATTTGAATAAATGACTTTTTATTTTGATTTTTTCTTAACGGATGAAGCTAAATACCAGTATCTTACATGAAGCAACTGTCAAGATGGTCAACCATTCACAGACCGGCCTCGGCAGGCGTAGCGTAACCTGATCGATCAGCCACTCGATCAGCTTATCGATCAGCCTATGCGGCTGTTATTGCTTAGCCATGAGCACCCCATAAGTATTCAAAAGAAATATAAAAATGATCTCAGGTGACACTTTAGACTGCATGAATCCGGTTAGACTGGAAGCCGACCCCAACATAGTTGAAAAAAAGGCTAAGGAGATGAGGCAGATGGTGACTAGACTATTGGTACTATTTAAAATAACTGATAATGTGACATAAATAAGTTACAAATTCGAAACATTTCCACGACAGAAAATCTATGAAAGAATCATGTTAAATTGTCGAATTGTCACGGTCTGTCACCTTTAGTTTGTCGGTTTTATTAACTAGACCCCAGTTTTGTTTAGATTTCTGTACCCAGAGGGTAGAAAGGGACCGCTGCGGGGCGGATTGTTTTTCTCTGTAAAGGTAGCTAGTTTAAATCTTGTCAGAATCCGTTCAATGTGTGATACTCGTATAATGTCTTATACAGGGTGATTTTTTAAAGACCAGCCAAATTTAAGGATGTCGTACAGACCATCAAACTGAACAACTTTCTCCATGGGACAAATAGCGTAATCGCGAAAATTTTATCAACTGTCCCATAGAAAATTCAATACCTACTCGACCTAAATGTATGGGACGGCTGAATTTTTATTCGCGATTACGATGTTGGTCCCATGGAGAAAGTTGTTCAGTTTGATGGTCTGTACCACATCCTTAAATTTGGCTGGTCTTTAAAAAATCAACCTGTATTTTAGCAAATAATAAAAAGACGGTAATCATTTGGTTAGAGAGCAGTGATGTGGTGGTCCAGTGAAAACGCCCGCGACTTACGTGTTGTAGGACTTAGGATCGAACGATAAATTCATCTTTCATCTCATCCCTGCCTCTGGGCTGGATCAAGAGTGAGCCCATTGTCAATAAAAAAAAAATGTCATCACCACTGCTCTCAAAACAGTGAAGGAAAACATCGTGAGGAAACTGGCATCTCCTAGAACAAAAAATTGGAATATATGTGACACTTACCCACTCGCTCTGAGCCCACGTAGTGCATTATGGCCCACTCCCTCTTGGTGAGAGGAGGCCTGTGTCCCAGCGCTAGGAACATTATAAGCTGATTAGGACGACGTTTAGCTATCTCCAGGTGACAAATAGGACATACCTAGTGATGATATCCGCATAATTATAGTGTATAGGTTGCTTGACAATGTATTTGTTTTTTAGTTAGCCCAGCAGTGGGAACATTATAGGCTGATTATTAATAAAAGAAATATTGTTTATTTTTTAATGTGAAGCGTCTTTCATAGTAACGTCAGCCAACCGCATCGTCCGTGTGTATCATAACGGATATATCGAAGCGAACGCAAGCTATGCGTATCTTCATTAATGATTACAGTTAACTGCAATTAATAAATTAATAGTGTATCACAACTCTGGCCATTGCAGTCATTCGTAGATCTTTGACAGTCGTTGCGGGAAGTTTGAAGCCCGAAAATCTGACAACCAGTCTTACCTAGAGGAATCGTGTAACTGGGTTGTGAAGATCAGATAAAATTCGCTCTATTTACATGGGGCTAAAGAAGAGCAGCATCACACGTTACTGATATTTGGCTGCGTCCGGTAAGACTGGAAGCTGACCCCAACATAGGTGGGCAAAGACTAGGCAGGTGAAGACCCATTATAATTGTCAGTCCATTCATGTTATCTGGTACAAAAATTGTTACATAGCATAAATATTTCGTATTTTGAATCTACTTAATGAAGCTCCTGAATAAGCATAATTCACCTATAATGTTCCCACTGCTGGGACACAGGCCTCCTCTCTTTGAGAGGGAGTAAAATTTAATCTACCCCAGTGCAGGTTGGTAGGTGATAAAGCGCCTGCCTGGGTTCGAACCTACGACCTACAACTCGTAACTAGGAAAAATAATTAAAACTATTATGTAGGAAGTGTGTGACGGAAAATTAATGCCTAAGGGGACATGTTAATTACAACGCTTTCTTGGAAACTTGTGTATTTGCTGAAGTGTAAGGGACGGTTCCCACTGTAAGTTTTCATCGTTGGACGACTGTAGTTTCAGGAATATCAAGCTGTACCATTTTTATGAGTACAGATTTATTTAATTACGTATGTAATAACGAACACACAACAATTGCAATTTACAAGCTAACACTAAAATATATATAGGTATATTATATACAAGTATATAATAAAAAATTAAAGAAAAAGGCAGGAGCTCATTAGGCATTAAAATATTCGTCCCCATCGCTGTCAACGGGATAAGTGCCCGTGTTGGCTGGCAGCATTACCAGGTTGGATGGCAATGCTGATTCTTTGGGTTATGGCGACAAAAGCTTATACGAAACTATCCGGCCAAATGCTGGATTGCCTGTAACTGATTTAATGCTAATTAATAAAGAAATTTGTTCAGAATCGTTTACAGAATCGGTTTCTATCATTATTAATATATGTATGTAATCTTTAATCCCAAAAATAATGTTTACTCCGTAATTACAGTCACACTTCAGCTGTACAGTCAAAACCAATTGAAATGGACGCTTATTACGACTATGTGTGCGACAATGTGCGTGCGTAGATTTGTAAAGTGACCACAATTTTCTTCCATAATCGCTATATATAATTTAATAAATAAATAATGTTTTATACATAATAGTAAAAATGCAGTGTATATGATTATTACATAATATTCTAATTGGGATGTCTTGTAGTGTGCGTTCATTCCTGGACATGACGTATATCCTACTAATATTATGTTAAAGTTTGTATGGATGGATGGATCGATGGATGGATGGATGGATGGACGGATGGATGGATGGATGTTTGTTACTCTTTCACGCGAAAACTACTGAACGGATTTGGAGGAAATTTGGAACACGATATTTTATAATCAGGTTTAACATAATATAGGATACTTTTTATCCCGATATTCTCAAGGGACCGAAACTTATGCGGGTGAAACAGCGGGGCGCAACTAGTATTGTATAATGTCTCCATATTTTACCCGGACAACAATCTTCCATGATACGATGGGAACCTTGCCTTACATCCAAGAAAATAGGAAGTGAATCAGTTTCGCTCTGATAATTTTATAAGACGCCATCGTTCTAAGGCACTTCGCCCCAAGCAGGGACGTAATAACTTCATACAGGCTCTTGATTTAATTATGACGTGTCCCTTTTAAAGAGTGAGTTCTCTCGCCATGTTGAACGTACTGAACTTAATCATTCATGCATGTAACAAAGGGGGGCTTGTGGCTAAGTAATAACAGCCGCACGGGTCGATCGATCAGGTTAAGCTACGCTTGCAGCGGTTGGTCCGTGGATGGGTGACCATCTTCACATACTAAGACAGAAAGCACGTTATGCCGTTGGTCCCTGCTCTCATTCGTGGATCTTTGACAGTCGTTACGGGTCGTCAGTAGCCCGAAAGTCTGACAACCAGTAACCAAGGGGTATCGTATTACCCAGTAACTGGGTTGTGGAGGTCAGATAGGCAGTCGCTCCATGTAAGATACTGGTATTCAGCTGCATCCGGTTAGACTGGAAGCCGACCCCAACATAGTTGGGGAAAGGCTAGGTAGATGATGATGTATTTTTGTTTGTCAAAATATGTATAGAAGGTTGATTATTTCATACACTCACACCTTCTTCCCATGGGGGTAGGCAGAAACTACAGAACGTCACCTGCTACGATCCATACATACTCCTTTTGCGACGTTTACGTTCATACATCAGAAGGCTACTTCTCGTAATTTAAAACGTTCAAAATATAGTCGCAGTCTCATCTCGGCGACAAACAAATGTAAAAAACTTGTCAAAATATAGGGAAATTAGAGGAAATTTTGACAGATTGAGACTGAGATCAGAGGGGCAATTCTCGTAATTTTAAGAACGTTCACCGTCTGATCTCAGTCTCAATCTGTCAAAAAATACTTATAATTTCCCTACATTGTGACAAGTTTTTGACATTTGCTTGTCGCTGAGATGAGACTGCGACTAGATTTTGAACGTTTTAAATTACGAGAATTGGCCTCCTGACTGTGAACGTTCTTTAAATTACGAGAATTGCCCCTCTGATTACGCACGCCGGTTGCGAGTACCACGCACCAGACCTTTCTGAAGAACATCACCAATAAGGTCACAATATGTCCTCATAGGCGTCCCGTCCCGGCGTATCCAGTGACATCTTCAGTTAGTCGCCTTTCATTCATTTCATCAAATCTATGTTTAATCCAGAAAAGGGTTTTGGGTACAAATTAGATTGAAAGTTTAATGAGATGGAAATACACTTTGAAACGTTGGCTCCTTACGGCGTATTTCAGTAATGAAACTGAATGCGATCAACACATCTAAATCATTTAAATCGCTTTCAAGAGCTGCCAGTGTCATCATCGTCGTCTTAGCGTATTGATGGCACAAAGGTTAAATATCTTCGGCCTCAAAATTCAGCTGCGTGAACTCCGTTCACTGACGCAATCATAAGATCATCAGGTGACAAGGCATCCGGCGCAGAATGGAAGGTGGGCCATTGTCTGTGGGGAGGTGCCGCATACGCACTTGTGATCTGAGCCGTCCGTGAACCTTATCTGTGAAGATGGTCTTTGTTCCCACTGACTTGGGTTCGAAGTTTATTTAGAGATTTCCTAGTCGGCCATGGTAACGCGTAAAATTGTCAAGGAGTTTATACATTTCTGGAATATGGACAGTGACATATCTGTTGATCGAGTTCAGTTTAATGAAACTCAGCAAAGGGGTTCCACCAAGGAGTAAAAATTCCCCTTAATACCATCCAGTGGTTATTTTTAGACATGGAACCCTAAAAAATACGTAGAAAAGATAAATGATTACATTCCATAACTCAACCATAATCATACATTTTATTACAAGTCAGTTACAGTTGTATTACAAATTAATGTTGATTACACATTGCTCATAATAATAATGCCTTGTTTGGTACTTAGTGACTTTATGGTTGTCACTAAAAGTACTTAGTGTAATTATATTAGTGGCACTATCATTACTTATGGTACCCGCAATTATTGTAATTACTTGGGGAATTTGTTCATGGCATATTTGTTTCTATTAAATGAATAGGGAGTGTGCTGTTGTAAACTGCATTAGTGAACTAGGTATCTATACAGCGTGCTCTTCACGTTATCCATAAACTTTGGCAAACGCTTCTTTAGACAGCTTTTACAAATAAAATCTAACAAAAAGTTAGTACTTAAAAAGGCTTAGTTACAAAGATATTTGTAATTTCATTTAATGAAGTTTCATTGAGCTATACTGTAAAAAATGGTTTTAATTTGGCCTATGTTGCCGCTTAGTGCAATTAAAATGATAAATGTATCAAATGCTTCGGATAAAGAGATAAAGAACCATGCATATAGGGTGATTTACGTTAATGTATTTAGTTTGGATGAAAATTAACAAAAAATAAAAAAATAAGAATTCATAAATGTGTCCATAATGAAAAGTACTTATTTCAATGGTCTGAATATATGGTCAAAGTTTATGTAAATCGTCCGGAACACGGTGTATAGATAAAACAAAGTCGGGTTACAGCATTTTTAACTCAAGAACGGCCTTACCGATATTTATGATAATTGATTTGTTGGATTTCTGTCCGCCCCGAATAGCAGAATGACTATTAAAACAGGGGCAAAAATGACGAAAAAAAAAATCATGAAGCTAATAATTAATTTCAACAATTATTGATTCTGAGGCGGTACGAAGCTCGCTGGGTCAGCTACTTATTAATAAAAGTCGCTCTGGAAGGTACCGTAAAAATTATAAGTAAGTATTCATCAATATCTTCTATACATAACATAATCAGCTTATAATGTTCCCACTGCTGGGACACAGGCCTCCTCTCTGTGAGAGGGAGTAGGCCATAATCGACCACGCGGGCCCAGTGCGGGTTGGTAGATGTCACATTTCTTCGAATTTTTGGTTCTAGGTCATGCCAGTTTCCTCACGATGTTTTCCTTCACCGTTTTAAGAGCAGGGTGATGAAGTAATTTACACAAAGTAAACTGCCTGGTTCGAACCTACGTCCTAAATACGAAAGCCGCAGCCGTTACCACTACGCCACCACTGCTCTCACTTACTTTGTTTATTGTTAATAATTGATTTTAAATTAATTTAATAATATAGATCTTCTATAGATATTAGAAATTCAAGTCGATCGGTCTGTGTAATCCCGTTGTTATTTTAAACTACCTAGTTTTTACCGCCATTTATAGAATTTATTCCGGTAGCTTACGTATATTCAAGAATTCCAGATGTTTTGTGAAGTCGTAAAATCCGTGCGACTCAGGGGCAGGGAAGAACCCCTGTCTTGCACGGATTTTCTGAACTACCGAGTTTAGAATTTCTAAACTCGGTAGTTTCATAAAATATGCGTAACTGAATTGAATGGACTGGAAAACTACGGAAACTTGACTTTTATAGTCTGTAGAAGAATATTTATCAAAATTGACCAATAGTTCAAGAATAAAAACTAATTATAAACATACCTAATTAATTTAAAGATAAAATTACCCCAAGCATAATGACCAGATGGATTATATTGTTGTCCGAAACTGAATAAATAAATAAATAAAATAAAAAATATTATTTGGACGCTTCAACTTTTCTCAATTAAGTACTTTTAAACATACCAGACAGCTGTGCTGCTGGGGAGTTTGTTGCGCCACTTCTTCTTCCCAGCGAAAGCACTAGGAAGTGGTGAAGGGCGGGCGTTTTGGGGGACTGTCTAATGCAATTTTAACGTTCGAAAAGTGCTGATTCTCAGCCTAATTTGAATAAATTACTTTTGATTTTGATTTCATACCTAATTAATTTAAATACAAAACTACCCCAAGCTTAAAAATTCTAGTTTGGATGTTTCTGATGTTCTCAGCTACTTACTTTTACGATTTAGAAAAAGTATGTTTCAATGTGTATATTCCAATTGTTCAGTTATTGGTGCCATATTTATTGACTTCCTCTTTTGCGTAGACGTGACTCATGTTTACGCCAACCCTTTTTTTTATGTTCTTTTTTGCGTCATGTTTACCACAAATACCCTATCAAATATCGCACCATAATGCTGAGATAGCAGCATTTCTTTAGTTTATATGATTTTATGTTTTTTTTGTCTCCTTGACTCTTTCACACGCTGTCTACATCTCTCTATCTATTCTCCTATTGCAGGTATGCTGGAAGAGATTTCTTATGAAATAAGCATCACCTCTGTACCTATTTTTCTGTTCTGTTTTTTTTTCTTGCCTTTTTATATATGTTTGTACATAAATGGTTAAATAAATAAATAAATAAAAATAGCAGCCTTTGTCACCTCGCACAGGTCTTTTTTTCTGGTTTTTGAAGTGAAAACTTCTTTAGTTGTGCTTTTTTGTTGTGATGGGTAAAAAATGTTAAACTCGCGTCAGGACACGTGACCTGATCGAAAATTCGTAAGACGGGGCTCGCGTCGGGACACGTGGCCTGATCGAAAATTCGTAAGACGGAGGGAGAGTAGAAATGAATATTGTATTTTACCACATAAATCATATTACTTTTATACTGATAAATAACGCAATTCGTGCAAAATTATGCCCTAACCATTCCAAAATATCAAAAATGCACAACGTTAATATTCAAGTTTTCACTTCTGCTGGCACTCCCGGGGTGTACCCCGTTGATTTAAAAAAAAAAATTTTTGTTAGTTTTAAATGCTCCTTTTTTAGTGTTTGTATTTCCTGAGCGTATCCGAAATAAAATATTTTTCCTTCTTTCTTACAAAATAATGTTTCAACCTACGACATTTTTGTCACACTCTTTGGTTTCCTTTGTCAAATTCATTTCCCATTCATAATCATACCGTCAGCAAAAACATCTTGCTAAATTATAACGTTATTATAATCTGCTGACTCCCAAATTACTATAGTAATTATATCCTAACGCTACCTCATTAAGAACAAAAGGAAACAGGGAGGATAAGAGACCTTCGTCCTCCTCTAATCCCTGTTGATTTTGTGGATGAATGCCTTAAGTGGATGTGTGGTGTACTCGTTGGTAGTAAGAACGGTATAATGAATGTTGGTACGCTTAGTGTATTTAATCACACGCTTTTGCCAGCGGCTTCGTCCGCGTGGGTGTCGGAAAATATCCCACGAGAACTTATTACCGATATTTAAAAGTACCCTCTGTAATAATGTCAGGTTTAAAACCATCTGTGTGCTTTTGAACATCATTCATTTCGTACCCAACAATTGCAGTCGGCCGGAAAAAAAAAGTACTGACCATCATTCTGTATCGAAAAAGGCGTAAAACAAGGAGACCCGCTTTCACCCAAACTTTTTAACAGCGCTCCTGAAGAGTTGTTTAAAAAGTTATTAAGACATTTTTATTTTTATTTATTTATTTGGTTAGCCAACAATTGTTTACACAACACTTACATGAAGTTTAATTGTATGCCAACATTAACAAGTGTAACAATTACTTATAGGCTTACACCACATACACAATTTTTGGTTAAGCAATTAAAATAATTCATAACATTAATTAACGATACAAAAATATAAATAAATTGATTATAACGATTACAAATTAATAACAATAACAAGTTCATAAAAATAGTATGACATTGGTTTAACAATTAATAGAAAAAATTAACAGCTTTCAAATAAATTAAAATTAAAATAATTAATAAAATAAATGACATTAAAACATAAAATTAATTAGTTAAATTAAATTCTCTTATATTCAAATAGATTCAGATAAAAATAAAAATAAATTAAATTGTAAAATATCACGTTCTTACATCTAAAACATAAAGCAACAGACATTAACTAAATACAAAAATAGTGCTGGAAAATTACTTTGTAAAATTTGCTCAGTTTGTCGTGATGTATATCTACAAGATGCGGCATTGAAGTCGGCGGGGCGCGGTTAACAAACCGCTTTGCTGTCGACATTGTGGTATTTTCCTCCACGGCGGCAGAACTGAAGCTTATGTTAAATCAACTCAGTGATGCAAACCTTGAGGTTAGACTGGCGATGAACATGTCCAAGAACAAGCTGATGTCAAACACCACTAAACATAGGATCAGAGTGAATGCTAAAGAATTGCAATATTTCACTTTGTAAATACGGAATTAAGACTAGTTACCTATTTTAAATCGATAAAAGTACAGTCAGGGAAATTAAGTGTTTATCAAATGGACACCCTACGTTAACTGTCGGAGAATGACAGTAAGTTGTAATTTGAGTATACGGGCCATTTAAGATGGTAGTATTAATTTCCCTTACTGTAACTTGAACACCGGTGTGTCCGCAACGTATGATCAAAATGTTCAGTGAAAATGCTGTGAAATAAATTCTCTAGAGGGTAAACGTTACTATTTTATTCGGGAAATAATGCGTTATTAATTTTTAATAAGGGTCGGTTCGTAACACGAGTAATAACTGGTTATTTATGACTGACCGCAATGGTAATAATACAATACTACAATACAATATTTACACTTACCTGTGGGGTAATTGCGTAACACACTTACAATGCCAATGGCTTTCATTCTGACAGATAAACAACATTCATTGCGTGATTTACGTTGTTGAGTAGACGATTTTTTTCAAATTTTCGTTTTTTCTTTGGAAACCGGGATTGTGAAGTGTACACTTACTAAGCACTGAAAAATGGTAACAAGTGTTGCTCAATGATTCTGTCTTTTCTTACATTTTCAAAATAAAGCTGAAGCTGAAAAGCTGAAGGTGGCACAGAAACAAGAAATGATAGCATTTCTTGTTTCTGTGCCACCTTCAGCTTTTACCAAGCGCATATTTTCAGTATGAATACAAAATGACGAGCGCATCTCGTTAATAGGGCCAGTATTAATCTCGTAAAAAGTATTTTGTAAACGTTATTTATTTTTAAAGTTTAATATAGTGAGATATAAAAAAAAAAACTGTTAATAAAATCTTAAAGCTGCAAAAATAATGCTATTTTTTAAACGTACTCTCTTTAGTTTTTCGCCAACTACTATTTATTTTTGCAGGCAATGGCTTCGAAAATAATATACTTGATATAAAAAGTTGGCAACCCGATAAAGGAAGATAGAGTGCAAATTGTCTGTGGTCAGCTTTTATAAACAATTATGCAAATACAAGACTTTCCTAAGTCTACCCTCTGTGGTCATAGTAAAACTTCAGCACTAAGATATGCTAATTAAATCACAGAACAACTGAAATCTAGCACCTAAGGCGTACCTAAGTCGGTCAGAAGTTTATAACTTTAGTCTCTAAGTTTCGGTAAAGATAAACTTCCTAACTTAGTTTTGTTAAGTTAGTGTAGGCTCTTAATAGTGCGGATTCATTGGCTGATGGTTGTGGCATTTCAACTTTCTCCTGTTTGTGGTACTAAGCACTTCTGCTGTGTTTCAGTTTGAAATGGTATATGATTTGGGATGGGATATAGTAATAATACATCCCATCCCAAATCATATACCCATCCTACTAATATTATAAACGTGAAAGTTTGTATGGATGGTTTGTTACTCTGTCACGCAAAAACTACGGAACGGATTTGGATGAAATTTGGCATACAGATGGTTTATAACCAGTAATAACACATAGAATACTTTTTATCCCGATATTACTACGGGATCGAAACATATGCGGGTGAAACCGCGGGGCGCAGCCAATCAGCCTATAATGTTCCCCCTGCTGGGACACAGGACTCCTCATTCTGTGAGAGAGGGTGGGCCATAATCCACCACGCAGGCCTAGTGCGGGTTGTTAGATATGAATATTGAAATGGTATCAATATAGCTATTATCAGGGTTATTCTGTTCATCCACCCCAAAACATCCACCCCAAACGCGGAATCGTCCAAAATCCACTCTAAGCTAGCTGGATATTTACGGAATTTATAGGCTTAGAGTGGATTATCGGACATCATTATGTTTCCAAGTATCCACCTCGACGTGGATTTTTGGCATAACCGCATTATTAGACCTTTCAGCTGTATCTCAGATAATTGGTAAAACGCATGTCCTTACACGTATGGTCTCGGTCACAATGACAAGTCGTATTTTCTGCCACTGACACGCCATTTTGAATTTAGGAGATTACAAACTTTTGGCACTTTAGTATCGGCCTTGACTTAGAATGATTGTCATCTCGATCACGCCTGGAAAGTGGTCAATGAGGTCTATGATGGAACGAGCGTGCCCAGAAGATACCTGTTCACTCGTGCTTGAAGGCACAGAATTATTGAAAATAGCAGACAGCCTCCTGGTAGACCGAAATTGTTGTTCCTTGTTTTCATTATCCAATTAAAATAAAACAAGCAAATTTTAATTTGAATCTTACAGTCACAGTGAGAAAGACGTGAACAGTTAAAAGCTATGAACAAGCACGTACAGTCACGAGCAAAAGTATGTATACATTCGGCTTTATTCAAAAGCGATTTACTCCTTTATTTTTAAATGAAATTTTATGTTGTTACGAACATAGCATTTGTAAACCTATGGGGGTTTATGTCATGTCCGGTATTTCAACGTTGCATTCGTTATTTCACGAAAAAAATCGCAAGTGAAAGTTGCCAAGTGTTGACATATTGGTGCTCGTGACTGTACCGTACAGTGCCGTGTGTGAAACTTTAGCGCGCAGCTGAAGTTTCCTCTAAACTTTATGAAAGTTTCGGTGCAACCTAGTTTTACGACTGTTATTTTTCCACTGCATCTTACTTCTTACTTGTTTCGAATGCCAGAATGAGCAATGTAGCTGAAGTCCTGTGGGTATGGTGCGACTGACTGAGGGAACTCAAAACAATTTTGGTAATAGAGGGTAAGGGAAAACCGTGACTACCGAGATGACGATGATGGCCCTAGAATAGTATTGCCATTCACCGTGGTAATGCTGTTAGTCTTCTGGGCACGTTTCCGGGTGAGTACTTCGACGCCTAAGAGCGAATTCCAACAATCTTTTATACTTAGAATAAGTCTTAACCCGAGCACAAATTCTGAAGTTTTGACAGTTTTTCCATGCTAGTAGGTATTAGCATACGTCAATTTTATTCCACAGATAAAATATATCTGACTTTAGTGAAGTTCCTAAGTGTCCTTTTGTTTTTGCATTTATTTGTATACTAAGAACCGATTTTTCCATCGCCAGATAACTTTTATTCGAGGAATAAAATTGACGTTTGACAGTTTTTGTATGAAATAACTGTCAATATTTTAAAATTATTCCTCAAATAAAGTTATCAGATGATTGAAAAATCAGCCCTAAGTTAGTCGTTCCAATATTAAAAGTGTAAATACTGAAAACATATTCTGTCATAGAAAGTAATAAAATTAAAACAAAGTTGAACAGTGTCATCCACACTGCTCACCCCTCGATAACTGTTCACGGCAACTGTGGTCGTGGCTCGTGGCTAAACATCGGAACTTTATAATTACGTTTTCACTTGTCGCTATAGTAATTAACGACTCCGGTCGATGCTAAAGTTCCATTAACATTGTTGAGTGAGTTACAAGTGAGAAGCGATAAGCGATTTAAAAATAAGTATTTTTTTTGCAATTTGCGTGTTTTCTGAATGCTGACCATTGATTTTTGTAGTCTTGTGTCGTGTATGTAGTCTTTATCTTACTTTGGTTTAGTAACAGAAGTAGATTAGAGGGGTAATTTCGTAACACACTAACAATGGCTTTAATTTTGACAGTTCAGCAACGTTCATTGCGTTATATACGATGTTGAGCAGACTATTATTTCGTACATATGAAGCAATCGTGTTCACATATAATTATATAATTAATGTATGCAAAATATTGCAAAACATTTTAAAAGAGTAACGGTGGAATTTCTTGCCCATTCTTCTCCATACGAAAACTACCTTTTGGAAGGGGCGACTAGAATCAATTTTATTTTAATTTTATTTTTGATGTTCAAAAGTGCCTTTTATGTGCCTATTTGAAATAAATGATTTGACTTTGACTTTGACAATGGACTAGCAATATCCTTCAAAATTATTCAGATTTGGATTAATGGTGTGTTACGCAATTAGGATGCTGTTGTTTCAAACTTACATCAGGCATATAACAGAGACTAGGGGTTACCTAATTTCGGTAAAAATCTTACAAAAAATCGCGGAGAAAACTGCAAATGCGTAAATTCTTAATTTTCGTCTGGAAGGAAATCCGAGTCCTTAACGCCATGGATAGGCTTACAGTTGCTTTTTCTAGTTTACTTTTTTGCACACATTGAGTCACTAAAGTAGTTGTGTTTCTTTTAAAATGTTATTGCTTGCCTAAATGAGCAAACAGAGGCCTAATCTCGCAGAAGATTACAATAGGCTAAATTAATTAATTCACTGATATAAGGCACTCCAATCAATCAATGGCTAAATTTAGCCTATCATCTCCAATCATTCCCACAAAGCATTACATTACAACACAATAACCTCGTAAAAACTTCACCACTCGCCATGTTTTGCCTGCACAAGCTCTATTAATCAGCATCTCCTATAATTAGTACAAATCACTCTCTTTAAGAAAGTGCCCGCTTTCTTCTATATCTTGGGCGTTGTCACTCAATACGACGTATCAATTGTCTGGAAAGTAGACCAGTGGTACGTGAGGCGTGAGAATTGTATCGTCAGTAAAAGATAGGGGTGGATTAGCTTTATCGTTACTGATTAATTGATTAAAAAATATATATCCAACTAAACAAGGTGTCATTTTGCATCCTCGTCAAATTCAAGGAGGTAACTATACTACTGATTCTCGACACGAATCTATAATAAAATAAGTAGGTTTTTTTTTTCAAATTTTCGGAAATCGTCATGTGTAGGACACGCATTTTAAAACGCAGCCTGTGTGAGACCACACTGTTACTGCCCTTTTACACACAGAAATAAAAAAGCGGCCGCTTATACGATACCATAACGCGATTCGGTCCTTCAAAGTGGTATATTCTGAAATACTGTCATAACTAAAAAAAATAAGTATGTATTCATTATTTACCAGAGATCGTAATTTTATTTGATTATTTATGTCTTTCATAACAGCCTCCTGAAATTTGACGAGGATGCAAAACAACAGCTTGTATTATTTATTTATTTATTCCACAATTTCGTAGATAACGCCTTAAAAGCTACAACGCCAATGGAATGTTACTACTATTATGTTATAGATTTTTCCCAGCTATGTTGGGATCGGCTTCCAGTCTAACTGGATGCAGCTGAATACCAGTATTTACATGGAGCGACTACCTCCACAACCTCGTTACTGGGTAATACTATACCCCTTGATAAGACTGGTTGTCAGATTTTCGGGGTTCTGACGACCCGTAACGACTGTCAAAGATGACACTCGTTGAATGACAGCCGGGACCAAACGGCTTAACGTGCTTTCTGAGGCACGAAGTACACTCATTCACGAACCAACCGCAGCCAGCGTACCTTATCGCCTCTCCATTATTTGAAAAATATACCAGCTGGTATGTGGTTCAAACAATTACAATAATAATAGGTACTTAAGGTAAATTTGGCACATAAATTGTACAGTCAGTGTCAAAAGATAATTTTGGAATTTTGATTACCTACCTATTTTAAAAACTAGTTATTGTTTGAAATAAATCATGTAGCAATCATTAGCCTACAGCAGCCCACTGCTGGACATAGGCCTTTTCTATTGCACGCCATTCAACTCAATTTTCGGCAACTCTCATCCAGCTGCTACCAATAATAATTTTCTTAAAATCTTTTATTACTCGTTAATTATCTAATACAGTTTTAAAAGTTGGCAAGTTGTCGCCCATTTATCACTACTGACATTTTGGATGGTGTTAACCAACTTTGCAAAGTAATTTTAAAAACTTTATTATGCCGTACCTACAAGCTAAGTACTCTGAAATTTATCCTCATCATCATTTCAGCCGAAAGACGTCCACTGCTGGACATAGGCCTCCCCCAAGGACCTCCACTTCGACCAATTCTGTTCTTCCCGCATCCTGCGGATTCCTGCGGCCTTTATAAGGTCATCGGTCGCTACGTCCTCCGGTACGCGGTCACCACTCCAGAACCTTTCTGTCCCATCGGCCATCTGTTCTGTGAGCAATGTGCCCTGCCCACTGCCACTTAAGTTTGGCAATTTATCGGCCTATTTCAATTCAATTAATCTTTGTTGCAATCCATAATGTACATATACGGTGGTAAATGATACAAACAATTATGGACCCAGTCGTCCAAAGCAAAATTTTAAATAAGTGATAAATTATGAAAAGAGAAATTATGCAAAGCGTTGCACTCGTATTTAATCAGTTCAACTTGACTTACAAGGGTCCATAAAAAACAGGCAAAGGATATAATTTTGGACCCTCGACCTTCATTTTCTTGGCATAATGTAGAATTGGAGTAGGGCATGCCAGTTTTGAGTTACTGTAGAATTTCAGGATTGGATTGTAGCAATTTAAGTCTACGTTCGAAGCAGGGTTGTTGCGAATGTCAGCATTGTTTTTAATATCACCATCAGCAAGAATCGATGCCGATTTGAAATGCTGACTGACATTCAAGTCGTAAAGCGGGACCTACTGCGAGTCACGTGAAGTTTTAATCATAGACAGTTACCATAGATTCAGTAATGATTAGACCCCTAGCGTAGACATTTTTCGTCGGTTATTAAGAAAAAATAGTTGTTCCATACATTTGACCTCGTAGGTATAGACGTTTTAACATGTGCACGTTCTGCAATCAATGACATTTTCCCTAATAGCCCTTCTGATTCGGAGCGATTGCACTTTAGAGCGGTTTTGCACTACGTCCGAACCGAATCCGAATTTAAAATCCGAGTTCAATTCGAATTGGGAATGTTCTAAATTCGGACGGACTGAGTTCATACAAATAGTACTAGGCTACTTTGGACCGTCATTTCTCAGATTCAGATCGGATGCAGTGCATAACCGCTCTTACTATGATGCAGCAGATTTCTTTGATAATAACCGACAAAATTTTTCTACGCTAGGGTGTAAACTGAAACCACGAATTAAGCACATGATTCTAGTCGCGTCGCCGTCCCTGCCACTCTGTATAAACGACTGGTGTCAGGAACGCATTTTCTAATTAGTTGTGGAGTAATTATGTTATGGTACTTTGTAAAACACTTTCTTTCTTTTTAAATATTTTTTCTTTCTATAAAAAGGTTGTTTGGTGTGAAATTCGCTTCCTCCATGCAGCTTCGCTTTAATATCACATTTATTTTCAATCAATCAAAGTTATCACACGAGCATTCTATAAATAAATTTTAAATTAACAGTAAGTAGTAAATATCATCATTATCAAATGGGTATGTCAGGGCAGATTCTTGCGGGCCTGCGGGCGGAGAGCAATGGGTAGCTCACCGTCCGATCAGGACCAGGCCTGTTCCGGACGGCGCGTATGTGTTCCACGCGCGCCTCAAAGAGATGTCAGCATAGTTGACGGGGCCCGACAGGGCCGAAGGCTGCCGGGGTAGCGGGATCGTCCGAAAGGGTTACCGCTGCCTTGGTACATAAAGGGCTAAGGAAGGAACACAGGTGGGTTTTAGTCAGTAAGAGTCTGACACTCCCTTCTGCTCCACCCAGAGCGGGAGGGGTCATAGCGTGATGTTTACACAACACAACATAATCTAAAATCCTTCTCAAGAATTGGAATATCAAAATCAAAAAATGTTTCTAACTCGACTGGTAGATCAAAAGATTAGCCGCATTCAAATTAACTGACTCGTTAGTTTTATTAGATAGGGAAATTATAAATTAGAAATGGAAATTATAAATGAAGACAAGATTGGCTGAGCGATCGACTGCTGCGCTGCGTGTCGCGGGTTCGATTCCCGCACGGAACAAATATTTGTATTGCCTACAGGTAGTTGTTCCGGGTCTGGCTGTTTGTGTATGTGATTTTAAATGTTTGTAAACGCACCCACGATACAGGCGTAATTCCTAGCGTGGGGCAACGTTTAAAAAAAAAGAAAGCCTCTCAGACAGCGGCAGCACCCCACGCTCCCCTCTTGCAAAAGGAGTGAACGTTCATTGAGGGCTGTCAGCACGCGCAAACATGGTTGACGCGAGGCGCCTGTAGAAGCTCTCGATACTAAGATCCCGCTGTGTGTTCCTCACGTAGCGAGGGGCAGCGGCAATTTTTCGCAGCTTCAGGTTCTGCTGTGCATGGACAAGCTTTTTATTGCTCTCGCTAGTGAGGGCGAGCCAAGCTGGAGCGGCGTACGTCTTGTACACACCCAGCTTGGTACGCAGCGGAAGTATTCTGAATGCCTGGTTACAGTTTGCGCGTCGATGTCCCTGCCACCCTGTGCAATGTGGGCACGTTAATTAAATATTTCAAAGATAAACTATCAATTAGTCAAATTGTTAGTTTGAGTTTTGTGATCAAACAATAACATTTTCATAACTAAAGTAGATTAACAAAGTACTCACAACGGACGAACAACTAATAGCTCATCCGGATTTAACCTTTAAAGGCTTGGAACAGGATGTAATCTGTTGAAATAGTTAGGCTGTGGTTTTGAAGTTAGCGGGTAGGAAGGAGAACCACTGCCATCGCAGCTTGATCTCTAATGGCCTATAAAACATAGTTCGATAGGGTCAGTAAAATAGGCTATTTTCCGAAAAATCTAATTAGTCCGTCAGTTAGATTATGAAAAAATATTGAACCCGTACTTTTTCTTTTGTCAATTATATAAAAAAAATATGAAGATATCGCCCGTTAAAGTTCCGCGTGACGTCACTTGCTTGCAACACTTTTGCAAGCAAGTGACGTCAGCAGCTCCCACTCCATAATTTTGACGCGCTTTATCTTTGTAATTTTTTGTTTGATTGACAAAAGAAAAAATACGTGTCCATTATTTTTCCATAATCTAACTGACGGACTAAATATAATAATATTTTTTTTACCCAGGCAACTACCCTATTATACTAGTTCACAAAATTAAATGGCAACGTAACTTTCTCCTTTAATTGGGTCGCATCCCAGTAAGGCCAACTAACCGCGGCAAGCCTACCTTTCAAGTAAGATCAAGTAAGTTACGCATCCTGCGGTTGGTCCGTGGATGGGTGACCATCTTAACATACCAAGACCCTCCGTACCTCGGAAAGTACGTTAAGCCGTTGGTCCCGGCTGTCATTCATGGATTTTTGACAGTCGTTACGGTTCGTCAGAAGCCCGAAAATCTGACAACCAGTCTCGCCAAGGGTTATCTAGGAAACTAGAATTCGTCGATAAAACTGTTTTCCTGGGGATAACGCTCGACTCAAGGATGCAATGGGGTCCTCATATAACATCTCTTGCAAGACGGCTAAGTTCAGCAGCATATGCTGTAAGAACAATCCGTCAATTTACTAATGTAGATACCGCGAGGCTGGTCTATTTCAGTAATTTTCATAATATCATGTCTTACGGTATTTTACTATGGGGACGGGCTGCAGATATCGAGTCTATTTTTATTCTGCAGAAAAGAGCCATCAGAGCAATATATGGCCTACGCAGGCGCGATTCTCTAAGGGAACTGTTTAAAAATATTAATATCATGACGGTACCTTGTCAATATATCTATGAAAACATCATGTACGTAAGGAAAAATTTAAATCTTTTCAGTAAAAGAGGTGACAGACACGCCTATAGAACCAGAAATAGGGACTAATTAGTTCAACCAGGTTTCAGACTGGCTAAAGTAGACTCTTCCTTCATGGGGTACTGTTTAAAATGTTATAATAAAATACCTCCCCACATACTCCAACTCAATGAAACGAAATTCAAATCTTGCATAAAACGCACACTATGCAGCCAAGCATATTATAAGTTGGGGGATTACATCGCTGACAAAAATGCTTGACTAAACGCTGGTCCTGCTCCACAGGACGCATAAATAAATTGATTGGCATTTGAAAATACTTCACACACGCCTACCCAACCTACATACTGTTGGAGCTGCTGAAGATTCTAAAATACTATGTTTGCATTATATAAATTCAATCTCCTAGTATTGTATAATTGCATAGAACGTATGTGAGTACTATGTTACATACTATAAAGCTGCCATTTACTGGGTACTTTCATTGACTTGAATGTGCCTTGGCGGATGAGAGTATGTCATTCTCACTCTAATGTCTCGCTGATGGTGGCACATGTGTTGGATCATTTAGCTCCCTTCAAAATGGTTGAGCTGAATGGTGCTAATCTATGCGTCATGTTCGTGAACGGGCGCCGTCAGTAGGGACTGGTCAACTCTTTGCTGCCATGGCTTATTTTGATTTAAATTAATATTTGAATTGTTTTTTTTTTTTTTTTCTTTTCATTACGGACGCTTTTAACGTTCTGCATCGTTCTCACATGCACAATTTTGAACATGAATGATGTAACCAATACTTTGTAACAATATTATTATGATTTAAAAGAGTGTTCATGGAGTTTCTTGCCTGTTCTTCTCCATAGGTACCTACTACGCTTTGGAATGGGCAACTAGCTTCATCTTTTTGACTGACCGACCTTGACAATTCAAAAGTGCCTGTAATTGGTTTATTTGAAATAAATAGTTTGAGTTTGAGTTTGAGTTTGAGTTTTGAGTTTATCGTATTACCCAATAACTGGGTTGTGGAGGTCAGAAAGGTAGTCGCTCCATATAAAATACTGGTATTCAGCTGCATCCGGTTAGACTGGAAGCTGACCCCAATATAGTTGGGAAAAGGTAGGCAGGTGATGAAAGGTGTACCTATAAGCTGTTGTAAATAAAATTGTTATCGACAATGATATATTGTTATACCACTGCACCACTTGTGGCCGTTCCTAAACTACCCCAGGCTGATAAAATTTTCGTTTTTCCTAATTATGTTAATACTAGCTGCGCCTCGCGGTTTCACCCGCATAAGTTTCGATCCCGTGGGAATATCGGGATAAAGAGTATACCGTATGTTAATCCTAGTTATAAACCATCTGTGTGCCAAATTTTATCAAAATCCGTTTCTGTAGTTTTTGTGTGAAAGAGTAACAAACATCCATCCATCCATCCATACAAGCTTTCACGTTTATAATATTAGTAGGATTAGTATTAAGACCGGCTTTCCCTTTTTGTTAAACTTTGCTTTCGTACCTACCCCACATAGAGAGATTACTATTACGAGTGCGAAATCAATAAATTACACTTTCAAATACCGTTTCCCATAAACACAAGATACACTCTCCCTTCCTCGGAAACGTATCAGATTGTTCCCACAAAAAGTGACTACAATACTTAGCCAGATGATCAATGTTACTTTTTTGTCGAAATACAATACAACTGAATGGTATCGGTGTAATACTTAAGAAGCAGGCTGGCAGCGATTTGTCAAAGTCATAATCAAAGTTTTTATTAGTTAAAAATAGGTGTTATAACAGAGCAAGGAAATATGGCAGAAGAAAGGAAGGCTTAAACCCAGCAGCAGGTGATTCCAGGCTGAAATGATGAGATGTTATAAATAAAACAGGTACAGTCACGAGCAAAAGTATGTATACACTGGGCTTTATTCAAAAGCCATTTACTCCTTTATTTTTTAATTAAATTTTATGTTGTTACGAACATAACATTTTCGAACCCATAGGTTTAATTAACGTGTCGTATTTCAAAGTTGCATTCGTTTTTTATTTTTATTGGTGCTCGTGACTGTACAGAGAGCTAATCATAATCAGCTTATAATGTTCCCACTGCTGGGACACAGGCCTCCTCTCTGTGAGAGGGAGTGGGCCGTAATCCACCACGCGGGCCTAGTGCGGGTTGGAGGATGTCACATGTCCTCGAATTTTTTGTTCTAGGACATGCCGGTTTCCTCAGGATATTTTCCTTCACCGTTTTGAGAGCAGTGGAGATGAAATTATTTACACAAAGTAAAGCGCCTGGCTGAGTTCGAACTCACTACCTACAACTCGTAAGTCGGTGCCTTTGCCACTGGGCTACCACTGCTCATCATCATACAGAGCTAATCTAATCAACCAACTCAATGCAAAAGTCATTTATTCAAATTAGACTGAGAATCAGCACTTTTCGAACGTGAAAATTACAAGGTGTCGTTTTGCATCCTCGTCAAATTCAAGAGAGGGAACTATGTCTACTGGTTCTCGCCACGAATCTAAACTAAGTAGGTTTTCTTTTTTCTAATTTTCTGAAAACGGCATGTGTGGGACACGCATTTTAAAACGCGGCCTGTGTGAGACCGCACTGTAACTGCCCTTTTACACACACATAAAAACGCGGCCGCTTATACGATACCATAACGCGATTTTGTTCTTTGTAAGTGGTGTATTCTGAAATACTGTCAAACTTAAATAACTAAAAAAACAAGTATGTATTCATTATTTACCAGGGATCGTAATTCTATTTGATTATTTATGTCTTTCATAACAACCTCCTGAAATTTGACGAGGATGCAAAACAACAGCTTGTATAACACAGTCCCCCAAAACGCTCACCCTTCACCACTTCCTAGTGCTTTCGCTGAAAAGAAGAAAGTTTGATGTCTTGCCGCAAACTATCTCAATGTATTTTTACACAATCTAAAATAAAAATATAACCGTCTGGGTCACCATTACCGTCATCATAATGTATACCTGTTTACTTGGGGTCTGCTTCTATTCATCTATCACAGTTGTGCCCTAATTAATTATTCACCCCGTTTCTAGACTTATGATCTTGAATACGTCTATTGTTACTTTGGTAATAATAATATTGTTTCCCGAAGGGTTAGCAGGGCAGAGGTGTTCCTTTTTTTTGTTGTTTTCTGGTGGAAACCTTCAAGAGGCACCCCACCTCCGGTAGGGAGGTCGGGAAGTGTGGGATTTTTACCTCACTAAAACTACCTCGGTGATCACCATCAGGCAGAGCCATATTTCGCGAGTTAAACAATAACCATTCATTCATTTACAGTTAGATAGTCGAGTGAATGATTTTTTGACTCCTGTCAGTGTCATACACACGCATATTTGTTTTGCGAATTTGATCTTTATTACTTACCAGTTATTTTTGTAGTAGTTACGAGTATAAATGTTGATGACTATAAGAGTAGGGGAAGACCAAAGAAACGATGGAGGTACTGTGTGAAGGATGTTATGGCTAGAAAATGGGTTGACTACCGAGATCATGACTAAGTAATAGAGAAGTATGGAAGAAAAAGGCAACATGTTACGCCGACCTTAATTATATTGAGTTAAAGGCAGACGAATGATGATTATTTATGATAGTAAGTAGAATTTCTATCTACAGCCGGTCTGTAACACTAACCATCAAATAATAAAATCATACACAGACTTATTATACCCACCGACGGCGCATCAGTCTTTTTTTTTGTTTTAATTTTGTCTTGATGTATGTAATCCTCTTCTACAATCTTTCATTCCGATCACATTCATCGCTACTTCACTATTTATTACTATAAATATAAATAGTCAACGTATAATTAGTCAAAAGGGCCTAAATTATGTGCTAACGCTTTAATTAAAACATGACGCTTTCGGCAATGAAACGTCTCGTTTTAAAAAAAAACACTTGACGTCGCTACTGATGTCAAGTTTTAGTAGATATAAAGTCGTCGCCATTCAACGATTTTAATAGAGTTATTATGCCAAGACTCGTCTACAATAGATTTTCGGCTATTTCATAACTTGTTTTTTATTGTTTCTTTAGCTATTTCATTGTACCCATAATAATACTTTAATCAATGATTATTTTATAATAAAATTATTTTAGTCTAAATAAATATCACTAGATAATTTAAGTATTCGTCATCAACATTATATTTATTTTATTATGCTGCTTTCCTTTTGAAACTAAAAGAAAATATATTATTAATAGAGAGAAAGAATTTATGTGTTTGTCAAAGATCCTTATGTATCCATGTATCCACACAATTTATCACCACGATACAAGAAAGTTCACATTATACAGTACATTCGCATAAATGTACACTACATTAGGTAGGGCGAAAGTGCAACTATGTATAGGATTAATTTTTAAAAAGTGTGCAAACTCTAACCATGAATTCAGCATTCGATTTTAGACCCCCCCTAGCGAAGAAATGTCTCGTCGGTTATAAATAAAAAATGTTGTAAAAATTTTGACCGCATAGGTATTGTATTAAAATGAAACTCCTGTTTTTTTATAACCGTCGAAAAATGATTACGTCTAGAATCTATTGCTGAATTTATGATTACAGTTTTCGTTAGTCACATAATAGGTAAACTATGTTATTTTTTGTAGGGTTTAATTACATTTTTATATCCTGGTCTTGTGACCAGGATATAAAAATGTAATTTCTCTGTAATTAATTAATAATATAAGTAATGTAATGGACCTTTTTTCACGATCCAAGGGATCCTTCTGCACTCGCTTTTGATAATTTGTTCTTAAGCTATTAAGGAAAACGTCGAGATAAACCTAGCCGTTCGAAAATAATAAAATGAAATGATAAATCCGAACCCGATAAATATAAATAAATGACCATTGCAACGACTGGCTAGTTTATTATACACTAAATGCTTCTATGGCACGTGGTTAATGAAGGACTTTGGAGTTTGTGCCTGGGGCTGCAGTCTCGACATTCATAGCGATCGCTTAACGACCGAATTCGGTCGCAAAGTCCTGTCACTCCATACATTATACCTGTCAATCCGGAACTTTGCGACCGAATTCGGTTGTAAAGCGATCGCTATGAATGTCGAGACTGCAGCCCCTGGTTATTAGCAATGAGCCTGCCCCCTGTTATGTGGGGCTAATTAAATGATGAATAGTTTTATTTCTGTAAGTAAGTAGTTTATTTTTAAAACTAGATGAGGTCGGTATATCTTGTCCGACTACTTTGAGAAATAAAGGCCGAAACAAACTCAGGGGTCACAGTCTCTTTTAAAGTCCAGACATAATCATGGTTAGATCATGTGAAGACCATGTAGATTGGTGTATGAATTAATGATCTTTTGAGGAAAGAACCATACATATTGAGTGGACCTGTCCAGACAGCGCACGCATTTGTTAATAATCGTGTAGCTCAACTCGGAACTTAAAACTCACTGAGAAAAAAAGCAATGACCTTTTTTTTTGGGTGGGCATTCATCAGATGACTTCTCCCGCTCTAGGTGGTGCAGGAGGGCATGTGTCAGCCTTTTAGTGACTAAAACCCACCCGTGTTCCTTCAGCCGCCTGAGCCAGGGGTCATGGTACACATAGTCCTCACATTCACAATAATATAATACTTAACAAAGTAAATATTAATAAAATTGCGTTACTACGATATTTGTGGGTGCACCATTGACGAGCCCTTCAAGGAAAACTTGCAGACATACTTTGGCATCTAATTTCAATGACAGTGCTTTCGAAATATGAAGCCGAAATTAAGCAACTGCTATTTTATTGATGTCATTTTAGTTCCAAACTTATCTTCTTTCATCTCCTCTTTCCAGACGAAATCCCCAGAAGAAACACTGAAGCGAGGGCTGACCAACAAATGTGTGCAGCGGGAGACGTCCTCGTGCATAGCCATCGAGCTGGTGGGCTACGTAGACAGGATGCTCAGGACAGCATCCTTCCAGCTCGGCGAAGATGTTATGATTGTTGATGAGAGGTAAGCTGTCACCAGAAAAAAGTCACCAGTGCCTCTTAGGCCGGTATTACAAAATGATACTCGAGCAAAGATTTCGCCTTGTAAATTTTAAACACATTTTCATTCAAATTTTACGTAGTTTTTAAAGTTAGAGTATCTTACGTGGAACACTATAGCCTGATTATAATGTCAATCAATTCCAACATTACTTCTGTGGCGGCATTTACAACACCACATGCCACGTGTGACGTCACGCAAAACCCTGCATCGCGCAAGCAAAGTTCCACGCGCGGCTACCATAATATACAACCGTATCAAACGTCCACCATTCTATACGCAACCACTGTTTTCTCGTACTATTCAACCAGGAAACTCTTTGAATGAATAGTGCCAAATCAAGGGTATTTGAACATAAATAAAAAACTGACGAGAAACGTCTACAATCCCAAAACTCTGGGATACTTCCCCGAAAGGTTTCAAAAATACACAACCCTAAATTATACCGTCATGAATGAAAAACTTTTTTATCTTAAAGTCCTTCAAATTCTTCCAGAACTCACGAATTCTTTTCATACTTTTTATAAAGAAGGATTTTCATTCGGATCTAAAGTTTGTTGTTGTACAAAACTCGTTACTTACTGATTTTTATTTTTAATGTTTCATTATCTTGTTGATAATGGTTTCTTTACAGGATGGTACCTATTCATACAAGATGGCGCAAAATTTGTCACCCGATGTTCTTTGGCTGTAATTTTTTTTTTATGAATTAGTTTGGTTCTGCTTTTGCACTATCTTTGTTTGATGTCTTAATTTTTTTACATTAAGTCGAGAAAATTATATCAACTAAGTGTGACCGCCGCCAGAATTGATGACCAGTCGGGCCCGATTTATGGCATTTACATCACTTTTGCCAGAACTTCCGGCGATAGGTCATGGCATTCTTGACGGATATTCTCTTAATAGAGAGACTTAAGAGGGAGACATGTTGAAATAGACTCGTAAATTCAAAAAATCTCACAAAAAGAAGTCTGAAACGGTTAAATCATGCGATCTTGCTGGCTGTCTTGCAAATCGCTAAAACGAGAGTTTAGGCAACCCGAAAAAAATATTCCGTGCTCTTTAGGAATATAGCGATCCACGTGTTGTGAATGTTTATTTTGTATCTGTTTATATTCATAAATGTCCAAGTAGAATTGACATTTGCCTCCATTTGCATAAGTTATGGCATCTTCGTATTTTTAAGAACTTTCGCATACTAATTTCTCAGTCATTCTCAATCTGTCAAACATAGTCTAATTTCCCCACATTTTTCACAAATTTTTAACATTAATTGTCGCTTGAGTTAAGATTAGCACGGATTTGACACACAGATAACTAGAATAACGCATAGGGTACCCACGCGGGAAAAACCACTGCAAAAGCTAGTCAAAATACAAGAGCTGGATTTGAGTGATTATTCAATTTCACAAGTGGAGGATGTCTGTGAGGGGCTGAGCTTATAGCCTCATAAACAAATAAAAAAAAAAACTAACAATCCAAAATATATTTTCCAGCCAAGGTACCGCAGCAGAAATCCCAGTCAAGCCAGAAACCTTAGCGAGAGCCGGTACAGCACTCGAAGACCAAGCGCAGCAGCTGATCATGGACAAGCTGTGGCACTTCGTCAGCTCCAGGTCCTTGAGGTACAGGCTGCTCAATGATGCAGACCTGGTCATCTCTGGCAAACAGGAGAAGGATGGAAGCCTTGGTGTTGGTACGTACTGTGGTTGAACATTTTAAAAAAATACAAAAAAAGAGGATGTATGCTTATGACGTCACATAGAAGTGAAAACATACGACTGGAGCCGAGTATACCCGATTCGGCGCCACCGACCCTAGCTTGACGGTTCAGTGTCGTTCACTGTTCAGAAAGAATGCAAAGTGCGCCTAAAGAAGTTTTCACTTCAAAAACCACGCCTGTTTTCACCGAGGGGTGACATATACACACAATCACATGCCAGGCATCGAGATTAACCCCAAAGCAGCCCGCGATGCATCGCAGCAAGGTATCCTTCGGCACGTGGTGCGTGTCTATTAGAATGCATTTGTATTCATGAAGCTGATATCGAGGTAGCGAGCTAAACCGCGACCGCGAGGTATCGCAGTATCTTCGGCATTTAATTACCCTAAGGCAGAGATTTGCTCAAAGCACACCCACATGTCACCAGCTATATTGGAGTCCCACGTAATAGGGTGCGAGCATATTGCCATAAACTGGGCACAAATCCAAACTCTGGGCTCCTACTGAGATTTTTGTGTTTTTTTTTAAAAAAACGTTGCCCCGCATTAGGAATTTCTCCTGTATCGTGGGTGCGTTTACAAACATTTAAACTCACATACACAAACAACCAGACCCTGAACAACTACTTGTAGCCTATACAAATATTTGTTCCGTGCGGGAATCGAACCCGCGACACGCAGCGCAGCAGTCAATCGCTTAACCACTGCGCCAACCGTGCCGTCTTTTCTTCTAACCTTCTCAGTAGCAGCTCGGAAACTGGATTTGTGCCCGGTTGATTTATCTATTACCTACATAGGACTATTTCTAGGTAGCCTTCGCCTAACGCTCCGGGGTGCACAAGCGTGGTGCTATCAATCGTTTTGTCCTCGGAAATGATCCTTCGATAGATATACCTGAAGCTTAGTCAGGTGTAATAATCGATTCGTCCTAAGTCGATTATTGGAGCACATCCCTAAGGATTAATTAGAGATGTGAATCTGGGGGTATAATTGGATCAGCATTATTCTGGTGTCTTGGACATAACAGAGAGAGTTTGCATTTTGTGGGCTCAGGCTTATATTGCTTAAATTATGAACAGTATAATGAATTATAATGTTTACCTTTATGAAAACCATAGCAATAATCAGTCTATAACGTTCCCACTGCTGGGACACAGGCCTTCTCTTTGTGAGAGGGAGTGGGCCATAAACCAAACTTGGGCTCAGTGCGGGTTTGTGGACTTCACATGTCTTCGAATTTATTGATTCTAGGACATGCCGGTTTCCTCGCGATATTTTCCTTAACCGTTTTGAGAGCAGTGGTGATGAAATAGGCTATTTTCCTAAAAAAAATCTAATTACTCAGTTAGATTATCAAAAAATATTGGACCTGTATTTTTTCTTCTGTCAATTATATAAAAAATGATGAAGATATCGCCCGTTAAAGTTCCGCGTGACTTCACTTGCTTGCGACGCATTTGCAAGCAAGTGACGTCACGACTCCCCAGTCCCAAATTTCGACGCGCTTTATCTTTGTCATTTTTTGTTTGATTGACAAAAGAAAACATACGTGTCCATTATTTTTCGATAACTGACGAACTAAATATAATTATTATTTTTTTACCCAGGCAACTACCCTATTAAATATTCAATGCAAACTGCCTGTCCGGGTTTGAATTCACGACCTACAGGTTGTAAGGCAGGGCCGACATCACTCCCACAAGTTGTCTTATGAAAACCATAATTAATTAAAACAACAATTTTTTGTGTGAATGTTATTTGAGAATATTTTGTAGTGTGGGGCCGTTATGTATCAGAGGGGCAATTCTAGTAATTTTAAGAACGTTCACAGTCTGATCTCAGTCTCAATCTGTCAAAAATACCTCTAATTTAGGGAAATTAAAGGTATTTACACAAAATACGTAATTTAAAACAAATGTCAAAAACTTGTCAAAATGTAGGGACATTTTGACAACTTTTTGACATTTGTTTGTCGCCGAGATGACACTGCTACTAGATTTCGTACGTTTTAAATTATGACGATTGGCCTTCAGGTGTGTGACATTTAAATAACGTTTAAAACAATAACAACAAGAACATACACGCTTGCAGAGAGTATTCCCCGACGCATATTTCCCCCAACTTGTTATTTTTTGTGTTTGTATTTTTTTTATTGATTCTTTTATCAAAATATAATCAAATTATGTTAAAAAATACGATAAGAGTATGTATTATCTGTCACAAATATTATTTATCACATAAAAAACTTACTTATAATTTTTTTAGACACCGTAGTCAATCGTCTTTACTTTTAATTCCAGGTGTAGCAATGAAGCCACCAAAAGTATATGAGAGCGGCAGAGGCCGCCAGAAGCCATTTGGGCCCGTGTTGGCCCTAGCCGCGCTGAAGTTCGGCCTGTTCGGGGCCCTGACCTTCAAAGTCCTGGCCCTCATGGTCGGGAAGGCCCTCCTGATCTCCAAGATAGCCCTGTTATTGTCAACCATTATTGGACTGAAGAAGCTATTCTCTTCTCAGGTGAATGACTGAATATAATATAGCATGTTGCATGATTAAATTTTTCGAACGTGTCTCTTTTGTTTTTCTTGATTCTAATGACTTTGTTGACTTCTCTGACTCTTTGACAGAGAACGTTTTTGGTGAGATTTTTTGTTTTGAACGCCAGGGTAGCCCGCGAAATTCAAATTAACTTACTTTTTTTGCAATTTGCAGGTTAGTAGTAGTTTAGGTAATTTGTTGCCGTGTCTCGGAAAGCACGTTAAGCCGTTGGTCCCGGCTGTCATTCGTGGATCTTTGACAGTCGTTACGGGTCGTCAGTAGCCTGAAAGTCTGACAACTAGTCTTACTAAGGGGTATCGTATTACCCAGTAACTGGGTTGTGGAGGTCAGATAGGCAGTCGCTCCATGTAAAATACTGGTATTCAGCTGCATCTAGTTAGACTGGAAGCCGACCCTAACATAGTTGGGGAAAGGCCAGGCAGATGATGATATTAGGTAATTTGCTGATCAAATATCATCGCGACTGTAACAAGTTTGTGTTTACAGAATTATAAATAATATATTTTTTTTTTAAGTCAGAAAATTTGAATTTTGTGGACTACCTTGGTGTGAATTTGAATATATTTACTGCATGTGCACTTTTGCATGTTGAAGTCAAGCATTCAGTTGCAAATTGCATGAATTTTCTGTTATGAATCACAATTAGGTTTCGAACATCTGCTTCTATTCTTAGGGATTACAATAGCATATATGACCTCTGAGTTTGTTTCGGCCTTTCTTCTCAGAATAGTCAGATAGGAAACGCCGACCTCATTTAAAATATGATTGACGTTGTACAAATCTACTGACAAAATAAAATCATTTATCATTATCATTTATATTTTGACAAAGTCGAGTTTATTAGAGTTAATGTAAATTACCTCCAGGTTATTTTTTATAATGAGAAACATCACAAATTCATTAACGTGTGACCAAAACTGCCGTCGTAAGCAAAAGGGGCGTATTTAAGGAAAAAAAAAAGAAAGAAAAAAGAAACTACTTATTCTGCAGACACAAAACGCACATTACAAAACAAACTACATAAAATAGTTTGTATTTTATGCCATTTTCTTTTGTAATATCCGTTTTACAAGTAGCCAAAAGTTACCAGCCAGAATTTATAGGCAGGCCAAAAGTGCCGTCGTAAGCAAAAAGGGGCGCATGTGAGGAAAAAAGTAAGCTTTACTTTTTCGTCTAGTAAGGCTTATATTTCCTTTTCTCAGATACGCGACAGAAAACTTGTATTTTAAAAGAAAACAACAAAGCTCTACATGCGTTATTGAAAAGGAAAACTGGAAACCGTGCAAAGAACGGATATCTCGGGCAATTCCAGAGGTTTTTCCATTTTGTTCCATCGTGATTTCCTTGAAAACCAATCATATTGCATGCATTGTTTTCACCGTATTGAATATCTGTACAGAAATTGGCTGCTGCTCGCCAGTAGATTTATGTTTCATATTCTGGGAAAAACTCTTAGAAAAATAACACTGGAAAGTTGGCAATAGAATTTTAAATAGACTTTGCTAGAGATTTCTGGAGTTTTATGGGTACTATTTTTATCGATACAATGGTTGCAAGAAAAATGGAGCAGCTGACTGGCCAAGTGACCGCATTGGTTGTAGATGCAAATCTTGCAAAGATTTAAAAAAATCACGAAAAATGTTCATGTCACAGAAGTTTGTGACTCTTACGCTCGATTTCTGGAACTAACATTTTCAACACGTCAATATTTAATGCAAGTGAAGTGATGCGATTGGCTGTTGATAAGTCATTCAACCAATGCTGGCCAGTTACGTACGCTAAACAATTTGTTAGCAAATTTTTGTACTGATTTTCGTTCTAGAAACCGAACGTTGGTTGGTTTTGAACTCTGATTTATACGGTGCGATTTAATTGCCTTTGGCCTAGCATAATTTCTATGATGTTCCCTCTACTGGGGCACAGACCTCCTCTCTGTGAGAGAGAGTGAGCTGTAATCCACCACGCGAGCTCAGTCCGGGTTGGTACATGTCTTAGAATATTTGGTGTTAGGACAAGCCGGTTTCCTCATGATGTTTTTCTTCACCGTTTTGAGAGCAGTGGTGATGAAATAATTTACAGAAAGTAAAGCGCCTGTCTGGGTTCGAACCTCATAAGTCGCGACTGTTACCACTGGGTCACCGCTTCATAAAGTGTGACATTAGAATTTGCTTATACATAAAGAAATAGAAATCACGAAGTATTATCATGTCACAGAAGTTTGTGTTAGGCAGGTCTAAGTTTGCCATACAGCCTGATTTACACTGTGCAGTTTATTTACCTGTGGCATACCATGAGTTGAAGCAACAATAAAATTATAATATGTTATTGCAGGCAAGAAGCTTGAATGGTGTAAATGAGACTTTATAGCCTAAAACGAAATAATTTGCCATATGTTACATTTATTACTTGACCAAAGGTAAAAAAATGTTGCCATTTTTAATTTCTCGTAAAAACCGCGCACGCTACTCCGTGATGTATTTTTAAATATTAGACAGATTATACTAAGCTGGGTAAACGTAATTTAACAGCAGTCAGGAAGTGGAATATTTAATTTGGAAATTAAAACATCGTTGGTTTTTCTTTTTTGCTTCAAATGAGGGTGACTTTTGAAAGGGAATATATATATACATATACTTATACCTACATAAATGTAGGTATATTAACAGCTCAAAATGTCTGAGGGTATTTTTGGTTCTGTGAGATTAGCCTACGGATAATTTGGAATAAATAAACACTGTGGCCTATATTATACATACAAGTATATATTTTATAGGTTTATAGTATAGTAATAGTATGTATGCACATATAACCTATTTATGTATTTGTGTACCTAGTTTTAAGAGTTTTTTAAATTACTGTCCCTCTCAACCAAAGCACCTGCCATCTAATCTCTTCGCCACCATTGGTTGATTGGTAGAGAATGCCTAAGGCATTAAGTCCGCCTTTGTACCTTTTTGTGCGGAAAGTTTAAATAAATAAATAAATAGGTACGCTGGACTAAATATACTATATGAAATGACAGTTATTTTTTGTGCCGATTCAAAGTGCCCCGATCGAACGTCTCAGAAACTAAAATTGACACATTTGCCGCAAATGGTCATCGTTTTGTTTTGATACGTCTCTGGTGATTTAGGTCTAAATCGTGGAATAAGACTTTTGTGTGTATATTGGGAACATACTGAAGATAAAACCCTGAGAGTATGCACATCTTATAAAACTCGCTATCAAAAATATTAGTTCCACCGACGCTCACGATGCTGTCAGCGCCAAAATGGCGAAAATCAAATGGCTTCATTTTGTCATCGATAGTATGAAGTCCAGCGTACTTGTTTATTATAGGTATAAATAATATTAAACCTGCGTTCAGGTCGGAAAATTCTGTACTTCTTATTTTAGTATTTCCAAATTGACTGTCCGTGTATCGTTATCATATCGCCTATCGAAAGCCTTTACAAAGAATGACACTAGCACAATAGCCTTTGGAATCCGATCATAGTATTAACATTACTAGCAATTACTATTTGTATGGCCTACAAGTATTTATTTTATTAAATTAATTATTTGACGGCTCGGTTGGCGCAGTGATTAAGCGATTGACTGCTGCGCTGCGTGTCGCGGGTTCGATTCCCGCACGGAACAAATATTTGTATGGCCTACAAGTAGTTGTTCCGGGTCTGGCTGTTTGTGTATGTGAGTTTAAATGTTTGTAAGCGCACCCACGATACAGGAGAAATTCCTAGTGTGGGGCAACGTTTTTCTAAAAAAAAAAAAAAAAATTTACGAAAGCTTCTCTTGAACATTTGCAGAAAGTTTTACTTAAAAAACCTGACTTTAAACGATGAAATTTAATTTAATTGGGTATTTTCTATTTTTTTTGGGAATGGAGCCGCCATTATTTTCTCGATATTGCAAAAAATCTGCATTCCCCGCCTGAGAAATGGCCCGTGAAAATAAAACAGGAATTTAAATTGAATTCTTAGAGAATCCAAACTTCACGATATTAAAATGGCGTCGAACGTCAACTTTTTAAACCTAGACGTGACTGAGCATTTAGTTGCTTTTTAATAGTACTGAAGTGTCCGATACAGCTTAAAAAATATTTTCATAGAGTAGAACAGGAGTTAAATCTATACTTATACTACTTCTGCTCGCGACTTCGTCCGCGTAAAACTTCTTGTTCCCCCGACCTACCCCGTCACATCGCATCGCATCGCCTGCCCCGTCCATGAGGTACTTCGTTTTCGATTAGCGTTCTTTCTTTTTTCTCGGTTCTCTAAGAGTCACAGCGTGATTTTAAAGAACCTATAGCATTCCTCAAGAATTGGGCGACCAAATGAATGACGCCACAAAAAAAAAATATATATTTATTATAATTATTACATTATTTTATTTTTTGTTTCATCATGTTTGGATATAATATTGAAATAATTTAATTTTGATCCTGTATAGATAATTTTATTGTAGCAGGCGTAATCCTACTTAATGATATTATAAACGCGAAAGTTGGTATGGAAGGATGGATGGATGGATGGATAGATGGATGGATGTTTGTTACTCTTTCACGCAAAAACGACTGAAGGGATTTGAATGAAATTTGGCACACAGATAGTTTATAATCAGGATTAACGCGTAGGATACTTTTTATCCCGATTTTCCCATGGGATCGAAACTTTGCGGGTGAAACCGCAGAGCGCAGCTAGTCTTATTATAACTTTTTATCGAAGAACAAAAAAACCACGCGCTTAACTTTTCCACCAAACAAAAAGGAACAAACGTTTAAATAAGTTTGCCTTTTTTACACAGAAGCCGAAGTTTTCGAAGGCTCTGCTATGTTATGTAAATACTTAAACTATCCATGAACAAAACTTGTTCTAGTAAAAGAGTACTTTAGAAAAAGGTACGGAATACTTATGACGTAACGGTAGACCTTTTTGAAGTTTTATTAGCATATTTAGGTAAAGGCTAAAAGCCCTATTCATTTTATTTTAGTAATATTTTTGGCTTGAGCATACACGTTATAAGGGTAGACATAAATCTGAAGGGTGTGGCAAGATGGAGGTATCACGGGCAGCCGGTCGTTTGATAAATTAAATGGGCGGCGAATCTTCTCATTTGAGATTTTAAAAATAATAGTCTCTTTTATTTTCCAGCAAGGTGTTTTGTACCACGCTGATTTAAAAAGCCTGTACCGTGTGTAAAAAACTTTGAGCAGTGTATAGAGATCATGTTCTGTGTTCCTTGTTTGTTCTGAAAGGCCTTAAATCACAAGACACAACGTGTAAGGCAAGGAAAGGCCATTTTTCGCAACTCACATATAAGTATCATCTAATTGTTTTGGTGTCTTAATAAGGCTACTTATCATCTGAATAGCCTTTTCCTAACTATGTTGGTGTCGGCTCCCTTTTTAACCAGTGGGGTAATTGCGTATCTAACACACTAACAGTAACAATGGCTTTCATTTTGACAGTTCAACAACATTCATTGCGTTATTTACGCTGTTTAGCAGACAAATTTTCCGAATGATGAAGCAATCATAATCAGCTTATATTGTTACCACTGCTGGGACACGGTCCTCTCTGTGAGAGAAAGTGGGCCGTAATACACCACGCGGCGTCAATGCGGGTTGGTTGATGTCAAATGTTTTCAAATTTTTGGTTCTAGGACGTGCCGGATTCGTCACGATATTTTCCTTCACCGTTTTGACAGCAACTCAGATTCAAAAAACAATCGTTTTATAGATATGTATTTTCAAATATTGTATAACTCAATCAATCTATCGCCTATCCCCGTTATGAATTAGCAATATCCTTCATAATTATAAAATTTTGAATTATGATTGATAGTCTGTTACGCAATAAGGGTGCAGCCGTTTTTAATAGTTTGGAAAATAAACAAAAGTAGTAGAACATTAATGTTAGTAGTTATACGATATTCCAGTATTATCAAGGTGTGTCTTGTTATCCAGTAACTGGATTGTGGAGGTTAGATAGAATTATGCAGTCGCTCTATACAGAATACTGGTATTTAGCTACATGCGGTTAGACTGGAAGCTGCCCCCAAAATAATTGGGAAAAGGCTAGGCTGATTGTTTGAGTTATACGATATTTGCAAAATATTTATAAAACGACTGTTTTTTGAATCGGAGTTGCTTTTAGGAACGATGTCTCACTAATGCTGATAATATAAATATTAATTAGATGTATTTAAGGTACTAAATTGTTTATCTATTAGGAAGAAATAATATTTGTAAACCTTGCCAAATGTTTGTCTTCGTTTAGGAACAATAATTCTTATTTAGGAGTCCCTTTCCCAATAGACCACAACGAAAAATAGAGTAAATGTTAACTCAGGACTTGGATCAAAGCTTCCAAATGAGTATTTTCTGTGATAAAAACCTTTTTCCCGGTATTGTTAATTTATTTGAACTTCCTTCGGTTTGCGAAGTCAATTTCTGGGTTAAACTGTGAAATTTTTACTTCCCTCGGGGAAAGATTTAACCTACATTTATGAGTAGGGTTATTACAATTAATAACTTATATAAATAATAAGATAATACTTTGTTATGAGGGCAAACAGGTGACAAATCCTTGCTGAAGAACTAAAGACTCATCTAACTTCTGAGCCACGTATACAAGCTGCTCTCGAGGGTCGTCACGAACCTATTAAATATTTGACTTATTAAATATTACCACGAAAGTCGGCAACCATTATAATCCTGCAGTAAAAAGCAACACACATTTTCTGAAACATTTTCATTACAACACATACTAGTTTGCAATTTTCTTGGAGTTTCATTACGATCGTTAAGAGAAACCATCCATCTTGTTGCACGTGATTATGAAAGTTAATGGATCATTTTCAGGGGTTTTTAATCAAAACCATGTAGGAAATGCGTTTATTTATTTATTTTATTATTTATGCCAGCACACCAAGCTACTACAATCTGTCATATTTCTTTAATAGATTTTCAACTTTATCGCTAAAGCATTAAGGTTCAAGGTTGATTGGGAAAATTTGACAGTTTCGGGTAGCTTGATGTGCGCGCCTATACACAAGATACATATACGACATATACATATAAGTATTGAGCACAAAGGTACTGCTTATTTCTTAAGAAATTTCTTCCAGTAGATCTGCGAATGGAGAAATGAACAAGAAACGTAGAAAACAGTGTGTGAGACGAAGACATTATTAATAATTAGGATTTGTGACGTCATATACAAAAATATTTACCTTATCTACACATATAATGCTAAAAATAATAAAAATAAATACATATATACATAATTTGCGTTATTAAATATCACACATTATGTTTTACTGACATATTTGGGATTACACTAGAGAGTGGTGAATGACGGGCGTAATGCCCTCAAAACACCCGCCAACACCACTGTCTTCTGTCATTTTGACGTTCTGAAAGTGCTGATTCTTATTATAATTGAAATACTTAAATGACTTTTGGTTTACATATGACATGCCAAAATGTCGTGTAGCGACAAGTACAACTGAACTTATACAGTTAAAGTTAAAATTAAAATAAAGAAAGGGAGGTCATAAAACAATTAAAGATATATTTATAACTTTAAGATGGAGATGGACTAACAGAGGTGTGTAGTTTGTGGAGGTGGGGTGTGTGGTGACGATGCGTGATAGGTGGGCTGAGGAGGCTGAGGTGGAGATCCAGATGAGGGATTCGCCTTTAATAAACAATACTGAATGTTCATTGCATAGTTTTATAAATACATTTCACAGTTATTTATTAATTTACCCTTCACTTATTTTAAATAAAGGTGAACCTTTTTGTAAATAACTACATTATAATTTGCATGTAATATTATTTTGACTTATAGTGTAACTTTATTTAAGGCACAATTTGCATGTTACAAACACCTGGCACTTTCAAATGAAAAATAAATTTATTAGCTTTAAGCTTCGGCCAAACCTGCGTGACTAAAGCGACTGCGAAACGGGAACGTCATGCGTCAGTCGCGCGGCGGGCACTGCTCGTGTTTATTTATGGCGAGTGCACACCTACACGACCGCTGTAGTCGCGCAGGTGTTCACGTTTGGTTTCGCGTTGTCGACACTCCCGTTTCGCGTCCCGCGTACTTGACGTGCAGGTTTGGCCGAAGCTTTATATTTGGTCGTTTAAAATTTGTTTATTAGATTTAGTCGAGTTTGTAGTCACTCATATTTTAGTACGCATATTTTTACGTTTATTCGCTTTTTATTGCCAATATCAGTAATTCATTGTATTTTTATTCGGGCTATTTGTTTTCAGAGATAACACTGCTTATGTTTTCTTACATTTATTTTATTTATCACTTTCTTGTAAATGGATCTCAAATTTGCCCGTAGACGAGACTTTATTCTTATTTGTAGTTTTATAGGCTGTTTCTGAATACGTGTAGGTACAGACCCCAGCACATCAAGCTACTACAATCTGTCAAATTTCTTTAATAGATTTTCAACTTTATCGCTAAACCGTTTAAGGTTCAAGGTTGATTGGAAAAAAATCACAGTTTCGGGTAGCTTGATGTGCCTACTAATTTTGTGCAGTAGAAAAAGTTAAATACAGTGGCCTCCAAAAGTTAGTTGACATTTTTCCACTTCAGCTTAGATGCCACATTATGATTTAAAATAAAATAAAAATAACCAGGTGCTCCTAAGGGATTACTTGATTATTTTGTATGATAAGTAGTTGAATTAGTCTATAAAAAGTTATAGCAGTTCAAACATCTGGATCACTAGAATTTTAAATCATAATTTGGTGTGTCACAGCTGAAGTGGAAAAATGTCAACTAACGTTTAAGGGCCACTGTATATGGGACTCTGTATTCCAATGATAATTTATTTAAGTCACAGTACATGAATTTTGTAGCAGCCTATATATTGCGTTTTTATTAATTATCCTTGTAATAAATATTTTAATAATTAATAAATATTTTCTAACAAGTCCCAAAACAAATGCTTTTGTAAATAATTTCATAACTAATAATATCAATGTACCCTTTCTTTTCAGTCAATCGATTCAAGACAATCGTTTGGAACTGAGTAAACCAATCTTTTAATGAAAGTACATACATATACTTAAATTAAAAGAAATTAAAGTACGAATACTTTTCAGGCTATTGTCAAAAAGGATTAAATCAATTGGATCAATGACACTGAATGGAGTTAACGGCGATACTTACCTCAACAAATAACCATAAAATGAGGCTTATTACACAATCTAATTGCTAGTAAAGATAAAAGATTGAAAAAGATGACTTCGAAAATACGGGACAAAAAACGGAATACAACAAAAAAAAACATCATAAGACTTGTGTGTGTGAGTGTACAACATAAAATGTACGTGATTTAACATTACTCACTTTGGTTTGACAGCAGTCGGGTAAATACGCCAAAGACACAAAAAAAATGTTTTTTAAGAAGAAGTCTCCTAAAACATCTTTAGCAAACGGCAATATTTTTAGTTGTTGTTGTAATTGTTAAGTTTATGGTACGCGAGTCAAAACAAAAGGTACCAAAATGTGACCAAAACTCTGGGAAAGATACTAACCCACCAAAACGCAAAGAAAAGCATCGGAAAAGTGTAATAGGTTTTGTTTATGTAAAAGTTGGCAAAAAGTACCAAAGAAAAACAAAACATGACTTGTTAAAAAAGTAAAAAAAAAGTAAGCGCAAAATAAGTCAAACACAATGAGCTAAATATTCCCGTCTGCTTATTTTTTAACAGATAAAATACAGCTCGTTTTTTTGTCAACTTTTACTATATTATTTTTCAATTAATTAAGTGTATACGTATTATTAATGTAAATAAAACTACTTATTTATTTATAACATGTTAACTTTAGATGTACTTACTAACTTGTACAATGATGCTAATTTCGCATTTAAATAGCTCAGCATTTGCCCTAATTAAAATATTAATTTATTAAAATTGCATTAATTGTACTAATTATTTATTGTGGAATAAACGAAATGAATACTAACACTTTTGGTTTTATGTGTATGTACCTAACCCTACTGATATCTTGGTGTTCTTAAAATGAACAAGGATGAAAGTAATAATATAGACTCTCATATATTTTATGGTCTAAGGTGACCGATAATAGACTATTTTCCTAAAAATTCTAATTACTCCGTCAGTTACATTATCAAAAAATATTAAACCCGTATTTTTTCTTTTGTCAATTATATAAAAAAATATGAAATAATCGCCCGTTAAAGTTCTGGGTGACGTCAGTTGCTTGCGACATTTTTGCAAGCGACGTCACGACCCCCACTCTCAAATTTTGACGCTTCGCTTTATCTTTGTCATTTTTTGTTTGATTGACAAAAGAAAAAATACGTTTCCATTATTTTTCGATAATCTAACGGACGGACTAAATATAATTATTATTTTTTTACCCAGGCTACTACCCTTTTCATGATTGTAATTCCTACTATGTTTCGCTAATTATTACATCTAACTGCCCCGTTCGTCTCGTGGTTGCAAGCGCGGCTGCTGAGCGTGGGGTCCTGGGTTCAATTCCCAGGTTGGACAAATGTTATTGGGTTTACCATTTGGAATTTCACAGTCCGGAGTTTGGTTGTTTCGCGGTTTAATACGCCCGTGTCTCGAAATGCTCTCCGGTTGTGTCGGAATACCGTCCCATAGGACTTTGAAAGTAAAGGAACAGAGAGTGCACCTGTGTTTGCGCACACACTTGTGCACTATCACATCTCCTGCGTACCTGGCTGGAATTGGCCAATATAGGTCGGGATGCTATTATTATTATTACATAACAAAGGAACTCTTTGTTTAATGGTGAAAATAAGGTAATAGGCAGATGTTCCTTGAGAAAATCCTTCATAATAATCAGCCTATAACGTTCCCACTGCTGGGACACAGGCCTCGTCTCTGTGAGAGGGAGTGGGCCATAATCCACCATGCGGGCCCAGTGCTGGTTGGAGGATATCACATATCTTCGAATTTTGGGTTTTAGGACAAACCGGTTTCCTCACGATGTTTTTCTTTACCGTTCTGAGAGCAGTACTGTAGTGATGAAATTTACACAAAGTAAAGTGCCTGCTTGGGTGCGAACCCACGACCAAACAAACACTGCTCTAAAAAAGAAATAGCGTAATGAGTATGATCTAATCAATTAATGATCTGACTAATTATAGGCGGAATGTTTTCTCAATAAGAAGTGCACTTAGTTTCAACAGGCTTCCTTGGGACCTTAATGTCGACTTGTTTTGCACCAGTGTATCGACCTTAAGACGGCTTTTGGCACAGTCACAGACTTTTTTTCTTTACTATGAGTGGAGGCTTGTTACTAGCAATGTTTTTAATATTACATTCTTTATGTCTTTGTTTGTTAGTCTGTAAGCCTTCTTTGAAATATAATAAATAAATAAATAAATATATCTACTTATAGAAATGTAATAAAATATGTTATGAGCCCTTTACAGAAATAGTTATGCTCGTCATTTTCCAGGTGAATTATGATTCCTGTAACGACTAAAGTACTACTATTCTTTACTTCGAAATTAGTCGAGTTATATTTTTGGAACGATGTTCTTTGTCGCAGCTTCCGGTAAGAAACTGGTAGAAATTGTCCCGTAATGGAAAATCGTTATGCCCCCTCCGTGCGACTTTCTTTCTCTCAGTCCCTTTCCACATGGAAACTTGACTTGGCTTGAAACGCGTAAGACTTCATTCCCGATAAGGACGGCGAGCAATGGGTAGCTCGGCGTCTGGAAAGAATCAGGCCCGGGTCGACAGTGCGTTGTGTTCTAAACTCGCCTCAAAGAGCTATCAGCATAAAGTGATAGGGTCCGCTAAGGCCGATGCCTGCCAGGGTCGTGAGTTGTTCGAAAGAGGTACCGTGGCCCCTGGCACAGGCAACTGAAGGAACACGAATGGGTTTTAGTCAGTAAAACTCTGACACGCCCTCCCGCTACGCACAGAGTGGGACAAGTTATTTGATAATTTCTCACGCAAAAAAAAAGCTTCGTTCCCGATAGGGTTCTTAGTATTAAATACATATATATATTTAATGATGTTCGAAGCAATCATGATTCCTAGATCTACTTGATTTTGTTGACATGCGACACAGATTTCAGTGTAACTGTAAAGTTTAAAGTTTTAAATTGTACCCAATTAAATCCTATAATAAAACTATTTTTAGAAATACCCATTCGAATATCTATGTGGCCGTTTTATGTTCAATGTAATAGGTTATCTTTATAGAAGGTTAAAGATCCTAAATAATGAACTTTACAATGTCTAGACTAAATACCTATGGCTTCAACAACTCCAAGATTTTAAATAAAACTTTTAAACAATTTGAATTTAATCCAGTTACATGAAAGTTGTCTATTCGCAGAAGGATTCCTTTACAAGAAAATTGTACCTATCTATTTCATAGTGAGCTTACAGAATATTCAATGATGTGCATAATTGATTAAAGACTTGAATATAGTTTTTATTCAACTGAAAACTGACTCAACTTTATAAAAATCTTAAACTGGTAGATCGATCAGGCTAAGCTACGCTTGCCGCGGTTGGTTCGTGGATGGGTGACCATCTTCACATACCAAGACCCCTCCGTGCCTCGGAAAGCACGTTAACCCGTTACTCCCGGATGTCATTCGTGGATCTTTGACAGTTGTTACGGGTCGCCAGTAGCCCGGAAGTCTGACAACCAGTCATACCAAAGGGAATCGTATTACCCAGTAACTGGGTTGTGGAGGTCAGATAGGCAGTCACTCCATGTAAATTACTGGTATCGCATCCCTGCATCCAATTAGACTGGAAGCAACAAAGTAAACAAAGTAAAAAAAAAAATATTAGTAAATTAAAATAGTTAAAGTAGTAAAAGTAAAAATAGTCAAAGTCTAGGCAGATGAATAAACTCATTTATTCATTTACTGACTGATAACGCACAGCCTAAACCGCTGGGTCCAGAAGCATGACATTTTGCATACCTAACGGTCTTAAAATACCTCGACCACGAAATTAATGGAAACAGTTTAACGAATTTCACTAAGAAACATTCCTACATTAAGTCACGATTCGAGTGTACCTATCGAGTTGAATTGTAGCAATTCGAGCAAAATATTGTCGCTTTCGACTTAGTAAATACAGTATAGATCTACTTCGGACAACTTAGATTAATCAGTTTTTTCGAAAAATCAACATCCATTTTAAGAAAAAAAAATAAGTTTCGCTTAAAAACTTATCGACTGCCAAAGATAGGAGCGAAACAAACGCGGCACCGCAGCAAAGTAGCGGGCTGAGCGCGGATATGTAACTGGCTTCCGAGCAGACCAGCGATATCACGCGGGAAAGACTTAGAATCATAATCAAATCTTTGCGTTCTAACAGGCAGTTTCGCTTGCCGTACAACGGACAAGTTATGGCGGAACTACTGCGGTTTCGCAGCGATGGTTTTGCGGCGGAGATGTCATACCCGCCTTAGAGTTTCATGTATAACTGTTTGATCTGATGAAAATGAAAGAAAACACAAGAATACAACAAATTCGAGAGATCACCACGCTTATACCTATATATTAGATTAGAGACTATAGTAATTTACTCAGGAGTGATCCAACGGTACAATACTCGTATATTCTTTCATACACAACCACCATGTGGGTAATACAACTTGGCAATATTATAAGCAAACAACAGACACCGGTCTAGTTTTAATTCTAATTTAATTTTATAAAACATCTTATGATCGAGCCACTCGTGTAACCCCCTCGAAGGCTAGCTGTCCTCAATGCCAGCTGATATGATTAGCAAGCTGTAAGGAGTAAGGACAAAAATGTGTTATGTCCTCATTGTGTCCTTCACGGGACATAAATAGCTGGCTATTTATATTCTAGCTAGAACCAAGAAAATAGCGACGAGAATTCTTATTCAGAGCACGGACAATCATTTTGTATCTTGGACCACGTACAGTTTTTAAGTACAAAAATGTTAGTGCATTTAGGGCTGATCTTTCCAACGCCAGATAATTTTATTTTATCCGAAGAATAATTTTGAGTTTTTGACAGTTTTTCCATTCAAAATCTGTTAGACGTCAATTTTATCCCACGAATAAAAATTTATCTGGCATTGAAAAATCAGCCCTCTTTTTTTTGGGTGGAAAAACATCAAATGACCTCTACCGCTCTGGGCTGAGCGGCCCTTCCGCTCAGCCCAGAGCGTGCGGAAATCAGCCTTTAGACTATTAACTCTTAAATCAGTAAAATTATGGGCAATATTACTTCTTCATCTTTTGGTACCGACTCGCCGACGACGGTACATATTTTTCTCCGCGTCGCTGGCTCGATTGTATTTAAAATTTTGTTTTCCCAAAATTTTGCCACTTCCACGGCGTGGTTGGTGGCGACACTAGTCGAGACCAGTGCGACACTAGCTGTGACTAGTGCGACACTAGTTGAGACCAGTCCGACACTAATCTAGACAGGTGCGGTACTAGCCTTGACCGGTGGGACACTAGTCAAGACCAGTGCGACAATAGTGGAGCTCGATACGACACTAGTCGACCCATTGCACACACAGTGCGACACTTGTCGAGACCCGCGCGACACTTGTCGAGGCCCGCGCGACACTAATCGAGACCAGTGCGACACTAGTCGACCCATTGCGACACTAGTCGAGACCAGTGCGACACTAGTCGACCCAGTATGACACTAGTCGAGACCAGTACGACACTAGTCAAGACCGGTGCGATACTAACCGTGACTAGTGTGGCACTAGTCGAGACCACTGCGACACTAAACTTGTCGACCCATAGTGACACTAGTCGAGAACGATGCGACACTAGTCGAGACCAGTGCGACACTTGTTGACACCAGTGCGACACTAGTCGAGAAAGGTGCAACACTAGTTGAGCCCGATGCGACACTAGTTGACCCATTGCGACACTAGTCAAGACCAGTGCGACACTAGTCGACTCATTGCGACACTAGTCGAGACCAGTGCGACACTAATCGAGACCGGTGCGACACTAGTCAAGAAAGTCCGGGTCCAAACACTAAGAAAAAGAGGCTAGGGCTGTCAACTCCATACAACATACTTTCTACACCTTCCTCTGTACCGTCATCATCCAGAAAGTTGAAATTTAAACCCAATGACAACGCAAATGTGTCATCCCTAGAACAAGAAATCTTAGCCTTACAGCAACAATTGAAGGTTGCACAGCAGGAGATTGCAGCTCTCCAGGAACGCATTGCAATCATAATGCAAAGTGGTTGCAGTGTCTGTGAACCTGCCGTAAGTCAAGAACTGAAGCGAGACATTGTAACCACCGCCATTGCTCAGACATGTGTTGTCACACACGGGAGTAATATCCCCGAAAGGAAGATATTTATCTTCGGTACTCAGCGTTGCGTCGGACTTGCAGCAGCCATCTCACACTCAAGGACTAATACGCAGTATGAAAAATACAGACTCGTTGCTGAAACAAAACCAAATGCGCCTAGCAACGAAATTATGGCAAACTGCAGAAATACTAAACTGACCGCTGAAGACAAACTTGTAATATGCATAGGTGAAAATGACAACAACCCTAACCTGTTGTTGTCTCAATTGCAAATTGTATTAAATACATTTATAAATAACACTATAATTGTGTTAAATGTCATCAATAACATGTACCTCAATGTCCGTAAGTTAAACTACTCTATAAAAAATGTTTGTAATAGTTATAAAAATTGTCACTTCGTAAATCAAACATCCGCAAATCTTTCCGATGTTTGTAAGTCGATAAATCATGTTATAGATTGTTGTGATTATAGTAATAAGTATTTAAATCCGAGCGAAATACGGAAACTAATAGCGAGTAACAAATCAAGTTCCAAATTAAACGTTCCTACAGATAAACCCAAAAAAGGGACAATCCCTTACTACTTTGGTCGTATTGAGGATACAACGCCCCACAAACATAGTTCCTCTCTGCAAGTTCTGCAACACAGCCCAAAAGGTCAAATAGGGACTATACCTTATTACTTTCCTGTGTTAAACAAGCGTGACTCTTTTTTTCGTATCTCAAACTAACAAAACACACCAGTTTAGAATACTCCATCAAAATATAGCGAGTTTATTATCTAAACAAGAACTACTAGAAATGACTATTCAGGAATTAAAAGAAGCGAGTAATGATCCTGATGTTATATGTCTATCTGAAACCTTTGTAAAAAAAGGCTATGAAAATTATGTGAAAATCTGCAACTATCAGTTGGCTACTAACTACTGTAGAGAGAAGCAAAGAGGTGGCACATGCATATTAGTGAAAATGGGTTTACTTTATAAAGAGCTATCATTTGTAAAAAACCATGCAACTCAAAATACTTTTGAAGCTTGTGGCATAGAGATTATAAATAATAAATTAATAGTAATATGTGTTTATAGAACACCACAATCTGATCCCAATCTGTTTTTGACAAAATTAAACAATCTTTTACACGATTTGTCAAACAAATACAAGTCTAAAATAAATATAGTTGTGGCCGGTGATTTAAACATAAATACTCTTAAAAAAGGTAACATCACAAATGGATTGCAAGATTTATCTAACAATCATAATCTACAAATCCACATCAATGTACCTACTCGCAAACTGACTTGTATTGACCATATTTTAAGCAACATTACCAACGCAACTACCGCTGTACTACCCCTGTATCTATCTGATCACGACACAGCACAAATGTTAAGCTTTCCAATCAAAAAGAAACCACAAACATCAACAATATACTATATTTATAAAAGAGACTATAACGTAGACAACATCCGGAAATTTAAGGAATGTCTGGAAAATCTATCTTGGTCCGATTCTTATCTCAAAACTGACACTAACTGTGCATTCAATGATTTTCATGAGCTACTGTGTCTGTTGTATGGCCTCTGTTTTCCTAAAGTAAGAGTTAAAATCAACAGTAATAACGAAAACAAACAAAAGTGGATAAGTAAAGGTTTGAGACAAAGTTGTAAAACTAAACGGAAGCTACGGTATAGATATTATAAAAATAAAAATTTAATTAATAAAAATAAATATAAAAACTACTCTAGTCTGCTAAATAAATGTATTTATAATTTAAAAAAAAGTGCAAATATAAAATATATTCATAACCATGATAACAAATGTAAAGCCACATGGAATGTCATTAAAACCGAAATAAACAGTAACACTCATAAAGACAACATAGAATGTATTAAATTTAATGATACAATAACTACAGACCCTGTACAAATGGCTACTATATTTAATAACAATTATGTTAACTTAACGCATGTACAAGGGGAAAAAAGCACAAATCGAAACAGGTTCAAAAGTACGTGCGTCAACTCTATGTTTCTTAGACCAATGGAGGTTAACGAGGTAAGACAGGAAATAATGTCTCTGTCCAACACTAGGTCGGAGGGCTATGATGAGATTAATACCAAAATCGTCAAAGCCTGCTGCAACGAACTGACCAGTATTCTGACGCATTTAATAAACACGTCATTTTCACAAGGCATCTTTCCTGAAAAATTAAAACTGTCTTTAATAAAGCCCTTATTCAAGAAGGGAGATAAATGTGACATCAACAATTACCGACCCATAACTCTAATACCCATATTATCTAAAATTTTTGAAAAATGTATGTTTAAAAGGTTAACTGACTTTTGCAATAAATTTCATATTATAAGTGACCAGCAGTTTGGATTCCAAAAGAACAAGTCCACATCGTTAGCTATTTTCTCCCTCATGCAAGCTATACTTTCAAATATTAATAATAATTATATAACTACAGGCCTCTTTTTTGATCTATCGAAAGCCTTCGATCTGGTGTCACATGACATATTGCTACAAAAATTGGAAGCTGTTGGTATTAGAGGACCGGCACTTCAGTGGCTGTCGTCCTATTTATGCAACAGAAAACAATGTGTCATCATCAATAAAAAAAATGAAAATAATGTCATAATATCCTACTCATCAGAATATAAACATAATAAATATGGCGTTCCACAGGGAAGCGTGCTAGGCCCGATATTATTCCTCATTTACATAAATGACATCATAAAAATAACTAACCATAAATGCGTATTATTTGCTGACGATATTTCTATTATAGTGACATCTAATAAAAAATTAAATACCATTTCAGAACATAAACTTGACATTAATAATACAATTGACAAATTATTGCATTGGCTTGACATTAACCATTTGAAGATAAATTTAGACAAATCCGTTTACATCCAATTTAATCGATCAAATAATACCAAAAATGACATTAAACTCAATATTAATAAAATCAATGAAGTAACGCGTACTAGATTTTTAGGTGTAATAATAGATAAAGACATTAACTGGAAAGAGCATATAGATAATGTTAGCACTAAAATTAATAAATTTGTTTATGCATTAAAACAAGTAAAAAATGTAACTAATATAAAAACTGCTCTAATGTCATACCACGCGTACGTCGAATCGTTGTTACGTTATGGACTAATAATGTGGGGTAACAGCACTGACTTCCAAAGAGCATTCATCGCTCAAAAAAAGTGCATGAGAGCAATTTGTGGACTTAAGCCCGACGACTCATGTCGACCAATATTTAAAAAACTTGGTTTGTTACCGTTACCGTCGATTTACATTTATGAATTATGTGTTTTTGTTATGAAAAACAAGCAACTATTTAAGACTGCTAATGATGTCAATCCTCGGAACCGACGAGACCCATATAAACTGGTGTTAAATGATTTGCCTAGACTGTCTAAATACAATAGAAACTGCATGGCAATGTGTGTGCGCATTTATAATAAGATACCAAGGCATTTCAAAGCTTTAAATACAAAATTATTTAAAATAAAATTTCATAAGTGGTTACTCGAGTGTAGTTTTTATAGTTTACAAGAATTAATAGATAAAAAATGTTGATGTTTTAAAAAAAATACCGATTATTGTTGCCTTAACTTTTCTTTTCTTTAAAATTTTGCATGCTATGTTATAACCTAGCTAAACATGCTTGTGCCTCAATTTGCATATTTAACACCCTTGTATACCATGTTTTACGCAAATAAATATTCTATTCTATTCTATTCTAAGGTGCGACACTAGTTGAGCCCAATGCGACACTAGTCGACCCATTGCGACACTAGTTGGCCCATTGCGACACTAGTCGAGACCAGTGCGACACTAGTCGAGACCGGTGGGAACCTAGTCAAGACCAGTGCGAGACTTGTCGAGACCCGCGCGACACTAGTCGAGACCAGTGCGACACTAGTCGACCCATTGCGACACTAGTCGAGACCGGTGCGACACTAGTCCAGAAAGGTGCGACACTAGTTGAGCCCAATGCGACACACGTCGACCCATTGCGACACTAGTCGGCCCATTGCGACACTAGTCGAGACCAGTGCGACACTAGTCGAGACCAGTGCGACACTAGTCAAGACCAGTGCGACACTAGTCGAGACCGGTGCGACACTAACCGTGACTAGTGTGACACTAGTCGAGACCACTGCGACACTAAACTGGTCGACCCATAGTGACACTAGTCGAGAACGGTGCGACACTAGTCGAGACCAGTGCGACACTTGTCGACACCAGTGCGACACTAGTTGAGCCCGATGCGACACTAGTTGACCCATTGCGACACTAGTCGAGACCAGTGCGACACTAGTCGACCCATTGCGACACTAGTCGAGACCAGTGCGACACTAGTCGACACATTGCGATACTAGTCGAGACCAGTTCGACACTAGTCGTGACCGGTGCGACACTAGTCGAGACCAGTGCGACACTAGTCGAGACCAGTGCGACACTAGTCGAGACCAGTGCTACACTAGTCGACCCATTGCGATACTAGTCGAGACCAGTTCGACACTAGTCGTGACCGGTGCGACACTAGTCGAGACCAGTGCGACACTAGTCGAGACCAGTGCGACACTTTTTGACACCAGTGCGACACTAGTCGAGAAAGGTGTGACACTAGTTGACCCATTGCGACACTAGTCAAGACCAGTGCGACACTAATCGAGACCGGTGCGACACTAGTCAAGAAAGGTGCGACACTAGTTGAGCAAAATGCATTAGATTTAAATTACCTAATGTTAGAAGTAGCGAATGTGACATCGTATTGAATGGCCAAAAATTAGAATTTGTTAATCAGACAGTTTTCCTAGGAATCACGCTAGACGAGAAATTACAATGGGGACCTCATATAACATCTATTGCGGGGCGGCTAAGCTCGGCCGCATATGCTGTTAGAAAGATAAGACAATTAACAGACGAAGAAACCGCGCGCTTGGTCTATTTTAGTTACTTCCACAGTATTATGTCATATGGCATTTTACTGTGGGGTCGGGCTGCTGACATTGAATCCATTTTTATTTTGCAAAAGAGAGCTGTCAGAGCCATTTACAATCTACGTCGCCGCGAATCTCTTAGGGAACTATTTAAAAGGATTAATATTATGACGGTACCTTGCCAATTCATTTATGAAAATATTATGTATGTAAGAAAAAATCAACATCTTTTTAATAAAATAAGTGATAGACATAATTTTAATACTAGAAATAAAGATAAATTAGATCAACATTTAAAACTTATATTAAAATTACACTTTGTTAGCAAGGATATTACAAATTAGAGGATTATATCCAAGATAAGAATGCTTGGAAACATGCTGGTCTTGCTCCATAGGACAATCTCTAGAGTCTAGACAAAATCAAACTGGTTGCTAATGTAATTGTATAATTTATTCTTTTTTTTTTTTTTTCTTTGACATTGATATACATTCTGTAATTACTTGGGGTCACACCCGGACTTATTACTCCTTATTTATTTATGAAAATCGTCTACGTTTGGAATGTTTGTGAATATGTGAGCACCATGTATCTATCACATAGTTGATCTATATGGTTACATTTATCCATTTTAATTCTTTTACCTATTGTGGTATAGTAAGTTTATTTTTGGGTGCATCGTCTTCACATATAATTATATAAATAATGTATGCAATATATTGTAAAACATTTTAAAAGAGTAACGGTGGAGTTTCTTGCCCATTCTTCTCCATACGAAAACTACCTTTTGGAAGGGGCGACTAGAATCAATTTTATTCTAATTTTATTTTTGACGTTCAAAAGTGCCTTTTATGTGCCTATTTGAAATAAATGATTTGACTTTGACTTTGACTTTGAGCCCAATGCGACACTAGTCGACCCATTGCGACACTAGTTGGCCTAGTGGACTAGTGTCGCACCAGTCTCGACTAGTGTCGCACTGGTCTCGACCTGTGTCGCAATGGCTCGACTAGTGTCGCATCGGGATCAACTAGTGTCGCACCTGTCTGGACTAGTGTCGCACTGGTCTCGACTAGTGTCGCACCAGTCTCGACTAGTGTCGCACTGGTCTCGACTAGTGTCGCAATGAGTCGACTAGTGTCGCACTGGTCTCGACTAGTTTCGCAATGGGTCGACTAGTGTCGCACTGGTCTCGACTAGTGTCGCACCAGTCTCGACTAGTGTCACACTGGTCTCGACCTGTGTCGCAATGGGTCGACTAGTGTCACATCGGGGTCAACTAGTGTCGCACCTTTCTCGACTAGTGTCGCACTGGTCTCGACTAGTGTCGCACTGGTCTCGACTAGTGTCGCAATGGGTCGACTAGTGTCGCACCGTTCTCGATTAGTGACGCACTGGTCTCGACTAGTGTCGCAATGGGTCGACTAGTTTCGCACTGGTCTCGAATAGTGTCGCAATGGGTCGACTAGTGTCGCACTAGTCTCGACTAGTGTCGCAATGGGTTAACTAGTGTCGCACTGGTCTCGACACGTGTCGCTCCAGTCTCGACTAGTGTCGCACTGGTCTCGACTAGGGTCGCAATGGGTCGACTAGTGTCGCACTGGTCTCGACTAGTGTCGCACCAGTCTCGACTAGTGTCGCACTGGTCTCGACCAGTGTCGCAATGGGTCGACTAGTGTCGCACCAGTCTCGACTAGTGTCGCACTGGTCTCGACTAGTATCGCAATGGGTCGACTAGTGTCGCACTGGTCTCGACTAGTGTCGCAATCGGTCAACTAGTGTCGCATCGGGATCAACTAGTGTTGCACCTTTCTCGACTAGTATTGCTCTGGTCTCGACTAGTGTCGCAATGGGTCGACTAGTGTCACAGCAGTCTCGACTAGTGTACATATGGTAACAGCCCGGAGTTTGGAAGTCGGCGGTGTGATACCCCCGTGCCTCGAAAAGAACGTAAAGCAACGGATTTTCGATCTACAAATGAGATCAGGCTGGTCCTGCACCTTATTCATTTACCTCCCTGGACGTGTAGGATTGCCGTAACATCAGACCATGACAGTAAAGGAACAGAGAGTACCTATGTTTCAGCACACACTTCTGCTCTATAATATATCCTGCGTATCTGGCTAATCTCCAGCCAGGAGGATAATATATTAGGTATAACGTCAATTCTAAAATGTCATCTTTAACAATAGTCGTCTATTTTATAGCCGTAGAACCTAGATCTCATTGAACCATCCACACCGACGTTTAACCAAGATCAAAATGTTGACAACATTGAAGTTGGACACATACTTAACACGAATCCTTTAGGTTCGAACTGTATTGTTTTAGAATAAGGGTTGCCCATTGTTCTGTGTCAGGGCATTTATATGGAAGATAGGGTATCACGGGCACACTCAATTAAAGAGGATGTATGTTTAGGTAGCAAAGAATAAATGAGCTTACGTCTTAATTGAGGAAATCATTTTTAAAAGAGAAGACGATAAATATTTTAGTTTTTTTTTTTGCATAAACAGGGTGGATTTTTTACAGCAGGTAAAATCAAAAAGAAAATCAATATATTTTATTTCACATAACCCTATATGGACACTTATGAAACATCAGAAGCCAGGGGCACGGTTCCAATGGGTCGTTTCCTTTGGAAAAGAACCGGCAAGTTACTCTTTTAAAAATAATCTGCTTTTACGATGGTTTCCAATTACAGTGTTACCAGGTATGAGAGGACAGTGTAGAGGACCTGCCAACAAGTATTAGTTACTTCACGAAATAGCAAATGGACTTCACCGATATAGCTGCAGGAAAATGCTCTTAGGAGACAGTTCTTAACTTTTCGAGAGAGAGCTAACTGCATTTACAGAATTTGGAAAAATGGTACATTTAATCCTTACTGCTCCTTCACAAAAACCCATCCCGTATTTTGCAAGTAGCTGAACATTTGACCAGAAAAAGTATTACAATAAAATTTGAAAAAAAAAAGAAAAAAAAAGTACTTCACTACAATATACAAAGATTAGAAATAATTTTTGTCCTGTGATAATTTCGAAGGCACAATTTTTGTATAAAATATCAAATAACCGTAACACGATAGGCTCTGTTCATCTATTTGTGACAGGTTCTAAGGCCTCATTTACGGAGACGCGGGGCGTCGCGCGTCGCGTGGGGCGTGGTGTCTCGCGGCGCGTACTACTATTTTCTGTTTACGGAGCGGCAGCGCGTCAAGCGGCACTTATCATCGCACGCGTAAACACAAACGTATGGCAATATAAGACGTTGTTCATAGAGACGCGGGGCGGGAAGCGTGGCGGTGCCCGCCGCTGCGCCCGCGGCGAATCCTCAAGCGTGTAGCAAAGCACGCGGCGGGCAACGCTGCGGCGCACGCGGGATACTCAATAGGTAATAGGTTCCAGCTCCTCAAGGAAGGCCAGCAACGCCTTGATGTTACTGACCGTCTCTCGTAGGGTACCTGGGTTACCGAAGTACTTTGCCCTGTACGAGGCGACCACCGGGCAGTTTAGCAGCACATGCGCCGCTGTCTCGTCCTCCTCCATGCAGGCCCTGCACAGCGGACTGTCTGTTACTCCTATGTCATAGAGGTGTTTGTTAAATTACCCATGGCCAGTTAATGCTGCAGTAACTGTACGCAGCTTTAGTTTATTTAGACGGAGAACCTGTTCCGTGAGGCGGCCATTAATTGTGGGAAGTGCTTCCTTGGCCTGCCTACATTCGCCTAGCTTCGTCCAAAGTTTGTCGTGTTGGTCTCTGGTGCGTTTTCTTACCAGAGTAGGTACGTATGTATCCGAAGGGAAGTGGCGCGATGGGCTCTGGCAAGTTCATCGGCTGCATCGTTACCTAGCGAACCGCTGTGTCCTTTGATCCATTGAATGGTTATGTTATTGAGGCTACCCACCTGGTTGAGGCGCAGGTGGCACTCGTATATTAGCGCAGAATCAACTGTATTGCTGTTCAGCACTTGCAGAACAGCCATGCTGTCTGAGAGTATGCTGATGGAGTGTTCCTTTACTTCCCTGGCCATAATGGCTGAGGCGGCCAAGGAAATGCCCATGCATTCAGCCTGGAACACTGTGTTGTGGACCCCCAGTGGTGTGGCTATATGTATGTTGAGATCCTCCGAGAAGATTCCAGCACCCGTACCACTACCTGTTTTGGATCCATCCGTGAAAATACGCAGCTCTGCAGGACACAACCCCTCGCATCGGCGATCCTCGTGAAGTTGGATCTTGTATTTTTTGTCAAAGATAAATTGTTTGGGCACCCGATCTATTATAGCTTTCGTAATGGGGAACTCCTTGTGTAGTCCCTCGAACAAAGTGGTGTGTGGTGTTTCACTCTTACCCCAGAGATTAAGTGTGTGAAGACGTACTGCCGCCATTGTCGCTTCCTGTTGTATGAATAGGTGGAGTGGTGGTAATCCTAGGATGGCTTCAACTGCTGCAGTCGGAGTAGTCCTCATTCAGCCCGTAGTCGCCATGCAGGCTAGTCTTTGCATGCGTTGTGGTTTGTTGCAGGCTGTAACCAGCTTGGGGCGGGGCCACCAGACCACGGCCCCGTAGGTGATCATGGGGCGGATCACTGCGGTATACAGCCAAAGTATAATTTTAGGGGATAGGCCCCACTTCTTACCTATTGTGACTGTTCCTGAATTACCCTAGGCTGATAAAATTTTCGTTTTTCCTAATTATGTGGAAATGTCAGGAAAATGTGTAAGGTCCCCCTTTCGGGGGAAAGCAGCAACCCTCCTCCATGCTGCTCTGTAGGGCTCGGCTCCAGACTGGGCACCCTTCCACCTATTGTAAGGAATTCCCAAGAAGCGTTTAGCTTGCCCCGACTTAGAAAGCTGGGAAGCAAGGAGGGACATAAGAAAACAATTTCAATATAAAATAGGGTTGGGAATCCATAGAAAAGATGATTAAGGAAAGGAGATCTACTTTTCTTTTGATTATGAAAGTTATAAGAGATGAGAGGAATACAAAAGGGGTAATTGACACGTAACGCTTGCGTTGGAGAATACATTGTTTTGAGCTACGTTACTGAATGTTCTTGCAATAATCGAATAACCCACCCCAGAGACGTAGGGCCGCTTTACAACAGCAGTTACGTCGTGCGCATACCACCAGTACTAACGTGCATAGGCCTAGAGAGGACCTGCTGCGGTTCCAGCGGCACACGCTCCCTACACTCAAGCATGTCTTACTCAATCCTAAGGTAAAGGACTGCGAAGTGCCTCTACCATTGAGCGAGACAAGTTTCCAAAAGTGCTGGACGCGTACAGTAGTAATAACCCCTTATAACGGCCTACTCACCCTTTACTAAGACAATACAAAACTAGCATAAGCGTACCGCATCGTCAGTCGGTTGCAGAATTCCTTACGATTGCCTTGCTTGCTATACGCCGAAGTGGTAAATCGTCACCTCGCACTTCCTTAATCTACCCAATTCAGAGGATATTTCCAGTGTAATCAGCAGCCGTGCGTCCATTCTTGTCTACCTATTTATGTAGCAACGGAGCCTTTCTATCTGGGTATCCAAATTATGTGTCTCGCTAAATATTATATTTTTTTATCAGTAAAAGGCCTCAGGGGCCGGGTGTGATTTAACGAGACACAATCCCTAGCGTTCCTTAGAACGGCTATTCCATCCAGTTAATGGTACTTTGTGAAGCCTAACCCAGCTCCCTGGAAGTGTGCGTATATCAAGAGCAACGCAAAGTATCCTGCAGTTAGTCTGTCCATAGGGAAAAGATAGCCATCACTAACGTTTGGTTGGTTTGTGTTCGTAAACAACAGTCTACAAGGAAGCACTATAATTGAAATCGGCCCTAATGAGTTGTGAGTTCGGTTCAGCCTTCCATAAGCGGTGTGACTGCCCTAAGCGTCATGTCTTTGTTGTGGTTGTCTATAGTCTATTGGTAGAACATTTGTCTACAGTATGTTGTCAAGCGTCACACCTTATAGCGGGCTTTCCCCGAATCCCTACGACCAAACGCTTGTGTAGGTTACCTCGATAACGTCAGAGACAGAAACAAGGAGGGATATGATAGTCAACACTCACCAGATCGTTCACAAACACACTCACTGCGATTCACGCGCCTTGTACGCCACTTACATTAATAGTATGCAAATATAACCTAGTCTATAACAACACTTATTATTTAACGTATTAAATAACACTCCCGCACTCTCGATCTCTCAACAGACACACAGGTTCAATGCTACTGCCCTAAGTTCTAACTCTGCTAGCCTAGTCTACGCCATCCGCTCACCCTCGTGGTCTTAAACCAACCGTCTCACACACTACTTTTAACACTAGATTAGTATAGTCTGGGTTTCAATCCAACTATATTTAATTTAATAACTAATGCTCGCTATTTCGCGACAGCTCACTCGGACATAGCCTCCTGGCATTCCCTAAATCTCCTAACTTAACTAGCGTGGACTAGGAAGTCCGTATCCTATAGCGGTTTGACACCGTCTGCCCCCACCGTCTCCTTATAATTTCTTCATTCCTCCAAAATCCCACGTTCAGGCGGTTCAGCCTCCGTCTGTCCCTTTTTTTTGTACGATTTCTCAATCGTCTCGAGGGTGCGTTCAGGTTCAGGCCGTGCCCACGGACCCTTCTCATGCTAGCCAGATGTCTGGCTAGCATGAGAAGGGCATGAAAATCTATTCGTGCCCTAAATATAAATGCAAAAACTTACTTAGAGACTATCTTCAAAAATTAAGTTATGATGACACTGAGGATCTTCTGCTGGGCAACTTAAAATGATTATCTACAATATAAATCCAAATCTAAGCAACAGCGGATATGTTCTGGTTACACCCCATTCCTTCCCATTATACACCCTACACCTACACACCATATACGAACACCCACATCCTACACTTACTCACTACACACACACACATACCCAGACCCTACATTTATTCACCTTACCACACAGTTAAACGTTTTTTTCTTTTCATTTTGAATTAAGTATTTTCTTTACATAGATTATATCCTGTTTTCTTTCATTTACACCATTTGTTATTGTTGTAACGTCCCGTTCTAGTACAGTATGGCTGTGATTGTTACGGAGAATCACTGACTCCTAAGACACAGGCATAGGTATACATCTAGTTTAGGAGTCAGAGCATTTACATTTTTGTGACCTAGTTATAAGTCTTAATGGTCTTAGTCTGTGGATCTTGTATATTGTACTGTGATGGCTTTTGGTGAAATAAAGAAAGAAAAAAAAAAAAAAAAAAATCAAACCGACCAGTTTTAGGTTAGCGGAAGATGGGAGAGCAAATTTAATTAATTAGTAATTACAAATAATTAATTAATTATTAATTAATTGCGTTTTGCAATTTCCAAATATGACTGGCAGAAGATTCCGCCGCGGGCATCGCTTCATCAATAATTGCCGCTGCGTGCGCCGCCGCGATAAACGCCTTGTGAGACGCGGCGGTGCCAGCCGCGCGCTCGGCCGCAAAAAACGCTCCATTTCAAGCAAACGCGTCTAAAATCACTTCTCCATAAATGCACTCATACAACGCCATATATTTGAATTTAGTGCGGCGCGGCTCGCACAAAATTCAAACATGCACACACAGCGCGACGCGCGGCGCCCCGCGTCTCCGTAAATGAGCACTTAGACAGTAACATTATTAGATAAGTAATGATCAAATAAAATCACAGATTGTTGCATTTCTTGCTAAAGAATAAACCAGCAATTTACTATACAGTGGTGACTCGGATTTGACCGAATTTTAATAAGGTACCCAAAATTAATCTCCATAATTTCTGTCCAGAGTTCCTGCAACACGTTTTGTATAATTTTGTTGTACCTTCGAAGATATTACATTATTTCGACATCCACGATTGCTTTTGTCTTGCTGATTTTACTAATATAAGTCAGGAATCTATTACCATACTGAAATTGAGGATGACATATTAAATGTCATCCTCAATTTCATTAATATGACATTTAATATGAATATATGTATATTTTATACTGGAAAAAAAAAGGAAGACGGAAAGAAAATAAGTTTATTTGGCCCAGGTTAAGACCAGGTTGGGACTGATATCGCAAGAGCAGCTGAGAGCAGTGGTGGCCCAATTATGACTATACATATAAAGTATGCCCATCTAGGGCGTCAGATCCCGGTGTGCCCATTCACGTCTGCCTTGTAAATACCTTTTGTTAGTCGCTTTTCATTCTTCCTCTTAACATGACAAACCAACCTGTCTAATTTTTGTCACAACATCTTTTTCATCATTCATTCATCTTTTTCATTTTTTTTTCATCATTCCTTCTCTTTTTTAGAACGGAACTCTTTAATAGAACTTGCGGTAAAGTTGGAGAAATCGTCATGTAACGAAAAAGCTCCATGCGACTTTTTATTACATATATAATAGAGAGAGAGAGATAGTTTTCATGGTTTTCGAGGGTGCTGAAGCCGATAATGAGGTCAAAATGAAAATCGAAGATTGCGGCTGCGATAATTATCAAATATTTTCGCAGCCGCCATCTTGCATTGTCATTTATTATTAAAGTCAAATTACGTCTAAAAATAGTGTAGTCTAGAACGTTGTCACTGTATATTCCTATATTTCTCTCAACACATGATAACAAAGACAATAGCGAAATGGTTTGATTGAAAATAAATTGAATTTCATTCCGCAACGGTTCAATGTGTCAAAACGATTTATTGGATTCTTGATGAAATGTGGGAGCAGTGAGCTAGGAAAGGCTCAGTTTGACGAGGAGTTTGATATGAACATGTACTAGTTTAATGTTACATGAGGCCTATTTGACTGACAGGCAGACAGACTTGTGGGATTTAGTTTTGTTTTGCATTTTTGTAAAATCTACACAATATCGCTTACCTTATTTATCAGTACGGAGTACTCTTAGAACTTTTGACATAATAACCTATCTATAATGTTCCCACTGCTGGGACAAAGGCCTCTTATCTACAAGAGGGAGCGGGCTGTAATCTACCATTCGAGCCCAGTTTGGGTTGGTAGATGTCACATGTCTTCGAATGTTTTGTTCTAGAACAGGTTTCCTAACGATATTTTTCTTCGTCTTTTTGAGAGCAGTGGTGATGAAATTATTTACCCACAGTAAAGGCCTGCCTGGATTCGAACTCACGACCAACAACTCGAAAGTCGCGGCTATTGCTACTGGGCCACCACTGGTCAGTACCACCCGCCACCCAGCGCCACACGCAAAAGCTTTGACATGGAGGTGCGGACACCAGCCCGTGTTACCAATTACCACAGCTACTGTTGAGCCTAGCGCCTGCAATATGAATTACCGCAGCTACTGTTGGACAGACGAAAAATCTGCTTAATTTCAGTACCTGTACTAATCAACTAACATAGGTACTTATCAATCATTAAGTTGCCTACTCAATTTCACCTTGGAAATAATGTGTGCTTCTGAAGAAAATTATGTACATTATACCCGAATTAGCTTTGGTCCTCTCTCTAAGTATAATATAAGGTATTTATACTTAGAAAAACAACGCTAAACTTACAAAGCTAATCCAGCTAATAATGTATTTTTTTTCAAGATGTAGGTACGACTCCTTTAGCAGTTCTAAAATACTTATTATCTGGAATATGGATAGAAAATGTATGTATGTCAATATTAAATAATAATATTTATTTAAACAATTGTACAATTCAATATTTTATAATTACTTTAACATAATATTATGATGTGTGTTTCACTGTTGGTGATCTTCATTTTGTTATATGGTGGGGCGGTGGTCTCCAAACTAGGCGGCACCTGTATCTCAAGAGTTTGTAATATCTTGATTTAAAAGAATATCCTTGGACTTTCTTGCCCATTCTTCTCTATAGAGATCTACGTTTTGGAATGGGCAACTAGCTTCAACTTCCTGACTAACTGACCGACTCTTTGAAAATTCAAAGGCGCCTGTAAATGGTTTAATTGAAATAATATAAATGCTTTGAATCGGAGTTCTCGGGGAACTCATCATCATCAGCCTAGTTGGGGACCTGCACCCTAATTGCGAAACACACAATAAATCTCAATCTGAATCATTTTGAAGGATATTGCTAATCCATTGCTTCATAAGTTCGAAAAAGGTTACCTTCATAAAGTCCGCTCAGCAGGTAAATAACGCAATGAATGTTGTTGAACTGTCAAAATGAAACCGATTCTGATTGATTGTGTGTTACGCAATTAGGGTGCCGTTTTTATAACATTGCTACTTTTTACAGAAGAAGAATGTGACTTACGAAGTATTCACGGACCCGAGTCTATACTACGACTGGAGCAACTGGAAGAGAAAAATCGTCAAAAACTTGAGACTGCCAGATAGTCTGCGTGGAGCTTAAAATTGATTATTATGTTATTTTTAAACCGCTATCAATACTTGAGGACGAAAGTTAGTTCAAAGTTATCAAATTATTTATTTTCCTTATAACTGTCATGGCTGTGTGGATTCAGCTTGAATGAAGCTTTTCACCACCCTTGGTTGACTGGTAGAGAATGCCTAAAACATTAAGTCCGCCTTTGCACCTTTGTTGTGTGCAAGAATTACAAATAAATAAACAATGAAATGTTCATTTTTGTAAGTGGATCTTTTAAGATATTTTGTTGGTCAATATTTTAAACTGGATGGCGCTGGCATTTCTGAGCTGACTGAAGAAGGAATGCCGAAACAAACTCAGAGGTTTTGCTCTCTTTCCAAACATGGCTACGAGTTCACCCGATACTAAACCAAAGCAAGGAAATTTATTTATAGCCATTAATAGACATAGAGTACAAAGAAAACCATCACTTTTCTTCTAATATAATAGGGGTTAAAGTATGAAATTGCCGTTTTATTGTACTGGTAGGTACTGCGAATGGACATAGAACCTTCATGGTTTGATATTTTTGAGTGAAACTTTTTTCACATGGTACCTATGAAGTTCTTCTTTTAAAAAATGTGCAACATTCGGTTATCGACTTTCAGTTGTTTTTTTTATTCAGCTTAGACAAGAAAGATGGATACTTCGAAAATTCGAGTTAATTTTGAATACGAGTTCCGACGCGGAACTAACGCGGCAGAAACAGTTCACAATATCAATGTTGCGTTTGGAGAGGGAACTGCTAATGAACGCACCGTGCGATTTTGGTTTAAATGCTTTCAAAGTCAAAGTCAAAGTCAAATCATTTATTTCAAATAGGCACATAAAAGGCACTTTTGAACGTCAAAAATAAAATTAGAATAAAATTGATTCTAGTCGCCCCTTCCAAAAGGTAGTTTTCGTATGGAGAAGAATGGGCAAGAAACTCCACCGTTACTCTTTTAAAATGTTTTACAATATATTGCATACATTATTTATATAATTATATGTGAAGACGATGCACCCAAAAATAAACTTACTATACCACAATAGGTAAAAGAATTAAAATGGATAAATGTAACCATGACATATAGATCAACTATGTGATAGATACATGGTGCTCACATATTCACAAACATTCCAAACGTAGACGATTTTCATAAATAAATAAGGAGTAATAAGTCCGGGTGTGACCCCAAGTAATTACAGAATGTAAATCAATGTCAAAAAAAAAAAAAAAAAAAAATATATACAATTACATTAGCAACCAGTTTGATTTTGTCTAGACTCTAGAGATTGTCCTATGGAGCAAGACCAGCATGTTTCCAAGCATTCTTATCTTGGATATAATCCTCTAATTTGTAATATCCTTGCTTACAAAGTGTAATTTTAATATAAGTTTTAAATTTTCTTTCATTTAATTGCAATATTTCACAAGGTATTTTGTTGTAACATTTAACACAGTACCCCATAAAAGATGTATGAACTTTAGATAATCTGAAAAAAGGTTGATCTAATTTATCTTTATTTCTAGTATTAAAATTATGTCTATCACTTATTTTATTAAAAAGATGTTGATTTTTTCTTACATACATAATATTTTCATAAATGAATTGGCAAGGTACCGTCATAATATTAATCCTTTTAAATAGTTCCCTAAGAGATTCGCGGCGACGTAGATTGTAAATGGCTCTGACAGCTCTCTTTTGCAAAATAAAAATGGATTCAATGTCAGCAGCCCGACCCCACAGTAAAATGCCATATGACATAATACTGTGGAAGTAACTAAAATAGACCAAGCGCGCGGTTTCTTCGTCTGTTAATTGTCTTATCTTTCTAACAGCATATGCGGCCGAGCTTAGCCGCCCCGCAATAGATGTTATATGAGGTCCCCATTGTAATTTCTCGTCTAGCGTGATTCCTAGGAAAACTGTCTGATTAACAAATTCTAATTTTTGGCCATTCAATACGATGTCACATTCGCTACTTCTAACATTAGGTAATTTAAATCTAATGCATTTTGTTTTTTTTTCATTAAGTACTAAATTATTAACCGTAAACCAATCTTGGACCTGAAGAATAGAGTTATTCACGTCGTCAAGATTTTGTGACCGTCGGTCTATTTTAAAGATCAATGATGTGTCATCTGCAAATAACACCATCTTCGGTTGATTTTGAAGTAATTGGGGTAAATCATTAATATAAACTAAAAAGAGGAATGGACCCAATATCGAACCTTGAGGAACGCCCATTGTCATTTCAGAACCCAATGAGTTTACGCCATTTACTTGGATTTTAACCTTTCTATCTTTCAGGTATGATCTTAACAAGTCAAGTGCTGTTTTCCTAATCCCATAGTGCTCGAGTTTCATCAGAAGTGTTTCATGGTTTACGCAATCGAACGCCTTAGAGAGATCGCAAAAGATTCCAATAGCATCTTGTGCTTCTTCCCAGGCGTTAAAAATGTTCTTCATTAGGGTAACACCGGCGTCAGTGGTACAACGCCCTTTGGTGAAGCCGTACTGGTGTTCATGAAAGATGTAATTTTTATTAAAGTGACGTAACATTTGATTGAGCATCAACTTTTCAAACACCTTACTGAGAACTGGCAGAATTGACACAGGTATATAATTGTTGGGATCTTTACTATCACCGGATTTGAACAATGGTACTACTTTACTATGTTTCATAAGATCCGGAAAGACTCCTTGGTCAACACTGGTGTTAAATATGAAAGCTAAATAGGGCGCAATGGTTTCGATGAGAGATCTACATACTTTTACAGACATACCCCAGAGATCTTCTGTTGATTTAATTTTAAGATCTTTAAAAGCTCTTATAACAGCCTGGGGGTTTGTATGCTGAAACCTAAGCTCCGAAGGGCATGCCTTTACATTCCTTTTAAGTAAGGCAGCAGAAAGCGTGGGGGAAGAATTTAAAGCTTCAGTAGTTTTAAGGGGAATATTAGCAAAGAAGTTTTCAAATTCCTGAGCTATTTCTACATCTGAATTGATGGGGCCATGTGCAGTCTCTAAATTAAGTTCACTATTTCGCTGTTTTTCCTACCTGTTTCATTATTTATTATTTGCCAGGTAGTTTTTATTTTATCATCAGCTGATTTTATTTTATTGCTTATATAAAGAGCTTTAGCTCTTTGGCACACCCTTTTAAAAGTTTTTGAATATTTTGCAACATACTGATGAAAGTTCGTATTTTTCATATGTTGCTTTAAGCCATACAGTTCAAAAAGTTTTTCCCTGCTTTTACGAATACCTGGAGTAGCCCAGTCACTGAATAAAAACTTTGTGTAAATACTTTTAGTTTTCAGTGGAAAAGTGTCATAAAATTGCGAGTTTAATAGTGAAAAGAACTCGGCGTAGAACTCATTGGGGTCATCTATATTATTAAAACTCTGATCACATAATTTACTGGCCAAAGAATTATTTAATTTCTCTAAATTTTTACATGTAATTGGCCTAAACCTTATTTCAATTTTTTGTAAAGGCCTATAGGAGCTAAATGTTATTATTTGTCCACTGTGATCAGATGGCAACTTATCTACAATTCGTTTGTGTATGTAATCGCAATAATAATTTCGTGATGGGAAAGCAAAGCTTACCAATAAAAAGGTAATGGTAACTGTTTGGTGGTTTCAGCAAGGTGTTATTCACTATAGCTTTCTCCGATCTGGTCAAGCAATAACGGCAGATGTCTACTGTGCCGAACTCCGAACAATGATAGCAAAACTAGCAGTGAAACAGCCCCGACTCATGAATCGATCTTCACCATTATTGCTCCATGATAACGCGACACCTCATTACGAGAAACTCACCACAGCACGAGAAACCGTTTTAACTCTACAGGAACCGCAATTAGAATCCATTCTTCACCCTCCGTATTCGCCAGACCTTGCTCCAACGGACTACCATTTTTTCGTGATTTGAACAATTTTCTACGTGATAAAAAGTTTTCTTCTCAGGAGGCAGTACAAAATGCTTTCATACAGTTTGTCGAATCTAGATCACGAGGGTTCTATCGCAAAGGCATAAATGACCTTCCTATTAGATGGCAGCAATGTATAGATAATATTGGTAATTATTTTGATTAAATAAATATGATAAATAAAAAATAAAAAAACGAATTTCAATTTTTCAGTACAAATCGGCAATTTCATACTTCAACCCCCTAATATTTAAGTTTCCCTCCTTCTAATGAAAAGTGGTCCAAAAATTTAAAAATTATCACGACAATAAAATAATAAATTTCAGATGTTGTTTTCTTTCCAAACCATCAACAACCTTTACATAGACTGGTAAATAAATATCTTATCTATATCCTTATAATACTAAAGGCTGATTTTTCAATCGACAGATAATTTCTATTCGTGAAATAAAATTTATGTCTGACAGTTTTTGTATGGAAGAACTGTCAAAAATTCATAATTATTCCTCCGATAAAATTGTCTGGCGTCGGAAAAATCAGCCCTGTCCATTAAGTCAGTAAGAGACAAGCTTTGGACCCTGAAGGCAATTCTCGTAATTTTAAGACCGTTCACAGTCTGATCTCAGTCTCAGTCTGTCAAATAATACTTCTAATTTCCCTACATTTTGACAAGTTTTTGACATTTGTTTGTCGCTGAGATGAGACTGCGACTAGATTTTGGACGTTTTAACTTACGAGAATTGGCCAGATTTCTGGAGTACAGCCGTGTGGCATTCAAAATCAAAAGCCTTTTATTCAAACTAGGCTGAGTATCAGCACTTTTTGATCTTAAAAATTACATAAGACAGTCCCCAAAACGCCCGCCCTTCATCAGTACCTAGTTTTTTAGATGGGAAGAAGAAATTGCGCAACAAACTCTCCAGCAGCACAGCTACAGAGAGATACTCCTTCAATCGTCAATGATTAGCCAGAACAGTTACAGGACTAGTGTGTCAGTGGCGGTCCGTACACGATGCGACCTCCTAAAGCGTTATTACCTAGTTTGAAGTGTAGATTGGAGGGCAAGTAACCAAAGGGTCCCCGAACCGATCAAACGGAATTTGTCAATTTCTATGTAATTGATACACATTGATGCGCAAATTGATCGTCTACCAAATGCAATTGAAGCGATTGACAAGATTACTACAATAACCATGAATTGCAATTGATCGTTTCGGGGACCCTTTTTTTTTTGAGGATGGGAAATCATCAAATGACCCCTCCCACTCTGGGTGGAGCGGAAGGGAGTGTCAGACTCTTACTGACTAAAACCCACCGGTGTTCCTTCCTTAGCCCTTTATGTTCCAGGGCAGCGGTAACCCATCCGGACGATCCCGCTACCCCGACAGGCTTCGGCCCTGTAGGGCCCCGTCAATCATTCTGACATCTCTTTGAGGCGCGCGTGGAACACATACGCGCCGTCCGGCACGGGCCTGGTCCTGATCGGACGGAGAGCTACCCATTGCTCTCCGCCCGCAGGCCTGCGCCTACGGTGGCCGGGAGTCGTCACGCGGCTCCCGACGCCCGTAGCGTCTCCCTCGGCGGCTGAGGCGTGAGGATCTCTCCCTCGCCCATCCCGCCACCTCTTTCGCTAGCATGACTGCTTCGCAGAAGGAGGTGACCGCCTCCCACTCCCTCTCGCCCCGGACCATGGCTTGAACCAGCGCCGGACGTGAGAGGTCGCCGCCGCTGCCGATCGCCTCTACGAGGACACGGCGGTGCTCTGCCCAAGCGGGGCAGACCTCCACAGCGGGGCAGACCTCCACTTTCGGGGACACTTGAGATGTTTTTTTTGGTAGGTACTATAAAGTTATCGTCAATCGATCTGCCAAGTCTCTGGTGATTTTGGCAACGACCACTTTTACCTTGATCGTAACTATCATTTTGACCGTCAAGTAATGACATTTGGTCATTTATAAAAACAGCAGGTTTCCTGCGCGATAATTGCGTAACACAGTAACAGTGGCAATGGTTTTTATTTTGACAGTTCATCGACATTCATTGCGGTATTTACACTGTTGCAATTTTTCGAACATAATTATGAAGCAATGGATTAGCAGTATCCTTCAAAATTATTCAAATTGAGATTGGTATCGTATTACGCAATTAATCTTGGTTTTCTGATAAGCGAGTACAGGTACGTATAGTATTGAACTAATTAACTTGGATAAATAACCCAAAAATTAAACAAAATAGTTTTCAACCTGAGGGGCAATTCTCGTAATTTTAAGACCGTTCACAGTCTGATCTCAGTCTCAATCTGTTAAAATATGCTTCTAATTTCCCTATATTTTGACAAGTTTCTGACATTTGTTTGTCGCTGAAATGAAACTGCGACTAGATTAGGAACGTTTTAAATTACAAGAATTGGCCTTCTGATATTTTAATTTACCTGCAACTGACTCAAACAATCAGAACGCTTGCAACTAGATATTACTAGATATTTAAATATAAAGGAAACAGAGCAGCAGGATGTAATTAGACAGAAGCAATTAATACTCGGGAAACACTGAATGTTTAATAATATTCATCTTTCAATTATGTTCAGCTTGAATTATAGTTAAATAGTCGTATATCCATCTCCATAAACTTAATTGGTTTCCAGCTTTACATAAGAGCTTGTAATTAATAATGCCCTTGTTGGAATAAAAGCAAGACCTATTCTTGCTTTTATTTACATTCTTTTTGACGAGGTTCTGGGTTTTGAACCCAGAACTTTTTACTAATTTGTAATTTAATAGTAATATATTTTTTAAATGTCGAAGCATCGTGCTGAGATAGGAGCCTTTTGGCCTCGTATAGGACTTTCTGTTTCAATTTTCTTTTTGTTACATTTTTATATAATTTGGTTTTTTTATTTTTGACTGTGTTTAGTTTAGTTTATGATCTTCCTGTACGAATTGCAATAAATACTTTTTCTTTCTTTCTTTAATTTGATACAAACACCATAAATCAGTAGTGTTTTCCCCGCAGAAAACCTACGGCTTCTCATAAGAATTTAAATACCCAAATGTTATGACTTGACGGTCAGAATTTTGACTACACGATTGGTGCAGTGGCTGAGCGATCGACTGCTGCGCTGCTTGTCACGGGTTCGATTCCCGCACGGAACAAATATTTGTAATGCCTACATGTAATTGTTCCGGGTCTGGCTGTTTGTGTATGTGAGTTTAAATGTTTGTAAACGCACCCATAATACAGGAGTAGGTAGTTGGTACAGCGGGCTGGTGTCCGCAACTCCACGACAAGGCGCGTATTTTGCGTACGGTAATACAGGAGTAATTCCTAGTGTGGGGCAACGTTTTTAATAATAAAAAAAAGAAAAGAATGATGGTTATATGATCAAGGTTATAGCGGGCGTTGCCAAAATCATCAGACTTGGCAGATCGATTGGTAATTCCAGTAACTTTTAAATAATAATAATAATCAGCCTGTATCGTCCCACTGCAGGGCAAAGGCCTCCTTAACCTTTTTCCACTCAATTCGATCCTAAGCCAATATTAACCAATCCCTCATAAAGGCGCCAAGTTCGCCCGCCATCTAGGCCTGGGTCTTCCGCGATGCCGTTGGATGTTTTTAGGAGCCCATGCTGTGGTGGTGTTAGCCCACAATGCATCAGACATGCGGGAAAAGTGTCCGGCCCAGTCCCAATTAAGCTTGGCTGCTTTTTGGGTGACGTCTGCGATTTGGGTCTTAGAACGCAGTATTGAGAAGAGGTCTTCGCCCTACAGGACAGTAATAAGCTTATAATACAGGGTGGCAGGGAGACATCGAAGAGCAACCATGGAATCTTAACACGCGTTGAAACTTGTTGTTTCATAGAAAACTGCAAATGTATGGAACAGCAAGTTCTTTCTCGAATAACCGACGAAAATTTGAACGCAGGGGTGTTCAGAGGCGGAGCGCGTGAGGGAGAGGCAATCTCTGCGCCCGGCCCTAGTCGCCGCAGGAGACGCCCTCGACGTCGGGAGTCAACAGCCGACTCCCGGCCACCGTAGGTGCGGGCTTGCGGAAGGCGAGCAATGGATAGCTCGCCGCCCGGTAAGGACCAGGCCCGGGTCGACGACGCGTTGTGTTCCACGCGCGCCTCAAAGCGATGTCAGCACTAAAAGACGGAGTCCGCTACGGCCGATGCCTGTGCCAGGGTCGCGGGTTGTTCGAAAGAGATACCGCGGCCCCTGGCACAGCCAACTGAAAGAACACGGGTGGGTTTTAGTCAGTAAAAGTCTGACACGCACTCCCGCTCCGCCCAGAGTGGGAGAAGTCATGTGATGATTTTCCAACCAAAATAAAAAAGGGGTTCAGAATTATACTGCTATATATACTGCTATATTATACTGCTTGGGCGATGCAGGATTTTGCGTGACGTCATTATGATGCATAGTTAGCATGTGGCGATGTAGATGCCTCCACAGACCTATGTCCACCAGTGGACGTCTTTCGGTTAAAATGACTATCAGATGATAATTAAATTTTTCTTTTTGTATATATTTACATAACCTATGTCCATCTGAAATAATGAGCCTTTGAAATGGTGAAAGATTTATTCAAATAGGTTCCGAAGATTACAGTACTGTGATTATAAGTTGAGAGGGTAAATAATGTAGTTTGCCTTCGATTAGATTCTTTGTTCTGTGGTATCTACATCGTCGCATGCAAACTACGCAACACACTGACGTCACGCCAAATCCTGCATCGCGCAAGTAGAGTTTACTGCGCCACTAGCATATATAAAACGTCCCGACAGTAATCGTCGGGCAGTAGCCCACCAGACACGACACCCGTCTGATCGGAGGATCCTCCCTTTTCTATGGAGGATGAGTGAACTTTACACACTATTCCTCATACCTCTATAGTCTCTTGAAGTATATAATAAAATGACCTTTCACTGTAACTTCAGCAAGCTCTACAGTTATTATCTAAAAGTTTATAAGCCATTGAACATTAGTTGGAAGTTCTTCAACAAGTTTCAATCCAATCTTGATTGGCTCAGAACTGATGAACAGCCTTCAGTTTATCTTAACATCAGTTTCAACTAAGTAGTCTTTGAGTGCTTTTACGTCTCAAAGGAAGTTGATAATAGATTTCAAAACTTGTCATTCCCTGGAGTTGAAACTTCGCTTTCTACAAAGAAAACTTTTGATCTAACTTCTGTGTGATATTTTTTTGACGTTTTTTCCGTCGTTTTCAGCTGACGCTGATGTGGGTTAACTAACTTTTTTAAATAATTTTGCTACTACAAAAGAATCTGAGCCTGATTACTAAAATTTTCTTTTGCTGTTAAGTATAAAGCTTTCTTAGTGTGAGTGCTTTTCATTTGGTTCAATCAAAGAAATAAATCTGTCATAGTATTCTGCTGGACATACTTATGCCTCTCCCAAATTGCTTTTACGATTGTCCTTAGGGTACTTGATACTCAAAATTATTTGAGTTAAAGGGTAATCTTTAATGTTCTAAAAATCTAAGGGGTAAAACCAAATGAAACAACCGATGACTTTGTTAACATTATTTTATTTAACTAAGTGCTGAATAAATAAGTCTTAACAACTTAAATTAAAATAAATTACAATACAAATAATTAAAATAAAGTCGACGGGCTCGCGCATTTCAAAAAAATAAGTATTCAGTCTTAAGGGTGGGGAGTTGCAATGTCTTAAAATCTGGACAGGATTATGACCAAATGGAAGCAAAAAGAAAATTTTAAGGTCCAGGGGTTTAAGACACTGCTGTTGTTTTTAAGCTAAATGCCAGACTGCCACGTTTATCACAATAATCGGATCAAGCCACGTGACAGACTGGCATTTAGCTTGGCGTTATGCTTGGCATTTAATTATCGCCACTAAACTTGATCCATGGGTGTCCAATTTTGTTTACTGGGACGGCGGCATAGTGATGGGGGGACCATACATCTGTGGCATTACGTACATGGGCATAGTCATGGTCTGGGCTGGATTCAATGGCGGTGCCGGAATGCCGAAAAGGATTCTGAAGTAGCGCGCGACTGTCCATAAAACATTGGACGTCTCCGGTAGCCTATAACATAATGATCATGATTATATATTACAGTACAGTGCAAATATCAATTCAAATTCTCGTTTTGCAGTTGAATTTGGGTGCTCAGTTTCTGAAATGTTTGTTGAAGGCGTACAGTGTGAAGTTAAAGGTAAATAAAACGGTATCAATAACTTCATAAAAGTTTCAGTAACTGAGCATAACTAAGAAATTAACTCGATATTTCAATATCTCAATCATTAAAAAAATATGATTTCTTAAATTTATAAGATTGACTTCGTAAGGCATGCAGAAATAAGGAAATATAATTAGGAAACTCATCGAGTTAAATTCCGTTTTGTAAAATATACGATTTTCATTGATATTTACAAAAATAAACCCTCTTAAAATCTAAACATCAGTGGGACATTACTATAGTACATATCCTGTAATAAAAATAATACCATCACCAACAAAAATATTATTGTAATTACAATAAATGCTTCTATAAATGCAAATACTACTCAAAATACCTACTATATAATTTCAAATTACAGGTTTTACTTCCTCAGTAGGTAGTTGAGGAATTTGTAGATTCAGTTGTATTTACTGTTAAGCTTTCCGTTGTATTTTCAACAGTACGTGTACAATTTGATACAACATTAGCTTTATCCATTTTCTTTTTATACTTTCTCCTCTTTCGTCGTCTACTTTTAAGATTATCTTCAAAAAAATGCTTTTCCAGAGCTTCGTTAACATTTAGGAGACCTTCAAATACATCTAGCGTCATCATTACCATATTATAAGCTGCTGTATAGTAACCTGGTTCTTTAGATTTCAATGATTGTTTTAGAACTGATTTAGCATACTCATTAGATTGTTGAATTAAATGCCCTACTGGATCTGTTGCGAAAAAAAATTGTAGGAAATCCAAAAACCCTCTTCCTGCACTCTGTGATTCGCTTTCATGATAAGACCTTGTTCTAGCATTACGATTTTCAGAACTGAAGTCTAAGCTCCTTTTTGACCTAACGCGACGTTTCTTAGTATGTTTTCTGCGAAATCTTCTCCTGTTTGGACTTTTAGTTACATTTTCTGAGAAAGTGTTATTATTATTTAAAACAACTATGGGTTTCCAGTCAGATTCACTTAGAACTGTGGTGCTTATTACCTCCGAAGCTTCTTTCTTGTACGGCATAAGTCTACTGTTGTTGGGTTTATAAAAAATATTAGGATTAACAAAATATTTGACTCTAGGATAAAAGTACGTGTTGGGATAATTATACTTATACTTTTTAGTTTTGACATAATCGTACAAATCCTTATTCTGTTTCAATCTATCTAAACTAACGTTTAATTCTGCGTATTTCTTGGGCCTATTCCTTTTATGAGTCATTTTCCTCTGAGCTATATTTCTAGGTTGTGGGACTAATATCTGTCTAGGTTTTTTCACAATCTCCAACTCATCCAGATCATCGTCGACAGGTTCAACGCTGTTCGCTTTTGGAACATCAGAGTTAAGACCTCGGAAGGTAGCGGGCATGGCTCCGTAGAAAACGTTCGCTATCGGGTCTATAATAGATTTGACGCCGTCGACGATCGGTTCGAGAAATTTGAGCAGTTTCGACTTACCATCCCATCTTTCCGCCGCTCTTGTTGAGTTAACGAGTAATGTGGGCGCCTGTTGCGACTGCTGAGCTGTCGCGTCGCTTTGGTGTATGATCTCATTGGTCTGCCCGTGGGCACCCATCGCGGTGGGGCTATACATCTCCGGGGACGCGAATTGTGGGCTCACTCCGCTAACGGAGTATGCGTGCGAGGAGGCGCTCGGAAAATCGATCGGATATTGCGAGTAAAGATATGGGTGGTTTTGTAAACCGACGCTGGAATAAACAATTTTATATTGTTACCGATGGTTCACTCACCTTACTCGATAATCATTTTATGATCTTCAGATGCATTGTCTAAGTCATTTAGAAGTCACTTTCTCAAGTCTGTCTTATTATTTCATGGAGTTTAAAAGGTTTACACATCAGATATTTTAAGTCACGTTGACTGACACGCGTTTAGATCTACCTATGCATCATACTCAAGTAAATTGCTTGCTTTTAGTCTGAAATGATCTAATTTTATATTCCTTACTACTTCAAAATATTTCATACGAGTAGTCTATAACAAAACAAATTAGGGACTTAGTAACAAGAGCTTAAGCTTGATGTTTTCTGACATAAAATGACCTTAAGTGTTCTTGTACCAAATGTAAAAAGGCCAGGTTAAACTTTGATTTCTCATTTAAATTGCTAAAGAGTGATTCGGGAAATTCTCCATAATTATTATTAAAATTTTGGTCTTAAACCTTTAAAGGCTTAAAACCTCTTAAGGTTTAATAATGTAATCCTTAAGGCTTACGTTTTTCAATCACATCTAAATATTAAACGTATGTCAGTCATTGCAACTCAAGTCCTTAATATCAGTAAAAAATAGTTTCTCGTATTCCAGCAACGGTTATGTCAATTCCATTCCTATAAGAGTCATTAAAGTCTTTCTAAATCTTAAAAATTTCGTTATAATACATAAAACAATCTGTCATAAATTTGGTTTATTCTAGAGGTTGTAACAGTGTCTGTATATAAGAGTAAGTAAATGTCATAACTATCTTTATCTAAGGTTTTGCTCCAACCTTTAACATTTTCAGGACATTCAGTGTGATTTCGTCAAGTCTGTGCATTTTTCACTACAGTGCTCAATTTGCATAGAAATGGTTCATTTACATTAGATAACTTTTCTACTCCAGTAACTGCACTCGGAAGGAAATCATGTTTGTGGAAAACATTCCATTAAATATTCACATTTTTTTAAACGAAATTTTTCTTCCACAAATGTATGAAGATTATTTAGCCCAAGTATTAAAGCAGGAGACTTTTTCAAGAAAAATTTTTTGGAGAAATATAAATAAACCATTGATACAAAATATAATATCCTTGAAGTAAATTCCGTCACAATTTAGTCTGTAGAACAAGCGTTACATATTTTATAGAACTCGATTTTGCGAAGAAATTGACAGACAAAAGCAATTCAACCGGAATCGTTTTATAAAATCAATCAACAGACGAGCCGCTTTTTGTTGGTTGAGCTGGCAAATGAAGTAGTTGTATAATGTGTCTAGAATGCAGCACCATAGTTTGAGTGTGCTCTAGGTCAAAACCTAGCGTCTACAAAAGATAGTTTTCATTGCTAAAAACATAATTTTTAAGAACATTTGTGTATGAAGCAAAAGGAGTATGTGGGAATGGCGTTTTGTAGTTTTTACTTACCTCCGTGGAAGAAAGGTGTGTTTCCGTATGTATGTATGTAAATAAACACCTACCAAATATACTTAGAACGTTTGCTTCACACATTGGGTTTTCGAAAAATGCAATTCATTTCCTGGTCATTATGTTATTCAATGTATTTATTGAAAATAAATTCTTAGTGTTCTATTCTCTTAGAACTATTCTATATTCTATTCTTATTATATCTTTTATGAAAAAAAAATTGTCTATCAACCTATCAGTGCAATCAAAATAGGCAACGAATACTCGCTCGTCTATTAATACCTTATACCACCAAACAATTAATAGAAACTCTCTTGAATGTATCTCTTCTATTTTTACTCCAGTCAATATTCGATTCTTGAAATGCTATAAAATGCTTATTTACGTCTTGTCAGATGTTACGAATGAATGATTCCAACACTGTATTTTTATACCGAATGGGAAGCACTCATTCGTAATATCTGACAATTATGTTATATTATTATATAGCATTTTGCAAAGAGATGTAATGGAATTAATAGAAAACTCGTGGAAGACGTAGGTGGAGTATATTCTAGGGCGGAATATAGAATTTCCGATATTTACAAAGAAATAGCTGATAATGTATAACATATAAATTATAGCTGATATTAACGCTGAAGTAAAATTTGTAAACAATGCCAAATAAGTAATGCATGTTTTAAAATAAATGCTCTAACAAATTTGTGCATTTTGATATGAATTTGTGAGAGCATTTATTTTTAAACATTCAGCCATTTTGATTTGCAATCAACTTTATGAAATAGATTCAATTGCATTAAAAGCAATAATATCTCAGCTCTCAGATATTACAATAGCATGACCCATAATATCTAAAAACCAGTGACCTTAGTAATAATAATCACAATTTAGTTCTGATAATGGTGTTCCTGCATAACATACATAATTAGCCTATAATGTTCCCACTGCTGGGACACAGGCCTCCTCTCTGTGAGAGGGAGTGGGCCGTAATCCACCACACGGGCCCAGTGCGGGTTGGTGGATGCAACATGTCTTCGAATTTTTAGTTCTTGGACATGCCGGTTTCCTCACGCTGTTTTCCTTCAGCGTTTTAAGAGCAGTGGTGACGAAATTAAATCCAAAAATAAAGTGCCTGGGTTTGAACCCACTACCTACAATTTGTAAGTCAGAGCCGGTACCATTGGGATACCAATGCTAATAAAATAAAATACTCAGTGGTGTTCCAGAATTCATCAACTGTGCGCTTACATAAACAGATTTTCATCTACCTAAATATTCTACAACCACCAACATTTCAGTCGTCACGGTAGAAGTAACATCATACATTGTAACAAGTGCAACTATTTCATTTCATGTCTCACAAATAACGTTGTTGGCTACAACGGAACTTTCTTCAAGTAATATTTCATCGTGTGTAGGTCAGTCAACAGTAATTCCAGTCATGCTTAGTAGATCGTATTAACATCATTTAATACCAATAAATAATAAAAATAGAAACTAGAATATCATACATTGGAATGAAAATATATTTATACTCGTAGATTACAATGGTAATATTGAACATGTAACCATTTACATGTTTAATATTACCATTGTAATCTGAAAATATTTTCTTTGAATATTCACTCACTTGTGGATTCGATTTTTATCTGTAAGTACCATTACTTACAGATAAAAATCGAATCCACAAGTGAGTGAATATTCAAAGAAAATATTTTAATTTCAATAAATATATTGCCTTGAAATCGATTCTTGTTACGTTTTGCAATTAAGTGAAATTAAATACTGGGAATCCAGCGTTATTTAAAGGTATTAAAAGCCTGGCAAATAATATGGAAAATGAGAAGACGAAAATATAAAATAAAATGATGGAAATGATGATAGAAAAAATAAAGGTAAAGGAGATCTAAAAGCACAGTTATGGGATAATATGGGTAAAGTAAATAGTATTCTTGAGTCTCTATTAAACGAATGTAAAGAAGATATTTTTAGATGTGAACAAAAACTGCATATATACATATACAGGGTGGCAGGGACATCGACGCTAAACCTGTAACCATGAATTAAGCACATCATTTTAGACCCCCTAGTGTAGAAATTTTCTGTCGCTTAACAAAAAAAAAAAAATCTGCTGTTTCATAGGAAAATACAAGACCTACACGGTCAAAAGGTATAGAACAGCTAACTTTTTTTTTAATAACCGATGAAATCTATTGACGTGAAGGTGTTTAGAATCATGTGCTCAATGCATGGTAACAGGTTAAAAATACCAGAATCCTATCATTTTCTAAACTGATATTATAAAGAAATTAAATTGTTTTTTTGTAAGAGGTTATCTCTGGAAGTACTGATCCGATTACTAAATTTCTTTCATTAATAGAAAGCTTCACTATTGCCGAGTGCCAATAGTTGACTTATACGTGAATAAAGTCGCTGGCAAAAGTTAGCTGTATTATATAGAGGCGTCACTTATCTTTTCTATAAAAATAATTAACCACAATCAAATTACTTTTGTCAAACAAAGAGTACTTTATTAGATTATTACACTAAAATCATCATCATCTACATCAAACAAATTCATATTTCCTTTCGCTTTGCCGTAGTTCGATACTTAATATATCGCAATGGCATCCATTAATTTGTAACATAAAACCTTTATTGAATTGTTTGTCCATTTCCGTGTCCTTATATTGGGGATAACTTGACAGACCGTGAAAAAGGTGTCCAGTGACAGTTCCCATTAAACCCATGGATGTGTGGGGTAACTCCAATCAGACTTTCTAAATTGGGATAGAGGAGGAAGTTGGGAAATGCGTCATAAACGTTAAAGTCAGGATTGCTCATAGAGTCAATTTTTTTTGCTGATATTTGACAGGGGTTTCTATTTACAGTGGTTCCTGCTTAATAGCAAACGACATCACGGAAGACCCATTCGAAGATGGCGGAATGAGCTAGACTTCTTTAATAAAGATTGGTCCTTGGCAGCTCTGGACAGAGAGAGGTGGAAAGAGAGTAAGGAGGCCTTTGCCCGGCAGTGGGACAATGGCTAATAATAATCTCTTAGCAGATGATACAACTAAAACGAGAACGATAAAATTCTTTAATACACCCCGAGATGACGACTAATAGAGTATGGACGAAAAAACAAATGTTGCGTCGACCCAAACTAAATTAAGGTCAGTTGAATGATGATGGTGAAGTTAGTTGATAGTAGCTAGTAGCACAATCATCTATAGAAAATACCTTTTTCAGAAATGATAACTCGTTTCCGCTTGTACTTTTTTTTTTTTTTTTTAGCTGGAAAATCATCAAATGACCTCTGGGCTGAGCGGAAGGGCGTGTCAGACTTTTACTAACTAAAACCCACCCGTGTTCCTTCAGTTGCCTGTGCTAGGGGCCACGGTATCTCTTTCGAACAACCCGCGGCCCTTTCTGCTTGGACTTGGTTCAGTAATACACTACTCAAAGATGAAAATCATAGTTACAGATAGATAAAAACTGTATCTTGTGTACAACAATATTTTAGAAACTTTATATAGAGTGACATAATAGGCTATTATAACGCAAACAGGGATTTTAGACCACCTTTGGACGGATTAAAGGAAGAAGGAGAGAATAATATAGAATACTATAATCCCTAAAAGTTAATAAAATTAAGGCAGACAGAGAAACAACGTCATATAAACAAGAATTGATTTCAAAGTCGCTCAAGATTTTATATGCCAAGCAAATTCTCGGATAACTATTGGTATTTTTAGAATTTCTTAGTTCGAGGATCTTTTCATCTTATTCTCGGTTCTCTGAGTAATAGAAAAAACCTCGGAATCTCCAGAAATCCACATGCAAACTATGTTTTTCCTCTTCATAAGTTTAAAATTGGGCCACAATTCTGTATAAATTAAATATATTCCCCGCTAAATCTTATCACGTCAATATCGTGTCTTTTTAACGGCAAGGAATCAGAATTTCAACCGTACGGACATGTATTTTGACAGTTCAAACCAGGCCATTGTGTCATACAGAATACGTTAATAGCAGAAGGTCAATTCGTTATTTAAAACGTTCAAAATCTAGTCGCAGTCTCATCTCAGCGACAAACAAATGTCAAAAACTTGTCAAAATGTAACGAAATTAGTGGTTTTTTTGACAGATTCAGACTGAGATCAGACTGTAAACGTTCTTAAAATTACGAGAATTGCCCCTCAGATATCGTGATTAACTAAGCAATTGGCGTGGTTTCGAAGTAAGGAATCGTTAAGTGGTTGTAGTGAATTAGGGCTCTGGATAGTATTCATTCCACTTTTGAGTTCTGAAACTTTTATGATTTAAATTCTCATGAAAAGTTTTTATTTCACAGATTCCAAGTTTAAATTTCAAATAAAAACTATTTCAAAAATGTTTTTTTTTTTCTTCTTATAATAGTAGTGTGACACCAACTCCAGTTGGTATATATTTATCATGTTTTAATTACAATATTTAAGTTTTTTTGGCCTTATTTAATTATTAAGTATATAAAAGTGGGAGTACACGAATTTGGATCCTGAGTTAATCGCAATAAGATCAAAAATAATATACATAATAATTATACTTGGCATACAAAATCTACCCAAAAAAAAACAAAGTAACAAAAAGTATCAAAAGTCCCATTACTCACCCACTTCCATAAGTCTCATACAGTTTCTTGACAGCCATGCCGACTGTCACTAAAAGTGCCACTTTGCTCGCAAAGAATGCTTTCAGCGTAAGCGTGGTTACTATTGCCATGGCAAACATTGCCATGCCTGCTGACTTCATGCCGAAAAGCAGGGGGATTATCACTTGCATCACCTTCTTCTTCTGTCTTCTGCCTGGAATTATGAGAAGAGAGATATTTATTTATTTATACTTGATTGTACAGACGCCAGCACATTAAGCTATTACAATCTGTCAAATTTGTTTAATAGATTTTCAACTTTATCCTTAAATCATTAAGGTTCAAGGTTGATTGGGAAAACTTGACAGTTTCGGGTAGCTTGACCTGCTGGCGTCTGTACACCAGAAAATACATAGGGGCTTGAGGTTAAGTAATAACAGCCCCACGGGTCGATCGAACAGGTTAAGCTACACTTGCCGCGGTTGGTCCGTGGATGGGGATGACCATCTTTACATACCAAGACCCCTCCGTGTCTCGGAAAGCACGTTAAGCCGCTCTTTGACAGTCGTTACGGGTCGTCAAAAGCTCGAAAGTCTGACAACCAATCTTACCAAGGGGTATCGTATTACGCACAACACTAACTGGGTTGTGCAGGTCAGATAGGCAGTCGCTCCATCTAAAATCCTGGTACACACGTATAGTCATGAGCACTAATATGTCAACACTTGGAAACTTTCAATTGCGATTTTTGCGTGAAATAACAAATACAACGTTAAAATACGACACATCACACGACACAGCCTACGGGTTCGCAAATGCTATGTTCGTAATAACATAAAATTTCATTCAAAAACAAAAGAGAAAATCGCCCTTGAATAAAGCCAAGTGTATACAATATTTATGCTCGTGACTGTACAGCACACGAATAATACAGCACCTAAACGAATTGGGCGGCGTTATCGCTTTCTGCGATCTCTTCCAGGCAACCTTGAGATTTTGAGTATACAGGTTGACTGGATAAATGAGAACCAAGAACTTTTGACTGCCTCGTTGACCTCATGCGTAACAAGTGGTTACAAGCGTAACGCTTTCAACCACTTGTTACGCATGAGGTCTTGGGTACGATGCCCAGGTCGGGCTAAGTGTTGCTGGGTTTCAATATCTGGATTTCTCAGTTGCTATTATGATAGCAGATGTATGATGGCGATAGGGTCACCCCCTTTTACATGAGACTTAAACATAATTGGCGAAATAAATGTGTATTATAGGTACACTTCTGCCCAACCCTTCGGGGATTACTGGGTGGGGCGGTGGTATGTGGTAATCAATAGGTTTATGATTGGCAATCCAAATAGGTTCGTGTGAAAAAACAAGGACTTTAATTAGGTATTGACCTAATTACCGAATAAAACTGGCTGTAAGGGAAACACACCTATAAATAAAAAATAAACAACGTCAAGGGAGGACATCGCCGTGGAGATAGACCATGGCGAAGGTAGTGCGACGATGTGGTAACATTTACAGGGCCAACATGGCCAGAGATCGCACAAGACAGGGAGGTTTGGAAGGAAAAAGGGAAGGCCTTTGCCCAGCAGTGGCACACAAAAAAATACAATGTCTGACAAGTATTGTTCAGTAGCAGGGTTTACACAATTAAACTCGAACTATAATTCACACTCAAGTCTGTATTTAGGTAGAGCAACGTCCTTATCACTAGTTCAAAAATGATTTGCCTCCCTTTTTATACACTTAACCGCTATATTCAAATCAACTGTCAGTTAATTACTCAATATGTTATGAATACTAAATTGTAGTTATGAAAATCAAATAAATAACTAATTATGGGAAAATCAATACAAGGAATATTATTTAGATATTATTGAGAAGATTTGAAAATTTAGGAATAATTAAGCAACTACTACCTCATAACCGTCGAGTATCTATTTGGTACTTGTTAACACAAGTGATTCTCCGATTCTCCATTTATGAGCACACAAACGGACAGAGAGACCGTTTTAAAATAATCCAAAATCATCTAAATTATTAGAGTAACTTCGGGGTAATTGCGTAATACACAACAGTAGCAATGGTTTTCATTTTGACAGTTCAATAACATTCATTCCGTTACTGAGGTTGTTGAGCAGACAAATCTTTCGAACATAAGAAGCAGTGGATTAGCAAGATCCTTCAAAATGATTCAGCTTGTGATTGAAAGGGTGTTACGAAAATACACTTAAGACCCAACTAAGGCCCAGTGACTAATCGGTTGCGGTCTGTGTCTTTAATTTTAACAGGGTCTCATATTGTGCCTTTAAACCCCAATCTACGTACCATAGAAGGGATACCAGCAGGGTCCATTTAACACTAACCACGTATCTTTGTTTTCAATAATGAGGGGACAATATAGTCAGTTGAATATTCAATGAAACGGTTTCCATAATAGATGTACCCAAATAAATTATTGGGTTGAAAGCAGAAAGATGATAATGAACAGAATAAATTCATATAAAATTTTGTGCATAATTTGTGCTGTACGAAACTTCAATGCCTACTGGACCGAAATGTATGGGACGGCTGGTTATTTTTTTGCGATAATGATGGAGAAAGTTGTTCAGTTTGATGGTTTGTTTTTTTTAATCGCATGTCGCGGGCAACCAAGAAGGTTGGCACCCCATGTGGGGTAGGGACCTGGGCTTAGAGCGTTGCTGGGAGAGAGAAGCAAGGGACAGGTTGGATCGGATTAATCAGTTTGACTCAAAGTCAAAGCATTTATTTCAAATAAACCAATTACAGGCACTTTTGAATTGCCAAGGGGTCGGTCAGTCAGAAAGATGAATCTGGTTGCCCATTCCAAAGCGAAGTGGGTACCCATGGAGAAGAACAGGCAAGAAACTCCACAGACACTCTTTTAAATTAAAATAACAAAATATCGGTTACATCCTTCATGTTAAAATAGTATATATAGTAAAGTATAGTATGTGAGAACGATGCAGAACGTTAAAAGCGTCCGTAATGAAAAGTAAAAAAAAAAAACAATTCAAATATTAAATTAAAATAAGCCATGACCGCAAAGAGATGACCAGTCCCTACTGACGGCGCTCGTTCACGAACTGTACTTTTTTTTCTTGACTCTTTAATTTGAGCACACCTTTCGGATACACGTTTTATGGCAAACAATTTCCCAAAAGGATGCCTATTATTTCATACTCTTGAAGATACAAATGTAAACCCAGGGACAAAGTTTCTCATAAACAACAAGAGAATACTTTGAATAAAACTTCTGACCATGATAAAGTGTTTTACGTAATTTCTGTACTGAGTAAGCTATCTCACGATGTAACTGTGGGTAGTATAAGATAACGCTGTATGAAACTTGAATTTATTTCGCAGCAAGTTCTTTAGTTATGTTAAAATGTTTAAGTGATAATATTAGCATAGTAGAGTCGTACTAGTGTCTGTATTTCCTCCCGTATACTTAATGTTAAAAATGACATTATTTTCATGTACTTAATCTATACTACCTATACTAATAATAAAGCCGAATGGTTTGTTTGTTTGTCTGTTTGAACGCGCTAATCTCTGGAACTAAATATGTGAGCTGTCACGCCCTGTATGCCTGGAGGCTTTTATTTAGGTAGTAAGTTTTTATTTACATTTTAATTTTAATTAATTATTTTTTAGCTTGAGTACGTATAGTTCTTATTATATTTGTTGGTATATTGGCGTGGCTAGCTGACATAAATATGGCAAATGATTTAATTTTATGTTCTGTGCCTTGTAATGTTAATTGCTTAACACCTAGTATTGTATACAATCAAGTATCAAGTATTTTCTAACTAAACAGACAGCTGTGCTGCTGGGGAGTTTGTTGCGCCACTTCTTCCCAGAGATAGCACTAGGAAGTGGTGAAGGGCGGGCGTTTTTGGGGAACTGTCTTTTGTAATTTTGACGTTCGAAAAGTGCCGATTCTCAGCCTAATTTGAATAAATGACTTTTGATTTTGATTTTGACTACCGTTCGGATTAAAAAAAAAATCATTTGTCCAATTATTTAGGAAGGCTATAGGCTATTTAACATTACACTGTGACTCTTAGAAGTCGAGCAAAAAGATAAAAAGTCAGAAAGGACGCTAATGTGACGCATGTTTACCCCCAACTTGTTATTATTTTTTTTGTGTGTTTATGTTCTTTTTTACGCGCCATGTTTGCCGCAAATAAATGTATTTTCTTTCTTTCTAAGCGAAACCGAAGTGATCACAGGTGATACGATGCGTTGGGATGGTTTGGGGGAACAAGAAATTTCACGCGTACGAAGTCGTGGGCAAAGTCAAAGTCAAATCATTTATTTCAAATAGGCACATAAAAGGCACTTTTGAACGTCAAGCAGAAGCTAGTGTATAATATAATGTATTGCCCCTCAAGATGAGGCGCTGAAGCTCTGACTCGCGTATTTCGGGATAAATATGTCTGTGGCCAATAATTCCTATGGGGGTGTAAACACTGACATAAAATAGTCACGTGACTTCAAATCCTACTAATATTATAAACGCGAAAGTTTGTATGGATGAATGGATGGATGGATGAATGGATGGATGAATGTTTGTTATTCTTTCACGCCAAAACTTCAGAACGGATTTGGATGAAATTTGACACACAGATAGTTTATAACCAGGATTAACACATAAGATACTTTTTATCCCGATATTCGTTTCATCGAAACTTATGCGGGTAAAACTTCCATATAAATAAAAATGAATCACCGAAATGTATGTACGCGCATAACTTCCGATCGACTGCACCAAATTGTATAATTATTATTTTTGTGTTTGTTATTGTCAGGACAAGATTTGTATAGAAGAAAATTAAAAGAAAAACATAATTTGGTGGTACGACGTTCGCCGGGTAGCTAGTTATTAATACAATCGACGCAAGGAGGCACGTTCCACATCACGCGCGAGAGTCACCTTAGTCTGATCAGAACTTCAATATCATGTTCTGCGTGCCAGTGCCGTGACAATACCTTAGTTCTGACTTGACACAATTGAGATTGCTTAACGCTAACTTAATAAGAACCTTTGATCTGACCAAGATTATGTCTGGACTTTAAAATAGAATGTGACCTCTGAGTTTGTTTCGTGCTTTTTTCTAAGAGTAGAAAAAAGGAATCGCCGACCTCATCAAGTTTATTTTTTTATAATATTATTATGACGTGTAAAAGTGGTTTCGATATCTGCGGGGTGATTGCCCAACACACCATCAGTTGCAATGGCTTTCATTTTGACAGCCCAACAACATTCATTGCTTTATTTACATTGCTATTTTTTTTTTTCAAGATAGTCGGATAACAGAGATCCGTAGTGTTAGTAAAGTACCTTATACCTAGCGTTAGTATATACATAAATTAATAATAAAATAACAATTTGGGGTGAAAAAACATAATGAAGCAATGGATTAGCAATATCCTTCAAAATGATTCAGATTGAGATTGATAGTGACGTAGTAGACTCATCTTGGCGACAAACAAATGTCAAAAACTTGTCAAAATGTATGGTATTTTTGACAGATTGAGACTGAGATCAGACTGTGAACGTTCTTTAAATTACGAGAATTACCCCTCAGATATCTCCAAAATCAACGAGTAGCCTTGCCGATTAGCTCAACTTCTGTCGATGCTCAACTGTTTTGAAGTTGTTCGTTTCACCAAAGGCAAAATAGTCTCAAGTTTCAACCAAGTTAATAACAGTGTTTTACCTCATATAATTCTGGTGTATAATAGTTATGTTCACTGATGTAATTAATATGAGCATTTCATCAAGAGAATAGTTTGGTGACGTCCTGAACATATTAATTTTCCGGCAAGTTGCTCCGTCGTAGCAGTTTCCATCGTAACTAATATTATAAATGTGAAAGTAAGTTTGTTTCTTACGCTTTCACGATAAAATGGCTGAAGGGATTTGGATGATGTTTGGTACATGGGTCTACCCATGTACCAAACTTCATCCAAATCCCTAAAAAATAATCCTAAAAGTAATCACACAATAAATAAAAAAATACTCAACTAACTCAATAGATTACTTTTCATTCTAGATCACAGACAAAGTCGCAGGCAACAGCAAGTCTTGAATAAAACTAAGATCCCTCTTTCTAGGGTATCATATTTGTGGTTTATACAAGACTTGCTTTTGCCCGGGACTTCATCTGCGTATATTTTACTTTATCTTTTTTTTTGAAGTATCCAGGATTGAAAGTAGCCTTTGGCCCAGGCTACCTATCTGTCAAATTTCATTACGACCGATTCTGTTGTTCAGGCGTGAATCGGTCACAGATAGATAGTTACTTTCGAATTTATGATTGTGAATAGTATGGATTCTTCTCCAGGGCCCCAAGAGTTTCTAGAATAGTATAGAATAACACTTATGGTCTCCAGTGTTACAGCTTTTAATAGTAACTACATACAACCAATCAATCAACTCAGCCTAATAGGCGTAATAATCACTGCTGGATTTGGGCCCCTCCTAGGCTGCGCCACAACACCCTGTCCTCCCCCTTCCGCGTCCAGTCTGTCCCAGCCACCTTCTTTAGATCGCCGGTCCATCTAGCAAGGGGTCCCACACTAGGCTTGCCGATATTCGCTTAAAGTACATACACAAAACTATAATGCCGGAAAGAAAAGCTGCAAGCGTCAACATTATGCTCAGGTCAGGTCCCAGCGTGTTGGGCACGCCACAATTGCGGCGATAAGTCCCCTCTTTGAGGAGTGGCTAGAGAGGCGCCACGGCGCCCTCACCTTCCGCCTGATGCAGGTCCTCACCGGACACGGTTGTTTCGGGAGGTTCCTGTTCAGGATAAAGCGGCAGGAAACGCCAGGGTGTCACCACTGTGGGGATCGCCCGGAGGACACGGTGGAGCATACGGTGGAGGTCTGCCCGGCTTGGGCGCGGCCCCGCCGTGTCCTCGTGGCAGCGATCGGCGGCGGCGACCTCTCGCGTCCGGCCCTCATCCAGGCCATGGTACGGAGCGAGAGTGAATGGGAGGCCGTCACCTCCTTCTGCGAAGCAGTAATGCTTGCGAAGGAGGAGGCGGAGCGCGTGAGGGAGAGGCAATCGCTGCACCCTCGCGCGCCTAGCCGCCGCAGGAACGCCCTGGACGGGAGTCAACAGCCGACTCCCGGCCACCGTAGGCGCGGGCTTGCGGGCGGCGAGCTATGGGCAGCTCGCCGCCCGGTGAGGACCAGGCCCGGGTCGACGGCGTGTTGTGTTCCACGCGCGCCTCAAAGAGCTGTCAGCACGAACTGACGGGGTCCGCTTAGACTTTCAGAGCTCAGTAAAAGATTGTGTAATCTTTTATTGAGCTCTACAGGTACATGATGTTGTTCATCCAACACACATTCCTCGGCCTTCAAAAATTCAAACCGAATCAATTTCGCAAAAAAATACATTGCAAAAATATATTTACGTTCCTACATATAAAGTTGAAAATCGTAACACGTAATGCTCTCCAACGTTGATTTATAATGTCGTTAGTGCTGCTCGGCTAGCGATCAGTGTCAAATCGATTCACGTCCGGTTGTAAAGAAAGTTGAATCCGTATCGATTCGGAGAACAATCGAGCGATTTTCTAATATCTCGTGGTGCACTAACGTCAATTTTATATGTCAGATAACTTCATACAGCGCAAAAAAAGTGTATAGTAGATTTCGTAATACAATTTTTTTCACTTTTGCTTGTTATTTGGGATTCTGTTTGAGTTTCGTATTTATGTAAACATTGAATTGTATATTCACTCCCCGTTCGTTAATATTTTTTAGCAAAAAAGAAATAAAGAATAACGTTTATTTGGACACAGTTCGTAAAAAACAAAATGCAAATAACAAAATAAAAAGTAAATTATTTGAAATGAACAAAAATTTTAGCAATAATGCCAGGCAGATGTTGTGTGACGCTGGTTTTGAATGAACCTTTAGGGACAAGTGACGGGATATTCGATTAAAATTAGTAAAAGAACCGTAACTGTTCAGGCTCGTCTTTTGTTTTAATATTTATGAATTGTTTTAAAAGAGAAACAACAATTTTAAAAGAGTGTCCATACTGTCCATGGACTTTCCTGCCCGTTTTTCTCCATAGAAATTCTACGTTTTGAAACGGAAAACTAGCTTCAAACTGACCAACTGACAGACACCTTGACATTTCAAAAGTGGTTTCATTAAAATAAATGCATTAACTTTAAGAAGACTCATAACACAGGATTTAATTTCTAATTTAACTGTCAACTGTTTTTCGTCATAGAAGTGCTACATGCTTTATTTCACTCAAAACGAATACACGTTTTGAGTGAAATAAAGTATGTTTAAATGCGTACAAACTAATAGAAAAACAGCGCAAATACTCCAATCTCTTTGGAATTTATATGTTCGAGCCGTTTGGGGCTGAAACACCAAGAGTTATTTCGAGACATCGCCAAGCGGTTGGTTGAGTCTTCACGTGACCAGAGGGCTGGCCTTTTTTTTGGCCAAAGAATCAGCATTGCTATACAACGTGGCAATGCTGCCAGCCTTTTGGGCACGTTTCCTATTGACAGCGATACGGACGAATTTTTTGAGGTCCTTCGCTTATTTCCCCTCCTTTTTATATACTTGTACATAATTATTATTATTAGTGAACAGAATTAATTTGCGTTAAAAAAAAGTCACGCTATTTCTATTGAGAGTTTCAAAATGTACGCTACCAGAAGGCCAATTCTCGTAATTTAAAACGTTCAAAATCTAATCGCAGTCTCATCTCAGCGTCAAACAAATGTCAAAAACTTGTCAAAATGCGGGGAAATTTGAGGTTTTTTTGACAGATTGAGACTGAGATCAGACTGTGAACGTTCTTAAAATTACGATAGAATTGCCCCTCTTGTCTAGACCTATCATAAAGGCTCTCAATAAACGAACACGATTACAGTATTTATGATAGCAACAAATATTTATACGTTTACGATGAGCTATCGGATCGTAAAACAATGAAAATGTCGCCGTTTGTTTACTCACATCTGAATATTTATTAGCTGTACAGCTAAATGAATTATTTAAATTATTAAGTGTTCTCACTTTATCATCGTTTATTGGGTTTTTATTTTATAGGCTGAGTCTTTGTGTTACATAATCGGCTTACAATGTTCCCAGTGCTGGAACGCAGGCCTTCTTTTTGTGTGAGAGCGAGCGGGCAATAATCCACCACGCGGTCCCAGTGCGGGTTGTTAGATGTCACACGTCTTCGATTTTTTGGTTCTAGGACATGCCGGTTTGCTTACGATGTTTTCTTTTAGCGTTTTAGGTAGGGGTGTCTTTCTGATGAGTGGGTTTAAATATATGGACTATTTACGCTTTATCTGATACTTGTTGACAAACCCCCACTGTTCTCCCATACCTATTATTACAATCAAAAACATTGTAAAAGCCATTTTTTTTAAATTGAGTAACCTTTAGATTCTTGCCGGCTCTTCTCCATAGGAAGTGACCGATTGGAACCGTGCACCTAGCTTCTGAAAGTGCCCATGTAGGTTTATGTGAAATAAAATATTTTGATTTTATCCCAGATGAGATTGACACGGGAGCGTGAAGATTGGTATACACAAAAAGTGACCTATAGCAGATAGAGAGTAGTTCAAAACATTCAGTCAAAGTGATCTTTGCGCTCCGACCGACGACGCCGTTGAAGTGGAGAAGTTTTGACCAACAAGACCTTAAATACAGCCGTTGCAGCGTCACAAAGAAAAAGAAGAAGCAGAGAGGGACCTAGCAGTGGTCTTGCTATGAATGATCACGATGAACTAGGCCATCTAGGGCTCAGACCATGCCTTTTTAACTCCCGAAAACAAGCTAGATAAGAAAATAATGAGGCTGAGGAAATGCCTAGAGTAGATTAAGGCGGTATCAGGTTTATTGTAAATGGGCATACCTAACTAAGTCCTTTCTACAAGGAAACAAAATTAAAATCTTGCATGTGTGCTAGATTTCAATGTTGTTACTGTTGTGGAACAAAAGTTATAATAAATAAAATTGCACCTAAACTTAATATTGCTAAACATTGCTCTAAATACCAAGCAATAGAATTATTTAATAGGTTGCCTATTGACTTAGGATCATTGATTTACAAAGGTACTCTATTCAAAGCTAGACTTAAAGCATTCCTGTTGAAAAATGTTTATATTATTTTATATCTGAGGGCCAATTGTCGTAATTTTAAGAACGTTCACAGTCTGATCTCAGTCGCAATCTGTCAAAAATACCTGTGATTTCCCTACATTTTTGACAAGTTTTTAACATTGATTGTCACTGAGATGAGATTGCGACTAGATTTTGAACGTTTTTATTGGACTTCTGAATTGGTGACAAATGATGGTAAATACCATCATTTGTCAGGTTATTAAATTTTCATGGTTAATTAACCTTCTTGCACCTGCCATTTACTTATGATATTAAATATATTCAACACATTAAATATTAGATTATAACTATTTAAATTTTTATTTATATTTTGCTTTTTATAGAATAGATTTATAATCATTTGACATAATAATATTTACAATCATTTATATAATAACTATTTACAATCTATTGATACAATATTTATCATTTATGTTATTGATTATTTTAGTGAAAACTGTTTGAAATTTATAATTTATTACTTTTAGCTATAATAAATATAATGTACTACATAATTCAAACACAATGCGAATTGCTGTATGAATAAATTTTTGTGAATCAACACAGCTAACTAGCAAATATTTCAGCTAGATACACCGTATGAAAAGGAAATAATAATATGTAAATGAATAATATAATTAATGTATAACCAACCCCAATCCGATCGAACACAAACATAAATGTAGCAAAACACAATATTTCCGTGCAATATTTATTTACGACGTTTTAAAATATTCGAGTATTCGACAGCGAAATACGAAATGCTAAAATTTGTATGCATTTTGCACTTAGACCAAGTTTTCAGGCGCCCTGAATTTGACAGCTATACCCAAATGAATTGGAGTTGTACATTTTTCTGCCATGGCAAGGAATAAACAAGTTCTAGGGTACGAGTATGTAAGATTTATCGTTTTACAATCAAAGAATATAAAGGAATCGTTGTGCCATATAACATGTTATTTATGATGCTGTAGATTCTATATTTTCGTCCCGAAAAACAATTTTGATTTTCGTGCTGGATTTGACGTGCGAAATAATGGGAAATTGAACGAAAAAGGCGTCCTTTTTATTACTTGATGATTTTATTTAAGATTGTCGTCACCATTTAGGTTCAAGAAGAAGGATCTTCACAAAATTATTTTCGGCGAAAGCGAGTCTGTCTATGTAATCCTACTAATATTATAAACGTGAAAGTTTGTGAGGATGGATGGATGTTTGTGACTCTTTCACGCAAAAACTACTCAACGGATTTTGATGAAACTTTACAGTATACATCAGAATATTTTTTTTTGACAATTCAAAAGTGCCTGTAAATGGTTTAATTGAAATAAATGCTTCGAGTTTGAATTTTTAAACATGGGATACTTTTTATTCCGATATTCCCACGGGATCGACACTTATGCGGGTTAAATCACGGGGCGTTGCTGGTAAAAAAATAAAAAATCTTTTTTGTTAGAAGAATGGGTACAATCAATCTCCTTAACTAGGTACATACATTTATGTAATCTGCACTTAGGTTTCATTGGAGTGCTTTGACACTCGTACTAGGGTTACCGTGTGACCGAATGCCATTTAATTATGTTGTACCTTTTTTACAACTGCCAATCTTTGTCATTGAAGATAGAAATAATAGGATAGTACACACGGCACATCAAGCTATACAATTCTAGTTTAAGCTGACCTCGCATTGTATAGAGTTTTCGTACAATGAGAAGTCAGCTTAAACTGGAAATGTATAGCTTGATATGTCGTCATGCGTACCAGTTCAACTGGTTCTGCGGATCATGTTTTACTAAAGTTTAATATTACTAATATTTAATTTACCTACTGGCAAAGTTAGCAAGCAGCTGGTCTATTTTGTAAAAAAAGTCACAGTCATTGTTGACAGCTCACATCACCTAAATCTTCACGGTGACATTCTTACAGAAAAGATCGGCTGGTGTCGCAATGTGAATTTAAGCACCTAAAAGCACTAGGAATAGGGATAGTATAGAACTTACTGGCTTCAGTTAGGACTTTGTACGGAAAAAGAACTATTCAGTTTAAGAGAAGAGAATGAAGTGAAGAGATTCTTTATCAGTGAACATTAAAAAAATAGGTGTTGTATTTGGCTAACCAACAATAATAAATCATTACTAACTGTATGAATTCGATAGATCGAACGGCTATGTTTATTACTCAAGATATTTTTTGTTAAGTTTCTCATGTTTAAGTGAACTATGTATGTTCTTTTTGAGAAATAAATTGGTTTAAACCGAAAATTGTTTATGCCAATTATCGTAGACCGTCCGTTGGTGTTATCTGTTTAAATTTGTTTTCTTTATAAATACGGCACGTTTAGCGTAAATCCTAACTAATATTAGAAATGCGAAAGTAACTCTGTTATCTTTTCACGCCTAAATCACTGAACCGATCATCCTGAAATTTTGCATTTACGTTGTCTGGTGTACAGCAACGGACATAAGGTACCTACCTTTCATCCCGAATAAAAGTGCTGTTCCCGAGGAAAACAACAATAACGTTATTATGATAATAGATGGCGCCACGTGTTTTTCGGATCATGATTGAATTTTCCGTGGGATAATTTCCTACCTCCACGTGAGCAAAGCCGCTAGAAAAAGCTAGTAATATATAGATTTATTCTTTTCTTTTGTAATAAACGAGTAAATCTAACCCACTAAGCTGACTTTGCGTCCAGACGAGTAAGTCTGTGTTCGCACAAAAAACTTACACTGAAAAAAAAAAAACTCCCGAGAAAGGAACTGGAAAATACATAAATTAACAGCCAAGTCATAAATCATGATCAAGTTTTGGTTAATTTAAAAATTACCGAGTGAAAATATGAGGCTTACACGACTACAGACTGTTCGTGAGTTATTTATGCCTTCCGCCGAACAATGCTGAAAGTTTATTTTATTTTTAACTCTTTTTTGCTGGCTATACTTTTATCCAAGACTGTTTTGTGAAGTAAAGTTGGAAAGTCAATCAATTAATCTGTCTTACCAAGGGGCATTGTGTTACCGAGTAACTGGGTTGTACCCGAGAATATATATAAGTAATTATGTATTTCCTAACAGCTATTACATGATTTCGCATCTAATCATTAGTATGTATTATACACATGCCGCGGTGGCTCCATGGATGAGTGACATTCTTTACATACCATGATCTCTCTGTGCTTCGGAAAGCAGGTTAAGTCGTTGATCCCGGCTGTCACGGATCTTTGACAGTCGCTACAGGTAGTCAAAAGCCCGCAACTCTGACAACTAGTCTTACCAAGGGATATCGTGTTAACCAGTAACTAGGTTGTGGGGGTCAGGTACGCAGTCACTCCATGTAAAATACTGGTGTTCAGCTGAATCTGGTTAGACTGGAAGCCAAGCCCAACATAGCTGGGAAACGGCTAGGCAGATCGATTGAAGAATGTAAGTTTTATCCCACAATCTTTGTTCTTGTGATTGCCAAGGATTATTTTTAGCGACTAAAACTATATGATGCATTCCTTGGCATATCAAGATGGGAGGCCCAGGGAAAGCAAAGACGTTCGTATATTGTTAAACCTATCTAAAATAATATAGCATCACGCTTGTATTCCCCGAAGGGTTAAGCAGTTATGTTTAAGTGCCATGTAATGGGGGCGAGTCCATTGTCATCAACCGTACACTGTAACATAATGTACATACTCACAGTTATCTTCATTCATTCCTCCAGGTCAGAACAAGCATTCCGTTACTGTTCGACGCTGTTTAGATTGTCCCTCACGACACGTTTTACCCACAATCAGTACACAGACACAGCCCCACGTTGGGCGCCAAAATATCGCGCATCGTCACCCATAAACCCCACCTCCACATTATACACACCACTGCCATTCTATCTCTATCCTTACTTTGTAAATAAATCTTTAATTGTTTTTTTTATTATTTTTATTTAAACGTTGCCCCACACTAGGAATTACGCCTGTATCGTGGGTGCGTTTACAAACATTTAAACTCACATACACACACAGCCAGACCCGGAACAACTATCTGTAGGCAATACAAATATTTGTTCCGTGCGGGAATCGAACCCGCGACACGCAGCGCAGCAGTCGATCGCTCAGCCACTGCGCCAACCATGTCGTCGAATTAACACTTTGCCCGACCTGGTAATCGAACCTAGGTCTTCGTGCTCAGCAGTAACGTTTGCAACCACTGGACCAACGAGGCAGGCTGACCAATACCGTTTGTTTATTTGTACGTAACAAATTAATGTCACATTATTGTAAATAGCTTTATGTAATTCATAATTTAAACTAACACGTTTATTCGTGCAAACACCAAATGACGTGATATCATTAATTTCCAATCATAATTTACTATACGTTTCCCGAAATTTATTAGTGTTGACATTATTGTGTTGGACAATACAGTGACAAACTTGCTGATAAGTGCTCATTTCAATTATTTATTGCCTAATCTGACAGGTTATCTATCCACCACTTAACCAAACCAAGTTCCACTAAGTAATTCCTTGCGTGTATAGAAAAATGGACTAAGTAAACATCCGACTTTCTTTCACCGATCACTAATTAATTTCATGTAAATGTACGAAAAAATAACCGTATGTGCACATGCTACCTTCTTGCTTGAATGATCGCATAAACGGACATTTGAATATGGATCAGCTGAATTTGTTAATACTGAATGGAAATTAAAAAAACCGGAGGAAAGTCTGTCCTAGTCATCCGAGACGGTCCGTCGTGGATAGATATTGAGATGTCGTGTCACAAACCATAAAAGTACGCCAAATCGTTTGAGAGAAAAGTAAAATGCTCTAATTAAAATAACTGCACGCCTCCTCTTCACACGCCATATTAGAAACGTATTCAATGAAAAGCCGTATATGAAGATTCCTTTGCTCGACTTTTTTTTACATTCCCACTCGCTGATTGGTTGATTAATGACAGTTGAATGTCATTCCTTTCTTAAAATTGGCCGTTATTTTGACGTTGATATGCTGTAAGTGGCGTTGTGTGTAAATGGGATTTATTAAAGTGATATTACACTTTGATGGGTCAATTATTGTAATTGTATCGATGACTTGATTGGCTGAAAGACTCCATTTTATTGGTGCTAATGGATCACTATCATAGTAAGGAAATTGTACGTAAAGTTTACAAAGACCTACGGTAACGTTTGCCGACGTACCTTCATTACGTATGTGATTTGAAGGTAGAAGTTTATTTTGCTTGATTTACTAACCTGTCTAAAAGGCAGAGTTTCCTAACTTCAGTTTCGAAAATTGAATCACTAACTTTGGCAAATTGGCACAAGTTTGCACAACTTTACTAGACAAGGTAAGTAGATGGAACTCAAACGATTGGACCAATTGATTGCTAGTTTTAAGATGTTCATGGAAAATATATTATAACGAGTTTAAGCTGCGTTGCAATGCTTTTTTCATTATTTCAATGCGGATTGGTGAATGTAATGTCTTCGAATTTTTTGGTTCTAGCACATGCCGGTTTCCTCGCGATGTTTTCCTTCACCGTTTTGAGAGCACTGGCAATGAAATCAAATATACAAAGTAAAGTGCCTGCCTAGGTTCTAAGTCACGACCTACAGCTACCTTTTGGAAGGGGCAACTACACAATCAGCCTATAATGTTCCCACTGCTGGGATACAGGCGTCTTCTCGGTGGGAGGGAGTGGGCATCTAGCACCAATTAAATGTTTTGTAAATTTTGACGTTCAAAAGTGCGTTTTATGTGCCTATTTGAAATAAATGATTTGACTTTGACTTTGACTACTCGTAAGTCGGGGCTGACACCACGTCTGGGCCAGCACTGCTTTTAATTAAAAAAAATATTAACATCATGCTACAGGATTTTTACCTTATACAATTGAAATAATCCTTATACTCTGTCCACAAGGTAAACCGTTTTTTGTCAGATCGAGCTAGTGATCAATAGGCTATTTTCCTAAAAAAATCTAATTAGTCCGTCAGTTAGATTATCAAAATATATTGAACCCGTATTTTTTCTTTTGAGAATTATATAAAAAATGATGAAGATATCGCCCGTTAAAGTTCCGCGTGACGTCACTTGCTTGTGACACTTTTGCAAGCAAGTGACATCACGACCCCCACTCCCAAATTTAGACGCGCTTTATCTTTGTCATTTTTTGTTTGATTGTCAATAGGAAAAAATACATGTCCATTATTTTTCGATAATCTAACTGACGGACTAAATATAATTATTATTTTTTTACCCAGGCCACTACCCTATTATATATTGTTTGTCAAAACTGATACACGTACGGTATTATAATGTCTGTAAGAAGTCATAAATAAGATAATTCAATAAGATTAGGCAGTTTATATATTTATTTTATTACGCATTTTAATGTTAACTTTTACGTAATCTGGAATAGTAACGTTCTAAGGCAGCTGTCAAAAAACAGTTAAACTATTGGACAGAGTATAAATCCTACTTCCTACTAATCCTACTAATATTATAAATGTGAAAGTTTGTATGGATGGATGGATTGAAGTTTGTTACTCTTTCACGCAAAAACTACTAACCAGATTTGGAAGAAATTTGGCACACAGCTGGTTTAGAACAAGGATTAACATATAGGATACTTTTATCCCGATATTGTTACGGGATCGAAACTTATGCGGGTGAAACCATGGGGCGCAGCTAGTGTTCAATAGTCCTTAAACATTGATCCATCATCCATCCATACATGAAATACTATTACTGTGATTGCCCATGTCATCACAGCGGGCCCTATCAGAATACCAGCGCTGCGACATTTGTTTTTAAATGTCGTAGCATCATGCTGAGATAGGAGCCTTTTGACCTCGTATAGGACTTTCTGTTTCATTTTTACTTTTGTCACTTTTTTTTTATATAATTTGTTTTATTTTTATTTTTAAGTGTGTTAAGTGTAGTTTTTGATGCTGCACGGGTCGTAATAAATACTTTTTCTTTATTTTTTTCTTTCAAATAAACCATATAATTATATTGCCACAGTAGCGAAATAAAATGTCCTCAAAGATTTTCCGAATCTTATTCTTGAATACGTGAGAAGTGTATAAAAGATATGTTTATATCTTTTTCTTTTACCGCATAAAATACCTTGTTTTTTCCTTTTATTTTATTTTTTGTGTTAAGTCGGTTATGATTCTCATCTTGTTTGAATTTGGTAGGATTTCTGTTTATGACAAGCGTTTGTGAACTTACCAATTCATAGCTTTTGTTGTTGTTCATTTTGCAGAAGAAAAATGTTTTACTACTTCTTTTGTGCAGTGTAAGGCGGGGTTTTGTAGGGAATAAATACGGAAACTGGTCTCTGGCAGGTTTGAGTAGGCTATAAAAGAACCCGAATATTTCCCAGTCCATTTTCAAATAATCTATATATATAAATATGAATCCCTATTTCCCTTGGGCACGCCATAACTTGAGAACGATTTTACCGATTTCATCCATCTTTCTTTTACAAGTTTTCTAAGACTTTGTAGAAGGTTCTTACGGATTTATTTTTTAAGAAAGTTCCTTCACGCGGACGAAGTCGCGGGCAAAAGCTAGTTCCTTATAAAAAGAAAACATTTGAAAATACACCATTCTTAAAACTGATTAATAAAGTTTATCGATTATTGTAGAACTAGTTGCGCCACACGGTTTCACCCGCATAAATTTTGATCCCTTGGGAATATTCGGATAAAAAGTATCATATGTGTTATTCTAATGCATAACCTATATAACTGTAAAGTTACATCAAAATCCCTTTTGGTAGTTTTTGCGTGAAAAAGTAACAAACATCCATCCATTCACACAAACTGCCGCATTTATAATACTATATTTATTACTCTGTTTTTATAGTTTTAAGGTGTATTCGTTTTGTGTAATGCCAATAAACGTATTTTTTTTTCTTCTTTCTTTCTTTCTTACTAGGACAGTAAGACATATTCTGTGATTACGACTATAAAGCGATTTTCCCACGAGATCGACACTTATGCGAGTGAAACCGCGGGGCGCTGCTAGTAATAATATTATAAATGCAGAAGTTTGTGAGGATGGATGGATGTTTGTTACTCTTTCACACAAAAACTACTGAACGGATTTTGATGAAACTTTACAGTAATATAGCTTAAATATCAGAATAAGAGATAGAATACTTTTTATATATTCCCACGGGATCGACACTTATGCGGGTGATACCACGGGGCACTGCTAGTACTTTAAAATAATAATAGAACCAAATATGGGAAATTTCAGTGTGATTAAAAAAAAAAAGGAACTTACGTAGACCCAACTTGTTGTGGACTTTCTTATCATCTTCTTTCTCTTCTTCGTTTTTGCTGCTTGATTTTTTCGCATTCGGATCCGAAACATCTGAAAAAAACAGCGTTGTAAGTTAGAACATTTTTTAATTTTTTTTTAAATTACTTAAATGACATTTCGATTTTTCTTAGTATTCACAACGTGAGAAAAAACGCGGCCAAGTGCGAGTCGGACTCGAACACGAAGGGTTCCAGTTAATATTCAATCAACTCAGCCTCCCCCAGGCTGCGACACCCTGTCCTCCGCCTTTCGCATCCAGCCTGTCCCAGCGTTAATATTATGTAGAGTTAATATTATGTACAGTTAAATAATATTGTACCACCGTACAATATGTATTTAACACTACACGTTTTAGTTTCGTGTACTGGTACCGCCGTGTATTTTTTAATTTAATTTTTAATATTTGTTGATAATATTATTTAATTATTAGCGGCCATAGTAGTACACACTCGTGAACATTTTAAGTGTATATATATTACAGATCAAAAGGTACATCCCTCTGACAGACGGACAGACGGGCGGACACCGGAGTCTTAGTAAAAGAGTCCTGTTGGCACCCTTTGGGAACAAAACCCTAAAAGTAAATAATAAGGTATCTTCTAAAGACAGTAATCAGATTCATATTTATGTTAAATTAGCATTGCACGTCCCCTACATTTTGACATTAATGTCAGTAAAAGTGTAATCGAATATAATATTGTGAGGAAAAGTTCCTTTTTTATTTCCTCCATAAACGATGTGGTTTAACATAAATCTTATCCATGAGAGATTTTTTGTAACAATTTTATGATATAAAAGAGTGTCCGTGGAGTTTCTTGCCCGTTCTTCTCGATAGATACCTACTAAGCTTTGTGGAATGGGCAACTAGGTTCATCTTTCTGGCTGACCGACCCCTTGACTTGAAAAGAAAGTTGAAGCAACAAATTTCGGGCTTTATTTGCTTTACAGACCTGCCTTTTGGAGAGAGCAACTAGACTAGACTAGACTTGGTTTTTCACGTAAGACATTCAAATTTACTTTGACATTATGACAAAAAAAATGTCTTTGAAACCAAAAGTCAGTATTTACTAAATATAATTAATATGAAGTTATTCAGATAAGATAAAAATAATATATTCATCAGACCCTCGTGAAAGCTGACAAAGATAAACAAATCAAGTATCTTGACTTGGCTCACGAGGTTGTTGACATGTGGGAAGTGGACTCAGCGATCATTGTGCTGGTAGTCGTGACAGCGAATGGCTGAATAGCTAAGAGCCTCGACCAACACCTGAGGAGGCTCTCGTTGGGCAGCTGGATCAAGGGCTTGTTCAGAAATCGGTACTTCTGGACACGGCTCGCATTGTCAGGAGGTTCCTCTCTCTGGAGCCCTGACCGGTAGCTTGGACCCTTTTCCCGATACCATTGGGCTATTGTTTTTTATATTTTCAAATGTTTTTTGTTTATAAAAATATTTAAAAATGTAATTTATAAGTATTTAAATTAAATAAAGGATTAACAATGTATTCATCTTAACGTGTTGTCGCATACATTATTTATACTATAATCAATGTGTAATTCAGTTATTGAATAATAAAATAGAATAGAATACTCTTTATTGTACACCATACAAATTACAGAACATAAATATATAACATTTTACAAAGGGTGACACAATGGGCGGTCTTATCGCTAAGAGCGATCTTTTAAAGACAACCTTTAATCTATGAAGTTTAAGAAGAATAATCAGATGAAGTTCTTGTGACTTGCTTATCTAGAAACAATAGTTTACGTGGGTAGAGTGAGTAAAGAACCGTAAATCAGTGTAAATCTTTATTTGGTTAGACAAAAAAAAAAACAAACACTTTATATTAAAATTAAAATCATAAGCCAAAGCCAAGCAAGTTGAACTAAGAAACAGTAATCCAAAATCTGTATCCAAAACGCTTATTTTAATCTTAAAGCAATTCTTTTTATCTCTCCAAGGAATATCACAGGACAAAGACACATTGTTCTAACCACAAAAATCATGTTGTACACAAAGAATGCTTCCTTGGCGAATTGTCACAGTGATTAATGTAACCTTTTGAAAGGACAAATAATAATTGGTACATGACATACAGTGTTAAGGGGGATACGCTAGGTTACCCGCGAAATTCTAATTTTCTTACGTTTTTTGTCCATCATCAATACAACCCTGTAAGTTCAATATAATCCTATTGGATTACTCATCATCTGCCTAGCCTTTTCCCAACTATGTTGGGGTCGGCTTCCAGTCTAACCTGATGCAACTGAAAACCAGTATTTAACATGGAACGACTGCCTATCCGACCTCCAAATCCCAGTGACTGGGTAATACGACACCCCTTGATAAGAATGGTTTTCAGACTTTCGGGCTTTCTGTCAAAGATCCACGAAGGACAGCCTGGACCAACGGCTTAACGTGCTTTCTGAGGCACGGAGGGGTCTTGTTATGTAAAGATGGTCACCCATTCACGGACCAACTGCGGCAAGCGCAGCTTCATTTGATCGATCGAACTGTGCAGCTGTTATTACTTAGCAGCCCGTCTATCCTCAATCCTATTGAATGACTATATCATGAAATATCAATAAATAGGATTACATGAACTTAGAGGGTGTATTGATCAATTTATTGATTATAATTCTGTAAATACGTACTTGTTACGCTCGTGAATCATAATATTTTGTTCAACATACAACCTGAGACTGACCTGCAAATTGCAAAAAACGTAAGAAAAAAAAAACTACCCTGGCGCTGCCCTCTTAATACAAACGAATAAATTGTACATGTGACCGAAATAAAAATGTTTTGTGTATCTTGTAGTGATGCAGACACGACATTTTTTTAAAGATAAATAGGTATATGTTATTTTGGAAATATGGGTACAGATCGTGGTGATATAGATAAATTGATTCAGCCATATTTTACTAGTAGGCATGCAAAAGTTACAAAATTATAAACTAATGTACTAAACATTAACAAACAACAAAATAACCAAATTTTTTGTAGTCGGGAAAAAACAACACAAAACCTAACACAATAGACAGTTTAAGTTTCAATTTTTTTTCAGTCTTGAATTTTTTTACGCTCCTATATGCTTTGACTGTCAAAAGCTTCGAAGCCTTTTTTAAATAACGATAGCGGCAATTCTTTCCAAATTTATGTACTTTATCATAATATGAAATTATGTTCATCTACTTTTTTTGCAGACTATACGAAAGTGTGCATACTTTCCATCCTCACATATGGTGGACAAACATGGTCTTTGACAAATCAGCAGAGGTCCACCCTCAAGGTTTCCCAAAGGACTATAGAACGGAGTATTCTGGGTATCAAACTAACAGACCGGGTTAGGAATACGACCATTCGTTCCATCACAAAGATAACTGATGTCACTTGGAAAGCTGCCACGCTAAAATGGAACTGGGCTGGACACATCTGCCGCATGTCAGACGACCAATGGGCCAAACTTACGACCTAATGGGTCCCTCTTAAAGCAAGCGACATCGCGACAGGCCCAGACGGAGATGTCGGGATGAGCTGGACTCCTTCAACAAGAACTGGTCCTCAGAAGCTTCAAACAGAAAGAAGTGGAATGAGAGTAGAAAGGCCTTTGCCCTGCAGTGGGATATTACAGGCTCTTAATAATAATAATACGAAAGTCTAAAAAAAAACTGCCTGCTCTTCAGAGAATTTCAGTCCTCACATGTTTTAATATTCAAGGTCAGGAAGTATAAATCATTTCAAAAACATAATTTGAATATGAATAAATTATGTTCAAATACCTACCTCATTAATATCTTGAGAGGAAATTGCGTACGAAACAATGTCTGCACCGCAACTTTGGACGTAAAATTTTCATATATTACCGTCATTTCCGATATTAAACAGAATGAAGAAATGAAGGTGATGTGGCTTGTCTACTGAATATTTTAAAACTATCTTTGCATTGTAAAAGATCAATCTCTACTGCGGTATAATTGCATAGCACATAGTGTGGGTACTATGTACATACTATAAAGCTACAATTTACTGGGTACGTCTTTCATTGACTTGAATGCGCTGAGGACTGTCATTCGTGGATCTTTGACAGTTGTTACGGGTAATCAGAAGCCTGAAAGTCTGACAACCAGTCGTACCAAGGGGTATCGTATTATCCAGTAACTGGGTTGCAGAGGTCAGATAGGCAGTCGCTCCATGTAAAATACTGGTATTCAGCTGCATCCGGTTAGACTGGAAGCCGACCCTAACATAGTTGGGAAAAGGCTAGGCAGATGATGACTTAATAGGGCAATATGTAAGACTGAGAAGAATTAAGACAATGAGTTAGGAGAAAATTAAAGGATGTAGTAATAGCACGTAATCCCACTAATACGAGTATTGTAAACGTGAAAGTTTGTATGGATGGATGGATGGATGTTTGTTACTCTTTCACGCAAAAACTACTGAACGGATTTTGATGAAATTTGGCACACAGATGATTTATAACTAGGATTAACATATAGAATATTTTTTATCCCGATATTCCCACGGGATCATCACTTATGCGGGTGAAACCGCGGTGCGCAGCTAGTAGTAATATAACATAACATCCGGCCTGCACGTAAAAGTACAGGCGTGAAAGTCCTACCTTCACTACACCCACATTTCCTCAGTTATGTTTAAGTCCCATGTATTAAAACAAATTGTAAACGCAAGTTGTGCCAGAAAGCCTTTTATACCGTTAAGGATTATATCGAGGACAAAAAGGCTTGGGATTTAGCTGCTTCTCATTTTTAGCTTATTGGATGTTTTTATAGTTTTTTTCTCTGTTTTGTTGTTTTTTTTTTTTATATACTTACACTTTGACATTAATGAATTTTATATACAGGCTGATTTTTTAAAGACCAGCCAAATTTAAGGATGTGGTACAGACCATCAAACTGAACAACTTTCTCCATGGGACAAATAGCGTAATCGCAAAAATTTTATCAACTGTCCCATAGAAAACTTCAATACCTACTCGACCTAAATGTATGGGACGGCTGAATTTTTATTCGCGATTACGATGTTGGTCCCATGGAGAAAGTTGTTTGATGGTCTGTACCACATCCTTAAATTTGGCTGGTCTTTAAAAAATCAGCCTGTATATACTATGACATTTGCTTAGTTAGTCATCATCATCTGCCTAGCCTTTTCCCAACTATGTTGGGGTCGGCTTCCAGTCTAACCGGATGCAGCTGAATACCAGTATTTTACATGAAGCGACTGCCTATCTGACCTCCATTTGCTTAGTTAGTAAAGAATTTTATTATTTTAATTATTGTGAATGTGAAGACTATGTGGATCATTTTATTTATATTATTTTTCTCTCTGTTCTCTTAGTTTTTGTCATGGTCTGGCAGTTTGAGTAATTAATGTGGCCTACCCAAATGTCCTTTCTTTGGTATTGTTCGTCGAATCGTTGAGCTCCTTAAGTTTTGAGTTGAGCTGCACGATTTCTGACAAATGCGTGCACTGACTGGACAGGTCCTCTTAATCTGTGTGATTCTTTCCTCAAAAGACCATCTCAGACATCGACCTACATGGTGTTCATATGATCTGACCAAGATTATGTCTGGACTTTAAAAGAGACTGTGACCTCTGAGTTTGTTTCAGCCTTTCTTCTCAGACTAGTCAGATAGGAAACGCCGACCTCATCTAGTTTTAAAATATGATTGACGTGTAAAAGTGTTTGTACAAACATACTTACAAAATAAATAAAATCATATATCATTTAGGGTGCGAGCCTATTATTATCAGCCGGACATAAAGTCTGAGTCTGAGACTCAGGACTGCTACTGCATCAATTCCAAATTGCAAAACCCAATAACACTTCGCCCGACCCGAGAATCAAACCCAGGACATCACGCTCAGCAGTAGCGCTTGGGACCACTAGACCAATGAGGCAGTCTGTAGGTAACGTACAGATAATATTATACTTTAGTTGTCATGGCTAATTAATTAGTTTCGCCCTTTACATCGAAAGGTCAAATTGTTTCTTAATGCCGAAATTAGTAAAGGACCTCGAAAATCCTTTTCTAGCAAACCCAAAGTGTGTCTGGCGATGACAGCAGTTTTTTTAATATTTATTATAATAGAAAATTGAAGAAAGCATTTTTACGTTTTATTAAATTATTAGTTAAGGACCCAGGCCGGTTTTACTTTGCGTAAATAATTTCATCACCACTTCGCTCGAAATGGTGAAGAAAAACATCATGAGGAAACCAGCATGTCCTAGAACCAAACATTCGAAGACATGTGACTACCAACCTGCACTGGACCCGCGTGGTAAAATTTATCGAAGAGAGGAGCCTGTCATGTCCCAGCAGGCTGATTAGCATGCATGAACGTGATAAGGTACAATGGAGCGACATAGTCATATTATCTGAGAAAGCTCTGAACTAAAGAAGAACAATTTTAAGAATAGGCTATTTTCCTAAAAAAATCTAATTAGTCCGTCAGTTAGATTATCAAAAAATATTGAACCCGTATTTTTTCTTTTGTCAATTATATAAAAAATGATGAAGATATCGCCCGTTAAAGATCCGCATGACGTCACTTGCTTGCGACATTTTTGCATGCAAGTGACGTCACGACCACCCACTCCCAAATTTTGACCCGATTTATCTTTTTCATTTTTTGTTTGATTGACAAAAGAAAAAATACGTGCCCATTAGTTTTCGATAATCTAACTGAGGGACTACATATAATTATTATTTTTTTACCCGGGCAGATACCCTATTGAATCAAAATATGATTTACACGAATAATGATTTCGACTCATACAAGAGAACATGAAACCGACATGCTCTAGAACTAAAAATTCGAAGGCATGTGACGTCTATCAACAACTCACTGGGCCCACGTGGTGGGTAAAGCCCACTCCCTTTCATAGAAAAGACGCCTGTGTCCCAGCAGTGGGAAAATTATAGGCTGATTTATGCTTATACAAGAGAGTACAGTAAAGTGTGTGTACAACAAGTATACACACGTAAACAAAGCAAATTAATCTGGAACTTGAAAACAATGTTTCGAATTATAAATAGACAACAATTACGGTACAACCTTTAACCCTGTGGTAGAAAATAATTAATATTTGCTTCAAATCATTAGCAAGTTTAATTGTTCATAGATTTATGTATGGACTGAAATTAATTGAACCAGATACCATATGTTTAGTCTAGCTTTTGTTCGCGACTTCGTCGTCGTGAGATTTCTTATCACTAGCCCGCCTTATTACTTCGTTCTCGCTTAGCGCACTTTCTGACTTTTTTTCTTTTTCCACGGCTCCTAAGTAACCTAGCTTGATGTAATAGCCTATAGCCTTCCTCAAGAATTGGGCTATCAAACGCACAAAGAATTTTCTCAAATCTGACTGTAAGTTCCAGAGATTAGCGCTTTTAAACCAACAAACAAACTCAAAATCAAAAGTCATTTATTCAAATTAGGCTGAGAATCAGCACTTTTCGAACGTCAAAATTTCAAAAGACAGTCCCCCAAAAACGCCCGCCCTTCACCACTTCCTAGTGCTATCGCTGGGAAGAAGAAGTGGCGCAACAAACTCCCCAGCAGCATCTACTCTCAGCTTTATTATTTTCAATAGCTGTTGTTATAATGTTTGGTATACGGACTGAAATTAATTTAAAGAGAAAGTACCATCATATGTCTAGATGTTTCATTTAAATGGAATTTTTGATTGAACATGTTGGTTTAGTGGTGGCAAGTTGCCAGTGCTGAGTTCTTGAGATCGATTCCCAGGTCGGATAAAGTGTTGTTAGATTTTTTCATTGGGAATTTCTCAGAAGCGTCTCGGAGTCTGGATCTGTGGCTGATTGATGGCAATAAGCCCACAGAGAAAATCGGCAGTTTTTTAAAGTAACGGTCGTTTGTAGAGCCAGTTATTTTACAAGCGAATTGTGGTTGTACTATAAGTATAACTTTGTCAAACCACGTTCAATAAATTACGCGCCTCAACTTCGGTTTCTAATGAAATAAAGCCCATTTGTCTAAAAAGAAGGCAAATTCTCGTAACTTAAAAACGTTCACATTCAAGTGGCAATCTCATCTCAGCGATAATCAACGTCAAAAACTTGTCAAAAATGTAGGGAACTGTTGACAGATTGAGACTGAGATCAGAATGTGAACATTCTTAAAAATACGGGAATTGGCCCTCAGTTCGTTTTTATGAACTAACAAGTATCCGTCCGCTTTCGTCATTTTGCCGTCCTTTCCCAGGGTTCAAAGTATTCCCAATACCAAATTTTATCAAATCAGTCCAACCGTTTCGGAGATTAGCCGAAACAAACAAACAAAAATTTTAAAAATATGTTTTTTTTTTATTACATAAGTAACCTATAATGTTCCCACTGCTGGGACACAGGCCTCCTCTCTGTGAGAGGGAGTGTGAAAATAGACACTTCAATTTTATTCATTTAAATAGAAGATTTGTACAAGTATAGATCTTACTAGAACATCCAGTAGCATAGCAAAAGACATTTTAAGTCACTGGAGAAAAGAGTAAATACAGAAAAATATCCCGTCCTCTGGGACCAATTTCCCAACAGTAGGACTAGACATGTTCCCAATGAATGAACCGGCGTTACAATTGATAATACAACAGGGAACCGTAGGTATAAATGGATTGTGTTGGACCATGAATACCTACAGAATATATTGTTAGGCTCTTTATGGAAGGTGGGCCATTGTTTGCTTGCTTTACGTATAACCGAATCCCGCGCGGGAAACGGGACGCGTTTTTTGTTTGGAAAAAAAATTATCTTTAACGCGACTGTCTGGGTTCAATCCCACGACCTACGACTCATAATATAACTCTAAGGTCAAATAGTTTCTGACCTTGAATAAACGATGTAAAGGTTAAGGTCAAAAGTTCAGAATTTCGTCCTTCATAAACTCAATTACCATGTAACTCGCGTAATTCATTATCGCTGCCGTAAAAGCTCACACTTTTACGCTCATTCATAATTCCATATTTTTATCGACTTTCATAACTTAGACCATCTTTATTGTATTTGTTTCATTATTTTTCTTACATCTTTAGCCTACTGTGTCCCAAGAGTGGTCCTGGGCAAAGGTCTCCCTCGACACCTTCCATCTCTCGCGAGCCCACGCGTCCTTCCAGTTTTGACGGAACCTATCTAGCTTTTAAAATATGATTGACGTGTAAAAGTCTTTGTACAAACCTACTCGTACTTACAGAAATAAAATCATTTATCATTTGAGTCAGAATTTTATCACAGTCAGACTACTATTAAAGGGCCTGACACTGCATGTATACCAATGGAAATATGTTCAAATTAGGTTCCAATATGTCTATGTACATAACGTATAACCCATTAACTCCTGACTGAATCCACGTAGACACAGACACGGAATGAGAACTCAAAGTAAAGAGTACTAACTTTTAAAATTACACCACCATTAAAATTTGTAACCTGATGACAAGTAATGAGGTTACGTCTGGCGTGGATTAAAAATGAATATTTTATTTTATTTGCAAATATTTTACAATCTAGTTTATTATTAATTTATTTCTGTAATCACATATTTCTGACATCACAGCGGGCCATAGTCTGCGCAAACAGCAATATCCGTTAAATGTCGCAGCATCAAGCTGAGCTGAGCTGGCCCTTTTGGCCTCGTATAGGACATTCTGTTTCATTTTTCTTTTTGTTACACTAAAAAAAATATAATTTATAATTTATAATTCTTTCTCTATGCAGCGGTTGGGTTAGTTAATAAAAAAACATTTTAAAGTACACACATTGTTTAATTTCACCTTCAAATTCATTTTTGAAGATTTCCCTCATTCGTTCTGCTCTCAATATCCATCTCTAATTGTCTTGAGCAAATACAACCAAACATGTCTTGGCACGCGAGCAAACGTACATATTGTTCCAGAATCTGGATTTATAGCCTTAAGGATAAGTCTTAAATATTTCCCTTATAGCTCCCTAAGGATAAGTCTTAAATATGTCTGCTATCTATTAGCCTGGGATAGTAGTAAATTCCAGTTCTTAGGCAACCGATGTTTAAATATTCAGAAAATGTTCGGTAGACGGGATATCCCCTGTGGGATGGCCTATGTAAGTAATTTACGTTTATTTCTGACAAGAAAATGAAAATAAGAATCTATTTGTAAAGCCAATAAGTAGGTTTTTGGATACAACATGTTCTTTAGAAAAACTACAACAGTAGGCGAGCCATGGAAAGGCTGTGCTTGGAGTCTCTCTGAGGGATTTCAAAACAGAAATGAGATGATCTAAAAGAGAAGCAGACAAGTTGATATATAAACATAAATTATCTCACGCCATCTTTCTGTGGGCAGAAACTACAGAACACCGCCTGCTAAGATCCTTATCTTTTGGCTTCGTTTACCTTCATACATCTGAGGGGCAGTTCTCGTAATTTTAAAGACGTCCACACTGTGATCTCAGTCTCAATCTGTCAAAAATACCTCTAATTTCCCTACATTTTTGACAAGTTTTTGACATTGATTGTCGCTGAGATGAGATTGCGATTAGATTTTGAAAGGAAATTTTAATTACGGAAATCCTCTGGTCATACACGCACGCTTACGGCAAGTATCTACCACGCACGTGACCCTTCTGAAGAATATCTCCAGTATATGTCAAGGTCGATGTGTGGTCAGAATGTGTGTGGATATAATAGCCCATAAAATAATCAAATTGAATTGGCATTGACAATTTTAGCTATAGCCAACTATATCCAATAATCGACAGGGTAGATCAAACTCAAACTTAAACTATTTATTTCAAATAAACCAATTATAGGCAATTTTGAATTGTCAAGGTCGGTCAGTCAAAAAGATGAAGCTAGTTGCCCATTCCAAAGCGTAGTAGGTACCTATGGAGAAGAACGGGCAAGAAACTTTATGGACACTCTTTTAAATCATAATAATATTGTTACAAAGTATTGGTTACATCATTCATATTCAAAATTATGCATGTGAGAACTATGCAGAACGTTAAAGCGTCCGTAAAGAAAAGATAAAAAAACAGTACAAATATTAAATTAAATTAAAATAAGCCATGGCAGCAAAGAGTTGACCAGCTTTTCACCTTTTCCCTACTGACGGCGCCCGTTCACGAACATGACGCATAGATTAGCACCATTCAGCTCAACCATTTTGAAGGGAGCTAAATGATCCAACACATGTGCCACCATCAGCGAGACATTAGAGTGAGCATAACATACTCTCATCCGCCAAGGCACATTCAAGTCAATGAAAGACGTACCCAGTAAATGGTAGCTTTATATAGATGTGGTCTTGAGTGACGACTGGATGAGCAAATGAAGGGTGGGACGCCCTCGAGCTCGGACTCGTAACATAAAACCCGCATTTAAGTAATTTTTGATAATAAAAAATGTTAGTTACGGCTTTTCACCGTATGACGGCAGAATTATTGTGTTTCATTTTATATTAAAGTAGGGTTTCACTTGAATTCTATACAATATACCTGATCCCTGTAACACACGTTTTGCCTAGCATGGGGGTCATTGATCATTTATTTTGTACCAGGCTATTCGCATGCTTAAATTAAGTATCACTCTGTATATGTGTACCTTTTTATGTCATTATGTAAAAAAAAAAATACAACAATGGAAATACCATGAATTTCATACGAGTCATTATTTTGGAAAGTCATTATTTTGGAAGAATCACAGAACCGTTTGAAGTGACGGTACTTGGGGGAGGCCTATGTCCAGCAGTGGACGTCTTTTGGCTGAAATGATGATGATGATGATGAATTAGACAAAGTATAAAACAAAGTAGCTCCTCATCTTTGGGTGATCACTTGGTTCTACTAAACTACTTAATGGAATTTATCACTATCAGAGGTTATAATGATGTGTTATGTTTCTGTGTGTTTTATGTAATTATCGCGGCATCTACAAGCCCTCCACGCAGAACTTGCAAAGAGTCTACGAGCGAGCGCAGTCTTCACGGTGTCGGCGTTTACTCAATATTATTTATTGCTTCCACATATGAAGTTAGGTGGTAGGTTTTACAGAATATGATCATTGTGGACCCTGTTGAGCACAGCAAAAGTACGTAGTAAGTTTACGTAGCTTATTCGCAGCGTCTACGTGGCATCTACACGGTATCTACGCGGTCATAAGTTGCGTCATCACCTACAGTCTACACTGAATAACACCAAAACATTCTAAATGACTAAACTTTACTAAATCACCCAATTACAAATTGTTTACTAAGGTAAAGTTTCCATCAGTAGTTCAGCTAATGACATTTCAAATGACACCGGGTAGTGTCAGCCATATTGGATTATATTTAATGTTGCACCGGTTGTTAAGTGCTTTACGATGCCCTTCGGAATAATGTGAAACTAACGAGGTGCCATTTGATCAAATCTTTGAAGTGGTTACGGTTGATATAGTGCGCTACTATTTTAATGTTTAACAGAACGTTAGGCTATTCATTAGAGCGGTCCCCCGATGCGACTACATTTAATCAAAAAAATTCACTCGTACTTACGTATGGTCATAATTTCAAGGTAATTTTTTTTATTTTTATGGGGTTTTACGTTTATACCTTTTTGTTACTATTTTTTTTATTATTATTTTGTGTCAGGGGTTTCTTAAATTTTAAATTTAATTTTAAATGATATTAATTATTACTATTGCAAAATATTAGAACGATGTATTAAGACGTACACGATAAATGCGTCCATGGTAAAAGCTAAAAGAACAATTAAAAGTAAATTCATAATTAAAATAAGCCGTGGCAGCTAAGATACGACCAGTTGGTTAATTTCTTAACACACTCTCAGCAGCAATGGCTTTCATTATTGACAGTGCAACAACATTTATTGCTTTATTTACGTTGTTGAGCAGACAGTTTTTTCGAACATATGAAGCAATGGATTAGCAATATTCTTCAAAATGATTCCGATTGAGATCGATAAGTGTGTTACGCAATAAACGTTTTTTCTTTCTTTTCTTTCTTTCAATTAGGGAGCAGTCCCAGCTGACCCCCTCCCCGTCCCTTAAAATACAAGTAGCTATTTTCCTTTCATGAATCTTACCGCAATAGTTAGTTCTACAAACAATTAATTTTAACATCAAAGGTACTACGAATATTGTTATAATTAGTTGTTGATTGGCTCCTTTGAAACTAGTGGCTGAAAAGATTTCAGGAGCTTCAGTGGCTTTAGTGTTTCGTTACCTACAGTTCGATATTTTATTATATCTTATAATAATGAAGGGTAAGGGACCTAATGAGGGGTGGTCTTCCTTTGTCCCTTAAGAGAAGACTCATTGACTTGTGCATACTTCCTATCCTCACATATGGTGACCAAACATGGTCTTTGACGAATCAGCAGAGGTCTACGGTCGAAGTTTGCCAGAGGGCTATAGAACGGACTACTCTGGGTATCAAACTAACAGACTGGGTTAGGAATACGACCATCCGTTCCATCACAAAGATAACTGATGTCACTTGGAAAGCTGCCACGCTATAATAGAACTGGACTGGACACATCTGCCGCATGTCAGACGACCAATGGGCCAAACTTACCACCCAATGGGTCCCTCTTAATGGTAAGCGACATCGCGGCAGGCCCAGACGGAGATGGCGAGTTGAGCTGGACTCCTTCAATAAGAACTGGTCCCTAGCAGCTTTGAACAGAAAGAAGAGGAAAGAGAGTAGGCAGGCTTTTGCCCTGCAGTGGGACATCACAGGCTGATAATAAATTATAATAATGAAGAGTAGTTGTGGTCTAGTGGTGACTGGCTAGGTTCGAACCCAGACAGGCGCTTTACTTTGTGTAAATCATTTAATAAACACTGCTGCCTATCTGACCTCCACAAACCCAGTGAATAGGTTATACGATACTTACTCGTATATATTATAATGAGTAGGAACCTAATATAACATATTTTTACTGGTTTATATACAGTGTCAGACCCTCTAACAATAGTCTGACTGTGATAAATTTCTGACCCAAATGATAAATAATGTTAGAGCTGTATCTAAGTAGGTTTTTACAAACACTTTTATACGTCAAACATAATATATTTTAAAAACTACATGTGGTCAGCGTTTCCTTAGACGACTCTGAGAAAAATAATGAAACAAACACAATAAACGTTGTCTACGTTATGACAGTCAATAAAAAAAACGGAATTATGAGTGAGTGTAAAAGTGCGAGATTTTATGGCAGCGATAATGAATTACGCGAGTTACATGGCAATTGAGTTTATGAAGGATGAAATTCTGAACTTTTGACCTTGACCGTTACATCGTTATTCAAGGTCGGAAAATATTTGACCTTAGTGTCATATCATGAGTCGTAGGTCGTGGGATTGAACCCAGATAGGCGCTTTACTTGTAAATAAATAATTTAATTACCACTGCTCTCAAAAACGGTGAAAGAAAACATCGAGAGCAAATCGGTGTCTTAGACCGAAAATCCGAACACATATGACATCTACCAATGCGCATTGAGCCCCGAACTTAACTAATATCATTTTCTCGACTTTATGGAGAAAAAATTGAGTCATCAAATAAACATATTCCAAAAGCAGAATCACAGTTTTTCATTCGTAAAAAAAATTACAGCCAAAGAGCACCCGGTGCCAAATTTAGCTTAATTCGAACTATGTACGTAACAGAACAGGGAAACACTGAGAATTTCAACAAAAGCAGTTCGTTCAATGCTGACTATCAATTTATTCAATAGACTTATTTTATCGTATTCCATTTCTATAGGCTTCTTTTTAGTTACGCCACAATGGCTTGGTTCTCCATCTTTCGTATTCAGTTTATCCGACAGGGTTTTTTAAGATCGTCGGTCCATCTCGCTAGTGTGATTCTCGAATATTCCCGATCAGTAACATCTTGTCGTCAACACTGTTCGTCACTGTGTGACGATCGGGAAAAAGAGTTCCATTCGTTCATAGTGTTAACAAATTGGACTATTTTTGCTTTTTTAACCGATTTCAAAAAAAGGAGGTGAACTCAGAACTCCGTTATTTATAAGCCGATTTGCAATTTTTTTTTTTATTTGAATGGATATACTTTCAGATTAGTCCCATAGAAATTTCATCAAAATAGTTACAGTAATTTGGTTTTTATACCAAAATTACTGGTAAAAATTCAAGTAAGTAAACGAGATCGCGTCGTTTGCTTTCCTATGACTTTTTAGTGGTGGATAAGTGGAATTGTCATGGGATGCATTGAGATTTAACCGTAGTAAGGTGTAGAAACCATTTTACAAAAAAAAAAAAAAACCAACCGACTTCAATAAAAGACACTACAAAGTGAAAAATAACTTTAATTTCAGAAGTCGGCGGCAAAAAACGAAAATACGAACCCAACGACAACGACTATTATTTTGGTTTATTTATTTAACGATGATTAAAGTTAAGTGACGTTCAAGCGTCAAAAATGTAGGTATGGTTCAGCAGTCGCAAATCGCTACTTAACTTTAAGCAATGTTTATGAATAAAGGGGTCAACATCCTGACTATATTATTGTGTGTTATAACTCTACGCTACCCTTCATAAGCCTGGTAACAGTAGTTCCTGTATCACTCTTGTTAATTAACCGTCTTGTTGGATAGCTACATCAGTTCCAAAACAAAATTATAAATTCATAAGCGTGAGATTGACGCGATGCTCAAGATTGAATAGGTTGTCTGCATAAACAGAGAGATTATGAAGGGCTGTCTTATTTGAGAGGATTATACTATAATACTAGCTTCTTCACGCTGCTTCGTCTGCATGGTAATAAAAAAAAAATTAAAAGTTTTTTTGTTTTTCATAAAATTGTTCTACACCACAAAATTGAGACGAAAGAGAGGCTATGGTAGAGCGTACGAATGTCGCACTTCAGGCAGTCTCCAAGTGGGGCGAAGCCAACCCTGTGGGATTCAACGCCGCCAAAACACAAGCGTGTCTGTTTACCGTCAAAAGGAGCCCGTTCACCTTGGCTCCTGCTTTTCAGAATGTATCCTTGGAGTGCACCGACCGCCTTCAGCTCTTGGGAGTTAAAATTTTCTCAAACCTAAACTTTGGGCGGTTCATTGAGTCCAAAGCTAAGATGTCTGCTAGGAAAATAGGCGTTCTTGCAAAGGTCCGGCAGTACTTCACACCGGGACAGCTTCTAATGTACAAAGCGCAGGTCCAATCGTGTGTGAAGTACTGGAGTCACATATGAGCTGGTGCTGCAAAATGCCATCTAGCAGCTTTGAACTCAGTGGAGAGGCGTGCGAAGAGGCTAATTGGTGATACAGATTTGGTTAAGACCAATCTACAAAGCCTGGAGCACAGGCGTAAGGTAGCCAGCCTTTCGGTATTCCACAGGATGCATTCTGGAGAGTGTGCGCGGGAATGACATGAATTAATTCCGCCATCACAGTTCCGCCATCATCGGACAACCCGTCGTACGGCGAGTGTCCACCCTTACGTTGTTGACACCGCCGCGATCCGGACGAACGCGCGTACATCGAAGGACTGGAACAATTTGCCTGCAGCGGTCTTCCCGTCCGATTATAATTTAAGTGTATTCAAGGCTAGTGTGAATAGGCTCATAATAATTTAATGCGCTTGACCATCAACGATTGCATCACTGCTTTCCATCTGGCGGGTTTGCAGTCAATCACTAGTTTATATCATAAAAACAAAAAAAAAAAAAATGAGTCAGCCCGTTAAGTTATAATGGTATGTCGTTAAACAGTAGCCTATGTCCTGCCCCATGGTGCAAAGTATCCCAATAAATGTACTATCAAAATCAGTGCAGCCGTTTCAGAGATTACCCGGATCAGACAGACAGACACACAGACAAAATAAAAAAGGTTTTTTGGCTATAACTACGGTATATTCTTTTATCTTAGTAAAAAAGCTGTTAGTTTGACATTACAACCAGGCATCAATTTTATTTATTTGTAAATAAAATGATATAATATGTATATAGACAATATTGGAAGTGACACAATAGGTTTTTATTTTGGACTAGCCCTCAACGTTGACCGAGTGGACCTTGAGCTTAGAAACTTAATTATCATCCTACTAATATATTATAAACGTGATAGTCTGTATGGATGGATGGATGTTTGTTACTCTTTCACGCAAAAACTTCTGAACCGATTTAGATGAAATTTAGCACACAGATAGTTTATAACCAGGATTAACATACAGGGTGGCAGGGACATCGACGCGCAAACTGTAACCATGGATTCAGCACATGAGTTTAGACCCCTTAGCGTAGAAATTTTACGACGGTTATCAAAAAAAAAATCTTCTGTTTCATAGAAAAGTACAATACCTACGCGATCAAAATGTATAGAACAGCAATATTTTTTTTAATAACCGACGAAAAACTTCGACGCTTTGGCTAAACTCATGTGCTGAATCCATGGTTACAGTTTGTGCGTCAATGTCCCTGCGACCCTGTATAGGATACTTTTTATCCCGATATTCCCACGGGATCGAAACTTATGCGGGTGAAACCGCTGGGCGCAGCTAGTTTAACGTAACATTACGCCTGTATTCCCTGAAGGGTTACGCAGAGATGTACCCTAGTACTCCCACGCTAGTTATGCTCAAATCTTATCGAAAAGGGCGCGAACCTATTGTCACCAACCGGACACAAAACTTGGCCCCATGCTACTACTGAGAAATCCCAGATGGAAAATCAAAAATACTTTATCCGACTCGGGAATCGAACCCGATCAGCAAAAGCGAGTAGAGACCAAAAAAACAATTACTATAACATTATTGTAACTTTTTAGAATAAATGACTTCGTTCATAAAATAAACGTTCCTTGCACAGTTCTATTATCATTTTAATCAAAGTAAACTTGCTATGAATATGCTAATGGAAAACCTGAACGGTCAATGCATGGCACTGACAAAGACATCTACATATCTGGGTAGAAGTAGGAATATTGAAAGTGGATGCAGAGATGCGATAAAAATAATCTTATGTTGTAGAACCTATTGGACATCTTCATTCTCTTGGAATTACAGCAAAATCAGCCTATAATGTTCCCACTGCTGGTACACAGGCCTCCTCTCTTCGAGAGGGAGTGAGCTGTATAATCTACCACGCGGGCCCAGAGCGGGTTGGTAGATGTCACATGTCTTTCATTTTTTTGTTCTAGGACATGCCCGTGTCCTCACGATGTTTTCCTTCAACATTTTGATAGCGAATTTATGGAGATGATGAAATAATTTATGGTGCAGAGACGGAATAAAATAATGTTATGTAGGACCTATTGGACAGCATCATTCTCCCGCTCATATCCCAATAGGGATACCTGATAGGGCTACCTGGGTAAAAAATAAATAATAATATTTAAGTAGTCCATCAGTTAGATTATCAAAAAATAATGGACACGTATTTTTTCTTTTGTCAATCAAACAAAAAATGACAAAGATAAAGCGCGTCAAAATTTGGGAGTAGGGGGTCGTGACGTCACGCCTTGCTAAAAAGTGTAGCAAGGCGTGACGTCACGCGGAACTTTAACGGGCGATATCTTCATAATTTTTTTATATAATTGACAAAAGAAAAAATACGTGTCCAATATTTTTTGATAATCTAACTGACGGACTAATTAGATTTTTTTAGGCCACTAGCCTATTTGTTTGAGGTCGACGCAGCATGTTATTTTTCTTCCATACTTTTTACATCGCCATCTCAATAATCACCCCCTTTCTAGCCATATCATCTTTCACACAGCAGGACCTATTAGACTCCTGAAGATATATTGAATTGACTTTGTTTACGCTATTTCTCTGTGGGAAAGTAGCAAGATGCCTGGAATAGTAATTTAACCATGCTCTCCACCAAAACGCCAAATATTCGGCTGCTGAATGTTCCCGGCAGTTAAACGTACAGTAACCAAGGATTCTTGGTTACTCTCATAATAATTCAAGGTGGCAGGGACATCGACGCGGAAACTATAACCATAAATTCAGAGGTTACCAAAAAAGAACCATTTATTTTTTTTTATAACCGACGTGACATTTTTAAGGATCTGTTCAGACTCATGTTCTGTCTGTAACTTTATATGCCTTTAACGGATTTGGATGGGCATAGGATACTTTTTCTCTCACCAGTGCGTTCCAGTGGGATAATTTTCGATACCCACGTGGGTGAAGCCGCAGACAAAAGCTAGTTACCTATAATCAATGATATATCTGCTCCAACTATTATCGGTTTTACGACTAATTCGAGCAGCACATTGCAAGTTTTATTTAAACGGTATTTTCATTAAAATTCAACAGAACAAAAAGAATAATATTATTAAAAGTATTTATCTACACGGAAGAAAACAACCTCTAAGTATTCAAGAAACGCTCAAGCAGGTCAATTAAAAATTAAAAACCAAAACCACACAGATTAGTGAATGTTATGAATTATTCATTAAACATATAACGAGTAGCGTGGAAGAAAATTTTCAAGCTGAATTCTTGTTAGGAAAAGCCGGAACACGAGTTTGTACTAACGAGATAATTACCGTGCATCATGACAATGCAGAACACTTAGGCTTTATTCACACTGCAGGTTCGATAATGCTCTTTTATGGATTGATCACATCATGAAAACACGATGACATTCCATACAAGATAATTCTAGTGATAGCATTTGAAGTCTTTAAGTAAACATTATACTTAATTTTACATTTACAATTATTATTAACTAGCTGCGCCCCACGGTTTCACCCACATAAGTTTCGATCCCGTTAGAATATCGGGATAAAAAGTATCCATTATGTTAATCCTGGTTATAAACCATCAGTGTGCCAAATTTCATCCAAAACCGTTCAGTAGTTTTTGCGTGAAACATCCATCCATCCATACAAACTTTCACGTTTATAATATTAGTAGGATAGGTACTGACAATGCAATGAAAAAGGTTATTATGAAGCAATTATTGATACTAAATCGTGTAAATGTAGACGTTTTTGTCGTAATTAATTACGATAAAAAAACTGTCGTAATCGATTAATAAAATAATTCGTGGTTAATTGCGTTGTTACAAGTAATTAAAATATACTAAATCATGAAGAACATAGTGAACAGAATACTACTGCTCGTTGGAGGACAATACTGATAAGGATAAGGGAACTGTCAAAACTGAAGACAGGTATGAAAGACTAGAACAAATAGAACCAGAAAACGTTAACAATACCACTGTAACCTCTTCCCTATTACTTTCTCTTGATACAGTAATTACCACTACCACCTACATAGAAACAACAGGATGTGACGTATGAATCATAAAACCTAATCATAAATTAAAACACAAACTAACGGTAGCAAAAACAATTCTATCAGAACCGCGTCTTGTACACATTGCCTTAAATGGTAACGGTCTGATGCATGAAGGCGTGCTCACAGATGTGAATTAGCACGCTGTATACGTTAATCTGATTGCACTTGATAATTCATTGGCTGTTTCTAACTTTCTTTTTGTTATTAAGTACGAGTATTGTGTTGCTACTGAAGTAATTAACGTTAGGGACATTAGTGAAGATGTAAAAAATCTTGATGAAGATGAGGAATTAGATATGGTTAACATAGAATAGAAACTGAATAAATTATTACCTTGGTAAGAGTATTGGTATTTTGCTATGGATTCTAAGAATAAGAAAGAAAAGGCAAAAAGACATGGGTTATATTATTTTAGAAAATAATTTAAATAAACGAAATTACTAAATAAGTATTTAAAATGTGAGCGCTTTACATTAGTTTTACTGAAGAATTTTGCCAAAGTAGGTTTTTTAATTGTGTTTATCATAAAAATGGTCATTATAAGGCTGAGGTTAATTAAGTTTCTAAAAGTATTTTTGCTCACGTAATAACATTAAATTAGAAGCTTTTTTTATTTCGTCGAGACTAAAATGCAAAATCTGTATCGTTTTAATGTTAAAATCTACGCGAAACTTTTTATTACTTTTGGAACTAGCTCTTTAATGATATGATATTGCATTAAACAATTTTGATATTTAATATAATGGTGATAGAGTCTAACACCTACCTTTAGCAGTTCTTCCGTCATATATTTCCAAATCCAAGGCGTCGTTTCCGTCTGCCTGCGAGAGTCTGAAGGTGTAATCACTCCAATCGAAGCTGAACGCGTGACTGTCCAGGAAATTTGTCAGCCACCAGTCCTTCGACCTCGCCTGCCTCGCCTTCAACGGTTCTATCGTTAGCACATTGAACACCTTCACAGATTTCTGCTGCTTCAAACTCCTCAGAATCTCCTTCGCCATATGATCGATACACGTAGCATTATCACTACAATTCAGTTCAACAATCGCCCTAACATCCCCCATCAGCATGAAAGCGACCAAAAGGGCAAGGGGATTCATTTTCACCTATGTCTTTTTCACAAACACTGTGTCACAGGTCTTCACCAATCCATTTGTAAGTCACGCCTTCCCGAACCACCTACATCGATGGCTACTTGGTTAATGAGTCCCTCTATGCCTGCCTGATCATTTTTATCTGGCGTCACGCTGCACTGACCACCGCGGACGGCGTGTGCAATATTTTTTTCATTGAGTTCTTCACTTGCATGTATACGCTACACCACTTTTCTTTCACCGTACATGTTTTTATTCAAGAACTTTCCTTGATCCGCGTATTTAAGGTGCTTTATCGCGAATTATTGATGTGTGACATAAAAAATGTGTTCGTTTCGCTTTGGTATACGTCGCTAATAGGTATAGTGAATCAATATTTTACTTTCATATGTATGGTCAGCAAAATCATTTGGGCATCAAATTTTATACAATGTCAAATCGCTGTCCATTCTAAGGTTGCCTTGAAGAGATCGCAGAAAGCGATAAGGCCGGCCATTGTATATTTTGTAGTGTTTGATGTATTTTTTATGTTATGTATTTTTGTGGTGTACAATAAATTATAATTATATAAATAACTAATAAATGATTGCGCTTAACTGAGTGTGACATCAGCTTTGACAGAGTTTGTTATTTTTTAACAAAGAGTCTATTTTGAGTAATGTGATTGCAGCTTGGAATTTTGGAGAACCCATAATTGCACCTGAAATAAACAGAACATTAATGGATTTTGCAGTTATTTTTCATGAAAGGGCAAAACCTTTTCAAGGTATTGGGTTTATTAAAGAAATATTAAAATGGTCGGGAGATGAGAGGGATTGATTGAAAGCTTTAAGAGGTACTCTATTACAAAATGTTAATGAAATGTTTTTATTCGTTCAATATGCGACGAGTACGTCAAAGTTAAATAAGAACTTCTAATTTAAGATCTTATTGAAATCAAAATATCCAATATTTTTATTAAAACTTTATTTAAAAAACTAACACATTTTGCGAGCAGATTTAGCCATAAAATCACGAAAAATCTCAATTAGTTTCGAGATTTTGGTTCTATTTAATCAATTTAGATAACAATTTCGTCGCACTATAAGGGTGGTTCTTCTTTGAATTTATTCTTTCTTATAAAGCTGCCAGTATCTTCAAAAGAAGAGATACTTACTTGATTCCAGACTATCTAACTCCAATGGGAGATTTCGTGTCTTTTTTGTTCTATTTTATTTATTTAGGAACATCGACATCGACTCTTCACGTGACCAGAGGACTGGCCTATTTTGTGGCCAAAGAATCAGCATTGCCGTACAACGTAGCAATGCTGCCAGCTATTTGGACACGTTTCCTATTGACAGCGATACGGACGAATTTTTTGACGCCGTTTGATTATTTCCCCTCCTTTTTATATACTTGTTCATATTATTATTTTAGGATTGGTTAGCTTTTTAAATTATGTAAATATTTAGGGACAACAAACAATGCAATTTCAATATCAAATTCTAAAATAAAAACGTAAATCAGAGTTGCTGTTAACAATATTGAAGCACTCTATTTTATCCGCTTATATTTAAACCTAGAGAGGTTCTCGCTGTGTGGTTAAACCCAATTATAAAATCGGCTAAGTGTTTTGGAAATAAACTATATTCATATTTTTTCACACCCTCTCATATCAAGATCAAATTACGTAGCAGTATGTTGACCTTTTTGTATTTTTTTTCATGCGTGTGTACTGTATACTATAGGTACATCTCTGCCTAAATGTTATTTATTATTTATATATTTTATTTAATCATATATATACACACATAAATAACAAAACAAAAAAAAAGAACTGAAAAATACGTACCATAGTGATGCTTATTCCTAAAGAAATCTCTTTAAGCATACCTGGGATAGGACGAGACAGCGTGAGTAAAAGACAAAAAAAAACATAATATCAAAAACAATTCACCTAAAGCGAATTCCAACAAACTTTTATACCTAGAATAAGACTTAACCTAATAATAAATTTTGAATTTTTGACAGATTTCCCACACAAAAACTGTCAGACGTCAATTTTATTCCACGGATAAAAGATATCTGACTTTGGTAAAATCAGTCCTTAATAAAATAAAATAAATAATATGAGGATAATATACTTACATACATACAAATAAACATACAAACATACTACTGAAATAAATATCAGTAGAATGTTAATAATTATCACGTAATCAAAATAATAAATACATACACAACCATGATGAAGTGGAAAGATAGTGTTCATTTACACTTCTTTTAAAACACTGCAACAGTCAACTCTTCGGGGAATGGGGGCGTAATGTTATGCATGTATTCTGTCACATTCACGACCAACTCCAAAAAGTTCCAATTCACTTTAAAATCAAAACTTCAACATGATTGTGTACCAACATCTGGCTCGAGTTTGAAAGTCTAAAGTTTTGGTAATTACGCATATCATTACCGAGGCGTGACGTTAGTTGGTTAAATGTTACCAGCTAAAGAAGATCTGTTTTAAATTGATTCTGCGATGGCTGAATAATTTACTAAATGAAGATTTAAATGTTTGGCAATTTCAGTTTGGGAGTAGTACTTCGATTCTAGACGTGGTGATACAGTAGAGAGAGCGTTGGCAGACTTACGGCGGGTGACCTACAGAAGATAGCGGCGAAGACCTGGACGAGACTCTCACAGATCAAGGAAGCATGGTACAAAAGACAAGTCTTTCTAAGAAAGAAAGAAAATACTCAGCTGTGGATGGAACAGGGCTGCCAATTATGATAATGATGACTTGGAATCTTTAAGTGTTTGTTCTTAAAAGTTGTCTTCTTTCTTCAGCAGGTTCGTGATAAAATTCAAGGCTGTTGTATTATCTTGGTCTACTAGTAGTTATTTGATATCATAATTTGGTAGGTGTCAGTAATTGTTTTTCAACTTTTTTTAAATTTTATTGAGTGGTTGGTAACGTCGCCGACCGTTAGGTACTGGGCTCTTGGCTTCATTTGTTTTATTATTTGATTTTAGTTTTGGTTTACCTCATGTAAAGATTTTTTTTTCTCTCTTTATTTCTACAGCTTCTACAAATCAATCATCAAGCCAATTAGCTACGATGATAATCAAAATTGTATGTATCAAAGATAAATCAAATTCAAAACAAAAACCATAATCTAACTAGTAAAATAACTAAGTAATAAAACGATTAAGGGACTAACAACACTTATTCCGATTTTGCATGGAATGCGTACGCGTCCGTAAAGCTGAACAATCGTTGTTTTCTATGGCCAAAAGCTGAACAGAGCTGAATAAGTGTGGTTACTAACCACTCACCTAAGACAATTAAAGACGTGTACAAGTGGAAATAAAGTCACATTTCAACAAAAATATAGCTCTCCAGAGCAAGCGTTAGTTAGTGACCGGAATAAAAATATAGAAAATGAGTTTTCTGACCACGAATGAAGTCAACGTCTTGAACTGAGGACGAACAATTTAAAATGTAAAACAGCTGAAGAAAAGGCGATAATATTATATTCCAAGAGAGTAGTTTTACTTCATTTCGAGAAATGCTCCCTTGTAACTTGGCTGGGAAATGGAATAATAAGGCAGGAGGTTTAGCAGCGAAAATATATTTATGCCAAGCATGGTAGCGAAGTAGAGGAGATAGATTGACCTCATACAGGATAAATTTTTAACCAGTGGGAAAACCAGCGTGAACCAGCTGTTTCATAGAAAAGTGCAGTACCTACGCGGTCAATGCATGCAATTGCAGGCTATGTATATACACAGCCTGCAAGATGCTCCGTCGCTCCGTCGCACTATTGACGCGCCTGATCTACATGCTGTGCTGGCTCGCTTCTTTGTGCCAGACAACTACTGCCGCGGCAGAAAGCACAGGCTGTTTGCTATGCCTCCATGTCGCACAGTTGCGCGTGCTAAGTCCCTAGTACCACATACTCGGGCCGCACTTATGATCTCTTGGACTCTAATCCAACAAACGATCTGTTTGCGGACGAATGGACGACAAGTTTATGTCGGCATGTCAGAGGTACTGTGAGAGGGATTTATGAAAGTGTTGTTAACTTTTTACTTGATGATTTTATATTTTATCTTTTATGTGCATATACAAACTGTGTCTTAATTTCTGTAATTGGTTTTAAACCGTTTTAACTAAAGAAATAAATAAAATACCACCAACCAACTAGAACCATTTTTTTCGTGCGAACGAACCGCGTTATTGCATTTTTCTATGAAACAGCTGTTTGTTTTTTGATAACAGTCGAAAAATTTCTACTTCTACTAAATTTCTACTACGTCTTGAATCTTGTGCTGAATTGATGGTTACAGTTTGCGCACTGGTTCAAAATTTATCTTGTATATAATTTTTTCAGATACGAGTTAGCCGTGGCCAACAAATCCATTATAATGAGATTTAGGAGCCGAAAAATCTTATAATCTCACCTGTAGATAATTTAATTGGTATTTAATCTCAGCATGGTACCTGGGTAGCTGAGATATGCGTAATGAGCCGTGGTAGTACTTCTCCGACAGATCCGATATTATACAAATTTATTTTTACATTTTAACTGGTGTATGGCTAACACCAGCTAAAACTAGAAGTGGTTCCCGCTATAATTGAATGTAAAATAAGAAAATCATCATGATTGCCCCAAAAACCTTTCGAATAATAGCATTGTTTTATTCTTAGATTTTCTAATTAATTTTCATGGATCGGGGGGCTTTACCAATAGCACTTCTTGCCCACATTGCACATTAAAAACTAAAACCGCTACACTTGATTTGCTATCGGTATTTACAAATGAAACTTATTTTGTTTAATCGCCTGCGTATTGCACGCAATCACTGTTCCAGTAACAAAAAACAATATATCACATTTTGTGTCCGGAACCATGCACTGCTGTCTATTTTCGGTAGCCCTAGACATATCTTTATTAGTTATAATTGAAAGTTCATTATATTCGTCAAGGAAAAAAAAAGTTTGATATTATTTTAGTTAATTGAAATACTTATGGGGCTTGTGGCTAAGTAATAACAGCCGCACGGGTCGATCGATCAGGTTAAGCTACGCTTGCCGCGGTTGATCCATGGATGGGTGACCATCTTTACATACCAACATCCCTCCGTGCCTCGGAAAGCGTTGGTCCCGGCTGTCGTTCGTGGATCTTTGACAGTCATTATGGGTCGTCAGAAGCCCGAAAGTCTGACAACCAGTCTTACTAAGAGGTATCGTATTACCCAGTAACTGGGTTGTGGAGGTCTGATAGGCAGTCGCTCCATGTAAAATACTGGTATTCAGCTGCATCCGGTTAGACTGACTAGACGATGATGACTTATAGAAATACTTTAACACAACTATTGTGTACACTATACAAATAAATACAAAAACAAAAGGACACTACTCGTCGAAACGAGTTAAAATTACTATTTCCTTTGTCGTTGCCTTCGTCGGCCAATCTCCCATAAACGCCACTAAGGCAACACACAGGAAAGAGTGGAAAGCGAAAGACCTTTTCCGAGCAGTGGGACAATACTGGTTGAAAAAAATACTAAGTTGCCCCGCTCTTGGACTAAAACGTCACTCTATTTCCTGCACTTCTCTTGCTCCCACGTTTGCTCTTTCCATCACGCGCAGCATGACTACGTAGTCCATAGATATAACTTCTATATCTACGAAGAATTGATCTCATCTCTATCCATACACAGTAACATTGCTTTTCTTAATTTTTGCCATCGCGCCGTAGCAATCTTTCTAAAATCTTTAATTTTGTCTTTCATTTCTTCAGTTTCTACGGTGGCCACTTTCATGGAGCAGGCACTCCCTGTAAAATACTGGGTTGTGGAGGTAATTGACGTTAAAAAGGCTGTTGCTCTTCTGACACATGATACCTCTTGGTAATTCTAGTTGTTGGAGTTTAGGAAAATTAGGAATGATAGCCGGGCCCAACGGCATAACGTGCTTTCCGAGGCACGGAAGGGTCTTGATATGTAATGGGCTCCCAAATCGAACTCAAACGTACTTTAACCTTCGAACGACACGTGCGGCTGTTGTTATTTAGCCACGAGCCCCACTAGTTGTTGCAACATTTACATTTCCTAAAACAATATCTACTGTATTATCAATCTTGCATTCACCTACATATAATATATAGTAGTTATCCTTATCCTTTCGATCTATCAAATCAGCATTGTCCTCGTCAACGGCGGAAACTCTTTCAAGTTGCAATACAACACCATCTTCTATAAGTATGTCAGTAGCTATAAATGTATTGCTATCTCCTTTTAATCTAAAATGAAAATGACAGCAAGATTTATCGATCGTTTAAAACCGTCAAGTGTTATATACATCATGTTTCTTTTTCAATGATCATCGCTGATAGCGGCCATTACTGTTCAATTATGAATGATGCTTTTCTTGTTGTAAATTACTGAGTGAGTCATTGATTGTAGGAATTAAACATCTTGAGATATTATAAACAATATATTGAAAGTATCAGACGTATCAATCTATTGCGAGTGTCTTTTGAGTTATAAATAACTAATGATACATTTATGAGTCATAATATAGTCAACGGATTCAGTATCAGTCCACAAGAATCTTTAAACAGTATAGAATAGAATAACGTTTATTGTCTCCAGTATTACAGCTAGTAGCGTAGTGTTGGAAGGCCTCCTACAAGGTGAACCGACGACTTTGTGAAGGCCGCAGGAACCCATTGGATGCGAGCAGCGCAGAACCAGTCAAAGTAGAGGTGCTTGGGGGAGGCCTATGTCCAGCAGTAGATGTCTTTCGGCTGAAATGATGATGATGATTACAGCTAGTAGTAGTGAGTACATACACAAAACTATAATATCGGAAGCAAAAAATTTTAAGCGTCAGCATTATATAGGTTGGTTGGTATTCTTATCGCATTGTCCCAGAGGTGGGACTCACCAATGTTGATGAGGTGGATGCGACTGCACGCTAGCGGCCCCTCCTACTTATAAAAGGTACTTTAATATTTTGTGTTTCGACTATTTGCTTCTGTTTAAATTATATTTGATTATTATTATTATTTGACTTATTTTTAAAAATTTTGTATTTTTAATTTATATTCATCTTTATGTTTTATATTGTTTTTATGTAATATTATGGATTTTTATTATCTGCAATAAGTAAATTGAATTGAATTGAATTATACTTAGGTCTCCTAGAGGGTTGCTAAGCGCTGGTTTTCAGCTTAAATACATGGAACCAGTTCACAAAAAAAGAAAATCTAAATTTAGCAGTAGAATAGAGGAAGACCAAAGAAAACATGAATAAAGTTTGTGGCTTCGCCATACAACGTGGCAATGCTGCCAGCCTTTTGGGCACAGTTCCTATTGACAGCGATGCGGGCGAATTTTTTGATGCCCTATGATTCCTTTGCTTGTTTTTTCATAATATACATGTACATATTATTATTATTTTCACTGTTGACTTACATATATTATTTAAATATTATCTTCTTTAATAAAAGTAAACTAATTCAACGGACACTAAAAAAAAAAAGTTTTGGGTGATGATATTGTAAGTGACCCATCTGCCTTCAAAGCAAGAGTGAACTTCAAGGCACGCACCTTCCATCATAGACCTCATCCAACCCTTTCCATCAGGCGTAATCGAGGTAAAGAGCAGGTCCATTTAGCAATAAAAAAAGGGTGGTGAAGGCTGAGGTGGAGGAAGAAAAAGACATGCTGCGTCAACCCTCAATAAATTGGAATAAAGGCATGAGGATAATCAATTGATAAACACACAGACAACTGGTTACAGGAACTGAAAACAAAAATTATTAATGTGTTTACAGTTCCTTTTTTTTTGTTCCGTTTTTTCTACATGGGAACTTCTGAAACGTCAGAAGATACAAAGGTGCACGGCTCCAATAGGTTGTTTCCTGTGGACAAGAGCCCCTTGACCTCCCTCCCGAATCCACGGTTACTCTTTAGAAATATACCATCACCGCAGTTTGGTGACCAGTTAAAAAAAGTAGAAGAAATAAAGCTGAATTAAAATCCACTCATCCATAACATCACATTATTATTTTCAAAAATAACAAAATCCGAAAATATCATCAAAATCCAGCTCATTATTTGTGTAAACATTAATTAATTATTGTTAGTTTTACATTATTGATGTACTTACACAAAATTAATGAACATTATAATGCTATTGTGCAATTATTGTTCAAATCCCAGGATTAATTTGTAAGCTGACAATAGTATTAATGTATATAGGCAACTTAGTTGCCCAGCAACTTTTGCTGTCTCTGTCGCTGTCTCCTCGCCGAGATTTGGACGATGCGCACATGGGACCGACAGCAAAATTAATGAACATTATAATGCTATTGTGCAATTATTGTTCAATACCAGGATTAATTTGTATACTGACAATAGTATTAATGTATGTAGGCAACTTAGTTGCCCAGCAACTTTTGTTGTCTCTGTCGCTGTCTCCTCGCCGAGATTTGGACGATGCGCACATGGGAGCGACAGTAACGCTTATTTTTTGTGAAATTTTCGGTTGAGCGGCAACTGGCTAGCCGGCAACTTTTTTGTCGCCGTGCGCGCACTTGCTTTAAATTAAATTAAATAATAATTTAATTTCAGGAAGTTATTCCCATATTAAAAGCACTACAAATTACATAGAACAAACACAACAAATACAAACAATAGTTGGGCGACAGTTGCATCCAAACCCGCGGACAAAAATGTCTCCCAGCTGTTGCGTTACTACATGCGCACACTTTCATACATACCCGTGAGACGCAGATTAGTTGCGGAGTCAAAAGTTGCTAGTGGGCGCCCCCCTAAGTTAAATTTCAGAAAAGTTTTATGCAAACAAAATGACTGTATTGTTTTAAAAAACTGTTTTTTATTTTTCTCGATGGTGTGATAGAAGTTGTAATACTTTTAATATGCAAAATCTGCTAAATGATAAATGCTGTAAAACTACAGGGAAATGAATACCATGAAAAGGGGCTCGTGGCTAAGTAAGTAATAATAAAACTACAAGGAAATGAATACCATGAAAAGGGGCTCCTGGCTAAGTAAGTGATAACAGCCCCATGGGCCGATCAAAGTTTAAGCTGCGCTAGCCCAGGTCGGTTCGTGAATGGTGCCTACATATCGAAAACCCGATAAGGTGTCTATTGGTCCCGGCTATCATTCATAGATCTTTGACAGCGGGTAGTCAGAAGTCCGAAAGTTTGACAACCATGCTTACTTATGGGTATCATGTTACCCAGTGAATGGGTTGTGGAGGTCAATTATAGGCAGGCGCTCCATGTAAAATACTGGTATTCAGCTGTACCCGGTTAGAGTGGAAGCCGATCCCAACATAGTTAAGAAAAGGCTCGGCAGAATGCAGATGGATGATGGATTGCCAAGTTTTGAATTAAATTGACAGTTTGAAAAGGAAAGTGGGTAAAAAAAATTCGTTGACCTTCAATAGGTATTTATATCACACCTCTGTTCTTCAAAAAGTTAGGCAGAGGTACATCTCAGTACACCCACATTGAGCCAATTATTATTAAGTCCCATGTACTAGATAGCGAGCCCATCGCCACCAACCGGGCACTATTCCAGAATTTCTCTTCTCTACTGAGAAATTACTGCTAGAAAAATTTAAAAAACTTTACTGGCCTGGGTATCGTAGGACCTCTGGCTCGGCAGTAGTGCTTGCGATGACTACAAAAACAAGACAGTTATAATACGTTATGCTTTATAATGCGTTCATTCAGGGTGTTGATGGGGTTGCCGCGCTACTGTAGTGCTTCCAGCATGTTCGCGGAGATGGCAATTGATGGTTTTCACACAATAATGCGCAGGCGATGCGCCTCCATGATGTACCGAGTACGCACCAGCCCCAACAGCATCCTGAAAACCATAGCGGACAGGTTAGATAGCCCCATATTGTGACATTGGATATGCCTACATGCCAGTGGGGCGTAGGTACTTACCTAATCAGATAAAAAAAATTTTAGGTACTAACACTAGTTCTAAGTACTAACACTAGTTCTAAGTACTAACACTAGTTCTAAGTACTAACACTAGTTCTAAGTACTAACACTAGTTCTAAGTTTTTTTGTTTTGTTTAATAACCAATCAATGGGCTCTGTCTGAAATATAAGATTTTTATTTTATTTATAATAATTTTTTTTTTTTTTTTGTTGGCCTACATTGTCTCGTACTGCTGGGCAAAGACCTCCCCTTGTTTCTTCCAAACCTCCCTGTCTTGTGCGATCTCTGGTCCTGTTGGCCCTGCAAACGTTACCACATCGTCGCACCACCTTCGCTGTGGTCTACCTCGACCTCGACGACCATGTCCTCCCTCAGGCGTTTAGTGAGTGACGATCTTCGCCCAACGCTCTGGGTGCATTCGTGAAACGTGTTGGGCCCACTACCACTTCAGACTGCCTGTTTTTTCTCATATTTAATTATATGTAAAAGACTGCATATTGTATGTAAAATAATAACTATCGTACACGATGTCCGTTGTCAATCACTTAACACGCAATCAACACATCATCATCAATCTAATAATATATGTTTAAATGTAGTAATGATTGTTTTCTATGATTTATAGAAAAAATTATATTATTATTCAATTCGACTGAAGTAAATAAAAGTAGAAAAACATCGCGAACGCTAAACAGTTTAAGTAATGGAAAGTGATTACTGTGTTTACGTGCAAGCAACACATCTTACTGTTATTAGTGATCAACTTGAAATGTCTGAAATAACTAAGTAGGACATAGCAATAGATTCTAAGCATAGTTGGGTATGGTTCTATCAATTTATCCCCCAACTCGCAAAACGCTCCCCGGCCTACTTTCTCTTTAATACTTACAATAAAGTCTGCGAAATTAAAAATACTACTTCATTCAATTGCAAAAAAATAGTAAAGGAAATTTTGCATAACACTGGTTATGATGACTCGGAATAATTAATATAAAGACCCTGACCTGACACAAAATCAAACGAAGCACAATGGAACAAACGCACACACACACCTACCTACACACATACATACATACCACACAAACATTACTCGTATGTGTGATGTTTGTGTGGTATGCAGGTATGGTATGGTACTTGTGTATACAAGTACCATACCATACCTGAAATCACCTCTCTAGTCTCCACTCTGGAATTCGTAGGCACTCCGAGCCCCAAGATACAGACTAACTGTTTCGTTTGGGGCTCATTAGCAAATCCATACTGTAACCTAGCTGTAGGTCATATTTTAAGCCAGTCATGTCATCTTAACTTGCTGTTAACCTATGAACCTGCTTACTGTATTACCTGGACAATAAATACTTTCTATTTCTATTTCTAGCTGAATATAAGTAACAGAACGAAAGAAGAAGAAGACCAGAGGAACGATGCATGGAATGTATGGTTAGAAAGGGGGTGACTAAGGTTGGCCGACTCTTTACCTGACCAGAGGGCTGGCCTATTTTTGGCCAAAGAATTAGCATTGCCATACAATGTGGTATAATATTGCTGTCAGTCTTTTGGCTACTTTTTCTGTTGACATCGATGTGGACGATCACTTCGAGTAGGTAAAGGATGCCGAATGAATAGAAAAGTGAAGGAAAGCCTGATTTCGACTTTAATGATGTTACGTGTATTCTATGCGAATTAAGGCTTGAGCCTAGCTTTTTCCCAGCTATGTTGGGGTCGGGTTCTAGTCTTACCGGATACAGCGACTGCCTGTCAGTCAATACCTAATGAACTCATTTTTTATTTTTTCAAATTGTATTATTGGCGTAATATGATTTAAGGTGTGAATTCGCGGGTAATTAGGAAGTGGTCAATGTATGAAGAATAGGAATAACATCAACGCACGCATGGACAGAGTCCGCGCATAATGATTCATTTCCTATTCACACAGATTATGAAAAACAGAGTGGTAAAAGTGTGCTTATAAAGTATTCTACCTACAGGGTTAAATAGAGTGTGCAATGGAGCGCAGTATTCTAGGTGTCTAATTGACAGACCATATTCGCAACACTACACTGCGTTCCAAAACACAGATTACTGTCGTCGCTCAAAAAGCCGCTAAGGTGAAGTGGGACTGGGCTGGCCACGTCTGCCGTATGCCTAACGAGCTGTGGGCCAAAATAACCACTACATGAAGCCTTGTCACAACCAGAAGGCAGCGGTCTTCGTAGAAGATGGCGAGACGAGCTGGAGCAAACAAACGACCAGTGGTCCACTTTAGCCCTGGCTCGGAAGAGCTGGAAGTCATGGGGAGAGGCCTTTACCCAGCAGTAGGATGATGCAGGCTAACAGTTACAGTATTACTTATTGGTACTTTTCCTTTCTACAAACAGATTTGGTTTTATCTTATCAACAACTTTATCTTTTAAGACTAGTCACAAAAAGCATGGATGTAGTTGATTATTTTAAGGGCTGGTTTTTCCATCACCAGATAACTTTTAGTCGAGTAATAAAATTGACGTTTGACAGTTTTTGTATGAAATATCTGTCAAAATTTCAGAATTATTCCTCGAATAAAATTATCAAATTAAATTATAATTATAATTATTAAATTATTGGAACAATCGGCCCTTAAAACAGGAAATTACCCTGCGCTATCAACCCCACTACCTTTTTGTTTATTTTTATAAAATTTGTATGTACATTTGTATAGTGAGGATGCACTAATAGGTACAAATTTAATAAAGGTTAGAAAGAAAGAAAGAAAGGTTAGCCAGATAGCAATATATATATATATATATATATATATATATATATATATATATATATATATATATATATATATATATATATATATATATATATATTTAATATGCCATTTATCATTTTGAAGGTGATAGAAACCATCGTGAAGAAACCGGATGCGGCATGTACTAGACCCAAAAAATCAAAGATTTGTGAGATCTAGCAACCAGGTCTGGGCCCGCGTGGTGGATTAGAAGGAGGTCCCATCAATAACAGAAACATTAAAGATTATGCATTATACATACAATTACTTATTTAACCAGCACCCTAATTGAGTAACACACAATCAATCGGAATCTGAATCATTTTGAAGCAAATTGCTAATCCATTGCTTCATAAGTTCGAAAAATTTGTCTGTTCAACACGTAAATAACGCAATGAATTTTGTTGAACTGTCAAAATGAAACCGATTCTGATTGATCGTGTGTTACGCAATTAGGGTGCTGATCTTCTCCATGTAAGATTTGATCTTCTCTCTTTTCTCTTTCTTTACTACCTACTGTGCAACGATTGTTCATCTTCTACTTCCGAAGAATTCTCGCTTCTGCATCCTCGCTACTCGGTGTCCGTAACGGTCGACATGTGGCACGGGCCTCACGCTTGTAATTGCAGCGCCTGACCGAACGTTTCCGTTATCACCAGGAAACTATCCATTATTTACATTCTAAGTGTTATCGGAGCTTGAATTAGTGTGTTTTGCGATATACTCGTACCTCGATATTATTTATAAACGTTCCTCAAAGGACGAGCCCCCCATGTGCTTCCAGTCTAAACGAATGCAACTGAATACCAGTATTTTATGGAGTCCGCGTATCACTGGTCAGTTTCCCTCAGTCGTCAGTTTATTTAATTCGCCAATTTCGATGATTAGTCACAATCACTGATTCGCTAGTTTTGCCGATTAGACAGTTGCTTTAACTCGTCAGTTACCAGTGTTTGCCAGTTTTCATCAATTCATCAGTTTGGTACACTCAAGGAAAAAAGTTCTTACGTATGGAATAAACACATATTGTGGATAATTTAAGCTGCTGTTTTTAAAATCAAACTTCACGTACCGACTGCCCATCTGACTTGTCTTAAAAATAAACTTGCTTTAAACACTAAACCGCCTAACATACATACTTCCACTTTCCTAACACAGAACCATTCTATTAGAGACCTCTTTGAGTAAGGCATAAATCATTAACTGTCATTAACTTCTACAATCTTACATGCTTTACAAAGAAAATCGCACCGAAACATCGCATAGATAACACTTCTACCTACCCACCTAGCGTGAAACAAGAAGGTGTATCGAATCGTTCAGAAACGCGATGTCGTGATGAGCCTCCTTCCTTCCTGCTTTACATTGTGTTTCTAAACGATCTACATAATTTATTGGTGCATTTATCTTTATACCTACTTACTGCGATATACCTTCTAACATTTGAAGGAAATATTGTTTGGCTATGGGAAAATCCGTGAGTAAATGAAAGGTATAATGTTGATAGGTAATAAATTATGGAACTACAAGATTTCGTGGACAATTAATGTCATAGCGTCGTAAATTCGTGATACATCATGAAATATGGTAAGAATTACTTTTAAAGTAAGCTACGTAGGAGTCAGAAGAGTTTCTACTGTTATAACAATGAAAGAAGAAAGAAAGAAAGAAAGAAAATGCATTTATTTGCGGCAAACATGACGCATGAAAAAAGGGCATAACACACAAAAAAACAAGTTGGGGGTAAACATGCGTCACATTCACGCAAAACGGCCATCGCTCAGCATAATGCTAAGACCCTATACGAGACAGAGCCCAAGCGCTGGTTTGGTTTGATGACTGAATCATCAGGGCTATGTTGGGGCTGGCTTCCAGTCTAACTGGATGCAGTTGAATACCAGTATTTTATAGGGAGCGACTGCCTGTCCATAACACAGTTTCTGGGTAACACGATACCCGATTGGTAAGACTGTTTGTTGAACTTTTGGGTTTCTGAGTTACGTAACGACTGTCAAAAATCTCCAAACGACAGCCGCGACCAATGGCTTAACGTGCTTTCCAACGATATATAATGGATCACCCATCCACGTACCGACCTCAAAGCTTAACCATCAATCGACTCGTGCGCCGTTATCATTTAGCCACGAGCGTATTGCATTTATGGTAACACCACAAAAAAAAAACGTTAACAAAGTAAATTCAACTAATAGTTATCGAGTTTTGTCAGTTACCTAATGTTAACAGTAACAGATAGATAAAAAACGAAAGGGGTTAAGTATGTCTTTCACTTACACTTATTGTTGATGTATTTTAGAGCGGCTACCTATGTAGTATCCAAATACCGTGCCTCGGAAAGCACGTTAAGCCGTTGGTCCTACCTGATCTCTCTCCGGTCGTGTCGGATTGCCGTCCCATCGGACTATGAGAGTGAGGGAAGAGTGGGTGCACCTGCTATCTACGTACACACATGTGATGTGCACTATAATATCTCGCGCGTAGATGGCTAGTCTCCCATTCAGATATACCTCACCCGTAAGGTAATCCAGACTCCGCTGAAATTGGTTGCCATGGCCGAAAGTCGGTCTGGAGGACTAGATACAAGTATTTGACTGTAGATAGACTGTAGACAGGCCTGTTGGTCTAGTGGTTAGTGACCCTGACTGCTATGCCGGAGGTCGTGGGTTCGATTCCCACCCAGGACAAATGTTTGTGTAATGAGCACGATCATTTGTTCTGTGTCTGGGTGTAATTTATCTATAATATTTATGTATTTAGAAATATATAAGTATGTTTATCAGTTTTCTAGTACCCATAACACAAGCTCTGCTTAGCTTGGGACTAGATGGCGTTGTGTGATAGTTGTGGAATATTTATTAAAAAAAAAAAAAAAAAAAAAAAAAAGATAAACAGCTGGTTTTAAAAATTGTACAAGAGAAACAGATAATAAGGAAAAAATCTGCTTAGCCTTTTCCCAACCAACCAACCCAGTTACTGGGTAATACGATACCCCTTAGTAAGACTGGTTGTCAGACTTTCGGACTTCTGACTACCCGTAACGACTGCCGTAGATCCACGAATAACAGCCGGTACCAACGGTTTAACGTGCTTTCCGAGGCACGGAGGGGTCTTGCTATGTAAAGATAGTCACCCATCCACGAACCAAACTCGACAAGCATATCTTAACCCTGATCGACCCATACGGCTGTTATTACTTAACCACAAGAAACAGTTATTAAGAGGCGTTTATTTATTAACGTTGCCGGTATTCAGCTACATCCAATTAGACTGGAAGCTGACTTCAACACAGTTGGGAGAAGGCTAGGCAGATGTTGATTTATTAACTTTGCTTAAAAAGGCACGGTAAGAAACTAAGTAATTGACACAAAGTTATTATAACATCATCCATATAAGTGGCAGAAAATACGTGTTATTGAAGCTAACTCAAAAACTACCCAAGAAAAGTCATCATCACGTAACATACATACAAAAACAATTTCGTTTACTTGAATTTTTACCAGATAAGTGGATTCAAAACCAAACTAGTAAACTGATTTTGATGAAATTTCTATGAGGTCAATTTGAAAGTATATCCTTTCTTTGTTTTTTTGAGGATGGGAAATCATCAAATGACCCCTCCCGCTCTGGGTGGAGCAGAAGGGAGTGTCAGACTCTTACTGACTAAATCCCACCCGTGTTCCTTCCTTAGCCCTTTATGTACCAGGGCAGCGGTAACCCTTTCGGACGATCCCGCTACCCCGGCAGGCTTCGGCCCTGTCGGGCCCCGTCAACTACGCTGACATCTCTTTGAGGCGCGCGTGGAACACATACACGCCGTCCGGCACGGGCCTGATCCTGATCGGACGGAGAGCTACCCATTGCTCTCCGCCCGCAGGCCCGCGCCTACGGTGGCCGGGAGTCGTCACGCGGCTCCCGACGCCCGGAGCGTCTCCCTCGGCGGCTGAGGCGTGAGGATCTCTCCCTCGCCCATCCCGCCACCTCCTTCGCTAGCATGACTGCTTCGAGGTGACCGCCTCCCAGTCCCTCTCGCCCCGGACCATGGCTTGCACCAGGGCCGGGCGCGAGAGGTCGCCGCCGCTGCCGATCGCCTCTACGAGGACACGGCGGTGCTCTGCCCAAGCGGGGCAGACCTCCACCGTATGCTCCACCGTGTCCTCTGGGCGATCCTCGCAGTGGTGACACCCGGGCGTCTCCTCCCGCCTGATTATGTGCAGGAACCTCCCGAAACATCCGTGTCCGGAGAGGACCTGCGTCAGGCGGTAGGTGAGAGCGCCGTTTTAAGCGATGTTTAAAAATAAACCCAAAAATTTTGCCTTCTAGGGTTCAGTTTCCAAAATGCTAGATATAGCTTTTAAAAAAAAATACCTACCGCATAACCTCAAAATACATTTTGCGTACGTAATTACTTACTATCCGAACTTTTAAAAATATGTTACAAAAATATCCCTATTCCTTCACTCTCATGCTATAGAAAAAGCTGATAATAATAATATTAAAGTGACAAACCAAACCCGCCCCGTCATTGACATAGCGCTCGATAGATGGCGTTGTACCGTCCGGGCCAAATCCTGAATCTCGCTATGGTTTCGTTACGCGACGCAGTATAAGGGTCGCGGGGAAGTTTGGCTCCGGTAGACAAAACTCCGTCTCGTAAATCTAGTACTCAGCACTTCTTTGCCCGTGGTATGGGAGAAGAAGATGATGTCTTAGAAGATTAATATTTTTGGATAAATCAGTCTTAAAGAAATCCTGTAAAAGTCTGATTTTATTAAAAATGAATATCTACATGCATGATCCTTATTGTTTAACGTACAAGGGTTATATTTGTGCGTGTTGAGTTAAAGGTTAGAACTTAACATAGTTAAACATATTCTTAATGAAATTAGATTTTCTATTAGAAGTTTTTTATAGGTTAGGTAGTTTCTGAGTTGACTTGGCATTTTGTAGCGTTAACTAAAATATAATCAATATTTATCTATGTAGGCAGGGACATCGACGCGCAGCCTGTTACCATGGATTCAGTAGATAATTCTGGATTTTCTCGTAATTTTTTAAAACAGTTTTTGAAACAGTTTTTTTTTTGATAACCATCGATTTTTTTTACGTAGGGGGGCTTGATTTATTTATGCTGATTTCATTAGAGTTTGCGCGTTGATGTCCCTGCCAACCTGTATAAATTATTTGTATATAAAGGTCTGTACTAACTAAATACATATAAGTACACACAGGTTAAACTCGAAATTATTGTAGTTTATTTTATTGTTTTATTTTTATATTCTCTTTGTATTGCAGTTTTTGTAGTTTTGATAATTTTGTTTGTTGTTTAAGGACAGGATTTTTTTAATTATTCTTAATGACATCGCCAGTGCCTAGCTAGAATATCTATTTGATTTTTTTATAGGTTCCTGGTTTTAGTTTTAGAGTCGACTTGACAGATTGACGCGTTAATTAATTAGCCATTAGGGCTAATTATTTAACGCGTCAACTAGTCAAGTACAGACTAATTGACTAGTTGGGGCTGACTGACAAATAATAATATTGTAACCTAGTTGTAGGCACTTTAAGCTACTTACGTCATCTCAAGTAGCTATTAACCTGTGAATCCTGTTTGTTGTATTACATGGGCAATAAATATTTTATATTTCTAATTAAGAAGAAAGAAAGAAAATACGTTTATTACACATTTGGCACAGACTAAAAAACACACAATACACCAGATACATACAACAGATAAAAACAAAAAAAAAATAAAGATCAAATAAAAAGTGTTAAGTCCGACGTAAGAAATCAGCAGGAAAGTGTGCTTCACGGCTGCGCCAAAAAGGCCCAGTTCAGCTAAAACGCCAGAAAAACTTGTGTCTGACGCTGGTTTGAACTGGACCAGAGGGCAATTCTCGTAATTTTGAGAACGTTCACAGTCTAATCTGAGTCTCAATCTGTCAAAAATACCTCAAATTTCCCTACATTTTGACCAGTCTTTGACATTTGTTTGTCGCCGAGATGACACTGCGATTAGATTTTGAATGTTTTAAATTACGAGAATTGGCCTTCTGATATGTGAGGTGACGGATGTAAATCAGTTTTATACTGCAACGTGACGAGTGTAAGCATACTTAAATAAATCAATAAAATAAATTGGTGTAAGCAATATTTAAATAAGTAAGTATAATTTTACTATTTATTAACCGGCAAAAAAAAACGGAGGAGGTTCTCAAGTCGACACGTATATTTTTTTTATATTTATGACCACGCATAACTTTTTACAGAGTAGTCCGATTTTGATAATTCTTTTTTTATTGGAAAGGGTATACCTACCTCAAAATTTCGGCGAATTGGCGCCGTTTAAATGTAAGGCAATTTAGTGATCTTTGTTTATTGATTGTTTGGCGCCGACTCAAAATTACTTAGGTATACTCATTCGTTTAAGAACTTAGTTATTAAGGTTAAATAAAAAAGGTTTATTATTTTTTGCTTTTCAGTTTTTTCTCCGGTTTATTTTTTTTGTTAAAAAGTTTTTTAATTATAAAAGCTTAGGTACCAATTAAATACATAGGTACACAGTTTTAACCCAAATTCATTGTACGATGACCTAGGGTCATCGCCTGACGGGCCGTCTATAGCCGGTTTTTTTTAACTTAAAATTTGAGGGTACTTATTTAGGGCAACTCTTAACGCGTTATACTTTAGAGGGTGATCCTGCACCTGGCTAGGGTACGCCCTAAGCTTGAGAAGAGAGAGGAGAATGATGAGGCGATCATTGGTATTATAATTATATTAGATCCATTTTTGAGTCGCCATTTTGAGATTTTTTCTACAATGTGTTCCATACATTATTATTATCGCCACTATAAAAATCAGTACTCTCAGACTTAGGTATAGTTTACAAGGGCTAAGTAATAACAACTGCACGGATCGATCAGGCTAAGCTACGCTTGCCGTTGCTGTTGGTCCGTGGATGGGTGACCATATTTACATAGCAAGACCCCTCCGTGACTCGGAAAGCACGTTAAGCCGTTGGTCCCGGCTGTCATTCGTGGATCTTTGACAGTCGGTACGGTTCGTCAGAAGCCCGAAAGTCTGGCAACCAGTCCTACCAAGGGCTATCGTATTACCAAGTAACTGGGTTATGGAGGTCAGATAGGCAGTCGCTCCACATAAAATACTGGTACTCAGCTGCATCCGGTTAGACTGAAAGCCGACCTTAACACAGGTGGGAAATGGCTAAGCAGATGATGACTCGCAGAGTTACAGTTTTTTTTTATAAAAGACTAGCTGTGCCCCGTGATTTCACCCACATAAGTTTAGATCCCGAGAGAAGATCGGGATAAAAATTATCATATGTGTTAATGCTGGTTATAAATTATCTGTGTGCCGAATTTCATCCAAATCCGTTCAGCAGTTTTTGCGTGAAAGAGAAGAGTAACAAAAAATCCATCCATCCATCCTTACAAACTTTCGCGTTTATAATATTAGTAGGATTTCAGTAAGGTCGTGTCAGAAGGTGTACCTAATGCTATATTGAAGGTTAATTAATGGACCCATCACAGTTTCTCTGCAAAAATGTTTTGAATTTATGAAAGGTATAATGTTTCCCCGTTTTGTCGCTTACATATTTTTAAATTTCAGTAAGTTTTAAAACAAACTTTCTATTTACTTATATCAATTACTTAGCCTCCTCCTATATTTCTATACTAATAATAAAGGTGAAGAGTTTGTTTGTTTAAACGCGCTAATCCCTGGAACTCATCATCTGCCGAGCTTTTTTAAAACTATGTTGGGGTTGGCTTCCAGTCTAACCGGATGTAGCTAAATACCAGTATTGTGTTTTGTTGACAGTTTTTTGTTTAATCACTGGAACCAGTCGGATTTGAAAAAATCTTTTTGCTTTTGATAGCCCAATTCTTGAGTGAGGTATGTATATACTTAACATCACGCTAAGACCCTTAGGAGCTGAGCAAAACGAAGTAATAGAGCGGGCGATGCGATGTCACGAAATTCGCGAACGAAGTCGGGCAGAAGCTAGATAGTAATAAACGATACTAAATAATGAGATTAGTTTCGAGGGTTAATTAATTAAGTAACAATCCCTTTCATTTCAGTTCCATATCAAGTACAATCGTATGATATGTCATAATGATGATGAATGATGAGTGCCTCTGACACTCAAGGCATAGACAAGTAATGAGGTTACGTCTGGCGCGGATAAATGAATGCTTTGCATAATCAGACCAACGTTCCCACTGCTGAGACACTACCTCCTCTCGGTGAGAGGGAGTGGCCCGTAATCCACCACGCGGGCCCAATGCGGGTTGGTAGATGTCACATGTGGTCGATTTTTTCGGTTCTAGGACATGCCGGTTTCCTCACGATGTTTTCCTTCACCGTTTTGAGAGCAGTGGTGATGAAATTTTACACAAAGTAAAGCGCATGTCTGGGCTCGAACATACGACCTACGACTCGTAAGCCGGCGCGCCGTAACCACTGGGCCACCACTGCTCTTCGCTGTAATTAATAATTATTTAATTTTATTATTTATGTATTTCTGTAACTGCCCGTGACATCACAGCGGGTTTTATCAGAATACCAGCGCTCCGACATTTTTTTTTTTATGACGCAGCATCGTATAGGAGTTTCGGTTTCATTTTTTTACTTTTTTTATATAACTGTGTTTAGTTTCGTTTATGATCTTCCTGTACGAGTCGCAATAAATACATTTTCTTTCTTTTTTTTATTTCTTTAGAATATAACAAACAAAGATCATAAATATAATATTTGTCCTACAAACATCAAAACCGATGATATTTAATGAAAGAACTTAATTAACAACATACGAGTACTACAACAATACAAAACAACAAAAGAAAACCGTCTCCCGAACATCAATAGAAAACCTATCCGAGCAAGAGCGAGACAGCACCACAAAACACATGCGCTAGACAGAGATAGATATAGTTGTGAGTGTCGCGTTCGACAGTGAAAGTGCAATCGACTCAAGCGCATGTAGAAAGCCTAAAATAGTTTAATTTTCTTCTTTTTTCCTTTTTTTGGCAGCACAATAGTAAGAATGATTGGTTTTTTAGTTTATTTATCGGAAACGAAAGTTACATTATTGATCGGTTACGTCAGTTGAAACAGTTTTAAGTAATATTGTGGCGTGAGTCACAAGTTACTTAAAGAAATCTTTGACGTGAATTGTGACGTGCAGACAGGAATTTGAAAAGGTCTCGTGGCTAAATAATAACAGGAGCACGGGTCGATCGAAGGTAAAGCTATGCATGCCACGGTCGGGTCACGGATGGGTGAACATCCATTACATATCGAGACCCCTCCGTAAAACATTTTAGTCCGGTCATTCGTAGCTCTTTGACAGTTGTTACGGGTATTTAATTCAGAAGCCCAAAAGTCTGACAACCAGTATCAAGGCCTATTAGGTTTATATACCATATACCTATATACACAATAAGCGCTTCTCGTCATCTTTTCTGATGCGCACAGCTAAGGAGTGGAATTGTCTGCCTGCGTCTGCATTCCCGAGTTCATACAACCCGAATCTCTTCAGGGCGAGAGTGAATAGACTTCTTCTGGGCAAGCTCGTTCCACCGTAGATCTCATCCCTGCCTCTGGGCTGGATTGAGGTCAAGAGTGAGCCAATTGTCAATAAAAAAAAATAAAGAAAAGGCGCTTTGAGTTACCCAGTAACTGGGCTGTGGAGTTCATATAGGAAATCGCTCCAGGTAATACACTGGTATCTGGTGTCCGGTTAGACTGGAAGCCGAACCCAACATGATTGAGAAAACACCAGAAAAGAAAGAAAGAAATATATTTTATTTGGGGCACACACAGGAAATATAAACGGTCAAAAAATTTAAAAACAAGTATCCTTTATAATATTCAAAAAAAAAAGAAAAAAACATCATCTGCCTAGCCTTTTCCCAACTATGTTGGGGTCAGCTTCCAGTCTAACCGGATGCAGCTGAATACCAGTATTTTACATGGAGCGACTGCCTACCTGACCTTCACAACCCAGTTACTGGGTAATACGATACGCCTTAGTAAGACTGGTTGTCAGACTTTCGGGCTTCTGACTACTCGTAACGACTGTCAAAGATCTGCGAATGAGAGCCGGGACCAGCGGCTTAACGTGCTTTAAACTTCCATATAATAAACGCTAAATTTCGCAACAGGTGAAATTTAATAGTAGTTCCTCAAAATGCCCGACGGTATAAGCCTGAAGAACAGTCTAAATGAAAAGCCTTCTGCATAAATAATGTTGTTGTTTAAGCCAAACTAATAGTTAAAGGTCTGACTTTAAATCATCGCCGGGAGGGTAGTACCCAATTAAACTACATATACAACAAATTGATGAGTTTATTATTTATTTGTTAATTATGGAATTTGTAATTAGCCTCTAGAAATACAGACGGGCGTATTGCTTTATTATTTTAGTAGCTACATAATAACAGCCGCACGGGTCGTTCGAAGGTTAAGCAACACTTACCAAGGTAGGTCCGTGGATGGGTGACCAGTGACCATCCATTAAGTATCGACACCCTTCCGTGCCTCGACAAGCACGCTTGACCGTTGGTTTGGCTCTCATTTGTAAATCTTTGACAGTCGTTACGGGAAGTCAGATCAGTCAGTAAATCTGACTATGAGTCTTTATTTAAGATGTATTTATTTTAGGATCTCCAACAAGAGATATACACTAAACATTACATAATAATTAATGGACGACAAAGTATTTGGTAGGTGTACTCCTTCAATTACAGGAGACCACAGCATGCACAATAAAATGAACAACTAAGAATAAGTCTTACCAAGGGGTATCGTGTTATCTGGCAACTGGGTTATGGAGGTCACATAGATTGTCGCTCCATGTAAAATAGTAGCACCCAGCTGCATCCGGCAACCTGCAAGTCGACCCCAACATAGTTGTGGAAGGGCCAGGCAGACGATGATGATATTTATCTACAGATTGGTACTGGTGGGTGGTGCTCCATAAATCCTACTAATACTTATTATAAACGTAAAAGTTTGTATGGATGGATGTTTGTTCCTCTTTCACGCAAAAACTACTGAATGGATCTGTATGAAATTTGGCATACAAAGGGTATATAACCTGGATTAACATATAGGATACTTTTTATCCCGTTATTCTTACGGGATCGAAACTTACGTGGGTGAAACCGCGGGGCACTGCTAGTATTCTCCATAAATTATAAGTTATTAGTCCCTCTTATAGATACTAGAAATAAGGTACATATAACCCCATTTCAAAATACAAAAAGAATTTGACTACCGCAAAATAACGTAATAATATGTAACTACTAGCAACGCGCCGCGGTTACACCCGCATCAGTTTCCAGCCTCTGGGCTGCTACTGAGGAATTCCTAATGGGAAAACCCAATAACACTGCCCGACCTAGGAATCAAACCTAGGACGTCATGCTCAGCAGTAGTACTTTCGACCACTAGACCAACGATGCAGTAGAAGCATTATCATATTGCATACAATAATTATTATGATGGGGTTAACGTTCTCTTTTTTTTATTGTCTTCATGATTTTGTTAAATTTAGTGTTCCTTTTTATTGTTTGTATTTATGTGTCCGAAATAAAATAGTTCTGCGGGGTAATTGCGTACTACACTAACAGTAGCAATAGCTTTCATTTTGACAGGTCAATAACATTCATTGCTCAACATACGTTGTTGAGCAGACAAATTTTTCGAACATAATATATGAAGCAATGGATTGGCATGTGCTGATGATCTGTAACTGTACAATTTTTTTGAAATAAAGTACTTATTATACCTTATTTTTATAACTTTTTGCTAACTTCATGGCCGTTCCACGATAACATTTCTCCGTAGCCCTTTATAATGACCGTCACTCTCACTGCATCCAAAAATAAATGAAAATGGAAGTCACCAAAGAAAATGTAGGTAGGTAATGTTATTTCACTATCTATAACATAGATGTACGGAGTCTAGATGTGGCACGAGAAAATATATTTTTGTGTAAAACAAAGAAAGAAAATTATTTTATTTCGGACACATAAATACAAACAATAAAAAGGAACACTAAATTTAACAAAATCATGAAGACAATAAAAAAAAAAAAGAACGTTAACCCCATCATAATAATTATTGTATGCAATATGATAATGCTTCTACTGCATCGTTGGTCTAGTGGTCGAAAGTACTACTGCTGAGCATGACGTCCTAGGTTTGATTCCTAGGTCGGGCAGTGTTATTGGGTTTTCCCATTAGGAATTCCTCAGTAGCAGCCCAGAGGCTGGAAACTGATGCGGGTGTAACCGCGGCGCGTTGCTAGTAGTTACATATTATTACGTTATTTTGCGGTAGTCAAATTCTTTTTGTATTTTGAAATGGGGTTATATGTACCTTATTTCTAGTATCTATAAGAGGGACTAATAACTTATAATTTATGGAGAATACTAGCAGTACCCCTCGGTTTCACCCGCGTAAGTTTAGATCCCGTACGAATAACGGGATAAAAAGTATCCTATGTGTTAATCCTGGTTATAAATTAAAAAAAAAAGGATAAAGGATAAATAAATAAACAAAATAAAGCTATCTGTGTGCCAAATTACGTCCAAATCCGTTCAGTCGTTTTTGCGTTTTTGAGTAACAAACATCCATTCATCTATCCATCCGCACAAACTTCCGCGTTTATAATACTATTAAGATAGGATTCTTATTAGACAGTATACGCTCTTAGGTAATTCGACTGCCACATCTAGCGTAGTCGCCGCATCTAGTGTCTTTTTCCTCAAGAGTAAACTATTGTTTTGTTTTTATTCGACAGCATTCAATGTCTCGCTCTATATAAAAGAGTTATTCTGAAATAATTTGCATAGTATTATAATTATGTATATTCTTAAGCCTTTATAAAGATACATAACTATTACAAAAGATGGCTATTAAATCTATTCTAAGTTGCTTGAAATACTAAGCGTAGGATCAACAGCCTGTAATGTTCCCACTGCTGGGACACAGGCTTCCTCTCTTCGAGAGAGAGTGCGCTGTAATCTATACAGGGTGTTATAGAAATTGCGTGCCATAGCTTCAGGGTGAGTTATCTCCGAATTTTTGGTTCTAAGACATGCCAGTATACATATACTAATATTAAACTAAAATTATAAAACGAAAAATCTAGACTATCTAAAAACATTTTTATCATAATAATTATCTTAAATTAATTAGTCACAGTCTACTAACTCTCAACAAAACTTGTTTTAACTAAAAAGTTTTTATCTAATTAACTAAAAACTCTAAAATCATTTTCTGCCTCCTACATAATACAATTATAATGACAATAACAATACAAAAGTTCCAAGTTTTATCTGAAATAAAATCAAGTTGTCACCTGAAAAGTGTCAAGAGCCAGCAATTTAACACTCCGGAAGACATTATAATAACTATAATTTTATAGTCAACCAGAGTGTGTAACTTTGTGTGAACTAGTTGAATATACTGACTGTTCTTGTGGCTTTTTTTCAGGAACATATACTTACTTATCGCGCGATTTTTTACCAACACGATGGACCGATCAGGCGAAGGAATCATCGTCCTCTAAATTCTACTCGGTGGTAAGGGATGCGCTGGACAGAAACCGGTGGCGGCGGATCATCCGCTCCAGATGCAACTCCGAAGCTGACCACGATCCTCAGACATGAGGGAGCGACTACACACACACAGAGAGAGAGAGTACTTACTTATAAAAAAAGAAGAAGTTGTTTAGCTACCGCAAGGTGACTCATCATAATTCTCTAACCCTTATCCCTAAGTTATTTGGGGTCGGCGCAAAATGTATTTTTCTTCCATTCCATTAGTCGTCATCTCGTTAGTCACCCCCTTTCTATCCATATCATCATTCACACAGTCCCTCCATCGTGTCTTTGATCTTCACCTACTTTTATAGCCATCGCAAGGTGACTAATGGGACATGAATAAAAATGATATCTGCTTAATTACAGTATAGGTTACTTGACGATTTTTTATTTAGCCTACACTGTCCCACTGCTGAGCAAAGGCTTCCATCAAATCCTTTCAGGCATCCTTTTCCAGAGCCACCTCGGTCCAACTTTTCCAGTACGCGTCAAAAGACGGAAAAAGACTTTTAGCGAAAACTTTCATCTTTTCAAAGTTATGTGTATTTTAACCACACACTTTGCGTGATCCTAAAGAAAAGAAAATAAGGTTACCACACATAACTACAATTACCAGCACATATCTTACTGACCACACAAAACAAACAGACAAACAAAACGAAAACTTTCTTACAACGAATTGCAGAATCGCCACACTTTTTTACCACTCACTGAGATAGCTTCAAAGAAATCGTTCGGTCTTACTTCTTATTTTTTTTATCCAACTATATAAGCCTCTTAGTCTCCCTTTCTTGCTTATTGCGCGAATCACCATCAGCGAAAATGTATCGAGAATTGTCGGTTTTAGTCGCCCTAGTTGGAATTACCTACGCTTCGTTACTAGACGGAGACATCGACTTGCTTGATGGAGTGCGGTTAGCAAGAATACCAGTGACAAACTCTTTGGAAGATGAAGGGAGATCCTTTGGAGAGAATTCTCCTTTGTTCCGGATGGCGAAGTTCCTGGAAGGACATGAGCTGCATGTGAAGTTACCGAATTTGATTGAGAAGGATCGCGTCACGCAGTTTCTGGCTGATTCGTTGAAGGTCGTCGATGATAGCTACAAGGAGAATTCTGGTGAGTTCTGTGTTTTGTTGCAAGTGATTTTTTGTGGTGGATATAGGAATCGTTTAGGATTGCCGTTCAATCATTTGGATATGCTCCAATAGAAATGAAGTGTCTAAGTAATTCAATCCAAAAGTGCCACTGACGTAACGTGACAGACTTTCTTTGTGATAATGAATGATTAATTGTCTCATTGGTCTCGTGGTCGCAAGGACTACTGCTGAGCATGAAGTCCTGGGTTCGATTCTCGGGTCGGGCAAAGTGTTATTGGTTTTTCACCATCTGGAATTTCTCCGTAGTTGCTGAGAGTCTGGATTTGTGGGCAATAGGCCCACGCCGTTTCATGGGACCTAAATATAATTAGGGAAATGTGGTTGTATAAAGCGTATCTCTGCCTGCGTTTTTAAATAAAAGTTTGAACCAGGAGTTTGAAGACTCTTAATAAATGGGAGCCCATTTACTAAGAGTAACTCTGGGTGACCCCAAACTTGGTAAAAACCATATATTTTTATTGGTCATTTACCAATAAGCATTGAGTTCATACAATATTAGATTGATATTCAGATCAAAAGAGATCCATATTTGGGACCAAATGAAAAACCAGCATAAATTTTTCTTCATCATCATTTTTAATATTTATCTCCCCAAAACATAAAACTTCAGACAACAAACTGTCACTTAAAACGTCCGCAAAGTATAGTTAAACCAATTTCCGGTAGAACGCAATTTCCGCTTTCCATCACGGTTCACTCAAGCGGGCTGACAGTAAAGTGATTGTACTTTTATAATGGATAGATTGCGGTAGGGAAAAATTGATTTTTTTTTCTCCATGAGGGACTAAAGCTGACCGATTGATTGGCCACGTGGCACTTGGCACGTGGCATTCTCTGCCTGGGCATGTTTGTAGACCATATTGCATAATCAACCTATAATGTTCCCACTGCTGGGACACAGGCGTCCTCTCCGGGAGAGGGTGCCATAATCTATGTCGCGGTCCCAGTGCGGGTTGGTAGATGTTGCATGTCTTCGAATTTTTGGTTCTAGGACATGCCTTTAAGATACCAATATTGAAATAGATGTTGCTAGATGTTACATGTCTTCGAATTTTTGGCCATGCCGCTTTCTTCAAGATGTTTTGCCGCTTCCTTCACCGTTTTGAGAGCAGTGGTGATGAAGTTATTTACACTAAGTGAAAAACTTATTTACACAAAGTGAAAGTTATTTGCGCCTGCCTGGAATCGAACCCATGACTTACGACTCGTAAGTTGGGGTCGTCACCGCTGGACCACCACTGCTCTCATACAAGACCATATTCTGAATGGACAGTAATGGATATGTTCGACGTGCAATTTTCTAAAGGGCCTAGATAAAGTTACATTCTACCAGCAATAACAATGATGGAAATGTCAAAAATGTATGGCACTGACATAAGCAATCGACAAACTTATGTTTTCGTAAATTCTGTTGAGAGTTGCATGGTTACTAACAAATGCGTGCACTGACTGGACCGGTACACTTAATCTGTGTAGTTCTTTCCTCAAAAGACCATTTCAGACACCAACCTGCATGGTTTTCACATGATCTGACCGAGATGATATGTCTGGACTTTAAAAGAGACTGTGAACTCTGAATTTGTGTGGGCCTTTCTTCTAAGAGTAGTCAGATAGGAAACGCCGCCCTCATCTAGGTTTTAAAGTGTGATTGACGTGTCAAAGTGTGTGCACAAACCTACTCAATCATTTATCATCAGCAAGTCGTTGTAGAAATATGAAACGCTTTGAAAGCAATTGCTACTTTTCTGCCTTCGGATAATAGTGAATTTCAAGGAGGAAACGATATGATAGATGACTGATGTGGTATGTCATTGACGAGAGGCATCGCGCGTGATGATAATTGTCATAATCATTGACAGTTCGGTTCCAAAAAAAAAGCGGAGTCGGCTATGAATCTCCACCTGAACAGGTTTTCCTTGCATCGGCAAACCTGGATACGAAGTCTGTTTATAGGCTTCCAGGTTAGCCAATGTACATAACTCATGTCCAAGTGGGAGGTCTTCAGTGTGTAGGACGAATGGTTTTGGTATGGAAGTAATGTCTCGCCACAGCTTCAGTCTTTCTTGTGATCAGGAGTGGGACACACTTTAAAAAACTGTTTCGGCTTTTCAGCCTTTGTAGCACAAGCATGTTGTCCTGCAAAGGGTGTCGTGTTTTGGAGACCATTTTAACTCTTCCGCTGGAGCTTGTCTTAGAGACTTTTGAAACATGAATAATCTTAGAGAGTCTGTTTTCAAATGTGCCTAATATCAAAATATCGATGGAAATTTTATGAATTCAGGGTAACAGAAACTTGGCAAGCTAAACTTTGGGGTTTCGTGTATGAAGGTTGATATCAGATACGGTTTAGGTAGTATAAGGTTAACTTATTTATACAAAATCCGCCTTATTGAGTGGATGCAATTCATACAGCTGTTATTTTAAATTAATTAACATGGTATATGTTTAAATGTAAATTACAAAAAAAGTTCTAATTGGCACGTGTGAATAACAACAAGTCTTGGCAAAGCAAGTGGTCTCGATTCGCTTATTTTAAAGACCACAAGCAGTGGTAGCCTAGTGGTAATGGCCCCGACTAACGAGTTGTAGGTCGCGGGTTCGAAGCCACGCAGGCACTTTACTTTGTGTAGTTTATTTTATCACCACTGCTCTCAAAACGATGAACGGAAACATCGTGAGGAAACCGGCATGTCCTAGAACTAAAAAATTGAAGATATTTGACATTACCAATCCGCGCCGAGCCCGCGTGGTGTATTGCAGCCCACTCCCTCTCGAAGAGACGAGGCCTGTGTCCCAGCTGTGGGAAATATATGCCGATTATGCTTTAAGAACACGATATAATCACTAATCTTATAACCAAGCGTGGTGATTAAAAACCATTGTAAATTAGTTGTCCTTATGACTTATGAGTTTCGTCAAAATGATGCTCAGCAGAGATGGTCTTATGTTAAAAATTTGGTTGAACCGTCTCATTTAGGCCTGTCTATTCTTAAATAATGCAAATTCATTTAGTTTTACTACTGGACATACATAGGTCAGTTACATGAACAACTTTTACTACGGGACCAACCCTGAAATTGTGAAAAAAAAATCAGTTGATCCATACATTACGTCGAGTTATGCGAACAAAAATCTATGGGTCAACTGATTTTTTTTTCACGATTTCAGGGTTGGCCCCGTAGTAAAAGTGGTTCATAATGATGAGTACAAAGACCCCTTTAAAGGATTAAAACGACCAAAATTGAACAATGTATTTAATCATATTAAGTAACAGGTATTATGTATAATCAATCAACAGGTATTTAACTCCCTTGTCAAACATTTCTTGTTGTTTTTTTTCTTTATTTGTTTTTATCTTCTTTTTTGCGTAATGCTTACCACAAATAAACGTATTTTCTTTTCTTTCTTTGTCTCGTGGTTGTAAGCGCGACTGCTGAGCCTGGGGGACCCAGTGGGGTCCTGGGTTCGATTCCCAAGTCGAACAAAGTGTTATTGGATTTTCAATTAGGAATTTCTTAGTAACAGTCAGGAGTTTGAAAGTTGGTGGTATAATACCCCGTGCCTCGGAAAGCATGTAAAGCCGTTGGTCCTGCGCCAGATCTCTTCCCGGTCGTGTCGGATAGACGTCTAATCGAAAAATGACAGTAAAGAAACAAAGAGTGCACCTGTGTTTGCTTGCGCACTATAATATCTCCTGCGTACCTGGCTAGCCTCCGTTAAGATTGGCCACCGTGACCTAAATCGGTCAGGAAGCTATTATATAACCTGCCAGGGCCGCGGGTTGTTCGAAAGAGATACCGTGGCCCCTGGCACAGCCAACTGAAGGAACACGGGTGGGTTTTTGTCTGTAAAAGTCTGATACCCGCTCCGCCCAGAGCGGGAGAAGTCATCAGATGACCTACCACCCAAAAAAAAGGCTATTATATAACCAAAGATGTAATTATCTTTCCCTGCAGTGACTGGAAGAGGCAAGGGCGGCGGCGGCGGAGGAGGCGTGGCCCTGATTGGTCTCATGTTCGCGAAGGCGCTTGGAGCCATTGGTATCGGTGGTCTGGGTCTTCTGACAATGAAGGTAATACTAGTGTAATGCCTTGTGCAGGATGTTGTGGTGCCCCACTGTTTTGGTGGATACCCTTAACAAAGTCGGCAAGGTTGGTGCAGTGGCTTGCGTAAAGGCTGAAAAACACATGCTTGCTTTTTTCCTACTAATATTATAAACTAGCAAACCCGGCAGACTTCGTCCTGCCCGAAAAAGCAGCACCCCTACTGAGTCCAATTGTCTACAAACCTTGTTCTGACAATAACAAACACAAAAAAAAAGAATTATCCAATTTGGTGCAGTCGTTCGAAAGTTATGGGCGTACATACATTTCAAAGATCCATTTTTATTTATATAGATAGAGAAGGTATATGTAGATAATATTTAGATAGATGCGAAAGTAAGTTTGTTTGTTTGTTACCACTGAACCGATCATCATGAAATTTCGCATTATACGTTGTCAGGGGTATAGAAAAGGACAAAGGGAGTTTTATCCAGAAAAAAAATACTGTTCCCGAGGAAAATTTAAAGAACAATAACTTTCGACGCTCACAATTATTGCTTTAGGACGGTAGATGGCGCTATGTGTCTTTCAAATCATGATTGAAATATGACCCGACTTTCCGAGCAGTATTCTAACAAAATGTAATAGGCTTGCATGAATTCACGATAGTATTTATATCATTAGCTTTAAATAGGATTTGGATGAAATGTGTATGTGTAATTGGATATTTTTGTAGACTTGACATATCGTGGGTTTGATTTATGCGCGGAATATAATTGGCATATTTTAAGGCTAACAGATAAGTTTGCTAGGTTAGGCCCTTTGTACACGGCACGGTTTCTTTACGGCATGGCGTATAAATCGCGCCGTACTGAAAACGTGTCTGTAAATAAGCTTCCATAGTTATCCATACAACACTGATAACCGTGCTTAAACACGGCGCTAATAAACCGTAGTTTTACATGGCAAGAAAAACGTGTGTGTGCGAAGGGCCTTTGTGTGCAAATAAACATATTTTTCTTTCTTTCTTTCTCTTCTGTATTGGTGGAAAAATCTATTTTTTCCACCAATCCAGGAAGATTATCATAACGACGTCAGTTATAAAAAATGCGGGTTAAAAACTGTCGTATCACTCGATTTATTTTAAAATAAAAGTTGGCCCGTTTTCATTTTAAAAAATCCTCGATATACGAGTACATTGCATTGCAGCTGATTTAGGAAAGACCATTTTTTTCCATTTTTTTTTATTGCCAAAATGAAAGCTTTGGTCAATACGAGTGCGTTAGGAAATTAAACCGCAGTTAAACGATGCGAAAACTTTCGCACCGCCGCCCTCAGAGTATTGGAAATAGCAATTTGGTTTCGACTTTTTTTCATTTTACACAGAAATCCTACTTCCTACTAATATTATAAACGCGAAAGTTCGTGAGGATGGATGGATGGATGTTTGTAACTCTTTCACGCAAAAACGACTGAACGGATTTAGATGAAATTTGGCACACAGATAGTTTATAACCAGAATTAACACATAGGATACTTTTCATCCCGATATTCCCACGTAATCGAAAGTTATGGGTGAAACCGCAGGGCACTGCTAGTAGCTTTAATATTTGATTTAATGAAAGAAAGAAGAAAGAAAGAAAAAACATTTATTTAGCACAAACTAAAAGACACACAATACACCAGATACATACATCTGATAACAACTAATAAAAAAATAAATAGAAAGTATAAATGACGTGCATATATGACCTGGGTCCACTCCATAAGCACGAAATCCATAGTTTCGGCCGAAACTCAAACTCAACTCAAACTCAAACTATTTATTTCAAATAAACCAATTACAGGCACTTTTGAATTGTCAAGGTCGGTCAGTCAAAAAGATGAAGCTAGTTGCCCATTCCAAAGCGTAGTAGGTACCTATGGAGAAGAACGGGCAAGAAACTCCATGGACATCCGAAGTTACGGCCGCTACCTACTACGTATCACATAAGGACATAATATTAGTTCGAGGGCCGAACTAACAATGAATGACAACACGATTTGACAGCTGTCCCTATGCTACTACATTTTTGACAAGTTTTTGACATTGCTTGTCGCTGAGATGAGATTGCGACTAGATTTTGAACGCTTTTAATTACGGGAATGGGCCTACTGATGTATGAACGTAAACGAAGCAAACCGAGTAAATAAGGATCGTAGCAGGTAGCGTTCTGTAGTTTCTGCTATAGGAAGAAGACGTATTTGTGTATGTAAATAGGTTGTTTCATCGTGCCCTAATTCACGATGACCACTTAGCGATTCCTTACTTCGAAACTATGTCAATTCCTTACCTAATTCCGCCAATCTCGCGTTAATTTCGCACGGTTTCGTTAATTGTGTCATAGAGAATTACGGCCCGGTAGTGCTATTCTGTAAAAATCTCACCATGATGACTTGGGTGAAGTGAGTTTAAAGTAAGCTGTCTTAGTGTCAATCCCTAGCATCAGGTGGAATGACAGCTCACTTCACCTTGTCATGGTGAGATTTTAACAGAATAGACCGGCTGGTCTAAAATTGTAAATACGCGAATATTTTTACCTAACATCCATATCTATATCTTTTTTAGCATCAATTAATAACAGTGGTCAGATTTTTTTCCCCTGTATGTAAAACTATAAAATATTATTTTCATACGAACAGTTCCTACTTACTAATGAGCTCATACTGCTAATAGATCACAAGATACAAGCACATGAGTACATAATACTACAGAGACCAAGCTTCATACACTTGCTCTACAAGATACATTTGTGGCTAATTAATAACAGTCGCATGGGTCGATCGATCAGGTTAAACTACGCTTGCCACGGTTGGTCCGTGGATGGGTGACCGTCTTTACATACCACGGCATAGGCACGGAGGGGTCGTTATATGCAATAGATGGTCACCGATCCATGAACCGGCCTCGGCAAGTGTAGCTTAAAATTGGATGGCCTCGTGCGGCTGTTATTATTTACCTACGAGCCGCTCTCAGCACAAGCTGCAACCTTACAAATAATGTGGCTTCGCTGATATATAATATCTTGAGTTTTTTTAACTAAAAGTGAGGATACATGAGACATGGCATAGCCTTTTGTCATAACGATCATGTTTATAGAATTGACCCCTTAGTGAACTGCACCCTAATAGCTATTGTGATCATTATTGTGACAATAAGAATGCTGAGGGGTAATTCCCGTATTTTAAAGATTGTTCATCAAAGCCACGTTATTTAAATATCGTTCGCATTCTAATCGAAACCCCCGTACTCACGGCGTAAAAACATCGTACTGGATTTTCAACTCTCGGTGTTAAGCCGAGCATTGAGAATCCAACAAAGTGCACCCCAGCGCGTCAAAAAAACACATTGTTGTATTTTGAACTCTCGCCGCTAAGCAGTGTGTTAAAAATCGAGTACGTGTAAAAGTCGCCAGTAGCAAACTGGCGATTTTTTTTGGGCTTACTCTTAACTTTGCAAAAGTATTTCTAATTCCCTTGCATTTTTATGTGTTTGATTGTCGCTGAGATGAGATTGTGATTGAAATACGGACGATTTTTATGTAGAAATAAAGAAGGTTTTTCTTTTTTAAGTTTGAGAAATATTAGTCTTCTGGTCTGTCTGGCGTGAACTTTAAGAACGTTCACAGTCCGATCTTAGTCTCAATCTGTCAAAAACACCTCCAATTTCCGTACATTTTTGACAACTTTTTGACAATGACTGTCGCTGAGATGAGATTGCGACTAGATTTTGAACATTTTTAATTACGTGAATTGGTCTTTAAAAATCGTCTATGAGACTGATGCACACACAGCAACGTCTTGTAAAAGTGTACGAAGCTCAGTCTCTGTCGCCTACCTCCTCTTGAACCACCAGGCACGTATAGTATCTAGCACACGGGCCGTTGGTTTTCTTCGTCACGCTGCGCGGACTGGCCCGCTTACCCGTAGTAATTACACACTTTTCCTAATTAAAATCACTGTGCAATCATTGTATTTTGTTACACTTATAAACACACGACATTTCCATGAACGTCTTTGAGTGGAAGTGTTGTGTTGAAGAGATAAAAACAAACTGCGGTCCCTTTTCCCAACTATGTTGTGATTCAGCTAAATACCAGTATTTTATATGAAGGGACTGCCTACCTGACCACCACAACCCAGTTACTGGGTAACAAGATATCCTTTGGTAAGACTGGTTGTCGGCTTCTGACTACCTGTAACGACTGTCAAAGATCTACGAATGACACCCGGGACCAACGGTTTAACATGCTTTCCGAGGCACGGCTCCTCCGTGCCTCGGATTGTAAAGATGGTCACCCATCCACAGACCAACCGCGGCAAGCGTAGCTTAACCTGATCGATTGAACTGTGCATCTGTTATTATTTAGCCACGGGCCCCTCGGGACGGTTCCTAGGTCATATTATAATTTCGGATTTTGCAAGCCATGATATTGTACCCAAACCAGATAATTACGTTAAGTATGAGTGAGGGTTTGATTTAATTAAACCGATTTGAAGCTGAACAATGTGCCCGTGAATTAGTTTTAACCAGAACACGTTTCAGAAAATTAAATATGGCTGATTCTTGACGTCATAATTACGTCGTCCTAATCCGTCGTTCAATACGGAATGGCGCTTGAAAAGGAAAGGAAAGGCCTTGCTCTGCAGTGGGTGAAGTCGGGCTGTTCATGATGATGATGATGATGATGATGATGTAAACGTCATTCCATGAACTTTCTCAGGATCGCGTTTTCATACAGTCAGGGAAATTAATTTTAAGCAAATTGTGTATTCACCCTGTGTCAATTTGTAGTGTTAAAGCCATCTCCTATAACTGTCAAGACTCGTAGTTGTGTTTTGATGATACGGACAACTAAAGTTAGCAGTCAATTTACTTAATAAATTGATTTGACTTTAACGACTTAACAAGCATAATTATAATCCTATTGAATGATTATTTCCAGAAACACCAATGAATAGGATTATATTAACTTAGAGGGTTGTATTGATGATTTTAATGAATATAATTCTGTAAATACGTACTTGTTGCTAAGTAACAACAGCCGCACGGATTGATCGATCAGGTTAAGCTACGCTTGCTGCGGTTGGTCCATGGACGGGTAACCATCTTTACATTTTTTTTTTTTTTTTATCAAAAACAAAACAGTTACAAATCATTGTTGAACAATTAAACATACCAAACAAACCATCGCGGGTTTAACAGCGGTATGGCCAGACACGGCAACTCGGTGCAAATTAGGTACATAGACATTTTTTATTTTTTTCTAGATCGCACTGCAATCTAGAAAGTATCTTAACACCACATATCAAGACCCCTCCATGCCTCGGAAAGCACATCACGCCGTTGGTCCCGGCTGTCATTCGTAGATCTTTGGCAGTCGTTCCAGGTCGTCAGAAGCCCAAAAGTCTGACAACCAGTCTTACCAAGGGGTATAGTATTACCCAATAACTTTAGGTTTAGGAAGTCAGATAGGCAGTCGCTTCATTTAAAATACCGATAGTCAGCTGCATCCGGTTAGACTGGAGGCCGACTCCAACATAGTTTGCAAAAGGGTAGCCAGGTGGTGAATTACGTACTTCTTACAGTCGCTAATCATATTTTGGTCCATACAACCCGAAAAAAACGTACGAAAATTTGAAATCCCCCTTAAAGCCGGCAAGTTGTAAGTGTGCATCTTAATTAGGACAACGGTCTCTTATTACAACTTTATAAGTGTGCTATAAAAGGAAAATGTAATAGTAGCTACGAGTATTATTATGATTATAATCACACTGGCGCCGATTCCCTAGTTCACAAACTAAACAAAATTTAGGTAATTTCAGTGCAACTTTTTCTTTCTGTTTCATTAAGAAAAGGACAGAAGATATATATTAGTTTAGTCCTGTCCAATTAGTCAGCGCCTGACGTAAATTGACGTATTTTTAGTAGACAATTTTTTAATCACGTCTAACTTGTCTATGGAGTATCTTAATTTGACAGGACTAAATTAATATTTATCTTCTGTCATTTTCTTAATGAAATAGAAAGAAAAAGATGCACTGAACTTAAATTGAGTTTAGTTTGTGAACAAGGGAATCGGCGCCAATTTGAGGTTCTTTATGATTTCATTAACTATAGCTTGGTAATTAAGAACGTGCCTACTTGTTGTGGTTGTTAGTTATAAGGAACTAGAATCCATCATCTAACCCTAACATGCCACATGGCAGATGCCTAGCCTTTTGCCAACTATGTTAGGGTCAGCTTGCAGTCTCACCGGATGCAGCTGAATCCCAGTTTTAACATGGAGCGACTGCCTATTCAATTCAATTCATTTATTTTTCAAATCATAAAATCCAATTTGTTAGTAGACACATACACAACTTAAACACTAGTGTTAGTACATCCATAATAATTGTTAGTTACAAAGGTCTTAGAACTATGTTAGTATTACACTACAAACTAAGTTAACAAAAACAATGAGCATACAAGAGCATTTCTTCAAATATATACATCATCTGCCGAGCCTTTTCCCAACTATGTTAGGGTCGGCTTGCATTCTAACCGGATGCAGCTGAATACCAGTATTTTACATAGAGCGACTACCCATCTGACCTCCACTGTCCAGTTACTGGGTGATTATCTGACCTCCACAACCCAGCTTTAGGTAATATGATACCCCTTGGTAAGACTGGTTGTCAGATTTTCGGGTTTCTGACAACCCATAACGACTGGCAAAGATCCACGAATGAAAGCCGGGACCAACGACTTAACGTACTTTGCGAGGCACGGAGGGGTGTTGGTATGTAAATGTGATCATCCATCTACGGACAAACCGCGGCAGGCGTAGCTTAACCTGATCGATCCAACCGTACAGCTGTTATTACTTAGCCACAAGCCCCTCTGCCCAATCGAAATCTTATACTTTATCTGTTAAGGTACACCTTACCCACGAAAAAAGAAGAAAAGGTAAAGAAAGCTAAGATAAGGTTTCTTTTTATCTCCAGGCTCTAGCCGCATCAGCCCTCGCTCTCATGCTGGCAGCCATCGTCGGAGTCAAGAAGCTCACCTCCCACGAAGGAGGAGAAGACCACCAGGTCATCTACGCAGGTCACCACGGTCACCATAGACGAAGGAGGGATGTCAGTGACGTCACACCACTCCCTTATAGGGGGTGGAGGCAGTACGAGGGTAGTTCGTAAGGTAGATAAGTTATTTATTTGTGAGTGTGTATAATTTATTGAAATTATTTATTAAATTATTGTTTCTTTTTATTTGTCGGTGTTTTATTTTGGTTCTTGTCTTTTAAACGTATTATTTTATTTCTGTTTAACATTCTTGTAATTTTGCGGTTGTGATCTAGTAACGAGTCTATGTTTAGCACTTATCTTCATTTTAACCCGGAATCACCCACTGCTGGGCATAGGACTCCCCTTCTGCCACACTTCCCAGCTTCTGTTCGTCTCTCATCCAGGTGTTTCTTTGACGATATCGTCAACCGACCGCGCTTTTGGACGGCCCTGGTTTCTTTGGCCAAGTCTTGGCCACCATTCGGTCACAGTTTTACTCCATCGGCCATCTCTTCGTCTAGCTAGATGTCTTGCCCAACTCCACTTGAGGCGCATCGCTCTGTCTCCGACGTCGTCGCCTTGCGACCGACGACGGATTTTAGTGTTACTCACTCGGCGGGTAAACCCTACTGAGGATAAAGACTAAAATACATTTGGGGATATGAATAACGACTACAATACCAGAAACGTAATGATCTTAAAAATGCATATAATAATATGATTATTAATTACAGTTATGTAAAGTAAAACTGTCGAAGTGGGGGACTACTGACCCATCCAACACCCAGTGCTAGTGCGGTGCCTCTGATCAGACCATGCCCCACTTGCTGGAGTGCCCTAAGTGCCCGTTCACCTGAACCTTGGATGACTTAATGAACGCCACTGATGCCGCAATCAACGTCACCGCCTACTGGGCTAAAACAATATATATATATCGAAGAAGAGTACCATAGACACGAAGAAGAATAAAGTACAACTATATTTTTGTTTGTTTACAGTGAATGTAATGTATTTGACGCGTCTGTTTAACTATACATTTTTGGCGTTTAAACGTCTCTTAGCTTGAAGCAACGTTTATAAATAAGTCGCAAAGGTTTTTATTAGTCAGGATAACATAAGTTGGTAATAAAAACAAATCACGTTTTTTCACAATAAGTAAACGAAAAAAAAAATATTTTTTTACAAAATTTTGTCAATATACCAGACAACAGTTCTCCATCTTCAAAATAAAGGAATACCTTAATTTCCACCATAATACGCTCAGGGGGCAATTCTCGTAATTTTAAGAACGTTCACAGTCTGATCGCAGTCTCAATCTGTCAAAAATACTTCTGATTTCCCTATATTTTAACAAGTTTTTGACATTTGTTTGTCGCCGAGATGAGACTGCGATTAGATTTAGAACGTTTTAAATTACGAGAATTGGCCTTCTGGTTTCCAGTCACGTACTATACCCTCCTCCACGATGGAATGTAGTCACGATTGCTAACACCCATTGGGGATCAATATTGGTACAAATCGATGGATGCTCTGGGATTTACAAGTAGAGTGATGTTTTGATTCGTTAGGCCCGGTTTATACGGGGATCATCAGTACGATATTTTACGATATTCAGTTAGTATCACACCTCGACATCCCATTGTTCGAACTGAATGTAGTATAAAACATTGCCATGAGATCCCATCTACACAGTAATATTATATACTTACTGTATATTATCGCCATGTGAACAGGGCCTAAGGGTTGGATTGAGGAGAGAGGAGGGAGGCGTCACGGCGCTCTCACCTACCGCCTGACGCAGGTCCTCTCCGGACACGGATGTTTCGGGAGGTTCCTGCACATCATCAGGCGGGAGGAGCCGTCCGCCTCCACCGTGTCCTCTGGGCGATCCTCGCAGTGGTGACAACTGCGAGGATCGCCCAGAGGACACGGTGGAGCATACGGTGGAGGTCTGCCCCGCTTGGGCAGAGCACCGCCGTGTCCTCGTAGAGGCGATCGGCAGCGGCGGCGACCTCTCGCGTCCGGCCCTGGTGCAAGCCATGGTCCGGGGCGAGAGGGAGTGGGAGGCGGTCACCTCCTTCTGCAAAGCAGTCATGCTAGCGAAGGAGGTGGCGGGATGGGCGAGGGAGAGATCCTCACGCCTCAGCCGCCGAGGGAGACGCTCCGGGCGTCGGGAGCCGCGTGACGACTCCCGGCCACTGTAGGCGCGGGCCTGCGGGCGGAGAGCAATGGGTAGCTCTCCGTCCGATCAGGACCAGGCCCGTGCCGGACGGCGCGTAAGTGTTCCACGTGCGCCTCAAAGAGATGTCAGCATAGATGACGGGGCCCGACAGGGCCGAAGCCTGCCGGGGTAGCGGGATCGTCCGAAAGGGTTACCGCTGCCCTGGTACATAAAGGGCTAAGGAAGGAACACGGGTGGGTTTTAGTCAGTAAGAGTCTGACACTCCCTTCTGCTCCACCCAGAGCGGGAGGAGTCATTTGATGATTTCCCATCCACAAAAAAAAAAAAAAAAGGGTTGGATTCGGGTGACGAGGGAAACAATAAACAGTAAAATTTGATAGAATGAAAACAAGAAAGAAAATACGTTTATTTGAGAAAGAACACAAACACAAAAAAGAATAAGTTGGGAGAAAATATACCACATCCGCAGCCACATCCACGCAAAGCGGCCATCGTTCAGCGTAACGCTACGACCCTATGCGAGACAGCCCCTGCACTGGTTTCAGCGACAGCCGGCGTTGACGTGATGACCAACAACCGGTGCAGTAATTTTCGATATCAATATTTGCTACCTGTTATAATATGACGTAAACTTATGCAATATGTAGCAGTGATAAAATTATAGATAATTAAGTTGTTAAAAGTGATGAGTCCAAATTTTTAAAAGGCGGAGATCAATTTCGACATGAGTATCGTTTGTTAAAAGTATGTCTCCTGACTTTATCATAATTTCATTACAAAGATCTTACTATCCAATTAACTCAGCCTATCGCAGTCCACTGCTGGACATAGGGCTCTCCTAGACTACGCCACTACACCATGTCCTCCGTCTTCCACATCCAGTCTGTCCCAGCCACATTAAGGTCGTCGGTCCATATCCAGCTATAGGCGTCTCACACTACGCTTGCCGATACGCGGTCTCCACTCCAGGACTCGTCTGCTCCACCGACCATCGGTCCTTCGACAAACATTACCAGCCACTGCCACTTCAGTTTCCTTACTCGGCAAGCTATGTCGGTTAGTCCGAAAACCTTACAAAATAAGTAAAAAAGGTATTATCTTGAATCAACTACGAGTTACGAAAGAAAAAATAAAACAGTATCTCGTTTCTCTCTAAACAATTTTATAATAAGCCACACAAAAAACTTAAAATAAGTAAATAAACAAAAAAAAGTTTAAAAACTTTTGCCTCGAACGGCCGATACACTTTCACCAGTTTTTAACGATTTTCTTTTATTTTTAAAAGCCTTTCACCAGAAAATGGCTACAGTCCGTTCAAAGTTATTTTACCTCTGATTTGGCATCACTGTCCAAATCACAGTGATCTTTATCTCATTAAAATAAGGTTGCTTTTGGCTTGCTGCCACTGATAAGTCTGTCAAAATCATTGTGATCTTTATTTTTGTCTCTATGAGGTAGCTCTTAGGTTGCTGCTGTCAGAGGTAAAATAACTGCGGACGGACTGTACAAAATGAACAAGTCTGTCAAGTCTGTTATCTGTTGTCTGTTATGTCAATGTAGTTGCGACATTTTGAGAACATAGTAATTGATGCAATACTATTGTGATGAGGATGTATTTTATGGTTGCTCGCTGAGTTTAAACGCTCCACTCACATAGTTTTTGTCCATTATCGTGAGTCATTTATGAATACCTACTTGATGTCATAAGAATTAATAATAATACTTACTGTCATGTCAGCTGTGAAACTACCTTATTAATGAAATGAATAAGTACTATTATCTGGACACGGAAAAGGGCATTATTTTGTCTGTAGGCCATACAAACAGTTTTCCGTCCGGGATTCGAACCTCGGTAATCCGTAGTGCAAAAGTCTATCGGTCAGCCACTGCACTAACAAGGGCAAAATTACGGATTTTCTACATACCGTAAGTATTGTGTTTTTGTGTTTGAACAGCCGAATTAGTCATTTCAAAAGATTTTAGGGTCCATGACACTTCTGAAACATTCTAAGGCATGCTAGGACGATGCTAACGTTAAAGTATGCTGCAATGTTAGTGGAGAAATACAAGAATTTTAACTACATAGTAGGTAGGTACCTACTTAATAGGAAGTCGACATAAAATATTGGAGACTAACGACTACCCTTTATGATGACTACCCTTTATCATTATTTTACTACTATGATCTGGCGCGAGTTTCATGAGAATACCTACTTATCATTTAATTGTTTATTACTTATAAATTAAATGGTACTAATAGGCAATGGCCACAGATCCACAATATCTATCAGACAACGGAGGCCTGTATCTGATATAACATAAAAATATCTTAGAAACCGCCGGCACTAAAACTTCAGCTAAATAAAAAAGTTAAGCGCCATCTAGTAGCTTTCAAATGTACTAAAACAACTGTACCTTTACGTAAGTGTAGACCTCCTTTCTCTCATTTTCCTTGTATCCAACTGGTTACACTTGACTTTTCATAGATGGCGGTTTTACGACACAACACTTTCACTTTACTTTTTCTCTAGTCTTTATTTTACAAACTGCCATCTAGACATAACCAAGGGAACTATAAACTCTTTCACTTCACGTTTGTCTTCACGTACTTTCAAAATCCTTTCTTAGATGGCACTATGATAGTTTTTATCACTTTGACATGTCCTATTCCAGTGATACACTCAATGTGGACCATACTGTAATGATGCAAGCATTGATCAGTGATAGTTTGAGATACAGTTCAAAACCGTAAGTGTCAGGTCATAAAACTGGAAAATTAATATGTGTGAGAACCCAAACAACATCATGACCTCACTTTTTCGGCTTGCGAGAACAATAATAGTATTAATATCGGGTCATCAGGCACTAGAAAAAGAGATCGACCGGCTACCGCTGCCCGGTGGGCACACGCCATAGTAAAAGTGGCTGGAGAAAAGTGGATGAGCACCGCGAATGATAGGGAGAAATGTAAATCATTAGAGGAGGCCTTCACCTTCTAGTAAATGAGGGGTTCTTGCTGGCGCAAAAGTTTAAATATGCTTAGCTATGTACAATTTAAGAAATTGTAGATAAGTAACTTAGATAGTTAGTTAGTTTAGTTTTTTTTTACTTATCTTTAATTGTAGTTTTTTTTTCTTTTTTTGTAAGAAATATAAGGCTTTCTTATTTATTTATCTTACTATACTAATAATAAAGCTGAAGAGTTTGTTTGTTTGAACTAGCTAATCTCTGGAACTACCAGTTTGATTTGATTTATTTTTCGTTTATTTCATAGCCTAATTCTTGAGGATGGTTATAGGCTATTCAGCATCACGCTATGGCCCTTAGGAGCCGAGCAAAAAGAAAAAAGCCAGAAGGAACGCTAAGTAATAGCGCCGGCGTGCGATGCGATGCGACGCGATGTGTCGGCGAAGCAAGCACGCGGACGACGTCACGGACAGAAGCTAGGTATCTATTAGGTAGTTAGAAAGGTCTTTAAGAGGGGTCACAATCACATTGCATTGTAGGTAGGAAAGAAAGAAAGAAAAAACGTTTATTTGCGGTAAACATGACGCAAAAAAGTACATAAAAACAAAATAAAGAAAAAAAAACACAATAAGAAATGGTTGACATGCGTCACATCCACGCAAAACGGCTATCGCTCAGCATTATGCTGCGAACCTAAGCAAGACAGAGCCCCAGCGCTGGTTTTCAGCGACAGCCGGCGCCGACGTAATGACGTCGTCCGGTGCAGCAAACAATTATTCATCAACAAGACAAAACGATTATTTTTATTTTTAAAGTTAACAGTTATTAGGACGCTGTACTGGTACAGCGTACATAAAGCAAAATAATACAATCCAATTTCAGTGTGGTAGAAACAAACCATTATATCTGATCATTTATATCTGACCATTTTGAAAACAAAATCCTGTGCACATGATGACCACAGCTGCGTCCGTAAGTAAAACAAAAGAGGATCCTTTTAAGGTCGACTAATATATGCGCTGCAAGCAGGAATACTCCTAACGGTGGTCAGATACAGATTTTGGCAATAATACATAACTATGGATGTACTAACAAATGTTGTTTTTCTAAAACAGCATAGAGAAAGAATTCGTTCACACGTACAGCACGCGTACAGCTCGCGTACAGCCCCGCCCGATATCAAGAGTGAAGTTTACATTCATCCCACATACATGGCGTAAAGCAGGTTACTGACGTGTAGTGATGCGTCTTACTTGATATCTCGATAAAGTTGAGCATAAACTTGTTTGTTTAGTCTAGTTGGGGGCTCACTGGTGAACAATAGATACTTTGCAACCTAGCGGTGCCAAAACATGGACACTGACAGTCGGGCTGGTTCACAAATTTAAGATGGTTCAGCGTACTATGGAGCGGGCTATGCTCGGAGTTTCTTTAAAGGATAAAATCAGAAAAGATGTTAACCGGAAAAAAACCGGAGTTACCGACATAGCTTGCAGAGTAAGCAAGCTGAAGTGGCAGTGGGCTGGCCATGTTTGTCGAAGGACCGATGGCCAGTGGAGCAGACGAGTCTCGGAGTGGAGACCGCGTCTCGGCAAGCTTAGTGTGGGATGCCCCCCCAGCTAGATGAACCGACGAGGCTCAGACAAACTGGATGCGGAAAGCGGAGGACAGGGCGTTGTGGCACAGCATAGAAGAAGCCTAATGACCAGCAGTGGACTGCGATAGGCTGAGTTGAACCTAGCTGTAGATAATATTTTAAGCTACTCATGTTATCTCAACCTGTGTTTAACGGATGTTCCTGCTTACGGTCTTACTTGGATAATAAACTACTTATTATATTTAATTATTTGTGAACGATGATACACCAAGTTATAAGAACATCAAATAAAGACTCCCGCACACATACGCGACGTGGTAGAACCATTTCCATGAAGTTTTCATAGAAATTGTAATACTAAATTCGCATCGAGCCACAAGCCACTAGGGTGAAAATTTAGTTCATCCTCATGAACTATTCACCTGTCAAAAGAAAGAGAATAAATTCACCACTCTCCTGCCTTTATCCCAATTTATTTGAGGTCGGAGCAACATGTCTTTTAGAAAGAGAAGAAAGTAACTACTAATAAAAGTATTTTATCGATAGCGATATTCCTAGAGTTTCTTGCTGCACATCACTAGACAATACAGGAAGTAGGCATCGCTGCAATATGTAAAACTATGTCACAAGGTGACAGATGAGATCGGATGATTCGACAAAAAATGTGCATCTTCTACATGTACATGTTATTATATTGATGTGAATTTCATTTGTAATTGCAGTGACGTTCTATATACTGCTTTGATTATACAACAAAAATTGTCTCTCTCTCTACTAATTCATATTCATATTCGTTTATTTGCATTCCACAAGGTATACAGATGTTCACAAAAGGCTTATAGCTAAGAGCCGGTGTAGAACCTGTAATTAAGTCGCGAAATGTTCTTTAGTTCACTAAGTGGGAGGTTCACCTTTAAAATAATGCTTCATAGGGCTGATTTTACCAATGTCAGTTATATTTTATCCCTGGATATAAATTTACGTCTGACAGGTTTTGTATGGAAAAACTGTCAGAAATTCAAAAATTATTCTCACGATAACACTTATTCTAGGTAAAAAGGTTTGGTAAATTTCGTGATAATAATCGTCTAAAAATATAAAAAGAAGAAAAATCAGGCAATAGTCATGACAGTATCTTGCATATCATAGATACTGGGTAATATATGCAAAATACTCTTGCATATATTATCCAGTATCTGCACTTCTATTGTTTTTACTACAGAGAGATATTTTAGAATTTCATTTGGTTTAGTAATAATGACAAATGAATCAAAACAGCAAAATATGTGACAGCTATTTGCAACGTTGTCAACTTTTGGGTTGCACCCTCTTAACCTAACTATAGCCCAATGTTATTTTTCTATTACAAACTTTATCCGGATTAAATCTAGCTTTTTCTCCACAAAGTAGGCCTAGACATTAACCATGGAAGGTGAAGATTTCCCGACCAGCGGACATCCTGAGGTGGACAGGGGAAGCGACCATTATGTGAGAAGCGGCGCACGCGGCTGTAGGCGATCTGCCCTGGTTGGTACAGGCGAAACAAAAATATGTACATAGGTAAATAAAGTTAGCTTATGCTTTTAGATTAACATAGTACCTAGGTTATATTAGTTGAAATTTGTTTTTTTTTTTTTGTTGAATGGCAATGAGTTTTTTTTCATCATTAATGATTAGTGACGAAAAAATTCTTCAAGAATTATATGTATGTGGACATGAAATGAGAAATAAAAATATTTTATTTGGGACACGCACAGGAAATAGATGCAAACAGTTAAAAAGAACGAGATCTAACAAAATCTAATCTAATATCGCGACATATTCGCCAAAAATGTAAACAAATATGAGTTTATGGAAAAATAACTTTAATTCCTACTTAATAAAGTTCAGTTTACGCTACAACTTCAAACATTTTTATAACTTTTTCAATAGTGCTAGTCCCTCTGAAATCAACTTAATTAACATTAAAATAAAGTTGATGTTTGTTTAACTTGGAATAACGTCAATTTGAAACATAAATAAATTTTGAAAATAGGAAACAATTTTTTTAAAAGAACATTACTACCGAAGCATGATGGCAATTTTTTTAGAAATAATTTGGTTAAAGTGACCTACGAGGTTTTTCAGTACCTACGTTATGCTATCAATGTATATTTATAGTTTAGCGTTTAACATTAAATTACTTATTTATTTTGTGTGTACCGCCAGCTCCGCAGGAAATGGTCCTGATTATACTAAATAGTTGAATTTCATGTTTATTTCTAGTGTTTGGGTTGTACTTAATTACAGGCACACGAGACATGTTAGCTCTCTCTGAGATAGCAACACATCTGTGGTGCCCATAGATATCCTTCTATCCTACTTCCTACTAATATTATAAATGCGAAAGTTTGTAAGGATGGATGGATGGATGAATGCATGGATGGATAGATGGATGGATGTTTGTTACTGTTTCACGCAAAAACTACTGAACGGATTTGGATGAAATTTGGCACACAGATGTTTATAACTAGGATTAACACATGGTGTACTTTTTATCCCGGTATTCCTACGGGATCGAAACTTATGCAGGTGAAACCGCGGGGCGTAGCTAGTAAGATTATATTGCAATGGTGAAATTGAATTAAATTGCAGATACTCGATCCCGTGGGAATATCGGGATGAAAAGTATCCTATGTGTTAATCCTGGTATAAACTATAACTATAAACTATCTCTGTGCCAAATTTCATCCAAATCCGTTTAGTAGTTTTTGCGTGAAGAAGTAACAAACAAACATACAAACACACACACACACTCACTCACAAACTTTCGCCTTTATATTATTAGTGGTAACTCTTGGCGATGCTGTACATGACGCGGACGGGAGTCTTGTCTTCACTACTGAAGACCTGTTCCGCTGTCACCACTGGAAAGCTTCCTACTGTTTGAAGTAGGTTTTCGTCGTAATATTCCTAAAAGGGAGAAAATTGGTAATGTTAGAGTATGAATTTACATTTTTGTTGAGACAATATTCAGGGCGATTTTTGAGTTAGGGCTTCAAGGTGAAATTTCTGAAGTATAAATAAAATGAAATAGAGAATGATTACACGAACATTGCTCTTCCAGTTTTTTGTTTATTATGGAATTTCTTTTTAGGTGCAAACTCAAACTCAAAACATTTTCAATAAAACATTTCAAATAAACCAATTACAGGCATTTTTGAATAGATAAGGGGTCGGTCAGTCAGAAAGTTGAAGCTAGTGGGCGGCATGTAGACGGCTTGTTACTACGACTGTAGGTACTAAGCTAGTATCGTCATTGGCCTTGTTGCGTTAGAAACCTAGCTCTATATACTTATAACTAGCTAGTGGTCGCGACTTCGTCCGAGTGAAAATTCTCGTTCCTCCGACCCACCTCATCGCATCGCATCGCCTGCTCGCGCTGCCACTTTGTTTTCGCTTAGCGTTCTAACTGTCTTGTTTTCTATTTGCTTGACTCCTAAGTGCTATTTCATCATCGTCATCATCATTTTAGCCGAAAGACCACCACTGCTGGACACAGGCACCAAACACCTCTACTTCGACCGGTTCTGTGCTTCTCGCATCCAACGGGTTCCTGCCTTCACAAGGTCGTCGGTGCACCTTGTGGGAGGTCTTCCAACGCTACGTCTTCCGGTATGTGCCATAGCGTCCTGTTAAATAGCCTATAGCCTTTCTCAAGAATGGGGCTACCAAATGCAAAAAGAATTTTTCAATTCCGACTGGTAATTCCAAAGATTACTGGGGAGTAATCTCTGGAATTACCAGTCGGAAGTAAAAAAATATTTTTAGAGAGGTAAATTTAAAATTGATTTGTTTGTTTGTATGTCCACATACAAATGTAGGGACATACAAACAACCAAATCAATTTTACCTCTTTATAATACATATTAGCCGACTGGTACTCGTAGTTCTGGAGATCACGCCCTACATACAAACAAAAAACAAATTTTACCACTTTATAATATTGGCTACTACACTATTGGTCGTGGATATAGCCAAGATGTATAGTAGTCGTAAACTTAGCTGGAATCTCGATTTCCTAGCCTGTAGGCTTCGCAGCTTTAATACTGAGTAAGCCTCCGTGAATCAAGTAAGTGATTTTGATGGTAGATTAGAAGTTCTGTTACTATTGGTTCTAGGACAAGCCGGCTTCCTCACGATGTTTTCTTTCACCATTTTGAGACCAATGGTGATGAAATTAAACAAACGAAGTGCCTGCCTGGGTTCGGACTCACAACCTACAATTCGAAAAATCGAAGAAATGTGACATCCGCCAACCTGCACTGGACCCGCGAGGTGGATTATGGTCCACTCCCTCTCACAAGGTCTGTGTCCCAGCTGTGGGAACGTTATAGGCTGATTATTTTATTTTATTCTATTCAGGAAACTTACAACTAATATACACAGTGATGCAGTTATGCTATTACTATTGATTCTATGGAGTGAGAATAACCTAACTGGTAAAATGAGGTCTTAGTTTGACCCTCATTCGAGTTGCCGCGCTATTATTGTGAACTTATTTTAAGCACTATTATAATAATTTTTCGGCTGGTCAGAGTTATATTATCATTATCAGACGAAATACATCAAACAAGTATCGCCACGTCGACCGGTTCTGTGCTTCTCGCATCCAGCGGATTTTTGCAGTCCATCCAAACCTTTCAACGCTACGTCTTCCTGGACGCGGTCGCCAAGAATACAAAACGGTTTATTGGCAAAAAAGGAAAGCTGAACAGACGGTAAGCTTATATATGTAACACAATAAAGTTGGTACATCACACAATTTTTTACCGTTGACACCTAAACTAAGCAAGGCTTGTAACCTAGATAAACAAAAAAAGGTACTCCAATAGTAGTTGTAGTATTATTTCCCTAATGTTAAACTGTGACTAAACAAAAATAGAACATTAACTATGAATGCAATCCTTTTGGAACCCTTTCACTGCACACGCATAAAAGTCATCTAAATTCGGACAACACTTTCCACGAATCCGAAAATCGAAAGATATGTTTGAATTATTATTCCACAGCCGTAATCTATCCAAAATAGGTGTCGTTTAGTTCGATCTATTGAATGTAAATTGGCTTATCCTAGGGCGGCATACCGTCACGTCTGAAAATAGAGATTTGAAGCTAAGTACACGGAATAAAAGAATGTCCATGGAGTTTGAAAGAAAGGAAAAAAATGCGTTTATTTGCGGTGAACATGACACACAAAAAAAAAGTCAGGTCAAGTTTCTTGCCCGTTCTTCTCCATGGCAACCTACGCTTTGAAATGGACGACTAGCTTCAACTTTCTGTCTAAACGACTCCTTGAAACCGTAGGCGCGGGCTAGCGAGCGGCGAGCAATGGGCAGCTCGCCGCCCGGTAAGGACCAGGCCCGGGTCGACGGCGCGCTGTGTTCCACGCACGCCTCAAAGAGATGTCAGCACGAACTGACGGGGTCCGCTAGGGCCGATGCCTGCCAGGGCCGCGGGTTGTTCGAAAGAGATACCGTGGCCCCTGGCTCAGGCAACTGAAGGAACACGGGTGGGTTTTAGTCAGTAAAAGTCTGACACGCCCTTCCGCTCAGCCCAGAGCGGGAGAGGTCATTTGATGATTTCCCACCCAAAAAAAAAACGACTGCTTGATCATTCAAAACTGACAGTAAATGGTTTAATTGAAATAAATATGTTGAATAAAAAGATGGATTTTACCCAAACGTGATTTTATCAATTCATTGGTATTCAAAAGTATCCGTTTATATTATAACGTTCTTATAGTTCAATTAAAAAAATGTCGAGTAAGTAGATGTTTTGGCTTGTGTTCTTTCAAACTCAAACTTTCATAACTAGATCGCCTCTTTGGCAATATTATATTAGATAGATAGATAAACCATTTATTTGGCGCAACACACAAAAGTACTCAATATAATACACAACAAAAAGAAAAACAGTCATATCGAAGTAAAAATTTACACTATGACGAATACTTAAAATCAAACTAATAACAAAAAATACACAGTGCGGTGTGCGTCTCAAGGTTGCACCAAATGGGAGTCCAGCTGAGTGTGTCAGGCAAATATACCTGACGCTGATATTCTGCTGGATTCCTGCAGTGACAAACGGACGTTGAGGAGACGAGATAAATTAGTGTTGTGACAGTGCCTACTCAATCATAATATTAAGCCTACTCAATCTTCATAGCACGGTCTTTTGGAATGTTTGTGAATATTTGAGCACCATGTATCTATCACATAGTTAATCTCTATGTCATGGTTTTATTTATCCATTTTAATTCTTTTACCTATTGTGGTATAGTAATTTTATTTTTAGGTGCATCGTCTTCACATATAATTATATAAATAAATGTATGCAAAATATTGTAAAACATTTTAAAAGAGTAACGGTGGAGTTTCTTGCCCATTCTTCTCCATACGAAAACTACCTTTTGGAAGGGGCGACTAGACACAATTTTAATTTAATTTTATTTTTGACGTTCAAAAGTGCCTTTTATGTGCCTATTTGAAATAAATGATTTGACTTTGACTTTGACTTTGTTTCACTCATTTGTTTACCAACATTAATATTTTTGAACATATAAACCATGCAAATTCCATCTAATTTATTTAAATACAAAATTAGAAGCGTAACCACCATGCGTAACATCAATTCATTACCACGTGGTTACGCTTTTACGTGCATTCCACACAGCCCTAAAATTTTCAATTACTCTAGAAAAAAAAGAAATGAAATCAAACCGACATCTAAGACTCATCATGGGACCCGTTTGATGCACCATCACACACACGATATAAATGTGTAGGTAATTTACTTTGAAAGTGCGTCGTAGAGCGATTTACCTCGAAACATACAAACCGGACGCTGCGCGAGCTCGCGGATGTTTATACAAGTCTATCTATGTACGCGAACATTTGTAGTGTTAACTTTTCAATTGTGAATGGAACGTGGTGTATGAGAGTTTGAGCTATCTTAGGGGGCACAAGTCACAACTGTGTGATAAAAGGTTTGTCGAAGGGGTGAATGTCGTGATTTTAATGTTATTTTGAATAAATCAAAGTTAGTTTGGCACTGACAAAAACAACATTTCAACAAAAGAAAAAAAATACATAAAATAAAATAAAGTAGAAGGTATTGAATTTGATATTGTGTTTTCATAATTTCTATAAATAAGTCTGCAATTTGGTATAAAAAAAATCATTTCTCTCTTTCGGACTCTCGAAAAATATACTGATATCTGAAATATCTTATCAGGTAAATTGATACTAAAGAACATTTAAGATGATACCCAGAGGATCGATAAGTGACGTCACTAACTAACTCACTTTGGAGTTTCGTATATCTGCAACAACTTTTAGCAGAATTGTCTAAAACTTTTCATTTTTGACTTTTTCATCATCGTCATGGGTGATTGAAAGCCACTTTGTCTAAACCTGGTCTACATTTTGTAATTACTCAATGCTTGTAATAACTTAACAATCCATAGCCACCCACTGTGCCTAAAATCCATAAAAACAAACGAACAACGAAAGTGCAATAAGCAAATACACAAATATACTTTCAAAAACAAGTGCGTGGAGCGTAAACACATTGTGATTCGGAGACACGCGTGACGACCATATCAAGTAGATGCCGGTCATTTGACATAGATTTTATTCTTACACGGTAACATTGACAACGTATGGAGGAATGCAGGTCAAGTTCGAAGCAAAAGTAAGGAATGTGCTGCAGGTTGAAGTGAACTGCCCCATTTTGTTCAGTTCGTAAGTTCGCTTTCACTGCATGCAAAATCACCTCCACGAAAGGCGATACTTAAATGTACGTTCAGCAGCCCCCGAGCAGCCAGCTCTGCTGTCACCGTACTGACTAATATTATTGGTGAAGAAGAAAAACTACATGGAATAGTGTATTGTGAAGAAGCAGCATTCAGAGATAACTTTTATGAGAAAAATTAAATTAAGCAATTCTCAGCATGGTTTAAGATACACACACAAAAAATATAAAAGATAGAAAAGTACATGTCTGCGCGTATCTGATGAGTTGTCGGATATAAGAACCACAGAGTGGGTCCCATTCAGCGGTTGGAGACACTGTTAGACCAAGGCAGAGACGGTGGGTCGACGCCTAATGAAAGGACTGGCCCAAAATTGGCAGAGAACAGAATTGTGTGGACAAGGGAAACTCTAAAGTGGGGAATCACAAGCTAGCTAGATAGTTTGATACAAAATAGTCAAAAAGATTAGACACACAGAATCTTACTATAAGGTTCTGTAAGATTAGTATACAAAAAGTCCAACTTTTCACACCTCTCACACAAAATTCTACAAAACTCCGCAACACTCTTGTCTAGTTAAAGTTGCTAAACTGCTAACCTCCACAAACAAACGACACGAATCAAGTTCAAGAGAACCCGATGCCATCATTCTCATTCAAATGAACTAATAACAGGACGTCTATTGTTTTACTTTTTATCTGACCTGACAAGCTCGAAGGTGACCTAGGCACAATGTAGTGTGGAGCACCTAATTATTGACAGTCGAGTTCCCGTGACACAGTCTAGGTTGAATTGCCTGTGAGAAATTCTGCGTGCACGCGAGGCGGAGGGAATTTCTTGTAATAGATGCTGATGATTCATCATATTATATTTTGTATCATAATTTCGCAAGAGTCCATGGCTAGAGCTTGGATAAAACCGCTGCAATATATTATTATACCCAACGCTCTTGTAATTTCTACCATGCCAACGAATGTCCAAAATATTGTTTGCAAAAATGATTTTTGGTACTCTCAAACTCAAATAAAAATTTGGTTTTTTTATTTATATAATTTGTTTTTTTTTTATTTTTTTTGTGTTTAGTTTAGTTTAGTTTTATGATCTTCCTGTGCGAGTCGCAATAAATACTTTTTCTTTCTTTCTTTCTTTCAAATAGCAGCCAGGGGGTTAATTGTAGACTGTTGTTATAACAAGACAATATATTGTGGGCGTCATTGCTCATAAGAAAACCATATTTTTTCTGGCACTTTAATTTTCGGGTACAGTATGTTCGAAACCTAAATGATATCCTTACTGTATAAGTTTATTTGTTTTTGCAAAAACCATTGTTTAGCTTTCGATGTGTTTGTTTTTGGTTGGCTAGGTCATAATTTTAAAAGTAAGTATTTTTCTATTCAAATGCTAACTTTGTGTAGTTTAGAAAGATATAGTGGAAAAAGACAAAAATATAACTAGTAAGTGCCTATTCAACGAAAGAAAACACTTTATTAAACAACTAACTAAGGAATTTTTCGGGACATCGCCAAGCGGTTGGTTGACTCTTCACGTGACCAGAAGGCTGGCCTATTTTAGCCCAAAGAATCAGCATTGCCATCCAACGTGGTATGGTGCCAGCCTTTTGGGCACTTATCCCTTTGACAGTGATGCAGACGAATTTTTTGATGCCCAATGAACTGCTGCCTTTTTCAATATTTTTTCGTATTATATACTTGTATATAATTGTATATAGTATATATTAGTGTTAGCTTGTAAAAATAGTAATTAATCTGTGTATGTTAAATAAAACTAAGATTACGCAATAAATTACCGTTAGGTTGTCTGTGGTTAGAGATTTTATCTTGGCCTTGGCACCCGTTACTTACAACAAAGTCCGCATTTTATCTTGTATACTTAAGCTTTTATGAAGGCTTCGTGTAAACTTTCCTATCGATACCAATAAATTACAAGGTCAAAGCAAATGACTTTCATAAAAGTTAAAGTTACAATCGATAAGGTCGCTCAGCGTGCTATGGAGCGAGCTATGCTCGGAGTCTCTTTGAAGGATAAAATCAGGAATGAAATTATCCGGGAAAAAAACCGGAGTTACCGACATAGCTTGCAGAGTAAGCAAACTGAAGTGGCAGTGGGCTGGCAATGTTTGTCGAAAGTCCAATGGTCGGTGGAGCAGACGAGTCCTGGAGTGAAGACCGCGTATCGGCAAGCGTAGTGTGGGGCGCCCCCCAGCTAGATGAACGGGCGACCTAAAGAAGGTGGCTGCATGGGACAGACTGGATGCGGAAGGCGGAGGACAGGGTGTTGTGGCGCAGACTGGGAGAGGCTTATGCCTAACAGTGGACTGCAATAGGCTGAGTTGAAAGGTACGCTTATTGACATACTACCATAATCATCTTTCAGGATGTAGATGCATCTTCTTATCTGGTATCATTGTCCTTGGACTAAGTTAAGTTATTGCCTTAGTTTTTACTACCTCATCATCTGCCTGGCCTTTTCCCAACTATGTTGGGGTCGGCTTCCAGTCTAACCGGATACAGCTGAATACCAGTATTTTACATGAAGCGACTGCCTATCTGACTTCCACAACCCAGTTACTGGGTAATACGAAACGCCCTGGTAAGACTGGTTGTCAGACTTTCGGGCTACTGACGACCCATAACGACTGTCGAAGATCCACGAACGACAGCTGGGCTAATGGCTTAATGTGCTTTCCGAGGTACGGAGAGGTCTTGGTATGTAAAGATGGTCACCCAACCACGGACCAACCGCGGCAATCATAGCTTCACCTGATCAATCGACCCGTGCGGCTGTTATAACTAGCCACAAGCCCCTAGCTTTTACTACCTATTTACTAAAAAGCAAAACAAGAATAATGTGTTGAACAGCGATTTCTGAAAGCTTATAGCATACTTACGTTGTCAAATATGTGAAAGTTTGTATATGATAAAATTGGTTGTTATAATTTTGAACAACCAAACGTAAAAAAATGATCATGACATTTGACAGCAAAACTTATAGGAGACTTGATCGCCACCCTAATTGCGTAACACATTTTCAATCACATTTTTTTTTCGAAAATATTTTTATTAAACAACGGATTAACAATAAAAATTAAAAAAAAACTTTTATTTACAGATAAATAAAAGTTTTTTTTATTGTTAATCCGTTGTTTAATAAAAATATTTTTATTTTAACGGATTAAGAATAAAAAAAAAACTTTTATTTACAGGACCAAATTATTTTAATCTTCATTTCTTTGTTGACATTTACAGGTTCTAGAATTTGACAATCTTCGCGGTGCAAGATACAGAATAAATACGAAAACGTCATACATCTAAATGTTATCAACGCATCGGGAGTTTGCACTGATAATATTTAGATTATGACGTTTTCGTATATAATCTATAAATAAAAGTTTTTTTTTTATTATTGTTAATCCGTTGTTTAATAAAAATATTTTTATTTTAAAGGATTAACAACAAAAATAAAACTTTTATTTACAGATAAATAAAAGTTTTTTTTTATTGTTAATCCGTTGTTTAATAAAAATGTTTTCGATAAATAAACTGCTCAACAACGTAAATTCTACTAGTATTCCTACTAAAACGGCCATTTTATACGTGAAAGTTTGGATGGATGGATGGATGTTTGTTACTCTTTCACACAAAAACTACTGAATGGATTTGGATGAAATTTGGCACACAGTTAGTTTATAACCAGCATTAAAACATAAGATACTTTTTATCCCGATATTTGCACGGGATCAATACTTACGCGGGGCGCAGCTAGTGGCCCTATAATTATTGTTTAATTGTCAAAATGAAAGCCATTGCTACTGTTAATGTGCTACGCAATTACCCCGTTGGTTTTTAAAAACAGAAGGAAAGGCAAATGAAGCTTGTTTCTATTCTAAACTTTTGCCATTGATTACATAATACTCGTAGCATGGCAAAATTATCACAATTTCACTACAATTTCCCAAGTTTTTCGTTTGACATAAGTCAATACTTTCATAAATGCTTTTACGGTTTCCATTTCTAGTATTCACTTTCAAACAAAAGTAGTTAATTAAGAAGTGATAACGAGCAAGAAGATGACATTACAATAGGTACACTTTCATTTGTAGATGCTGTTCGAATGATGTATAGATAAAAAGTTTAGTCATGTGTTTGTTATTTGTCATGTCATTTTCTCGGTTTATTGTGTGGTGACGGTGGTATGGCGTAATGAGCTTCTTTAACACCTGTTTTTATGTTAAAACAAGAGAGTATAGAAGCGATTATTTTAATAGGGATACGTTTTCCAAGTACATTCATGGCATTCGTGGATCTTTGACGGTCGTTACGGGTAGTCAGAAGCCCGACAACCAGCCTTACCAAGGCGTATCGTATAACCCAGTAACTGCTGGGTTGTGGAGGTCAGATAGGCAGTCGGTCCATGTAAAATACTGGTATTCAGTTGGATCTGGTTAGACTGGAAGCCGACCCGCCTAGCCTTTTCCCATCAATATAGTTGGGAAATAGGTAGGCAGATGGTGATGATCACGTTTTCCAAGTAAATCCAATAAGATTGATGAACGGTGAAGGAAAGCAATGTACAGTCACGAGCACCAATATGTCAACACTTGGCAACTTTCAATTACGATTTTTTCGTGAAATAACGAATGCAACGTTAAAACACGACACATTACATAAAGCAATGGGTTCGAAAATGCTATTTTCGAAACAACATAAAATTTTATTTAAAAATAAAGAATCGCTTTTGAATAAAGCCGAGTGTATACATACTTTTACTCGTGACTGTACCTACCTAACGATACTTATGGTGTAGGAGGAAACCACTTTTTTATTTACATCCGTCACAGTTGAAAACCAGCGTCAGGCACTAGTTGTCTGGCATTTTTGCTGAACTGGGCCTTTTTGACACAGCCGTGAGGCACTCTTTCCTGCAAATTCCTTACATCACAATTTTTTTACTTTTTATTTTATTTTTTATCTAATGTATATTTTGTAGGCCTTTTAGTCTGTCCTAAACAAATGTTTTTTTTTTTTCTAATTGGGCCTGCTCTTGACCTCGATCTCGCCTGATGAAAAGCAATTGATGAGGTCTATCTACCACCTATATTTGTCTCTCCTTCATTTTTTCATCCAAAGGTTGTCTTTAAAAGATCGCTCTTAGCGATAAGACCGCCCATTGTGTCACCCTTTGTAAAATTTTATATACTTAGGTTTCTGTAATTTGTATGGTGTATTATATTTATATTCTATCTATCTATCTATGATGGAACGAGCGTGCCCAGAAGATGCCTGTTCACTCTTGCTTTGAAGGCAGACAAGTTAAATGTGGGCACGAACACAGCTGCTGGCAGAGAGTTCCACACTTTGGCTGTGCGCATAATAAACGTGGAGTAGAAGCGCTGAGTACGACTCGTCGGGATATCAACCAAGTGTGGATGGTACGCTGCAGTACGTCTGGTTGTCCGGTGGCAAAAGGGCGATAAAGGGATCCGACCGTGGAGCTCCTGCGCATGCTCTCCGAAGTACAGTCTGTAGAAGATCGACATTTGCGTTATTTACGTTGTCAGGGCAGTTGCAGGGCAGTTGTCGAAGCAATGGATCAGCAATATCCTTCAAAATGATTCAGATTGCAATCGATAGTGTGATACGCAATTACTGTGCTGTTTCGTAATAAAAAATGCTGCCATTGCTAAGGAAAACGATTCGTTTTGTTTATAGAAACCGAGCAATAGTAAAGTATGACAGTAAGATAATCTGTACGCTGGTTTTATTTTGCAATGTACCTTTTGTCATCGCTCCAGTGGGCTCAAGTGCGTGTCAAGTATAATCCCTCGTCTCCTAGGCAAGCTTATTAAGTTTGGTAACAATAGAAAAAGTAATTGTGTCATATTAGTAACAGTCGAGCTCTTAAAGTTCACGTTTCAGTGCCCAAGCCGTGGAAAGTGTTGTTAGATCTTTCTACAACTTATTAATATTAATATTATTCCTCTATTATGCAAGGTGTATTATTGAACTAACTGTATACCTGAACAGGGGTCATTACACTCATTTTTATGAACAAATTTACTGTTACTATGGGACCCTGAAATTGTTCAAATAAAATCCATACAACGGATGTTTTTTTTTCAGTTTGGTCCCATAGGCTTGTGGCTAAGTAATAACAGCCGCACGGATCGAAGTATCAGGTTAAGCTACGCTTGCCGCGGTTGATCCGTAGATGGGTGACCATATTCACATACCAAGGCCCCTCCGTGGCTCGGAAAGCACCTTAAGCTGTTGGTCCCGGCTGTCAGTCGTTGACAGTGGTTACTGGTCGTCAGAAGCCCGAAAGTTTGACAACCAGTCTTACCAAGAGGTATCGCATTACCCAATAACTGGGCTGTGGGGGTCTCATAGGCAGTCGCTCCATGTAAAATACTTGTATTCAGCTGCATCCGGTTAGACTGGAAGCTGACCCCAAGAAAGTTGGGAAAAGGCGAGGCAGGTGATGAGTTTGATCCCATAGTAAAAGTTTTTAATAATGATTTGTACAATGACTGTCAATGACACTTTCCAGTCTATTCTGTAAAAACTTAGGTGAAGTGAGCTGTCATTCCATCTAATGCTAGGGATTGACACTACTGACAGCTCATTTCTACCAAGTTTTCACTGTGAGATTTTTAACGAATGAAACGGCTTGTATGTGAAATATTTCGTTCGATGTTCTAACATGAATAAAAATTAAACCAATTGTTCCGATCTATTTTGTAATAATCTCTCTGTGAAAACTTAGGTGAAGTGCGCTGTCATCTTGTTTGATATTAAGGATTGACACTATTGACAGCTTACTTCAAGCTCCCTACTTCATCTAAGTTTTCACGGTGAGATTTTTAAAGAATGGGCCGGCTTTTCTTGCATCTCAAAAACAAAAAACAACACAGTACAATGACTTGTAAAGGCACAAAAACTTCACTTCCACTACAAATTACTATAATATCACGAAATTTCATCTCTGTGTTACAATAAGAGATGAGTTTCAACATGATGCGTGTGAATTTGTTTGTAAAAATATAACTTTCTAGTTCGTAATGTCACGTAATCTGATCGATGGGGCGTGAGGCAGTGAGAGCGGAGAGTGAAGTTCAACTGAGGTACTGAGGTCATCCACAATGGACGTGTAATTTAAAGTGTCTTTAAAACCAATTTACTTACAGAGATAAAATATAAATTATAAGTTAAAAAAACTGAGGAGAGGACGCTCGCGGGGTGATGAAAAAAAAACAGAGTTTGGAACTTTTTTTTATTTCTGTGTGGGAAATCCTACTAATACGTATGTATTAGTAGGATTTCCTACGGATTTGGATGAAAGGACAGTGGGAAATAAATGTATGGGGTATGGGCCCACCCTTTTTTTTTTTTTTTGAGGATGGGAAATCATCAAATGACCCGTCCCGCTCTGGGTGGAGCAGAAGCGAGTGTCAGATTCTTACTGACTAAAACCCACCCGTGTTCCTTCCTTAGCCCTTTATGTACCAGGGCAGCGGTTACCCTTTCGGACGATCCCGCTACCCCGGCAGGCTTCGGCCCTGTCGGGCCCCGTCAACTACGCGGACATCTCTTTGAGGCGCGCGTGGAACACATACACGCCGTCCGGCACGGGCCTGGTCCTGATCGGACCACCACCCCCAACCCCACCCTTCAATAGTAACATTTGATATACCATCGCATAGGGCTTTTTAAGTGGAACATTAGTTACTAATAAAACTATGGTCAAATGTTAGTACTTTCGGAGATACGACATCTTAAAGTTGTCTAAGTCTAACGTGTTCTTTATGGATATTTATAAGGTAGAATAGTAATAATACATGTATTTCATTTTAAAACAAAAAATAATTATTATTCGTCCTGGAATTAATTAAAAAACACGATACGTTTTTTTTTTAAGACTGCACTATTCTAGGAATTTGTCCTATGTTGTGGGTGCGTTTAAAAACATTTAAACTCACATACACAAACAGCCAGACCCGGAACAATTTCTTGTAGGTCATACAAATATTTGTTCCGTGCGGGAATCGAATCTGCGACACACAGTGAAGCAGTCAATCACTTAATCACTGCGCCAACCGTTCCGTCTGGTTTGAGTCTGGGTACCTAATGTTTAAATGTTTATCTTATAAGTAAACTACGACCATTAATCGCTTTTAGTTTGAAATCACTTTTACGGCAGTATATTAATAGGTAGTATAACTCCGAAAGTACTGACTTTTAACCTTAGTCGTAATACCATGTTTTATTCTGCATAAATATACCTAGTCATTCATGAGTATCGTATTGCTATTGAGAGGTGGGCCTACCATTACTCATTGTCCTTTGGCAAACAGATAGTTTATAACCAGCATTAACACATAGGATACTTTTATCCCGATTTTTCCACGGGATCGAAACTTATGCGGGTAAAACCGCGGCTAGTCATCAAATAACTTCTCCCGCTTTGGGCGGAGCGGGAGGGCGGGCACGTCCGACTTTTACTGACTAAAACCCACCCGTGATCCTTCAGTAGCCTGTGCCAGGGACCACAGTAATTCTTTTGAATAAATCGCGACCCTGGGTTTATTTTTCAACTTCATTATCTCTAATTATCTTAAGCACGACTCCTGAGGTCCTGGGTTTAATTCCATGGTCAGGTAAAGTTTTATTGGCTTTTTTGTCCAGAAATATCACGGTATTAACCTAAAGTCTGGATGTGTGACTTTAAGTCGCTTGTCTCTTGACAATCAGCATGTAAGGCTCCTATTGCAATCAATCTGCCTGCCTAGCCTTTTCCCAACTATGACGGGGTCAGCTTCCAGTTTGACCTGATGCAGCTGATTACCAGTATTTTACATGGAGCGACTGTTTATCGAGTTGAATGGCGTGCAATAGGAGAGGCCTATGTCCATCAGTGGACTGCTATAATAATAATAATAATAATGACATGTGGGATGTGGACTCAGCGATCATTGTGCCGATAGTCGTGACAGCCAATGGTTTAATAGCCAAGAGCCTCGACCAACACCTGAGGAGGCTCTCGTTGGGCAGCTGGATCAAGGGCTTGATTCAGAAAGCGGTACTTCTGGACACGGCTCGCATTGTCAGGAGGTTCCTCTCTCTGGAGCCCTGACCACCGGTAGCTTGGACCCTGTTCCTGATACCGATGGGCTACTATTTTTTATATTTTTAAATGTTTTTATACTTTTTATATTCTAATATTTAAAAATATAATTTATATGATTACATTAAAATAAAGGAGATAATAATAATCTTTTATTTCGACCAACAGTGGATCATATACAAAAATACAAAATTTCAAAATAAATCAAAATAAAAACACACAAAATAAAAACACATACAATATTAAAAAGACAAAACATATCACATATCTCGATTGCCTAGTATGTGAACCATACAGCAATGGTTCAGGTACTGGCAATCGAACCTCTGCGCGAATGCCCTCAGGATGCCGCTGGAGCTAGCCCGAACCCTGCGCACCAGGGATGTGCATCGTTTTCGCATAGTAGTATAAAAACAGTCAACTTGCGATTCGGTGAACATACCTGATGCGCTACAGAATCGGGGCAGCCCCATCAGCACCCTGAATAGGCTGATGACTGTTTATTCAGATAAACAGTCATCATCATCATCCATCTCCACAACCCAGTTACTGGGTAATACGATACCCTTCGATAATACTGGTTGTCAGATTCGGGCTTCTGGCAACCCATAACGACTGCCAAAAATCCACGAATGACAGCCAGGACCAAAGGCTTGACGTGCTTACGTGGTACGGAGGGGTTCCTATTACAAGGCACTTAAACATAACTGGCGAAAGGTGGGCGTTACTCTACACTTCTGCCTAACCCTTAGAGGAATAAATCCGTGATGTTTTATGTCTAGTTCGTAATGTCAAGAAATCTGTCTAATCGGTGGGGCATGAGGCAGAGAGAGCGGGGAGCGAAGTTCAACCGAGGTACTGTGAGCTTGTCCATAATTATAGGAATACTAGCTTCTGGCCGCGATTTCGTCTACGTGAAATTTCTTGTCCCCCCCCTCCCCATCCTGTCGCATCGCATCGCCCGTCCGCGCTATTACTTAGTTTTCAATTCGAGTTCTTTCTGAATTGTTTTTTTGTTGTTTTTGATCGGTTCCTAAGAAGGGTCCTAGCGTGTTTTTTTTTCGATATTTTTCTATTCATAATCATCATAATCAGCTATATTGTTCCCACTGCAGGCCTCCTCTCTTTAAGAGAGAGTGGGCTATAATCCACCACGCGGGCCCAGTGCGGTTGGTAGATGTCACATGTCTTCGAATTTTAGGTTCTAGGACATGCCGGTTTCCTCTCGATGTTTTCCTTCACCGTTTTGAGGTTCGATTTTTCTATTGATGATTTGATATTTGGTAATAGTTTTGCGCGCCGATGTCCCTGCCACCCTGTATAGGTACATTTACAATAAGTCTTCTTCATTCAACTTCAAACTATGCCTTCACAGAACTAACACATTAACACAATCCGGACCCTACTCGTGTACTTGTGTATTATTTAACCTGCGCGTGCTTTCACCCACTCTCGCTTCTTTGCTCGGCTGACCACCACTTGTTATAATGTGTGGAAATGAGGCCAGGGTTAGGTGTCTGTGCGTAAGCTTGTAGTTGTAGTAGTGATGAGGATTAGAAGTAATTGATAGGGAAACGTGTGAGAAAGCGGTTTATTGACAGAGTTTTTGTATTGACGAAATAATTCTGGATGGTGCTAAACGTTAAAAGGAACAGGGTGTAAAGTTCACTCATCCTTCATAGAAAACGGAGGACCCTCACGTCTTAGACAAGACATGAGGGACGTGTCGTGTCTGAAGGGCTACTGCCCGACGATTGTTGTCGAGACGTTGTATATAATTATGCTAGTTGCGCGGTAAACTCTGTTTGCGCGATGCAGGATTTTGCGTTACGCCTGTGTGATGCGTAGTTCGCATGTGGCGATGTATGTAGATATAACGTCATTTTTTCAGGTTATAATAGGGGTTAAAGTATGAAATTGCCCTTTCATTGTAATAGGTACTTAGAATTGACATAGAACCTTCATGGTTTGAGATTTTTGAGTGAAACTTGTTTCACATGGTACCTATGAAGTTCTTCTTTTAAAAAATGTGCAACATTCGATTATCGACTTTCAGTTGTTTTTTTTATTCAGCTTAGACAAGAAAGATGGATACTTCGAAAATTCGAGTGATTTTCGAATACGAGTTCCGACGCGGAACTAACGCGGCAGAAACAGCTCGCAATATCAATATTGCGTTTGGAGAGGGGACTGCTAATGAACGCACCGTGCGATTTTGGTTTAAATGCTTTCGTGATGGAAAAGCAAAGCTTACCAATAAAAAGGTAATGGTAACTGTTTGGTGGTCTCAGCATGGTGTTATTCACTATAGCTTTCTCCGATCTGGTCAAGCAATAACGGCAGATGTCTACTGTGCCGAACTCCGAACAATGATAGCAAAACTCGCAGTGAAACAGCCCCGACTCATGAATAGATCTTCACCATTATTGCTCCATGATAACGCGAGACCTCATACAGCACGAGAAACCGTTTTAACTCTACAGGAACTGCAACTAGAAACCATTCGTCACCCTCCATATTCGCCAGACCTTGCTCCAACGGACTACCATTTTTTTCGTGATTTGGACAATTTTCTACGTGATAAAAAGTTTTCTTCTCAGGAGGCAGTACAAAATGCTTTCACACAGTTTGTCGAATGTAGATCACGAGAGTTCTATAGCAAAGGCATAAATGACCTTCCTATTAGATGGCAGCAATGAATAGCTATATGAATAAATATGTTAAATTAAAAAAAAAACGAATTTCAATTTTTCAGTACAAATCGGCAATTTCATACTTTAACCCCTAATATTACAAATCATATTATTTAAAATTTTGTATCAGTGATAGCAAAAATACGTTAACTTGATTATTCGTATTCTAGAACACAATGTTGCAGTTGTCTTTCTCAGAAACAAATAATTCATTTTCGATTTTGGTAACAAACGGTTTTCGTTCTTATGAATTTACTTTTTTCGTGCAAATTATTAGCATAATCAATCAATAATGTTCCCACAGCTGGGACACAGGTCTCCCCTCTGTGAAAGGGAGTAGGCTGTAAGCTACCACGTGGGCCCAATGCGGAGATGTCACAGGTCTTCGAATTTTTGGCTCTAGGACATGCCGGTTTCCTCACGATGTTTTCCTAAAGCGCCTGCGTAGGTTAAAGCCCGACACCAACATCTCGCAAGATTGGGCCCTTACCTCTGGGCCTCCACAGCTCGAAATCACTGCTCCTCTTATTACTGCTCCAATTTTTAATAGATATTAAAAGAGCTTTCCAATGACACATAGTTTCTTCCTGAGAAACCTGAGAAAATTTCAGACACTTTCCATTCTGCAAATCAAATGATCAACTCATTCTACGGGCAGTACCAAGCTAGCATCATCATCAACCACATATACAACCGATCCACTCACAGCTGTATCACATACCTCATTACACAGAAGTAGGTAAGCAGCAAGCACGGACTCTACCGTAAGCGCTCTACTAACATAGAGCACGTAATTATGATGGCGCTATATTGTTGTCGTGTGAACTCTACAGTAGAGCAGACGATGAGTTAAGTAGGCTGTTTTTATGGTGGTTTATAATTATCAGCGTCACGGCTGTTAACTGGGCCCCTGATTATGATTATAAACGCAGCATAAGCCAAGTTTTGAAACGACTGGTAACTCAAAATCATTATTGTCAGCCTATATTATTCCCACTGCTGGGACACAGGCCTCCTATCTTTGAGAGAGAGTTGGCTGTAATCCACCATGCGGGATCAGGTCTATGCATGTCACATGTCTTCGAATTTTGGTTCTAGGAGATGCCGGTTTCATCACGATGTTTTGCTAGAGGCATAGAAAAAAATATTTGAAACTTTCATAACCCTTGAAAAATCATCATCAGTCAAGCTTTAGTGTGTAACGTCCTTCCTTAGTTAGAAAATACAAGCTTTTGTTGCTATATTTTTTTAAATCTAAACTAATCTGGATATTGGATATCAATAACACAAAAATAACACCTCAATTATAACATAAATATTTGGCTCCGTTCAGCAATCGTATACGTCAGCTGAGATTTCTTAGTGACGAATTGCCTTTGCAATTCGTCACTCGTTTGCACTCACTCGCTCATCTAGATACTGACCGCAGCAAGCAAAGCTTAACATCACAAATCCATCCCTCTTTAAATTTAAAATATTTTATCTCCCACAAACTCCATGGGCACTTATGAAATGTCCGAAAATTCCAATACGGTTCCTGTGGAGAAGAACCGGCAAGTAACTCCACACTTACTCTTTTTACCGACTTCATATAAAATAGACTAGACCGCCCATAGTGTCACCCTATGTAAAATTTCTACTTTAAAAGAAAAGAGATAATAAAGAGTATTCTATCTATCATTCTCTGCATTTATCTTTGACCCCTGAGTTTGTTTCGACATTTCTTCTCAAAGCTAGTCAGATTGGAAAGGTACATTTTTTATTTTTTCAAATATGACGTGTAAAAGTGATTTTGATTTCCTATTTACAGAATAAACAATTTTATTTCTACCTATAGTATTTACCCACGCACCACCACTTAACTCCAACCAACCAAATAAATAAACAAAAGAAAACCAAACATCTCTGACGTCATCATCAGCAGGTACCTATTACGTAGACACTCGTCAAAGCAGTATAACTTGTCAAACCAACCGTTAAATATTACGTGGTTACGCGTAACGTGAAGGTCAACGTATGATAATCGGTTTGAGAGATTCTTGTGCAGTTAGCATGGAGGTGATAATTTTGTTCGACAGCGGTGTTAATTTTATCAGGTGAGTCAAAGACAATAAAGTTCATGTTCATGTGTAAGATGATTCATTTTCAATTTCTGCTTTTGTTTTATCTGTTTTCCTGATGTATGCGGATAGGTACACACGACGACATATGAAGCTATTCATTTCCAGTTTTAGCTGACCTCGCATTGTATAGGCTTTTCGTACAGAGAGAAGTCAGCTTATACTGGAAATCTACACCTTGATATGTCATCGTGCGTACACACCCACATTTAAGCGGTATTTTTTTTGACTCGTTGTAAATAATAGGGGGCAAGCCTATTGACATTTTACCCGTCACAAATTTAGTCTTCGGGTTGTACCAAGAAAGTTGTAATGGAAAACCTCAATAACACTTTCAACCTAGGCATTGAACCCAAGATCTCATGCTCATACTCTCTGCGCAGTGTTTTTCAACGTATGGGTTGCGAGCCCCTAGGGGGTCGCAAAGCCTCTTTAATGGGGCCGCCGTTTCTTTAAAATTATAGGAGGTTCCAAAAATCAAACACTTCAAAGCTTCAGTGGTTGATTGTGGGAATTCTATTTTTCTGTTTAACCAAAAGGTACCCAAGGTGACAGACTTGAATTCCAAGTTAGAAGCAGTAGAGGGAAGGGGGTCGCGAAATATTTTTCGTACTAAGGGGGCCACGCCATGAAAAATGTTGAAAAACACTGCTCTAGAGCAATGACGTTAATAAAAAGTTTATTTATTGTTGTTTATGTATCCACGGTCATATAACATCGGTACACGACATCTTTTAAGTAGGTACACCATCATTTCAGCCCTCAATCATCCACTGCTGGGCATAGGCTTCACCTTTCATCTGCCATACTTCTCGGTTCCGTGCGTCCCTCATCCAGGTGTTTACCGCGACTTTGACGATATTGTCCACCCAATGCGCTTTTGGACGCCCTTATTTCTTTGCCCTAACCTTGGCCACCATTTGGTCACAGCTTTACTACAGCGGCCATCTCCTCGTCTAACTAGATGTCCTGTTCAACTTCACTTGACACACATCGCCCTTTCCCTGACGTCGTAGACTTTCGACCGATGACGGACAAGACAATGTCGACGACAGAGTAGTAGAAAGAATACTGCTTATTTCTTTAGGAGGTATTGATTATTTTGATATGTTCGAAATTATCTCAATCTTGGATCTCAAGTCAGCATTCAGACTTTCTTCTTTTTCTTGTCGTGTCAATAGTACTCTTCCTCATTGTTTTTTAAAATTTATTTTATATAATTTGAGCCCAGTAAGTGGCCACGTTGATTGCGGCATCAGTGACATTCTTTAGGTCATCCAAGATGCCGATGAACAGATACTTAGGACACTCCAGCAAGAGGGGCATGGTCTGATCAGAAGCACCGCGCATGGTTTTGGAAGGGTCAATAATCCCCCACTTTGATAAATTGTGTCAGCAGCGGCCTACTTGGGTACGCAATCGATTGAGAGCTTTCCATAAAGGCTCCTGCAGATCACGCCCGGGAAGCAAGTATTCCTTTCCAGACCTGAAAAAAGTAGACTCTTCGTTCATGGGGTACTGTTTAAAATGTTATAATAAAATACCTCCCCACATACTCCAACTCAATGAAACGAAATTCAAATCTTGCATAAAACGCACACTATGCAGCCAAGCATATTATAAGTTGGGGGATTACATCGCTGACAAAAATGCTTGGCTAAACGCTGGTCCTGCTCCACAGGACGCATAAATAAATTGATTGGCATTTGAAAATACTTCACACACGCCTACCCAACCTACATACTGTTGGAGCTGCTGAAGATTCTAAAATACTATGTTTGCATTATATAAATTCAATCTCCTAGTATTGTATAATTGCATAGAACGTATGTGAGTACTATGTTACATACTACAAAGCTACCATTTACTGGGTACGTCTTTCATTGACTTGAATATGCCTTGGCGGATGAGAGTATGTCATGCTCACTCTAATGTCTCGCTGATGGTGGCACATGTGTTGGATCATTTAGCTCCCTTCAAAATGGTTGAGCTGAATGGTGCTAATCTATGCGTCATGTTCGTGAACGGGCGCCGTCAGTAGGGACTGGTCAACTCTTTGCTGCCATGGCTTATTTTGATTTAAATTAATATTTGAATTGTTTTTTTTTTATCTTTTCATTACGGACGCTTCGTTCTGCATCGTTCTCACATGCATATTTTGAACATGAATGATGTAACCAATACTTTGTAACAATATTATTATGATTTAAAAGAGTGTCCATGGAGTTTCTTGCCCGTTCTTCTCCATAGGTACCTACTACGCTTTGGAATGGGCAACTAGCTTCATCTTTTTGACTGACCGACCTTGACAATTCAAAAGTGCCTGTAATTGGTTTATTTGAAATAAATTGTTTGAGTTGAGTTGAGTTGAAAAAAATCTAATCGATTGATTACAGCTTCTGTGAAAGCTTAAAATTGAACAAAAATGAAAGTAAAGTTCTTCCGACACGAAATATCAATAAAATTGAATATGATTGTAAGAAATATAAAGCACCTTAAATTAAAGATGATAGCACTCAGATTTAATTGTTATTGACGCAATTATTACGAGTAGATGAACGTCGTAAATATCTATGGTTTTGGACGTGAGGCGTCAGTGCAAGCGGTTAGCGATTTGAAATTATAACCTGTCCAGTAGGTAAACCGCTTTTTGACATATGCAACAAGTGATTGCAGCAACACAATACATTGATCGATACACGAACGGTATTATAATGTCTGTAAGAAGCTATAAATAAGATAATTCAATAAGATAAGGCAGTTTATATATGAACATATTTATTTTGTACGCATTTTAAAGTTAACTTTTACCTTATCTGGAATAGTTACGTTAAAAGACAGCTGTCAAGAAACGGTTAACCTAATGGACAGGGTATAATTGAAATCACTTGTGTGTCTTGCATTTACTTAATGCTCAATTTCAAGTTTTACTTATCTTATCGGTAATCATGTGTTATTTAATGAGACGTTACCAGTAACTCAAATTCCTACACTTATACATATACATATGTAAGTAATATGTATGGTGTACATAATAATGAATATTCTATTATTTTTTGTTCTAACTGGGTTGTGGATCGGATGGCCAATCACTTTATGTAAAATGCTGGTATTCAGCTGCACATCTGAAGGCCAATTCTCGTAGTTTAAAACGTTCAAAATCTAGTCACAGTCTCATCTCGGCGACAAACAAATGTCAAAAATTTGTCAAAATGTAGGGAAACTAGATGTATTTTTTAACAGATTGAGACTGAGATCAGAGAGGCAATTCTCGTAATTTTAAGTACGTTTACAGTCTGATCTCAATCTCAATCTGTCAAAAAATACTTCTAATTTCCCTACATTTTGACAAGTTTTTGACTTTTGTTTGTCGCTGAGATGAGACTGCGACTAGATTTTGAACGTTTTAGATTACGAGAATAGGCCTTCAGACTGTGAACGTTCTTAAAATTACGAGAATTGCCCCTCTGGTTAGACTGGAAGCCGACCCCAGCATGGTTGGGAAAACAGATAATTTAAGACGGTAATTAAGATTTCAGAAATCAGAAAATCTCAGTTTCGCAGTAGTTTTATCTCAAGCGACACGTGCTTTACTCGTGGTAAGTAAGTATTCAAATACGCTGTGAAATTGAAGACGAGTGGCGTCAGCACATAAAACACACTACAAGCTTCCGACTTAGCCACTGTCTTGGACGGTAGGTACTGAGAAGTCCTGCGCTTACACACACATTCGCAGCGTGTACACTTTGTAAACACTAGTAAAGCGCGCGTCGCTTCGTGACATAAAAATACTATACTTGAAATAATAATGCAATTGGCAGCGTAAATATCTATTCTGTACACCGTTTTAGCCCTTTCGATTTTGAACGCCAGACAATATTTCTGCATTTATTTTAAATTAAGATTATGTGTTTTTTTTACCAACCCGCGCTGGGCTCGCGTCGTATATTACAGCAAACTCCCACCCACTGAGAGGTGGCCTGTGTCCCAGCCGTGGGAACATGATAGGCTGATTATGCTATGCGAATTTTGCACAAATACCATCACGATTGCACCCTACCACTATTTTTATCTGCATCACCCAAAGGTTGACTGGTAGAAAATGCTTATGGCGTTAAGTCCGCATCTGTCCATTTTTATTTTATGTATGTGCTTGAAGTATTAAATAAATAAATAATACCACCACACCCGCTATTAGTATGACCACCGCTCGCTCTTCAGCATAATATTTCGACTATAGTTGCTTATGATACAAAACACTTCACTTTCTCCCATACAATTTAATTAGTAAAGCATTCATAATGGGCTTTATGGTGAAGTAACGTACTGTTCCATGTTATTATTGTGGCTAAGAAAGATAACGTCAATTATCTCAAATTTTCTTAAAAAAAATATCTGGCCTACGCGTTCCCACTCCTGGGCAAAGGCGACGTTCCACTCCTTCCATCTTTCGCGAGCCCGCACGTCCTTTCATTTTTGCGGGGAACCTATCCATCACGTCCCGACATGTCCTCCTGGCCTGCCGCGACCCCGCCTCACTGTCTCAGGGTACCTGTTCATTGCTATTTGGGCCCATAGTTTACAGATATGGTCTGCCCAGTCCGATCTAAGGAGAGCAGCCTTTTGAGCCACGTCAGCTACCTTTTATTTTTTTTTTCAATTAAAATATGTATTTTTCTCCTCACTTTTAGGGGGCATGATCGATAAGTATCGATAGCTTTTGTATGAGAAATTACATTATAACAAATAGTTAGTACTACACACAAAATGATCTCAAAAATATACTCATGCACTCTCATAGATGTAATTCAGCATAATTGACGAAGAAAATCTAAAAAACATTTGAAAAACAATGACCTGAAAATCTTGAAAATTTCATCGTGAAAAGTTAGGTGACGTGAGTAGAGAATCGTGAATTTTTTAAAGAAAAAACAAAATTTTAATTGAAAAAAATTCATATTACTTATGAGTGGATGGACCAACCCACCTACCACGTTAACTACCGTATCAATCTTTCAAACTTCTACTATCAAAGCAAATACCGAAGCCAAGGCAGTAACAGCATGTCAAGCACATTATTATAGCATTTCTCTTGTATGACCCTTACCATCACTATGACAAGCAATTCATACATCACACACAAGCTCGTACGCATTAGAATGACATACATTATACAGCCTGTTCAATTTGGAATGAAGCCAGAATGAGCGGATGATGTTTGCGTTTATAATCAGGTAAGGCTGCCAATTTAAATGTCTCGTTCCGTGTAGTTACTAGCTAGGATAAGTTGAATTATTTCCTTTCAGGTGAATTTTATGACTACAGGGAATCTGAAGTTTATGGTAGCCACACACGATTTACTTGTGCAAGCTTAGACTTGCACAGGTTTGCGTGACGCCGTTGTGCACACAAATGGCTCAGATAGTTGCTTTAATTCATCCCATACACTTCATTATATACAAGTGTGCAAGTCCTTGCGCAAGTATATCGTTTCGTGTAAGGCGTGGATAATGTCAGGTGGAACACTCAGTGATCACGTGAGTCTGCCAAACGTATTTAAGTATAAGAAGTAACTATTTTCTATCATTGGCTGATCCACGTTTTACAATGGATTTTTACAAACTAAGTACTAAATGTTACCAATAAACTAACCGCTGTTTATTTCTACCTTTTCATTACGACTTTCATTGATATTTGCTAGATAACCACAACATAAATACAAAGCTTGAAAGCTAACCTAGAAAATTACCTTGAATTATCACCATCATTTTCCTAGCCCTATTCCAATTTATTTGGGCTCGGCGGAACATGTATTTTTCATCCATACTTCTTTATTTGTCGTCATCTCGGCAGAACCTTGAATATCACAATCTAAACTTGCAGAGTCATAGATCCGTACAAAAAAAAACAGTTATTTAAAAAAACAGCCTGTATCATAACGCACAACCACACAATCGCATACGCAAAGCATAACTATAATCACATTCATTCATTTCAAAAGTACTTTTACTTTACAAAATACAAAAGTAAAAATATACATACTTACCTACTCACATTGAAACGTCGACGAACTTATTAAAAAAAAAAGTGAAAGGGTTCTCCGGTATTCAAGATGCACTATTCGGGTTCCGGATAAAAATATAAGTACTTAATTGGAGGTTGGCGATTGCGTGTGATTTGGGTGAAAGACTATAAATGGTTTGTTATTTGTTATGATACGAGCAATATGAGCTTGGGAAAGAAACAAGTGAATTATGGAATTATGCGGCTGAGAAACGCCTTGTTTTTTTTTTGTCCTGTGGCCAGTTTTTACTCAATACTCAAATCTTTATTGCATTCTTTTTTATAAATTGGGAACTTTTATAAAATTTTTGGTAGAGCGGTGAATGCTTATGCGAATCCCGCACTGGCCATAGACAGAGGTGGAACACCGCGATGTTTTTAGCCGGTAAGAGTCCGGCATACCCCTCTGTCACCCCCATGATAGAGGAAGTCCATGACGATTTCCACCGCGCAAAAAAAAAGGTAGTTTTTAGATAACATACAATTTTATAGACGTGGGGGCTCGTGGCTAAGTATTAACAGCCGCACAGGTTGGTTGATCAGGTTAAGCTACGTTCGCGGATGGGTGATCATCTTTAGGTACCGAGAACCCTCCGTGTCTCGGAAAGCATGTTAAGCCGTTGGTCGCGGCTGTCATTCGTGGATCTTTGACAGTCGTTAGTGGTCGTCAGAAGCCCGAAGTCTGACAACCAGTCTTAGCAAGGGGCATGGTATTACGCAAGTAACTGGGTTGTGGAGGTCAGATAGGCAGTCGCTCCGTGGAAAATACTGGTATTCAGCTGCATCTGATTAGACTAGCAGTCGACCCCAGCCAGTAGTTGGAAAAAACCTATGCAGATGATGATACCATTTTAAAGACACAAAATTTTTAATTTCAGACAATTTTCAATGCAGATAGGTACCTTATAAGATTTATGAAAAAATGAGGTTTTAAGAAACGTGAAAACGACAAAAACACTGCTCACAAAGTACTGGAGTGGTTCAAATTAATGGTTCTCAATAATTAAGAATCTTTGTTGTAGGATGTTGTTATTGAGTTTCTTGGTAGCTTTTATCGATAGACGAAATGTTATATATCTAGACTAATAATAAAGCTGAAGAGTTTGTTTGAACGCGCTAATCTTTGCAAACGCCAGTCGGATTAAAAAAAAAAAAAATTGCATTTGATAGCCTAATTCTTGAGAAAGGCTATAGGCTATTTAACATAACGCTAAGACTTTAAGGAGCCGAGCAAAAAAAAATGACAGAAAGGACGTAATAGCGCTGCCGGGTGACACGGCGCCGGCGCGCGGCGGCTCGGGGGCCGAAATTTCACGCGGATGCAGTCACAGGCAGAAGCTAGTATATAGATGCTAATTGCTTTTCAGATATTTTTTTTTGCCTTGTGAAGTTTTGAAGTAAATGGTTTAAAGTTTTGAGCAGTCTTGCCTGACAGATTGTCATCGATCATCAGTCTAGAAGGAAAAGTACCTAGTTTATCTTTCTCGCGTCGTTGGAAATCGGAATTTTCATCCGTTTTGGTTCGTGCAGATATTTTTATGACTAAGCTTGAAGAAAGTTATATCCTGATGTCCACCATTACCTAATCACGAAAGTAGAATATCTATCTGTGTGACTCAGGCAATGGGTTCGTGAGCTTTGTGTACGCACGGTTACACATCAACTTCAGAGGGGCAATTCTCGCAATTTTAAGAACGTTCACAGTCTGATGGCCAATTCCCGTAATTAAAAACGTTCAAAATCTAGTCGCAATCTCGTCTCAGCGACAATCAATGTCAAACACTTGTCAAAAATGTAAGGAAATTAGACGTACTTTTGACAGATTAAAACTGAGATCCGAGGGGCAATTCTCGTAATTTTAAGAATGTTCACAGTCTGATTTCAGTCTCAATCTGTCAAAAATACCTCTAATTTCCCCACATTTTGACAAGTTTTTGACGTTTCTTTGTCGCCGAGATGAGACTGCGACTAGATTGTGAACGTTTCAAATTACGAGAATTGGCCTTCAGACTGTGAACGTTCTTAAAATTACAAGAATTGCCCCTCAGATCTCAGTCTCAACTTGTCAAAACTTTCTCTAATTTCCCTATATTTTTGACAAGTTTTTGGCATTTGTTTGTCGCCCAGATGAGACTGTGACTAGATTTTGAACGTTTTAAATTACGAGAATCGGCCTTCTGATTTTACGAAAAATGCGAGGTCAGCTAAAGCTGGAAATGTATAGCTTGATGTGCTTGCCGTGTGTGCTATCTAGATCTTGATACTTTCTTGATAATTCATTCTGAAGGTCGGTTAAGGTCGCGGGTGTTTGGACTGACTGACAGATTGACATTCATATAAATAATACTTAATTGGTTTATCTTTCTCATTTTTAATTATCATCATCTGTTTAACCTTCTCCTAACTACGTTGGGGTCGGCTTCCAGTCTAACCGGATACCAGTCCAACATTACCTAATCATGAAAGTAGAATATGACTCAGGCAATGACTTTCTTGATAATGACTTTTAAAGGTCAGTGAAGGTCGAACTTGTTTAGAAAAAGGATATCTACCATCTGCCTAGCCTTCTTTCAACTATATTGGGGTCAGATGGTATGCAGCTGAATACCAGTATTTTGCATGGAGCGACTGCCTATCTCATCTCCACAACCCAGTTACTGGGTAACACGATACCCCTTGATAGACTGGTTGCAAGACTGTGGAACGTTTTTTCCTGGATTCCTGTAATTTGTTGCACTATCTTTCGAAAGAGTCACAAGGTAAGCTAGATTGATAAATGATGAGCATTTGAATATTTTTTACATCGATCATCTCTAGCTGCGTGTCCGCAATTTCATGACATTAAGTCCGAGTTTCTTCACGATGCTTTCCTCTATCGTAAGTCATGCTGTCTTTAGCTAGATTAGCCATCTTTTAGCCTCGAATTGGCAGGCGTAGCGTGGGACGCCACCACCTAGATGGACTGACGATCTTAAAAAGGTGGCTCGGGCAGACTGGATGCGGAAGGCGGAGGACAGGGTGTTGCGGCGCAGCCTGGGAGAAGAGGAGAGGCCTCTGTCCAGCAGTGGACTGCGATAGGCTGAATTAATTGATTGATTGATAGCCAGACCATCATCATTTTAGCCGAAAGACGTCCACTGCCGGACATAGGCCTCCCCCAAGCACCTCCACTCCGACCGGTTCTGTGCTTCTCGCATCCAACGGGTTTCTGCGGCCTTCACAAGGTCGTCAGTCCACCTTGTGGGAGGCCTTCCAACACTACGTCTTCCGGTACACGGTCGCCACTCCAGAACCTTTCGGTCCCATCGGCCATATGTTCTGTGAGCAATTTGTCCAGCCCACTGCTACTTGAGTTTGGCAATTCTTTAGGCCAAACCAATATAGCGAAACCAATCACAAAGCAAATGACTTTTCTCATTTATAAATCACTAAATACTGTAAATGCCATCGAAATTACTTGCTGCAGTTAAGTAATTTAACTATATTGTTTAAATCAAAGCTTTCTAACTTTCAAGACAGGCCAATAGTTTACAGAAACACGTTTTATGAGATTCCTGGCGTATCTATGGGAAAATCTTTTTTTTGTAGTTTGAATAAGTACTCGAGAACATTAGCCACTTTCCTATGTAATGACCTTCCAACTATGTGTGAATCAAAAAAATGCTTGCCAGTGATGTTCTTAGAGTTGTTTACGTAATGTTAATAATAACATAACATCACGCCTGTAATCCGTGTTTGGCAGAGGGGTACTTATAGTACCAACACCCATATGTCACCAGTTATGTTTAAGTCCCATGTGATAGGTGGCCAGCCTATTGCCATCTACCGGGCACAACTGAGAAATTCCAGATAGAAAAACCCATTAACACTTTTACCGACCTGAGAATCGAACCCAGGACCTCATGCTCAGCAGTAGCGCTTGCGACCACTAGACCATCGAGGAAAGAATTGATTTAACTCTCTACAATGTTTGTTTTATAATAATATAAAATGGGATGTGGACACGTCACGAAAATACACCCGGAGAGATGGGCCAAGATCGTCACTCACAAAACGCCTGGACATCGCCATCGAGGTACACCACGGCGAAGGTGGTGTAAAGATCTGACAAAGTTTGCAGGATCATGAGAACGCACAAGATAGGGAGGTTTGGCACGAAAAACGGTAGGCCTTTGCCCAGCAGTGGGACATAATATAGACTAACACAACAAAAAGGGGACAAATGGTGATGAAGCTACATATTGATACAGTATTATGGAAAACATACTTTTGTTTTACGCTGACTGTACTTAACAACATTAGCCACTTTCCTATGTAATGACCTTCCTGTGTATATACACAGGAAGGTCATGACATAGGAAAGTGGAGGAATATTCCTATATATCAGTCATAAATCTGCTAGTGATGTTCACAAATATCGCGTACCGCTCTAATGGCGAATTTAATTTAACACCCGTATACGGTTTCTCGGTTTAATTTTATGTAAGTACATATTTTAATTTAATCTCGGATTATAGCATCGCATCAATAAAATTAAAACGAATAACGTACAAAGAGTATGTGATTTGAAGGAAAGAGAGAGCCCTATGTCGCTAAGTAATAACAGCTGCACGGGTCGGTCCATCAGGTTAAGCTACGCTTGCCACGGTTGGTCTGTGGACGGGTGACATATATTTACATAACAAGACCCCTCCGTGCCTCGTAAGCATGTTAAGTCGTTGGTCCCGGTTATCAATCGTGGATCTTTGGCAGTAGTTACGGGTCGTCAGAAGCCTGAAAGTCTCACAACCGCTCTTACCAAGGGGTATCGTATTACCCAGTAACTGGGTTGTGGAGGTCAGATAGGCAGTCGCTCCATGTAAAATACTGGTATTCAGCTGCATCCGGTTAGGCTGGAAGCCGACCCCAACATAGTTGAGCAAAGGCTGGGCAGATGGTGAAAGTGCCCTACGTCGGGGAACAGCGCAGGCGATAGTTTAAAATTAGGAATTATTTTATGTTGTTATAATGTTTATGATTACCGGCCACCAGCCCTACTAGTGTGTTAAATAAATGTCACCATAATAGAGGCACGTTGTAGAAGCAACCAGAATAATTTACCCAGGATTTTGTAATATCTTGATTTAAAAGGGTGTTGTTGGAATTTCTTGCCCGTTCTTCTCCATAGAGATCTACGTTTTGGAATGGGAAACTAGCTTGAACATTCTGAGTTCCGACAGATTTTTCGACACTTCAAAAGTGCATTTAAATTGTTTAATTTAAATAAATGCATAGAGTTTTAAGTTTGATTACATACACGAACGCCTTTTCATAAACAGTATTCTTTAGACACGAAATTAGCCAGTTTTTGGGTTTACAATGACCGAATGCCGGACGGCCTTGAAACCGGCAAAACGAGTTTATGAAAATAAACATTATGTTAATAGATGGTAAACATATTTTAGCTTGCAAAGTTTTTTTATAAGTTTTGTAATAAGTTTACCAATGCAATTTGAAGATAAGGCTAATTTTTTGCCTGATTAACGGTAAACCCGAAACCCGAAACTGTCAAATTTTCTCAATCAACCTTGAACCTTAATATTTTAGAGATAAAGTTGAAAATCTATTAAAGAAATTTGACAGATTGTAGTAGGTTGATGTGCTGGCGGCTGTACAAGTAAACAAGTAAGGGTTATGATTTTTCAGAGCGTGGTGGCCCAGTGGTCCCTGCACCGACTTACAAGTTGTAGGTCGTGAGTTCGGAACCAGTCAGGGACTTTACTTTGTGTATTTAATTTCATCACCACTACTCTCAAAATGGTAAAGGAAAACATCGAGAGGAAACCGGCATATCCCAAAACCAAAAATTTGAAGACATGTGACGTCCGCTAATCTGCACTGGGCCCGCGTGGCGGTTTACGGCCCACTCCTTCTCTCAGAGAGAAGGCCTGTGTCCCAGCAGTGGGAACATTATACGCTGATTATGCTGCTGATTCTCACAGTCAAATCATTTTGAATTTCAGATGTCGTCATAGGTTTCTTAAAATGGCGGATGCATATACTTTTATGCATATACCTTTCACGTAATTTTATTGAAAGCCGACTTGTGACTGTTTTTAGGGTTCCGTAGTTCAAAAGGAAAAACGGAACCCTTATAAGATCACTTTTTTGTCCGTCTGTCTATCCGTCAGTCAAGCCTTTTTTTCTCAGTAACGCGTAGAATTATCAAGTTGAAATGAATACCAAATACTGCTGCAATTCCTTGGAGCAATGGAAACATCCAACTTCTAAGTCAACGCAATCAAAAGATACGGGTGTTTATGTTCCGAAATCAAAACCTTAGGGTACTTCCCGTTGCCCTAGAATCATGAAATTTGGCAAAAAGCAATGTAATGTAGCAAAAGTAAAGGAAAATATCTAAAAACCGTAAACAGGTAGTTATATTACAGAAAAATTAAACTATTACCCGCACACTGAGGGCTCCGTACTTTGTAGGTATGTACCTACAAAGTACGGAGCCCTCGGCGCGCGAGTCCGACTCGCACTTGTTTTTTGTTTATTATTCTTGACAAGATTTTACTTTTCAATAATCATAAATTAAGAACGAGTATCGATTAAGTGAATGCAATCCTGAATCACGGCATTAAGTCGATATATTAAAATATCTGAATACCAAACATATTCAGACAGAAAGTTTAAAAGTCTAGTAGTAACTATTCAGTAATCTGTGGTTAAGCTCTTTATGTAATACGTAGCAATACTAATATTCAAAAAGACCATTATATCATTTTGAAAAGTCTTAAGTGAACATTAACTTTCATAATAATTTGTCATTACTGTATTTTTTGCTATGCGAAGATTTATTTTGCGGAAAATCTTCTAGGTATACAATGTGGAGACAACATCATCTTCCTAGCTTTTCCCGACTAAGTTGGGGTCGGCTTCCAGTCTAACCGGATGCAGCTGAATACCAGAATTTTACATGGAGCGACTGCCTATCTGACCTCCACAACCCAGTTACTGGGTAATATGATACCCCTTGGTAAGACTGGTTGTCAGACATTCGGGCTCCTGACTAGCCGTAACGTCTGCCAAAGATCCACGAATGACAGCCGGGACCAACGGCTTAACGTGCTTTCCGAGGTACGGAGGGGTCTTGGTATGTAAAGATGGTCTCCCATCCACGGAACAACCGCGGCAAGCGTAGCTTAACCTGATCAACACAACAATATGACAATAAATGAAAACACTGGCAATACTAATGGATAAGAGTATTTTGGAACAATCAAATGAATCCAGGAATCAAAAATAAAAAAAAAATTTTTTGCTAACTAAATAGTAGTGATGAGCCGACTATGGTTTTTGCCAATCTTTGACTTGCTATAGTGACTAAACTATTGGATATATGTGATTGAATTTTCGTATGCAGACTGGGAACGTCATTATACAGGCTGCTGTATCACATCCTTACATTTGGCTGGTTTTTTTTAAAATCAGCCTGTATATACGCAGTTTAATTTATTGTGGTATTGTCGTCTTCGTCTTGTATTGTCAAACTCAAACGAAAAGCATTTATTTCAATTACTTTTGTATTGTCAGAGTCGGTCAGTTAGTCAGAAAGTTTAAGCCTGTTGCCCATTCGAAAATGTAGATCTATGGAGAAGATCGGACAAGAAACCCCAAGGACAAGGAAAATTCTGGGTACATTATTCTTATTGCTTCATAAGTGAGGAAAAGGTAAAAAAAAACATTTGTAAAGGTGGTTTTTATAAAAAAATATTGATACTTCATTAAAATCATGCATGCAACGACTAATTCAGTCACACATTTGACACACAAATAAAAGTTTTGATGTTATGATGGATAGCCATTTTTTTTCTAAGAAGGTTTTAATAAAGATACTCACGTCCTCAAACACCCACCACACACATAACTCCAGACAGACACACTAGAGACATACACAACACTTTCATTTAATGTTTTTTTTTCTTGTACCTTTTTTTTTTGGGTGGGAAATCATCATCATTTTTTCTTGTACCTAATCCTTTTTTTTTTCTTTTATTTCTCTTGAATTTGCCCTAATGGATTATTGTGTATAATTTGTGTCCTATTTTCTATATGCACATCACTTTGAAGGGGCACGGGCTTCTAAGATACAGGTACATAAACCTAGTTTAGAAGTCAGGGTTTTCACTCTGGAACACTAATTTAATCCATTTTTAGACCAACGTAATATAAATGCATTTATTGAGAAATAAAGATTTTTTTTATTCAAGACAAGGCTAAAAATATGTGGATCATACTGGAAATAAACCGCTGTTCATGTTGATGTAACACTTTCGGGATAAAGAAACGAAAGATCTTTTAAAGTGTAAATTATTGCGGTGTTAAAATTAACTGTAAGCAGAGTAAATCAATGTGTATGCTTGTAAAACTCTAATATAAAAAACAACGTATTTTAAATCGTAAAGCTTCATAATGCAAGCATGGTACTTACAGCAACCACCAGCCAAAGCATAAATATTAACAGCTAACCATAAACCAATTCCCATCAAAACAATAACATTTAAAAAACGCAATGAACTTTCGCACTACACTACTGAAAACTAGTCCAAACTTAAAACCTCACCTTCGTAACCCAAAACATTCGCACAACCCAACCCAAGTTCATGACCCCCACAATGACCGCACAAACCTTTCGTTATGAAACCTGGACGTTACTTTTACTTCCAGGCTGAGAAAGTCCAATTCGGTGGTTGCCACACTTGAGGGAGGTTATATAGGAGCGTCGAGACTGCCGGCGCGCAGACGTAGCTAACTCTCACAATGAGGCGGTCGACAGTCTTGCTTTTATTCGCGGTCGCACACGCGCTTCCCGCCCAAGACTCGGGCCATACAGACAACGACATAGACGGCCTTACAGACTGCCTCAAAAAAGAATCAACAACATGCCTCAAATACAAATTCTTCTCGTTCGTCGACAAGATGATCGGACAAAAGGAATCGTTCTCCCTCACCGACGGAGTGACCGTCGTCAAATCCGGTGACGTACCGACCGACACTGGAGCACCGAGGGCCTTAGATCCTGTTTCGCGGTTGAAGAACTACTTCGAAACGCATTCCTTGAGAGTAGAAGTGAAAGGTTCCGATGTGATTGACGCGGTGTCGAGTGCAGGGCGCGCGTTTGAAGATACAGTGTCATCGTTTACCGAAGATAATGAAATTAGTGAAGGACGTGGGAAGAAGAAGAAGGCGGCGAAAATCCTGGGACCTTTGATGGCGGCAGTGGCTTTGAAGCTGATGGCGTTGATGCCGCTGGCTATTGGAGCAATAGCATTGATTGCAGGAAAGGCGCTGCTCATCGGAAAGCTTGCCCTAGTTTTGTCGGCGATTATAGGGTTGAAAAAGTTACTGTCTCAGCAGAAGCATGTAACATATGAAGTGATAGCTCACCCTCATCATACATCGAGCCATGATTATAGCAGCAGCAGTGGAGGGACGAGTGGGTACGGTGGTGACTCTGGAGGCTCTTCATATAGTAGCAGCGGGAGTGGCGGCGGAGGTGGTCACGGTGGTGGCGGCGGCTGGGGACGCTCGCTCGAAGCTCAAAACTTAGCGTATTCTGCGCAGAAACCTTAGCGACCCGGTTCCGTGGCACCTTTTCCACTGATTTCTCCGATCTTCAATGTATTTAAGTATTATTTATCTTGTACGGATGTGTGTGTGTCTGTTATTTATTGAGTGATTTATTTTTTAACTTATTAACGTCATGCCATGACCTGTGAATTGTTATTTGATGACGTTTTTGCCGTTTTATTCCTTAGTCACTTCAAGTCATATTCTCATTTTTTTTTCGAAATGTTTCTGTATTTATTTATTTGTATATACTTCGTTTATGTTAGTATTTTAGTTGGTAATGTATATTTTTATTTAAAACTCAGTACCTGGCTTTAATATTTTTAAGTATTAATTATTTAAGACTGTGTACGTATTTCGTTATTTATGTATATTTCCCCACGAGTATGTTAGGTATCAAAGGTTTTATTTATTTCGTATTTATTGTTATGTAGCTAATTCTTCCTAAATACTCATAATTTAAATAATTATCGTTGTAATAGTGTTATTAACGATGCAAAGATGTTTAATTGTTATAATTATTACAAATAAAAATATGCAATTTTGTTCTGTGTTTTATTGACGTAACAATATTTTGTGCATTCATTAACTAATTAATTTTAATAAAGAGAGCTTTTAAATGCTTAAAGAGAGAAGAAAATTCCTTGGACCCTATTAATTTTAAGTATATAATTATAGGCCTTTATAAATCCTAAGTCATTTAAATATCACTACAGTGAGAGAGAACATACGATAAGCTAGTTTTGAAATGAATAGGGAATTCCTCATTCTCATTCCCCTAAAATATATTTACCATTTCTTCATTGCTTTCTTCTTAGAGTGTCGATAGCAATCTAAATGGACTTGGACCAGAATTCGCTCAATTGTTTGGCATCATCGCCAGCATCCATTTCTTCATAATTCATAGGAATGATTATCGCGTTTCGTATCCTGCCAGTAATGTCAATGAAAGTTGCTCTACTTTAACGACATTATTATTTCATTCCAACATTGTTTTGTTCCGATAAACTAACTGAAGCTACAATTACTACATTCCTCTGCATCTATAGTCATTTTAGGAACGTTACTTTAGTGTGTGACCTAAAATGCTGTTTTATTTTCATCTCGAGTTCTTGGTCAAACATATATGTATTCTTATCTTCACTTCTGGGGATCCCAACCATGGGTTTCTGAAAAGATTATCAAGCTTACGTCATCAAATCTCGTATCACGTAATATCATTATTAGTACCTAAATGTAACTTTAATCAACAATCACAAAAGTTTGTCATATTATGAGATTTGACTTCAGATTCAAGGCCAGAGGTTGCATTTCAGAAACTTGGGTTTTGTGACGTAACTGGCAGATGTTACGTTTCAGCTTTTACCTATTCCTTATATAATATTTAAATACAATGGGCTAAGTTACAAGAATTTCTCAGTAGCAGTCCGGAGTCTGGATTTGCGCCGGTTGGTGGCAAAAGGCTCGCCTCCTATCACATGGGACTTAAACATAACTAGTACAGAAGCTTTTAGGTACAGCTCTGCCTAATTTTTTTTTTTTTTTTTTTCAGTGAATACATGAGTGGTGTTATGATGTTGATATTTGTTTCCTAACCAAATTAAAGAACTTCCAATGGTCCGCTTCAGAAGGGCTTTACACAGGTGGCTAGTTGAGAATCCCTTCTATAGTATCAAAGAATTCCTTCAGTTTAAATCTAAATGATGTAATTGTACCTACACCAAAAAATTTGCATGTCATTATGTTATAATAATAATAATAATTCATTTATTTATCAAGTAACAAGGACTCATTAATACACAGAAATTAAATAAACAGTTATGATTGAATATGTTAAGGTACTATTTTTTACATTGTAAGAACTTTAGTAACCATATTTATCTGCAAATAAATCTTTGACTTTGAATATTAGATTACATGACAATTGCCTCTACGACTGGCGATACTGAAATGTATATCCAGCGCGCCCTTACACATTGAGCTTTGCTATCACCTTGCTACTAGCTAATACTTTTACCACTGCATCAGCTATCCTAATGATATATATAGGTCGTGTTACGATAGAACTTGAAGACAGGGACTCCCTGGGTAATCACCATCATCTTAGTATAAGCAAAAGTATAATCAGCCTATCATTTTCTCACTGCTGGGACACAGGCCACCTCCTGGCGAGACAGACTCGTAATCCACCACGCGGGCCAAGTGCGTTGGTAGATGTCACATATCTTCAAATTTTTGGTTGTAGGACATGCCAGTTTCCTCACGATGTTTTCCGTCACCGTTTTGAGAGCAGTGGTGATGAAATAATTTACACAAAGCAAAACCGCCTGTCTGGGTTCGAACCTACGACCTACAACTCCCAGGTCGTGGCCGTTAACACTGGGCCATGACTGCTCCCTGACCATCATCTTAATGACTGCTTAAATTAGTTGCTCTCATTATAAACCCTGATAACGAGAAGTCTCGTGCACCCAGGATATTGCCTACGTGTCATTCATTGCACTTACCTACAAAGTTGCCGCCATAACTTTTCTATCTCAGATATAAAATGGTGCTTTACCCCTAATGGTAGCTCTGCTTAAATATAATGTGCTCATAAAGGAAATAGAAATGATACTTATAAATAATGTGCACATAAAAGTCATATGTATTACTCTACATCTATTTCTCGTTAGAAAGATCTAGAGTTAAGACAACTCTAGATTTAGTATATATGTATGTTAATTGATATAAAAACTATGCGTTACTTTTTATGGTATGCAGAAAAATATAAAATAATAGGCTTAAAGATTGTATCGAGGATGCACAAAAAATATAATTACTGTAAAAACTGACACCTTTGCAATGGCTCATAAAAACGAATGTACTACTTTTTAGCAACTGGTCTTAAGTATAGTATGTGGTCAAAAAATCTTTCGATATAAAGAAGATAGGATGAACTGATACTAAGGTTGGAAGACCAGATCTTATGGTATAATTATTTTAATTGTAAGGAAAAGCTATCTTTCTTTTCACGAAGTAAATTATAGAATAGAACAAAAAAAAAACTAAACTAAACTGTTACTATAATTATTTTAAGTTATTATTCTTTCTGTAATCATCTACCCGTCTTTCCTCATTCCTTGTTCACTAAACCACGGTTATTTTTTCGGCATAAAAATCGGTATTTTTAAGTTAACCAACCTAACAGACATTAGTCCCTCCACAATCCATTCGCACCAAAGGTGATTCTAAACAATAAGCAATACCGTCTACGAGAGGAAGCTCACTAAGCTTATAAATTTAACTTTAATTTCATTCAAACTTCGGGCATTCTCACCAAATCCATGGGAATTCCGAGAACTTATTCTAATTACAAAGTAATTAGTTTTATCAAGTCTCCATCATTGTTAGAATGTACAAGTATATACAAGTGATTCTTTCCATTAATTTCTTTCTTCTTTCTTTCCCATAGTTATTTTGGAATTAGAGACAAATATTTTAAGGTTTTGATCATCGGAAGGGTATTACATTGTTACTAACAAAATGGACACCATGGTCTGAAATAAAGTATTTATTACTATAGGGAGTGTTCTTTTTCTCAGCTCTAAGGCTGGTTTTAGCTACATTTACGGGCCAAAGCCAAGTAAATGCAGCGTGTGGTGTGTATTTAAGATGAGGGCGTGTTTTCTTCCTCCAGCTGCATGAACTTCCTAACTATTCTACAGGTGTTTAAGATGGCAGCTTTTTGTATGTGAATATAGTCCGATTCTTCTAAATCTATATTATTATTATTATTATGATTAAGGGCTGATTATTGCAACGCCAGCTAATTTTATTCGAGGAATAATTTTGAAATTTTGGCAGTTGTTTCATACAAAAACTGTCAAACGTCCATTTTACTCCTCGAATAAAATTTATCTGGCGATGGAAAAATCAGCGCTAAAACAAATTAAATGCCTTACTTCCCACAACAGTACACATTGATCACAAACAAGCTTTTGTTGTTCAATGAATCAATGTTCAACTCAGCCTATGGCCGTTCAGCACTGGACAATGGATATAGGGCCGGGACATCGACGCGCAAACTGTTATCATGAATTCAGCAGATGATTCTTGACATCCAGCGAAGTAACTATACGAAATTATTTATTTTTTAAATCAGCTGTTGCATAGAAAAGTGCAACACCTACAAATAAAAAATAAGAAAGAAAAAGTTTATGTCACATAGGTTAAGGAAGGCACACAAAAACAAAACAAAAACATTTTTTTTTTAAATGCTGGTTGTTCAGAATCATGTACTGAAGGTTGCGCGTCGATGTCCCTGCCACCCTGTATAGGTACAATCACGAGCAAAAGTATGTATACACTCGGCTTTATTCAAAAGCGATTTACTCCTTTATTTTTTAATGAAATATTATGTTGTGACGAACATAGCATTTTCGAACTCATAGGTTTATGAAATGTGTCGTATTTCAACGTTGCATTCGTTATTTCACGAAAAAATCGCAATTGAAAGTTGCCAAGTGTTGATGTATCGGTGCTCGTGACTGTACATAGTAGGTGCTCTAACAAAAATACGCTAGTTACTTATACCTAGGCCAAAATGCATGTATCTTTTTAAAAAAACGTTATTTAACATACACTCAAACTTTGTGGTCGAAAATTGAAGTATACTTACAGATAAGTATTTGCGTTATGTTCCCACGTACGGAGATAGTGCGCTATTATAATCTCCTTGTACAAATATTATGTGTTAACTTTAATTGGCATGGAGCAAGTGATGTGATTTGAGCGATAACTTTTGTATTTCGATCTTTTTTATAGTACGTACCTATCAATGTTTTATCTAGATAAAATTTTATAATATGGGAAAATATAGATTCATTACTTTATCTCAATTTAAAAAGCTAACCTATTTTTTTGCCCAAGAATCAGCATTGCCGTACAACGTGGCAATGCTGCCAGCCTTTTGGGCACGTTTCCTATTTACAGCGAAGCGGACGAATTTTTTGATGCCCTTTGATTATTAATTTCCTCTCCGTTTTATATACTTGTACATATTATTATTATTATTTTAAGACTGTTAGCTTGGTACAATTTTATATAATCGTAGAAATATTTTTATTATTTTGATCGATGCAACTCTTCCTGGCTTTCTTTTATTGTTTAGTAGATTACTAGTTTTGGGACTGTGAATATTAGCATTCATTTAGAGTCATGTCTATATGCAACAGGTGGGTTTAAAAGCTGCTGGTTGAGATTAGATTTGGGACTATAACCATTTTATCTTCCATTATAATAATATGATTATCTATTGCTATACTGTTCTTAAATGAATCAAGACTTCCACCCAACCACAACTCTTTTAGTTATTCTAAAACTGTTGTCTGAAAAAAAATGTTTATAGCACTGTGTGACCTAAACTCGTACTTAAGTCACGCAGTTCTGTGACTTAAGTAGTCCATTTTTACACAGAAAAGCGTGAATATGTATACGTGATACGATACGTGCGACTTAAGAAGTCCATTACCGCCGACCTATTCTTTAAAAATCTCACCGTGAAGTTTAAGGTGAAGTGAGCGCTCAATAGTGTTAATCCCTATTATTAGTTGGAATGACAGCTCACTTCACCTAACTTTTCACACTGATATTTTCACAGAATACGTAGATCGGCTCCATGGCGTGAAATTAGCGCCCGAGCGTAGCGAGGGTGTATATGTCGTGCTAACTTAACGTAAATGCTATTTTGCAATAGTCAATACTGTGTAATGCGTATGCATATTCCTTCAAATAAGAAAGTCAATTGACAAATGATCCTAGAAACTTAATGCCTCCCGCAGCCCGCAGGCACGCTTTATAAATATAACTAGCCACTTGTGAACGATGTGATTTAGACTAATGGTCGCGGTGAGCCAGTGAATTTATAACACTTCTGTGGTCTTTGTGGTCAGTACTTGAAATCTCTTTATTATGGGTAAACATATAATATTTGTACTATGGTGTTGACTTAAATAGAAGGTAAATGAAGGAATTTAGTTTTGTATCTAACGTGACTGACAAACATAGGGTTGTAAGTTCAATTTCCTTGTTGCAATATTTACTTTAACAAAACAGTAAGAAACTGTTAGAAATCTAAAATACAATAGAATATTCTTTTTTTTTTCTATTTCTTAGCGTGTCGATGGCAAAAATAACATGGAAAAATATACATTTTTTTTGTTAAGTTTGGCCGAAAATTTGCCATTATTTCAATGTTGTTTATTATGTACAATATATATATTACGATTTTTGTAGAAACTATCACGCATCTGTATCTAACCTAAGCTACAAAGAATCTATTTCAATTATGCAATTCGAAGGAAACTACTTATAGTATTTGTACTTAAAAAAGACACCACGATATCTATCCACGGATATATTAGTTCTTTCAAATGAATTAAAACAGTTTCGATAAAGTCGCATCCAAGACATTAGCCAAAAAGATGAACAGCACTAACATAAAATAAATTGGTGCTAAATATACAAAAGATTAAGTAGTTAGTAAAAGACCTATGTACTGGACAGCAATTTTTAATCTGGTCGCTACCTCTTCTGCCTTCCCCGCTACCGTTTATAATATGCACCACACAGCTTTCCTTATATCCAGGTCGGACATTTGCCCCTAACAGAGAAAGGTGTACTGACTCTGGTGAAATCACTCATCGCGCACGTTCGTATTGCAATAAAAGTAAAATTTACTTATATCATCTTGCTTATAGTATTGTCTATGATAGTGTTTATGACAGTTAAAGATCGTTGATTGTCTAACACACTGTCAGTAGCAATGGCTTTCATTTTGACAGTTCAACAATATTCATTGCGTTATTTACGTTGTTGAGCAGATAATTTTTTTGAACATATAAAGCAATGGATTATCAATGTCCTTCAAAATGATTCAGATTGTGGTTGACAGTACGTTACGCAGTAAGGGTGCTCGATACACTAAAACTTGGCAGTTTATAAGTCAAATGGGCTGCTATTTTTTTTTTACGTATAAATACATTACTATATACTCAAAATTATAGTCTACCAGCTTTTAGGTATCCTTCATAGAATCTAGGATCCTGGATATCCTACATGCGTGGTTTTAGTCTATGGGAGGTCAATATTTTGCTCCATTTTTTCTAGGATTAGAGGTTTTTCTGCGAATTTCCATATAGAACTCCAGATGCTGGCTGAAAAGCTTACTGAAAACTTTTAACTATCACCATTAAGTCCTGTGACATCTGTAGATCGATTCAACATCACTTTGTTTGTTGGAAAATAGTTCAATGTTTGGTTCAGTATACTGTAACGAGCTTTCTTATCAACATACCATAATCCACCACGCGGGCCCAGTGTGGGTTGGTAGATGTCACATGTCTTCGATTGTTTTGGGTCTGCGACATGCCGGTTTCCTCACGATGTTTTCGTTCACCGTTTGAGAGCAACATAAAGCTTGTAAGATCCATAGCACATTATTCAACTATTTGGCTGTGTCGTTATCTTCAACTTCATTGAAAAACTCGTTAAAGCTACTTATAAGTTTCTTGTCCTGCTCTTACTAAGGATGTCTATTCTTATTCTGAGTGAACTAATGTCCTCCATTTTGTGCTTGGCTTTGCCGTAGTTAAATAATAAGATCTACAAAAATCACTTATCACCATCACTGGCAGCCTTGCTCCGCCCACTGCTGACTACAGGCTTCGTTCCTTGTGAGCTATGCTTCTCTGCGGGGTGATTGCCTTACACACTAACAGTGAATGTCTTTCATTTTGACAGTTCAACAACACTCATTGCGTTATTTATGTTGTTGAGGAGACCACTTTTTCGAACATTTTATGATGCAATGTGCTTCAAAATAATTCAGATTGTGATTTATAGTGTGTCACGCAATTAAAGTGCTGGTCTATTCGAGTCTCAATGAGGTCACGCCTGTAATGTTTTGTAGGTTGTCCACCCATCCGACTGCTAGTCTGCTAACGCTCCTCGTAAGGTCACTTACACGCATGCATAGTCCGCATCTCTAAGAGAAACGCATAAACAAAACTCTCTTAGTTTAATTATGATGCATTAATTTCTAAGAAAACGTGAGTTTGAGAGTACCTTTATGATCACGTTAAAGAACTTTCTCTTAGTAATTATAATGGGCTGTACATTACCGTAATGAATTCAAGATTTTACGAAGTACTGGCCACTTAACTTTATAGTTGTAAAACGGCTGATGATGATGGCTTGGTTAGTGCATCTGTATTGCTGCGCTTCAGATCGCAGGATTAAATGCAACTTAAGTTTGTTGCATTTGTACTTTTTACGGAGTACTATTTCAGGTCTATAAGTAGAAATAGTGCAGTTTTTTGGTGCTTGGCTTCATGGGTCGATGAAAATATTGATCATGAAAACAAATACACACTAAAAAAAAATCAGGTTGTTTGAAGTATGAACATGAAATATGGGTGTATTTCCGTACAACCCAACTACAAGTTCCTAGTCAATTATCAACCCCGCTTGACAAAAGGATTGGTGGTTGGAGTAGATATTATTATGATTGTGTTCAACATGCTTTTGTGGAATTAAAAACATATTAACATAATAATTTTCCCACCGCTGGGATACAGGCCTCCTAGAGAGGAGGCCAAAACATTCAAAATCATTCAATATATTGTCCCCCTCACACAGAGGTGAGAGGGGGACAATATATTGAATGTTTTTAATTCCGCAAAGAAGGACAATGCTACCTTTACTACCCAAAATATTTCCTTACATTTATCAGACCCATTCTTTACAGAGTAATTTTAAAGATCAATCAAACGAGCGAACTTCTAGATGGTCATTGGTCGATCCCCAATACGAAGAGAGATATTTATAACCAAGACACAATCTTTCCAATCTATAGGATACGACTATTATAGAGAGAAAATACCTGATATTTGTAAACTAGGTTGGAAAAGCAGGAACTAGCCGGTTGTAAACAAGTTCTGTGCGTGTAAGAAAAATGGACGACACATGCAGAGAAATTATACAACGTGTTTTTTTTTTAATATCCCATAACTCTAGGGGGTCATTGTACTCATCATTATGAACAACTTTTACTATGGGACCAAACCCGAAATCGCGAAACAAAAATCTGGTGTTTCCTACATTTTGACGAGTTATACGAACATAAATGTAGGGAACAGCTGATTTTTTTTTCGCACTTTCAGGTTTGGTCCCAAGTAAAAGTTGTTCATAATGATGAGTACAATGACCCCCTAGAGTTATGGGATATAAAAAAAAAAGTTGTATTTATGCTGCGTTTATTGGGGTAGGCAGATGTTGAGGTTGAATTTTGATTTGAGGCCCTGGTCTTTTGAGACTTGAAAAGTAGCTCATATAAATCTTTTACCAGCCCCCTAATTGCGTAACGCACTTTCAATCACAATCTGCATCATTTTAAAGGATATTGCTAGTTCATTGCTTCATATTTTTGAAAATTTTGTCTGCTCAACAACGTAAATAACGCAATGAATGTTGTCGAACTGTCAAAATGAAAGCCATTGCTACTGTTAGTGTATTACGCAATTACCCCGCAGGTCCCAGGCTATCTGTCAATTTTCATATCGATCGGTCCATTGGTTTAGACGTAAAAAGGTAACAGACAAACAGATATACTTTCGCATTTATAATAATTATTAGCATGGATTGGACCTTATTTAGTTCGATTGATAGATATAGTAATGTCAAAAGTATTGAGATGTCATTTCTTGTCGTTTCACAGAAAACTTAGAAGACTGCGTTCGTATTGTAGCTTTGCAAAGAATGCCATCTCATGTGTCGTGGGTAGTTTGATTATTCTACATACAGATACAGCCACCAAGGGAGATAAGTAACCAGGGTCGTCGGATATAGTAGAAGTTTAGTAGGAAACCAATCGATGTTTACGAATAAAATTTAATTTAATAAATAGAAAACAAATAGTTCATTTATCAAATTAAATTTCATTCGAAAACATCCATCGGTTTCTTCCTTAACTTCCAACTATATTCGATGACCCTGCATACTTATCTCTTTTGTTGACTGTTACTTATCTCTTTTAGTGACCGTACATAGCCATTCTTATATAAAAAGTCAACCTATAACTTGGTGGTGCAGAACATTTATTGCTCTAGTTTATTTACAATAACAGAGCCACTACATGTCTATTTTCAAATAGGGCGCTTTTGTATTTAGATACTGCTTCCAAACTGTATTAATCTGAGTCTTACAACAAAATAAATTATTAATTGAGTAGATCACTCTATTCTCATATTCATCTTATAATCAGAATCACCCAAATAAAGTTATCTAACCTCGAACAAAGCAACCGTAAATACAAAATAACCTCAATGACTAAAAACAAACAAAAGATGTTCCAAAGAACAAAACAAGAAACTATTAAATAACTGCTTGCCTCACAATATAAAAATAAGACGACAGTCACTGTAAATGCACTGCCACAGTAACCGAGTTTTACAAAGAAAAAAAGAAAAAACAACGCCATCTAGTCGTCGCCGGTTGCAACAAAAAGATGATGGCAATCATGGCCGACTATTTCATTCGAGTTGCGCCAGCGCGTAACCTTGGTAAACATCATTTTATGAATGAAAACGTAGTTTATTGATAAAACCTGATGGGTTGTTGTGAAATTACAATAAGAAGTAAAATTTTGTTCTTTTTTTATTGTAACTTTGTATGACTCATGAAGGTGACATTGTTTTGCCGATCTGACCTGTCTCACATGGGGTTCAAAAGGGCAATATTAACCTTTTATTAGGCTTACCATCTATAACTTCTGGTGCAAACTCAGCTAGTTTTCACATGTTAGATGTGTGCGTGTGGGCACTCAAAAATATGTACATAATCATCTGATTTAGCCAGACATTCATTCATAAAGCCATTAAAAAACGAAACTAGGAAATCAAACATCACGTTACTCTACAAACTCATTCACTACAATACTAGCACAAAAACCAACAAAAGTGCAGCAATCTAGTTAAAAAACATACAAATAGAGTTGTTAATTCACGTTGAGTTCGTCGACTCATGATTGCGCCCGCGCTGCGGTAGAACCTTGAACTTTTGTTCTCTTTGCAAACTTGCAGATGTAAACAAACGTGGCCATGAAAATAATTCTGCGTTGCGATAAGAGATGGCGCTATTTCAAAATATTTTATAATAGAAATAAAAATGTTTTACGAAGTTAGTTTATTTTAAATAATATTTAAGGTGTAATGTGTGTGTTATTAATATTGTTTTTTTTTGTGTTACATATTTTACAGTTAGCTATGATTTATATTTTTTAAAGCTCTAGTTTTGATAAGCAGCTGAATACTGTAACGATAACATACGGTTGGAAGTTGCGAAATCAATATTCATGAAGAAAGCCTTTCATTTAAATATTAGCTAGTTTTGCTAGATGGCGTTATTTTGATAAGTAATCCACAAAAATAAACACTTTGTTATCTACGTATCCGTTTTTTAGTTGTACCTGCAAATTATATAAGTAGTTTGTCATTAATATTTTGTTAAGTTCCGGGGATTGGCTCTTAAAATAGTTGTTTGGGATGGGTTATAAGAAAGACCGGGGGGCCTAAAAAGGCCACTTTAAGCAATACCTCTAAAAGCTATTCATTTCCTGAATTCCCAGCAGATCATTAGCAATTCCTCTAATTTTCGTAGAATTTCATTTCATATTTGGTGGAAACGCCGCATGAAAAAAATTAAAAACCGTAATTTTATCGGTAATTTTTTCATTATAGTTTTTATAAACCAAATTGGTTTTTTATTTTTACAGTTTAAATGTTATTTCATTGTGATATGAATTGCACACAGATCATATTATGAATTGTCAGTTTGTGACCATTTTACGATTTTTAATATGATTCATATTGTTATCCTATTATGAGTCTGCCAAAGTGGCCTTTTTAGGCCCCCAGTTCTGTGTCCCAAAACATGCAGTCAAATCGACGACGCTGTGGAAGTGGCAAATAGCTTTTGGCCAACAAGATCTGAAATACAGTGGTGCCAGAGACACGAAGAAAAAGATGAATATTTTGTTTCTATTAATGGCCCAGCGTCGGTTCGGTAGTCATAAAATTTTATACTACTACCAGGGCTGTATTTACATAAGAGGTAAGACTAACGGATGGTTCTCTGCCCTTCAGAGGTCACCATAAAATAAATGACATCATTAGCCCAACAACACTGGCCTCTACTCCTATAAAGCACCAGCTATCATTTATTTTCGAATTACGTAGACTCTTAAGTTTTGTTACAAGCAAATGTTGAATCAATGTCACTATGTGTTAAACTGTCGTTTGGCGGGCCCTAAGATATTCGATATTACAAACCAGAATAATTTTTAATCAAATATAAGTACCGTTAGCTTTGACGCTCATAAATCGTGTTCGATGATTCGAAAATTAATGGTTTCACATTCACGGTGAAGCTTAGAAGACTTGTTTTAAATACTATAATAAATTGGTATATTTTTATAGTACATCTGCCTGCTATTGAAACTACACTTTTTAGATGTCTTACAAAATACAGCTTCAAAACGTCTCTACCAAATCTCTATTTGTTAATATTACCATTAATTTCGAGAGATTATAGAAACTTGGGCCACCTTTGCTCCTAAGAGCAGGTGGCTCAGTGGTAACAGCTACGACTTACGAGTTGTAGGTCGTAGGTTTGAACCCAGACAGGCACTTTTTTTTTTGTTAGCCTACATTGTTACCTGGCAAAGCCCTCACCTTTTTCTTTCCAAACCTCCCTGTCTTGTGCGATCTCTGGCCATATTCGCCCTGCAAACGTTACTAGATCGGATCGTCACACCACCTTCGCCGTGGTCTACCTCGACGGCGATATCCTCCCTCAGGCGTTCAGTGAGTCACGATCTTTAACCCATCTTTTGGGGAGCATTCGCGAGACGTGTCCGGCCCACTTACTGGCAGTTTGTGTAAATTATTTCATCACCACTGCCACCAAAATGGTGAAGGAAAACATCGTGAGGAAACTGGCATGTCCTAGGACCAAAAATTCGAAGACATGTGACATTTACCAACCCGCACTGGTCCCGCCTGGTGGATTACGGCCCACTCCCTTCCACAGAGAGGAGACTTGAAGTCTGCTTGAAGGGGTTTCCTACCTATTCGTTAATATCCAATGATTTCTGAAGAGGTGCTGCGCCAACCCCAAGTAAAACCTGGAGGAATAACATTCATTTTTAAACTTCAAGCTTTACATTGTTGCCATTTTCGTATCGTATGGTAAAAAGTTATAATAATACCGTCTATGGGTCGTGGGATACAGCCATATAAAATGAATGGATGCAGCATCTCTAAAACAATTACATCACATTGAGAAACCACGATTTCCCAAAGGGTTGTAGAGGTCAGACGCTAGCGCTTTGCGTCGGACTAGAAACTTACCGTGAGTCCGTAGATACGTAGACATTTGGATATAACTACTGTCTATGGCATGACTATAGTGATCCTACCTACTAATAAAAACGAAGCCTTTTCTAGCTAAGAGAAGAAATTAGAACCCCATTACTTGTTGATTAAAATAATAACAATATGAAGAAGTATATAAAAAGGAGGGTAAATAATCAAAGGGGCATCAGCAAATTCGTCCACATCTCTGTCAACAGGAAAAGTGCCCAAAAGGCTGGTAACATAGCCATGTTGTGTGGCGATGCTGATTTTTGGCCAAAAAATAGGCCAGCCAGCCAGGTCATGTGAAGAGCCGATCAACCGCTTGGCGATGTGTTGAAAAACTAAGTAGGCTCTCGGCCCTAGGTATTGTTTTTTTTTTTTAAACGTTGCCCCCACACTAGGAATTTCTCCTGTATCGTGGCCAACCGTGTCGTCAATGTCGTCAATGTTGATTTCTGTCTGGAATGAAATAATGATGATAACATGGTCAAAAAGAGACAAGACATCAGTCAGAATGGTGATCGAGAACTTGTGATTTTAAACCGTATTCAAGATTACATTACAATCATTCAAACTAGGCTATAGCCAATGAACACTTTGCGGTTTGATTTCGCCGTATTTACGAAAAGCCCATTGTAGCGCAAGTTTATGGGATAATAATAAATTGGAACCAACTATGCTTGTTTTAACACTTTCATTGAAAATTCTGTTTTCATAAAGTTCTCTAAGGTGCCGCATACATGTTGTTACAAATACGTCACTCGAGGCTAGAGGGGCTCGTGGCTAAATAATAATAGCCGCATGAGTCGATAGGAGAATATTAAGCTAATATTTGCCGCCGTCAATTCTGACGATAGGTGACCATCTATTAACTATCGAGACCCCTCCGTACCTCGGAAAGCACGCCAAGCCGTTGGTTCCGTCTGCCATCCGTAGATCTTTGACAGCAGTAGTTTGATGATAGTTATGGGTAGTCAGAGGCCCGAAAATCTGACAACCAGTCTTGCCAGGGCAAACGTGTTACCCAGTAAGTGGATTACTACTGGATAGGCAGTCGTTCTATGTAAAACACTAGTATTCAGCTGCATCCGGTTAGACTAGAAGCCGACCCTATCATAGTTGGGAAAAGGCTAGGCAAATTGACACCGTACGGTGTAACGTTTTATGTTCGGGCCACCTGTGTTAATAATGCATAGCCTAATTTACAAAATTTTTGTAAAAACTTAAATACACGCGCGGGTGTTTTGTGTCACCTGAGAAAAAAATTACAAACACACGCGGGACGTGCCATTGCTCTCACAATGTCAAAGAGATTTTTAATCGTTGTAATGTCTATGGGAAAGGCCCTACATCCAGCCGTGACCCAGCTAGCATGTTACTATGTAAGCAGCGTGCGTGATTTCCTCTTCGTTACAGTAGAGGAAACGCGAAGGAAATGGTAACGAATGATAACTTACATACAATTTATGCACGCGATTCTGTGCATCATCAGGAAGTTGCGGATGGAGGTCAGGAATAGCTGGTGGTAGTGCTCAGAGCTATTATTGAGTCACGGATTAGTAGGTGGGTTAATTTGGTTAATTTTGTTGGTAATTGATTACTTCCATAAGCACAGTTTTATGCACGAAGTCTATTGGAACTGCCAGTTAGTTATGAGTCAATTAAATAAATGAGCTCGTGGTATTGTTGAACAATGTAACAACGAATATAAAATTGACTGAAATATTTTAACGCTGTACACTGAAAACTCCAGATAGAGTAAAAGGTATTTTGATTTTTCCTCTGCAGAATATCATAAACAGCCTATAATGTGCCCACTGGAGAGACGCAGGCTTTCTCTCTTTGAGAGGGAGTGGGCTATAATCCCCTACGCGAGCCCAGTGCGGGTTGGTGCGGGACAACTCCCAAAATTCAAAAAACTGTGTCGTATCAAAGCGTGACTGCATTCTGTATTTGCATATTTTCTTAAAATATGATCATTATTTATTTTACGATTTATTTTCGACGTTTCCTGCATCCAGAACAAGTTGTTTTAACTTCTTCAAGATCTAATTAAGCACCCATCTCCTTAATTAGCCAATAATTTATTGCTTTTGCCAACATATCTTTCTCAAAATCTCCGGAAGAAGTAAAAGTAATTTCGCCTTTGTCGTAGATTTCCCGCACAACTTCAAAATTTAGACTGCATTATTTGTAAACTAGAATACGGTCTCATAGCCTCTATTCTTGCTTACCAGCGTCCGCAACTTCTTAAACAAGTTTCTTATCACCCTCAGGATCTGACTATCATGGACTGCTTCGACCCGTCCAGTGCTAGTCTCTTCTGCGATAAGTTCTCTATCAAAATATCTAGAAGAAAGATGATTTTAAATAATTTCCTATAAAACTCCAAAATTTTAACCACCGTGATACGTTATGTACGAGTATATAATTATAATTCATTTATTTATCAAGTAACAAGGACTGATTAATACACAGAAATTAAATATAGCACAAATCTTACACTAGAACACCCTGAATACATTATACATTACATTACAATACAAAACAATAACCACACAAAACATTTTCTTATTGACAGCCGACGACTGTAGGTGACGTGCAAGTCACTGCAGCCTCTGATATACGGACAGTCGAGCCTGCCGGCTATCATCACCAGCACGCTGGCCGCGAACTCTGCGTACCAGGGACGCGCTTCGCTTACGCATCGTTGCATAGAAGCAGTCGACGCTAGCGATGGCGAACATGCCCGAGGCACTACAATGTCGCGGCAGCCCCATCAGCGCTCTGAATGCGTTGTTATATTGGAAAAAAAAAATATATATAAAATAATATAAATTTTATTTTATATAATATAAATTAGAATAACTCTGCATGTATCATAGACGTTACTTCATTACCTAAGTATTATGTCTTCTTTAAAAGAACCCACATCATGTTTCTTATTTTATTAGTTTACATAGTTTTATATAATTCTACTCGAAGATATCTCAAAAGTTAAATTGGTGCTAAAGTAAAGACAATGTTAATTAAATATATTTGTACGCCTCTGGGCAAAACATAGAGGATCTACCTATCTGTAACATCATTATTGTAATTTGACCTATGTTTACAAATAAAGCATTCTGATTCTGATTCTGATTCTGATTCTGATTCTTATTATCTCAAGCATTCCTTCATTTAACGAATAGGTCTCCTTCAAGAAAAAGTTAAAATAATTTCTTCTTAAACTCCAAAATCTAGACCGCCGTGATAGCATTACAGGCGTCATTGCAGTAAGCATTTCTGTCTGGTCTCGTTGAATACCTTCGGTTAGCTTTAAAAATTTTCTAAATAACGTCAGTAACTTCCAAATCTAGTAGTTTATCATCTTAAAAATCTCTTCATCTACTTTTTTGACTAACAAATACGTTGCTGTTTTTGTCTAAATCTTCGGCAAAAGCATTAAATGCACTATGGACTATGTCTTGTCATGTTGAATATCATCTTATAGACTCTATACTTCCTTACCAGCGTCTGCAATTTTCAGCTTTATCATCATCAGGAACTGGTTAACGATGTATTTCCTTGACTAGCTACAAATTTAATGCTTCCGTCAAAGCTCTTTACAAAAATCTCCAAAAGAAGTAAAAGTAATTTCGCCTTTTCCGTTTATGTCCTCTACAATTCCGAAATCTAGACCACCGTGACTCGATACGTGTAAATTGGAATACCTGTGAAGTACCACAGGCGTGACTGCATTAAGTATTTGTGTCTTGTCTTGTCAAAAGGCGCACGCTTTTAGAAATTGAAAGCTATTGTTTTACGAACCATTGTTTGGCTTGTACACTTTCTGTTTAGCTTCTGTAGTAAATACTATTAAATTATGTGGTTGCTATGGCATATGGTGTGGGAATTTCATAAGTAATTGGTGATGTGAAGTCAACTGATATGTAATATGTGGCTTCGAGTATATTGAATTCAGAATCAAAAGATGATTGATTGGGATAGGTTCTAGGTTTATCAATGTGATTATATTTATAATGGGCCACTTTCTACCTTCTGATAAGAAAATCCAGTACCATAGTACTACGAGTAGCCAAAGTCTATACAGCGTATGTATTACAACTGGTATTAATGCCAAACGGTACACGGTGTAGTTAGAGTACCGCTTGTGAACAGAAGAGCTTATTAAACGTTGTAGCAAAACAGTTGCCAAACATGGACACCATACGCCAAACCATTAATCCAATCCGATATTAGTTATAATCACTATCAATGGACTGCTATTCTTGGTAATGACAATATATTTTGTCAAACTTATTTAGCAGTTCTAACGTCCCCGGTTTACAAGTTGTAGGTCGTGAGTTCGAACCCAGCTAGGCGCTATACTTTGTGTAAATAATTTCATCACCATTGCTTTCAAAACGGCGATGGAAAATATTATGAGGAAACCGGCCTGTCCTAGAACCAAAAATTCTAAGACATGTGACATCTACCAACATGCACTGGGCCCGCGTGGTGGAGTACACTTACAGTCACTCTCGGAGAGAGGAGGTCTGTGTCCCAACAGTGAGGATATTATAGGCTGATTACATATGTATGTATGTTATTTATGTCAAAATATCAAGATCATCTGTATTTTATTTTAAAAGCGAAAAGAAAATCTACACTTAAAAGCACACACTACATTTAATCATGATTTATCTTAGAAGCTGTCCAAGTTCCTTCTCACTAATACAAAATAATAATAAGCTTGTACTCGTGTATTTGTTTGTAACAAAATCACTCTCATCGTTACGCTTTTTAAATTGCAGGTTATGTTAAACTCGAAATTGGGTAGTAAGCCTTCTAATTAATTAAGTCATGTAATGAGGCTTTCACTCATAAATTAAAAATAAACAAATATGTAGGTACTTAACAATTTATGATGTCATTATTATATGGATAGAAGAAATGTTAATATCAATTTAAGTTCAAAATATGACTAAAAACCGGCCAAGTGCGAGTCGGACTCGTGCTGAAAGGGTTCCGTACCATTATCTATAAAAATCACGTCTGTTGTATGGGAGCCCCCCTTAAATATTTATTTTATTTAAATTTTATTATTTATTATTAAAGTAAAAATACAACTGAGCATTTTGTGAATATTTCAAGTGCCTACCTGTTGCCATTATTGATATCGAGCAAAAAAGGGCAAAAAAATCGCGTTTATTGTATGGGAGCCCCCCTTAAATATTTATTTTATTTTTAGTATTTTTTGTTATAGCGGCAAAAGAAATACATATTTTGTGAAAATTTCAATTGTCTAGCTTTCGCGGTTCTTGAGATACAGCCTGGTGACAGACAGACGGACGGACAGACAACGAGGTCTTCGTGATAGGGTCACGTTTTTACCCTTTGGGTATGGAACCCTAAAAAAGGGCATATCAAGGCTGTACATATTGACGTTTTACACCAGTGCCTTCGTTTGTTGAAGTTGAATCTCTTCAGGGCGAGAGTGAATATGCTTCTTCTGGGTAAGCTCGTTCCACCGTAGATATCATCCCTGCCTCTGGGCTGGATTGAGGTCAAGAGTGAGCCCATTGTCAATAAAAAAAAAAATTGGAGAGACTACTATAAGAGGAATTACTAACAGAACAAAAGAAAATCTTTAGGGAAGTAATTAACCCTAAACATTACTTGCGATCCCCAATAGAATAACCTCATAAAACATCAATCGTGAAAAATCAGCTTCAACGCTAAACTCTCTTGCTACAATTCCCAAGAATTCAACAACCACAACAACAAACGAAGCCAACAAATCACGAAACAATCTAAAACAGTAACTTGCAACAAACTACCTTTTTGGTATCAAACTCACGATTCTCTCACATCGACGTTTACCCACCATTTGGGTCATCAAGAATGTTACTACGTACAGTAGTATCAAAGTCTCTAGGTGTAGTAGCAACGACTGGTCGCAAATCTGCTAGATCACTGCTAAAGAATGTCTGTGACCCATTGAGGAGTAGACTTAATAGGCATAAAATGAAGATATACTTTGGGCTCTGATATGAATAATAATCAGTTGAAAAAGTTGGTGGTAGCTTTTCTTTTGAGTCAAAGTCTTGTGAGCCTATTATAATATTAAATGAACACAATAGACAATTTTAATTGGATGATACTTTTAGATGTGGTCAAGAACCATTTACTTAATGAATACGTTGGTTGGATGGAGCGATGTACCGGATGAAAATCTAATCATATTAGAAAACTCACTGAATGACAAACAGCGTTAGTACAAACCGCACAAGGATGTACAAACAAAATGATATTCTGTTCTTATAGTGTGTGTGGTAGATTTTGTTTTCTTAATTTAAATCCATGAGTATGTTACAGTAACTAAATATTCTAAGTGCTTCTTGAACATGTTATTATTTCTTATGTAACTGAAAGCACTGAATGTATTGAGACATGATTGTGTAACATGATTTTTGAATTTATTATTTAAATCAATGAGGAAGTTTGAATGTCTTAGTTTAATATTTTCCTGAAGTTGATAATTTTAAGATATTTTACAAAATATACTTATTACAAAATATCTTAAAATTATCAACTTCAGGAAAATATCAGTTCATCGGTTGGGAAACAAATAATACGAGACATATAAAAACAACTGTTATATTTAGTTTATTTGGGTTGTTCATGATAAATTATAACAGCTAAAAGAAAGAGTAAAGATTTGTACACACGAAGACATCACCTAAGAAATATATACGCTACAATAATATATATATATATATGATATAACAACAAACGAAGATGCAAACAATAATATTTTACTTATATAATTCAATACGAAAATATTTACAAAAGCTATATAAAAGAAAAATATTATATAGGAAAGGGAAAAATAGATCGACTAGTAAGAAATGAACACATAAAAATTGATACTAAAATAAAAATATTAGCCTCCTTGGCTTTGCCAGTCGGTTAGAGGTGAACAAAAAATAATAATTAAAGCTATTGATATCGTAAATACATTTGTACTTTAAGAAAATTATACTAATAAAAAACAGGTACAATGTAGTAGTCATAATAAAGTAAAGAAAGACGATGAAGATTTAAAAAGAAATCGGCGATGCTGATAAAAATTCGAGACAAGATTCACTCGTTCAACAATTAACAATACAATAATTTAAATAAATTATTAAATAATAAATTAAAATCGTTACTTGAGGTCCAAACTAAGTTACATGAAGATTAACCATGGCCCTTGGGACTTAGATTTTATCTTAGGTATTAGTTGGAGTAGGCGCTGTAGGCCAGGTTTTGGGCGTCCGAGGACCTTCCCCAACCACCGTGACCGCCGCCACCACCACCTCCGTGGCTGAAGTGTTCCTCATGGTGTGGGTGAGCTACAACCTCGTAGCTTTCATGGTGTTCGCTTTTGGAGAGGAGTTTCTTGAGGAGGACCAGAGCGGACGCAAGGAGGGCAGCCTTGGCGAGCATCAGACCCTTGATAGCGGCGAAGGCGATGATTCCGAGGAACAGAGGGATGAGGGACTGGATCTTCAACTGGAGGAGGGCGAGGATGGGGAGGAGCTGCTTCAGCTTCTTCTTCTTGCCACGGCCTGTAAAGATGAACATGTTTTATAGAACTTTGCCGATAATTGCGAATTGATGAGACAGAGTTCTTAGAATACGATTTCAGTACTTTGCCTGCAATACGCGGTTAGAAATGATACAGAATGCTCATAGAAAAACTTTAGTTGTATTGAACAATGTTGGACCAGCACTAAGTAATATTTCTAAGATTAATTCCATTCATAAAACGGAAAATAAACCGTTGCTTGAAAACGTTTACATGTAAAGTAATATTCAAATGGCAAGTAATGAGATAAAATTATCTGAAAAGCATTTAACGTCCCACGAACATCGCTAACAGAAGCTTATAAATTTTAATTAACGTAATACACTTTCTAGTTAATGTTACTGTAAACTATATGTACTTGCACTCGGTCAAATAAGAAAAGGTGTTTGTAGGCAATGTCGTTATTTGAATTTTAAATAGCCTCGTGCTCAGTTTAGATAATTTACTATTTAGGTTCAAATGTTAATCGAGTATGGAAACTTCATTGAGATTCAATGTCCTTACCAACTGAAATTGAAATTCACCATGTAACATCAAGTTTGCATAACCCCATTCACCTAGAAAGTGTTTTGTTGGTACCAATTCGAAAGCTTCAAGCCTACATCCATATTTCGTTAGTAAGATTATGCCTGGAGCGTTACTTTTACTCGTTTCTTGATAGAGATTTCGATCGCGGACCGTCTTAGCGGAACTTTAGAACAAGTCGAGCCTACATAGTCAACGTGTACTATGGACATCTAGCAAAAACCAGAATCAGTTCGTCCGCTTTCCACGATAATCAACCTTGTTAATAGGTTAGAGAAACCCTCTCGCAACTTGTTCGGACGTTTTCTAGCTTCTCATGGTGTGTTCCGGATGTCCGTTTCAAATTTTCTATATTTCGTAAGTTTAGTTTCGGTATTAATCGTCTCGTCATGTGTAACATCAGATTAATTTTTGATCGTACTTTCTATTTTAAAATTCTCATGCACGCTGAACAGGTTTTGGTGTGTTTTAATTTATTTGGCGAGAGTTATGCAGGGAATTATATATGAACATGACTGCAAGGTTTTATATAACTACTTTTTACTTTATGATGTTACCAAGCGAGTCTATGTCGTGACTTGTTTAATACGAAATATAATTGAGAGCTCCGTGGATGGTTTTCTCTACAACAATGACTTGCATTTCAAAAGTCCATCGCTTTTTATCGATATCATCAAAATTAACGGAAAACCAGTTTTACGAGCGCGAGAATGAGTGTTATATAATATTCAGTTCCATAATGGTCTGTAACGAATTGGTAGAACAAACTGTTTTAAACAACCGACAATGAGCCGTGAAATTGATTGGTCATACTTCTGTTAATAAGCTAATAGAGGAACTTTTGTTTTACAAAGATGATGAGACTTTGATTGACCCCTTGAGAAAATAACTTGCCCTTATAACAAGGTAGCATTGTAAATCTTTTTGGGAACTGCCATGATTATATTTCTCATAATACTTTCACTTGTTTCGTTGAAATAATTTGATCACTTACGAGAATTGCACCTTAATGATATAGTAGATGTCAAATACAGGTTCCGTGGCGATAAATCTGTGCTTTTTTTGTGTGAGCATCTTTATTTATTGGACGTGACACGTGTAATTATTTTTTTTATGTGAGAAAAAATGATGCATGAGTTATTTTTTATGAGAAGTGTGTTAAGAAGCTTAGAACAACTTTTCTGTTTGTTTCATGTCAGCTGTTGCGGCTTTCATCTCCTACTTATAGCAACAATTTTGTGTGTACAAGTTTTACTGATTTGTAGGTGTTAGGATTTTATCTAAGCTTTTGCATCACATAAATAAGTGTATTAGTTATATTTGAATTGATAATTTTTACCGGCTCTTTACAAATTCATCATCCTATTTAGTTACTTAGACTATAAGACGAACATGAGTGAATTTCGCATTTTACTGTTTTATTGTAGGATACTGACCTTCCTCAAGGGATCTCTTCATATCCTCAACGGTGCTCTTAGGCATGCGCAGCTGGACGACATGGTTTTCCATGAAATCAGCAGCAGCATCCACTAGCCTGGCTTCAACTGTGTTCTCCCTAGCTTGAGGTTCTTCAGGAAGGGGCTCGTAGGATCGGGCGGAACGAGAAGTGCCGAGGTTGTAGATCGCAAGGCCATCAGCGAGTTTCAACTCCCGCGCTGATGCCGCGTTCTCTAAAAATCTCATCGATTTTTCCTGTGGGAAGAGAAGAAAAGGGTTAAAAATTGGTTCGTAATTTAAAAAAATATTGGATTCGAACCTCTGAGATCTTGTTTTTTTTTTTTTAATATCGGTTTTCGACGACCATTCAATCGTTAAGGAGTTTGATTCCCAGGCAATAATAAATATCATGCTTCAAGGTTCATATAAGTTTTCAAAGCAAATATTTTGATTGCAATGAACTTGAAAGCTGGTTAAACAAGTCTGCAAGTATTTATGCTGATTCATCCAATAAACTTGGCGGCAAATAGCTTTACAAACATTTGCCGTTTAGTCTAGTAACCAACATAAATTGCCAAAGCATTTACTTCTTATGCAGTTAGTTAAATGCAAGTTTACTTTGATGTAATCAAGAAGTTAATTTTAAATGAGTTGATTTAAAAAAATGAGGTGTTAATTATTCTGCGTTCATTGAAGAAGTGTTAAGTAAAGTGTTAATTGAATATAACATTTCTAAGTCAATTTGACTTGGACTTGCTATTAAGGCCAAAAAGCTTGTTAGTTAATTTGCAATTAGGGACCTAGAAAAAGTTATATTTATTGTAGTAACTTTAGTGAAGTAGGTGCTAACAAAAAGGTTTCATTAGATTCTGATTTGGAAGTAGCACAATTAAAACTTAAGGATGTTAAGGTATTTGAAATTGACAAATGACTAAAGAAGGATGATTGAGATTATTGAAGCCAGAAGACTTAGTGACAGGTCGAAAATTCAGGGAGCTGAATAACCAAAGAGGTTGGTAAAGATTTTTGAGGAAGCTGATGACGAAAAAGCTCAACTCCAAGGGAGAACACTTAAACACGATCACAACACACCTTAAGGCACATCCAAGTATCTTCCTCGGCACAACTCTTGACCACCCCGACGACGGAACCGATGACATCATCATCGGAACTGGCTGGCTTGCAGCTTACTGCTGCCACACACACTAAGAATACAAGGAAGATCTTCATTTTTTTGGTCCTACACTCCTTCACGGTGGTTAGTGAAATGTGGTGAGGGGACTGTCAGAAAGCGGTTTTATTCTCCGTTCCCCCACTGCGGGGTTTAAGCCGAAATGCGCAACTCGATGCGTGTTACGAATGATATAGAAGCGGCTACAGGTGGAATACTTTTTTTTATGATGGTGCTGATTATGCTGTAGGGTGGATTGATTTTTTATGGGTTCTTGTTCTGTGATGTGGACAAAATTAAAGGTTTTATTTTTTTATTTGAGGCTTTATCCACTACGAAAATAACTCCGGAAAAATATTCGGGATTATATTCAACAGAACTGAAACAAAATTAATCATAATTTAGGTGAATTTTTCGTGACGGTAAATGCTACACTTACAGAGTGTAATGTAGGAAATAGAAAATCTAGTATTTTTGTGTGATACAGGAAATTATTATCTTCGTTAACTGTGATGTAATATCATACATAAGTCGACGATTAAATAATACAGCTTTTAATATGGACTGATTAGAATTTCAAATCGGAATCAATTTCTATTTTTGGACATAATATATTTGGTATTTGATTAATGTCTTATGATTTGTTTCCTATCTCAATTATATCATCGTTTTCAAAATTAATCACCATAGTTACTCAGGCCAATTGAAAGTTTACCTCAAAAATAGACGCATTTAATTGTTTTTATAATTCTTCATAACTATCATTGTCATACCATCATTCGATTTTAAAAGTATCGATTGATTCTCTAGCTTCATCAATGAAGCCACAAGTAGTTTGCATTGTATCGAGGCCACAGCCAGTTCCTTTAAGCAAAGCGGGTCCACACTAGGTCAGGAAGTTTCCACCTAGGATGGTACTAGGCAGAGAAATCAAAAAGCCTAAATAACCAAAACTTTTTAACAAATTCTGCCCATATCTTAAATTAATAAAGACGTGAATTTAACACACACGCATAATTATTATATTTATATACTTACTTTCTTTTGGCTCGAATGCGAAACTAAAATATGTATAATTTAATGTTATTATATCTCTTTTGGTATGTGTATTATATACACACAATCATCACGCCGGTAATTTTCAAAGGGTCAAACAGAGATTTACTAACTTACCAACATTGATGAATTATTTGAATTACTACTTGCATCATAGAAGCTTTAAATATATTGTCATCAATATGCTGTATATTGTTTTGTCATGTTTTTTAGTATGTATCTAGTTTGTACCTCTGAGTTTGTTTCGACCTTTCTTCTTAGAGTAATCAGGTAGGAAACGTCGACCTTGTCTAGCTTATTTTTTTTTATGGCAGAATAAAAAAAATCATTTCATTTCTTCATGTGTTCCATTTGAAACTATAAAAGAAAATACTTGTCTTAGAAATCGGGCACATCTAACATCTTATTATTTTTTGAGTCAGAGTTAAGAAATAGGACAATAACATTCATAAACAGATATCAAATCTCAGTTATAACGGATGCCTATTGAATAGTATTTTAGAAAATTACAAATTCAGAATCAAATTACGACATCCCAATTAGCAAATCAACATCCATATTAATAATCCTATACATCCATTCTCATACAACTAAAATGGATGATAATTATCATATTTAAGTAAATTGTCTATTTAGAAACTTCCGTTTCTGTATGTAGGGCGAATCGTCGTGGCTAAACGTTTGTAATGTGTATACAACTTGCATTGAGTGCTCTTGGTGTTACTTGATTGGTTATTTTCTACTCATTGATACTTTGTACTGTCCATTATATTTTGACATTCCAAGAGGGCGCCACTTTCTTCGTCTATCTGTCAAAGATCTGTCAGATTCAATACTAATTCAACTTTAGTTCCGTATTTTACCGTCTGTCAAAACAAATTGGTCTATTTTTCTGAATGAACTTTTTACCAAATTCATGTGTGTGTAGATAATTTCTAAAAAAAGAGTAATAGTGATGATTGCGTTTTGTTTTGGTCGAATTATAAGTGGTTTTGGTAATAGCAGTAGGCTTGGATATTACAGTTTAAATGGCGATTGAAGTTAATGATGTATTGCGTAAGCCAAAATCATTTTGGGTTTAATGAATGACTTCTTAATTAACAGCTGTTTTGCTTTCCACGTGCAATGAATTCTTGAGGGCTTACCACGTTTTTTAATTTTTTTATGCAATGTAGTGGCAAACAAGCTGGCGGTGGCCTCCACCCCTATGGACATCTTCAATACCCGGAGAACCATAGGCGAGTTGTCTACCATTTTTAAAGAGGACTGTATTCTATATTTTATTATATTTATTAGTATTATCAACTTTCATTCTAGGTCATCATTTATATATCCGCCTCCTTTGCCACTTGTATTTTGTCTTTATCTGTCGAAAACATTTTCTTCAATACCCGGGATATCACTGGTGAGTTGCAGACCCTTTCTAAAGAGGCCTCTTTTCTTTTTCTCATTATATTTATTAGAATTTTCACCTTGTACACTTCCATTGAAGGTCATTATTCACATCCCTCTCCTCTCTAACTTGTATTTTGTCAATCTAAGTCAATTTCCTTGCTATTAGTTGCCTCGATGTAACTTTATTATTCCTTCTAAGAATGTTTATATCATAATTTTTTGTATCTCATTAACCAAGGAGAACATAAACATAAATATCAATTCATGTTCTCCTTTGTAGACTCATTATGCAAAATGAAAAAGCAAACTGCAGTCTTTGAAATACTAGATTGGATCTATTCAATGAGGTTTGTGTGAATGAACACATTACTAGATTCATTGGGTTGGCAATATACGATGGAATGATTCACGTGATATTTAGTGGTTACCGATACATTAAGAAGTCAATGTTAGACTTTGGACTCGTAACTTTGTAGCCAGATAACTATGTACTTCCTAGTGTAGTTTCTTTTAGACCTCTATAAAGAATAATATCTGTTTATCATGCTGTTCAAGAAGCAGGTCTATTAACTTTCTTCCTTACTCTTAGAGGCCATGGTCAAAAGAAAGCCTATCTGACTCACCAAAAAAGCGACCCTAAGCGCAGAAAGCGGATGCCTACTTCATACTCAAATTACTCTGATTACCCCCTAAGGCTATATAACCGTGAAGTTATAGAAATACGTACTTTTTATGATTTCTAAAATTGCATAATCGTGCAGGTGTTTCGAGCGTATATTTTAATTCGTACAATGTGCGCACGTGAACACGTTTTATGTAATGTCCGGTGCGGTATAGTTACGAATATGATTTCCTATTTTTATTTTAGTGTTTGTCTTGGATAGTTTTAGTTTAACGTTTGTTTGTAGGCTACTTTGGTGTCGCTGTATTATTTTGATCGTTTATTTATTTTGTCTTTTTATTCTGTTTTATCTTCTTTCATTAAACTTACGGTGATAATGAGGCGTACTTAGATGTTGCTCATGGTCATAAATTCATAATCTCCATCTTCTTCTCACCACGAAATTCAGAATATTCTACAGGTTCTTTGATCTTTGAATCTTATATGCCTACGGGGAGTAAGGGGTCCCACATAATTATAACAATATTAGCTTAGAAAACATTGAACTTTGTCATAACAAGAGTCCGTCAATGAAGACATGGGCCCGTCCAAATATAGTTCGATACTTCGGAAAAAAACCCTTCCCCGCTTAATTAAGTTTTTCGGAACGGCAAAAACACATCGGGAGTTTATTGTTAAATCGTTCTGTCGTTATTTTTTAGTTCGGGTCCCGAACTAATCTTATAGTGATACGGACTAGGAAACGCCGAAACTACGGATGTCGTGATTAGAGAGTAAACCAAGCTTAGCAGATCATCATTTCCTTTTATTCACGGATAGGAAGACCTATAACAATTATGACTAAAACGTGAATACCGGGTTGGCGGCTGATGAAAATGTACAGAAAAAAAAAATACGACCATACCAATGTTTTAAGGATCGGCGCAACATGAATTCTGAATCATAAATTCTAGATATAGAATAGTATACTCATTTTTAAAGAGCAAGGTGCAAGGGCTTATATATAAAACAGCATAACATAACATATTATAACATTATTATACCTTTGTAAATAATTTCTAAGACTTTATGATGAAATATTTTACCAATTTAAATACTGAATGAAACATTTATTTATTTACTATTTATTTTATAAAGAGCAGCAGGGTGACGATGACTACAGCCTGGAAAACGCTGATGCTGAAACATTTATTTATTTATTATTTATTTTATAAAGAGCAGCAGGGTGACGATGACTACAGCCTGGAAAACGCTGATGCTGAAACATTTATTTATTTATTATTTATTTTATAAAGAGCAGCAGGGTGACGATGACTACAGCCTGGAAAACGCTGATGCTGAAACATTTATTTATTTATTATTTATTTTATAAAGAGCAGCAGGGTGACGATGACTACAGCCTGGAAAACGCTGATGCTGAAACGTTTATTTATTTATTATTTATTTTATAAAGAGCAGCAGGGTGACGATGACTACAGCCTGGAAAACGCTGATGCCAATCATCTTTACTTTATTATCTTATTGGTATGCCAACTGAAAGGGAACCAGTCGTGGGCCAAAAAATTACGACGCCAGAAGGTGTCGTGTCAGGTCCCGTAGATGGTGGTACGAGCTGGACAAAACAAACGACCAGTGGTCCATAATAGTACTGGATCGCAAGCGCTGGAAGTCATTGGGAGAGGCCTTGGCCCAGCAGTGGGATGATACAGGCTTACATTCACTGAAAGGGAAGAGGTAGACTATAAATATCCGGAGACCATTACAAATAAGTAGGCGACTAAAATTCCGAACCGAAACGCGAGCTCCATTGATAATAACTAGGTAGGTATTACAACCGCACACATAGCAATTACGTGCCGATTTTAAATTAAAGATCGCAATGCAGCTTTGTTGCTGACTGCTAATACATCAGCGGTGACGAGGAAAATTGCTGGTATGTAGGTCATCTGTTTCATATCTTATTGGTTGTCGCTGATCGGAAATTTGGGTGAAGGGATTTTATTTCCTTCATCAGTACTAGTAGTCGCCACGCTTAGCCATCATCATCATCTTCTCCTACAGCAGTCCACTGCTGGACATAGGCCTCTCCTATTACACGCCACTTCGGCAACTCTCATCCAGCTGCTACCAGCCATCGTGTGAAGATCGTTGCTCCACCTAGCTTGAGGGCGTCCTACTTTATGTTTGCCGATTCGCGGTCTCCACTCAAGAACACGTCTACCCCGACGGTCATCGGTTCTACGGTTAATATGGCCAGCCCATTGCCAATTCAGCTTGCTTATTCTGTAAGCTATGTCGATAACTTTGGTTCTCTGCCGGATCCCCTCGCTGCGGATTCGATTTCTCAGAGAGACCTCAAGCATAGCCGGTTCCATACCTCGTTGAGCGACCTTGAATTTACGAACCAGCCATACCGTGGGTGTCCATGTTCCGGCTCCGTAAGTCATAACACGCTTGGCCAATTTTCTTTAACTGATGACTGGTTTTGTAACGATAATTGGATGTTGTAGGGTTTTTCTTTCATTGATCAGGACCCCTAAGTTCCGGAAAGCCTTCGACAAAAATTTCAGATAATAAAATCAAATTTCATGATTTAATTTAGTATTCAAATATTTAAGTATTTAAATAAAAACCGAGTACCCACTTAGTATTTGGAGGTAGCGGTTGGTCTGTTCAATTTTTTGGCCAAAGAATCAGCATCGCTATGCCCCAGGGCAACGCTGCCAGCCTTTTAGTTCCTTTTCCTATTGACAGCGATGCGGACGAATTTTGGATGGTTCTTTCCCCCTTTCATTTTTAGGGTTCCGTACCTCGAAAGGAAAAAACGGAACCCTTATAGGATCACTTTGTTGTCCGTCCGTCCATCCGTCTGTCTGTTTGTCAAGACCCTTTTTCTCAGGAACGCGCGGAGGTACCAAGCTGGAAATTATATCAAATACTCAAATTTACTGACCCTTGGAGCTGTGAAAAAATCAAACTTCTAAGCCAACGCAATCAAAAGATACAGCCGTTTATGCCGCAAATTTTCGCAAATTTTCGACACTCTTAAGGGAATCAAAACCTACAGGGCACTTCCCGTGAACTCAGAATCTTGAAATTTGGTACGAAGCAACGTCTTATAGCACAGATAAAGGAAAAATTGAGAAAACCGTAAATTTTTAGTTACATACCTACAAATTTGTACGGAACCCTCGGTGTGCGAGTCCGACTCGCACTTGACCGGTTTTTTTATATACATTTACATATTATTATTCTAAGCTTGTTAGCTTATATTATGTAAATTTTATGATATATGTAATTAAGTATGACGATGGAACCAAGTGTTAATATTTCGTCATCTTTATGAAACCTGTTCATGAAACAGCTTTCAAGAACATTCTGCTTAGAGAACCGATGAAAAATAAAAATAGTAGTGTCTTATGTTATGTCATGTTATTTCAATGTTGAACAAGTTCCATTGATCTAATCTATGAACTATTATTATAGTCATACTAAGTTTTCACAAAATGTCATTATGAGTCAAAAGCACCCGGCAAAGGGTTTATTTATAAACGATGATTAAAGTTTAAACGTCAAAATGTATGGTTAAACAGTCGCTAATCAATACTTAACTTTAAGCAACGTTTATGAATAAAGGGTTGTTTAGATATCCATGGGTGTATTGCTTTCGAGAGGTGTTTAAAGCGAAGAAGCGATAGAAGTAGGCATTTGCGTTCAGGAGGTTCCAAATTCATTGAAATCCCTTGTATATCCCTTGTATATCCCTTGTATATATATCCGTTGCAGTCAGCAGGAGTCTGAAGCCTGGGTACCCCGACCAATCGGGTTAGGTTACAGTTCTGACCGGCTGGTCACAACTGTAACCTAACCCGGTTGGTCGGGGTACCCAACTCCCCGCGAGCCGAATCGGTGGCAGTAACTAAGCTGTACCCCAGCCAAATGAGTTAGGTAGGGTTAGAACTGTGTTGCGGAAGGATCCTATATTCCCGCGATCCCCAGCGTAGGTGTGGGATGGAACACCGGGGTGGTTTTTAGTCAGTAAGAGACTGACAGACCCCGTCACCCACCCCAGGGCGGCGGACATCCATGAGGATTTTTCACCTCGGGAAAAAAAAGAGCTGTGACCATCCGATGCATCCAAGTTAGTTATTTACTTGACTATTTAGAATTTTTAGGACCCCAAAAAGGAATTATTGAGGTTTAGGGGGTGTTTCATAATATTTTTAGGAGCGCAAACATTAATGAATTCATGTCAAAAACAAATGAACATCTAGTACGTTCATGTCTATTTCAATAAGCAATAGTGTTGTGCACACACTATTAATACTTTTTGCTCCAATTTACTCTTACTGGTGGGTCGTGCGGTATAATTGCCTAACAAACTCTGCTACGTTTTTCATTCATCCACTACAATGGCATGAGTGAATGACGCATTTTAACAAAAAGTTTTATCTTCATTTTCAGAGTGGATACAATGTGTGTATTAAATATTTAATAAGTGTTAAGAGAGAAGATTGGGTAGATGCATAGGGCGATAAAAAAATGATCTCATGAACATTGCTAAGGAAAAATTTTAAAAAGTAACACAAGATGTTTGTTTTTCAAATCATTTTGCAGTAAGTATCATAGAAAGTAGTGAAATAATTATGAAATATCGCTCCGCACTAAAATGTTGATCAATAATATTATGTTTTGGACGCAAAATAAATCAGTGTTATTATTGCAATAATAATAACTGATTCATTTTCATAATTATTCATAATACATATTTTAGTGGTATAGAGTGATATTTCGTATTTTCATACAGTTACCCATACATGCATAACTACAGAAAGCCACCTGTTTTAATCCTAAAATACCCCTTATTTTTTTATTTTTTTAAGAAAACATTTTTTTTGCTTCGATTACTTTCCAATAACTGGCGTTTATATTATAGCCAGATATATGAAATCTGGCTATAATATAAACGCCAGTTATTGGACGTTGCTAACTTAAGGAGCTCCCTCTTAACTTTGCTTCCGTTGCTACTTCTTGCTTCAAGCACAATAGGCAAAACTAATGCCGCTAATTGGGAAGTGTCAAAACAATGGTAACTTTAAACTGAGATAATTAATTTAAAAGTTTAATTAGCTGACGATTGTGATTTTATCTGTAAGTAAGCAGTTGCTATTAGCAGTTTTTTATGCTTGTATATTTTATAAAAATCTCACTTTGAAACGTTGCTGGAGGCCTGCCCTCTAAGTCCATCAACGAAGATACGGGCCCGCCGAAAGCAGATCGATGCTTTGAAGTTAACCCCACTCCCGATTTATTAACATTTTCGGACGGGCAAAAAAACATCGCAAGTCAGGACAACTGTCAAATCGTCGCGTTGTCATTCATTCTTAGTTCAGGCCCCAAACTAATCCGTACCTTTTAACGTACTTTCGATCATCCGTAGGTGATACCGAGGAAACCGAAACTACGGATGTCGTGCTTAGAGAGTCAGACCTCCTGAACCAAATTATCACCTGATGCTAGGGATGGACACTATTGTCAGCTTGCTTCAAGCTCACTTCACCTTAGTACAGTGAGATTTTTAGAGTGTAGACCAATTTTATTGTAAGCAACAATCTATAAAGTCATTATTGATAGATATTATGTGTTAGATAAAGAGACCAAAATTTTAATCTAGACTAAAACTTTTACTGAAGTTTTTATCTGCTAGGCCTAATCGCTAAGCCTACTTCTTTAAGGTCACTACCATAAAAAATAAACCAACACGTGCCAAATGAAAACGAATTTAAAAAAATCTAGTTTTCATTACAAAAACTAGATTATTTTATTCACCAAATTTCGAATTATCATGGAATTATTCAACTTTCTTATATTATGCACATTATAAGCTAGTTGCGCAAATTATAAGGCAAAAAACTAAAAAGTAAAAGTGGTTTTATAGCGCTATATATTATATTATGGTGTGAGTAGAGACAGTTCATTAACCTTACCTTGCCCAGCTGTGTTTTAAAAGTTTTCATTATTTCATGATATACTACGATAATTATATGAATAAATAAATATTGCTTATTTAAATAACGGAACAGCATCGTTGAAACTGTTTAATTAACATACTAATTATTTCTTGGTTTAATAAAAATGCATAATCAGCCTATAAATCCCACTGCTGGGACACAGGCCTCCTCTCGGTGAGAGGGAGTGGGCCGTAATCCACCACGCGGGCCCAGTGCGGGTTGGTAGACGTCGCATGTCTTCGAATTTTTGGTTAAAACCAATTTTTGGATATGCCGCCTCACGATATTTTCTTTCACCGTTTTGAGAGCAGTGGTGATGAAATAATTGACACAAAGTAAAGCGCCTGTCTGGGTTCGAACCTACGACTTACTTGTAAGTCACGGCTGATACCACTGGGCCAGCACTGCTTTATCTAATCATTAAAATGATTCGTATGTTGTTTTTTTTTTTGTGGTTCATTGTTGACAACACGTTACGAATCAACGTTTTAGAATGTGAGAACCGTGTGAGTGTTCGTGTGAGTTTTTTTCCACTAACTATAGTACCCACCATAACTAATTTTGCGCCATGTAGTACCTACCTATTACGATGTCCCGGTTTACAAGTAATTGGGGAAATTATCACCAAATGGGAGTTCTAACACTGATGACACCCTATACTCTTAACAATTTTTTTTATTTTTTTTTAAAACGTTGCCCCACACTAGGAATTACTCCTGTATCGTGGGTGCGTTTACAAACATTTAAACTCACATACACAAACAGCCAGACCCGGAACAACTACCTGTAGGAAATACAAATATTTGTTTCGTGCGGGAATCCAACCCGCGACACGCAGCGCAGCAGTCGATCGCACAGCCACTGCGCCAACCGTGTCGTCAAATTCTTTGTACATATAATATGTTTTATATTTCTTTTTGTCTGATGTGAATTTTACTATATCTAATAATTAAGCTGAAGAGTTTGTTTGATTTTTGTTGGTTTGTTTATTTGAACACGCTAGTCTCTGGAACTACCAGTCAGCACTCTAACTGCGTCACACTTTTAGTCACAATCTGGATAATTTTGAATGATATTTCTAATCCATTACTTCATATTATGTTCGAAGAATGTGTCTGCGCAACAAAGTAAATAACGCAATGAATGTTGTTGTCACAATGAAAGCTATTGCTCCTGTTAGCTTACCCCGCAGATTTTAAAAGATCTTCCTGCATTTGATAGGCCAATTCTTGAGGAACGCTAAAGGCTAATCTAGCTTAGGCCCTTAGGAGCCGAACAAATACATAAAAGGCGGGCAGAAGCTAGTCAATCAATAATAAAGCTGAAGAGTTTGTTTGAACGCGCTAATCTTTGGAACTATCGTATCTGAAGTCTGATTTTAAAAAAATCTTCTATTATTTGACAGGCCAATTCTTGAGGAAGGCTATAGGCTATTTTACATCAAGGTTGGCCCAACCTGGTCCGAAAGAATAAAGAACGCTAAGCAAAAACGAAGTAATAGCGCGGGCAGGCGATTTGATGCGACGAGGTAGGTCATGGGTTACACGGACGAAGTAGCGGGCTGAAGCTATTCCTACTAATATTATAAGCGTGTAAGTTTGTAGGGATCGATGGATGTTTGTTACTCTTTCACGAAAAAACTACTAAACGGATTTGGATGAAATTTGGCACACATATGGTTTATATCCAGGATTAAGACATAAGATACTTTTTATTCCGATTTTCCCACGGGATCGAAACTTATGCGGGTGAAACCGCAGGGCGCAGCTAGTATACTATAAAGAAAGGTAGGTTGGCATGTACAGAAAACAATGTGGCTGAGACGGTGCAGGATTAGCAAGTAAGATATAGATTATTTATTGAATAAAGATCGGAACTAACGTTAGTATTCTAGTTGCATCACGTAGTTCAAGTTCAGTGTGTCAGTTTAACATGTCTATTCAATAGATTCTTTAGTGTAGATAAAAGTTTAGGTAGTTTATCAACACGTCAATGTCAATACTTTATCAATGGTTTGGAGAGTAGATAAAAATGGTGACCGGAATGTGGGGTCCTGGGTTTGATTTTCAGCTCGAGAAGTGATAATGGGTTTTTATTAGGAATTTCTCAGAAGGCTGGAGTTTATAGTGGGCAGTGTCAGATCCCCGTGCTTCAGAAAGCATGGTAAGTACCCGATCTCCCTCCGGTCGTGTGAAGTGTTGTCGTACTATGAGGGTGGAGGAAGTGCTCCTGTTTTTGCGCAAACACTTGTGCACGTGTCGGGTTGACACTGGCTACTGTGGCCGAAATTTTGCCAGAGGAATTAGAAACAAAACACATACAATACACATACAAAACACACACACACACACAAACACGTAAACACAAACAAACACTTAAACACTTTATGTTTACGAAACTAAAATACAACATATGAGCAACTTGCTCAGAATATAATGAAAAAGAGAGTGAATGAAATCCAAGAGTGAATGACATTTAATATTAAATGAAGCATAACATTCGCGAAGAAAATTACAACGTTATTACTTATTACTCCATTCATATCGAATGAGATGTGGAAATGCGTGATAAGCATAGTTTAAATAAATGGATGCGGCATATTGTGGTATAAGAAATTTTGGCTGGTTGGTGTTGTTTGTTGGTGTAATTTATTTATTTACTAGCTGTGCCCTGCGGTTGCACCCACATAAGTTTCGATTCCGTGAGAATATCGAGATAAAAAGTATCCTATGTCTTAATCCTGGTTATAAACCATCTGTGTGCTAAATTTCATCAAAATCCGTTCAGTAGTTTCGGCGTGAAAGAGTAACAAACATCCATCCATGCATCCATCCATCCATATAAACTTTCGCATTTATAATATTAGTAGGATTTGCTTTGATTGGAGGGGCCCGTGGCTAGCGACAGCTGGGACCAGCGGTCCCAGCATTCATTCATGGATCTTTGACAGTCAGAAGCCCGAAAGTCTGACAACCAGTCTTACCAAGGGGTATCGTATTACCCAGTAACTGGGTTGTGGAGGTTAGATAGGCAGTCGCTCCTTGTAAAATACTGGTATTCAGCTGCATCTGGTTAGACTGGAAGCCAACCCCAACATAGCTGGGAAAAGGCTAGGTAGATGATGATGATGGTGATTTATTTGTTTTGATTTAACATAACATGGACCACAACCAGTTGCATAATAATAGCCTATTAGATAATACATAATATATTATAATAAATTCAAGCTGCTTTTCGTGTCTGTTTGTGTGACCGGTTCTAGACTTATTTAAAATCGTCTTATTATTAAAATCGCATAAAATCAGTTGCATAGTTTAGAACTAACAAGTCGTGTTCTAAGCTGTGCAACTGATTTTATGCGATTTTAATCATCATTTAGAGAATTTATTCTGAAAGGTTTATGTCTTTAATATATTAATATTAAACTTGCATATTATTAAGAAATCTGAAGTCGTAGAAACCGTGCGTATCCGACAAGGGTCACTAGTTCATATACTTCATATACAACATCACTGCTAGTGATATATAATTATACATCACTTGCAGTACGCCACCGTTTCACCCGCATACGTATCGATGCCGTGAGAATATTGGAATAAAAAGTATTCTATGTTTTAATCCTGGTTATAAACTATCTGTGTGCCAAATTCCATTTAAATCCGGTCAGTAGTTTTTGCATGAAATAGTAACAAATATCCATCCATTCATCCATCCTCACAAACTTTCGCAGGAAGTAGCATAGGATTTAAATAAACTTTGCGATTCAGTCAAACTTAAAATTGTTGAAGTTGGATGTTATACTTTTTCTTTCTTTAATCTGTAAGAGCACCATTTTGTTTGGTTAGTTGGTCTAGTGGTCACAAGCGTTACTGCTGAATATGAGGTCCGGGATGCGATTCCCGGGTCGAGCAAAGAGTTATCGTATTTTTCAGTAGTAGCCTGGAGTCTGGCTTTGAGCCTAATTGATGACAATAGGCACGCCCCCTATTAAATGAGACTTAAATATAACTGGCAAAATGGGTGCACTCTATGTACACCTCTGCCTATAGTTCAGAAAAAGGAATGGACCAAAAGGGAGTGTAGAGTGCGTGAGCCGGGCCGGAAGCGATTCCTTCAGAAACTCTTGTTCAGGGTGCTTAGGAAGTGAACATACTAAAAGGCCTGACGTCTAGGAGTTGAGCTGGAGTGCCCCCGCCTCTCTGGCTCACCTCCTAGACGAACACAACTCACAACGCCTTTATTGCCTGGTGTACCAACCTTTCAGGGAATACATGTGTAATGTTCTATTCTGAAGATAGTTTATTGATTGAAAGTGCAAAGTACGATCAGAAGGCCAATTTTCGTAATTTAAAACGTTCAAAATCTAGTCGCGGTCTCATCTCGGTGACAAACAAATGTCAAAAGCTTGTTAAAATGTAGGGAAATTAGAGGTATTTTTGACAGATTGAGACTGAGATCAGACTGTGAACGTTCTTAACATTACGAGAATTGCCCCCCTTATCGCATACCTTGTCGGTCAAAATAATTATTTTTTATTATTTTAAACGTGCCGCATCAAAAAAAGCTCGTCAATTCCTACTCACACGCGCACGTGTTACAAATGGGCGTCGTCACGCAAAATATCGATACGTCGGCGATTCGATCCACTATAATAAAACTTTCATCGACATCGATAGTCGATAGTGATGTAATGTCTATAATTTTGAAGTAGGAAAGTGTGGTTGGCATAGAAATGAATGCTTAAGATTATATCGAGTGAAGTTAATAATATTTTTAGAGTTTTGTTGCCAACTGTAATGAATGTCGATTAGATAAGGTGATTTTGGCAAGAGGATGAGCAGGATCCGATCCAGCTTGACCCTTGCTGCCCTTTTCCAGCAACGCCCTAAGCCGAGGTCCGTACTCCACAGGGGGTGCCCTTAGCGTGTAGTCGCTTAGTTTTTAAGGTCTGTAAGCCCTGGCTGGAGGCCTTAATTTATTGAGGCACCCACAGGCAAGTCCAGTTAAGTAGATGAAAACCTCCTAGGTTGACCTGCGAGATGCCTATGATGATTTATAAAAATAAAAAGAATTATCAAAATCGGACTACTCTGTAAAAAGTTATGCGTGCTCAAACATAAAAAAAATATACGTGTCGAACTGAGAACCTCCTCCGTTTTTTTTCTTCGGTTAAAAAAACAGGATGGGCAGTACTATACTCATAAAATGATGACATCATGGTGATGGTCAGGGTGATGTACTGATTATTCGTCATTCTCCTGCCTTCTTTACAATTTATTTGGAGTCGGTGTAACATATCTTTTCCATACTTTACTATTAGTCGTCATCTCAGTAGTCATCCATTTTCTAGCCATAAGGTGGCTAATATTATCTTTCCCACAGTCCATCCATCGTTTCTTTGGTGTTACCCTTTTTTTGTGCCATCCACATTCACTCCTACTGAAAACCCACCACATAGGGGAGAGGAGGGTAGGTTCTACCCCCGTTCTTTTATCCTATGTATTCACTAAGAGATTTCCGGGAATAAGACTTTTTTCCAGGATATATAACCGGAAATTTTGTAAAACTCAAATTCCGCAATGCCGGAAGTGACGACAAGTTTAATGACATCATTGTAACTAATTTTCTCTCACGTCTTAAAAGCCGTAACTCGAATACATATCATGCGATTATTCGCATAATCGACTTTCGACGGACGACATCGATATAGGCTTTAATGAATCGATTTGAATTGCAATCGAATAAAAGTGTGGCTAGACGGTGGTACCGTTTATTTCTTTTCGATTATAAAGTAGGTATAGGCTTGAGGAGTGTGGTTGTTGTGTAATTAGGGAGAAGCAAATGTAGCAATCTTCAGAAATTAGTTGATGGATTGAAAAACTGGCTTGATACAAATTAGCCAATATTTTGACCTACTCGTATAATAATACTGCATGGCAATTATTATATACAACCATTTGCTAAATAATACTCAAGTTTTGTCATTGCCATGGTTCAAAAGGTCATTGTTCAGACTATTATTTAAAAAAAATTATCACAGTGTTCAAGAATATTTAGAAGATAAGTCGTTAATAATATAATAAAATAAATATAACCTTTATTCTATTCATTATTACTACAATTTCAATCTTTATTAATTAACTGTTATAGATTCATATTTTATTTTCATAATTATTAATAGGCTAGTAATATAATCCTTGTTCTTCTTATTTTTTTATTTATATAGAAATATTTGTACGCCATATCATGGCAGGATATGCTGGAACTAATATTGTAACGTCTATTGTACTATATTCTAACAAATAAACATTTTTGATTTGATTTGATTTGATTAATATCTGGACTTCAAAGGGGACCTCTTAGTTTGTTTGTGTTTCTTCTGCAGGTAATTAGATAGAAAACATCGAGCACAACTAGTAAAAAAAAAAACGTGTAAAAGTGTTCCTACCAACCTACTTCTTTCAAATCATTTATTAAAAAAGTTTGAAATGTGGCACATAGAAACAGTTTTTTTTTTTTTAAATCAGTTCTTTTTTTCTAGTCGTCCAGAATTTCCAACTTGAATTGTTTTGTACTTGTCTTGAATTTTGTTTTATCAGATTATTCGTCGACTTTAAAATTTAAAAGTATTAACTATAAACAAAATAATGAAAACAGCAAAATTTCAAATTTTTGAAAATCATGGAAGCCACGGCCTTGCTTTTCGCGCTCAATGAGTGAGACCAACTCGCATCGATACGGGTCCATTTCGAATCGAGCGACGCTTGAACTGAATTAATCACGTTACATCTCGAAACATAAAACAGATGATAAACTAAACCCCAACAAACAAAAACGTCATATAAGTCTTGACTTATACGACATAAAGTTGGATAGCAGTCTTATAATGATAGTGAGATGACTACTAGGTCCTTTAGACGTCATTAATTTAACTTATTAGTCGTGCGACGAATATGTCATAATAAGCTGGTCTTAGCAACGTTGGTAAGACTAAACTAAACGACGTTATATTACAGTCTTAGCTAAAACGTTTGTACGACAACGCAATAGTCATACTAACGTTATAGTCCATTAAACGTTTTGAACTGACCAAATTAGGTCTTTGAAAAACCTTTATATGACATTTATATAATGTAGCAGTTGTACAGACGTTTACACAGTGACGTTTATATAACGATCACTATCCTGTTTTACAGAGGTCAATTGGAGACTCTTAAATGACTTGGTTGTTTATTTAATACTCAAATATAACCTATATATTACATGATGTCCGTTTAATGTCATGCCCTGACTTTACCCAAACTTGTAGTCGCATTTAAGTCAGGTTTTGACTTTAAAACGTCTAGGCCGCCATATTTACGGAACGTTTGATTAAATTTACTACGAAAAATGGAAGCAAAAAATTCGTGGAGAAGACTTAAACGTAGTGGAACTTTCAAAAGGAAAGTAAATCGAGATTTCCTTTTATTAAAAAGTACAACGCCAACTACCGTGGCATTAATAACAAATGTTGAAGAAGAAAAGTGTACAACACATGAACAACAAAAAGGTTCAGTATCAATATTTATTTTATTTCTATAATAATATTGTGTGTGATTTTTTCCGATATTGAATTCGTTATTTATCAGTAAATGTTGTGTTGTATGTTTCTTGGGGAAAGCTGAAAAACTTTCCTTGGGTAGGTTCACCCCTCAAAGTTATGCCAGCTAATTTTTTTACATCCCATACAATTATGAAAATGAATTTTAAATTATGAAAATGAATTTTTGTTTACAGTTGACGTTGTTCAAAGTGTTCCTAGTGGGTCGGCTGTGGTAACAAATGGTAAGATTTTTTTCGTAACGTAACCTACCAGTGTATTAAGGTTCTCGTATATAGGGTGTAATCTTATTAGTTTACGACCCGTCAAGGTGTGACAGTACCCATCAAAACAATTAATTTTCGCTTAGAAACATGGGTCGAATTGTAAAAAAAATGATTGAACTTCCCATAATAAAGCGATCACAGAGAAGTAGGTATGGGAAGGCCAAATTTTTTTTTCATATTTCTTCCCATGTTTCTTAGGGAAAATTATTTGTTTTAATTCCATACCTTGACGGGTCGTGTACTGATAAAATTACACCCTCTATTCATAAGCGTTTTGCAATATTTGTAAAACCATTTGTTTTGGTATTTTATTTATCATAACGATTATCTTTAAAAATTAAATTTATACTTAGTTTTTGATTTTCAGGCGACTATAATAGCGATCATTCAGAGTTGTCAAGCCCAAGAGAATCAATAATTGAATCTTCTGATACAGATAATGACAAAGACAATACATTTCGAGAGGATTTGAAAAAATGGGCACTTAAATTTAACATTTCTCATCATGCCCTCAAAAGTTTAAGCGGACTCGTGAACAAAAGACTTCCTAACATTGTTCCTAACGATCCTAGAACTCTTCTCAGAACAAATGACATCAATTTATTATTTTTTTCAGTAGGCACTGGTAAATATTGGCATAATGGCTTAGCGTTGCAACTAAAAGAAACATTAGAACATATTGATGACGTTCCAAATACAATCTCATTGGTTTTTAACATAGATGGTCTCCCTCTTTATAAAAGTTCACGACATCAAGTATGGCCTATACTTTGTCAAATTTATGAAAAAAGACATTTATCACCAATTGTTGTTGGTATTTATGAAGGAACAGGAAAACCAAGCGACCTGGAAGCTTACCTTTCACATCTTGTGGCGGAGTTGAAGAATCTTCTTCAAAATCCTATGGAAATTAATACAAAGAAAGGCCTTCAAAAAACTTAGATGTGTATATGATTTTATTTAATAGAATAGAATACTCTTGATTGAATGTTTACCAATTTAAATTTACAAAGGAAAGAGACAGAATATAATGGGTAACGAAATAAAATACTCATTAAAATACATAAGAAATTACTCATAATGCGATTGTACGTAAGCAAAAAATACTATTTATCAATTTCTTCAGGAACTGAGTAGAAACAAAAATCACATTCGTCTTGCAAAAAATGATTGTACACGGTAAAATTTAAGCAGTTGTGGCACCAAAAATCCTTAAAATGCAATAAATCTCCAATTTTGTTTTTATTTGATATAATGAAATGAAATGGCCGCAGTGTATGAAAGTCAATGATACTGTGGCAACCATAGCACTTTTCCGATAGTATGAAATGAGTGCTTTCCCATAGCCAAATCAATCTATTAAGAAGTCTAAAATCTGCTCTCGTTAGAAATTTATCTATATCCAAATATTGAATGATCATATTTTCAGATAAAATTTACTTGAATGTTAAAATGTTTTGAAATCTGCACTGCACTTTTACTGTGAACAATATGAAAAGTGTTTTAAATTTATGAGGAACCCTAATAGCTAGCTGTCATGGCGTATTGCATGGTCTTCAAATAACCTTAATCCGACTTTATGTCTTTACAACGTCGTAAAGAGGTAAGTGTGTGACAAAAGCAACATGTCCTACATTTTTAGAAATAAACATATCTTTATTAATAAAAATATAATAATTTAAACACAAAATTCGAGCGGGGCATGAAAATCTGAAATAAATACACATAGGTATATTATCACATAACTTTAATACCCAGTCGAACTAAACGGCATGAGAGACAGATACAGTTATTAGCGAGATATATAAATATAAGTTAAGTAACACTCACCTTTTATTTCCTTGTAATTATTTATTTTGCACTCAAATCTCGAATCAAAACCACAAACACCGTGTCACTAACAAGAAAAATGAATAAGTGTTACAGGTGTTGTTCCTTGACTCAAATATAACGTTTTAGTCATTCAAAAACACCTGTATGACGACAATACAACAAACGAGTCGTTGTAAAGTTATGATGCGACTTCTGCGCGTCGAAAGTGGTAATTCCATAACGTTCATACGACTTTTGAATGACGTTAACGAAGTCAGCTTGTGACTTTTGTATGTCCATTATACGACAATGTTGGTCGTATAACTGGGGCCATTTTCGCGTTTAGTAAACGTTATTATAACGTTAGTGCGACTTAGGTATTACGATCAATGGTATTAAGATAACGTTTACTAAACTTTTGAACGACGTTAAATGGTTAGTTGGGACATTTTCCCTATTCACAAATTAACATAATTGTTTTAAATTCACAAATTAACATAATTGTTTTAAATGTTATATTTAAGATTTTATGGCTGTTTCTTATTGTGCTACTGTTTGTTTTTCCTTAAATAAATAAAAATAAAACATGTGGCTGAGTTGTTATGTATTCATAGCCAATTTAACATCGTCGTTCAACTAAGTAGTTTCAACTCATTATATGTAGTTAGCGAGGCTGTTATTAAAAATCTTCTATTCTGCTTATCTGTTAATTTTTGGACATCTGGCTCGCCCAAAATTAATGAAAGCATAGTCTGTCCTGTGTTTAAAGGGCGGGGATATTTTGACAGTTCTATCATACAAAGTCTGTTAGACGTCAATGTTATCCCACGAATAAAAAATATCTGTCAATTGAAAAATCAGCCCTTGATAAAATAAATATTTAAGTACTTACATACTAGTTAGTGATTTACAAGGGCTGGTCGACGATGAAGCAGAACAGTCTTCGAAGGGAGACCATGAATCGAAAAACGTAGCGTGGAAGGTCAGGGCTGTCAGGGCTGGAAGCCTGGAAGGAAAAGAATCTGCTTTGTTATTCCGTGACTATCCCACCGAGAAAACTTAGATGAAACGAGCTTGAAGTGAGCGTTATTCCATCTGACGCTATTAACAGCGCACTTCACCTTTGTTTTCACGGTAAGATTTTTACATAATGACCGGCTGGTGTTGTGACGTGATTTGGGAAAGGTCTATGCACAGCTGTAGTGTCCAATTATGTAGCTTAAGAACGAAATGGCGTAATAGCTATTATTTATTTATTTATTTAGGATCTCCAACAAATTATGTAAAGAAAGAAAGAAAGAAAGAAAGAACATTTATTTAGCACAGACTAAAAGACACACAATACACCAGACACATACATCAGAGTGGTAATTCTCGTAATTTTAAGAACGTTCACAGTCTGATCTCAGTCTCAAACTGTCAAAAATACGTCTAATTTCCCTATATTTTGACAAGTTTTTGACATTTGTTGGTCGCCGAGATCAGACTGCGACTAGATTTTGAACGTTTTAAATTACGGGAATACGGGCCCAGATAACATACACAATACATGACACAAAAAATAGAGGGCAATATCTGAAGGCCAATTCTTGTAAATTTAAAAAATTCTCGTTCAAAATCTAGTCGCAGTTTCATCTCGGCGACAAACAAATGTCAAAAAGTTGTCAAAATGTAGGGAAATTAGACGTATTTTTAACTGATTGAGACTGAGATCAGACTGTGGACGTTCTTAAAATTACGAAAATTGCCCCTCTGATATTAAATAGATGCACTCCTTCACGTATAGGAGACCACAGCATGCACAACAAAATTAACAACTAAGCTTTTTCCATCGCCAGGTAACTTTTATTCGAGGAATAAAATTGACGTTTGACACTTTTTGTATGAAATAACTGTAAAAATGTCAAAATTATTCCTCGAATAAAGTTATCAGATCATTGAAAAATCAGCCTTATGCTAACAAAGTTAACATATTAATAATAGGCATAACTAAGACGTGTATTTTTTATTTATATTTTAATGAAACGAAGTTAAAGTTATTTGCAGAGCAGTGTTGGCCCAGTGGTAACAGCTTGGACTTACAAGTTGTAGGTCGTAGGTTCGAACCCAGCCAGGCGCTTGACTTTGTGTAAATAATTTCATCACCGCTGCTCAAAACGGTGAAGAAAAACATCGTGAGAAAACTGTCATGTCCTAAAAATCAAAAATTCGAAGACATCTACCAACCCGCACTGGTCCCACATGGGAGATTACGGCCCACTCGACGTCACAGAGAGAAGGCCTATGTCCCAGCAGTTGGAACATTATTTGCTGATTATGTAAAGTTATTTCAAGTTTTGTTTTGGTTGGGGTGCAAACCAAAACAAAACTTGAAATAACTTTACATAATCTACTACTTGTATCTAGATACTATTCTACCTTTTTTTTGAAAAGTTACAAAATTATAAAATTTTATTACAAAAATAATGACAAAATCATTTTCAGAAGGGTTCACCTTAGTATCTACCCTTGACACGTAATTGCAATGTACTGTAATCTGTGAATGAATATTCAATCTTTGAACCCTTTAAAGACATGCCTTGTTACTCGCTGTTAAAATAAAACAGTTAGACTAAAAGCCTATAATAATAAGATCAGTATCAGATTCATACCACAGATAAAATCATTAAAACAATACTTTCCACTTTGTTAAAAAAATAGTTTCCATTTCTAACCGAACGTGGTTTAAACCCTTTTAAATTGTAACGTCTAATTAACTAAATGTAAATGCTAACGATTTTATCTTGTTTCCATCTTCACCGACCTCTATGTGCATTGTTGTTGTCATGAAATAAGTAAATCAGAAGGTTAACTTTATAAAATGAGAGAAAAAGGCAGATACACAAGGAGCAACTGGAGGAAATGATACAATTTTAGCCCCGACCCTTGTTCGAACCCGCCCGTGCCGCTGAGCCTGTAACTTTAGGCTAAGTTCATATGACCGCACAGCACCGCGCGCCACTACTAACCGTGAGAGGGAGTGGGCTGTAATCTACCACGCGAGCACAGTGCGGGTTGGTAGATGTCACATGTCTGCGAATTTTTGGTTCTAGGACATGCCGGTTTCCTCACGAGGTTATCCTTCACCGTTTTGAGACCAGTGGTGATGAAATAATTTACACAAAGTAAAGCGCCTGACTGGGTTCTAACCTACGACCTACAACTCGTAAGTTGGAACTGTTACCACTGGGCCACCACTGCTCTCATTGCTATATATTTTTTTCAATTTAATATCTATGGTAAAAAAAAGAAAAGAAAAAAAATCCCCAGATTTTTAGTAATTTAGTACAGACGCCAGCACATCAAGCTACTACAATCTGTCAAATTTCTGTAATAGATTTTCAACTTTATCTGTTAAGTATTACGGCTCAATGTTGATTGGGAAAATTTGACAGTTTCGGGTAGCTATACCTGCTCGCGTCTGTACATTATTGTCGTTAACAGCGAGTGTGCTGTGAGTAGTGCTTATGAGTAACTTTTTACGCATTCTACTGAATTTGTCTTCTGCCGCATAACTTTATGTTCAAAATATGTAAGTTATTCGCGTTTTTCTTGTGAAAGTGATCGTGATTCGGCGCGTGCTAGAAGCTTTATGCGAAGACATACGGGAGTGTGTTGTGTCGAGCTTTGAGAGACGAACTTGTTGGTAGATATTGTTGGGTGAAGAAAAAGATATGGCTTGATATTTAATAAATATTGATATGACGTGTGATCAACACGTATGAAGGGAGTAGAAACAAATAAATATAATTGAGAGGAAAGTGCATCTTTCATATTAATTTCTTCTTTTCCTTTTTTCTTTCTTGCGATTTTCTAAATGAAAATTGTTGTAAATTGGCGTTTTTGTTTCGCCTGGATGAGGGTAAATTGCTTAGGGCGAATTTCACCAAACTTATGTAGAAGACAACATTATCCTGAGAAGTTTTTCCATACTAGAACTGTCAGACCACAATTTAGTAGAGGCTTTGGTAAAATCAGCCCTTAGGCATATTAAATAAGTTAGGTTTCTATTTGCTCGCTGAACCTGTGGGCCCTCACTTTTATGGTTAGGTCAGGTTGGAAGATGATTAAGAACGAAGTGACTTACTGGCCATTTCAAAGCAGTTTTTCCAGAAATTAAGAAAGATGGAATGGTTAGAGACTATTCCATCTTTCTTAATTTTTGTAACAGTAATAGATGAGATTTTAGTAGCAGGGCAATCAGCCAATATACTCATTGCTCAGCCATCTTGCTTTTTGGTAAAAATTTACTCACTTTGGCCACACATAGCCTTGACAACAATGCATGGACAAAAGTACTTTGGCTACTTTGTATGTGAATATTTTATCTCGTTCATCATCGTCATCATTTCAGCCGAAAGACGTCCACTGCTGTCCAGCAGTGGACGTCTTTTTGTGGTGTGGAGGTGCTCCGGGGAGGCCTATGTCCATAGGCCTCCCCGGAGCACCTCCACTTCGACCAGTTCTGCGCTTCTCGCATCCAACGGGTTTAATTCAAATTTCGGGTTTAATTTTTATCTCATTATGTTTTTGTAATGTGCCTTTTGTTCGTGCAGAATAAACAATTTTCTTTCTTTTCTTGTTTTGCATTGAGCCGTCCCAACAAGCTCGACCAACATTTTCTCCGAACATGCTCGACCCACAATCGCACCAAACGTGCGTACCCAACATTCTTCCCGTACATTCCACACTGCTACCAAGACCCGTGTCTGTCGCACTAGACATAATACTAAATTGTCATACTTACATAACTCATAATACAATGATTGAACGTTTTTAGCTTTTTTAATTTTAAGTAAGATTTACTTCCGACTGTCAGTGGTTGCGGATTTCCTAATATTTTGAAATGATCTGTCCATACTACTTATAATAAATCTGAATAGTGTGTTTGTTTTAACGCGCTTATCTCTGAAACTATCGGGCGGATTTAAATATTTCTTTCTGCATTTCCAAACAATTGGACCAAAAAAAAATATCAGAAAGAACGCTAAGCGAAAACAAAGTAGATAAAAGGGGGAGGCGATGCGATGCGATGCGGAGTGGATCGGTGGAACAAGAAATATAATTGGAGAAATGTAGGAGTGATAATACAGGCGTAATAATAATGCGCGGTAATTTATCTATAATATTTATGTATTTAGAAATATATAAGTATGTTTATCAGTTGTCTAGTACCCATAACAAAGCTCTGCTTAGCTTGGGACTAGATGGCGTTGTGTGATAGTTGTGGAATATTTATTTATTTTTTATTTATTTATTTTAATGTTATGTTATGTTACGAAGTAGGTTAATTATACGTAAATGTTCTTAGTGCGTTGAAGTCTTTTGTATGGGAGAAGTTAAGACTTAAGTTTTGGAACAAAACATCCATTCGCTGAACGAATATTCGCAGGTAACATCTTTTTTCATTATATTATGGCAATATACTTGGCTAAAAGATTGATGGTCAAGATTATGTAATTATTATTATTTCCGTTCACTTAGATTTTGCTGCTTAGCGCACCATTTTAGTTTTTGCAGAATTTAGAAGATCCATAAACGTCACTTGCACACATGCTTGGCATGGCTCATTAACATAAACCAGACTTATTAGAAATCTATCACTTTGTAAATCAGTCATTTTAGTCAATCACAATCACTTGTTAACAAGTTTATTTTAGTATTTTGGATCTTGCAAGTAGGTATAACTTACTTGTAATGCGATAAAAAGTACAAGAATATTATTATCTACAAAAGAGGGTAGTATTAAAAAAAAACTAATTTGAAGGTTTATTTCTAAATCCAATATTTTTTTCCTTACTTTCTTTCCTACTACTGAGAAGAGCGCGCTCTAACGGAATCTAACAAAACTAATACCATATATTGCATCCAAACCTGAATTTGACAAACTTTATAAAATCAAAACTGGTATTTTACTTTTATGGTAAGCATGCAAGTTTGGAAAGAAGATAAAAATTGAGGTTTTTCAAACAACAGTGCAGACGATAACGGTTGTCAAAATGTCACCTTGACTTTCTAACAGATGGCGCTGCTACGGAAGGTCAATGCCATCTTTACTTCATCATTTATTTATTTATATATACTTTATTGTACACCACAAAAATACATAGCATAAAAAATACATTAAACACTACAAAATATACAAAGGGCGGCCTTATCGCATTACTGCGATCTGTTCCAGGCAACCCTAGAATGGACAGTGACTTTCCTGGACATAAAATGGGACTGTCGTTGGTGCAAATATTATGTATACAATACACTTAAATAGATACACAGATATATACATATCCTAAATTATAGATACATAAATACATACAAACTAAATATATAAGGAAAGAAAAATAAAAGAAGACCGTAGATGATTGCAGTTAAGACAACAAGATCACAACGACAAGTAGTGCTCCTGTACGAGTCTTTCATCATCTCCCGGCCTTTTCACAACTATGTTGGGGTCAGCTTCCAGTCTAACCAGATGCAGCTGAGTACCAATATTTTACATGGAGCGACTGCTCCACAACCCAGTTACTGGATCATACGATACCCCTTGGAAAGACTGGTTGTCAGACTTTCGGGCTTCTGACTACCCGTTACGACTGTCAAAGATCCATGAATGACAGCCAGGACCAACGGCTTAACGTGCTTTCCGAGGAACGGAGGGGTCTCGGTATGTAAAGATGGTTACCCATCCACAGAGCAACCGCTGCAAGCGGACCTTAACCTGCTCGATCAACTTGTGCGGCTGTTATTATTTAGCCAGGGGCCCCTTTACTTGTTGTTGTCAATTTATTTATTATTTGTAGTGTTGCACGAATGGATAGAATAAGAAATGAGTACATACGCGGAAGTCTGAAAGTGGCACCGGAAACTGAAAAGTTGTGCGGAAATAGATAGGCAAAGGAGTGATAAAAATAACCGTGAGTAAAGTTTTGAGCGTGAATGTTGATGGCTCTAAGAGTAGGGGAAGATCAAAGAAATGATGGATGGACTCCCTCCAAGCCTTCCCATGGGCCTTCCAACGTTCGTTATACGGGCTGAAACGTGGGGCGGCCTCGGACATAACTCCCTTGGCCATCTTATTTTACTGTCCGCAGGCGCTTCTTGATCCCTACAAGTTGACCATGTGTGTCCCTGATTGCCACTCTCCCCTTCTGGGCAGGCAACAAACACATACGTTAATGATGGATGGACTGTGTGAAAGATGATTATGGCTAGAAAGGGGTGACTACCGAGATGACGACTAATAAAGAAGAAGTAAGGAAGGGAAAGGCATGTTGCGCAAAACACAATCAAATTGGGATAAGGGTAGGGTATGATACTCGTAAGTGAAGTAAGGTTTTATTGTGTCTTAATCATCATGTATGATTCGGAAATGTAAATTGAATTATTTCTAATTAATATTTTGAAAGTGTACAGTTCTAGTATTCAAACCTAACTCTAACAGTAATACAACAGTAACACTAACAGTAGGAATGGCTTTCATTTTGAGAGTTCAACAACATTCCTTACGTTGTTCAACAGACAAACTTTTTAAAGAGATGAAGTAATGGATTAGCCTTCAAAATGATTCAGATTGTGAATGTTAGGGTGCTACGCATTTAGGGTGATGGGTGAATTGTTAGAAGTGATTTTAGTGAAGTGGTCAGCTGAAAAAGAAGCTTTTCGAATAGACAATCTACCAGTTGACATATATAAAGACACCAGCACATCAAGGGACCCGAAAGTAACTAATTTTCCCCATCAACCTTAAATATTAATACTTTAGCGATAAAATTGAAAATCGATTAAATAAATTTGACAGATTGTAGTAGCTTGATGTGCTGGTACATACATAATATTATAAAGTTAAGTCGCCATGGATGTCTGTTTTAAAGCAATAATCTCAAAAATTGCTAACACTATTTAATTCAAGTTTCAGCAAGATTGTGTTTCTAAAAAGTTTTATGGGTAATAAATAACAGTCCGGCCGTTGAGAGCGTGATGATGAGATGCTTTCCTGACAGCTGTCAGAGCGACAATCCTAGTATCTAAAAAACATCAAATTCGCAAAACCAGTATTCATATGAAATACACATATGAAACTGACTGGTGTCAAGAACGCGTTCTCTCGTCGGCCGCACTGTGCTACTTAAAGCTACCGCTGCAGAGCCGAACGAATAGGTGCACTGTAGTAAAATACAAAACATGAATATTGAAAACGAAACCAAAACAATTTCACTTCTCATACAAACAAAGATGGTATCAACTGAACCACAGAAGGACTTAAGTATCACACTACATAAATTAATTAGTTCATCGCATCCGTTTACACAGCACATGCATATTAATAAATATACTATTTAAGTAGGTACGGTAAGCAACAAAAGAAAATTAACTTTAACATCTAAATAAAATTAATACATAATATCACAGCTCTTTTTAGCATTTTCTGTAATAGTTAGGAGTTTGAGTAATTTTAATTATACATCGTGTCCTTTTAACACTGGATTTTTGACAGTCGTTACGGGTAGTCAGACCGAAAGTCTGACAACCAGTCTTACAAAAGAGTATCCTATAACCTAGCAGCTGGGTTGTGTAGGTCAGATAGGCAGTCGCTCTATACCCACATGTCGTATCTGAGGTAGGCGTGGTATGTCTTTTTCTTCTATACATGTCAAAGTCCAAGTCAAAGATTTACTTGCAGTAAAAGTCAAAGTTTCTCTGTAAGTAATCTCAGTTTTAAATATTGAACTCAAACTATTTATTTTAGCACTTTTGATTTTTTTCAATACTCAATACTTTATTGCATTCCATAACGTGTACATAATTATAATAGTTGGTATGTCAAAACATCGAATCAATTATGGACCCTGTCGGGCACAGCAAAGTTAGTTATTAATAGGAGAGAGGAAGAAGGCGCTTTTTCTTAAAAAAAAAAAAAAATAATAATAATTGCGAAGAGGTCGGTCACAAATATGAAACTACATAGTTGCCCATTCCAAAGTGAAGGTCCCTAAGGAGAAGAACGAGCTAGAAACTCTACATGCATTTATTAATTATGATTTAATAGAATTTCCTTGCTGACCGTACCAACTACTGAAAGTGCAACTCTTACTTATTTTACAATATAGGTTATGAATATTTAAATCAGTAGGTATGTCGGTATTGTTATATCATAGTACAATGTTATCATTTTGTATGTCGGCACGTGAGAGAGATTTTAATAGTAACACAGCTTTGGTACTATTGTGTACATGTTTATTTTTGTAGATGGGCAAAACAATACATCTTGTGAATAGTGATGTTGTAAATTTGTAAATTACGGGTCTAATGGTTACGGTCACGCCTTACGAGTTGGAGTTCGTAGGTTCAAACCCAGATATGCGCTCTACTTTGTGAAATTTATTTCATCACCACTGCTCTTAAAACCGCGAAGGAAAACATCGTGAGGAAATTCGAAGACATGTGTCATCTATCAACCTGCACTGGGCCCGCGTGGCTGATTACGGCCCACATGAGAGAGTTCTCAGAGAGAGGAGGTCTATGCCCTAGCTGTGGGAACATTATAGGCTGATTATTAAAATTGCAGATGCAAATATTATCTCATACCTTTTTCATCGCCCATGAATGAATAGGGGCTTGTCCGGTGTCAGCCATTTTTTTTCAGTTAGATTTTCTCTACGTATATCTCAAGGTCGTCCAAATGGTAAGCAAAAAATAAAATTAATTGACACAATACAAAAAAAAGCATTTTCCCTATAATGTGAACGTTTAAATAAAAAAAAATAAAAAAAACTATATTATAATGGGGTCGGCTTCCATTAACATATGGATGAATGCAACTGAACACTAGTATTTTACATGGATCGACTGCCTATCTCCAATATCGTATATTCCACGATACCCCTTGGTAGGACTGGTTGTCAGACTGAGTGAGTTCAGCTCATTGGTCGTCTGACATGCGGCAGATGTGTCCAGCCTAATTCCATTTATGCGTGGCAGCTTTCCCAGTGACATCAGTAGGCCAATTCTCGGAATTTAAAACGTTCCAAATCTAGTCGCAGTCTCATCTCGGCGACAAACAAATGTCAAAAACTTGTCAAAATGTAGGGAAAGTAGAGGTATTTTTGACAGATTGAGACTGACATCAGACTGTGAATGTTCTTAAAATTACGAGAATTGCCCCACAGTTATTTTAGTGATGGAACGGATTGTTGTATTCTTAACCCGGACCACAAGTTTAGAATGCCACTATGATTTTCATTGGTAAGTGTCAATCACCTATTTTCTCACGAGGAAACCCTTTGTTCAGTAAAGAATACAGATCATTACTATACTTACTCTTCATATCGCAAATGACTTAATAACTGTTTTCGCTCACAACTTACGCACAAACCCATTCCCGCAGTGTGACGTAATAATTGAAACAAAAACAATCGTACTACGTTCTAACAAATAAAAAGTTACAGCACAGCCAACGAAACTGCTGTCTAGTGGTCGCAAGCGATACTGCTGAACATGATGTCCTGGGTTCGGTTTCCCGGTCTAAAGACGAGCAGAGGTGTACCTACACTACATCCATATTTAGTCTTAATATCGTAGTTATAACTCAAATTTTGTGGGGGCAAGCCTATTAGCAAACCCAGGAGGACAGAAGGAAAATACATTCACGAGTATTTACTACACTCAACACATTAGATAAAAAAAAAACAAATAAAAAAGAAAAATTCCGGTCGATGAAGGGTCCGATCTCCATTGGATACAAATACAGACATCGCGTTGCTACTACAAAATTCATAATGACAATATCGACTCTGCAACCTACGGTAACAAATTAACTTTGATAAACCCTTATCTCGTGGCATTAGAGGTGGTTTTCGTGATGTATTATATGTGGTTATTAACGGTACAAGTACTTACTATTTTAGAGATGCTTGTAAAAATAATGTTGGCAACAAACAATTGTATTTTATTCCCATAACACCCCATTGTGTTTGAGTTTGACTTTCGTTGTAATAGGTGAAAACTTTTGATTGAAGATGACTTATGAGATAATAATTAGTCTGTGTCGAACACGGTGTCCAATTGTGTAAGAATCTATTTTGAGCATTTATTTTTGAGATTAGGGTTATTGGCCTTAATCAGTCTTATATGTTCGTAGCGTACAAATAAGTGGGTATTTTAGGTTTTGAATCCGAAACCTGGTGCTTCAAAAAAAGGCTAATCACATAACAATCTGTCCAGCCTTTCCCGAACTAAGTCGGGGTTGGTTTCCAGTCTAACTGGATGCAGCTGAATACCAGTACTTCACATGGAGCGACTGCCTATCTGACCTCCAAAACCCAATTACTGAGTAACACGATACCTCTTGGTAAGACTGGTTGTCAGTTGGGCTTCTGACGACACGTGACGACAGTCAAAGATCTACGAACGACAGCCAGACCAACGGCTTAGTGTGCTTCCCGAGGCATGGAAGGATACCTCTCCATATATAGAGACCCATTTGTAATAGATGGTCACCCATCCACGAAACGACCTTGGCAGGCGTAACTTAACCGTCCATCGACCGGTGTGGCTGTTATTATCAAGCTACGAGCATACATCATGAGAATCACATATAGCATAATTAGCCTATAATGTTCCCACTGCTGGGACACAGGCCTCCTCTCCGTGAGGGGGAGCGGGCCGTAATCAACCACGCAGCCCCAGTGCGGGTTGGTGGATGTCACACGTCTTCAAATGTTTGGTTCTAGGACAAGCCGGTTTCGTCAAGACGTTTTTCTTCACTGCTTTGTGAGCAGTGGTGATGCACAATTTACAGAGTAAAGCGCTTGTCTGGGTTCGAACCCACGGCCTACAAGTCGTTAGTCACGGCCGTTATCACTGGACCACCACATTCACTGCTCTCATATAAAACTAATAAACATATTTATGACTGTCTGTTCGTCAAAAGTAAAATGCTTTTAGTGATTGACAGAAACAGGTTTCATAAAACTACTCAAGTGCACTGAACTGGTTAGTTGTCACTCATTCGTGATCCACAAACCCACCAACCTCACAAATAAAAAAAGTACACGTGTATTCAAAGTTACATCTGCATACAATTACAAATTACATTTGTAGATTAATCATAAAAGCCTAACTAGTGCAAAGATAGATGCCTATTTTAACGGTGTCAAAAAACGAAAATGTAGAACCAACGACAACGACTTCGATTTAAAAGTTATTTTTCACTTTGCAATGTTTTTAGGGTTTCGTACCCGGATAAAAGCGGGACCGAAGGATAAAAGCGGGACCCTATTACTAAGACTCCATTGTCCGTCTGTCTGTTTGTCTGTCACCAGGCTGTATCGCATTAACCGCGATAGCTAGACAGTTGAAATTTTCACAAATGATGTATTTCTGTTGCCGCTTTAACAACAAATACTAAAAAATAAAAAATAAAAATATTTAAGTGGGGTTCCCATACAACAAACGTGATTTTTTTGCAGTTTTTTGCTCGATATTAATAACAGCAACAGGTAAACGCTTGAAATATTCACTTTAAAAATAAGTAATTAAATTAAATATTTAAGGCTCCCAAATAACAGACGTGATTTTTATAGATAATGGTACGGAGCCCTCTCCACTTGGCCGGTTTTTTTTGGAAAAATGTTTTTAAATAGATTAATCTGCCTTAGGGCTGTTTTTTCAAACGACAGATAATTTTTATTTGTGGAATAAAATTTACGTCTGACAGTTTTTGTATGGAAGAACTGTCAAAAATTCAAAATTATTCCTCAGATAAAATTATCTGGCATTGGAAAAATCAACCCTTAGTCACCTATAAGTATCTACTTGTTATGCCTAAATATAGAAATTATATCGATAGAGGGGAAGCTTGGTAGGACTATTACGATAATATTAAATATCAATTTCGCTGGTCAGTGGCCGCAAGCGTTACTGCTGAGCAAGAGGTCCCGGGTTAGATTCCCAGGTCAGGCAAAGTATTGCATTTTTCCATCTGGAATTTCTCATTAGCAACCTGGAAGTCTGATGTGTGCCTGGTTGATGCCAATAGGGTTGCCCCATATTACATGGGACTTATGTAAACATGACTGGCGAAATGTGGGTATGCTAAAGATACTCTCCATAACCCTTCCGGAATTACAGGTGTGGTGATATTATGTTATGTTAGCTATATTACAAAGTCCATCAATTGCAAGTTGGGTTTACACTTGAGGCACTTAAGTAAGTGCCTATAAGCATCGGAGTAGTCTTGTGTACGAAGCTGGACGTTATAGTTTTGGATAAACCTCAATTTACTAGATCATAGATTTAAATAAGTATAGCAAAAACCGAAAAAGGACTTCAAAAACAATCAGAAATTGCGCGAATCCTTAGGGGACCAACGTTGGTTCTAAGGACGCTCAAAAGGCTTGCCCCAATAAAGTTATCAGAGCTCAAATCATAACCACTTCTCTCGCCCTACGAAGCCCTATATTTGACCTCTTGTAGAAAGTGAACTATGCAAAGAATTCATTCAAACTATGAAAGTGAGGTGTGGAAAAAATCGAAAGTTCTATGCTCCACTGTCGTCAGCGATGAGTTTCAAAAATTAACCATATTGATCACGAGACGTTTATAATGTACGATCTTACTATGTTAGGAAGTCGTTTATAATTTCTTGTCCTCGTATTGTTGTACCTTATTATAGTTCCTCCGTGCCTTGGAAAGCAGGTTGAGCTGATGGTTCCGGCTGTCAATCTTGGATTTTTCACAGTCGTTAGAAGCCCGAAAATCTGATAGCCAGTCTTACCAAGGGGTATCGTCTTACCCAGTAACTGAGTTGTGGAAGCCAGATAGGTGCTCCTTGTAAAATACTGATATTCAGCTGCATCCAGTTAGACTGGAAGCCGACCCTTATATAGTTGGCAAAAGCCGAGGCACGTTGACCTTATTAGCGAAAAATGCTATTATTATAAAATCTATTATTACAGTTATAACAAAAACTTTTGTTTTATTAACAAACATGAATTAGACATCGCCATCGAGGTAGACCACGGCGAAGGTGATGTGGTAACATTTGCAGGGCTAACATGGCCAGAGATCGTACAAGACAGGGAGGTTTTGAAGGTAAAAGGGGAGGCCTTTGCCCAGCAGTGGGACACAATGTAGGCTAACAAAAAAAAAAACAGACATTAAACTAATCGGCTACTACGTGAATAATAACAATAAAAGGTAGCCGAGTAATTTTGTGCATTTTACTAAGACTAGTGTGTTAATTCTAGGTCCACGAAATTGAACTGCACTAAAATTTTTTTTTTTTTTTTTTAATCAACGTGTTGCACTCCGGGAGTGCAAGCAGAAGTGAAAACTTGAATATTAACGTTGTGCATTTTTGATATTTTGGAATAGTTAGGGAATAATTTTGCACGAATTGCTTTAATTATCAGTATAAAAGTACTATCATTTATGTGGTAAAATAAAATATTCGTTTCTACTCTCCCACCGTCTTACGAATTTTCGATCAGGTCACGTGTCCTGACGCGAGTTTAACATTTTTTAGCCATTACAACATAAGTGCACAACACCGCTAAAGAATTTTTCACTTCAAAAAATAGTTTGACTTAATTACTATATCTGGCATCATTTACTTATTTTACTACATAATTCAACACTTAGCATTTGATTACTAAAAGTATTTAAACTAAATGTATGCGTGTTAGGATCGCATGACTTAGAACATAAATGATATATTTTTGTTCAATTTGTAAAAGGGTTTATCTTACTGTAGTCTAGAAATGGTCAAATTGGTTACAGTTTACTGATTGAACCATTGTGATATAAAATGAATGTGTTGTAAACTTTTGACACTGTTTGATTTAGTAATAAAACTACGGTGAATCTGATTTTATAAAAATGTATATTACTTCTAAAGGAAGTACGCAAAATACGCGCATTGACGTGGAGTTGCCGACACCATCACCAGACTGTATTATGCCGCGGTCCCCCGTTAACTGACAGGCTATGCCAGGCCTTGCTACGCCTGTCGAGGGTTTTCGCGGTCCATGCGAGCATTTCCAAGGCGTATGTCGGCCTGATGCGGCCTGTTGTTTTATTCAGTTGTCAAAATTTGATAAACAAAACAAAAAAACGCGCTCGTTCAGGCCATACAGCCCCGCAACGCGCCACGCCCGTGGCTTTAAACTTACCGACTTCCAACAGATTGGACGGGCGGCGACAGGCTACCGTAGGTCTCGTTGGATGGGGTGTTTCCCACAGCCTGTTAGTCTGGCCTGGCGCGATCTTGCCTGTGAGAAAGCAGGCTGTGGAACCACAGCGTTACTACGACTACTACTTCTAAAAAAATTGTTGGTCAGGTATAGTTAGTTTCTACAAAACATAAATGAAAATCAACAATGATGATCCAGAAAAAAATCTAAATGACATTGTAAGGCAATAATTTTAAAAGAACGTAAAGAAGTTAATGTTCTCCACAAAACTTTAAATAACACGGCGACATTGTTCCGACAACGCCAACAAGCAACACGACATATCGTAACATATAATAAAGACCTTCTAACGGTCCCCTGTCATCTACATCTTAACTTTCAATATCTATCGATTATCTATCTCCCGTCCCTTTCCAACACAAAAAAAACCATCCTCTGTTCCTTTCATATTCGGTATTTAACTGATCATCTAATTGTTCTCTTAATAGCTTTCTAGCATGTGTTAGAAATATATCGATGGCTGGCCTATTATTACCCACGCAATATTTGACAGTCAATAAGGAAAGTAGCAGCTGATTGGGTAATTGCTCGACGCTATTGAAAATTGAGTTCCGGTAGTGTGTTTGGCAGATCGGAATGAGATGGATTGGGTAACTGTTAAAGAAAGATAGGCACTGCTAAATATGGGCCCTCAAAGTGGTGATGCGAAATTGGTATAATTAGTTACCATATTCGCACCTGTTGTCCTAACTCGTCATCATCTAGAACAATACATTATATCATTTTTATTTGGTTACGTATTATAATATCTAAAGGTATTCTAACTATTTTCTAGATAACTACGGTTGATTCACATACATATTATTATTTTCATAACACATAAATATTGTTTGACTGAACTACCTACTGTATTACTTAATTACTTTTGATTAAACTAAAATTAATTGCACCAATGAAAGATTTATCTAATGATTTTTTAAGATATTGGATATTTCAACTATGTATGACTATGAATGGATGACTCCCCTACAGTTTATTAATACTGTGCGCTCGTTTTATTTCTAAAGTGGTGGGTAGGTAGTTGTGGTCTAAGTTGGTTTACAAGCAATAATATTAAGACGTAGTCGACGAGCCCCGCTTTGCGGGGCCCCATTTCTGTCTGCAGGATTTAAAGGAACCTAACCAAACCGAACCTCGGGGTGCCTCTGACGTCGACCGTCTTCTTCTGGTTCAAAAGCACAAAAACAGACAAAATCAGGTCAGAAAAGCCAACAGTAGGTGAATTGTCCGTTAGTTCAATCAAGCTTAGGCTTATTAATTGTAGCTGAAAAAACGGTAGGCGAATTAACCGTAGGTTAATTCTCCGTTATGTATTTCGTTCATTAGTTATTACAAAAACTGTGAAACGATCTTTAGGTATTTTAAACATCAAGCCTTTTGACCATAGATAATTATGTCGAAAATAGTTAGAATAACTTTAGATATTATAATACGTAACCTTTTAATTTGTATAGATAGTTACTTTAGTACCTAGTTTAAACATTTAGTTGTGTTAAATATTGTAAAAGTTGATTATCTAATAAATACATTTATCATTTATAAGAACTTTTATAGAGTGGAAGGTTTGATACCAGACAAAATATTTAAGCAGTAGGTAATACTCGTATTTTTAAAACCGTTCGCATTTTAATCACAGTCTTGATGTGTCAAAAATACGTATAATTTCCCTACAATTTTGATAAGTTTTTGACATTCATTAGCGCTGAGATGAGATTGCGACTAGATATTTTAAATTACGGGCATAATTGACCTTCTGGTATCAAATCTTTAAAAAAACTTTCACAGTAATGGAAAGAATCGTAATATCTGAAGTCACTCATTGTTAGCTATCGTGGTCGATACTTGTAAGCATAGAAATGTAAATATATGCTAGTAAGGGTAAAATTCTACTAAGTACATCATAATCGACCTATAATGTTCCCACTGGTGGGAAACAGGCCTCCTGTCGTTGAGAGGGAGTGGGCCGTTGTCTACCTCACCGGCCCAGTGCGGATTGGTAGATGTCACATACTTTGAATTTTTTGGTTCTAGGACAAACCGGTTTTCTCACGGTGTTAACCTTCACCGTTTTGAAATTCTACTACAAATGGTACAAATTAAATCTTTTTCAATATTTGTAAAAAACACTGTTTAAAATGGACTGTGGACTGATGGTTTACTGTTTCTTCATACCTCTATATCGTTTTAACATTATTATTCATTTCCATTTAAAAAAACTGAGACGAATAAGGTACAAAATCTGCGGTGAAAAAGGAATACCAAATGTCGGGCGAACTTTGTGAGGCGAATATGGAACAAATAAGTGTTTATCCTTATTTTAAGTTTAGTTATATTTTGTTAACCTAGACATTGGAGTCATGTTCTCGGCTACTATATCAGCAAGTAAACCAGTAAACACTATAATTTGCATAATCACGCATTGTAGTCAACTCGATCATTGCCTGCGAGCATCTTACTGACATAATTCTCACAATGTTTACGTCGAAATTGAATTATAGGGTATTTTTATGGAAGCATGTTTACAAAATTAGCATATTTTTCCAATTTGTGTGTAGGTTCAATCCTAGCTGTCTGACTAAGTGACTATGCACTAGGTTATAAAATTCACTAGGCCATTCTTTCGTCAATCGTGACCTTCTATTTTCTTCCATTGTAATATAAAAACATGAAGAAAACATTACCGATTTGCATGTGCACAAATCCCCTTGACATGCACAAATCCCTTCTACCCAGGCGAAGGGGAGGTCCCCTTGGCCTGGGGAGGAGGGAGAGTTATGTCAGACTTTTTATCATCTATCTAGCCTTTTTCAACTATGTTGGGGTCGGATGCCTATCTGACTTCCACAACCCAGCTACTGGGTAACACGATACCCCTTGATAAGACTGGTTTTCAGACTTTCGGGCTTCTGACGACCCGTAATGACTGTCAAAGATCCACAAATGACAGCCGGGACCAACTTCTTAACCTGCTTTTCGAGGCACGGAGGAGATGTAAAGATGGTTACCCATCCACGGACCTAACTGCGGCCATCGTAGCTTAACGGACTCGTACCGATTAAAATTCCAAGATTCCTACCACTACCATGAGTCGGGAGCCAGGGAGATACTCACAAATTTTATATTTTTAATTTTTAATATTTTTGTTACTTTCAGTTGTACAAAAACAATTATCTAAATACTATGCAGCGTTACAAGCGCACCCAAGGTAAGATTTAACTTGCGTTTCGGGTGCCAACGTCCTCGCCTATGATTTAAACATATATCATCAACATTACCTACGGACCGTAACTATGACAATAAATTAATAAGCACTTACTGCTATTTTGGAAAAAGCTAATAAAGCAGTAAAGTACCTAAGTGGAACAAGGGAAATTATTTTTAACACAACGGGTTTTGGTCTATACAAACATTATCAATAGCCGTAATTGAATAAACTCGCCTCTAAGACTAGTCTGCGCATTTAGTTCCGAGTCTTACGGAGGTCAGACGGCAGGCAATAACCGTAAAATCAATTACCCCGTCTTATTATCGATTAGGTAACTCATTTTACGGTTGTAAATAAATGCACTACTTGATTTTCAGCAGCTGTAACTTCATACACGGTGGCAGTGAAAAAAGCAAACTGATTATTTGTATGTTTTCAGTTTATGGATGTAATAGGAATTTATCAATAGAAGCCGGGATTCTGTATTTGTGGCCGGTTGATTGCAATAGGTTCGCCCCCTATTGTTTGGGACTGAAACATAACGACGACACGGTTGGCGCAGTGGCTGAGCGATCGACTGCTGCGCTGCGTGTTGTGGGTTCGATTCCCGCACGGAACAAATATTTGTATTGCCTACAGGTAGTTGTTCCGGGTCTGGCTGTTTGTGTATGTGAGTTTAAATGTTTGTAAACGCACCCACGATACAGGAGTAATTCCTAGTGTGGGGCAACGTTTTAATTTTTTTATTTTTTATTTGGATTTGTAAGCGCAACTAATGGTGGCGCTTTGAGGAATAATTTTGTTGTGCTTAATTGGTTGCGCTTAAAAATAGTTGCGGTTTGAGGAATACCCCTTTAAGCCAATATGTTGAGTAATAGGAGAGACCAACCCCGCCACATCATGATGCATCATGGGCAGCCAGAGTGTGTTTTATACCTGTACATGTTTGACTTAACCCTCCAATTTAGCCAAGTGTAGAGCATCCTACAAAAGCTCCTTTTAAATTCATGCAGGGAAGGGGCAACCAAACCTATTTCTGAAACCGTAACGTGAACGTATAACGTTAACGTTTTAAGTTCAAAAGACTTGGAAGATATTTATGGACATTGGGTCCATTTGCGGTAGTAACAATCCTTGCTACTAATAATATTACAAACGTGAAAGTTTGTATGGATGGATGGATGGATGGATGGATGGATGTTTGTTATTCTTTAACGCAAAAACTACTTAACGGATTTGGATGACATTTGGTTTGTAACCGGGATTAACATATAGGATACTTTTCATCCCGATATTCCAACGGGATCGAAACGTATGCGGGTGAAACCGCAGGGCGCAGCTAGTTATCTATATTTTTATTGGCCTGTTAGTGATAAATTCACCTCACACGTGAATTAACTTCGAGATACGAAGCCCACCGTAAAAAATTATGATACCATCAGTGGGAAAATAAAAGCGTTACTGATTTATTTAGTTCCAATAGTTACTATTAGAAAACTCATCGTACGTGCGTCATATAATATAACACACTAGAAATTTAAAGATTTTCTTTTTTAGGGTTCCATACTCTCAAAAGGAAAAAACGGAACCCTTATAGGATCACTTTGTTGTCCGTCCGTCCGTCCGTCTGTATGTCTGTCAAGACCCTTTTTCTCAGGAACGCGTGGAGGTATCAAGCTGGAATTTATATCAAATACTCAAGTCTACTGACCCTTAGAGCTGTGAAAAAACAAACTTCTAAGCCAACGCAATCAAAAGATACAGCCGTTTATGCCGCAAATATCTGCAAATTTTCGACACTCGCAAGAGAATCAAAACCTACAGGGTACTTCCCGTGAACTAAGAATCTTGAAATTTGGTACGAAGCAACGTCTTATAGCACAAATAAAGGAAAAATGGCGAAAACCGTAAATTTTTCGTTATATACCTACAAATTTGTACGGAACCCTCGGTGCGCGAGTCCGACTCGCACTTGACCGGTTTTTTCAATAGGATAGTCGATCTTTTCTGTAAAAATCTCACTGTTAAAACTTAGGTAAAGTGAGCTGTCACTTGTGTCAATCCCTAGCATCCAGTAGACTGTATGGACCTGACATCATTAGCCAAATTCTAATGATTTACCACTGCAGGACGTGACCTGCAGTGGCCTAAATGGAAACCAATCAATCGATTGCAAGCAAACTCTACCAAAATACCGATCCCCACCCAGAGCGAATGCTTCTGACCAAAACATGTAAAATATGTTGGAGCGTCCAAAGTTGCCATACACCTGCACTTCTCAGGACCAAAACACACCACTGATGCCTCGATTGGTGTGGCCTCCTACTGAGCCCAACTCATTTAACATAATAGAGGTATTTACCATCGACTCGAAAAGAAGAAGACTAAATCGATTTAACAAAGTTCTTATGCTCAACATCGACAAATGCGTCAAAAACCAGCACTTATTATGCATTCATGAGATGAACAGTAAAAAAAACGTGTCGATCAAACTGTATAATGTAAATAGTCCGAAAAATAATCAGTGTTTAGCGATGCGCGTACGATACGTGCATGTGAATAGTAATTTATCCAACGATTTCGAAATTAACACGGTAATTATTTTAATGAGATCAGCATGATTGCAATCTAATTAGCCTATAACAGCTGTCAAAACTTTAGGACTCGTTTATTCCATTAGTTTTAGACTTTCATGGACAACGATAATGCTTTCGACGACCCGGTTGGCGCACTGGCTGAGCGATCGACAGCTGCGCTGCGTGTCGCGGATTCGATTCCCGCACGGAAGAAATATTTGTATGACCTCCAAGTAATTGTTCCGGGTCTGGCTGTTTGTGTGTGTGATTTCAAATGTTTGTAAACGCACCCACGATACAGGAGAAATTGCTAATGTGGTGCAACGTTTTTTTTTTTAAAAATATATATGCTTAAGCAGTGATTAAGTCACAGCTAGACATATCTGTGGGGTACAGTGGTGGCCCAGACTTACGAGGGCCGGGACTTACGAGTTCGTAGTTTCGAACCCAGACAGGCACTTCAATTTATTTCATCATCACTGCTCTCAAAACGGCAAAGAAAACATCTTGAAGAAACCGGTATGTCTTAGAACAGAAAATTCGAAGACATGTGACGTCCACCAACTCGGCCTGCATGGTCGATAACGGGTCAGTGTCCCAGCAGTGGCTACATAATAGGCTGCTTATGCTTATGTAGGCAGATCTGGGATAATGACGATAGTATTAAATTTAAACTTAAAACCTTTTCTATTTTTAGTAACAATACTTATCACGATTTATTCCTTCGACGTTTGTAGAAGATAATAGCTCTGGTACCCCGTCACAGTAGGTTAGCAGTAAAGGCTGCCCCACACTGGACTGAGGCGATTACGAAAACAATAATGATGAAACGTGTTTGGCCATTGTCGTAACGATTATCTTACACAATATTATACATGCACTTATATACGTTCATCGTATAATAGCCAGTTAATTTTTACTTCCAAACATTGACCACTCAATAACAGCTACAAACCATGAGTTGGTATCGTCTCTTGAGGCTGGTACGAGTGAAGATTCTAAAGAGTTTCCGACGCATACCGATCAAGTGGACAGTCAAGCTCTTTTAGCATTGCTATCTGACTTCTCGTTCTAATACAGCATAAAATAAAAGACAAAAAAAAACTAAGACGGTTTCGAGATCGTATTTTACTGTTATTAGCAGTCACGCTGAGGCCGTGGACATCATCCTTACTTAAGACCAACCAGGAAAAAATACCTAACTCTGGCGGTCTGATAGGCCTTTCCCCGTTGTTTCAGGTAATACGACCAAATTTATAATTATAAATAATTATCGGACGATAAATCGCGTGCGTGTGGCACAGCCCTAAAGCAAGCACGTTTCAAAGTAGGCATTTTAGAATTATATCCCCCATAACAGACTGAAAACTGGTTTTGTGCAGTTTCTAATTCTACGTCTGTACTTATTATTGTCTTAATGTTGTATTGGCTGGAAAAGAAGGTGTTTGGGGGCCATTTTCTAATTTTATACGATGATGAATAAATACGGAAAAAATAATTCAAGGAAGTTGTACCTATTAATGACTGGAAATTTTGGCCATGAAAGTCATAGTCAAATTAATTATTTGCTAAAACCACCATTCGCAGGATGTTATAGGATAGGATATCTGAGATCAAATGTCAAAAAAAAGATACTACTTTGCCTGTAATTTATTTTAATTTCTGTTTGGATCTGTTTCTGACTGGATCAAATGTTAATAAAATAATAACTCATAATTATAATAAAGTGCATAATGGCTGTAACATCATGAATAATAATAAATTAAAAGACTCGTTTTTAACTTTTAATGTTATGACACAGAAGCCTCACTTTTTATGTTTTGATTTAAGAGCTAGACAAAACAGTCTAAATTCATTTCTGTCTGGTACCTATTTACATAATTCTACATAAACCGCTATTAACACTTGGCCATCTAGTCAGTTTATGGTCGGTTCTAGGGAAGTTGTTACAAGTTCTTTGCACTACCATATTTGATGCAGTGTCTGCCTTTATTACTTACTAGCTGTTGCCTGCGACTTCGTCTGCGTTCCAGGATGAAAAGTAGCCTATGTCTTTCTCCAATAATCATATTATACATTTTCGTAAATTAAACAAACACTTGTCTTCTAAACGTCAAAAACAAAAAATATTTTGAAACTTGATCACGTCTTAACGTTTCAAAGTAATTTAACTCTGAAAATAATTGGCTAGTTCTGAAAAAGTTTCAGATAAATATGGCGTAACAAAACCCTATAGGTACGTACCTGAAAATTTAAGCACAGAATTATTATGTTTGGCATTCAAAAAAGGGATTTAGAGGTAGTTTACTTTACTAAATCAAATTATAGCTAAAGCAGCTCAAATTGCACCTAAAAATGGCTGATTCCTAACCAAAAGCAACGCTACTCAATCGGAAATCCTAAACCCACCGATTTTCACCGATAAATCACGACCATTAAGAACGAAGCAATTTGATATTAACTCCCAAGTTTCTATCATAAATCCAACAAGACGTATTTTAACGGAATCTTCACGGTAATCCTTAATACCCCAATAAACATATAGGATATGCGTTATCACGGTAAGTGAAGATACGATAGATTGAACAAGACTAGCCGAGCGGAGCCGCGGTATACCGCTAGGCAAGAAATTATCATCACTTCAGCCAGTCTGATTAAAGAATCTGAAACGTTTGTTAGTTTAGTTGTGTAATGTTTAGAATGAATTGAATTATTGAAATGTAAATGTAAAATAAAATTGCAAAGTTTGTTTTGAATTTTGTGTGCGGTCTGATTTCTATATTGGTCTTTCAATATTAAGTTTTAATATATTTAGTTGACAAAATAATTTTATTATTTAGATAATAAAATAATGAGCATAAAATTGTTCTGGCTTACTAATAGGCCGCGATTCTCGCATCTTGGGTAAAAGGCTTAAGCTTTTACTTTCAAGCAACTTCAAAATTAAGTCAGAAGAAGAGTCACTAATAAAAAATCAAAATATTTAAAAAAAATCGTTTGATTCATAGTTAGTATCTTTTGTTAGTATCCCATTACTTTAAGGTTAGTTAGTCATGACGAGATGATGAACTAATAATGTAATAATCGTTTATAGGACGACGGATTGGCTATTAGCATAACAATATGCCCAAAAGTGAATATTTATGAAAAATAAAAAGCTTGAACCCTGCCGGAACCCTTATATGGTTTATGTGATCGGGAAACTAAAAGCAATTTTAATATAGGCGCAACGTTACTGCTGCGGTTGTAAAAGATGCATAAATTAACTTTCTGAATTAGATCTGTGTTATTTTGTAGATGTATGTACTAAGATAACATCCACTTTTAAATGATATCCTTATTATCCCTTAAAAGTTTCTTATGTCATTAAAAATAAAAGGCTTTAAGGATTTTAAAATCTTAAAGTTTGACCAAAATCACTTTCCTCTCATTTCATTCATAAAATCGCGTAACTTCAACACCATTAAGATCAATACATTAACCAAAAATCAATACTACTTTCGAAAATTCATAACCAAAAACAATTATTCCTTAATGGTATGCACACAATGCTTCCAATAACCCACATAGATAAATTATTCATTGCACGTAAATGCCTATCAAAATGTACAAATATTTTACAACCGACCATTCAAGAAGCTGACCTTAAGAATGCACAACAAACCCTAGTAAGAAACTTTCACCGAAAACCCAGTCTTAACACTGATCACATTAGAGTCCATAATCACAAAATCCTCATCTTAACCTAGATGGTCCAACGTGCTTCATACAGAAATCAGGTGGGGGGGAATATGATAAAACTGTATAGCAGACCAATCGCCACGCCAAACATTGCTTGACATCCCTAGATGTCGGAAAAATAAATCTAAAAAAAATAAAAAATCTAAAAACAAAACAAAATGAAGCTTTTCTTAGTATTTTTGGTGGCGACGGCCTATGTGTCAGCTGAGGACAGTGATAACACATTAGAATCGGCGATAAACGTCATTAAGGACTGCAAAGGAGACTACATTTTATGTGTGAAGGTTAATAATAATTTTATTAATAAAAGTGAAAGTGAAGTGTGTGTTGTGGAATCAGGTTTCGCAGTGGTTGATGTTGAGGATTTCGCATTTCACTTGTAACAAGTGTGCATACGATCTAAATTAGAACGGCCAGCTAAAACAATTAACGTTTCCAATTTTGACTCAAAAATTTCGAAGCCCGACCGGGAATTCCTTCTAAATAAGAATTCGCAGCAGTGTTATCTTCAATAATGCTATTTTTTTTTCAACCAAGTTCTTAATGATTACTTCATCTCAAACCTCTTAATTCAAAATAACCAATTCGTCAAAAACAAAAGTCTAATCCAATTTTTCTTTCACAGGAAAAAATGCTCAGAGTTGTTGACAACTTAAGAGCATCGAAAAGCATAACAATTGTAGATGGAGTGGTCTTCAAGGGTGAACCTGAATCTAGGTCAGCTAAGAAAGTCGATGCTCTGCCAGTTGACCCCACGGCTAGGGACGCTGAGGTCAACTACAGGCTGGTGGATGGCGTCGTGAGCCTGTTCGAAACTCACGCACTTGAGGTCAAAATGAACCAGGCTGATAAAGACACCATCCAGAGGTCTCTTGAAGAAGGTTAGTCTCAAACTTATAATCAGTGAAGATCTAAAAATAGATTCTGTAGTAGAATATAAATAGAAAAGTGAACTAGTTAAGTCAGTGACTTTAAATGAATGCAGTAATTATAGAATCGAGAAAAAGGTTAATTACTCGTAGTTGCAACGCTTTGTTGGAGTCTTAAAATAGTGAAGAGTATTTATATGGAGGCTACTAAGCATGTGATAATTCATTGATAAATTACTTCTGAAGAACATGAGCGTTTAGAAAATAAATAAAATTGTAATAATGCTAGTGAAATTAACGAAAATATTATCATAGCCTTTAGAAAATAGTATGAGACTTAAAATGACATGAAACTAATAAATATAATTTCCTCTTCCCAGGTCGTGGTAAGAAGAAGGGAGGCGGTATGGGCGGCATCATCGGTCTCCTCGGCGCCAAGCTCCTTCTCGGCAAACTCTTCATCGTCAAGCTCATCGCTATCAAAGCCCTCGCCACCGCCAAGATCGCCCTCGTCCTCGCAGCCATCCTCTTCGTAGCTTACTGCTTGAAGGGTGAACAGACAAAAACGACGTACGAAGTCGTCCCTCACGCACATCACCACGAGTCTCATCACCCTGTTCACGTTGAGCATGTGTCCCATGACGCTGGACACGGCGGTGGCGCAGGATACTCCAGCTACGGCCAGGACTGGAACAAGAACCTCGATGAAGCCCAGAACCTAGCATACAGCGCATACTCACACTCAACATAATCAAAGACTTTATAGCATAAATCGACGGTCGTCGTAGTAACCTCTGTTGTACAAAGAATTTATTTATTATCTTAATTTATTGCCATTAATTTATTGTTGAATAAAAATAAAAACTATTTATTATTACCAATTAATTCGTTCGTTTTATTGGCACCGAAGGTGTCATTAGAGATCTGGTTTTCGATTGATTCGAAACGGAAATCGAAATTACTCGAACTCATGTCAGTGGCTCGATAGATGAGTTCACGAACATGCCGGACGAGTTTATTACGTCTTACTTTCATTTGATGATTGATATTATTTATAGCAGACAGTTGGCCGCAGGCTTGAACCGTAAAAACTACCATAAGACCGTTTCATTTTGAATTTCAATGATCACTTTGGTCAGATGCGCAATATTTTATCACATCTCGCATCCGTGGGTGTGGTAGTTCCGGATACCCGAGACGCTTGTCCAATTTCTAAATTTCGACACACAATCATCATAGATTTTTTAAATACTCATGCATAAATTACAAGACAAGGCCATGATTTCCCATGGATACGGAAGTATTTGTTGATATCTCTAATTCAACATAAAAAAGAAGAGGTCCAACTCTCTCCATTAATAATATGCTTGTTTTAATATATTCAGCATATTATTTAAAAGCGAATAAACATAGCTAAAGTTGATTCTCGAAACTGGTGAACGATAAAACAGGTTAAAAGTATATAAGCCTCAACTTTCTATAGATGAGGTTTCACGTGTTTTAGTCCAATTTCATCTTCATCGAGAGTATAGCCGGTTGGCGAGACAGTTCAGACCCGGCAACTTTTTGTCGCGAATGGAATCAATATCTGCATGACATTGCAACTTTTTTGTCGCCGCAAATCACGATTTTGTAACTGTTGCTGTCTTATGATCACGACTTTTATGACGTTGCGATTTTTCGTCCAGATAATTCTTCTCATAATTCTTATGACGTTGCAATAAACTTGCAAGATCTAGGCAACTTTTACTAAGAAGGATTTACTAGTGTAAATTCGAAAGTTGCCATATAATGGCTTATGAATTATGACTTGCATTGCGTCAAGTGTGAATAAGCTTTTTTTTGCGTGTGTCTCGTACCGTATAACAGCTATTATGAGCATTCATTTATTTGAACCTTTGTGTCGCAGTGAGATAAGTGCTTCTTTCAAACGTTACGTCGGAGAACATTCCACTTTATTATTATTTAAATGGATTTTAATCATATGGGAGAGTTATGGTTGTGTGAACTGTACATGTACTGAACAACAGTAGTAATTATAGATGGGAAAAGAAGTTGATGGTGGTAGACACTTTGGAGATAGTAATAGTATAATAATTGGTGTCTATTGTTGTGTATTGCAATATGTGTCTGTCTATCACTAGTATAATAATCAGCTGTCATCTTGTGACTTGTGAAGTAAAGTTAAATCTCCTTAGATTTTCGACAGTCGAAAAGTTTTCGTATTTATCAAGAATGATACAAAGACGATTGCCATAATGAATAGTGCTTTAACCATCGAAATAAAAGCTTAGCGTTATGCTTCATTAAGATTAATAGAATCTTTCATGCTTGTTTTTATTCTGGGTGTTTTTTTACTAACCTACATTTATAATTTACCTTCCCTATACGTTTTGTGCACTCAATTAAAAAATAACGAAACTAAACGCATAAAACCAAATTGCTCATAATCAACACAATATTTTATTCATCATCGGCATTCCTACTACTGTCTCATAAATAACAACTTTATTGCCATTATCATACATTATCATCATTACAGGCAGCAACTATTAATCGCTCGTGTGCCCCACAGCGGGTCGAGTCGGACCGGCTCGTCCGTATAGACATTAGACATTATTTGTATATCTTCGTTGGAAAGTGTTCGTTTTCCCTAAATCTATGCATTTAGGGAAATGGGTTGTGGTGTTGAAGGTGTGGTCTATGGGGGCTGATGGCCTGTCGGAACGAAGCTTATCAAGCTTTCTGTCATGCGGTCGGCACTTTGAAGGTTTTTGTTGCAACAAAAAACTTCGACGCGGTATATTACCTACGGTTAGACAAGTACCAATCGATTTCAAAGTGTTTCGTTATTCTACAACGACTTTTATCAGGATTTACTTAAGTTTTTCGGTAGTTTATGTCAATCCAATACATTTTTGACATTTCCAGCATCGTTATCTCTAGGCGTATATACCGGATGCCTCGTTTCTATACCGTATCTTTACGCTAGAGAAACATGTTTAAATAGTAAGGGAAAATGATTTGCTGCTGTTTTGGTTTTCATTCTTAACAAACTCTGCTTTACGCTTAAATCAAAGCAAACAGAACTAGATGTCAGAAAAAGGGAGCAAGTCTTCTTTATATCCAGCAATCAAAACGACAACCATTATCATCAGTGTGCATGTACAAACATTTTGTGATCAATGTATTGTAGGGAATGTACTGAATTTTCGGCTTATTATTCGATTCGCACGAATTAACTCGCCGGAAAAGTGCGAATCGTCACTTTTAAATAATATTAATTTTTCTATAGCCAACTCGCACGAATTGGCACATTTTTAATTTTATGCAATAAACTATAGAAAAAAGGAGAAATGCGCAGAAGTGATAAGAGTTAATTAATTATTATAAAACGTGTATTTTTTTCCTAACTGTTATTTATTATTATTATGAGCCTGTGTTGTCCCACTGCTGGGCAAAGGCCTCCGTTCCCTCTTTCCACTTTTCCTGGTCTACTGCGATTGTGGGCCAATCCTTTAAGAAGGAGTCCAGCTCATCCCGCCATCTCTTCCTAACTTCATTGCATAAAATGAATAAGCTGTTCTAAGAAAAAGTCGACTAATGAATACTTAAGTAGGAACTCTATTACCTGTAATTGTATAAGATCTCTTGCAGTGCGACCTCTCACGTTCAAAGTGAACTACATTTGACGCGTGCTAACATTGCCATGATTCAATTACCACAAATCTCTCTTGTGATAAGTTATACAAAAGTAATAACTCAGCCTGTCGTAGTTCTCTCTTGAGCAAGTGAACAGAAGCTTCTTCTATGTTGCTGCAAAGGAATATTTTTATTTATTTGTGAAAAAAAAACTATATTACATTACATATAACACTTATCAGTAAGGTATATAAAACAGAATCGATGTAATAACCACATCATTTTCCACATATTAACAAAAAAGTATGCTATGATGAGGAGCATATAGAATAGACTAGAATACTAATACTAGAATATACGATTCTTTGCCTTCCACATCCATAGTATTGCTGCCATCTTCTTCAGCTTTTCGGTAGATTTTTATACGTCATAATTACATAAGACAGTCACCCAAAACGCCCGCCCTTCACCACTTTCTAGTGCTTTAGCTGGGAAGAAGAAGTGGCGCAACAAACCCCTCAGCCAGCTGTCTGATCTGTTGGCTGAACCTATTGAGGACCTGTTGTAGTGTCTTCATAAAAAGACTAGTCATTCGGCAAGATTTGAACCATTGCAGACAATAAGCTAGTTTCCTGGGTAAAAAATAATGATATTTAGTCCGTCAGTTAGATAATCGAAAAATAATGGACATGTCTTTTTTCTTTTGTCAATCAAACAAGAAATGACAAAGATAAAGCGCGTCAAAATTTGGGAGTGGGGGTCGTGACGTCACGCCATGCTAAAAAGTGTAGCAAGACGTGACGGCCCGCGGAACTTTAACGGGCGATATCTTCATAAGTTTTTATATAATTGACAAAAGAAAAAATACGGGTCCCATATTTTTTTAATCTAACTGACGGACTAATTAGATTTTTTTAGGAAACTAGCCTATTATGGGTGAGTGTCAGATATTACCATTCATAGAGGTTCTTTTAACAGATGTTTTAATATGACCAAGTTCATAATAAAAATGCGGCCAATTGCGAGTTGAACTCGTACACAAATGGTTCCGTACCACAAGGTGTTTCTTGTATGGAGACCCCCTTGAATTAATAGAAACACACAAACTGTGAAAATTTTAATTGTCTACCTATTGCGGTTCATGAGATACAGCCCGCTGACAGACAGACGGACGGACGGACAGCAGAGGCTTATTAATAGGGCCCCGTTGGCACTCTTTGGATACGGAACCTTAAAAGTTACCAAAGCAAAAGCCAGTCTCTTTTTTTGGTACATTATCACCGTCAAACAAAACATTTGACGACAACTTTACTAACGGCAGGCACCTAGAAAGAAATAATATTAGATATTTAGGATCGCAGGTTAGAATATTAATATCTATCATCGGTCAAAACCACAAAACCCAGTTTCATAAATAAATAGTAAATTATTGAGTACCTAAGGTCCCAAAGCGGACGCTAAAAAGATTTTTTATCTTGTTGATTCACATTAACATAAAACGCCATAAATAATTCATATTTACTTAAGAGAGGAAACTCAAACATTATATCCGGTTGTAAGCGAAGCCGGGTGACCCGTTTGTCAATGGATTTCACTTTTAATATTAGTATTGAAGCTTCTCGCTTTTTCTTTGTAAGGTAGGTAGTTGTTAATGACATATACTGTGGTGATAGTCTTACTGTAAAAGAATGAAAGAAAAAGTATTTATTACGACTCGTACAGAAAGATCACAAACTAAACTAAATAGAGCTAAAGTACCTTTTTATTACAGAGACGGAGGAACGAGATACGTTTCCTAAAAGCTTATTATGAATTAATGAATTGCACCAGCGTAGTTTGAACGGACTCGATTAATCGAATGAACCCCAAGATTCGCACTACCTCCTGTAGCCTAGCCTCATGTTTCATGGTGCTACAGAGGCCATTGCATATCAAGGAGTAGATCGGGGGCGCTGTAATGATAGGGAAGACAATGGATAGGAAAGGATTTAAAAGCTATACCAGATATGCATCCTAGAGTAAACATTTGACTAGTGGAGAGATGGGTGAACTATGTATGGGCATCTTTTAACGACGTCGCTGCCAGGTGCTGCTGTGCTAAAGAACTTTTTAACTTTGCCTTGAAGGTAGCCAAGGCATTGTCAATCCCATGGGATTTGGATTTTTTTTTTTTTTTTTTTTTTTCAGGATGGGAAATCATCAAATGACTCCTCCCGCTCTGGGTGGAGCAGAAGGGAGTGTCAGACTCTTACTGACTAAAACCCACCCGTGTTCCTTCCTTAGCCCTTTATGTACCAGGGCAGCGGTAACCCTTTCGGACGATCCCGCTACATGGGATTTGGATTAGATTACTTTCTATCAGGTGGGGTAGCATTACAATTGATTGCCAATCTATAAAAACGTTATATATGTACAATGTAATTTCAGATAATTTTGTTTGGTCATTCAACACTCCTATAATGTTTTCACTGCAGGGACACAGGCCTCCTCTCGGTTAGAAGGAGTGGGCTGTAATCCACCTCGCAGGCCCAGTACGGGTTGGTAGAGGTCACATGTCTTCGAATTTTTGTTTCTAGGACATACCGGTTTCCTAACGATGTTTTTCTTGACCGTTTTGAGAGCAGTGGTGATGAAAATAGATAGACAAACTAAAGTGCCTGCCTGGGTTCGAATTCACGACCTACAACTAGTAACTCTCGGCAGTTACCATTGGGTCACCACTGCTTTCACTCACAATAACTACACCACTACAATAACAAGAAAAAAGAAATACCAAGCATCTTGGGCAAAAGCCAATTAACAAAAATATCTTAAAAAAACATCAGAAATCGTCCAGAAGTTTTCGAGTAACACAAACTGATACACACGCATATCTAAATCTCCATAAACCTGACGCAGACGCATAAAATTAACATAACATTCATTATAACACATAGCTAACACTTTTACTAGTGACGTCATTTGTTTCATTCATTAATCAAGATGGATAAGTATTATAATAAATTTTACTGACGTTATTAAAATCATAATGATCACGCCGTAAACATTCACTTCTGAATTTGGGAACAGCTGAAATGTCTGGGCTGGCCACATCTGTCGCATGTCAGAGCAGCAACACGCAAAATCTACCACGCAGCGAATCCCAAATAGTAGGAAACGACTACGCGGCAGGCCCAGAAAGAGATGGCAGGATGAGCTGGACTCCTTCTTAAAGGATTGGCTCATAATCGCAGTAGACCAGGAAAAGGGGAAAGAGGGCAGGGAGGCCTTGGCCCTGCAGTGGGACAACTCAGGCTTATAATAATCATAATGAAGTGTCCAAATGGTATGCGTTGGACACACTTCTTGATAGATGGAACCTTGAGAAGCCTGAGTGAGTCAGAATGGACACGTTTTAACACACTGGATTGAATTTCATTCGGATTTTCAGTGTACACTACTCAACTTACACTTACTTAAAGATTGAGAGCAATCTTTAAAAGTAATTACTGAAGACTGTCATCGTGTAGGTTCCTTTTCTTCGTAGCACTCTTGTCAGAGCGGTCGTGGTCCTCATGTAGTTTCTTGTCTAGGGGCTGATGTGATTCGCTTCACGATTTCTCGTCACCTACTCCGATTTCTAGTATTTTTTGTGCACTCATACAAGGGATCGCCCACTACGGATATACACACATCAACACCGTCTAGGGATATTTTGTATAAAGTTCTTTAACTCAAAAAATACTGGCCAGTTTTAAATTCTTTTGAAGAAAGCTTATTTTGTAAACCTTTTTGAACGATTCTAAATTTGAATTTGAAAAAATAAATTAAAAACAAAAGATTTACGCGGCATAATGGTAGCGAAGTCCGAAGGCTTCATTTACCTACAGTAGTTTTTGGCTATTTTTTTGTGTCAAATTTAAGTTTTATAACAAGTTATAGGTTAATTTCGAATTAATGTTATTGTGTGCATCATGCAGCGGCGCCATTTAACGTGAGAGGAAATGTTAAGGGCAGTAGGCATGCTCCAATCTGGGGCTACTCAACGGAGTATTGCTGAGGAGATTGGAACAAGACAAATTGTGATATCAAGGTTATGGTCACGTTATCGTGCTACTGGTGATGTGGCTGAAAGACACCCAGGCGGGAAGCGCATAACCACTCAACGACAAGACCGATTTTTGCAAGTTGCCGCGAGAAGACAACCAAATGTTACGGCCATGCAGTTGGTTCAGAGGCTCCAGTCAGAGGACCAGTTGCTTGTGAGTGATCAAACTGTAAGGAGAAGACTGCATGAAGCTAACCTTCATGCTCGCAGACCGCTTCGTACTCCAGCACTACGCCGAGGAAATCGTGGACGAGGACTAGAGTGGGCTCGTGAACATTTGCTCTGGGAAGATAACCAGTGGTCTGTAGTGCTGTTTACCGATGAGTCCCGGTTCGGTTTCCATCCCGATACACGTAGAGTACGTGTTTGGCGAGTTCCTGGTCGTAAGAGCCGTCTGCAACATCCTCAGGAAGTCAATTCATACCACGGCGGGACAATTATGGTTTGGGCGGGAATTTGTGTTGGTGGAAGAACAGACCTCGTTTGGATCAGAAACACCATGACGGCTGAAAAATACCGTAACGAGGTGCTAGTACCAATAATCTACCCCCATCGACTACAAATGGGCCAAGAATTCACGCTCATGCACGATAACGCCCGTCCGCACACAGCGAGAGTGGTGACGAGCTGGTTGCAGGAGCACGACTTATTGGTCTTAGGCTGGCCCGCTCAATCGCCTGATCTAAAATCCCATAGAACACGCGTGGGACATGCTCCAAAGAAGGGCTTTGAGGAATTTCCCTGCAAACATTGCGACGGAAGAGCAACTTTTATTGCATCTTAACCGGACCTGGGACAATATACCGCAGCAAGACTTGGATAACTTAATCCAAAGCATGAAAAACCGTTGCAGGACCGTTATTAACGTCATGGGGTGTTTTACTGACTACTGATTTTTCACATAACTGTTAAAAACAGATTAATTTTTCCTTATTTTTCACTTTTTCTTGAGAAACACATTCATTGTTAGTTTTACCATTATTTCACGTTTTTTCTTTATTTGAATAAAAATTTGATTACGCAAAAAAAATAGTTTTCTTTTATTCTGGAGTATAGTCTGATAAATGGGCCTTATAAAAATATATGCATGCTGTATGTTATTTTTAATAAATTTTGAGTAAATTTAGTAAATCCAAAATATCCCTAGACAATGTTGATGTGTGTATATCCAACATAACCTTTGCCCAATTGAAGCGCATATCCATGATTATTTCTACACAAGAAAAATTGCATGATGCCTGAGAGTAGCCGGTGATCGAGTCTAGAGACATGTAATGAAAGGTGTGTCAAGTAATAATTAATAGCTGATGTTGATAATGATGACGAAAAAGAAAGACTTGTCAAGGAAAATCTACATGAATCGGTCTGATGAAAGCGTTTTATCAAATACCAGTCTATAACCAAATGCCACTACTACCACACCATCTCGAGCGGGCCAGTCCCACTTAATTATACACAAGTATCAATAATTATGTCTATAGCTGGTATCAAGAAAGTGATATAAAATAGAAATTCTCTATATAATGTGGTATAATCGCACTGGACCGACATGGTTAGAGGTTACCTTCAACATGCAATCAAGATACCACTTAGATTGTACATTTGTCAGCTGGTTGCCAAACGAGGCGCACCTTTTAATCTTTCCCCTAAGAACTGACAATCACGGACACTCTAATGTCATCTTGTGTCCCTCTAGTGTGGTGTGTGTTACTTTGGGCTCACTACGCTTGTGTCATCGAGTATTTCTCTTATGCCAACAAGTGTTTTTAGAGTGTTATTCTTGTATTATACATGTCACTCTAGGGTCACCATCTGTCTCAGTTGTGTCTTAAAGTGTCGTTCTTGTATCGTATATGTCACACTAGGGTCATTATGCGTCTCAGTTGTGTCAAATTGTGTCCTAAAATGTCATTCATACTCGCATATGTCACTCTAGGGTCACATTGGGTCTCAGTGGTGTCAAATTTTGTCCCCAAAGTGTCAGTTTTGTGACAACATTATATCGGTTTTGTGTCATTATTAACCGACTTCAAAAAAGGAGGAGATTCCAAATTCGGATGTTCGTATTTTTTTTTGTTTGTTCGGGCATAACTCCGTCATATATGAACGGATTTGCAAAATTCAAATCCCATTTAAATTTCGTTAAGAACTGATGATGAGTTTCGGAGACACACAACGGAACTCTTCACCCGTCTTACCCTCTAAAGGGGTACGCAGATGTGTTCAGTATACCACGGTACACCTTCATTTCTGTCAAAGATGTTATTGGGGTACCTCTAATTTTGCAAGTATATAATTATGAATTTGTGTGGGGTAGGCAGGTACAACTTAAAAGTGAAAAATAAAAACCTTTTTCCTAAAAAAAAAAACACCTGACTTCCAAAAAAAAACTACAAACTGAAAAACGTTTTAATCATGTATCAATAGAGTGCTACTTAGGGCCGACATACACGGACTGCTTGAAGCAGTCAGGATGGACTGCTTCAAGCTGCGACTGCATAGTGAACTACAGTCTTCTACGTACACACATACACGATACCGCTAGAGCAGTTGCAACTGCTTCGGGCGGTCGTGCGGTCAAGCAATCGCCAGGCAAAACACTAACTGCTCGAGCTGTCGATTGCTCTCACGTGGTTACCTGATTTGAATGACAAGCAGTTGGTACCAACTGCTCCAGCAGTTATCAATGACAGCTTCAAGCTGTTCACTATGACTGCAAGAGCGGTCCGTCTATGTTGATCAATCGCTAAGTGCTCGAGCAGTCTTTGTATGTCGGTCGTTAGATTAATAATTCAAAAATAGGTTACACCAATTCAATCATCATCATTTCAACTCGGAGTCATCCACTGCTGGGTATATTCCTTCCCTTTCTTCTGCCATACTTCCCGGTCCTCATCCAGGTGTTACTCGTGACTTTAACGATATCATCAACCCAGCGGGGTTTTTGACGGCCCTGGTTTATTTTGCCTAACCTTGGTTACCATTCGGTTTGAAAATACTTAACTTATTAAAAGCTAAAGCAGGCGTAAACATCGTTAAAACGACAGACGTACAACGAAATGTAAACAAAAGCTTTTTCTTTACTGCACCCAAGGGTATGATTACAAGACCACGAATACCGACACTTTCCTTGCTTGCCCACCCACGCAGAAAACGAAAACTTTAAAAAACGTATTTTGTGTTACTGTTTTACATATCATTATTATGTGTTTTCACGCTCTCTTGGGTCTCCGAAGACAGTGGAAATTTACAGTAGTCAACTCCGTTTGAAACGGTTCGGCTGGGAAAGTAAAAAAAAATAAAAATAAGCTTACAGTCAGCACAAAAATCAGGCACAAATCAGAGGAGCAATTCTCGTAATTTTAAGAACGTTCACAGTCTGATCTCAGTCTCTCTCAGTTTTTGACATTTGTTTGTCACCGAGATGAGACTGCGACTAGATTTTGAACGTTTTAAATTACGAGAATTGGCCTTCTGGTCAAAGTTCTTCGATAGATAAGCCTTCACCACTTCCTAGTGATTTATCCGGGAAGAAGTTGAGAAACAAACTCCCTAGCAACTGACATAAACTCAACCTGTTTAGTTCTAAGCGCAATTCATTGATTCTATTAATCAATCAACTCAGCCTATAGCAGTCCACTGCTGGGCATACGCCTCTCCTAAGCTGCGCCACAACACCCTTTCCTCCGGCTTCCGCATACAGCAGACTGTATGTGGAGGTCAGGATGTCGGCGAGGATCTGTCCCAGCCACCTCTTTGAGGTCATCGTTCCATCTGGCTGGGGGGAGGAGTAGTGGCACACTACGTTTTTATAAATTCATGGTACCCCAAAGCTAATGGAAAAAGTAATTTCGCTTTACCAATTTGATGACCTACATAATTAAAATTACGTAAACTAATTAATAAACATAGGTAAATCTACTAAGACGTATTTGTTACGCTTTTTAATTCCACGATGCTCGTAGCTTACACCTGATAACAATCAGTATTCCAAGTAGGTAGGAGCCGGTTATCAACACTATCTAACTACGGTTGAATTATTTATAAGAATATTTCTTGATACGGATACTATTTTGAAAGACTTGATAAAACTCTGAATGGTAGTGTAATGTATTGAAAACATTAGATTTTTTTTTACTGGCATCTAGGAATGAGGTAATTTTAAGTTTGGCAACATTGATCCCTAGAATTTTGAATTGTTAGCGAGGTGCAAGTTTGATAGGTATACAGACGCCAGCAGCAGGTCAAGTTACCCAAAACTGTAAAATTTTCCGAATCAACCTTGAACCCAATGTTTTAGCTATAAAGTTGAAAATCTATTAAATAAATTTGACATATTGTAGTAGCTTGATGTGCTGGCGTCTCTACAGTGATCAACAAACGTCGAATAACTTTTATTTGTTCTGTGCATCTTTTTCTTTCAATTTCATTAAGAAAAGGACAGAAGATAAAATATTAGTTTAGTCCTGTCAAATTAAGATACTCCATAGACAGAGTAGACGTGATTAAAAACATGGATACTAAAAGTACGTCAATTTACGCCAGGCGCTGACTAATTTGACAGAACTAAACTAATATTTATCTTCTGTCCTTTTCTAAATTAAATAGGAAGAAAAAGATGCATTGAACTTAAATTTAGTTTAGTTTGTGAACAAGGGAATCGGCGCCATTGCCTTTCAGTATTTCATATAATAACTAAGGGTTACACTACTCTTAAAATTTCATATCAGCTCTGATTTTTGAATAGATACCGATAACATAACAATATTCCTGTACTCAGCGAATGGTAGCCAGGGGTGTACCTATAGTACAACCACATTTTGCCATATATGTTTGAGTTCCATGTAATAGTGGCGGGGATTCGTTGCCCGGAATGTTACCACATCATTATATTTCATGTTTCATAATCTTTTTTTTTAAATGTATGTTTATTTTATTTTATTTCATGTTTTGATTTTTGTTTTTTGTTTTGTGTTGAATCATATGTTGCAATGGTTTATTTTATTTCTTGTTTTGATTGTTGTTTTTATTTATTTATGTATAATTGCATGCTGCACTGTTTAACGTCATCACGTCAACGCCGGCTGCCGCTGAAAACCAGCGCTTGGGCTCTGTCTCGTATAGGATCGTAGCATTATGCTGAGCGATGGCCGTTTTGCGTGTATGTGACGCATGTTTACCCCCAACTTGTTTTTTTTTTTGTGTGTGTTTATGTCGTTTTTTCATGCGTCATGTTTGCCGCAAATAAATGCATTTTCTTTCTTTCTTTCCATTCAGACCATCCAGGCGTTGGGCTGCTACTGAGCAATTGAATGAACCAAATAACACTGTGCTCGACCCGGGAATCGAACCAAGAACAGGACACGCTGGTTTCCTAGCGATGTTTTCCTTCACTGTCTGAGGGCAGTCTAATCTAATCAACTAGCCTGTATTGTCCCACTGCAGAGCAAAGGCTTCCCTTTCCCTTTTCCGCACAGTTCTGTTTTTTGCGAGTGCCAACCAGTCCTTACGGTAGGAGTCAAGCCGAGCCGTCGATTGGGTCCCACGAAACGCACGATGCCATCGCGGCAGGTCAAGACGAAGATGGCGGGACGAGAGCAGTGGTGAAGAAATAATTTACACAAAGTAAAGCGCCTGTCTGGGTTCGAACCTACGACCTATAACTCGTAAATCGCGGTTTTACCACTGAGCAACCACTGCTGCTCACGTACTGGGACCTATTGTTAACCGGAAACTACACAAAACGGCTATTAAAGTCCCGGTTATGTTATGTAATGTAAAGTGCGTAAAGCTGTAACGTAATTAGAAACATTACACGGTAATAAAAGCAAAGTAATAGAATCGCACGGCATTATACATAACGATAATACTAAAATAATGGACGTATTATTAAAATAATAATACTACAATATACTCATCACGATAGATTTTATCTATTTAATAGTATATTTTGGTGTTTTTTATAGTTGTTACAACATCTATATTGTTATGGACAGTTATGTCAGATTTTAATTATTGTTTTGGTGATAATGAATATGAATATCATCGGTTCTAAAAAAATCTTACCAAAAATTGGTACGATTTTTTTAGAACCGATGATGTTTTTTTTACAGCTAGAAGGCGTCGCGGCAGACTCCGTAGAAGATAGCGGGACGAGCTGGAGAAAACAAACGACCAGTGGTCTACTTTAGCCCTGGATCGAAAGAGCTAGAAGTCATGGGGAGAGGCCTTTGCCCAGCAGTGGGATGGTGCAGGCTAACAGTAACAGAACTATAAAGAATTTGAAGTAAAGCTTTTGATGAAAAGTTCGTCACGGAACATAAAATTAACACCTTATGCTGCCGTCCCACAGCCAGCTTCTCACGGGCCAGATCGCGCCAGGTCAGGCCGACGGCTGTGGGAACCATCGCATCCGATGAGGCCTGCGGTGGCATGTCGTCGCCCGTCCGAACCCGTCGGGAGTCAGTAAGTTCAAAGGTGTGTGGCGTGGCGCGGCGCAGGGTTGCCTGTCGCGGCCTGTAGTTCGCGTTTCTCTTTGCTTTATTTATCAAAAGTTGACCACTGAATAAAACAACAGTGGCTGCACACGCAGTCATGCACTCCGCGTCACATGACATGTTGGAATAGCTGCCAACAGGCTGCACCAGGTCAATCAGGCAAACAAGCCGAGAGAATGCTCGGTACAGGTTGCAGCAGTTCTCGACAGACGTAGCAACGCCTGGCGCAGCCTGTTTGGTAAAGGGCCGTAAAAACAGAAAGAACGGGCATCTTCTGGGCAAGCGCGTTAAATCCGACCATTACTTTCCATCAGGCGTGATAGAGGTCAATGCAGGCCTATTCTGCAATATTTTTTAAACTGACTTCAGTACCATGAAAAAACTGTAAAGAGAATTTTTTTTTAAATAGAGTAATTCGTTATTTGGATCACAGAAAACTGGAAACTACAATTATTACTAAAGTGATTTTCCAAAAATGCAGCAAGACACATTAACACACATAGCTAACTGCCATTAAGTTTAAACAAGCAGTGTGTCTTGTTACTTGTGTTTGTATTTATATTTACGCTTTTAATTTTTTGATAAGCAGAAGTAGCAGCAGTTCAAGTCGGTAGGGTCTTGTGGCTATGTAATAATAGCCGCACGGGTCGACCGATCAGGTTAAGCTACGATTGCAGCAGTTGGTCCGTGGATGGGTGACCATCTTCACATACCAAGACCTCTCCGCGCCTCGGAGAAGCACGTTAAGCCGTTGGTCCCGGCTGTCATTCGTGGATCTTTGACAGTCGTTACGGGTCGACAGAAGCCCGAAAGTCTGACAACCAGTCTTACCAAGGGGTATCGTATTACCCAGTAACTGGGTTGTGGAGGTCAGTTAGGCAGTCGCTCCATGTAAAATACTGGTATTCAGCTGCATCAGTTTATATGGAAGCCAACCCCAACAAAGTTAGGAAAAGGCTAGGCAGGTGATGGTAAGCCGAAGTTCAAGCAGATATTGTCCCACTGCAGGGTTAAGGGTCTTCTCATACAGAGAAGGTACGAGCATTGATCACCACGCTGGCTTAAGACGGGTTGGCGATTTCAGACTTATATAAACTATTTATATTATAGTTATAGGTTTTCTCACGATGTTTTCCTTTGCCGTTGTCAGTAATGTCCAAGATAGACTTAGAAAGTACATATGAATTGAAAGTTTTTTTTTTCGGTTATCAAAAAATAATCTGTTAATTTTATTTAATATCCCTTCTTCTTCTTGGTCGCATACTTCATTACTGAAGGTCGTGTCCCAGAAAAGCCTTCGTGGCTTTATGCACGATGTTCTTCCACTTCGTTCGGTTCTCAGCTTTTCTCAGGGCAGTCGGAACAGAGTCCAGTGAGTTGTTATAACCGACGTGAAATCATGTACTGAATCCGGAAACAGATCCGATCTGATCTGATCTGGTAACAGGTTGCGCATCGATGTCCCTGCCACCCTGTATAATCTCAATTGAATCAAAATCCACAAATGTTTAATCTACCCGAGTTAATGTAACTTCACAAATTCTGCTTACCTTCGACGGTACCAGGACGGTACACTTTCTTTTGCAACACCAACGCCAGATCCGAGGTGAAAGTAAATGAAACTAAGATGTGAAAGATGCAACTCATCTCTCGTCAAGTTCACATAGTGGGGGACAGATGGCGTTGTCTTGAAGGTTAAATTCTTCAACCATAATAGTCGTCCTCATAGTTGCTTCACCACTTTTGACAACCATTCCATTCTCACTTAATTAAACTGTCACATAGACAATTAGATCTTATCGCTATGACGTGCGAATGACATTCAGCCTTAGGGTGATTAAGCAATTATGAGGTTGACTATGATTATTCTTCCTAACATTGGAAAAAGAGATGTTTCAACAATTTATGGACCCTGGGCCAGCACTGTGTACACTAAATGTAAATATTGCTATACAATACAGTCACCGTTTTTTAATGTTAATTTTCTATAATGTGACTTCGTTTTTATGTAATTTCAAATTAACTTGGTCAAGAAAAGCAACACAAAATAAACATGGCAGATCAGCAATATGCGAAATGTTATTATGACAATGACATATGACTGTTATCACAAGAAAGAAAACAGACCAAGTCAAACTGTCTAAGTCATCAAACGTCATGTCAAACAACTGTCGTAGCGACCATAAAGTAGGGTTGTCTTATTAAAATACTTCACAAATAATTATTTCTGTACGCCTGTACTATACCTAACATAGTGCTGGCCCAATATAAAACATCTCCTTAAGAAACATATTGCTTGACACAATCAAAAGATTATGTGAATAATATTGAATCTCTAGTGTTTTTTAGTAACTGTAATTTATGTGTATTTTATTTCGTGTCTATTCTGTCCGACTTTAACTTTATCGACATTTGATTTGATTTATTTATTTGTAGAACATTGAACATTGTCTTTGTCTTTTGTGTATCTGTGGAGAACGTTGTTGGTTGCACATTTGTGTAACTCCTTATGCTCTATTTACTCGTAATATAATGTGTAATTGTTTGTTCTTCCGAATAAATAAAATAAAAATACATGTTTATTTTGCATTGTAGACTGCGTTTATTTTACGGATAGACCAGTTCTAGACAGCTCAAAAAAACTAGGTCATACTTATCTATATAATACGAAAAAGATCTTAGGATCTAATAAAAACAAAACAGCATCAACATGCTCCATTAACAAACAATTTAAGTGAGTCTATTGTTGCTCTTTCTGCCAGTCAGTAGTTCCCTAGCTATTCCATTGCCAAGGTTCACTCCGCAAGCAACAACCAGTTGAGCTTACATTACCAAGTGCAAGGCTTGTAGTACCTTCTCTCATTCATAATAATATGGCCAGTTACAAGTTTACTGCCAGTGCTATTTTGGAAAGAGTTTATCATAATATTCTTGGCCAGTAGTGCTGCCATCTACTAAAGAATATCTGGCTGACTTTCTGCGAGGAAAACTGACATTTCTTCTACTTTACAATTTTTTTACCACATTTTCGTGAGATTTAGCGGTCTTTGAGTACAGCAGTTAATGATTACATGTTAATCTGGTGGAGTTGGTGAGCAGGTTATATAGTCAGCCTGTTGATAGGTTAATAGCAAAGTTGTGAAACACACAGATGCTCGGGTGAGAAAGTGGTGAAAGTTTTCTCCATCGCGTGAGTTGTAGGTATTGCTTTCTTGATATTTGTAGGCGTCAATTCCTAGTGGAAAGTGGAAATCGTCGTGGAGGGTTGCTACTGAAACTAAAACTATGTGGACACTGTCATCAATTTTCCTATTCAATATTTTACATTATTTTGGCTACACTCACTGACGGGACATCAGTGACGGATAAAATTGATGGACATTTTATTCTCAAAAATCATAACTGTAAATACCGAAATATAATTATGTATTTTAAATGTCATACATAGCTCTATGTCTCTGTCAGTCTTACCAAGGGGTATCGTATTACCTAGTACCCCAGTAACTGGGTTCTGGTGGTCAGATATGCAATCGTTCCATGTAGAGTACTGATATCCAGCTGCATCCGGTTTGACTGGAAGCCATCAACAACATAGCCGGGAAAAGGCTAGGCAGTTGATGATGAGCTCTGTAAAATTATTGATTACCTACCTGCAACATAACACTTCGAATTATACAGTACGCTTTTACTAATTTGCAAAACACAAATAAATATTCAAACTAACGTAATACATTATCATATTACGCTGTTATAATTTTATATGAAGTGTGTACGTGTTGCCACTGCTAATTAATAAAACAAACATTGATATGCCGACTGTGAGCTGTAGTCCTTAATTAGAAATAGCCTCATTTCTTTCCGTGTATGCTGTAATAGGGACTAAAAGAAAGATGGATGGCTGTGTGAATGATGATATGGCTAGAAAGGGGGTGACTACTAAGATGACGACTCATAGAGAAGTATGCATGAAGAAGACATCTTGCAATCGACCCTAAATGAATTGGGATAAGGGGAAGAAAATTATTTATTCTGTAATAGGTAAACCTCATTTACTTAAAATTAACTAGTTAATTATAATATTTAGAACTTCAGCGGGATTTTTCATTGTAAGTTGATTAAAAATTACATACCTGTACATTACCAGTCGACAGCGATGCGGATGAAATTTTCGACGCTATATTTTAGCTTGTGAATAGTTAAGTTGGTAGTAGTTAAGTTAGGATATAATTTGGTAGTTTTATGAATTAATCAGGTTTTAAAGATTAATATTATTAGATTTGTTATTACTCATTTAAATAAATTCAGATAAATAAGGCAAAATTAACTAATTATTTACTTTTAGTCTGTTCAGGCATTTCTACTTTAGAGATTTGGCGGGATTCTTCATTGTAAGTTGATTATTAGATTATAATCAATGTTCGGTGTATTATTCGATAGTTTACCACACTGCCAGCATTATTATTTTAATCGTTTGAGCCAAGTAAACTTTAGTTTTGGATGTGTCACGCTCACAAAATAACAAGGGTTTTTCTTATTTCTTTGCTACATTAAAAAAAGCTTGATGAAGAAGTCGTTTTTAAACGCATTTTCTGATGTATTTCTTAAAAATGCTGCTGAAAAATTACTTTTTTTATTTTTTTTAATTCAAAATCTGTATAAAAATAATATATAAAAAATCTGCCAAACTGCAAAACAGTTTGTCGGCACTTAGTAAGTAGCTTCATGAGGCTACTTGTTAGGAAACAAATAATAATTTCACAAAGGCGCTATACCGTTTTAGTACTAGGACTACCTTCTGCCTGCTACTTCTTCCGCGTGAAAGGACAATGTAATCAATCCTGCCCCAGCCATTTACAGAAAATGTAAATTAATGAAATGAATATAGGACCTTTTCACAATCTATTGTTTTCCTTTAGAAGTTGCGGATTAGAAACCAACGATAAAAGGAATTCAATCCCTGAAATTCCTATTTGCTATTTCCTGTTTTCAGGCGAACGTATTACGCATGATACACAACAAATACAAAAAGTTTGAAATACCCGTAAAACAAAAACTCATATTATCAAAATAACTATTTAAGGATTTTGATAATGCGTAACATGTACTCGACGACACAGTTGGCGCCGTGGCTGAGCGATCGACTGCTGCGCTGCGTGTCGCGGGTTCGATTCCCGCACGGAACAAATATTTGTATTGCCTACAGTTGTTCCGGGTCTGGCTGTTTGTGTATGTGAGCTTAAATGTTTGTAAACGCACCCGCGATACAGGAATAATTCCTAGCGAGGGCAAAGTTTTTTAGAAAAAAAAAAAAAATGTTATTTAAATCACTTCTTTTGTTAATAAATTATATCCTATAGCTGGGCCCGTTACTTCGTTGTCACTAAACGTTCTTTCTGTCATTTTGTCCACGGCTTCTTAGGGTTGTAGCACGATGTTCGATTCAAAGTTGACTCCAAAGCCTACCTTCCTCAAGAGTTGGGCTATCAAATGCAAAAAGATTTTATCAAATCCGACTGGTACTTCCAGATATTAGCGCGTTCTAATAAACAAACTCTTCAGCTTTATTATATAAAGTTAGTATACCTAGATATTGTTTACTTTTTCACCAAGAAAAATGACAAATTAGTAGCTGGTAGCATTTTCGTTCGTTCATGGCTGTGTGCCTCTGATCAGACCATGCCCCACTTGCTGGAGTGCCCTAAGTGCCCGTTCACCTGCACCTTGGATGACTTAATGAATGACACTGATGCCACATGGCCCAGGAAGTGGCCACGTTTTTTGCAACGTGGCCACCTACTGGGCTCAAACAATATAAAATATCGAAGAAAAGTACCATCGACACAAAAAGAAGTAGATTATGTTTTGAACAACTATGTGTTCGGTTGATGGGGATAAAGTTATTCATTAAAATAAATAAGTAAATAACTGTTGTTTGGTTTATTGTTGCTATAAAAATAAAATAAATTATCAATTCACACTCATCCATACAAACGAAATAAATAACTCCTCTCGTGACACACGATACAATATGCATCATATTAATATAGAAATTATAATAAAAATATATAAGAGATCGTATTTTAATCATATACATCAATAATGTAATGAGAATCATACAGGTACTTCATAAATATAAAAAAACATATTATACAATTTAAGTAATAATAATATATAAATATATACACAAATAGATAGAAATTAGCCTCTTTTTGGTAGAAAAATTATAAGTATAAATTAAAATAAATAATTACAACATTAAAAATAAATACGTATAAAATATGCCCGTATACTTAAATATTTATAAATAACTAATGATACTATCACATACATACACTAACAAAGCAAGAATCCTTTTCAGTCAGATTAACAAAGTCATAAATAAAAGCAAAACATATAAAATGACTGAAAAGAAAAACTGTAGAGAAACAGAAAACAAAAAACGAACTAAAAAAGAAAAAAAAAATGCGACAAACATACTTAAATACATTCACTCTTAAATCGTTAAGGGGTCAGATTATACGTAATATTTGGTAGGTAACAAGTTTAGTTGTTGTATGCGGAGTAGGCCAGCTTGTTGGCTGCTGCTGAACGAGACCAGCCACCTTCCCAGCCGTGGCCATGCTCTGCAGCCACTGGGTGGTGTTCCGCGTGGGGTTCCCAACCATGAGGTTCCCAGGACACCTCTTCTTGGGCATGCTTCTTGGCAAGCAGAGCCTTGATGATGGCAATAATCTTGATGATGAACGCGATCTTGGCGAGGAGAGCCAGTTTGAAGAGAGAAGCGGCGATGACGATCAGGGCAAGGACTGCGATGGCAATGGCCTTAGCTTTGGCAAGGAGGAGGAGAGGGATCAAGATTTTTAGTTTCTTCTTGATTTGCTTCTTTTTCTTACCACGGCTTTCCTCAACTGGAATGAAAAAGGAAATTTAACAGTAATAATATAATTTAAAAGAGTGTCCATGGAGTTTCTTGTCCGTTCTTGTACATAAGCAACTACTACGCTTTAGAATGAGCAACTAGCTTCATATTTCAGACTGAACGACTCCTTTGACAATGCGAAAGTGCCTGTAAATGGTTTATTTGAAATAAATGCTTTGAGTTAGAGTTATGACCTTTAAAACTTTATGGAAATAAACTATGAAGAAGAAATATACATATAAGCTAACTATAAAATTAGGCGTTCTCTCAAGATTATAATAAACTTAAAATTATTAGTTTTGACAGGGCACAGATGAATTATTTCTATTTCACAAACTGTTTTGGCTTTCTTATTAAGTTTCATCCAATCTAATATATTTTATGGGAGATGGTCAGCTTTATAAATTGCTCTTAATTGGATAGCAATTTATTATACCTGCTATAGATTGATTTAAAATTAACTGTCTCTCTTTTTTTTTTAAGACCAGCTTTGATTATTTTTATACAAAAGAATTCAAAACATAATAAAAGTTGGCTGCATTCCCAAACCAGTTCTCAATTTAACATTTGCAAAACCAGAATCGCTACAAAATACTCGCTCAAATAACAAAAACTTTCCATCAGTTAAGTGAAGCATTAAGTGATCCACCATTTCCTCCAAATCAATTTGCATCTAGCAGAGAAATTATAATCAACAAATTCTGAAGATTATTAGTTCTAAACCTACCTTCGTCACCAATAGCTCTGGATTCAGCCTCCTCATCATCAGTTCCTCCGTAGCTGAGCTCCAATTCAGTAGACTGGATGAGGTCTGAAGCACTCTCCCAAAGCCTCTCAGTGACCTGCTTGTTCCTCAGGGCAGGATCAGTGGAAAGAGTCTCCAAGCTCTTGCCTTCCTTGGGGTTGTTATTCAGAAGAGTGATTCCTTCAAGAATCTTGAGCTTACGGGCAGCGCCGAGTCTTTCGCTTGCTTTTAGGGCATGCTCCTGTGGAAAAATAGTTTTGTTAGATTTTGTGAGATAGGATAGTACCTATTGAGGAGATAGACTCCAGGTTTGGACTATAGAATTAATGTCGGGTATTTGAGGTCTTAATTTAGATAAACTTTCGACAAAAAAAAATCTACTTAAACAGCAATACTACTATAGCAATGGTCGAAGAAAAGAGAAGTCTAATCAAGCTAAATGAGAATAAAATTTTACGATTTTCAATTATATATAATTGTTGTCAAAATTGTTGTTGCGCGTAAATCCAAGCCGTTGATCACCGATGAACTTTACGTTGACAATTAAGTAACAATCACTATTTATTTTAATGATAGTGATCAATTATCTGCTGGCTATAGTGCCTATCGCTAATTTTATATTGACGTATCTAATTTGTCCCACAAATTAAAAATCACTTTCACCATAAAGCCTCATTTGGCAGGATTTGACACTTTTCCCTTTCTCTTAACTTTGAGGTCGATTGAAATAAGGATATTATTTCCATTTATATCTCCAACTTTTACTTGGAAACCATCTTTGTAAAAGACAATTTCCCAAAATAACTTATTTTTAAACTTGCACTTGACACTTGGGCTTGAAAACATGGTGACCATGTAAATTATCATTAACACTCATATAAATCAAAATTTGGTCTAAAAGTTTATTGACACATTGGCTAGTAGCGTCTAGATTGTAAAATGCACTTCAACGTCCCAAAAGACCGTATATACACTTTTGCTATTTTCAAATCATTCACGTTTTGATCAAGTCCATGTGTCAAGTCAAAACATATATCACTGCACTGTCACTTCTCACCTTCATACACAGACCCACATCACTGTTACAGTTAACGAAACTTCCCAGGACTGATTTGAGCACTGAATCGTTCGAACTGATAGGTCCACTGGACACGTACGCCACTACACTTAAGAACACAACGAAGGTCTTCATCTTTGCTTTTGCTCCGGACTCTACCAATCCAAGATCGTTCGAACTGTGATGATTATTCGATTGGGTCAGTATTTTTTATCTAAAGTCCCCCACTCAGATGTTTATAGAATTAACATTTTAATGTCATCTCTCCCATATAGAAACTAGACGACGCTATGCAAAAGTGCGTGGCATACTTTGTTTTCATTAATATTTATAATATATGCGGAATTCACGTTCGATATTATTCTCTTATTTGTCGTGTCGAAGGTTGCTTTTGTGATATATTATTCGTCTGGGCACTTTCTCCGGATTCCCGTATGTTCTCGTAGGAATGGATGGTTCTATGAGAAAAATCGCTAAGCAATCGTGTTTATGATCCGTCGTGAGATGTATCCTCAGATATTTTTGTTTAACTTACCTTCATGAACATAATATTTAATTTTATATTTCTTACTGTGCTAGTTTGCGTAAATTAAAAGGTAGCCGTTCATTACTATTTTAAATTCTACAAAGGAACGTGAAATGAGTATGAAACGGTTAGAGTTTGCAATGACCGAACAGTGTCCGCATTGCGCACGTCTCTACGTTATGTGACATACCGTTTTGTCTAAAGATCATTGTCATCCACACAGTGCTTTGCAGTTAGTTCATACAATATATTATAGCAATTCACCAATAAGTTTCAATAGCTTTATTACACTTCACTGAGCTCCATCAGTAAGGTAGGACGCCCTCAAGCTAGGTGGACGGAGGATCTTTGCAGGGCGGCTAGTAGCAGCTGGATGAGAGCTGCCGAGAATCGAGCTAAATGACGTGCAGTTGGGAAGGCCTATGTCTAGCAGTGGACTGCTGTAGGCTGGTGATGATAATTATGCTCCATCTTTATTAAATTTCATCCTTTATTTTCAGCCACCCTGCACCTACCTCGGTCCACTTTATACGAAGTTATGAAGTTTGTTGATATGTAACCTCTCAGATAGTTTTTTTATCCTACACCTAAATCTAGATAATGTCAACAATGCCCAGCAAACTATAATTGCTGTATGAAATCCTACCTACAAAATTAAATCCCAATGATTTGAAACATCAATTTACTATCCATTCGTTGGATAATTCCAACATCTACTAAATGAAGAACATAAAATAATAGTCATTAATAACTGAACTAACTTTTGCCCGCATGGTATGTCGTCAAAAATCCTTACCCAGGGTTCAAAGTATTCCTATACCTAATTTCATTAAAATCGGTTCAGCCGTTTCGGGGATTAGCTGAAACAAACAGACAGACAAAAATGTGTATTTTATGAGTGCCGTTTATTTCCAAATGCATTCAGTAAAAAGCTGTTATTTTGACATTAAAGGCACTTCAATTTTATTTATTTTATATATATTATTTGTATAGATTTCAGTGTGTGCAAATAAATAAATAAATCGAAGTATTTTTTATTTGAGCTTTGAATATTATAACGCAAGAACAATGCGATACTTAAGTTTCTAGCGAATGTAAAGGTGTAGTAGACAAAGTCTTTTACTCAGTATAGCATGTAAAGCAGAAGATTTGCAGCGTTGTCATTAATGCAGACGGTTTATGGAACAATTTAAGTATTCAATTAACTCGCCGAAAAGCTTTACCTCTGATTGTACGTTTTGTTTCAGAATTTATCGAGCATGCAATATTAATAATTATTAATGCATGTTTTGATCTGCAATTTATAAAAATTTTGCGAATTACACTATTAGTTCTTCTTACACTGCGCCCATCTGAGTGCGTGTATCTCTGGATACTACTCTTTCTGCTGCATTGTCTCGTAAAAAGTTGTTTGTTTTCCTTATTTGTTTGTCCCTGTTTGTAAGGAATACGAAATACTATGTCTTTTGATTGATATTAATCTATTTACATTCAGCTTATCTATAACAGCTGCATATAATCATACTTGACGGCTTCATGTGTGAACTTCTAGTCCTACATCTTTTTCTTTAAGGGATAACCAATCGATGATCAGTTCAGATGTTGAAGTGTAACTTAGAGTTTTTCTATTTTGTTATGCAATTTTGCAGTGTATTCGTAAATGAATTCTTTCTGATTTTTATTGTTTTATATTTCAGCAGTTGTGGACGATCACCATCATAGACAGAGTTGTGTATTATGTTTTTTAATTACACAACTAAAACATAATAGGTAAGCTTTACAAAAAAAATATAACTGTTCTGTTCTTGTATGCGTATGTTGCAAGAGAACACAAGACTTGATATAAATATAAGTACATAAAGTATATTATTTATATATATATTTTTTTTTCACAATAAAATAGTTATTACATAAAAACAAATTAACACTAATATATACTATATACAATTATATACAAGTATATAATACGAAAAAATATAGAAAAAGGCAGGAGCCCATTGGGCATCAAAAAATTCGTTCGCATCACTGTCAATGGGATAAGTGCCCAAAAGGCTGGCAGCATTACCACGTTGGATGGCAATGCTGATTCTTTGGGCTAAGAATAGGCCAGCCTTCTGGTAACGTGAAGAGTCAACCAACCGCTTGGCGATGTCCCGAAAAATTCGATGAGCAATGGAATTGATGGAATTTGGTTGTCTAAATGGTGAAGTGGTTTTTACTAAGAAGAATATGTTCATGAAAATGCGAATACAATTCACAATATTTCTTTATGCTTAAGGTTTTGACTAGTGTTTGATATTCACCAGTATTTCAAGTGATTTGTGGAATCACCAAAGGAACCTGTTGAAATGTTTCATAAGGTACAAACAAAACAAATCAAATAAAATCGAACATAAATATTTATTTAAATAAATAAATTAAGACTGAGGTACTTGTACATGGCTTCAACATACAGGAATAAATAGCACACATTCACACAAATAATTTAACAATCATTCTAGGTCAATTCAATTGCTGAGTTGTCCAGCGTAGGCCATTGATGCTCCATCTTTGGCTGATCGACTCCAGCCTTGGCTAGCTGGCTCGTAGGAGTATCCTGGGTGCTCCTCGTGATGAGCAGGAGCTGCGTACGAGATGCTTGAAGTAGAAGAACCGCCTCCCTTCTTGGCTAAGAGTTTTCTGATGAGACTGAAAGCGCTCATGGCGAACGCGATCTTTCCTAAAAAGACGGCCTTGACGGCGACGAATGCGATGATTCCAAGGAAGAGAGGGATGAGAGCGGCCAGCTTGAGTTTCAAGAGGAGGAGGAGGGGCAACAGCTTCTTGATCTTCTTCTTCTTCTTGCCACGGGCTGGAAATAAAGAGAAAATATTAGAATTTGAGAGTTGTGACGTAATCGTTTGGGGATCGAAAGTACCAGGGTGTCATGATTGAAAGGAGTTGCGATGCTATAATAGTTGGTAATATTTATTACACATAATAAATGCTAAGCTTCGAAGTATCCGAAAATTGTATGGTGAGTCTATATAATTGATGCTTATTACTCTAATGTACGTATGTATGTCCGTTATTTTTTGCTTTGAATTTTTTGGTGAATTCAAATTAAGGAGTTGTTAATGAAAAAGATATTCAATAATTTTTGGATCGAATTTTTATGTTCGACGGATGTAAAAATTGAAACTTTATTGATTTTCTTATGTATTTATAAATCTTTTCGAAGCCGTAGTTAAAAGAATGTTGCAGCATTACACCGACATAAAATGAAGAGAGAATGTGGTACAAAATAGTGTCAAAAACAACCATGAAATTGTCAATACAAAACATTTCGTTTAGCACCTTCTTGTAGTCATAAAGGGCTTTGTCTGTCATGTATGTATGTAAATATGTGTTGAAGAGAAAGCTGCGAGTACCTAGGTTTCAATGCATTGTTTGAAACTCGTTTGGCACTTTAGTGGTAAAGTTTCTAGTTCTGACAATGGATTTGTTTATTGCCTTGCTAATGGCACTTTTGGGTTTATGTAAGCTTTTCGTCCCTTATTGTCGTGGGAAAGGGGAATATTGTTATTTTCCTTAATTTTTTTTTTAATTCATTTTTTTCGGAATTTATTAGATCTTTTTTGTTTTAAATCTAAGATTGTAATAAGCATAGTTTTTCTTTTACCTTCCTCATCGAGTCCCCTAGATTCTCCCTCATCAGAAGAAGATAGACGCATCTGCAGTACGTGGTTCTCCAAGAAGTCTCCAACGTTGTCAGCGATCCTCTCATCTATCTGGAGTTCCCTGGCTTTAGGTTCTTCAGCCAATGGCTCGTAGCTACGAGCTGATCGAGCTGATCCGGTGTTCACCAGGCTCATGCCTTCGAAGATGTCCAGGTCTTTCAAGATGGAGAGCCTTTCGGTGAATTTCAGGGCTTTTTCCTGTGGAAAAATAGCTTTGTTTAATGATTTTGCTTTGAAGCTAAGCTATCAGTGAAGTTTATTTTATTTATTTTTTTTGTTTGTAATAATGAAATATTTCAGTTTTTTTTTCCTATAATATATTCTGATGTAAAATGATAAATTCACTGGAGTATGACATTTAAAATGTTAAAATACTAAGTGATTTTTTTGCCACTTGAATTATAAACCACTTGGTATCAAAAATATTCAATGAGAAATCCGTATTTAAGCAACATTGTCTTCAGAAACTTGTAAATGACAGAGAAATTATTTTACTACAAATCCTCAGTAGACGCTTGTTATGTTAATGGTTTTTACTGAAAATTCAATGAGCTTCGTCATTGTTACGACTGCACTCAATTGGTATTCTGGTCACTGCACTCCACAACACTTGGTATCCACGATATTCACCTTCAGACATAACGAGGTATCCGTTTCTATGCACTCTTTAACTGCACCCACTAAGTTTTCCGCAACACCGTTTTCTTGTACTGGGTTACACTTCACTGAAGCCAGAATGGCTAACAAAGCTATATTCTTCCACATTTTTAATTTATTAAACTTCCCCTTCACTGGATGCTTGTACTGCAAGTGCCGACGTTGGCAAACTTATGATGATTTCCCAAAAAACTGATGGATTTTATCCTTCGCCTCCCCACTACAATTTTTTGACAATATGACGTAAAGTGTGTGCGCGCTGTTTGAAGGCGTGTGCTAACTGATCGACCGTAGATCGTTTAAGCTCAGACGTCAGGATAAGTAGAAAAATAAATATTGGATGTTAGAAAGCGAAGTTTGCGTTTACGACATCTAAAATAGGCATTCATACGTTATGAGCAGTGTAAATTAAAACGAAAGAAAAAGTGTGATTGTTTGATTTTTCGTACGTCCATAAGCAGAGGTGAAAATGAATGTAGTAATTTCTAAAAACACGTAGTAACGTTAAATTTTATAATGTTGTAATAAAATATTGTTTTAAGCGAAATTCATTGTTCGCTCTCTCATGAACTCTGTCTAATTTTATATGTAGCTATTTTTTAATACTTTAGATTTCGAGGTCGTATCGGAAACCGGAAAGCTTAGAGACCCGGCCCGAAACTTTCTGTCGTATAGTTTACCGGCCTTAGTTTAACGAATTTTCTACTTTTTTCGTATTCTAATTTCTTTTGATATATGTATAGCTACTTCTTTACTATTTTCATACGTGCATCGGAGTCGTGCTCGGAGTGTTGATTATATTGAAACCAAAAATAATTATGAAAATATTGTGTTTTTTTTTATTTGAAAAACGGTTATAACATTCGCTTTCTTTTGCAATATTTTAATTAATTTTGATTGGTTTTATGAATGAGGTGAGGTGGTAAAATGTAATTAAAATTCAGTGTTAAACTATTACGTTAAATCACTAGATGAGTGCCAATTAATTTCAATAATATTAAGTGTGTGATGTGATAATATATGTTGACTTAAACGTTGTAATCATAGGTAATAAGCATTATAATTTATGTGCACACAAAAAAAAAAAAATGTAAAAACAGTTGACTGATTTCAGCGCACCTACATATTTCTCCACCGTACATTTTTAACATGAATAAAAAAACAAATGACTTTATAAAAAACATCCCTACAAAAATAGCACGCGCAAGTAAAATGAAAAAAAACACGCAATATTTTTTTCATAAAACAAACAAATCACAATACCTCACAATTAAAAGACGAAGCTACGCATAGCAACAAAATGTCTAGGTCACAATTATTATAAAACGATTAAATAATTGAGCTCAAGTGTACAAAATGTGCCAGTGATGTAACCACCTCGCTTTGCACAAGTGAAAGTATACGTGAATACCTCACAGACTTCTTAAATTCACGACTTACCGAGACGCCTGCAAGACTTGCAGGGAAAAAGTCGTGTTACGAGTTGCTAATATGTATGTGTGTATGTGTGGATGTATGTATGTTATGTGCTGTGAATGAAATGTGTAGTAAAATATACGGTGATACTGCGGCTGAAGCTTGAGAGAATATTTTTGATTGATTGTTTGGTATTTTGGTTTCAGTATTGTCACTATTTTCGTGTTTATTTAGCATCACTAGTCTATGTCTATGTATGTCTAGTATATTTAATTAAAATACAGTAATTTCTATTTCCATCTTTATTATCACCAACTACATAAATGATGCTTTTTAAATAGGAAGGTGCTACGGTTTCCACGATATGCTGCAAATGGTATGAAAACAGTGCCTTGGGGAACTCCATAAGGATAATCATGCAATTTTAATTCTAGCTATGCTCCAGAACTGGTTATTGTAGTCATGTAGGCACTAGAAATTTAATTTATACTTTTAGGTACAATATTATGCAAAAAAAAATCTACCTCCAAATTTACATTAAAAGATTCAACTAGGCGTATCGAAAGCTTATGTCAATTCCATACAACTATGACTTTACCGTGCGTAACATAAGCACTGTTTCAGAAATCAACTTTGTCAACGAATCCATTTATAAAATGAAATAGCATGATTTTATCTTAAGTATATACTTACTTAAACCCAACAACATAACTTTAAGTAATAATATTAGCAGAGAAACCAATATTATCTTTGATTTTCTTAGCTCAAGATAATATTTGTACTTCGTTAGTACTGAAGTAGAATTAAGCTATTAGGCCTCTCTATTTCAGTACCTATAGAATTTAAGTGGATACACAAGATATCTCAAGAACTATCACGGAGTTCCGTTGGTGACATTTGAGGCCAGCTTCGTAAAAAAACCAGTTTAACATGTTAGTTCTGGCCTCAACCACTGTGAATGCATACTGATTGTTGTACTAGCGCAATGTGCTATACGTACCGTACTTGTACAACGTATATCTTCTTCATTAATATGTAAAGCATTAACTATACTAGAAGATATCGAATAGTTGCCATCATCTTCTTTCCTGTCCGTTATCTGCAATTCCGAAGAAATCAGAATGGTATGCAATTCAAGAAGTAGGAGCTCCATTAAACTTAGTGACTGCAGCAGCAGCTTACATATAAGCTGCACTTGAAGGTCAAGTCATAGTCATTCCTAGACGTTTGAAAACGCACATTACGCATATTTTCCCCCAAACTGTTTCTTTTTTTAGTTTGTGTTCTTTCTTTGCGTCATGTTTACCGCAAACAAACTTATTTTCATTCTTTCTTTTTTTTAATTGTAATTTTTGGAAATATTTATCTTACGGCCAATTCTCGTAATTTAAAACGATCAAAATCTAGTCACAGTCTCATCTCGGCGACAAACAAATGTCAATAACTTGTCAAAATGTAGGGAAATTAGAGAAATTTTTGACAGATTGAGACTGAGATCAGACTGTGAACGTTCTTAAAATTACGAGAATTGCCCCTCTGATATTCAGAAATACTCTCATTTGTTTTTTTCTTTCAATATCTTATGTAAAAGTACTAGGCTGTTAGTTTAACCGTAGCTGGTGATATAAACTGAAATTGGAGACTTACCTATGGATGGTTATATCCATACAATTGGGTCAAGCAGCTAAGAGGATCTGTAAGTGTCTAGCTGTCATTCGAAACCATAAAGTTAGGAGTGTTGCGTGAAGAGACGCTCCCAAGTTACGAATCGAGGAAGAATTTAGGACACTTTCTATTATCTTACATGTCATATACTGCTATGTACCTACACATTCCTATAACTTCACAAAGAATGTTTGTTTTGTTTTCTAAGAACAATTTTAACGAGAAACGGAACCCATAAAAAAGCTAGAGCAAATAAAAGTTGTACAAAGAAGTCTTTACATTAGGAATGTGTTGAAGCGAGAGCAACATTACTTGAATTTTGTTTAGTTTTTTTTTTTTGTAACATGTTTATTAGTTTCATGTAATCATTACTTGAAGTCTAGGAGACTTGCCGCCAAGACTAGAATGATTTAGAAAATTATCTGAGTATTCAAAAAGGGGTTTTGAATACTCAGATAATTTTTATATTCTATATTACTAATAATACAGGGTGGCAGGGACATCGACGCGCAAACTGTAAACATGGATTCAGCACATGAGTTTATGGGGTATAAACTCAGGGCCGAAATTTTCAAACTTAAAAAAAAAACAAATAAAAATTATGAATTTGGCAGATTCGGGTGCGCCTTAAGCCTTTTAGCTTTGGTTATATTTTATTTCCCTTCAACCTTTTTAATTTCTCAGTATTTTGAAACACCCATAGATGTCACAGCACCTAACTACCAAAGAGGTCACTGTGAACGTGTGCCAACGCCCTTGAGTTCCAATAGTCCCAATAAGCTCACTTTCTACATAATTTGATATGCTGTGACGAAGCTTATGCGTAAGCAGCGCGCGTATAAGCTCTGTGGCGATGGGTGACAATGCTTTTGATTTGTGAAAGAAGCTTAGGAATGTATGACTGTATTCTGAATATATTTAGCATCGCTTTGTAAGAGGATATTGAATTAGCGCTTGTATCCTGTTCTTCAGTCCATAATGTCCCCACTGCTGGGACACAGGCCTCCTTTCTCTGAGAGGGAGTAAGCCGTAATCTACCACGCGGGCCCAGTGCGGGTTGGTAGATGTCACATGTCTTCGAATTTTTGGTTCTAGGACATGCCGCGATATTTTCGCATCGTGTAGGAGCAGTAATGATGAATTTTATTATTTACACAAATCAAGTGGCTGTCTGGGTTCAAACCAACGACCTACAACTCGTGTGTCGCGGCTACTGCTCTCTGTTCTTCAGGTCTTCGTTCTTAACCACTGAACTTAAATCACTAGAATAATAAATATCTAGTGTTGGATTCTTTTTCAAAGATTGTTATAAAGTTTTGGTTGCACACTTATGAGACTAGCATGGTGAAGGCTTCCTTTAAAGATTTCCATTTGTCTTTATTTTGTTATTTGCAACCAATGTGGTCTCGCTATCTTTTATGCCGTGCACGAAAACAATAGAAATAAAAAATATTGATATTATCTCTAGAATTCATTGTAATATAGTTTAATATGTAGTTAAAAAAAATAGCAAGCAATAAAAGGCTTTTTTAAAATTTAGTTTGAGACTTCTTTATTGAACACAAAAATCTATACAAATAAATAAAATTGAAGTTTCTGTTTATAATGTAAAAATAACAGCTTTTTACTAAAAGCATAAAAAAAATTGTCGGTCTCTCTGTTTGTTTAATTAGAGGGTTCCGCGCAAAAAAAAAACCCATGAAATCCAATTTATTTCGCAGCCACAGCTAGTTAAAAATAAGTTTATAATAATAAATTTCTAAATTATTATTCTACTTTTTTTTTGTATAAAAGATATAGTATTTAGAAGTATAAAAGATTTGACTTTGGATAAAAGAACAGGATACATAAATTCTATTATTACTAAACATTGTAGCCATGTTTTAGTCACATTATGATGTTATCACTAAGTATAAATTTATAAAAGCACAGTTTGTGCTTACATTCCTAAAGTAATCTTGCAGTGATCTCTTACAGCATCCACAGGAAGTAATAAACTTATTGAGATTTCACAGATATTATAGGATTTATTCACTTCCAGCCTACTCATTATAGTGTGTATTTTAATAATGCTCTAGCAAAGTGTATGACGATCGAATAGAAATAGCTACCTATAATTTTATTTTCAGACGGTAAAATATTTTTTCTTAGGTATAGCACCTCGCAGGTCGACCTATGAGGTTGTCCGCTGCTTAACCGGGCTATACTGTGGATATCTTAATAAATTAACAGACTCCACCTAGGGCATAAAACTTATAAACTAGGCGATTACACGCTAATAGCCCCGCAGGTGGGCTCCTCGGCTTAGAGCGTTGCTGAAGGGGGCCAGCAAGGGACGGAGACTGAAAGAAAACGGTTGGTAAGACATTATGTACCTAGTTATTTGCTCTCATCGTATGTATTATTACGTATAAAGTTCCAAACTCTTCTGTGATGACCACCTTTCTCCTTTCTCAGCTTCCATCACTCATCAAAAGTGGTTTGGCAGTACTATCAAAAATTTTATCCTAAAACAAAAACAGACTCACTTTCTTATAAAAAAAAAATACGATGCTATTCGTAAACGCAACCATTAATAAGTAATTGACCTACTAGCCAAGGAATCCTATCAACAAACTCACGTAACACAAAACTCCTGTTAATCCTTACCTAACTGACTATCAAGATGAAAGTGCTGTGAGTCAGACGCACTTGCGACCCGTGCGAAGCTGACCTTGAGAGCAACGGTACTTCGAGTGTCCGGTGGACCACACGACGCGAATATTTCATGGAGTTGTTCGAACAACGGAAATATTTTTTTTTTTAGTTTTTTATGCGAGTTATTCGAAAGTGATTTTTTGTTTTGGTTTATGGAGCAGAGCTGAGAAGGTGGTTAAACAGTTTTTAAAAGTGAAGTCCTATGAAGGCTAGTCCGTTAGAAGGATTTAAAAAGGTTCAAACAATTTGGTCGGAAACAAGCTTCTGCGGGGTAATCGCGTAACACATTAACAGCAGCAATGGCTTTCATTTTGACAGTTCAACAACATTAATTCCGTTATTTATGTAGCAATAGCTAATCCATTGCAAGTCTGCTCAACTGATATGCTTCATTATGTTCGAAAAAGTGTCCTACAAAATGATTGAGATTGTAATTGTAGTGAGTAACGCAATTAGGAGGCTTGTCTTACAATTGACAAATCTGTTTAATTAACATTATTGTTTCCGAACTTACTAGTTTTATCCGTGGTCTAAAGTACAAACATTTTACTTAAGGGCACGAAGCAAACTTAAAATTGCTGCAAAAGATTTTCGAATTGGAGATACTCGTTTCACAAATAATATTGATTTAATTTGAAGAGTTTATTCGTATCTGTGGGTGATCCTAATTGCCGATTGTTGTTGTCGTTGTTGTTGTTGGTTGTTGATTGTCGTTGTTGTGTTGTATTGTTATGTGTTGCTGTGTTGTGTTGTTGTCATACACAATATACATAGAGTTCACTAAAAATGGTATACGCTGTACATATTTTTTATTTAAAAAAATATCTGTAAGTTTGTGCTAGGCTGTTGTAGCAACTGACAAAAATATTCTGCTAATTAAGTACCAGTTATGGCAAAATCGACCTTGTGCATAACGATGCTATAAGTACCAATCAATGCAAAAAAACCGGAAATTTGGCGATAAGCAAACTATTTGCGTACGAATATTAGCTTAGATTACATGTGTATGAATTATAGAGATTAAATTGAATAAATTATAATAATTAAAAGTAAGTGATTAATAAAAACTCGCTTTCTCTTTATAGGTCATCAGTATTTATCTTCCTTACCATTGCAATGTACTTTATATTACGCTCGCAATATAACTAATCTTAGCTTAGATTATGCATTTTTCTATGACGTTTATATTAATAATATTTAAATATACCAAATTATAAAACACAGAATTAATAAACGATATTAAAAAATCTAGATTTAATAAAGCATCTCATTAATTGCATGCATAACACACTAAAGACGTCAATGCAAATTGTATACAGGTGAATTACGAATTTGCCGAAAATGGTAGGTACTAAAAATATTTTACCAAAAGTTTTTGATAACTTTCGACTACACAGATGCAAAATAATATGCATGTTAATTTCTAAACAATAATTATTAAGTCAATACAATCAATTCCGCCGGGGCTGCGGATTGTTCGAAAGAGATACCGTGATCCCTGGCACAGGCAACTGAAGGAACACGGGTGGGTTTTAGTCAGTAAAAGTCTGACACTCCCTTCTGCTCCGCCCAGAGCCGGAGGGGTCATTTGATGATTTCCCACCCAGAAAAAAAAAAAAAAAATACTATCGTTTCTTTGTCTTCTCCATTATTAATATCTCAGTATTTCAGAACATGCTTAACACATTGAAAACGTCAATGCATATTTTATGCAACTGGATTTCGATTATGCCGATTTCCAAAAAAAATATATGCCAAAACTTTTTGGAAACTTTCAACCATACACACACAAATATTAAGCAAGTGAATTTCGAAAAAAAAAATGTATTATGGCACAAGCTTTTCGAATAAAAACTTTCAACCTGTGAGTAACGACGCCAAAATTGAGGCGCGGCAGGCACTTTCGCGGGCCGCACCTTAAGTACCACCTGACTTGGGCGGCCTGCGGAAATGAACTTGTATACCGAAGTTTTGTAACGATGACATACTAAGTACACGTGATGAGCATCAGGAATTTTGTCACAAGGAAGTAGAATTCCTGATGTCAATGCTGTTACGTTTTGACTTTGTAACACAGTTTTTATTTATGTATAGCACTATTTATTTACGTTCGTAGAAATTTGGTTTTATTTTTTTGGACAAAAAATGAATATTTAAGAAATATTTTTTCATGAGTAACAAGTCAATAATACCGAGACGATGAAATGAAATTAAGGGATGTTTTTTCCATCGCCAGATAATTTTTTTAGAGGAATAAAATTGACGTTTGACTGATTTTGTATGCATTAACTGTCAAAATTTCAAAATGATTCTTCGAATAAAGTTATCAGATGATTGAAAAATCAGAACTAAGGGCGAATTTTTCATTGGACAGATAATTTTTATTTGTAGAAAAAAATTGACGTTTGACAGTTTTTGTTTGGAAGAACTGTCAAAAATTCAAAATTATTCCTCGAATAAAACTATCTGGCGATAGAAAAATCAGCCCTAAATGAAATTGTTTATTCTGTAAATAGGAATTACTTTTACACGTCATGTTATAAAAAATAATTACGCTAGATGAGGTCGGCGTTTCCTATCTGACTACTCTGAGAAGAAAGGCCGAAACAAACATCAGGTCATCGTCTCTTTTTAAGTCCAAACATAATCTTGGTCAGATCATATGAAGACCATGTAGATTGATGTCTGAAATGGTTGTTTAGGAAGGTACCAGACAGATTTGAGTGGACCAGTCCACTGGCATGGCTTATGACACTATCAATTCATTTTAATTATCAATTGGTTTTGGTTTCAGCAAACCCGTACTGGGCCCGGGTGATAAATTATGGCCCACTTCCTCTCATAGAGAGAAGGCCTGTGTGAGCATGATAGACCTGTTGTCGCCTGTGTATGCAGTGGGAGCTTGAGAGGCTGATTATGATTGATTTTAGACCAGTAAAGTTATGATTATAATTATTTTTGAGTTCGTGATTTTTAATCATTTTTTGCGCACTGGGTTGATGATATCGTCAAACTCACAGGAACACCTGGATGAGAGACGCTCAGAACCGGGAAGTATGGCAGAAGAAAAGGAAGGCTTATACCAAGCAGAGGGTGATTCCAGAGGAATGATGATGATAATATTTTAAGTTTTTATGAGTGAAGTTAGAACCTTGAAAATTCAAACACTTAACATAGCTTCGCTTTGCTTTATAGTTTCTGGTAAACGATTTAGCACAGTTAATTTGTCGACGAATCTCTTAGTTAACTTTACTCCACGTTTGCATGTGACTCCTTAATCGTTCATAAATTCGGAAATTTACATAATAGGTATGTACATATAGCAGTAAATCTATGTTTAATGTTTGTATGAAGGTTTTTAGTTAAATGTTATATGTTGTTGGCTTGTTGCTCGATTCGGTGTCTACTGTAAGTGCAGCAAGCGATTGTTATATAAATAAATAAGTCAGGTAATATTATAATAATATAATGCCTAAATTATTATTACACTGTTGGTGCAAACGAGAATCAGGCAAATAAAACAATTCGTGATATGACAGAATTACAATCCTAATATTTTTGCTTTACCACAAAGTCTGTCGTTCAGTAAGCAACAAAAAGTAATTATACCATAACTCCACAGAAAGTGGATATCTAGCCGCTTTCTGAACTTCCTATCGAGTTTCTAATATTTTTACAATCTTAATTAAAGCTAAATATATTAATATGTATAGGTAGGTACATCGGATCGTATAATTACATCGAAATATTAGAGTAATAAATTATATTTTGAAGTGAAAGCCAGATGCTCGAGGTTATAAAATAAATTTGTATAATATATAACGCTGTTAATGGTACACGTTAATATAATATTTATAATAACGGTCTACAAGACCTTATCAAATACACAATATATAAAAAGAATAGATTTATTTTTTATTCTGCTCAAAAGCACGCACATTACAAATAAAAAATACAAAAAAATAAACACAACAACGTAGTCAAAGCCTCATGCTCAAGCATGTAAAATGTTGACAATATTGTCCATTGCTTGAGGCCAAGGACCAAAGACAACACACATCAATTGACATTTGAATATGATGGCTTGAATACCACGATTAATGCCCCGTTAGGCCTTTTGCTTCTAATAGTTTTAATACACCTACTACACACAATAGGTTTAACACACATTAATTTATATATATACTTACAGGGCGGCGATTTAGTCACCTGCTTCCCTCATGGGGGTTATTCTATATCATCGTCATCATCATCCATATAGCCCATCTTCACCCACTGCTGGGCCTAGGTCTCTCTGTTCTTCTGTGCCAGTCTCATACAGGTTTTGCCTACGATGGCAACAATTCTGATTCTTTTGGTTGTTCAATTCTGAACAACTTTGGGTGTGAATATAATTTAAACAATTCACATTCACATATCACAGTTGACAAGACTATTTAGATGCATATATTATATTACGTCCTGCACCTGTCACCGGCACCTGCCTTGCGTTGGTCTACCTCTTCAGCTCCATCTGCAACTCCACCTCAGCCTCCTCAACCCACCTATCGCGCATCGTCACCCATACACTCCACCTCCACATACTACACACCACTCTTCAGTCCATCTTCATCTTTTGTATATCTTGTAAATACGAGTATATCCTTAATTGACTTCTACTTCCCTTTCTTTAATTTAATTATCTTTAACTTTTCACTTTAGTATAGTTTAGTAATATATTATTATGTTCAATGCTCGTGTCGGGCAGTATAATTGGGTTTTCCGTTAAGAATTCCTCACTAGCAGCCTGCCCCAGCAGTCCCGATATTCATAGCGATCGCTTTACGAACGAATTCGGTCGCAAAGTCCTGTCACTCTATACATTACACCTGTCAATCCGGGACTTTGCGACCGAATTCGATTGTATAGCGATCGCTATGAATGTCGAGACTGCAGCCCCTGGAGTCCGGACTTGTGTCCGGTTGATGACAATAGGCTCGCCCCCTGTTACGTGGTACTTAAACATAACTAGCGAAATATGGGTGTACTATTTCCTATAAATAGTACACATACAGCTCTGCCTAACCCCTCGGGGATTACAAGCGTTATGTATCTAAAGGTTTTTTTATTACATATTGGATATCAGTTTCTAAGTTAGTGAGCTAAAGTTTAAAACACGACGACACGGTTGGCGCAGTGGCTGAGCGATCGACTGCTGCGCTGCGTGTCGCGGGTTCGATTCCCGCACGGAACAAATATTTGTATTGCCTACAGGTAGTTGTTGTTTGTGTTGTTGTGAGTTTAAATGTTTGTAAACGCACTCACGATACAGGAGTAATTCCTAGTGTGGGGCAAAGTAAAAAAAAAAAAAACGATAAAACCATCGCTTTGACGGATAAATGTAACTAGATCGCTACCCTATTTATATACATGTTTCCCATGTGATTCTCCGTTAAAAAGACGTTTTTAACTAGTTGGTTATGAAATTAGATTCCCATGGCCACTACATGTACTCGTATATCTATAGTATGACGATCTATAACCGGTAGTCCGCAGGATGTGCGGACGTAACAGTCACAAATTAACATGAGTATTCATTGAACATTAATAATGTAATAGATAGGCTGACGATAGCCTCTTTTTATGATAGTTGAATGAATTTGCGGACGCGCTGCTAACTTCAAAGGTCACTTTGAATTAATTTTATGTTCCTCTATCTTAAACGGAAATTAATATCATCTACATGGGTAGGTAATATTAATTAAAAATCCGCTGAACACGTCCTAGATGGAGACCACTGTTTCCAATAAAACACTGTTGCCAAGCAGCATTGATCCATATCAATGCTGCTTGGCAACAGTGGTTTATCACCACCTACATACATAGGACGTGTTCAGCGGATTTTTAATTAATATTACCTTACCTATTACCGAGCAGAGATGACCCAGTGGTATTGGCCGCGACTTATAAGTTGTAGGTCATAGGTTCGAACCCAGGCAGGCGCTTTACAAATTATTTCATCACCATTGCTCTCAAAACGGTGAAGGAAAACATCGTGAGGAAACCGGCATGTCCTAGAACGAAATATTCGAAGACATGTGACATCTACAAACCCGCACTGGGCCCGCGTGGTACATTATAGCCCACTCCCTCTCGAAGAGAGGAGGCCTGTGTCCCAGCAGTGGGAACAATATAGGCTGATTATATGTAATATTACCTAGCCATGGATTTAGGATTTTTGATCATAGTAAAAAGTTTGGTATGTTTTCTATGACTGGCCTGTGCCTCGAATGTGCCTGTTCTAAGCTAAAGCATGGATTAATCTGCCTAGTCCTTTCCCAACTATGTTGGGGTCAGCTTACAGTCTAACCGGATGCAGCTGAATAGGTACACAGTATTTTACATGGAGCGACTGCCTATCCGACCTCCACAACCCAGTTACTGGGTAACTGGGTACCCTTGGTCATTTTTTATTCATAAACAAGTAACTTGTATCTGAATTTACACAAAAAACACACACACAATCACAGTATACACATTAATATAAATTACATTTCAATTTCATAAATTATATCAACAATTTTAAAAATAATAAATTGGTAAGAATGGTTGTCAGACTTCTGGCTTCTGAATACCTGTAAAGACAGTCAAAGATCCACAAATGACAGCCGGGACCAACAGCTTTACTTGCTTTCTGAGGCACGGAGAGGTCTCCATCCACAGACCATCCAACCCATCCATGGACCAACCGCAGCTGGCGTAGCTTAACCTGATCGATCGACCCGTGTGGCTATTAGCCACGAGCGCCTCCTTTTATTTCAATATCTTATGCATACTTAATTATAATTACGTCATAGAATTCCGCAAAATAGAACATATTTAAACTGATTTTTAACTACTTAAGTTTATATAAATACCACATTATACAAAAAGTTGAGAGTGGTCAGTTTCTAGGTGTATAATAAATTCAATACTTTACGAGTTACAAAATAACTTTTTGGTTATATGAAAGATGAGGAATTGAATTTAAACATAGGCATAAGGTTAAGGAACAAAATCATTGTTTATAGAAACTGGAAAAGTAAAAGCTAGAGTTTAAAGACGTTATGGCACGGGAAAATGTAAAACTTAAGAAGTTATTAGACCACAAACGGACAAGCAATTTATTCTAGATACGTGTGAAAAGCTAAGGATTTCTACGAGCGAACACATCCGCGTGGCTTTCCACTCAAACATCCTAAACGCATGTCGTATGCATGTGTCGCGGTCCTATTCTGATGTCGTTGATTGATTTATCTGTCTGTCAAAGCAAACTCAAAATCAAAGCATTTACTTTGAATTCAACCATTTACTTACAGACAGTTTTGAAGTGTCAAAGACTTGGTCAGTTGTAATTATTATAGTCAAAAAGTAGAAGCTAGTTGTCCATTCCAAAACGTAGATCTCTATGGAATAGAACGGGCAAGAAACTCCAAGAACATTCTTATAAATCAAGATATTATTACAAAATCCTAGGTACATATTCTTGTTGCTTCTACATTTAACAATACACATAGAACAATATACATAGAAGTAAAAAAATCGCTATATTAAAATATAGTGACTTATATAGCTTCCACAAGGACGATATTCAAAAGTATCTTGTGCGTCCTCAGTAGTAGGTACCTAGTTACCGTCTTGCTGTTCGATAACGTTTTTAACCATTATTATTATTTAGCCATTCATTTTCATACGAAATAAGAGATTATTAATTCTCTATGAAAAAAGAAATTACTCAAGTAGGGTGTCCTAACCGTTATAGCATCATGCGATAATAACTATAGTTTCCTAGGCATACTTGTTACCTCATCTACAGTTGTTATCATGTAATGTTTTTTTCTTTGTTGATTTGAATTATCAGGTGTCACAACTACGATAGTCTTTCACGTTCTAGAATCTCCTCCATGTGCATTACCTAATCATTTTGTGATGACAACTATTTTTACCAAAGCATTAGCTATTTTCATAACAGTGCTTTGTGTTGAAAACTACCGATGTGGTCCCAACTAAACGCACGACGACAACGCGGCAGCCCAAGACGAAGATAGCGGGACAAGCTTGACTTCTACCGAAAAGACTGGCCCGGCAGTAGCAAAAGACAGAATTGTGTGGAAAGGGGAAAGGGAAGCCGTAAGTTGCCCTGCAGTGGGACAATACAGGCTAGTTAGATTAGACAGATAAATCATGGGGGGAGTTCATGGGGCATACAAGACAAGAACTTAGTAATACTGCTAAGCTTACGGATTGTTGATAGAACAACGTTGATCCTCAATCTTCGTATGCATACTACAAGACCATGCCGTTAACAACCTAAGGCAGACAAGCTAAAGAATCATTGCTGGATTAAGGCCATAGCAAAAAAACCTTCAACGTATGGTCCTTTATACGACGTTTTGTAGACGAAAAATAGCTTATATCTTTCCAAACAACCCAAGATATAAATATATAATCAACCAGTTTCAATAAATAACCGTACCAAGAAACCACGTCAATCAAAACAATCCTTCTCATAGCCACATCGCGTCGTTCTTCAGAATACTCTTTTAGTCAAGAAGGCAAATAAGTTGTAAACTACACAAGTGCACAGGTACGCACTTGACATCCGGCTGTGAGCGCAGACAGACTGAATAGAATGCAGTAATTTATGCACTCAGTAATGCACAACCAAAGACTTTAATGTACTTGATGCAGTATTTAGAGCTAACGATGTGTTTGAAAGGGTTATAGAGACTAGAATTAAATATTAATTAAGTTTAACACACACAACATAACATAAAAGCTTCAGAGCAAACTTATCGATCTATTAGACTAACATACCGACATGAATTATGCCTAAGAAGATCAAACTCCGCCACCTTATACAAGAGCGTGCTTTGCATGGCTCCGAAATTTTTAAATAAGTTACCAAATGACATAAAAGATTTAAGTTTGACTCAATTTAAACGCACCATAAATATTTTTTTAATAGACAAATGCTACCATTGACGAATTTCTTGCTGACAAAATTTCTTGTCACTGATTTATGATTTATAATGTAATATTCCTATCAGAAGACTTTTTATTTATGTGACTTGTATCGTTTAGAATGTTTTATTTAATTTCTAATATTGTTAAATTAATAGTGTATTAAAGGGTAGATTTTAGAGTTTCTATAAAATATCTGTAAGACCTGTTATATCACCAAAAATCGCACTAAATCAAAATACTTTGACACACAACATTACGCTTGTAATCCCGAAGAAAATATTTCACTTTTGAACTTTATTAAGCCAGTTATGTTTAAACGCGAAATATTTTCTTTGAAAAGAATTATGTTTTACACATACATACTCGTACATCAAGGTAGGGTAGAGCAGGGCAGAGGGGGGTGCCAGGGCAGAAAACCTCCACGTGTGCCTGGGGACTGGAGTTCCCTTCTGGATACGTCCGGGGGGAAGACCAGTTTTCGGGCCGGTGCATCCTGGGGTGCGGGCAGCTATTTCTCAGTGGGATTTTTTCCCAATGAGATCTCGCTGCCCGCATGCTAATGTTCTGCCAAGAGGAACGCTCCACACAAGCCGCTATGAGGAGCAGAGCGGCTACTGTGTGGAGTAAGAGCGGGCCTGGTGTGCACTTATCCTGCCGCCGGGCAGGCAGGAGGGGATAACCCCCCCCTCCTGCCACCGTTAATATCGTAGCCCCGAAGATTGTCAAGGTCATGTCTCTGACTTTTGACGGGGGTCGAGGGTCTTGGCTTAACCGCCCGGACCGCGAGGAAGATTAACCTCTATAAAAAATTCCCCAAACCTCCAAGCGGCGGCGCACCGTGAGGGAGGTAGTAAGCTTGGCTAATGGGTAGCTTGATTTAGTCACTAGTGCGAACCACGGATTTTTGAGCAGGTACCTAAAGTTTTATACTCGTGGGAACAATTATGGAAAAATACTTAAAACAAAAAACTACAAAAGACGAAGGGAGGAGTGATGCGGTGTCGGAGTCCGATGCTGCATCTGGAGGAGCGAGCACGGGAGGCTCAGTGAGCCCTCGCCGTGACCAGAAGACGGCCGCTGCTAAAAGAAAGGCCCATAGCAAGCGGCCAAGGTCAGTGGACGGCCAGGGGTCGTCCTCTGACGGGGAGCTGGCTTCGGCCAGAAAAATCCCCACCAGCAGGCGGGGAGGAGCCCGAGAGCGAGGCGCAGGGAGGGGGCTCACTGCTCGGGAGGCCGCAGAAAAAGCGGAGGAGCCCGCAAAGGAGGGGGGTTCTGGTCGCGTGTCCGCATCAGAGACCTCAAGCGACGAGGCGGCTGAGGTAGGCGGCCCTGATGCGGACCGCAAAGAGAGGTTTGCGGCGGTCGTGGAGGCCGCGATCCGGGACGTGGCCCTGAAGAAGTTACAGACTTCTAAAAACAGGGCCATAGTCTCGGCCAAGGCCTCCATCATGGCGGCGGCGGAAGCCATTCACATCGGGCCCCCGCCAGACGTAACGTCCGATATGCGGGCGGAGGTGGCCCGCTTGACGGCTGCCATGGAGCTCCTCCGAAAGGAGAACGAGGAGCTCCGAGCGGACCTGGCCGGGATGCGAGCGGCCGCCAGAGCGCAGACAATCCCACCACCAAGTCAGCCCGTGCCGGTGGAGAACCAGGTCCTGAACCTGGTTCGGCAGGAGCTGGCGACCTTCCAGGCGCGGTTCGCCGTCCTGGAGGGTATCGTTCTGCGCCCTCCCTTGGCGGGTAGGACGGCCCCAGGGCCTAAGGCGGCCTCGTACGCGGCCGCTGCCGCCCCTAAACCCGGGCCGTCTGGCCGGGCCCAGGCGCCGGCCAAACCGGCGTCGGCTAGAGGAGCCCCGGCGCCGGCGAAACCGACGTCGGCTGGTGGAGCCTCGGCGCCGGCGAAATCGGCGCCTGCCGCCAAACCTGCGGTGCCAGCCCAGAAAAAGGGCAGAACGGCTGGGGAGGGGAAGGCCCCAGAGCCTACGCCTCCCCAGAACAAATCTCCCACGACCAACACCGAGTGGCAGGTGGTCGGGGAGAAAAAGAAGGCGGCCAAGGCGGCCAGAAAAAAGGCGCAGAGGAGGCGCCGCAAGGAGCGAGCCGTTGCGGCTAGGCTTCGCTCCCCCAAGACCGCGGCTGTAGTCATCACACTACAGCCGGACGCGGTCAAGAGGGGGGTGACCTACGGCGACGTGCTCGCCAAAGCGAGAGCGACAGTGGATCTCCAGGAGCTGGGGATCACCGAAGGCCTCCGGCATAGGGTGACCGCCACTGGTGCCCGCATGCTGGAGGTCCCCGGTGCGACGAGTGGCCCCACCGCAGACGCCCTGGCTGAAAAGCTAAGGGCGTCCCTCAATGCGGACGAGGCTCGAGTCTCCAGGCCCGTCAAGTGCGCGGATATCCGCATTGTGGGCCTGGATGACTCGGTGACGGGGGCCGAGGTGGTAGCCGCCGTCGTCAGGACGGGCGGGTGTCTGACCGACCAGGTGAAGGCGGGCACCCTACGTCCTGACTTCACGGGTATGCGAACCGTAACGGTAAGCTGTCCCGTGACGGCGGCGAGGAAAATTGTGGAGGGTGGAAGGCTCCTGGTAGGCTGGGTGTCAGCGCAGGTCAAGCTGCTGGAGCCCAGACCTCTAAGGTGCTATCGATGCCTCGTGGGGCACCACGTGGGCGTCCAGTGCACCTTAGAGGACCGCAGCACTCTGTGCTTCCGCTGCGGCAAGCCCGGACATACGGCCGGCTCGTGCAACGCCGCGCCGCACTGCGTCGCATGTGCGGCTGCTGGCAAGCCGGCCGATCACCGGGCGGGGAGCAAGTCCTGCGCTCCACCCGCCGAAGCCAGGAGGAAGGGCAGGCCCTCCGCCGTCGTCGCCACCACCACCGTCACCGCCACTGTCGCCGCCACCGCCACCGCCGCCGCCGCCGCCGCCGCCGCCACCACCGCCGCCGCCGCCGCCGCCGCCGCCGCCGCCACCACTGCCGATAGGGCCCGGGGGGGGGCTGAAATGGAGGAGTAATAACTCCTCCACTACGCCTTCTCCAGGCGAACATCAACCACTGCGCCTGCGCTCAGGACCTGTTGCTCCAGAGCATGGCGCAGTGGTCGATTAACGTCGCCGTGGTCGCTGAGCCGTACTTTGTCCCGCCCAGGGATGACTGGGTGGAGGACCTGAACGGCTCAGTGGCCATAATTTCGTCGGCCGCCGCCGGTACCCCGTCCCTCGAAGGTGTCACGAGGGGACAGGGGTGCGTAGCAGCACGGTTCGGAGAGATTGTAGTAGTGGGAGTATACTTCTCTCCGAGCCGAACTCTCGCCGAGTTCCAGAACTCTTTAACAGAGTTGAGTGTCGTCGTCGCCAGAAACCACGCCTTCTCCGTGCTAGTGCTCGGGGACTTCAACGCCAAGAATTTGGCCTGGGGTTCCCGTTGCACGGATGTGCGGGGCAGGATGGTGGAGGACTGGGCTCTGGAAACAGGCCTGGTCGTCCTAAATCGGGGTTCTGTTCCTACGTGTGTGCGGATGCGGGGCGAGTCGGTGGTGGACATCTCGTTCGCCAGCCCCGCTCTGTCACAGCGTGTCATTGACTGGCGCGTCATGGAGGAGGTGGAGACCTACTCCGATCATCGGTATATCCGGTTTGAGGTCTCCACCCAGCCCTCTAGTGCGCTGGTCCAACAGGCCCCGAGTGGTCCGCGGTGGGCGCTGAAGCAGCTGGACCGGGAGCTTCTCCTGGAAGCCTCGATCGTGCAGGCCTGGGTGTTTTCACCGGACAGGCCTGCTGATATTGACGATGAGGTGGAGTGGTTCCGGGAGGCCATGTCCGAGATCTGTGACGTGGCAATGCCCCGAGTCCGGCCAGGATGCGCCCGACGTCAGGTGTACTGGTGGTCGCAGGAGGTTGGGGCGCTACGCAAGGCGTGCGTCGACGCGCGACACCGGTACACCAGGCACCGCAGGCTCCGCATCCGCCCTCCGGATGCGGAAGCCACGGAGGTGGAGCTATACGAGGGGTACAGAGCGGCGAAGACCGCCCTCCAACAGGCTGTTCAGCGGGCCAAGGATATGGCCCGCGAGGAGATGCTGGAGACTCTGAACAGAGATCCATGGGGGCGCCCCTACAGAATGGTGCGGAATAAACTCCGCACATGGGCCCCCCCGCTGACGCAGAGTCTCCGCCCACAGCTGGTGGAGGAGGTGGTGAGCGCTCTGTTCCCTTCACGGGGGGAGCATACTCCCCCGCCTATGGCTCCGCCACTTGCGGTGCCCGAAGCGGACCACGCGGACGACGATGACGACACCCTGTAGTGACCGGGGTAGATCTGAGAGCGGCGGTAGGCAGGCTGAAGGCCAAAAATACCGCCCCGGGACCCGACGGCTTGCCGGGTAAAGCCTGGGTCCTGGCCTCGAGGGCTCTCGGGCCTCGACTGGAGGCGCTCTTAAGCGCATGCATGGAGAGAGGCCAGTTTCCACTCCGTTGGAAGACGGGGAAGCTGGTCCTCATTCAGAAGCCAGGGCGCCCTGCGGACTCTCCGTCCGCATACCGGCCCATAGTGCTGCTCGACGAGGTCGGCAAGCTCTTTGAGAGAGTGATTGCGGGCCGCCTCGTCGGGCACCTGGTGAGGATGGGGCCGGATCTTGCGGAGTGCCAGTTTGGCTTCCGCAAGGGGCGCTCGACGGTGGACGCCATCATGCGCGTGAGAGCCCTCACGACGGGGGACGCGGTGTCCCGGGGTGGGGTGGTCGTGGCGGTGTCACTCGACATCGCCAACGCGTTCAACACCCTGCCCTGGAGCTGCATTGGGGAGGCACTCCGGTATCACCGGGTGCCGACTTACCTCCGTCGAATAGTCGGGGCGTATTTGACGGACAGAGCCGTCATCTACCCCGGTCGCGACGGGAACTGGAACCGGCGAGAGATGTCGTGCGGTGTCCCACAGGGATCGGTTCTGGGGCCGCTCCTGTGGGACATCGGTTACGACTGGGTGCTGCGGGCCGACCTCCCTGATGGCGTCAGCGTAGTTTGCTACGCTGACGACACGCTGGTCCTGGCGCAGGGGAGGTCGCATCAGGCGGCGGCCGACGCGATGACACGCGGGGTTGCGATAGTCGTGGAAAGGATCCGGCAGTTGGGTCTCGAGGTGGCATTGCACAAGTCCGAGGCCATGTCCTTTCATGGGCCTCGGTACGGGCCACCTTCGGGATCCCAACTGATGGTAGGAGGGGTTCACATCGGCGTCGAGAATACGATGAGATACCTGGGTCTCGTCCTCGACAGCCGGTGGAACTTCGTCGAGCATTTCCGACGTTTGGCCCCCAAACTGGAACGGGCCGGGGCCGCCCTAAAGCGGCTCCTGCCCAACCTGAGGGGGCCAAACGCCTCCTGCCGGAGGCTTTACGCAGGGGTCGTGCGGTCCATGGCCCTTTACGGGGCCCCGGTGTGGGCGCGTTCACTGCGGCTTCGAGCCGCACACTATCTGAACGCGCCCCAAAAGGTGGTTGCCGTAAGGCTTATAAGGGGGTACCGCACGATCTCGGGCGAGGCAGCAAGCCTCCTTGCCGGACTGCCACCATGGGATCTGGAGGCGATAGTCCTCGCGCGCCTGTATGACTGGCGCGCGGAGGCACTACGTCGGGGGGAAACTCTGCACCCGCGGCAAATCGCTGCGGAGCGGACGGACCTCCGGCGCGGTCTCATGGTGGAATGGAAGGCGCGACTATCGCAACCCAGCGCAGGGCACGCCACGATAGCGGCGATAAGACCCCTCTTTGAGGAGTGGCTAGAGAGGCGTCACGGCGCTCTCACCTACCGCCTGACGCAGGTCCTCTCCGGACACGGATGTTTCGGGAGGTTCCTGCACATCATCAGGCGGGAGGAGACGCCCGGGTGTCACCACTGCGAGGATCGCCCAGAGGACACGGTGGAGCATACGGTGGAGGTCTGCCCCGCTTGGGCAGAGCACCGCCGTGTCCTCGTAGAGGCGATCGGCAGCGGCGGTGACCTCTCGCGTCCGGCCCTGGTGCAAGCCATGGTCCGGGGCGAGAGGGAGTGGGAGGCGGTCACCTCCTTCTGCGAAGCAGTCATGCTAGCGAAGGAGGTGGCGGGATGGGCGAGGGAGAGATCCTCACGCCTCAGCCGCCGAGGGAGACGCTCCGGGCGTCGGGAGCCGCGTGACGACTCCCGGCCACCGTAGGCGCGGGCCTGCGGGCGGAGAGCAATGGGTAGCTCTCCGTCCGATCAGGACCAGGCCCGTGCCGGACGGCGCGTAAGTGTTCCACGTGCGCCTCAAAGAGATGTCAGCATAGATGACGGGGCCCGACAGGGCCGAAGCCTGCCGGGGTAGCGGGATCGTCCGAAAGGGTTACCGCTGCCCTGGTACATAAAGGGCTAAGGAAGGAACACGGGTGGGTTTTAGTCAGTAAGAGTCTGACACTCCCTTCTGCTCCACCCAGAGCGGGAGGAGTCATTTGATGATTTCCCATCCTGAAAAAAAAAAAAAAAAAAAAAAAAAGGTAGGGTAAGGCAGCGGTTCGTCTATAGATACTACATAGTAAAATCATTATATATTTTTTTCGTTTATTATATTTCACCAGTTATGTTTAAGTCCCATTTAATAAGGGACGAGACTATTGCCATCAACCGCCCACAAATCCAGACTCCAGCAATTACATAATATTATGTTATCTCATATCGAAACTAAGGGGAATATAATTTAGTGGAGTATTTTAAAATCAGCACCTTTACCATATTTAGATTAACACTATTATCTTGACTGCTATACTAATATAAGAATGTTGACGAGTCAAATTCAGGTAGTGCAAATATTCGAAATGTTTCCTTTTGTGTTTTAGTGATGACTAAAACCGTGAAGAAAAACATTGTGAGGAAACCGGCATGTCCTAGAACCAAAAAATCGAAGACGTGACATCTACCAACCCGCACTGGGCCCGCGTGGTAGATTGTAGCCCCATTCCCTCTCGAAGAGAGGAGGCCTGTGTCCCAGGAGTGGACATTATATGTAGGAGGATTATGCTTAGTGATGACTAAGTATAAAATGTCTAGACTGTCGTGTTTATTTAATCAAGGTTTGACCAATCGTATTGATTGTGCTTTCCTCAAGAAAATATACCCATCATTATCTAATGCGAGTCCCTCGTTCATCTGCTAATCATTACATATATATAATAGCTACCATCAGACTACTTCTCAGTTCTTACCTGCCTGTAACTTGCCTTGTTATTAGATTTGAACGGCACATCGGCATACTGGCCCCATACGATTCCAGTGACAGACGAGATAAACGCTGCTAAATACATACTAGTTATCTTCAGATGATGTAGTAATGATGTTGATTGCTGAGTACATGATTTATTCGTAGACTATGGTCAGAAAGTTTTAGTAGCTTCTGGCAAAATAGTGACGCTATGATTGCTATAAATCTAGTCTTCTTATTATGTCTGAATGTTGTGGTTATAGACTATTTAAAATCTAAGGGAAGACCATCTACCCAGTCGGGGTGCGGCGAATGTAGATGTATCTCTCGGGCACCCGATTTATGGTACTAGAAGGAACAGTGGGGTTTTAGTCGGTAACATAACCCTCCGTTTTCCCCAGACGGAAGATATCCATGAGGATTACCCCACGGAAAAAAGGGCAGATCATCTATTCAAATAATAGAATTGTTAGATAATAAATCATTAACAAGTAATTATTTCGACTGTCGTATCGGCCAATGGCCTTATAGCCGAACCTTGATCATTACTCTCAAGGCTCTCGTTAGGTGGTTTGATCAAAGGCCTGATATAGAACGCAGCTCCTCGATACGGCTCGCATCGTGAGGAGGTCCCTGTCTCTGAAGCCCTAATCACCGGTAGCTTGGACCCAGCTCTCGATATATCCACATAATTACTAGCGATGTGATGGGTAACTATAAAATATGCAACTATACTGACACCGTAATTAATATAGCTAATTGTATTGTTACCTCTTTATTAATCGTGAGAAGTTTATTTACTTGTAATTGTTCTTTAAACAATAAATTATTTGAACAGGTCAATAATAATTCAAGGGTAGCATGAATAGAGTTCAATAACAACAGATTCTCACCATTATTGTTGAAATTCTCATAGCTCCGATGTATTTTCACTTAATTATGACACCGTGTGAAAGTTCGTTTATTAATTATTACTCAAATTAATTTTACACTTTCTAATATTTTTAATAAGTTATAAGAGGTTCATTAAAAACCAACTGTTACTATTCTCGTGTGCAATATGCCTCAAGATACGGTCAAGCGTAAATCAATGGTTACGCTTGAACTACCAAAACTGCTCTTACTGCTACGACATAAAGTTGTCAATGAAAATAATTACCATATTGTCGCCTGTGGCTTACTAGTACATTATAAGCGATGTGGTTGTGTGGTCAACCACGCTACTAACTTTTCTGACAGACCTATAGTTTCACTATAGAATGCACTATATAGCAGTGGTGGCCCAGTGGCAACGACCGCGACTTGCGAGTTGTAGGTCGTAGGTTCGAACCCAGACAGGCGCTTTACTTTGTGTAAATTGATTCTTTATCACTGTTCTCAAAATGGTGAAGCAAAACATCGTGAGGAAAATAGCAAGCACCAAATGTTTGAAGACATGTGACATCTACCAACCCGCTCTTGGTCCGCGTGGTAGATTACGGTCCACTCCCTCTCACTGAGAGGAGGCCTGTGTCCCAGCACTGGGAATATTATAGGCTGATTATGTATGATGTATGTATAATATACAAGTATATAACAAAAAACGGCAGCTCATTGGGCACCATAAAATTTGTCCACATCGCAGTGAATGGGATTAGTGCCCAAAAGGCTGGCAGCATTACCACGTTGGGTGGCAATGCTGATTCTTTGGGCTAAAAATAGGCCAGCCCTCTGGTCACGTGAAGAGTCAACTACCCGCTTGGCGATGTCCCAAAAAATTTGATGATCACTTGGACCTCAAGGCCCTAGTGTTTTAACCCCAAACGGCTCGAACATATTATAGGTCCCAATAAGGTTGTTATATTTGCACCGTTTGTGATTTTCTGCTCCTGCAGCAGCCGCCACAGCACAGCCCACCGTGCTAGGAAGATGGGATGGCGCGAGGGTGTCGCCACAGGTTGCATCCCACACCAAAGGCCTACCCAATTTCCAAAATGAACATGATTATTGTAACTCTCGCTGAAGTTATATAACTTCAGCGAGAGTTACAATAAAAAGTATAAAGTCTCCCTTCTCGTGTATATACACGAGAAGGGAGACTGAAAGAAGAGCAGAGGCAGTTCCATTATTGCTAACTATAGATTACAGTCAAAATAAAGAAAGAAGAGGACGGACTTATACATCTTCTTCTTTAATAATCTTAGCGAGATAGTCCCGACAAAACCCCTTTACGAATGTGTCACAACAGTCTAAGGCATTTTTGTAGTCAGTTGGAACAGGGAGGTTCTCCAGATATGCACAAACCGGTACCGCAACCGGCAACCGGCAACCGGCAACCGGTATGCACAAACGTTTTGGCAGGGAACCTTCAGATAGTTTTTGAGCTTACTTTGGCGCTGTTCATTAATAAATTTTGAAAAGACAACTTGCTTTAGCATAAATAATTTGATTTCATAAATGCTAACGCTAATTAATAACTGTAATAGATAATTATCATAACCTTTTTCGATTCTCTTCACTATCCTTATTATTTTTGATCATGCTTTCAGTATAAATCATAACATAGTTAACTGTCCATGTCTAACCAGTTTCTATGTTAAGAATTCGCAAATCTACTACATTTTACAATAATTTGCAAAAGTTCTTAAAGGTTTTATAATACCAATTCATAAATAATCATCGTTATCCTATTTTTGATTGAAACTCTCAACAAAATGACTTCATCTAACTTCATACAGAAGAGTAAATTATATTCATAATAAAATGATCATGATTTATTTGTGATTATTTGACAGGTCATACCATTTTTCGTCATTGCATTTTTTAGTACACAAATCAATAAAATATCAAATATAATTTTTATAAAAGTCGTCTTTATTTAATTTTTACGAGGATCCATCGTAAAATAATAAATTAAAACATCGCAACATACAAACTGTTAACATTCTTCGCATTAAATACACATAGGTTTGTAATAAATATGACTCGAAACATACCCATACACATACAACAAAAAACAAAGTGAAAATATTAAAGTAAATATATAAAATATCTTTGGAACTGAAAACTTAAAATAATAAAATGTACTATCATCCCTCACTTAAGAAAAAAGTGAAGATACTTAAACATAATAAATAAAAATACTTATATACAAAAAGAAAAGAGACTAATAATATCAGTCATGATGAAACTTAAAATCAAAATAGATATATACAGAAAAAAACTTAGCATGTGTACGAACGGTGGTCAAATATATACAAGGAAGAAGAAGATTTACGTAGAGATTAATAAGTTAACTTTACCTAGAATAAATAAATTAATAATTTAATCTCACGCCTGTTTGACATGGGCGCCGTACGCCAGGTTTTGGGCGTCTTGGGACCTTCCCCAGCCACCGCTATTTTCCCAGCCACCACCGTGGCTCTCTTCATGAGCGGGTTCTGACCAACCACTGCTTTTCTTGGATTCAAGGAGTTTCTTGAGGGCTCCGAAGGCAGCAGCGATGAAAGCGATTTTACCGAGCAGGTAGGCCTTGAAGACGGCGAAAGCGATGATGCCAAGGAACAGTGGAATGAGGGCAGCGAGCTTCAGCTTGATGAGGGCGAGGATGGGGAGGAGTTTCTTCAGCTTCTTCTTCTTCTTGCCACGACCTGAAATTGAGATATATAGAACTTTAAGTAAAAGTTTCTCAGTAGTAGCAAAAGATCTGGTGAAATCTGTTTTGAAGACTACTGTTGAATAAAAATTAAAATCGTATGTTAACAAAATGTTATATAAAACATCCATACATTTTCAAACATATAATCCCCAAGTTAGTTAATATGAAACCTGTTTTACGGTCTTAATCCGTTAGTACGAAAATAAACATAAATGATCTAAACAAATCAATTCTCAGTAAGCTTAGAGCTCAAGTGCAACTAGCTATGAAGTAAACCATTAATGACGACTCTCTAAACCCGTTAAAGTCACACATAAGCCACTAATTACATTAAAAACAAATCCATCTAACAAAGGAATTACAGTTCGTTTAATTTCACATAGCGAACTCAGAAGAATCTTGTTCACAAAAAACTTTTCTCACAACAGAGGCATACCTTTGTAAACGTAGATACAACAATTAAAAGAAAGCTGCTTCAACTTTTGGCATTCATAGTTGAATAAAATTATAATTTTGAGAAAGTCACTGCATGTATGTCACGAACTAAAGGTCAAAAGTGAGAATTATTTCCATATTTTTGATGGTTCGCAAAAGTTGAAATTATTGCGAACGTTTTTGCAGATACTAATTGATTTATTTTTAACCTGGCATTAAAATATCTTGCTAATATTAAAATATCTTGCTAATATAACGAAAATCGATGAAGCTATTTTCAAATGTTAAACTAATGATGCTATAAAACAAGCTAACGCATGTGTTAAAGTCAACGCTGAAGTTTATCGACAGCACCATTACATAATTACTGACAGGTTTACACAGATCAATGGTCTTAAGTTACACGCCGATTTGCAGATAGAAATCTAAAGACACTGAACTTATAAAGTACCTAGAAACTGGTCTGGCAGGCTCTTACATAAATAAACGGGTCGGAGTGAAAACGAAATCCGAGTGATCATTGTGTTATGTCATTCGATCTTTCCTTTAGAGAATATGTAAAACTAGTAATATATTGATGTTGCAATATTCAAAATGATTACTAGAATTTTTAATGTGACTAAATTGATTATGTAGATTATATGATTATTTTTGTAGAAGACAAAATAATGCATTCAGAACAACATTGAAATCGTAATACAATGCCATAACAATAAAGAGAAGACTTTAAATGGAAAGGATGAGTCGGTTAAACGGAAACCACACATAAACGTTTTCAAAGTACGCAGTTGTGAGCAAGCCAGGTCAGGGAGTGTCCGCAAATTTTTAGCTTATATAAACCGCATTGCCAAAGGAGATTTAATGCTTAACGTAAACTTGAAATCTTAAGTGAAAGTTTTAAAAGTCGAGACCGATTTCCGACGGTTAAGTTTAACGATTATAAGATTAGAAATAAAAATTAGAAATTATTTTTGGCAACACTCGACTTGACTTCTGAACTTTCGTAAATCATACAAATCTTTTTTAATTACTTTTTGTTTTAAAATGTTTAAAATTTGGTTTTTCGATTGGATTCAAGTTTCAGTTAATGCTAAGCAACATTCAAATGACATTTTAAAGAAAGCGCAAACAAAATATTGTTCAAGCATTCACTCGCGTCTAAGTACGAATGAAAAGCTTCTATTGACAATGCACTAGACAGACCCGTCAGAGAAACATTCAAAGCTTAGCCAAATATAGAAGCTAGCTATTAATTTTAGTCAATGCTCATTCAGGTATGACTGTAAACTCGTGTGTCAATGCTTTAAGTGTTCATTGTTATTTGTCTCTGTTTGTAGTTCTGGTTATCCCGAAACAGAATAGAATAGTACAGTTAATGCTGTCTATGTCTTGTTCATTGCTTCAATTTCCTTTTATTTTTGCCCTTTTGCGATTTGTTCCTGAGAGCTTCCAATTTAACTGAGAAAAGATATATTTTTCGTTTGCTATAATTATCAACAATTTACGAATCAGTATGCTTTAACCCTATTAGAATCATAAAGCTCATTCTGGTCCATTCTCACCTTTGACATTAAAGTAGCTTTCAACTCTGCTGATCCTACTATCGAAGAAATCCAATATAATTTCAAGAAAGTGCATAAACTACTGTATCAAATTAACACATTACTTGCTGATTCTATCTCGATGCGTGGGAACAATTTCATACATTGTGCTTCACGGTGGATTTTGTATGCTTAATACCGTAACTAATATTTTTATTGTTGGCATGCACTGTATCAACGATCTTGAGAAGTTTTCTGTGCGATTAAATATGGCTCAGTTCATGTATTTGTTCACAGTTTCATTTTGTGAATCATCTTTATCATAATTTTTTGCATTTTTGCTTTTTTTATTACCAATGCCTTGACTGCCTGTGGTTATTTTATATTTCATGCTTGCAATGAAAATAAACTCTTACTTAGTAATGAATGCTTCTTTCTCTCTAACAGCCTAAACACTTTTCTAACGAGTGCTACATGGCAATAATGTTCTGGGTTAAAACCCTACAGTAGTTTAATAATGGCTCATTATTTACGCGCAAGGCAAACTTTTACTGCTAAAGCGGTTTTCAAGTAATTACTTATTACTTTACAAGACGTCTTATTAATATTATCTTACTTTGCATTAAATGTATGAACGGGATTGTAACCGCACAACTGTGAATGCTAAAATTGTTGAAAACTTTGCACTCACTACATTTTCGTAAATATTTTTATGAACAGAATTGAATCCAAATTGTAGTCTGGCTCAAATAAAATCCTCTTCATCTTTTTTACTTAGCTGTGACCGACAGGGTACACAATGATCATGTCTTACAATTTATACTACTTACCATATGTAAATATATTGAGCATTGAGTAAAGTTAAAACAAATGTATTCTACATACCTTCCTCATCGAGGGTGTTGTCATCTTCCAAAACTTTAGGCATTCTGAGCTGCAGGACATGGCTGTCAAGGAAGTCCAGGACGTTCTCCATGATCCTCTCTTCAACCTTCATCTCCCTGGCCTTAGGCTCATCAGGTAGAGGTTCGTAGCTGCGAGCTGACCTGCTTCCACCGGTGTTCTTGAAGCTAACGCCATCGAGGACTTCCAGACTTGAGGAGGCTGCTAGTTTGTCTGTGAATCTCATTGCCTTTTCCTGTGAAATAGAAGGATTACTTTAGTTTTGTGGTTTTACCTTTGGCCTAATTCTTGTATGTATAACGGAGTTTAATTGGTAAATGGGACTTGAACTATTATTTTTGATGATAAATCATTGAGGTTTGTTTGAAAAATAAATGAGTCATATTATAACCTAGTAAACTCATAAAAGTTAAAACGCCTTTAAGTTTATATTCCAATTTAGCAAATTGGCGAATTAATCCGTTAATTCAATTATCAAGTCACTCAAAATCTATAAAAAGATCTTCAGCATTTTTTGCAAGCTCCAACACTAATAAAACCGCAATTATTTTTCAAAGTCCTTGAGTTTTAACATCAAAACTAAACACTGCCAGACTTAAAGCCTGAAGAACCCCAGGGATCACAAAACACTGTCACATTTCACTTCACTGCACTTCAACACACCTTGAGACACAAAGAAGTATCTGTGTCCAGACAATCCTTTAGAGCCGAGATGAATCTCTCGGCTGCTCCATCCTCCTTTGCCATGGGCAATGCCCCAGCGAATGCCACAGCACACAAAAGCACTACAACCTTCATCTTACTCGATGGCTAAACACAAATTGCTAAAGATCAGTGTATGAGCGTCAGTTTTATTTTGTGTTCCCCCTCCCTGTATTTCCATATGTCACGGCGTCTTCGTAGCGAGTGTAAGGCCTATGACGAAATACAAACACGCCAACTACGGGGTAAGCATTTTAGCAGGTTAGATGGGAATGTGTGTTATGGTGGCAGGTAATACGGTCAGGGATTTGGGTGTTAATTTATTTGGATATTTGATTTTTTTATGGTTTGGCTTTAGAAATTGAAATTGTTAATTTTGCGCGGGAAAAGAAGTGAGCTGCAGTGACTGCCAATGAACTCATTACAAACTATATTTATAATAGTTTGTAGTTCTTTCTAATGTTTTGTGATAATTGTATTGTTCTTCGTTTCTATTTTGTTTGGTGTGATCATTTATTTACTTCAAAAGCAGTGAATATTTTTGATTTTGCAAATAAGATCCTATTTTTATTTAACTATGATCACATTTATTTAGTTTGTATAATAAGAAAAAGTTAACGTAACGTAAACCACGTGAGTAATTTCGCAACATGCGAATAATTCGGAAATCCTTTTGAAATAATTACTCCGTCCGAAATATTTGGAATACTGCGCTTATTTCCGGTTCTTCGGCGGAGGGTTTCGCAAAATCGCTTTCTAAAACCCATCAATATACTTATATCATTGGCTGAATTTCTATATTTTTTGACCATTTGTATTCTAAAGTAAATTGTTTAATAGTCCATTTATAGGCATAGTTGTCTGTACACAGCGAAAGTTTCTGAGGTACTTAAAGACAAAGGTGATATGTCTATTTGGAATATAAAGTGCGGAATTATGTTGTTATATTCATAGTCGGTGCCAACCAGCCTTTTGTTCGAAACACTTTTAATTTCATTTAGGTTGAACTTCGCGTCCATTGCGTAATGCGTAGACTTTCATTGATTCATGAATAATTACGTCATTGCGATTTTTTTAATTCATTACAAATTCGATCCTTCCTTTCATTTTGGCTCATACGAAGTTGAGAGGCATTGACGACAACTACTATAGCAATATTTCGGGAAATAACATTTGGATTGATTTTGATTCTTTAGTGATTACCGATTCATTGTGATATTCTTTTCAATCGTGTTGTATTTATAAAACGAATCAGAGCTTACATTTTAGATTTAGATTTGGTTTTCAAAGTTATACTCAAGTACACCTTTATTTACGTTATGTTTTTAACGTGTGCCTAAGTTCGTTATTTATGGCACCTAGTAAATTACATACAATGATGTTCAAGTCGTGTTATGGTTATTTTTTTATGATCTCGATCATAATATTATCACAAATTAACATACACCAGTCATTCGTTTTGTAACTATCTTTATTCTTCATGTGTTAGTATATTGTACCTGCTACAGCACAATGTCGCATAATTATTCGCTCATTACCGCCTCACAAGGAACTATTGACAAACTATTCAATCACATTCAAATCGGAGAGAGTCTTTTGTCCCGATTCATTGAGACATTAAAACATTCCAATCAAAATTAACTCTTATTTTGAGAAGGTTAAATTTCAAACTGAGGTTGGCTTATTTCTTAAAGGTTCTCTGTTATCTAGGTACAATCTTGGCTAGGACAATGAATGAGTTAATCGCTTCTGGTCGTATACTGAATGTGTAAAGGGAAATTTCTCCGGCGCTGTAGGTGACGTTAATGATGTATGAGCTTTTGTCGAACGGTGGGTCCTGTTTGAGTAATTTGTAGTCTGTACGTGAATCAATGCCTTTGCTAGCTTGTGGTGCGGTCGTGGCTAGTAATAGATAAACTTAACCAACTCAATCATTGAAAATATTGAATGAAATAAATTTTAATTGTTGTGGGTGTGTTGTATCACTGGAGGGGTTTTCTCAGAAATGAGGGTTTCTTATAGCCTGTGTTAATTGGCTGTACCATCATTAATTTTTTTCTAAAGTAATGGTCATCATGCTTTTGATCTTCAATATCATCGTTATCTTGACTAGTCTAAATCCCCTATATTTTTTTTATTTCTCTATACTTTTTACTGTTCTCCGAAACATTTTACGTCTTTTAACTCAAGTACTACATGTGAAGTTTGTTTCAATTCAACCTGTAGTTGCAACAATGACTCGAATCTCAAAGTCATGTCATCTTGTAGCTAATGTCTACAAAAAACGAAAGTGTATCAAATGCTTGTCATCCTACGCCTGTTGTAATGTTCGTTGTTGGACATACTTCATCATCCATTGACGCATAACTGAAGACTTTGATAGACCTACACAATACAAACTAAGCAATGTTTCATGAAGTGAGGGTGAAGTGGACTATTGTGTACTAAAGTTATTAGAGTTACTAAGAGAAATGTCTTTGGGTACAAAATTATGACTTAACAGAATTTAAGAATAAGTGTTCTTTTAATCAAGTAGGACATCAAGTGCATAGTGATTATATTTCTCATTGTTAGACTCATTTATATTGTGACCTTTCATTGTTTTTTGTAAACCTTCTATTATAGTGGTTTCTATGGTACAAAAATATGTAGTGTCATTCGTTTTTCTTCATCTTGCCACAAGTACTAAACCAATATTTTCTTTGATGACTTTTTGTTTTCCTGAGTCTTTTGTAAACCCTTCTAGATTATGTTTACGTCATCATAATCTTATTTAAGGTCGTATCGTTAGGCGAAAAATATATACCGTTATTTGTCTTTTCATTTTCAAAATGCCACGTGTCATCATCATCACGATTGTTTTATTTGCACTTAAAATGTACCGTTTGTCTAGAGGTGGTATTAAATGTAACTTCAATGCTATGAACTTACTTTGCTGTATCTTGTGGGAACTGAACTAGTATCGAGTAAAAAGAGTTATGAAGTGCATCTTAGTGTCAAAGTTGTCTGGTTCCGTAGCTAGTGGCATATCTTCAATATTATTGAGAACATAATTTTTTTTCTTACTTTTTGGAGCTTTTAGATTTGTTTTATATGCGATACCTTCATTTCATTGAATGCAAAATCAAATGATCTCATTTACACTTTTCAAATTTTGCATCAGTTATATTTGTACAAATATATTATTATGAATGAGTAAAAAGTGATCACTGGGTCGGAAATAATAAATGAGGGGAAAACATAGAACCACACATTATGATAGGAACATGTTTAAGAACCCTGTAATAATTCTAAATGGTACACGCCATTATAGTGCTATAGCATGCAAATCAAATCAAAGAGAAATTAAATCACATCATGAAGTCAAAAGAAGCACTTGCTTCATTTCGTTCCTACCTGGCGCCTTGCCAGCAGACGTTTTGCTAAAAGTGTCACATTTCTAGCTTGGCGTACTCATGGCTATGTGTGTTCACTATTTATAATGCGCTTAGCAAAGATACTCTATAGGGTTTTAACTACCTTTGGAAGTAAAAGTGAATAATTTATTAGCGTCTTGGAGCACGTAGTTAAGAGTGAACCTTTAGGTCATATACCTTAGGTGGTGTATATTAATTTTACCTCTGTTTCAACTAAGAAGCTAGGTGGATTGCTGCAGGTCCAACTAATCAGGTGGGGCTGCAGGTATGCCGACGAGCCACAGTGCGACTAAGTACCTACATCACAAACGATACCTCACCTCTTGTGGTACCCCCTGTTCGAAATATCTGCACTATATGGAATATCTTTACAAGACCAACGCTAATGCTGTCGAAGTGGCCGAATTTTGATCGAAGCTTATATAAAATTAATAAAAGGGAATCATCCATACGACGAAGAATACTTCTGTTTCTAAGCTTATGGCATTTAAAACACCATCTGCTAAAAAGTTTCCTATGATCAGCTTCTAGTGTAACTTGCTGTGGATAAACTACTATCAGTATTTTTTAGGGGGAGCCAGAAATACTGAACTTCCCAGAATACTGTCACAGGATTAAAATGAACAGCTATTAACGACTTCTGAAAACTCATTAATTTGTCATCTGATACAGTTAACCTTATTTTTACGTATTTGACAGGCTTTAAAATATTTTATACCAACCTATTATAGCTATATCCTTAGAAAGCGATCTTTAAAAATCTTCAAGCTTCACATACAGGCTGATTTTTTAAAGACCAGCCAAATTTAAGGATGTGGTACAGACCATCAAACTGAACAACTTTCTCCATGGGACAAATAGCGTAATCGCGAAAATTTTATCAACTGTCCCATAGAAAACTTCAATACCTACTCGACCTAAATGTATGGGACGGCTGAATTTTTATTCGCGATTACGATGTTGGTCCTATGGAGAAAGTTGTTCAGTTTGATGGTCTGTACCACATCCTTAAATTTGGCTGGTCTTTAAAAAATCAGCCTGTATATAGTTAAATAAAAGAAAAATAGGATACTCGTTATGCAACATCACAAAAATTGCAAAAACTTTTGAAAGTTACATAGGGTCTCATAAGACCACCCGTCTTATGAGACAACCTTTTGATGGACTTGATAGAGAAGGCGAAACAATGCACGTACATAGTTCGTGGTTTTTATTTACATATTTTAAACAACACATAACTGAACAATACCACTATTCTTTATGCAACCACAAACACATAAAGACTAACATTCATTTCACTTGCGGGGCTCTAAAAAAGCAGTTTGTGTGAAAACCATGAATCTGCTAGACTAGTGTTTAGTTTCACACGTTATAAAAACATTTTCTCTTAAACTTTTTATTGCTGCAACCATTGTCTGTGATAAGTAGGTATTGAAGTTCCGTATAACGGACTGAGAACAATGAAAGTCACTTAATATAAATTTTATAGAAAACATAAAAGCAGAAAGACATGTAATAATTATTATATATTTTCTAACTGCATTTATTGTTGTTGTTACTGATTTTATGTTAACTTTATACGCTCATTCATTTGACTTCATCGAAACTCAAAATTACGTAAAGTTACTGGCCACTACGTCCACGTGACAGTTACCCAACCCACTACTTGTACTACGTTAAAAAACTTCATCATTCATTCATAAAAAATTTAGTTCACCAACGAATTCAGCCCACGTGTTTCAAATCAAGTTTTTCCTAAACTTTCTTTCTAATCAATACTTGTATTTGCAATAAATTACATTAGTGCGTAAACCGGGCGATGCCGCGGGCATTTCTAGTCATAATCTAACGGTTATGCTGAATATTCGATAATTATACTACATAGGACCTGTTTTTGAGCGGTCGTCGCAAGGTAGAGGTTGCATTTGCCGCCTGAATGTCTGGCAGTGTACTGTTATATAAACTTTTTGATGATGTTGCAAGAATCCATAGACATTCATCATAGGTAGATTTACTCTTTATTGATTTGATGTCATAGGTCATGTAACAGCAAGGGGTCTGAATTCCTCGTCATTATTCATGCAGTAGTCTTGTCTTAATCAATCATAGAAGTCTACTTCCCGTCTGATACTACCACAAAAGGAATTCTCAATTGAAGCACTGGGGGTACGAAATAGAAGTTTCTTTTTTTTACTCTAAATACCATCCCAGACATCAAGCATGATCCTCAAATGGCCTGGCCCAGATTTTGTCTGGACTTTAAAAGAGACCTATGATTTTGTATTGAAAGTTGGATAGGAAACACCGAACTCATCCAATTTTAAAACAATATTTTAATTTGACGAGTAAAATTGTTTATTGAACCAATTTATAGAAAAAAATGTGTATAATTTATCACTCATTCGACAGTGACACGATTCTGCGAACGCTTTAAAAAGCGCGCGCGTCCGTCAAAATCGACGTCACATAACCAAGTCACATCTACTTCACGTCCAACTTCGCTTTCCTTCCCCATACGCATAAATTAAATTAAAAAACCATACTATTACGCAACATAATTTACATTATTATGATAGCCGAGTAAAAATATACAATAATTATGTTGTATTAATATGTCTTTAGAAATTTCAACTGTAATCGTTAAAATTGTTTATGTAAGATGTTAATTTTCTCACGCGAATTACTGTGCAATGTTTGGGTTCATTGATGTTGCGTGTTCACTGTGTTTAGTTAATCAATAAAGTGTCAGTTTGTTAATGTGTGTGTCGCTTCTCTTCTCTCGTTTTTTATTTTGTTGTTTTTGTTATGTTGATAGGTGCATTCAAGTTACTAAATATCAAATTTGATTTTTATTTCTTTAGTAGGTTGGTCATTTTAATCTACAGCTAATACCTGGACTTCTTTATCTTCTTATTCCTTTTCTGCATCATCTATCACATCATCTTTTAATAAAGTCTAAATTGTATTTGTAAAATCATGTTACGAACTAGTTTAGTGTTATTATTATTGATCATATTGTAATTCCAGATAATGTGCATAAAGTGTTCTGATTAGTTTTTTCTACGGAAAATAGCTTTGTTTCGTTGCTGTTTTGGAACTCCATCTGCCTGGCCTTTACCCAAGTATGTTAGGGTCGGCTTCCAGTCTCACCAGATGCAGCTGAATACCAATATTTTACACGACCTCCACAACCCAGTAACTTAGTAATGCGATACCCCTTGGTAAAACTGATTGTCAGACTTTCGGGCTTGTAATTACCAGTAAATACTGCCTAAAATATAAAAATGACAGACAGTTGCTGTTTTGCAGCTGCTATCTTAACAGAAACGTTAAAAATAATGATAAAGGCGTTGTTATTAAATGACTAATCATACATAGTTTCTTTTTCACTTGAGCATAATACAAACATGGTGAGATAGACAGAATAATAATTGGCTTCGGTAAAAAAATATTATTGTTCAACAGTCAACGTGATTTTTATTTCAAGTGATGAGGCTTGTCTTCTGGCAAATTCTCATAGTTACATCGTCATCTTTAACTATAGAGAATACTCAAAAAGAACCATGATTTGCAAGCCTGCTCTTTGAGTTTCTATTGGGGATAAGTAAAAGGTACACATAGATAAGTGAACTGGAATGGTAATATTTGTACGTCGTAAGGTATTTTACGTAGGCAAGTTTGATGAATTAAAGAAATGATAAAGAAAACCTTTTAGATGAGCCGTCATGCACACAAAATGAGTGTGTAATAAATTTATATTATATAATATTGACTATACGTAATGACTACACTATTACAGCGAAAGCACTAGGAAGTGGGGAAGGGCATTTTGGGGGACTATCTTTTGTAATTTTGACGTTCGAGAAGTGCTGATTCTCAGCCTAGTTTAAATAAATTACTTTTTTTAATTTGATTTTAATTTTTGCCATTTGATTCGGTCCATCAGCATTGGATAACTAGAGATCCTCATTGATAGTTTTACTCTATGTCTTGAATACAGTGCACGCCAACATTCGGAGTTTAAATGATGTGATAGCAGAAAACTAGCCCAAGCTATTAACAACCCCATGAATTTGGATACTAATATCAATAACACAGTTAAATTGGTTCTACAACGAAAACATAATTATGTTCTGCGGCATCTTATCAGATTAAAAATCGAAACCATGACACAAAGAAAAGGATCCCCAACTTGAGACACCAATCATGAATGAAATAATATCCTTCAAGAAACATTAAAGCACGGTTCGTCAACCAAACTTTCGTCTTCAATATCTTACAACACTTACGCAACTATTAGAGAAAGTTTATATATTAAGTAATTTCTTACTACCAACATGATATGGTGAAGTTGACCATAATCATTATACCCAGTGTTGTACTCGTGAGTGATGATGATATCAATCTTCACGATGATGGGTTTAGAAAACGGTTCGTTATTGAAGTTAACGGTAATGTTAATGATAATTGTAAAATTGATATTGTGTTTAATGAAATTGAAATTAATTAGCTTTCTGATAGTGAGTTTGTGTGAGATTACTAGCTGGTTATTGGTAATTTCTCTTTTCGTTTAAGAAGGTGTAAGTTGTTGTGATATAACCTCATGATAAAAATAAGAGTGGGATAGGTCGAAGGTCGATCGATGGCGAGGATTAGTTTCACTAGCTCTCCCATTTTCTTTAGATATGTGTATTGTGGAATAAACTGCGCTATTTACACGTTTGTTCTTTTATTTCCAGAGTTCCTTCATTTTCAGAAGCTGTTCACTCTCAGCTCTAATTAAATTTTGTTTCTTTATTTTTTAGTCACCAGTGATTTAATCTTAGCCATTTCAATTGATATCAAAGGGCAATCATTATACGAGTAATAGTGAAGTTTGTCTTTTCCGAAACCAATAGGGAGGCATTCACATACAAAGTTCGATGTTAAATAAATGGAAAAAATAATATTTCATGTTCTTTATTTGTACGCATCATATAAGAAATAGTTAACAAATATGTAGAAGAAAGTATTAAAATATAAAATATATTTGTACTCCCAAAGCGGCACATAGATACATGTGATGATTATATTTGTATATCAGTAGATATAGTATATAATAATGTAAGTAATATTATTGGTGGTATATTCGATAATGACGTAGAAATTATATTATTATGAAAATGTAGGTGAAATATATATGATTGTGAGATAGATATATAAATACATAAATTAAGATTCATAGATAAGTAATAATAGCGTTCATATATAGTTAATTATATCACAAAATAAACGTATACATACATATTATGCATGAAAGTATACACATAATAATAATAATATACAAATAAAACTACACAGTTAAAATAAGGACTTAGTAAGAAAGGACTAGATAACAAATCTATGAGAGTTAACAGTTAAATCAAAAATAAAACATTTTGAAGTACACAATACACAAATACGGATACCGTACAGGGTTCGAAAATACTAATATAGTATAGTATGAAAGACCATACAAACTTAGAACAACATTTTATGGGAAAACAGTAACAAATCGCGGCTTCGGTAAAAATCCCTTACAAAGGGAAATTCTTCGTAGATTATTAAATAAATACGCCTTAAAAACTACAATAAATAAACTCAGTACATTCCGTTTCACACTATGTTACAATAATTAGAGGACTTAGATTAGCTCCTTGGGAACTCCATGGCTTCAATCGGTTTTGACGTGACCGGAGTAGGCTAGATCCTGTCCATCATCGATGGAACGTCCCCATCCGTGACCGCTGCTGGCATAGTGTTCTTCATGATGAGGGTGTGCGACTACTTCGTAGCTGGTCTCATGGTGCTTGCTTGCCAAAAGTTTCTTCAAGGCTATGATACCGGCGACGAGGAGTGAGATCTTAGCGAGGAGGACGGCCTTGGCAGCGGCGAATGCGATGATTCCGAGGAAGAGAGGAATGAGGGCGGTGATCTTGAGCTTGGCGAGGGCAAGGAGGGGCAGAAGCTGCTTGATCTTCTTCTTCTTGCCACGGGCTGAAATCATTAGAGCGACACATAAATATTGGTAAAAAAAATAAGTTGTCAAAGCTCATTCATAATCTATCAGATGTCTAGTGAAGTAGAACAAACATTAAAAAGTAAATTCATCGTTTGTAATCTATGATTCACAAGTATAATAGGCTAAAGTGAGAGTATATTTCGAATTTGAATTTTCTCAATTACGCGATTCGAATCTGATTCTGCACGTAAAGACTTCAAACCAATATTAACCGCCATATCATATGTATACCATACTATTAAACAAATAATCTTCCTACAGCTTTCACATTTGGTTTAAGAGAATTTTGTACATAATTGTTGGCATCGTTTTCAAGGTCCATTACCTACAAACTATGTTTACAAGGTTTGTCAACATTGACTGAGAATGCGTACATCTCTACATTTAATGGATGGAATACTTTACGTGAACTAGTTATCATAAGATCTCTTCTGTTTATTTAAAACATACTACTTTATTCTTTACACGATTGTGTTCTTTATGGTGCTGCTGAGATGTTAATTAATCGAGGGTAGGCTTTGATTCATTCGTTTTCATAAAGATTATTTTAATAGTTATTTTTACGAATTCTGTGTCTTTAACATAGTAATTATTTTATCTTGTATGAGTTGTGTAGCAACAGTTACTCTATTTAGACGAGAATAACGTATAGGGTAGGACAACATTTATAAAAATTGTCAAACAATATCATTAAAATTATTGCTAATTATACCACTATAATCTTGTGAACTTCAACCACCGCTGTAAGTTCAAGGCGCTTATGAACTTGCGTCGTAAGCATTTTATTACACTCGCCGCCAGTGCAACCACAGCCTTGAGCAGTGTCGCCATCTTTGACATTGACTATGAACTACCAAGTCTCGTGGTTTCCTTGAACTTAACCGTTCTATAAAGTTTTGCTAGATTCTTGTGTTTTCAGTTTTAGATCATTTTGGTGTTATACTGTTTACGGCAGGTTTATAAAATGAAGTGAGGTAAATGTAAAAAGTACATATTAACTTAGATTATTAATTATTTGACCTTTTATTTTTTTTAGTTGTTCCCTTATGTATAAATTGTAATTTAAAATTGCACAGAAGTTGCAATTGCTTTGTGGTATACAATTTTGTCTTGCAGTGGAGGTCTTTTGGGTTGTAAACAATGAGTATGAGGCCGTCATATCTACTTACACTTTGGCGGCCGCATGTCCTGTTAAGTTTTAATATCACTCATTTTGCTGATAATTTAACATCGTTGAAGTCGATGAATTTATCTGTTACATTACGTATATCCGTTTATTGTCAGACAGGCATTTAACGTCTCATGGTGATGGAGTGGAAAAAACAAAACAGATGCCAGACAGACAGGCACAAATGTACACCGTTCTAAAACTTGTTTTATGATTGACATAGTGACATTGCCGGCCCATCGCCTACAAGCACTTATATGACATACTTCCCTCAATCACCGATGTAGGCCCAAGAAACATGATTGGACATGTTTGGTCGAAAGTAAAACTGTATACAGATAATTACTATTGTATTATGCATCTTAATCCTCTGTATCGTTTTCTCTCAAGTTTTTGACCACTCAACTGCCCACATCGAACCTTTGATCACGGAGAAATTCAGAATGAAAAGACGTTCTTCGTCGTCATTTATCATAATCACTCTTTTTAAGGCTTCAAGTTCATTATTATAATGACCTGCGAACTTGTTATACTCAAACATACCTGTAGTACATTCATTGACCTTGGCCCGAAGCTATTAATTTTAATCACCCATTGATATCATGGTTAATATGTTAACGAATGGAGTTGTCTGCCTATCAACTTTAGTTAAAGAGAAACTAATACAACTAAGTTAATAGGTGGTTGGGCTTTCAGTAAGGTGGTTTGGGGCACATAATATAAACATGTACATATACACACACAGGCATATGTACATCGAACAAATACCTAAACTGAAATATCAAAGCAATGCACAATATACAAGTTGACATGAAGATCGACGCACAACTGGTTACTATAGATTCAGTACATGCTTCTGAACCCCTAACCGTTGAAATGTTTCGTCTCGTTTCGTCGTATTTTTTTATAACCGACTAAACTTTTCACGGACAAAAAATCGAAATCATGTACTGAATCCATGTTGCGCGTCGATGTCCCTGCCACCCTGTATTGTTCCTATACTGTAAATAAGTGAGAGTGATAAACCCATCTTAGATATAACAAAAGTCTATTACTTCCACATCCTGTTGACCAATTTAAGTACAAATCACTAAACATAGTGTAAAGGTGTGAGATCATAAATGCGTTTTCCATGTTACACAATTATTGAAGAAATTCTCTCAATCCTGGACCTGGCAGTGAAATTGCTAAATCATTATCATTGGTCTCAAGTGTTGGAATGCTATGCCTATCAGTGTCTTAAGGTGTGAAAATGGCTATGAATGTTTTATTATTTTGAATGATGTCAATAGAAATTATAGGAATAGTGAATAGAATATTCTGTGGGACAGCTTTTCACTGCAGTGAAAGACAATAAAATTGATAGTGTTTTGTTTACTGTTTCAGGTGACCTTAACCAACATTTAAACAGTGTTTAAGGTTCTGTGGAACCCAGAACGAAATTGAGAGTTCTGAAATTACCTATATATGGTTGAATAACAACCACTTAGAGAATATGAGATATTTGTTCATTAGGATATTTTGATGTCAAGAGTATGAATAGCCATGGTCGTGATCTTGATACGGAAACGAATAAAAATAGCATATGCCTTAAACCTGTCACAGTTAAAAGAGGCCAAGACATCAAAATTCTGGTAGCTGGCTTAAACTTCGGGTATGTAGCTTCCGCCACAAGGTTTAAAGATTCAGCAGCATCTAATAAGAGCTAAGCTGATGATGAATATGGAATTGTCTCTGGTCACGGATGACGGTATGTCCTAATACAGACTGGACTGAAGGAACCAAAACATAACCACGGTAAAACGGAAAACGGACGCTCCATTCCCTAAGAAAAATAAGATAATTAAAAATAATAGTCTGACTCACACCATAACTGGTATCAATCGAAGTTGTTACACGAACACATATCATAATATTGGAAAGGCAACTTTCTTCGGAGAAGAGTCGAGGAGTGCAGTTTACACGATTTCTCGATGACTTGTTAAACTGGTTTAGAGGCAGGACTCTGAACTAATGCCGTAGAGGGAATGTGCCGCTTTCGAGTTTCTACATGTTGTTGACAATCTCAATGTGAAGGCCTTTTTTGTGGAGTGCCATTTTCGCAAGACGGAAGTGGTAGATAGAGATGTCCTAATTTCGTAATGAGTTTTCGAGCCCAATACGTCATGATTTGTATTGCTAGCATAATTATGAAGATGTGGATAATGTTTTCTATAACTACAAGAGTGGGCACAGACAATGTACCGATCAAGGCAACAGTGGAAAACGGAAAACATCCCCCAATGTTAAATTAGAAAGATACGACACGATCACTACCTGCACAAAACAATAATGTTGTTCATGAAATAAGAAATGAAGAAAATATAATTAAGATGACTAATTAGATGTCCAAGAATGAATCTAAATATACATAGGTCAATAAATCCATTAATTTCCATAAAACAACTATAAGAAATTAAGTAACTCGTAATGATTATGTAAAACCTTTTGCCGAAAATCATGGCTTTTTCCAAAACCGGAATAAAATCATGACGATTCGTAATAAGATGTGTAGGGAACTTAACGCTCACGTCCGTTTCAAGTTTCATTCACGAGAATAAGTAGCGAGCTAGCATTCATGTAACATCCGTGAAGGCCACTTGTAAGACTTTCCTATCTTCACGGCCTTTAAACGTTTGAGAGTAGGCAGATGTCAAGGATCGTAGATAATTTTCTAATGATAGATGGACTAGTTTGTGAAAATCTAAATTATTTGTTTTGATGCCAGCGATAAAACCTTCGTAAATAATTTTAAACAAATTGGAGTTCTGGATAAAAATGTTGATGGAGCGAATACATATTACTTTGCAGAAACCGATGATGACAGAACTTCAGAAAAAGAGACTTTAAGGTATGAAAATAACTGGAAGTATAATTGACATCTTTTATGCATGAAGTAAAGTTACAATTACCGTACATGCATCTAACAACTAACAGAGAGCTATAAACAAGGTCAGTTTGCCAAGATAACATCTCTGCAAGTGGTCTAATAGTTTCAAACTTATTATCAAACACACATATCTTAATATCATTATCTTGATATATAAACCACAACGTGCTTGAAGAAATCATCATGAATTCACTCGACTGAATTGAGGAAGTGCTTCGGTACGAATGTTACTCTACTTACCTAATCAGGAATAACAATTACAATCGGAGCTAAAGTAAGTAGAGCATCTTTCCATACGGTTGGTATGTATATCAGGAAATCGCAATATTGCATGCTTATAATTAAAATGATTTATTCAAGCGTAGAATTCAAAGCATGAAAATTGTACATCGCTAACTAATGGGGCAGTTAGGCTTTCTATTTATATCAATAACTTAGATTAACTGTGGTCTACAAAATTTTACTGTTACATGCATACGGTTAGGGAAGGCTATCTTTGATCTTGATGCTACTGCAATAATACTTCTTTTGTTTTAATTTTATGTTCTTGCATGTATGTATTTGCTCGCTTTTGTCATAGCATTTTTATAAATAGACATTAATATCGATAGAGGAAACATTCAATGTTAGGTTTTTTTAATGTGACATTAAAATACATGACATAAATAATAAGATTAGCATAGATTACATCTATCTGCATCTAGTTGACGTGGATTACCTACGTGAGCTAATTAAAATTTGTTTTACCATTCAATGGGTGTTCGAAGTCTTATGCATTTCAGAAATTACAAAAGTTAGGGCCTGTTTGACAACCTAGAAAAGTCCTAAATCTACTAGACAAAATGGAACATAATTTAAACGAAACTTTTGTTAGATAAACCTGATAGACTTATCACGGCCATTTTAATAGTCGTTATAGAATGTAAGAGTAATCAATATTTAAAAGCCAATTAAATTTTGTAATACCCCGTCATAAGACGAACAAATGATTTTTAATTATACCTCATCGAAGACTTTACTAAAAAAATATTACTACTGGTATTTAAATTTATACCTTGGCAGCCCTGCCTCTTGTTTGTACCGCCACCTTGCATTTGTAATATGTAACGGTACAGTCAAGCTATAACTTGGACAAGTATTAAGTACAGTCGCCGTCATTTTGTGTACGGACACTTTATATTCATGGGAATTTAAGCATTACTCAAAACTTTCCAATATGATGTTGTATTTTCACTAGGCTAGAAGTGTTAGCGACTTATTTACCAACGTCTTCAAATGTTGCGTTATTTGCATTGGTTTTTGTTTCTTCGAGAATGTGTTAATTTTTATTTTCTGGCAATGTGGTGTGATGTTTGCGATCGTTTATGTTCCCTGTTGTTTGTTCTTTAGTTGATCATTCTATTATGTGGTTTTACATAACGCACAAAATATCGAACTTGTTATCTAGTTGATCTCATAAGATCTACCGAGTCGTCTTAATAGTTCACAATTTTGCTAGTCAATTTAGGTACCTACACATTACAAATTATAATTACCTACATTTGAAAATGACATTCCAATGATTAGATGTCTATTTTTTAGCATTCTTAAGCATGGTGAAGAACAATACCGCTATTAAGGAACAGCATCATATTCAACAAATCCATGATACCACTTACGGTGTAACTTTAACTATGTTTAAATTGGCTTTGGTAATAACAATGCATAGCCACTAACAAATCGACACTTCTGTTTGCCTCTGTAATAGATTCTTAGCCATTTGGGTTTGATTCGACTGATGTGTCATCATCTTGTTTTGTATAGCTATTAAAATCATGTATATTTGATTGACCTACATTAATGTCGTCAACACTATAATGATCATGCCAAATATTTTCTCTAGAAGAATGCTGATTATTCATAATCATATCCTGTTTTATAATATTTTCTAATATATTCAACGTTCCTTGAAGTAAATGAGTTAGTTCACATTTGAATGGAAACAACTGTTAATACGTTGCAGAAAAAGTAAAACCAGAATTAATTAGACGGAGAAATTCAAAGACAAACGTGACTAAAAGTTAAGTTCAGAAAACAATTGTTTTGCTCTATTTAATCATCATCTTAAGAACCACAATCTGCTGGTACTTTAGTCACGGATCGATGACACACTTCATTTAAATCTCTTTTATTTATTTCTTTTTCCTGTTTGATAATACTTCTTTTAGTTTTTATTTGTTTGAGCATTGCAAGTTCAAAGTCTTTGAAAACGACAGCGAATTGGTAACTCGTTCGATTGAAGTCTTGTTAATTTGCGTAAGTTTGTTTTGTCATTTAATAAGCGATCGATTTACATTATTTTGATTTACGTTTGTACGTTGTTTGTTTGTTTTTGTTATTTACATTTTAATTGTTGAAAGCGGTTTATTATGCTAACTATGTTGATTTGAATGAATTAAATTCATTGTTACGTTCATTCAAATTGCGTTAATCTAACGTATAATTAAGCTATTAACACTATATTAAATACGCTCACTTAATTTTACTACTTGATTCAGAATAGTGTTTTTTTTTTGTAGAGATGATTTTCAGATGCTTACCTTCCTCAAGGGACCTCTTCATGCCCTCTATAGCAGACGAAGGCAGTTTGAACTGGATCACATGGTTCTCCAAGAAGTCAGCTGCTGAATCCACAAGCCTGGACTCGATCTGAGCTTCCCTGGCCTTAGGCTCTTCAGACAACGGCTCCAAGGCCCTAGCAGACCTTGGGGAACCATTGCTAAGTATTGCCACACCATCAGCGAGGTCCAACTCTCGCGCAGTGTTCACAGCCTCCACATATTTCAACGTCTTCTCCTGCAACCAAAAGATAAGAACTTAGTAACACATCACTTAAAGCACTTCACGGTTGTCACTGATCACTGATCCCACCTTTATGCACAAGGACGTGTCTCCATCGACGCACTCTTTAACAACTCCTAATATGGACCCGAAAACTCCGATTTCGTTTGGCTCTTTGTCGAGCGCCGGCATCGAATGCGCCGCGGCGCAAAGAACTAGGACTGCGATGTATCGTATCATGGCGACGAATCAAACTACCCCTACAGAAAGCTTGGCACAAAGTGTAGCGACGTTGTATATGACGGCCTGTTTTAAGCAGCTTACCCCACTACCTCGCGGCGGTCAAGAAAAGTGAACTCGATGTCGGTCGATTAAACTGGTACCTACGAAATTATTTTGTTGTACCTATGGAGTTTTCGGGGAACGCACGTGGTTTATTGTGGTTGTGTGGGTATGGTTGTGGATCTTGGTGGCAGTTGATAAGTGTCGTGCTTCTGATGAGGAGTTTGTGATCTTGATACTTTTATGGTCTGGGAATGTGTCAGGTTTGCCAAAACGCAGAATTTTGTACAATTTTACTCGTGATAAAAATGTCCTATATACTCGTAGTTTCTTTTATGTTCTATCAAAAACTGTTGCTGATTTGTAAATGAAAATCTTCTATATAATATAAAAATATTTTTTTTTTGTTATTAGATCTTATCAATCATTCTTTCACTTCCGTGTAGCCTTAAGTTAGCTTGTTGTTTTCGGTCAACAAGTAGGTTGTTTTGACCACTTTCATTACAAGAACTTTTTATAGAACACAAACTTTAAACTGAATCGACCTAATTTTAGAAAAATGTTTCTACGCCTCATTTTATGAAAATGATCTGTATTGTATCATTAAATGTATTAAAACTAAAACCTCATTATTATTTTGTACCATATTTCCTCTGCCTTACCAATTGTATATTTTTACGATCTCCGCTGCTAAACCAGGCTATTCATGTTTTGGTCTCAATCCCAGTTACCGTGGAAGCATAGTTTTTCTCTTCATACCATGACAAAGACACAAATAACTTACCTTTTTTATTACCACTGCAGATATTACTACATTTTTCTCACGTTTCCCATAAGCGTCCTCCACATTATCTTTCTCAGCTTCGTTTATCGTCATATCTACAAGAAAATTACTTGTTATTAAAACGAAAGAATGGTGGTAACCTAAAAACTTTTTCTTCCCACAAAATCTTGGAACAATGAACAGACGGCGATAACTACATCTAAATGATTACTTACTTTCCCTTTTATAAAATCTCTTGAGTTTCAATGAGCTCATTATTTTGATAAATTATCGAAAATATTATGTGACTGAGAATTTTGTGTTATTAACTGTTTTGAAATATATGGGTAGGTATTATATTCGTATGTGTTGTTAAGTTTTCGTATTTAAAAGAAGTGAATTTTCATTTTTTGTTTATTTTGATACACCGGCCTGCAAACCGAGAACGTGTTGTTCCTGATTAGCTGTTGCTGTTTATGGTTTTCTTCCGCCTACAAGAGGAATAAAAACAAAGTATACCTACAAGCCCAAGTTATACATAAACCTAATAATATATATATATATATATATAATTATACACCCAATTAAGCACATCTAATAATATTTAATTGTTTGAATTGCCGCTTAGCTCTCTTCCTCTCTCCTAAATGTTGCTGCGCCCGACAGGGTCCATGTTGATCTTTTACCTTGTAAGTACCATCTATGTAACACATATGGAATGCAATAAAGATTTTTGAGTATAAGAGCAAGTTAGGAATGTTAGGAATATGGTTCTAGTGGTGGTTGGTGCTCAAACAGCAGAAATAATGTTCCCATTGTATTCCAAGCCTACAACAAGTAGATCACAATCGCCTGCAGATGATACAGTAACCCATTTCTCTCAATTGACACTTACAACCTTTGCTGGGAGATATTCATATTATACTATAGTTTTCTCATGTTCAGATAAGATCGAAACAAAGAAACGAAGAAATAAATATTGTTTTATTGTCAATTGTGTGGTTTAAGGTTTGTATTCATATATTTAATGATTTCATTTCTTCTGATACAGACTGCTATTGAGCTTGTTAGCTTCAAGCTTCTTAGTGATAATGCCTTTACTTTATACAGGCTACATGAACTGATTACAAATACTTCATCGTTTGAAAGATAACTTTTGAGATTTCATCTGCATAAAATTAGCTGCATATTATGCTTCTGCAGAAATGAGAAATTTCAGAATATCAATTTTGAGTACAACCATTACAATTGGAATATCCTGATGCCAAGATAGATTTTCTAAACAGGGAACACTTCTACAGACTGCACAAGCAACTTCAGAACACAAAGTGAGATACCTTGATATCAACGACATCAGCGATAACGATGATGGAAAGGTCAAAAATGTATTGGATCGGCATAAGCTACCGATAAACTTAAGTCAACCCTGTTGAAAGCCGTTGTAGAAATATGAAACGTTTTGAAAGCGATTGCCACTAGTTTAGGCCCTCTAAATATAACAATGCACTTCTTAGGACCCCTAAACTACAGCTATGCACTGGGGCTGTGCCAAATCCGTGCGATATCTTGACAACTCCTACATAAAGTGAAATCGATCCTAAAAATATACCTAATACCCTACTAGAAGAACAGGTATTTTACCACAGGTATGTGCCAAACAGTAGTCACCCCACTATACGTGGACAGTTTGGCAATGACCCTGATACAAATACTTTAAAGATGTGACCAGAGTTTCAATGGGTAGTGATTGTGTATGCAAATTGGGAAGTTTAGACTGCGTGTCTGTAGTCAGGTAGACATTTAAAAAATAACTTCGTATTTTTTCAGGACCAGAGGAAAATCAATTTGATCAATTAATGTGATTAACCTACCACCTAAGTTCACATTGTGTAGTGCAATCAATATATTGGGTACTGAGTATTGCTTTGATTATCGAAAATCAAATTCTATAGTTTCTAAATCTAGTGTGGCTAGTTTATCCCTTGATATCGTCGCTGAATATAAATGTGTAAATTTCCTTAAGTATGTCACTTGCAATAGATCAACGAAAGGTAAATCGAAAGAAAGTAAGTAGATCCAAGTATAACCTGAATACAAATAGGAAATATGCGTTTAAGAATGGTAATTGAATTTTAATAGACGGATTATCTTTTAGCCAAGAGAATACTAAAGTATTTGCTGTTAGCAGGTACCGATAGTTTTCTGTTAAGTTTCAGTGGAAGTGCTCGGACATTCATAATCTGCCTAGCCTTTTCCAAACTATGTTGGGGTCGGCTTCCAGTCTAATCGGATTCAGCTGAATACCAGTATTTTACATGTGTGTGTGTATGTGGAAGTTCTCGGACATTATAAGCTGAAATTGTTTGACTAAATGCCTCTGATATTTTTTGCTCAGTAGATACCTGAATTACATCACCTGAAAGAATATGACGTAGTAAGTTTTTTAGCTTGACTTGATTAGTCACCCCCTTTCTAACCATATCCCAAAAAATATAATAACTCGATACATAATAATTAAAGAGCTTGGAGTGCCTAAAGAAAATTCATTACAGACAGTAAGTGAACGAAAGCTGGTCTTAAGAAAACTTTATATTCATACATTGGTTGTATTGAAGAAAGTTTGTTGTTTTGTAAGGAAATCGCTAAAGCTTAGTATGTGTAGGTTAGTGAAGATGGTTAGAGGTTTGTTAGGCAAGTTAGGATTATTAGTGGATGTCTGTGGGTGATTGAAACCTTTACCTTGTGCTAGGATTTCTCCAGTGTTCAGTTAGACCTTAACGGGTAACAACTAAATATATGACATTTTTAATTGATTTATATAGACTTTATTGTACACCACAAAAATACATAGCACAAAAAAAAACATGACACTACAAAATATACAATGGGCGGCCTTATCGCATTACTGCGATCTCTTCCAGGCAACCTTAGAATGGACAGTGATTTTTCTTGACATAAAATGGGACTGTCGTTGGTGCAAATATTAATTGTACAATACACTAAAATAGATACACAAATATATACATATCCAAAATTGATTGATTTCATTTAATTAAAGTTTATCTGTATGTTATCTGTTTCTGTGTCCCTTAATAATTTAGTAACTTCTCCAAATGTTACCTATTATTAATATTTTGCCTTTGTTAGCTAACAACTAAGCTTTATTGTGCATGCTGTGGTCTCTTATAAGTGAGGGAGTACTTAGTACCTAATATTTAGTTGGTACTAATACTTAATATTTGACGACACGGTTGGCACAGTGGCTGAGCGATCGACTGCTGCGCTGCGTGTCGCGGGTTCGATTCCCGCACGGAAAAAATATTTGTATTACCTACAGGTAGTTGGTCCGGGTCTGCTGTTTGTGTATGTGAGTTTAAATGTTTGTAAACCCACACGATACAGGAGAAATTCCTAGTGTGGGGCAACGTTTTTCATTAAATAATAAAAAATATTGCCCTTTATTTACATCTGTTGTTGGAGATCCTAAATAAATAAGCTTTAAGCTACTTAACATCACGCTAACACCATTAGGAGCCATTGGTAGGAACAAGATATTTCACGCGGACAAAGTCGCAGACAGAAGCTAGTTTATCTGATAAAACAAAAGTTCACCTGATTATCGCTATAGCAGATAACCAATAGGCCTGAACCTGTCACCACACGATTGTGATGTCAAACAACATAATCGTGCGTTTGTTACGCGTGACTTGTCGCAGTGTTTTTACGAGTGGCGTCGGCGCGTTAATCATTACAAATATGACAAGACAAACAATGCTCTGTCGCCGTGAGTGATTTAAGGTCGATTGTGGTGTAACTTGGGACAGGCGTCTGTTCAGCAGTCGTGGTCCAGTATATTTATTGGTCGGGATTTTCTTCAAAGTACATTTAATTTCATTATCGAGTAAGGTGTTAGAATCTGTTTTTAACTGACCCTCTTTTGAGCAAAAGTAAAAGCATATTCAGCCTATAATGTTCCTACTGCTGGGACACAGGCCTCCTCTCAGAGGGAAAGTGGGTAGAAATACGCCATGCGGGCCAAATGCAGATTGGTAGATGTCATATATCTTTGGAGTTATGGTTCTAGGACATGCCGGTTTCCTCACGATAGTTTCCTTCACCGTTTTGAGAGCATTGCTGATGAAATAATTTACACATAGTAAAGCACCTGTCGGGATTCGAACCTACGACCTACAACTCGTACGTCGTAGTCGTTACCACTGGGCTACCACTAATTGGCGATTTTAGATTAATTAAGTTTTTCTTCACGATTGTTAAAAGGTATCTTTAAATTATATTTTTACAACATTATTCCCTAAACACTCAAGCAGAAGTGATATTACCAACATTTACCCACTAACATAAGACTTTGCTTAAAAAGCGGTTCCGGCAATCTGATGCAATATTTAGTGTGTACGCATCATTTGAACGCAAAGCTAACCGTCTACAACGTAATGACGGATACCAGATGACGGGGTGATCTTATTACTTAGCATATAGCAAAGTTTCTTATGAGTTAGTAACCTTCTGGACAGGTGTGAACAAGTGATATCGCCATCGGCTCACGGGGTGTTGTAGGTCGTGAGTTCGGCATCGGTGAGAAAGGCATTTTAGTTTGTGTATTTTATTTCATCACCTCTGCTCTCAAAACGGTGTAAGAAAACATAGTGAGGACACTGGCATGTCCTAGACCAAAAACTCGGAGACATGTGACATCAACTAACCCACAATGGGCCCGCGTGGTGGATTATAGTCCAGTCTCTCTCACACAGAGGAGACCTGCGTCCCAGCAGTGGGAACATTATAGGCTGATTATTTTTATTTTATTTTTTTTAAACGTTGCCCCACACTAGGAATTACTGCTGTATCGTGGGTGCGGTTATAAATTATGAACTTACTGGAGACAAAGAAGCGACTGTTAGGTCCCCAACCTTAGCGATATAAAAGGAACGTGGCAATTATCACTGATTGTCGTGAAAGAAAACCAAAAGAAATCAACCAAAACCAAAACAGATCAATCAACAGCCAATTAGAGGACAAGTTTTCCAAAAGTGAAAGGATTTCCCAAATCGGCCCAACGGTTCCCGAGAAATGCGTCGTGTGAACAAACACATTCGCTTAAAGATAAGTGCAGAAGTTTTACATGTGCAATTTTAAATAGCAAGATCATTGGCACAGTAATCTTTTGTTTAGTTAATAAAATGTTGAATAACAGAAAAAAAAGATAAATTGTTTATTCTACACAAACAAAAAGCAAAATACAAATAAAAAAACAAAATATACATATACAAATTATTTAAAAAGCCTCGCACTCAAGCATATAAGAAGTTGAATACTTGCTATGATAACAACACATCTAAAACTAAGTGGTAGTACTTTATCTCATAATTATTAATTTATCATCTTGTTGTAAGCTGATATATGTACCTAATACTGGTTAATGGCAGTAATAATTGGTAATAAGTGATGGTAATAATTTACTTAGGTCAAGCCTTATTCATAGTCATCATCTGCTTAGCCTTTTCCCAACTATGTTGGGGTCAGCTTCCAGTCTAACCGGTCCAGTTCCAGTCTACTTTTACCGCCGGCTAAATAAAAAACGATACAATTCCCGTCTGCTCTTATTTATTCTGTGGCAGACACTACATCTGGTGCAACTGGTCAACCATCGCTTTCTTTTCCAAAAAAAAGCGCACCCGAATTACATTTTATGATGCAACGTTTTTTAACCGAACTTTTATCTTTTCTCAAATCTCTATTGTGGTTTTATTTCTTTTGAAATTGCTCAACTATTTACTTTTTTGTCCGTTGAGTAATACATTTTGTAGGTCAATAGCAATGTTAGATATTCGAAGAAGTCTTTTTTTTTTGTTATGCAAGTTGTTAACGCTATGACGTTGCGGTATTCAGCTCGCTTTTTGTTTTTGGTTTTGGAATAATAATAATATAACTACTATATGTGTGTTAGTAGCAGATACTTTCTTTGTCTCTGTACCTGGGTTTCTGTAAGGACCTATTATAGATCCTTGCTGGTGAAATTACAGGCACCAATGTGATGGTATATACATGTGTGTTTCTTCCTGTAAGGATATAACAGGGTGTCGGTGAACTTACAAGCACCTCATATTTTTTTACATGTTTGAAACGCATGAGCCATCTTTTTGGCGCTGTCTATAGATGTCACGGTCAAGTTTCACCAAGAAGTTCAGCAGAACTGTCAGCCTAAATCTATAAACTGGGAACATATTTGACGACACGGTTGGCGCAGTGGCTGAGCGATCGTCTGCTGCGCTGCGTGTCGCGGGTTCGATTCCCGCACGGAACAAATATTTGTATTGTCTACAGGTAGTTGTCCCGGGTGTGGCTGTTTGTGTATGTGAATTTAAATGTTTGTAAACGCACCCACGATACAGGAGTAATTCCTAGTGTGGGGCAATGTTTTTTATAAAAAAAAATATATATATATACTGATTCTGTTTTAGTTTTAGGAAACATTTTTTAGTCTACGGCAAATGGTAAACTTAATTCGATTATAATAATGTAATTAGTTAGTCTAACATCCTATGTATTTGCACAACTCATCAGGTTATAAATTATGTATAAGTGCAGCAAAAGCTAATCTCCTGTAACATCTTATAAACCTATGCCATACAAATAAATAATTTGATTTGATGTTTTAAATACACGATTGAATACCATTCCTTCAGCCACAAATATACCAAGCGTTTCTTTATTCCTGTTTTATCTAACTTATGTAAGTTCAAGAAAATGTACGTTAAATATAGTTGCATAAACAATCCTCTGCACTTTGATAGTCATGATTACAAAATAAGTGGCCTTAACGTAGCCGAGAACTTCAATACATTATGACATTGACAGTTGTCAACACCGTTTAACTTTGAACTTAAACTTGCACCTTCCAACAAGCATAAACAAAACAAAATCGACGTAAAAGAACAAAAAAGTTGCCAGACAAATGAAATTGACCATAATTGTCGCGGTCAATGGCGTCATATCTTGATTTTACGGTTTGAATACGACGTAAATAAACAGTTGGTTAGAGGAAAACTTTGGGTGCTTTTAGTGAGAAATAACCCACAATTATCAGGAAAACCACTAAAAGAAGAAAGTTGTTAAGAATCAGAAGAAAGTTACATAAAACATAGCATTTACGCCTGTAATACCCGAAGGGTTAGGCAGACATGTACTTATAGCTTGTGCAGTACTGACCGCGACATAAGAGTTGAAGGTCGTAGGTTCAAACCCAGAAATGCGATTTACTTTGTATAAATTATTTTCGTTACCAATACTCTCAAAAGGGTGATGGAAAACATCGTGAACAAATCGACATGTCCTAGAACCAAAAATTCGAAGACATGTGACATCTAACAACCTGCACTGGGCCCGCGTGGCAGGGTCCTTTCTGTGATAAAAAGTACTTATCAGTCTTAATACAGGTGATGTTGGGGTTAAAATAATCTGAAGGCCAATTCCCGTAATTAAAAACGTTCAAAATCTAGTCGCAATTATTTTATTACGAGATATTTTAGACAGATTGAGACTGAGATCAGCCTGTGAACGTTCTTAAAATTACAAGGATTGCTCCTCTGGTCTTATACCACAACTGTGGGTTGATGACCACACAACGTCTACAGCTTTCTTAACAGTCTTACAAGAGCATGTCATAATGATTATGGCACTGTCAACCGGCAATGAAACTCAAGACAAGAAAGTGTCCAAGAGGCTATTTCAACTAATTTATTTAACACTACAGCCAGCGGCTATAATACGCTTTCGCTGACAAATCTTCACTTATAAGTTGTAAGTGACATTGGGAAATCAGTTTTACTTGTTTTCTCTTTTTAAGTAGTTGAAAGGAACTTGCAAATCAACACATAACATCACGCCTTATTTCCCTGCAAGGGTTGGCAGAGGTGTACCCATAGCAGGTACACCCTCATTTCCCCAGTTTTGTTTAAGTCTCATGAAATAGGGGCGAGCAAATTGCGAAGTAACGGGCATTTCCTAATCCGTATCACCACTGGACATAAGATTAGTTCGGGGCCCGAACAAAGAATGAATGACAACACGATTTTGATAGTTGTCCTTACCCCCTGTGTGTTCTTGTCCGTCCGAAAAATTTCATTCATTCGGAGTAGGGTTTATTCCGAAGTATCAATCTACTTTCGGACGGGCCCGTCTTCGTTTAAGATAAGATAAGATCATTTTTATTTGTCCAAAACATGAGTATACATACACGTGGCATGCAAGATGTTATATCAAATTATCTAACAGTCAGGTTTTGCCTGAACGGCGTACAAATATAAAACGTAGGACGCTACACAGCATTAAGTGATTTTAAATTCGCCCATTACACACATTAAATGTAGCAATTCAATTTAGATTAGACCATAACTTAAAACTAAAAGGTACAATAAAATACAATCAAATAGTGTCATAAGCTCATCATAGTAAATAATACAAATGAAAAAGTTCAATGTAAAAAGCAATTATTAATAAAATTATGATGTCATTATACAAGTCAAATTAATTTGTCAGTTAGAAATTCGTCAGTGCTATAATAGACTTTCTCTAACAGAAGGCCTTTTAATATATTTATTAATTTTCCAGTAAATTCCCAAATAAATTCGTTGAAGGATTTAAAGAGTAGGCTCCGAGTTGTTACTCGGAAACTTGAATGCTTATGCGAATCCCGCACCCCCGGCCATAGGTACAGATGGAACACCGCAGTGGTTTTAGCCGGTAAAAGTCCGGCATACCCCTATGTCACCTCCACGATGGAGGAAGTCCATGAGGATTTGCATCATGAAACAAAAAAAAAAAATGGGCCCCAGTCTCCGACTTGTTACTAAGAAATGAAATGAATGAAGCTGTCAATCATCGTGGAATAGTCTTCCGGCCATGGAAGCCAATCTCAGCGGAGTCTAACCATCTACTAGCAGATACATGTGCACTCACTCTCATAGTCCGATGGGACGGCAATTCGATACGACCGGAGAGAGATCAGGCGCAGGACCAATGGCTTAACTTGGTTTCCGAATCACGGGGTATCACACTGCTAACTTCCAAACTCCAAGCTTTTACTGAAAAATTCCTAAAGCAATTACAATTAACAATGATGATGTTATGATGGTTGATTAACCATCATAACATCATCATCATAACTATTAATAAACTGGTTTACCTCCACTGCTGAAAATATATACTTGTTGGCTTATCAATGAATTGTAAAATGGCGAATTGGCAGCGTAGGAAGGCCTCCCCATGTTGGACCTTGCCCTTGTAAAAGCCGCAGGAATCCGCTGGATGCGGGAAGCACAGAACCGGTCAAAGTAACGGTGCTTGGGGGAGTCTTTCGGCTGAAATGAATGAATTTCTAGAACAAAAAACTCAGCGTGTGATTACCCGGATTGGTGATAGCAGTTTGTTGCTATCAGCTGACAGGAGGCTGTGCTGCGAATGTCACGGGCACTTTCACGCTGGATGCCTCGACTACACCAATACTTGAATAGACAAAAAAGTAATTGCAGAAAAAAAATCGCAGCAAAAATGGCATCGCTTGCCCTATTACCTCCCGGTATCACTTCGTTTTCGTGTTCTTTCTGACTTTGTTTATTTTTGCTCAGCTCACAAGCCGATAGCGAGATGTCAAATATCCTATGTTACTTCATTTTAATCCATCCAAAGGTTGTCTTTAAAAGATCGCTCTTAGCGATAAGACCGCCCATTGTGTCACCCTTTGTAAAATTTTATATATTTAGGTTTCTGTAATTTGTATGGTGTACAATAAAGAGTATTCTATCTTCTATCTATCTATCTATGTTCCTTCTCAAGAATTGGGCTATCAAATGCAAAAATATTTTTTTAAATCCACCTGTTACTTCCAGGAGATTAGCGCGTACAAATAAACACTCTTCAGCTTTTTTATTAGTATTAATTTAATTTAATATTAAATATAATTCTTGTCATCACCATACTGAGAACTAATTTGCATGACCTAAACAGGCAAAATAAACTGTACATTTACCACCAACTTTTATAACATTGATAACACCTAAGTATATTTTCTGCAATTTTTTATCTTAACTATTTAAATGGAATCTAAATAAAGAAACCCTGCTCTCTCCAACTTCCGACAGCGCCATCTTTGAAAATAAACGCTCAATCACCATTGATCGAGAATTTCCTTTAATTGGAATTCCATCCAGTTGCATCCCATCCTACAGAGAAGTAATGGACATCATTACTTCGAATGATCTATGTCCGTCAACTTTCTCTCAAGGGTCAATACCCTGAGGGCTCGGAGATGACTTAAGATTGTATGTAGGTACGTATTATTGCACGTGATTAGGTGTTTGTACTCTAAGTAGGTTCATTGTTAGGTGGGTATCCGAAAGTGTTTGTTTGGGCCTATAATTTCGGGTATAAATCATGGTGATTTAAGTGTTGTATTATACCTACTTGATTCTTTGTTTATCACACACTTGTTTTGTAAAATTATTATTAGATAGAAAGCCAGCAATTGCTTTGTCAGTCCATTATTTTGATTTTAAGGGAAAACATTTTTTTATTACCTTCATAATATTCTTTCTCATTGATCTCCTCCAAGAAAAGGCTGGCTTTAAGAGAAGGCGGAAGGATGTAAAACTCCTCCAGAGTTTGAAACAAGAGTCATCACATCCAGCTCAGCAAATCTGCACGATAACCATTTTCAACAAATCAAATCAAACGTCATTTATTCCAATTAGGCTGAAAGTCTGCCCTTTTCGAACGTCAAAATTACATAAGACAGTCTTCCTTCCTTCCTTCCAGTCGCCCTTCACCACTTCCGAGTTCATTCGCTGGGAAGAAGAAGTCGCGCAACTCCCCAGCAGCACAGCTACATATCTGTTCAGATATAAAAACTTGCTCCTATACAATAGTAGCTATGCAAAGTAATTAACATTATAACACTGGTAAGGGTTCAAAATCTCTGGTGCTATGTGCCAGTTCCCCGTCATTTCCTAGTCTAATAAGCCCATAACTTTCCCACTGCTGGGACCCCAGCCCTCTCAGAGAGAAGGAATGGTGTCCTTATGTGTGGGTTATTTTTCTTAAAACAGTCGTCAACCATTTGTGACATCAATTTGACGACTGGCGAGCTTGTATATATGCCTAATACAGTGCATTGTTGCCAAGACAGTACTAGCAAATACAGCAAGTCAATAAACCAGCTCAAAGAGACATTTCTAATAATATGTATGGTCCGCAATGTCGATAAGAGGTTCGATAGTCTTGTATTGAAAGTGAAACTTTATTGCGGGCGGAAATATTGTACCAATTTCACTACATCCGCACTACTTCCTGTTCATAATACAGCCTCTTTGTCTGTGGTTGTCAATGAATAACCGAGTCTATTCTGTGAAACTGTTAGAATATAATAGAACAAAATACTCTTACTTATGTGCACAATATCAATCATAATAACCATATCTAATGCACAAATTGTACAATAATCTAAGGATTTAAATCTGGAGGCCAATTCTCGTAATTTAAAACGATCAAAATCTAGTCGCAGTTCTCGGCGACAAACAAATGTGAAAAACTTTTCAAAATGTAGGGAAATTAGACGTATTTTTGACAGATTAAGACTGAGATCAGACTGTGAACGTTCTTAAAATTATGAGAATTGCCCCTCTGATTGTATTTTGACTGCCATGATCTAAATTCTAGATATTCGTAAGCACGATGAGCTGAATGTTGGGTTCCAGGTTCGATCCCTGGGTCAGACAATATTTTTTAAAGAGGCAGCCCAGAGTTTGAATCTGTGCCCGGTTGATGACGATAAGCTTGCCCTCTGTTACATGGGATTAAAATATCAACCAACTCAGACTATCGCAGTCCACTGCTGGACATAGGACTCTTTCGGGCTCCGCCACAACACCTTCCTTGTCCTCCGGAATTAGTCAGATTAAAGCATGATTGATGAAATGTGTTTGTATGACTTCAGGAAATAGATGATTGATGAAGTTACTATCGTATTTTGTTTCTAACAAAATCAGTGGCGGAGGTCGTTCCATTTTAGCCGTGTTTGTGGATTAGACTATACTTAGCCTTGCCTACTTACCTCATCATCATCTGACTAGCCTATATGGGGGTCGGCTTCCTGTCTGGCCTATTGTCAGGATATTCATATCATTCAAAATGTAATGAAATAAAACGAAATTGTTTATTCCTTGAATAGAATATCGGAATCACTTTTACACGTAATATTATAAAAAATAAGCTAGATGAGGTCGGCGTTTCCTATCTACTACTACTCTGAGAAGAAAGGTCGAAACAAACTCAGAGGTCACAGTCTCTTTTAAAGTTCAGATATAATCTTGGTCAGATCACGTGAAGACCATGTAGATTCTATGTGAAGACCATGTAGTACATAGAATTGTACATGTACATATATTTGAGTGTACCAGTTAAGTCAGTGCAAGCATTTGTCAACTTGAGGAGCTTCACGACGAAAACGTCCTAAGGACCCTGAAGCTTACCACTATCCTAAAATTATTCGCATATTTAGTTCGCAAAAACCAACACGTATTGACACAATTTCCTTCACCATACTTCAAATAAAGTTTGGCAGTGCCTCCTGTCTGCATTATGCATGATATGCCATTGTGTCCTTTGTATCACATCGAACAGTACTGCATTGAGTAACTGTGCGATATTTACATGCGGCGAAAGTGAATACCGTTTTGGCAGGTTCAGAGTTCGATTTTTAGTAGATTAGTATTACTTTACAAGGTTGCAGGGACATCGACGCGAAAACTGTAACCATGAATTCAGCACATAATTATAGGCATTATCGGGAGTAGAGTTCATTCCAAAGTAACGAACTCCTTTCGTACGGGCCCGTATCTTCGTTGTCGGAATTACATACTAGGCAATAGCGTCCTTTTTTTTTAATGGCCTCTTGCAGTCAACCTAAGTGGTTGTCGTCTGCTTAACCGGGCTTGCCTGTCAATGCCTCAATAAATTAAGGCCTCCAGACAGGGCTTAAAAAAAATTAAAACTAAGCGACTACACGCTAAGGGCACCCGCTGTGGAGTACGGACTTCGGCTTAGGGCGTCGCTTGGAGAGGGCAGCAAGGGACAGGCTGGATCGGAATTATTGCAATAGCGCCCCTATTATTGCAAAAGTAAGGCAAAGGTATGAAGGTTACACACTTCAATACCAAAATGTAAGTATGTATGATATTGTCATAGCTGTAAAAAAATACATTTTTATCAACAGCAATATTATACTAAAAAAATAGGAATAAAACAAATAATCTTGAGTACCAACAGTTTAATTAATAACATTTGACAATAAATTATTAAGTTAATTTAATAAATTAATGAACTGACTGGAACGTCGGAACGTTTAAATAAATGAAAATAAATAAATAACGCCTCAATATTTACATTGCATTTAAATGAAATGAGCACCTTTTAATAGGAAAATATCAAAATAAATATGAGATCTGTAACCTAAGTAGATTAATAAATATATTTGTAAAATAATAATATTTGGCAATCAATAATACTTTCAATTTATAAATATTATGCAGAAAAAATATTAAATAAATGCAATAATTTATTTACATATGTACATGTGGATACTATATTCTTTTTATAATTATTATACATAGATATTGTCAGTCTTTGTATTATATAAAAGGTTTCACGGCATATAAATAAATAAATATATATTCGTACAAAAATATGCTCATTCAATACATATAATACTTATATACGTTCAAAAATATATAAAAAGAAGTTTAAAATATTAATATCGCTATTCTGCTGATACATAAATTAATTAAAGCACACTCCAAAGTCTTGTAATATATAAGTATAAAATATATAAATAATATATTAAAATATTTTTGGTTATAACTAAAACAAAATCGTTGTAAATAGGACTATAAATTATGTAATTTATATTTAGTCTTTAAAGAGTATTCGAGGTACTTTAATAAAATGTTTAATACTAAGAGAAAATAATGTTCTCTCACTCATTTTCCGCTTTTCTATAATTATTATAACCAAGACCTTCTATGATATCCCATAATAAAACAGCTACTACAGTTTACTGACCCTTGAAATAAAGTAAATTATATTACACTCTAAAATATTCATTTTCAACCTGTTTAACCTTGAAGCAATAATGTTTTACCGAAAACAATAAATAAATAAAAACAAAAAATAGATAAAAAAAATATGACACACACATTATAGGAATTCGAATTTCGAACGTTCATCCAACAGTAGTGTTTTTCTGACTTTATTTACGGAATTCAATAAATATTTTTCTATTTTGTAATGATTATTTAGAGCGAATAAACAATAAATAAATATTATTTTATATTTAGATTTTAGAATAAAACTTGCGACAGGCATTCTCCCTCAAATGTTGCGTAACTATGTACTCTATATTGTAAATAATTTAATTATATGTTGTCTATTTATATATTTATGTGAAACCGATTGGTCCTTAGATTCGCGTATTAATTAATGTTAATTAACGGTGGGTTCGCTGGCTATTGGGCGTAAGCGTTGTACGCTAAGTCTTGAGCTTTCTCGAGCGACCTGGAATCAAGACAAAATGAAACTTGAAAATATTTATAAAGGTACCAACAATGCTAACATGCAAAAATTCCATAAATTCCCTATCGAAACTGAGGCTTATTTATTGTAAGCAAGTACAGAATAACCTGGATTTTACAATGAAAAATGTAAAAATGCGCGAATTATGATCTCCATAAAATGCATGCAATTTAATTCCCAAATAATCTCATAAATATTTACTTAGCCCATGTGCTAACCTACCACCCAGATAAAATATATTTTATGTAAATTTAACGTAATTTATATTTAAAATACTATCGAAAATAATAAAAATTTCCTAACCCTGGGTTGCCCCCGGCATTTCTCTCGAGGTGGTCACTTTGCGCAACGCTGGCAAATTAGAAAAAATAAATGTCAAAATTTCTGCAACAAACTATTTCATGAAAAAACATTTTTAAGTTCAAATACAATTATTAATCTTTTTGAAATGCATGCAAAAAAAAACCGAGCCGGGTCATTCATTACAAAAATAAAAATTTGCTTTATTAAAAAAACAAAAGACTGAAAATTGGTGCAAATCTATAAACGTTTTTGCTACCCGTTAATATGTTCTCCCCGTCAATGAGCAAGTTAATGTCTTAATTTCCTACTGAACTGGTCAAAGCAACTACTAAAAAAAATCTGCTCAATCATCCCATAATAAGGATTAAATAAGCCGTCGGCGATCAAACCCTTTGTTTATTCAAAGTGACTATAGGCCTCATTAGAACGGAAACCTACACTTCACTCCAGAATAATTAAACATTGAAATTAGTGCAAACAACTACGTGAGATTTTGCACTTCTTAATGGTAAAAAATTATGCCTACGCGGGATAAATAATCTACATCTTATAATTTTCAGAAACATTCTCACCTGCTCCACCCAGAGCCACCATGTCCTGCCGAGACCACCACTTCATGAGCCTCATGTCCACCCCCGCTCGGAGACAAGAGTTTCTTCAACCCAATGATACCAGCCAGTACCAGTGCCAACTTAGACACAATAAGTGCCTTTCCAGCCAGTAGTGCCAACGCTCCGAAGGCCAATGGTACCATCATGCCTCCGATAAGCAGGGGGATTGCGAGAAGAGGCGCCAACTTCTTTCTTCTGCTGCGTCCCTGGTCCTCTGATAATTCTGAGCCATCTTCGGTGGGGAATTTGACCTGGAAGTTAGAGAAGAGGTTCTGTTACCAACTGATTCAGGTATAGGAAATGGTATATAACGGAAAACTTGATATTATATAATATGAGGAATGTTATAAAACAAGTGACTGAGCAATTCCAATAAATAATCATTTAAAGCCAATTATGAATGTTATTGCTGTAAGTCATAGCATCTTGCATTTCTCTATGTATACTGTTTCTGACTCAAAGGATCAATTTCTGTAACGTTCAGATGTTAAGGGCCAGTTGTTTCAAAGGTTTGGTTAACTTAACATACGTACGTCAAATAACAATGAGTACGTAATCGTTATTATTTGACGTAAGTCAAGGCCATACTTTTGTAATTATAATTTGAAACAACGTTTTTTTTGTTTGACGATAATTAGTGCCATTTTTGACGTATACGCGTGCGCCAATTGGACGTGAAACAACCCGAGCTACATCTATTTGGCAAGATTATATTGCCCTACAATCCTTTCACTTCAAATAATTGGTGCAGCTCCAAAGAACAGTAAGCATTAAATCTGATATTCAATTCAAAATATTTAATTTCGCATAAACCTACATGGGCACTTAATTAGCTTTTAAAATGAGAACTACAAATTGGACTGTTAATAGAAACGGGAGGAGAGTGTCTTATACTTGTCAACCAGTACCAGGTACTTAACAAAATGGTGGACAACAAAATGAATAAGAGAAGTATAGTTTTTCAGAAGTCGACGCTCCAAAGCGGTTACATTTAAATTAATGCATGCCAGTATTCATTCCGTGTTTGCATGTAATACTTACTACCTTCAAGCTACCCGATACATCATTATACATAGTTACTAATTGCAACAAAAAAGTGAATTGATTCCTCGAACCGAACCAACGCATGTAATAACAATTTGTTACTCAGTTCAAACGTATACTTGATGAAAATATTCAATAACTTCCTACAGAAAAACACGCGATAAGAAAGTGCGGAAGATTTACAAATTATGGAACATGAAACAAATGGCAAATATTAATTAGAGAAATGTTCGGGCCAATATGCATAACATGTATGAACCAATCTAGTTGGTAGATAAATTAAAAAGTTGCAAATTGAAACAGCAGTAAACGTATGTTTGGAAACATTTGAGATAGATAAAATCTAGGATAATCATAAGCTGCCTAGCCTTTTCCCAACTACATGTTAACATACAGAACTGTATGTTAAGATTCGGCTTCTGGTCTAACCGGATACAGCTGAATACCAGTATTTTACATGGAGCGACTGCTTATCTGATCTTCACAGCCCAGTTACTGGCTAATACGATATACCTTGGTAAAACTGGTTGTCAGACTTTCAAGCTTCTGACGACCCGTAACGACTGTCAAGGATCCACGAATGACAGCTGAGACCAACGACTTAACGTGCTATCCGAGGCACGGAGATGTCTTGGTATATCAAGATGGTCACTCATCCACGGATCAACCACGGTAAGCGTAGGCTGACCTGATCGATCAACCCGTGCGGTTGTTATTATTTAGCCACAAGAAAAGTTCGAGGATAATAAATAATGTAATAAAAGCTTTTTCGATGGATTCCACACACACTTTTAAAACATTACATTACTTTTAAAAAATACATACAAATTCAATTATAACATAATCATAAATTATTGTCTACATAATTAAATACTGTATCACAGTTAATAGATTAAATCAAACAGAATTAATTTCAAACTACACTCTAATAAGAATAAATATTAGTTTAATTGTGAAGAATAATGTCAGAAATAAATTAATTCTAAAATATTCTATTTCTAGGATGGTGCCCAAGAGCTGATAAGTGAAATATAAGACAACGTTGCAACTATTCTACGTTTAAAATCAACCTGGAATTGGTCAAAAAAGGCAGAATCGTATTCAGCAGTGAACACTTTACGACCGATGTTATTATGATGATATGAGAGTTCTTCAAAATAAACTTCACTCTAAGCTGATATAATCTACTCAATTTATCTCTTTCAAGAAGAAAGTTATGTTTAACGATACAACTCGTAGGTTGACGGACGCATAACCATTGCTGCAGTAATTCATTAACCAGACGTAAACGTGCGCATTTTTCAAGACTAAAACTAACTTCTACAATCAAACATATAATCAGGACTGACATATGACCTACCAGGAACGGAAAGCCGCAGAAGAAACAATCAATGAAGGAACAAACTTTTCGGGAAATGCAATGACAAAAGACGTTGATGAACTTTGACCCCCCTGAACTGAACAAAATCCGGAAATAGTAATTGGCCAAGGCATTACATCTGTGGCATAAGCAATCGTGAAGTATTGAAGGGAAAACGTTTTTACTGGATAATTATTTAAGCGGACTATTGACTTGATGTAGCTGAACCTCGTTACAAACATCGTTAAACTCTTACATCATATTAATTTCAAGACACGCGTTAACCCCAAAGTTTTAGGTCCTTATTCACCAACTTCAAGTAATTCTATGTTCAGCAGTGCACCACACTAGCTGGAGAGTGTCTAACTACAATGGACGATCAACAAACGCTTGAAAGATCGTACCTATTCAACCAAGAACCAATCACGCACCTACCCTAATGACATTACTAGAAACGACACGCACTGCCGTGCAAACCCCCCATTTAGCACACATTAGATTTTCTCTACGCATATCAATTATCACGCACGGACCAATTAGAAGAAACTGCAGAGTTTAATAGAGTGTGGCCGGCAAAAAGTGAAGATGGACTAATTAAATGCAATTATGAGATGCATCGGGAAAGTTGTCACGCCGCGTTGGTGGGTGGTATGCTGTTTTTACGCATTAACTGTAAGATTGAGTCGTCACGCTTTTACGGGGGTAGCCGGATCTAGATGCAGCCGGAACAGACTCCGGTATGGAATGATGTATTTTAGAGTATCTTAAATTTTTATAATGGGGCAGTCTGTTTTTGGGTGGATGCAAAAAATACTGCGAGAATCGACGACGATTTGAAATGGACAAAGAATAAGTTAGTAGGATTTCATTTTGACCATTTTGACTGAAAATTTATGACCACGAAACGACCTTTACATAGATTGATTGCGTAGTGAGATTTCTGTTATAAATGTGATAAGGGTTGCCAGGAAATTATTTATTTTAAAGATAGTGTTGTCATTAGTGTTGAAAAGATAAGGGAAATATTAAGAGTAGAAAGGACAAGGACGTACGTGCAATGACTTTGGTCCCAACATTTTGGCGGTGCGTTCTAAAAGATTTATGCGACGAAATATTATCATCTATGGCCGATAAGATAGTTTCAATCAATAACAGTCTAGACCATGATTGTCAATAGATCGAATGATAATTATAAATCAACCGAAGAGTAATTGTTAGTACGCTTAATCCGTTTAGTGCGACAAACGTAAATCAACTAAGTACGAAGTTATACCCAATCAGTGGTTGTTTTAATTGTAGGTGCATATGTGCGTTATGAACTGGCTAATACTTTTCTAATTTGCAGAGTTAGTTCATATTAGTTTCGGTTTATTAATCACAGGCATGGTTCTCAATTTGTTACTCTTCAGCGACTATACAATTGACAGCTAAAAGCAACTATAGGGCATTAGCTAAATACCCGTATGCATTTCATTCAAATGGTCATGCTTTTTGTCTTCCTGATAAAGTGTTGTGCAATCTTCTATGCTTATTGTGTCCTCTGTCTGTTTAGTAGTTTTGCAAATGCGCTATTGTATTGCGAACTTTGTCACACGCACTCGCAGTCTTAGTAGTTTTTGAATGACCTCCTAATGATTATTACGATATTGGTCAAAAAGAAAGTCACCAAACATAACAACAAATGAATTTCGACCTAGTTTTATACAATATTACTTAAGTCAGGAGGACGCTGAATCTCAATATTTTGGTGTTTTGATTTTACCCCCACAATTCAGGTCATCCAATTTTTTGATACGGTAACATTTACATGCAAAACTGTTCACAGAAATGTTAAATCATCAAACGAAACCATTGTTTCTGTAAATCTTATAAAATCTCTGTGGTTATAGATATCGTGGAAGTCATTAGAGGCATATGAATTTTTGATTTAAGTACTAAACTTCCTGCAAAAAAATCAGTCTGTCAAGCCATCTTCAATTTTAAATCTAGTTATTTAATTCCAGTTAATTTTGATCGTGTAACAATCTAAGCACTTAATAAAGACTGCCGCAGTCTGTATCAGTAGAAATTCTTCGACGTGTCCGAATTCTGTCCTCTAAACTGTCAAGTCAGGAACAGGATATAAAATCATTTATATACTAATTCACTCTTTTACTGTTTTCAATATTAGCCCCACCACCGAGTTAGTAAGCTAAAATCAAACCTTCAATCTTATACAGCTAGGCCCGGAAACAAATACTATAACCACTGTCATAGAGACGACTAAATGCATTCATAATACATAGATTACTTACGGTGTATCAAGAGCGCCGTATGAATAATAATTACTATCTATTACACCTGTGTATGGAAGTCGCATTATGTGTTATGTCACACAAACAATGAATGGCTGTGAAGTAACTCGTTCATTCAGAGTCAAGTTTGATTGAATTTGTATGGTATATCAATCATTACCTGCTGTAGTTAAGGCTGTTATGAGCATCAACCAGGAAGTCCTTTTGGTTTTACGTGTTTTGTGTCATTTGACCTGACTTTACATAACTTAAATCTTCCGTGTTTCAGTGCCAAAAGTAGAGTAGACTATCTATGGTGAGATGCGTGAATTGTGTGAGGGATAATATGAAAGAAAAAGGAGTGAATGATAAGAGAGACGACTGACAGGTGAGAATGAAAGAAACAAACGCGTTGTGCTGACCCCAAGTAACGTGGGAGAAAGACAGGAAGATGATGGTAGCTACCCCGTCAGGCACATGTACCTTGGGACGTAAGTACGATCGATGAAACAAGATAACTATCCACCCTACCTAGCAACTTGGTGAGGTGGATACTACTTTTTTTGTTACAACCATAATTTTGATTAATTAATGCAACTGGAAAAAACATTACTAAAACAGTGTCTAATTTCAAAAGTCTTGCTGTTTAAACCACCAACACTAACCATGCTGCTATACTATTGAAGTGGTAAAGTATGGGACACAAATGATACATGATGTTTTTAGTATAATGAAGTCCACATATAAGAAACACGATATAAAATTTATGATGGAAGGTGAGTGTCTGTACAAGGAATATGAATTGAATCGATATAATTAATTAAGGAAAATATGTTGTTTATGGAGATGAGAAAAGCCACTGACGTTTGATGACATGTCAAGTCACCAACTACTCTATGGTGACTCACCATAGAGTACCAACACTACACCACCCCCCTTTTGAGACCGTCAAGGGCGATAGTGGTCAGGAAAGCGCACCGTACGGCCTGACCATGTCCTTTTGATATTGTCGTCTTGGGTTATCGGCGTTGGATTGATGACTGGTGTATCTTGTGGGGTCTGTTCTTGTCTATGTTCGTTATGGTGTGCAGTGTTGTTGTGTGTAAGTATGTAGGCCGGTTTCACTCGGTCTACCGATACTGTGACTGCTTTACCGTTAAAAAGAAGTTTGAATCTATGCTTTCGAATAGCACAGCCATCACCACACCTTTTGGACTTTTTGAGTTTTCATACAAGAAGTTTGGACTTCAAAAACCAACGCTACACTATAAACACCGTTTTCAAAAACTAACTAAAGTGGAGATGAGGCAACTAATTCTAAAGTGCAAAGAAGAAGCGATGACCTTGAATTAAAGAATAGAAAAACAAAAATCAAACAAATCGGTTCTACTGATCCATGTGACAATGTACGACATGAATATGTTGTGAAAGAGTTAATATTTGTTTGACAACAATTAACAGATTCAGCCCTAGAAAATGAAAATCGATAAAACAAATGTTCGTGAAAATCTACAACCTTGTTAAGATCTGAGTCTTGGAGGACCATGTGGAACTCTTCATAACCTAAAACTTCGCGATAAGCAATCACATTATATGTCTTTTACTCTTTTCCTGTAAAAGTTCCTGAAAGACTCTTATCTCCTCTATGTTAGTTTAAAAAAAATATTATAATTATGTTTGTTTCACGGGACTGCCATTCCAATTAAATTCCTTATCCAGCATTTGCAATCACAGGTTACCTACATTACAGTATTGATTTTTAACAGTATAGGCACACTTTAAATCAATTCAATTATTGCCATCGTCATCAATTTTAGAATCTTAATCAATTGAATAATCACTTGATTTTATAATTCCAAGACACTTCAAACTGAAATGAAGATCAAGTTAAACTTAAATGCTTCTTACCTGCAATGTATGGGACCTCATAAAGTTAACGACCTTGTCGAAAATGAGGTTGTTGAGCGACCCCTCGTCCATTCCCCTGGGGATCGCTTCCTCCTTCTCCACAATATTCACATCCTTGTCCTTGGTTATCGTCACCCCGTTCAGGATGTCCAACTCCTCAGTTTTCGTCAGCCTGCTCAAAGTCTTCGCCAATTTTCTTTTGAGGCAGTGCGAAATGTCGGACCCGCTGCAATCTTTGTAGGTCTCATACGCTAATTTTAGATCTCCTAGAACATTATCGTCAGAGCTTCGAGCTTCTAGTTTGTTCTGTGTCGTGGTCGCCGTTCTGGCCGTGGCTGTGGCGACCAAGGTCAATATCAGGAGGTATTTTACCATGTTTGTTGTTTGCACTATGTTGGCTATATGGGCACTGTGTATAACTAGAGCAATGGTTGCGTTTATATGCGCTTAGTGTCACGGTACACTGGCTATCGCTGAGAGGGATGCAGCGATGCATTTATGTTGTTGGGTACTGTCGGGAACTTATTTAGTTGAGGTAGGATTCATAAAATAATAAATCGATTATAATTTTTCGTATACTTGGTTTTCTTATTTTGTCTCCTCTGATTCTTTGAAAATCATGCAAAGCTCCTACAGTAAAAAGATAATGAAATTAAATTGAAAGAGGCAAGGATGTTTTGATTGTTCTAAACACTACAGAAATTATAATAAATTTACAAAGTACAGCTTTTCTATAAGTCAATGTCATGCTGCACTTCGTGCATCAGTGCACAATGACGTGAAATAATGAAGACCAGACAACAAACATGACTTGTAATTGGCTATAACGTCATGAGTGGGAGGATTATTATATTTGCCCCAAACCTGCCGCCAATGCAGTTGTTGATGAATTGATTTAAATTAATTTGGATGTCGTGCACATAATCTAATAAACAGATCGAAAAGTTCATCAAATGTTTTGTTTTCGACACCAAGATTAGTTTTCAGTAATATAATAATAGCTGTAATCAATTGTAAGTTCAATATGACTATTGGGTCATCCTTGTGTATCTTTAACTTATTTAATAGAAGAATTTTTGAGGGATGGAAGCTTTTATTGATCGAAGGACGGAAGGGATATATATATACTTTTTTATATACAGGCGGCAGGGATATAGACCAAAAAAAAATATATATAAAAGCGCAAAATGTATGGAACTGCAATTTTTTTTTAATAACCAACAAAATTACTATACTAGGAAGTTTAAAATTATGTACTGAATCGATGCTTATATATTGCGTGTCGGTCTCCCTGCCATCTCGTATATAAAAAAATATTTAAATATTATAAATATTGTCTCCACAACTGTACTTCACCGGACCTGCTCAATTTAAAACAGTTTGATATCATGACTTAACTGTTACGAGGTGCATCTTCGTCCACTGAGGACTGAAATTATTGAAATCATTTCGATCTGGTATCAATTTATTGAGAAAAATGCTGGTTACAGCTTCGGGATCACTTTCTATGGAATATTGCTTAGTCTTCACAACTGGGAAGGCAGTGATTGAAAGTTTAAATGCAACCTTTTTTATGGGTTCTTCATACTTATAACACCAGCCTATTATTGTCCCAGTACATGGCAAAGGTCTACTCTGATAAAGAGAAGGTATTTATTTAATGGTACACCATATGTAATGGTACTGTAAATGGACCATTATAGTTTTAAAATCATATATTGTAAACCTACATTCTGGCAAATAAATGGATTTGATTTGATTTGATCACCACGCTTGCTCAAGGTGGGTTGGCAATGTCAGACTTATAATAATTATAAATACAGGTTTCCTCACAATCCAGGTTTCCTTCTGCCATGTAAAAGATAAACATGGAAAGTACATATGAATTGAAAAAGTAACATTGATAGTTCCCGGATTTGTGCCCACCGTCTCGTGCAAGAGAGGTGAGGCCTTAACCACTGGGCCATCATTTCAGTCATACTTACGTTTATCATTTTCATCATATTTTTGTCTTCAGTTCATACCAATGCGATTCTTGGTTACTTCTTCATGTCAATCTTCTCTGATCAACTACAACTCGTGTTCAGCATAGCTATTCACAACCACTCAATATGCTCCCGTACCGTATTGAACATCAATCAATGTTATCGTAGGAGTCCTCTTAACGCTGTTCCTATGTCCAAAACCCGAAAGATTTGTCAGTTTAAATCAAATAGACGACCGCTATTTTTCCGACACGTATTTGCTGTCGGGGGCAAGGCAAATCAGGTTATCGTAAATGTGTCATTTTAGATACGATAGAATATCGGATAGTTGTGAATAACTATGCAGGTTTTATAAGCAATCGATCGTCATCAAAATTTTATCAATTCGTGGACAGCTAAATGATAAATGGTTTTATTTGTGTAAGTAGATTTGTACAAACACTTTTACACGTCAATAATATTTTAAAAACTAGATGAGGTCGGCGTTTCCTATCTGACTAGTCTGAGAAGAAAGGCCGAAACAAACTAAGAGGATTATGTCTGGACTTTAAAAGTCTCTTTTAAAGTCCAGACATAATCTTGGTCAGATCATGTGAAGACCATGTAGATTGGTGTCTGAATTGGTCTTTAGGTAATGCTAACCATGACTTGTCGATGTTGCATGAGGCAGATTGGTAATCACTTACCTTGGGAAGGTCTGTTATCGTTGGTGCCTATGTCAATTATCCAATCAGTGCACTGATCTGTAAAAGCCAAAAATATCTTAGTTAGGGTAGAAGTAATTAATTTTATCGTTTTCGTAGGTATTTGTATACTACATAGAAGATTGTATTCTTGTGACGAAAAATCCATAATCACTTATTATGACATCAAAAAGTAACTAAATGATGAATGACAATTAAGAACTGTACAAATAAAAAACTAAATTAATGAATGTTATAACAGTTCTAATAATTTATTTAGTAATGAACTTTCCGACAAGTTAATTGGGGAACATGCTTGGGACTGTATTCCAACACGAAAATATTCACTTTGATGATTAATCATCATTCAAATCGCATTTTGTTTATACAACAAGCAGTATGCGACTTGCCTCGTGTGGTTATCTACTTTTTTGTCATGGATACGCTACGTAAGCTTGGCATAAGCCGAACTATTCCTGACTACAGTACACTTTAGTTAAGCTAGCTTCAATCAACCAATCAACTCAGCCTATCGCAGTCCACTGCTGGACATAGGCCTCTGCGCCACAACACCCTGTCCTCCGCCATAGCCGACACCGACATAGCTTGCAGAGTAAGCAAACTGAAGTGGCCGTGGGCTGGCATTTTTGTCGAAAGACCGATGGCCGGTGGAGCAGACGAGTCCTGGAGTAGAGACCGCGTTTCGGCAAGCCTAGGTAGTGTGGCACGCCTCCCAGCTAAATGGAAACGGACGACCTTAAGAAGGTGGCTGGGACAGACTGGATGCGGAAGCTAGCTTACTTAGCAGAAATTACTTACAAATTAGAAAATTTCTCAACTGGGGAAGATGGCATGCATAAGCGTGTGCCTATGCACAGCAATTCGATTACGGGGATTCAAAATTATGATAGCTTGACAAAATCACACCTCTACCTGTTGAGTTTGCTGAAATCAGTTAAACAATTTGATATTAGTAAACAATGTGTCATCAATGGGTTAAAGATGCAACGTACAGATAGACAGAAGAGCTATTGAACCTCATTACATAAGAAAAGCTCATTACAATAAATTTCATCACATGCAACGAAAACATCTATCACGCGAAATTTCAATAGAACACAAAAACTCTCATTTTCATTGCGTTTGTAACTCTTAAATCGATTGTCGAACAAATTACATCATGATTAGTGACACGCAAATTACATGCGTGGAACATAATAGATGTCTTCTTCGTTTTCTATGATAATTCGTACAAACGTTTATCTTTCTATTATGGTTTTTTATAACCTCGGGTCAATGAACTATTAAATTAAATTCAATTAGTTTGCCGGCAATCCTCGATTAGAACATTCCATGCATTTCGAGTTGAAATTCAGTCGGCAGCATCATTTCATCATTATCATCATTGGAGTATAAGTCACCTTCCTTTTGTGCCATACTTCCCTGGTCTGTCTCATCCAGGTCTTTTCTGCAACCTCATGTAGGTCGTCCTTCACTTGGCTATGGATCTGCCAACGCTCCAACCGTTTTTCAGCAACAATTCCAGCATCATTACCAAAAGTTTATTTTCATCAACATATAGGTAATAGAATTGATACTCATCATCGGGGCTTGTGGCTAAGTAATAAGAGCCGCACGGGTCGATCGTTCAGGTTTAGCTACGCTTGCCGCGTTGGTCCGTGGATGGGTGACCGTCTTTACATATCAAGCCCCCTCCGTGCCGCGGGAAGCACGTTAAGCCACTGCCAAAGATTTACGAATGACAGCCGGAACCAACGGGTCCCGGCTGTCATTCGTAAATCTTTGGCAGTCGTTACGGGTCGTCAGAAACCCGAAAGTCTGACAACCAGTCTTGCCGAGAGGTATCGTATTACCCAGTAACTAGGTTGTGAAGGTCAGATAGGCAGTCCTGTATGTAAAATACTGGTATTTAGCTGCATCCGGTAAGACTGAAAGCCGACCCCGACATAGCCAAGTCCCAAGTTTTATGTTGTCATCGTCATCTTTGCCCTTACCTCATGTTACTCAGCATCAGCGCAATACGACTTTTCTTCCATTCTCTCAGTGTCTCACTCCATTTTCTTCACAAAAATACTAAATACCGCCAGTAGAATTGACAATATTAGTTTCAAAAGTTGCAGTATAATATTTAGTGCATGCAAAGTTTTCAATTTAGAGCTTGGGTTTTGTGTCCAAAACTAGTAACGATCAATTGAAACAAAACGATACCTACGAATTAATCGACAAACAACTCGATTTATTTATTACTTTATTCTCATTTTCACTGTAGAAAACAAAATATGGAGTTACCTCCGAATGTGCAGCCAATTTGACATCCATTTTGTGTATGTTATTTTATCCAGCAAACGCCACCATACAACAAAAAGATACGTTTGCCACGCGGTTGCATTTCTTGAAAATTATAATAAGGAACCAATGCCCACGATGTATGGGAACGCCCATATTCAGCAGGTATAACAGCACCTTTACAGAACATCTCAATGAAGTAAATCCAGGGTAAATTGAATTGAACGCACAATTTACTTTAAGAATAACGCGATCTGCGCCGTTCATCGGAAGTGGGGCGCGATCGTATTACCAAGTTATATGAGATGAGAGAAGCACGCAATCTGCTTGATTATGACTCGGCACAGTGTAACAACTTACAGTAGTTCATCGCCTATTCGAAATTTGACTAGAGCAGAGAAATGTAAATTTTTTTACCTTTTTACCGAGGGTCCTATGAGGCACCCTATTGCTGAGGCTTTGCTGTCCGTCCGTCCGTCCGTCTGTCTGTCTTTTGAACTGTAATAGGTAGACACAAATTTTCACAGAACGTGTACTACTATGGCCCCTATTAGGCCGGCAGAAAGAGATGACGAGATGACCCGGACGCATACTGCGAGGGCTGGTTCGAGGTGGCACGGGAAAAGAGTTCCTGAAAGGATTTAGGGGAGGCCTTTGCCCAGCAGTGGGACAGGATAGGCTAACAAAAAAAAGTATCAAGCTGCTGTATGCATGCAGTGCAGTTCGGGACATAAGCTTTACCCACTTACACCCGAACCCCCGCACGATTGCTTTGATAAAACGCTCCCGTTGATTCACTATAAGTACATATACTATGGATTAGGTATGTACTGTCAGTAGTTAGATGATTTATTAGTGTATTATGCTGATTTGGGATTAAGAAACCAATTTAAATTGTTGTCGCGATTTATGAATTAGGGATGTGGTTTTTTGCTGTCGTACCAGTCAGAGCCAATACTGGATTTTCAGCTTCATGAACAATTTGATTTATCTAAAGATGTTAATTTTCTTGTGGAAATATTATGTGCCTGTAATAAGAGTAGAAAAGGCGAGGTGCCTAGACGAGCTAGATGGGTACCGCAAACGTTGGATCGAGTTGGGTGTAGAAAAGGATGTCTGGAAGGATTTGGGGAGGCCTTTGCTCAGCAGTGGGACAGTATAGGCTAGAAATAAGAAGAGTACGATAAAAGTAGGTTTAATTAAGTTTTTTTTTTTAAATAGTGTTTGCATGTATGATATGCTATGCTAAGTAATAACAGCCGCACGGGTCGATCGATCAGGTTAAGCTATGCTTGCCGCGGTTGGTCCGTGGATGGGTGACCATTTTTACATACCAAGACCCCTCCGTGCCTCGGAAAGCACGTTAAGCTGTTGGTCCCGGCTGTCATTCGTGGATCTTTGACAGTCGTTACGGGTCGTCAGAAGCTCGAAAGTCTGGCAACCAGTCTTGCCAAGGGGTATGAAATCGTATTACCCAGTTACTGGGTTGTGGACGTCAGATAGGCAGTCGCTCCATGTAAAATACTGGTATTCAGCTGCATCCGGTTAGACTGGAAGCTTACCCCAACATAGTTGTGAAAGGGCTAGGCAGATGATAATGAATAGTGTTTGCATGTATACGGGATATTATGGTTAATTAACTATATACACTAGGTACTAAATTAAAAGGCTCTTTTTTTTTTTTTTTTGAGGTTGGGAATCATCAAATGACCGCTCCCGCTCTGGGTGAAGCGGAAGGGAGTGTCAGACTCTTACTGACTAAAACCCACCCGTGTTCCTTCCTTAGCCCTTTATGTTCCAGGGCAGCGGTAACCCTTTCGGACGATCCCTAAAAGGCTAACAATATAAACAAATACAAAAACAAAAGGATATTTAGGCGTCGAAGTACCCGTCCGAATCGTTGTCATCTGGAAACGTGCCCAAAAGACTGACAGCATTGCCACGTTCAATGGCAATGGTAATTCTTTGGTCAAAGAACGACCCACTCGTGACGTGAAGTGTCGATCAGCCGGCGAGAAATTTCTTTAAAAAGGAAACGCGCACCTTAATAAAATAGATCTCGACTTAAGGTGACTTTCTCATATAAATAAAATGTTTCCCCATTGGACAGTTGAATATTTATTGACTACAATAGCAATCTTCCGCAAAATATTCACTCTTCGTTAAAAAATCTTACACAATCCATTTGAACCCCATACTTCCGAATCAAACTGCGGCATTGATTTGGCAAAACATTAACAACAGACTGGTTTACGTAATGAAATATACTGAATATTATAATATGACACTTTCACACTTTGCATACGATTTCATGTCCATCTGTTTTGAAGGTCAGACTTTGATGTTACATTCCTATCTTATTCACTTTACATATCTGGGTCTGGGTCTGGGTCATAGAAAACCACATTGAAAGAAAGTCCTTATTTTCTTAATTTACATCAGACTCAAAAGAAAAAAACTAAAAGTGAGAGAGTAAACAAGAGACCCAGGACGAATTACTATCCAAGGAAACCACAAAAGAAGTGCAGGATATTCAACAGAGACATAAAACAAGCTATTTGGAAGAAAAACAGAAAATGATAATTAATTTATTTGGATCATAGAGCGTCATTAAATAGACTTATATAGAACATTTTTCCCAAACTGGTAGTCTTAAAAGCATAGACAACATTCAGCAACGATTTAAATAAACCACTAAGAGAATTTCACCAAGCACCAGAAAAAAGGACATTAAATATGTACTGAGGTGGCAGAAAAGAGGACACATAGCCCGTCAACAGCTATAACTCTACAGTGCATAAACAATAAGAAGAAAAAGTACCACCATCTCAATCACCCCGCGTCACGGATGAGGCAATAAAATTTGCAAGCAGAGTAGTCCACGTAATGCCACATCCTGAATATTTGCATATGACACTATCTCACTTTGCAGCATAATAATATGATTTTATGTCCATCTGCGTTGAAGCAGATTTCGATGTTAAATTTCTAACATTGTCTAGGTCATCACAAATCTAAGTATTGAACAAAATCATCTGAATATTTTTCAAGATATTTAGAAGAACATAATTAGATGTATAACACAGAAAAACCTAAAATCAGCCCGAGAAGAAGAAAACGTTAACGAACTCAATAGAATAACGGTAAAGAAAAAAATATCCAAATAGACAAAAAGAAAACATCTTCATTAAACATCGTCACTGGTGAGGCAAATATGTAAATAGCTTTACATAATGACACATCAAACCTCACACAAACTGAAGCATTAGAGACGATAATCAGTACCTATTAATTATTTAAATAGACCACTTCAACGCATGAGATTGAAGATTGAGTAATAGATAAACAAAAGGAAGAACAAAAAAGTATAATAAGACACTTAAATCAAACACCCGAATCAACCAGCGTCACGGATGAGGCAATGCCATTAACAAAGAGTGTTCACGTAATGCCACATCCTGAACACTTGACACTTTCTCGTTTTGCATGCGTTGTATAGCTTCACGACTTCATGTGTGACGCTTAGCAGGTCCTACTTTATGTTTATGCTAATGACGTGACTGTTACTATGTACCGATGCATTACTATAAGTCATTTGTTTTGTAGAACTTATATTCTTCCAGCGACATTATTCGTCAGCTTCGTATATCAGTGTGTGGTGTTTTACGTTAATTATAATATCAAATTGTTCAAATATCTTTGAATATATTAAATTAAATTTAAAAACACACAAACATAAAGACACATATTTCAGAAAGGTCAGGTGTGTAGTTCTTGGAACCGGAATGCGTGTATGACCAGAGGTATCAACGTAAACGAGCAAAAGGAGTACTGAGAGAGGATCGTAGCAGGTGGCGTTCTGTAGTTTCTGCCTACCCCCAATGGAAGAAGGTGTGAGTTTGTGTAACTATATTGCTATGTATTATAATAAATATCAGTAGTGTCTTTCCTACTACTATTTGCGTTTGATTACCATTTAAAGTCTGGTGAGTATTTTCTTTGGAAACCAATAAAACTGTTTAAATGTCTGTAAACTAATTCCAAACCATTAAAACTTAAGCCGATTTGAAGCAGATCTTACTGTTACTGCGATAAATAAGATGTTAAAACAAACTCGTGCGCAACAAGTTAACAAGTCAACTTACAACCGTAAAACAACCAAGATACTACTCTAACATGAGTATGAACGAATGACGAACATCATCATCATCTGCCTAGCCTCAACTATGTTGGGGTCAGCTTCCAGCCTAACCGGATGCAGCTGAATACCTTTATTTTACAGTTACAAGTCTGAAAGAACATTCCTTAATTAAAGTTTGACATAAATTATTGTTTACGTTTACTATACTTAATTCCAATGATATGTAATTTATACAAAATGTGAAACTCCTCCTAACCTAAGCAAAGTGGTAGCCTCATACTAATTGCATCATAATATTAATGCATATGGCGATGACCGACAAATAACAATATTATAATCAAATAAAAAGGTAATGAAGCTGATCAGTACGCAAAACGAGAAAATAAACAAGCAATTAGTTCCAATACACACAATCATAAACAGAAAGCTGCTACAGCTAACTATAAACATAGCATTATTAACCATAAACTATCTTTAACCAAGGAAATCGAGAGTTTCGACCGAAACCACCAAATCCTTGACCCCGTAATCCTTTATCAAATACAAAAAGGCTAGTCTATGACAAATACAACCTACATGAATGACATTAGAACCGCATTCTTTTATTATACGCATATTTAAGTACGTCATCAAAAGATATTTATGTCAGACGCACCTACGACATCCTTTTTCGAAAAGAGAGAGAAAAAAAGAAATTTCACTTCACACGCGTTCCTGTGTCCGGTTTACATCCAACGCTTTTCCTTTAAAGCAAACTACAAATCTAATTTTTCATCACCAAAACCTCCAATCGAACAATTTTGAACGTTATGCTGGCGACGTTACGGGTGCTTGTAATCGAATTACGAATTTGATAGCGGTAAATTTAACTCTGTTCGATGGACAAGGCAAATACCTGTTTACTGTATTATTTGATACACGATTTTGGACTTTACTGTATTGGCATAAGACAGTATGATTGTACTTGAAACGAGCATGCTCGTAAAGGTGTGTGAACTCTAGACGTGGTTTACTCTGGCAAAGTTAATATGAATATCGAACGACTGACTCTAAGTGACTTTGGTTCTTATTTCGATGGGCATAAAGTAAGTGATGAATGAAAGAGTAAGTAACAAGTGCAAGGCTATGTAAGTAAATAAATGTGGAAGAATAAAGAGGGGGAGGTTACATAAAATACATGAGATACAGAAAGCCGATGGGCCTCGGGCGACGGCAGCGAAAGCAACTTGTAGATGACTAATGTTCGGAACTCTCATAGGTCATGAATGAGGTCGCAGATATAAAAAAAATGCGTTACCCTAAAACACCTGACCGACTTGTTGTGATTCTTTAGAACCGCAATGATGCTATAAGTTTTGATGATTCGGTATCATCAAAACTTATAGCATCATTGCGGTTCTCTCTTAGGTCTTAGTTTAAAGCATAACAGACTAGGATAAAACTTGTGTACGTATTAAATATTTTAGAATATTCCTCAACAGTAAAAAAACAAAATAAAAAATTAATTAATGATACGCAAGATCAGTAGGTATCTATGTAAAAAAAATTACATAACAGGTAATGCCAGAACAGGTGCGCAAGTCAAAACAAAAACTACAAAGCTTTTAACAAAACTAAACAATTCGATGTTATCAAATCTCGGGACAGATAATGAAAATGTTAAACTAATAATAAAATTGCACTTTAATCCTCAGACAATTTTGAACTAAGTCCGCCTTTGAACCTTTTTGTGCAAAAAGTATAAATAAATAAGTTTCAAGAGAAAAAAAAAAAAACTAACACAATACTATATTCACAACAAAAAAAAACAAACAGTGAAATTTTTAAAACGTCATTAACGCCAATGAAAATTCATACTTATAGCAAACAAAGTCATAATAATTGCTAATATAATTATAAAAAGTCGTGAAATGTATCCGTATTGTCATTCAAAACTTGAAAAACATTACATCAGAAACTTTTACTCCAAGAGACGGACATTCAAGAAAAATATTACTTTCACTCTTTGACCACTTTAATTTTTAAACTGACATAACGACCTTTGTTTTTGTAGAGAAATGTAGCCTTTATCATTGGTCTGACAAGAATGTAAATCCTGTAAATATGGATGGTGTCTAAGATGTTTGGAATGAGTGGGAGTTTGTGAGACAATGAGGGGTCAAAGGCTTCATGTGTATCGCTAAGTATTGACGGTTTATGTGTAATGTCATTTGAAAAGTAAAAGTTTGTGTTTAAATTTTATTTGACAGGATTGATCTTAACTGCTGTTACTTTATATGCATTACGGAGTATACAGATAATAAGAGATTTACTGGTTTAAAAAAATAAGTAAAATTTCTTACAATTATGACGAGTGTGTCCTTTTGTTACATTATGAATCACCTATCGTATTTGGAGCAGTGAGTCACACAATTTGGAACTGAAAGCTTACATAAGGTGTTAACACTATATTTGAATATAAAATTTTGTAAGAAATAATGATTAAAAAACAACAAAAGCAAACTGTATTCCAAAAAATCCCTAACCACTGAGCCCATTAAACTATTAATTAGAGTCTATTGTCTAGGTACCAACCTAGACATTAGACTCTAATTAACAGCTAACTAACTAACAGTAACAGTCTAATTAACAGTTAACTTTTTGTAAGAGATCTGATAGTAGTCTACTAAGACTACAATCAGATCTCTTACAAAAACTGAAATAATCACTCCTTCCATTTCATTTAAAAAGCTTGTGTAAGATGATGCAATCGTTACACCCAATACAAACAACAAAGTAGTATTTCCATTGATCTCTATACCCAACCCACCGTACGAAACATACGTAATTTCACCAGCTACCACCAAAAATTACGCATATTATGCAATTGCCGTAACAGAATTAGAGATTGTTCACAAAGATAGTTCGCAAATTATCCTCGGCGAATTTTCACCTATTGTCTGTGTGAGAAGTTGGCGTAACAAACCAAAACAATGGCAAAGTTCACCGGAACAGAACATGGAAAGTCTATATAACCAACTGGGACTTGATATTGTTTTTAAAGTTACAATTGTAGCAACAAGGATAGTTGTGCCAGTGGAAACTGTAGCATGTGCTGATAATCATAGTCCCAAATTCAAAATGTGTCCAATGAAAAAATTGAGATGTGTGCTGTTACTTATACTAGTTGTTGAAGTGATACCTATAGAGATAGATCTGCAAGAAGGAGAAGGAGTCAAAGGCAATAGTGTCGATAATAGTCAGCTGAATGAATGTATTAGTGTGAGAAGAAGTACTGAAGTTGGAGTGTGTTTTGGCAAAGAGCTGCTGAATAAATTGAACAAGTATGATGAGGCTGATGCATTCAGTTTAGCTACTGGTGTTTCCTTCGTTAGAGATGAAAAGACTCCGAGGGATATCGGCGCTTTCCTTGATAAAGATCCTATGGATTTCCGGTATACTTATTTTTAATTACTTTGTTACATTCATTAGTATATCTAAGAATGCGATCAGAAAACTTGGTTAATTCGTTCAAAACTAGAAATCTACTCAAAATATTAAATGTAACTTGTGAAAAGGAATAAAATGGGTAGGGGGTTTTCCATTTTATTCAATACTGTCACTTTACTAACAAGCATCTGCTACGCCTTGTAAAGTATGTATTACACTAGACTTAAAAAGGTCCAGTCTAATTTTACCAAGGCACTAACCTTGTTCTGACGTTCAAAAGTGCCTTTTATGTGCCTATTTGAAATAAATGCTTTGACTTTATCCTTTATTTAAATTTTTGTATGTCATAATCATAGAAAAAAAATATTCGCCGACTCCATATAAATTGGGATAAGAAAATAATGGTACTCATAGTTTCATTTCATCCTTTAAAATGTTGTGCTATTTCTGTTTGTGTAAAGTAAATGAATTCTAAGTCTATATCTATCTAATTACCTCAATATTCTTACTTGCAGTTCAATTCTCGAAGATGCTGGTAACTTGATTTCCAAAAGATCTCTACATTGGGACCTCAGCACATACTATCCTGGGTTGGTTATGAGAATTGCCCCAACGTTGGCCAATGGAGTGCTTGAGTTTGTTATGGATCCGAGGATTAAGGATAGGTCTTCATACCAACAGCCTGCTGAGGTATCCACAGGTACGTTGTGTTCCTTTTTATTTCGTTTGATTTACAAATAAACTTACTTTTTATTCTTTGTTTTTTTTTATATATATTGTGTACAGATGCCACATCACACTAAGCTACCCGAAACTGTAAAATTTTCCCAATCACCCTTGAACCTTAATGCTTTAGCAATAAAGTTGAAAATCTATAAAGAAAATTGACGAATTGTAGTAGGTTGTTGTGAGCTGGCGTCGGTTCATACTTATAGCTTAAGTCCATGTAAAATACCATTCATGTAATATTCGTCTGCATCTGGTTATACTGGAAGTCGACCCCAAAATAGTTAGGAAAATGCTAGGCTATACTAGGCTAGACTGACTGACTTTCCTTCTCTACATATAATAAACTGGGAAAACAAAACATAATTGCGTTATCTTTAATTCATAAGTTGAATGCAAAAAATAATGTGTATTACAGCACAAATCTTCATCTCTACCTTAATATTTTGGCATTTGGGTATGATGTGATAACTTAGTATATGTATAGCGCCATCTATCCATTTACCTTGAAACGAGCTAACTAAATGCCATTCAAGGTTGACTTGACACTGAACTTGGTGCTTGATACAGCGCCGTCTATCGGCAGAACTGCTAACTTATGCAAAATTATTCTATCGTTTAGATTTTCGTATTATTTCATCTGGTCTCCATAGAATAGTATTTTTGTTCGGGACACATACGCTAAGTTTGTACCTTAAATAATTAAGTATTAAATTTAAGTGTTTTTAAGATTAGACCTATCTATGAGCATAGCAGTCGATACGAATTTGGAAAAAATGATATCATCAGTGTTTTATTTTTCATTTATAATAATAATGTCACCATTTTCTTCTATTGCAGGTCGTCTCCTAGCAAGAAATCTGCTTGTCCCATTCCTTCTCGGCTTCAAATTCCAACTCTCAACTTTACTGCCTTTATTACTGGGTGTACTATTGATTGCTAGTAAAAAGGCGTTCTTGCTAGCAAAGTTAGCACTCCTAGCTGTTACAGTATTCGGTAGTGGATTTGGAGGAAGTGGATCAGGGTCATTTGGAGGTTTCGGAGGACCTTCCTTCTCGTCGTATGCTTATGAGAACCCAGGACATTTGCACGAACATGATCATCACACTACTTCAGGTTTGTAATATTTATTTCGATATTATTCTGAGATTAGGAGAGAGTAACATTTTAGCTTCATTTTTAAGACTAACGGACCAGTAACAGAGCCCAAGAAAATAACATGCACAAAATATTTGTAACGATTTTGTCGTATCAGCACTGCTTTTGGGAATTTTACAGTAATTAATTAAGAAAATTAATCTCGCACAACCCACTCATATTCATATTTTCAACCCCACAAATCAGTCTGCTTTGTTTCTTTTTAAACATTGACTGGTGCTAAAATATTTAACATTAAAGGTAATTCTAGAGGATAAATATGTAGAAACAAGGCCAATATATGCAGAAGTTTTTAAATATGTAAAAGTAGGAATAGTGAAGTTAGCGACATCTAGTGTTAACCCTCGGAGACATTACAACGTATCCGTTTCCGATAGGTACGCTCACCTCTTGCCGATGCACTGTCAAAAAGCCTTCCAATGATATGTTTGGATTTAACTATCCTGGACCTTAGTGTCTCAGAATTAAAGTTGAAAATGCCTCTGATTGGATTGTGTAAGTATTTTGTATTGTTGCTTTAGCAGGTTGAGCAGTTCTGTTAGTGCTTGGCCTTGGCAGAGGCGCTGAAAAACTTTGGTATTGCATTAATTTTGTAGATTCTTGTATGTAGTTCTCTACATTTCTTATGGTTTTAGACCTGTCAATATTTTTCTTATGATTTGAGTGGTACTTCATGTTAGTTTCATTGATCTAGTTAAATTACTATGTATTTATTCATATGTATTATTATTTTTAAAAGTTGATTGTCTTCTAGTTTGTGATAAGCCAGTAAGTAATTTGGTAATTTTATGGATGTATACGTATAGTATGAGTAGAACTGATCAATATAAATGATAATGTGCACGTTCCTTTGAGTTGAAAGTATTTTTAAATGGTGTGATGTTCTTCAATATTGCAAGCTGGTTAAGATCTCGTAGCTGATTTGTGTAATTACAATCTTACCCTCCATTAAACTATCTTTTATCATAGTGTACCTATCTTATTCTTCTGTAAATAGTGCCTACTATAAGTTATCAACCGAGTACCTTCAGATACTTCCAGCGTTCTAATTGCGTAACAAACTATCAATCACGATCTGAATCATTTTGGAAGATGTTCCTAATCCATTACATCATATGTGTGAAACATTTGTTTTCTCAACAACCTAAATAATGCAATGAATGTCGTTGAACTATCAAAATGAAAGCCATTTCTACTGATAGTGTTTTACGAAATTTCCCCGCTGGTATTTTTTGCTCCTTATTAGAAAATTAACCCTTTATCTTTTTCCAGGATACTATCGCCGTCAACCCCACCCAGACTATTACTACAGAGAGAAGTCAACTGAACCCTCAACAGCATCACCCATCACTCCTGACGAACTAAGAAGTAGACTTGAAAGACTGTTCGTTACTAAGAAAGACCCTGTCAATGAAAGAGAAGATGTTAGCGCAAGGAATAGGAACTTTGCTTGGACTCCTATTAATACTGGGTAGAGGATTTGAATCTGTGACGGCAATGTAGCTATAATTAATTGAATTAGGTAGTAGGTTTAATCTTGTAGTGATTTGGGTCTCATTACCAATGTTGGATCCCAAAACATCGATACTACAGTTATCATGTAATTAGCTTGCAATATACGGTCACCAAAGGAGATAAGTATCCAGGGTCGTCGGATATAGTTGAAGTTTAGTAAGAAACCGACAGATGTTTTCGAATAAAAAATAATTTCAAATTAATTTTCATTCGAAAACATCCATCGGTTTCTCACTAAACTTCAACTATATATCCGACGTCCCTGGATACTTATCTCCTTTAGTGATACTTTTTATGTAAGTAGTGATATTTTTGTAATTTGAGTTACCACAGTTTTCCTGTTGCTTAGTAGTTTGCATTTACTTGTATTAAAAGACAGCACTTAATTTATTTACTTCTAGTCATCACTTTTTCTATTGGTGTTTGTTACATTATTATAAGCTGTATTGACGTCACATTTCTAAGATTTTAATTAAAATTTTTCAATTAAAGTTAAATTTAAATATTCATTCATTTTGTTCGATTAGAGCTCAGATTTACATGATAAATTTGGTTATATAGTAATAGATATTTGCAACTCCGAAATAAAATATATATATAAAAAAAAAAATCATCAGTCTTTTAATTTAATTATAATTACTTCTTAATTCTTACACGGACAACTGTTATACGTTGCTTGCTCCCGTGTCACCAGTCTTCTCATATTTGGGCGCTGAGACCTAAACTACAAATATAGTATAAAGGCAGGTTTTATAAAAATGTGGCTGTTATTTTAGTGTATTGTACTGTCTTAAGACTTCCACGCACATGAAGTCGCGGACAGAAGCAAGTAATTACTAATAACCAATCAGTCAATTGATTAATAAGGGTTTGGCTATTGCGGTAACCAGTAGCCGAAACATCAAAACTCAATCAATTAATCAAAGAACACAGCACATTAATACCTTCCTCATTAACAGCAGTTAAAACTAATTAGGTTAAAGAAAATAAGTTTCCCGCCGTCTCCGGTCCACACCTATCTTTAGAACCATCCTCTACACGATAACACGCTCTGAATGCTAAGAAAATGGCCGCACAAGTAGGAAGAGTTTCCGATTCGGACCCAAATGGAAATAAATGTGGACGATATGTTCTAGCTGTATCCGTTACTATAATTGTTAGAGTATTAAAAGATATTAATTGTCTGGTAGCACGTAATTTTCTTGTAAGGAAGTCTGTGGATCAAATGGTTAGTGGTAGGTTGATAATGATAGTGATTGATGCGATGTAAAAATTGTATAATATGATTGCCTGGTTAGGTAGAGTGTTAAATTGAACGCGTTACTTACTGTAAACTACATCCTCACTTAATATATTTAATGCGTATGTTGTCTGTCTTCCGTATTGAGTATGTTTTTACGGATCAATAGACCGTCAAATTGATTTCGGTATAAATTAATTTTTAGCAAAATTTTTTACATCCGAGCTTACTAATGGAAAACAAATTGGCAATCCGTAATTAATTTTAAGGTTAAAGAAAATATTGCATTATTTATCTCGGAGTCCGGCTTTGTGTCCAAGTTAATGGCAAAGACATATGACATCTACCAACCCGCACTGGACCCGCTTGGTGGATTACGGCCCACTCCCTCTCACAGTGAGGAGGCCTGTGTCCCAGCGGTAGGAACAGTATTATAATACGCTGAGTATGTTGTAATGGCAATGACTCGATTGATAATTGAAACATACCTAATTGGCAAAAAATGGATGAACTAGGCACCTTTGTATTTCTGTATTCCCCAAGCTGATAGGCCCTGGTGAATACGGGTTTGCTGTTATGTTTCTAGTACTTTGGAACAACATGACACGAGCCACGTAGTAACACTGTGGTTTCCCTATTAAACCTCAGACTGAACTGGGGCACCAAGATATTAGCGTAAGAACCAATATAATACATTACCGCCAAACAATCAAGCCTGCAATAATATAAATCTGATGAGCACACTAATTTATAAACCACCTCTACCTGTGCGGCTTTCTTAGTTTTTTATCTGAATGCCAGTGAGCCATGCGTTCGAATCGCGTGCGATGCATTTTGCGTGTACATTCAAAGCTTTCTCAGTTTTCTTTGATAGAATTCTTGGGTTATATCTGGCGTTAGACTAGGTTTTGTTGTTGTATTTGCTTGGATTGTAGGGTTGAAAAAATTCAACGTGGCTTCCTAGTTGTTGTGTATTTTATTACTACGTGAACAGTCGATTGGTCTTCTGTTAACATTTCTATTTTTTCGGCTATTAACATTAGAGGCTGAATTAGGACTGTGCGGGTCGCACTTACTGGATGCACCAGGATATATGGGCCAGCATAGTCACGCAGTGGATGCCTGAAAACGGGTGTCGTCACCGAGGCAGGCCTAAGAAACGCTGACGTGCCGATTTGGACTAGTTTCTGACCGATTGGCCCGAGAAGACAAAAGAAGACAAAACAAGGAAAATTGGAAAACTATGGGAGAGACATTTGCACAGCAGTGGGACAATATAGGTTAATGTTAATTTAAGTTAAGACGTTTAGGCTAGGTGGAGTGACGATATTTGCAGCGTGGCTGGTAGCAGCTGAATGAGAGTTGCCGAGAATCAAGTTAAATGGCATGCAGTCTGAGAGGCCTATGTCCAGCAGTAGGCTACTGTAGGCTGATGATGACTCTTCCCCAATTTAAATGATCAGTCAAAACCAACTAAAACTGTGATTAATTTCTTAGAAGGACTGGCGGGGCGTTACAAACATTGTAACAGTATTTAATTTAATTTTCAACTTTGTTGTCCGTTGTTTGCCGACGAAAGCCGTGTTTTTAGAACGGCTTGCTTAAATACTTGGAAGAGTACTCGTATTATCACAAATTCAGTTCCAAATCCATAATTCACTGAAGCTGTTAAAAATTTGGTTCCAGGTTCTTTAATGTAGCAAAAATATAACCATATGCAATATTTCCAATACTGCACACACAAACACACTATATCTGCACATCTTTACGAGCAGACGGTTACATAGCGGTCCAGTCTTGCTCCAACTGTCTCTAGGATTGAATATAATTGATTATCAGCTGCTTCCGTTATACTAACACTCAGTTTTTACTACTGACATTAATTGTGAAGCTGTTAATGAGCTAGTCAGCTCTAGATAACAAGAAGTGCTAGATTTTTATTCAGATTTTGAGCTTTTCTGCACCCAGAGTTTTGACGAGTAGTTATGCTATTTTTCGTCGAGTTTTTGGATCATTTGCTTGGACAAGTACTAAGTCTTCTTTATAGCGTAACTAGCCTATAATATTTCCACTTTTGGGAAACAGACCTTCTCTCTGTGAGAGGAAGTGGGCCATAATCCACTACGTGGGCCCGGTCTAAGTCTTCTTTCTTTCCTTAGGTTGATTTGTGAGTCTTATTGTTACTGGATCATTGTTTCTGCTTTTATAATACTAATAACTATCTCCGAAAAAATCAGGAAATATACAGAACTACAAGAAGAAATTACCAGAGTTTGGAAAATGATTAGAGTAACAATAGTCCCAATAGTGGTGTCAACGACTGGTATCATCCCGAAACAACTATTTATCAGTTTAAATGCAATCAATCTTTCCAAATATACGTACCTTACACTACAGAAAGCAGAATTCCTACAATTAAAAAGCATTTTGTACTGCCTCCTGAGAAGAAAACTATTTATCACGTAGAAAATGGTCCAAATCACGAAAAAAATGGTAGTCCGTTGGAGCAAGGTCTGGCGAATACGGAGGGCGACGAATGGTTTCTAATTGCAGTTCCTGTAGAGTTAAAATGGTTTCTCGTGCTGTATGAGGTCTCGCGTTATCATGGAGCAATAATGGTGAAGATCGATTCATTAGTCGGGGCTGTTTCACTGCTAGTTTTGGCTATCATTGTTAGGAGTTCGGCACAGTAGACATCTGCCGTTATTGCTTGACCAGATCGGAGAAAGCTATAGTGAATAACACCATGCTGAGACCACCAAACAGTTACCATTACCTTTTTATTGGTAAGTTTTGCTTTTCCATCACGAAACCGTTTAAACCAAAATCGCACGGTGCGTTCATTAGCAGTCCCCTCTCCAAACGCAACATTGATATTGCGAGCTGTTTCTGCCGCGTTAGTTCCGCGTCGGAACTCGTATTCAAAGTTAACTCGAATTTTCGAAGTATCCATCTTTCTTGTCTAAGCTGAATAAAAAAAACAACTGAAAGTCGATAATCGGATGTTATTTTTTAAAAAAAGACCTTCATAGGTACGATGTGAAAAAAGTTTCACTCAAAAATATCAAACCATGAAGGTTCTATGTCCATTCGAAGTACCAATGAAACGGCAATTTCATACTTTAACCCCTATTATTAACGCCGTGTCGTTTGCATATGATATTATTTTACCGTCCATAATATTTAGATTACACAGTTCGTTAATACATATAAATAAGGAAGAGGGTGGGGCCCAGAATATTCCCCTGTGAAACACCAAAACCAGTATTCTGGTCATCACTCGTAATATTATCTATTCTAACACATTGGTACCGGTGGTCTAAATAGTCAGTAAAAAGTTGCAGTGGCGTTCCCCTTATTCCTATGATCTCTAATTTGTTCAGGAGGACAGAAACAGACACCGTGTCGAATGCCTTGGCTAAATCGAAAAAGACTCCCAGGCTCTGGTTTCCTTTGCCAAGTTCTTCTGAAATATAACCAGTCAGACTATGCACCGCATCGGCTGTCGACAGTTTGGCTCTAAAACCAAATTGCGCAGGGGATAAGATGTTGTTTTTTTCTACGTAATTAACTAGTCTACTGTTTATAATTTTCTCTAGTATTTTTGAAATTGAGGGGAGTAAGGATATTGGCCTATAATTATTAACTACGTCTTTACTTCCAGATTTAAAGATAGGTATAACAACTGCCTTTTTTAGACAACTAGGGAAAATTTCTTCGGAAAGACAGATTCGAAAAATATGTGTTCAGGGAGGTACCGAAATATGCTTAAAGAGTTTAAGCGTCTTATTGCTTATATTATCCCCTCCAACTGCACAGTTGTCTTTTAATCCATAAATTAATCGAGTTATTTCATCTTCATCAGTATCCAACATGGCGAAAGATTTCGAGTTACAGCTATTGCTTGATTTTTTGAAAGATCGCAGTATTTTGGAATCTATTCGGCAAGAGTTTTCCCAACATTAAAAAAAAAGCTATTTACATTGTTTGCTGATAATAGTGGTGAAGGATTAGCCAACAATAAACTCGAATTTGATTCACGCTGTATAGACAGTGACGTTTTTAATATGTTTCCAAAGTTGCTTGGTATTTTTACCTGCTTTATTTAATTCAGTTTTATCGTAATTATTTTTTAAATTCTTTAGGAGATTGTTGCAGAAATTCCTTTATCTTTTATAGGTTGTTTCAATTATTAGATTATCAGGGTATCTTTTAGTTTTCTGATGTAGTTTATCTCTGTGTCTTATACACCAAATTAGTCCCGGAGTAATCTATGGTTTAATCTTATAAAATTTCTTATTTACTGTAGAAACTGTCGTATTACGTAATATTGCTTGTTGCACTTGTTTTATTAAGTACGATAAAGCCAAATTAGCGTCAGTAAACTAGGCTAAAATCAATGTTGCACATATCATATTCGAGTTTGTTTATGTCTAATTTGCTAATAGTCTGAGGACGGATTTAATTTTGACAATTCAAAAGTGCCTGTAAATGGTTTAATTGAAATAAACGATTTGAGGTTGAGTTTGACGATTTAGCTTAGGCAGCGCTTTATGTCAGTATTGTGGTTACATTGAGTAAATATGAATTAATTTATATTACTGATTTAGTCATTCCAATAAGTTCCAGATATATTGCAGTCTATCACCTCAAAATTACATTAAAGATATTCATCACACACTTTACTCACACTGTCAAAGCATTCATGGTTGAAATTCTGTCTCAGTGCACTTTAAATAAAATAAAGTCTACCCATCTAGAACATTTGGCTTAACCAGTGTCAGGCGTTACTAATTGGTCCTATTCATTATCTCTTGTAATATTGTTTTCTTCGTTTATGATGATAACAAATTATCAGCTCGTCACTGTAATCACTAGAATCATCAGTTTAATAACATGTACTTTACTTAGCTAGTTAATTTTATATCTTGCATGGTGTGTTGTGTAGCTAAACTGTGCACTTAGTTTTATCATCAACGGCCTCGCCTTTTCCGAACTTTGTTGGGGTCGGCTACAAGTCTAACCGAAGCAGCAGAATACCATTACTTTACATGGAGCAACTGCCTACCTGACCTCCACAACCCAGTTACAGGGTAATACGATACCCCTTGGTAAGACTGGTTGTGTACTTAGCTTTATGTTATACCAATACGACTAATATTTAACTTTATACTATTATAATAACATTTGTTGAATTAAAAGCAATTTACAGTTGCATGGCTGAAGGCAATTACAATAAAAATAAAAGCATTTTCTTTTCGCGAATACCTGAATAATAAATTATAGTAATTCTAATAAATTTTATTGTATTACTTATACTTGTTACGAAGTGTCTTAAATAAGACTCTTGGTACAAAAGAATGAATGATTTAATACATAATGGGACACCAAAATATGTAATTACAATAAGTAGAAGAGTTTCCAAAATCTCATTTAAATGGATGGATATAACGTTAAAATTAAGTATTGTGCTTTTATTACCATTTTTCTATACCCCTTGTTTTTCCATACCTAGTTTTTTCATCATCATTGAGGAAACAAGTTTATACGTCTATAAACTTAGGATATAAAATAATAAGTACGATTTAAATCTTCTTCCTGGCTTCCTTCATCTTTGCCTTTTCTATTTCCATTTCCCTCTGTTCTATCGTCTTCAAATAGATTGCAAATCTTGCAGTTTCAGTACGTGCTTCAAACCAAAACGTTATGCAAATCAATAAACATAATTTTCTAATGAAATGCACGGAAAATCCGATCCAGTTGGAAATGGAAATAGAATGGAATCAGTATTTATGAAAATGAACGATCTGTAGTTAGCGACAATGTTCATGCAAATGACAGCGGTCAGTCGACCATGACAGTAGAAAATAATAAATTGCTATATTGATCGTTCCATCTGTAATTACACGACACGACAATTGTGGGTAATTTTGGATAAACGACTTGTTCGTTGACTTTTTAATGCTTTTCATTATCTGTTCTTCCTTCTGTGTCTATATCTATATTATAAAATAATATCAAAGTCAATTTTTGTCTTTGTATGTGCACTTACTTCTTATCTACACAACGGATTTGAATACGGGTTTAATAACCATTTAGAGATTCCGGAAGGTTTATGTGTATACATTAATATTTAACTTGGACATAGCCACTTTATAGTACTTACTAATTCCATGGAGTTTTTTGTCAGAAATGTCGATGTTTTTGCCACCACATCAATAGATTACACCTGTGTCAAACAGGGGCAAGTCGCTTGTGTTGTATAATAATTAAATCATCAAATCCTTGATCGGTTACTTCATTGATTTCATTAAATAATACTTACTCATTTCTTTGTTGACTTTATTGAGCAGTGTGGCCGTCCTCCTCTAGACATATTTCTTCGTTTCCAGCGCTCGGAGAATTTTCTTTAGCATTTGATAGTTCCATGTCACGCAACGATGTCTTCATTCCGGTTTCAAAGATTATTGGAAATCATTTCCTCGGTAAACTCGTTTAATTAGCTTGGTAGTTCGGTTTTGCGCCTGTTGCTATGCAAGAATTTCTTTATATGGTTATATATGTCTTCGCTCTTTTGGTATGAGACAAACTATGTGAATTATTCAAGTTATGAGATATTTTTCATTTCATCATAATTTATTACATCATCTGCAGGGTGAAATAACATACAGCCGTACCAAATTTCAAAATTAATTTATTTAACCTGACGGCCCCAATCAATCTAAAAATAAAACAAACATTCAGTTTCTATAATTTTCTTTAAGTCGTCATTCGTTGGTTTCTTTTAAGAATATTTTTCATCATCATTACAAACTTATAATTAAATTTATTATTAATCTAATAATAACAGGGTTAATACAGTACGCAATTATTATTTCTGTTTTATAAATAAATAAATAAAAGGTACTCGCGTAACCACCTTGCCGATGATCGACATCAAGATGTTATTATATAAAGAATAGTCAATAAATAAATAAATTAACTACTTATTCTAAACAGCACCGTATAAATAAAATAATATAAATAACTTATTCCTTTAACTTATCCGCTATTTTTACAAAATTGGACAAACGTAGAACAGAAATGCACAGTACCCGTCGACTAGCCTAAAAAGTCTTATTTTAATTATGATTCATTCATGATTATAATTTATTATTTGTATAATTATATACTTATTAGCATTATTATTTATTATTTGGTGCGTCCGATTAAACAACCCTATCTAACTAATGTACTGAACATACATACACACATGCAAAAATCGCGTACGCAATCTTATTTACATAATAAGTTATAACTTTTATATCATCATTATTATGCATTGAATAAATAATAATAAACATGGGACTAAACTAGCGAATAAATTACTAATTAAATTAACTACCTAGTGTCGTTTGAATAAGCATAATAAATAATCATTTTTTGGTTAAACATTATTCCTTTGCAAAAGGTCCAAAACGATGTTTGGGCTAATATAGTGCAAATAAAAAATGCCGTGTCGTTGTGAATTTTGTAAAATATGGAGTCGTAAGCCTGTTGTATTTTCTAAAACCTACTGCTTCTTGGCATAGGCTTTGTAGGCCCTGTCCTGTGCAGCGGCTTCGTCTTCCACGCTCCTTCTGTAGTGACCTCCAGGCCCTGTGGTGTCGAAGTCGCTGCCGTAATGAGCTGACGAGTACGTATGACTCTGTGACACCTGGGGATGCTTCACAATCTCATACGTAGTCTTCTCATGAGACTCCCCACCAGAAACTAATTTCTTTAATCCGATGATCGCCGACAACAGCAGAGCTATCTTACCAATAAGTAGAGCCTTTCCTGCAATCAGTGCTATCGCGTGGAACGCCATCATCAGGAACCCACCTTTTATTGCAACACCGGCAAGTATAGGGCCCATCATCTTCTTGAGTTTACTTCTAGCTTCGTTTAGTGACCGTCCAACATCTTCACCGACATCCATAGGAGATATGAAAACTCGATGTGTCTGCATCAACTTTGTAGTTGCAAGCTGCAAGTATTTGTCGATTTTGTCCGATGGTAGTGATTCGAGGTCTTCATCTTCGGGGAGAGCGTTCGGGGACGCTCTGCCGGCTTCAGCCCGCTTCACTAACGCGATTCCATCGAGGATGGGCAGCGTGTCCATGCGCGCCGCCCTATCCGCCAACTTCGTCGCCTGGATCTTCAAACACTTAACTATCTCCTGGGACTTCTCACAGTTGTCGTACACCTTGCCCAACAGCCTCAGGCTGGCTCCGAAGGTGTCAGCCGAAGCCGAGAGCACACAAAAACACAAAAGGACAATACCGCGGCACTGCATCTTGTTGGAAAACCGCGGGTGTCCCCTCAATGTGGACCGATGTCCGGCTGATGCGGTTGCGTCTATTGAAATGTGCACTGTGTAAATGTGCACTGGCATTTATCTATTTTCACCGGGAACTACATTTATCTATAAATCTTTTAGAGCGTGCAATCGTTGCATCGTATGGCCGTGCACTGAGGCGTGCATGTGCACGTCGGGAGCACGCTTGTATGGGTCTCGTCTTGTCTGTGTGGGTGGCCAGTCATCGCTCTCATGCTGACGAAGCGGATTGTCAAAGTCAAGGTCACTGTCAAGGATTAGGATCTATAGGAAAATCCTGCTTTTCTGGGTATTCAACCGAATTACTGAATTCCATTTAACTAATAGTCTCGCTAGTGATGGCAAACTCATTGGAGCATATATGGATCACGAGTCAGTTTTTGTTCAGTCTATAAATAGATAGATTTTTTACGATAGTGGCAAATTGAACATTAATACTCTAGATAAAAAAAATGTTTGTATTTATTTCTTTTTTGGGATAGTACAGGCAAACTATATTTTAAATTTTATCTTTAAGGTGTACCATTTCTTCGGTGGTAACCACTTCAGTAGGACTTCAATTATTAATACCATACTTTGCCTAACACTTTGGAGAGATCGGTGTGATGTTATTCAGAAAAAAAATAACCATTGCGCAAATATTGTAAGCCACGAATTCAGCATAATTATGATTCTAGATAGCGTATAAATTTTTGGCCAGTTATAAAAAACATTGATGTTCCATACATTTTGATCGCATAGGTATTGCACTTTTCTGTGAAAAAGCTGTTATTTTTGCATAGGCTACGAAAATGTTTAGTCTCGAATCAAAATTATGCTGAATTCATGGCTATTGTTTATGCGCTAGTTAATTTTTATCATATTTAAGTTGACTTCGTGGTATTTTATGACATCCACCATAACCTCACTAGGTCTACAACATGAACGGGAGGCAATTTAATTCGATCTCAATTACGCTGCGATCAACTCAGTTCAAGCACAACCTACATCTGTGTAGAATTTGAACAATCTTCCATATCCTGTTGATTTCTCGACATATTTACTGCAGAGGAGCATTTTCCCTATGAATTCGAGCTACTGTTAAAATAATAAATGTGTTTTATTTTTTATTGCTGAATGAACCTGCTCTTAACTTCGATCACGTCTGATGGAAAGCGATGGATGAGGTCTATGATGTAACGAACTTGCCCAGGTGCCTATTCAGTGTTTGTTGAATGAACTTTTGTTTAATTCATTTATATCTTTGTTTTCAGCACTAGTTTATAGGCTGTATGATGCTCACAAAAATCTCAAACGGTTTATAAAAAAAAGAAAATATGAAAAAGCAATTATGGTTTTAGTGAAAACACTCTTAGGTAAAGCCAGTATCTCCTGCTGGAGGCTCTATGCGGGGGTCGTGCGGTCCATGGCCCTTTACGGGGCACCGGTATGGGCGTGTTCCCTGAGGCGGCGTTCAGCCCGCCGGTTGAACGCAAAGGGTCATGGCTGTCCGGCTGGTCCGAGGATACCGCACGGTCTCCGCTGAGGCGGCGAGCCTCCTTGCCGGATTGCCGCCATGGGATCTGGAGGCCAAAGTCCTCGCCCACATATGGGAGTGGCGAAAGAAGGCAAAACTCCGGGGCGTAAGTCCGCTGCCGCGAGAAATCACGGAACAGCGGACAGAGCTCAGGCGGGATCTCATAACGGCATTGAGAGTGCGATTGTCACAACCCAGTGCTGGGCACGCCACAATTGCGGAGATAAGTCCCCTCTTTGAGCAGTGGCTAGAGAGGCGAAACGGCGCCCTCACCTTCCGCTTGACACAGGTCCTCACCGGACACGGTTGTTTCGGGAGTTTCCTGTTCAGGATAAAGCGGGAGCAAATGCCAGAGTGTCACCACTGCGTGGATTGCCCGGAGGACACGGTGGAGCATACGGTAGAGCTCTGCCCGGCTTGGGCAGGGCACCACTGTGTCCTCGTGGCGGCGATCTCTCGCGTCCGGCCCTGGTCCAGGCCATGGTACGGAGCGAGAGTGCATGGGAGGCCGTTACCTCCTTTTGTGAAGCAGTAATGCTCGCGAAGGAGGCGGAGCGCGTGAGAGAGAGGCAATCACTGTGCCCTCACGCCCCTAGTCGCCGCAGGAGACGCTCTGGATGGGAGTCAACAGCCGACTCCCGGCCACCGTAGGCGTGGGCTTGCGGGTGGCGAGCAATGGGCAGCTCGCCGCCCGGTAAGGACCAGGCCCGGGTCGCCGGCGCGTTGTGTTCCACGCGCGCCTCAAAGAGATGTCAGCACAAACAGACGGGGTCCGCTAGGGGCGATGCCTGCCAGGGCCGCGGGTTGTTCGAAAGAGATACCGCGGCCCCTGGCACAGGCAACTGAAGGAACACGGGTCAGTTTTAGTCAGTAAAAGTCTGACACGCCCTTCCGCTCAGCCCAGAGCGGGAGAGGTCATTTGATGGTTTCCAACCCAAAAAAAAAAAGGTGGAGCCAGTATGTTTGCATACTTTTTTATGCTAGGCAGACTGTACCAGAGCAGTGAGCAGTGGTGGCCCATTGGTAACGGCACAGACGTACGAGTTCTAGGTTGGTTAGAAGCCAGGCAGGCGCTTTACTTTGTGTAAATTTAATCACTACTGTTCTCAAAACGATGAAGATAAATATTGTGAGGAAACCGGCATGTCCTAGAATCAAAAATTCGAAGACATGTGGTATCTACCCACCGGCAGTGGGCCCGCGTAGTAGATTATAGACCACTCCCCTCTAGAGGAGAGGAGGTCTAAGTCCCAGCAGTGGGAATATTATAGGCTGAATACGCTAGACTGTACAGTCACGAGCAAAAGTATGTATACACTCGGCCTTATTCAAAAGCGATTTACTCCTTTATTTTTTAATGAAATTGTATGTTGTTACTAACATAGCATTTTCGAACCCGTACGTTTATGTAATGTGTCGTATTTCAATGTTGCATTCGATAATTCACGAAAAAATCGCAATTGAAAGTTGCCAAGTGTTGACATATTGGTGCTCGTGACTGTACCACCGAAAACCAACTTGCTCTACGTAAAGATAAGTGCTGTAGGAACTACAGGTAGCAATAATGCTAATAACGCTAAATGTAATGTTCCCCGCGCATACAGTGTAACCGACAGTCATCTTCCCAGCGCCGCAGCAACAACTTGTGAGTTGAATAGTAGATTATGTAAGAAACATCACTGTGCTAATTCATATTCAATAGACTTTATATCGGACACTGTAATTTTATTTAGAACCTTCTCCAACCACGATATCAAAGGTTCCAACATTGATGACACCGACGTGACATTGATTGTTGATGTTTTGGTTTTGAAGTTGAGTATCCCACCCGACGTGACAGACACTATCAAACTGCATTCAATTACAATGTAACATGCTAGTAGGTGTGTTCTGAAAAAAAAAAAAACTGATTTACATCCGTCAGTCACCTCACACATCAGGTCCAGTTGAAAACCGGCGTCAGGCACTAGTTGTCTGGCATTTTTGCTGAACTGGACCTGTTTGGCGCAGCCGTGAGGCACACTTTCCTGCTAATTTCTTACACCGGACTTCACACTTTTTATTTATTTTTTTATTTTATTGTGTGTTTTGTCTGATGTATGTATCTGGTATATTGTGTGTCTTTTAGTTTGTGCCAAATAAATGTATTTTCTTTCTTTCACAACAAGAATTAATCTACTTAGCAACAGCACAAACTATGTAAATACCAAAGAAACCTACGGTAAACATGATTAGGGTAGCGGGATCGTCCGAAACGGTTACCGCTGCCCTGGTACATAAAGGGCTAAGGAAGGAACACGGGTGGGTTTTAGTCAGTAAGAGTCTGACACTCCCTTCTGCTCCACCCAGAGCGGGAGGAGTCATTTGATGATTTCCCATCCTCAAAAAAAAAAAAAAAAAAACATGATTATCACAGTCCTGTACAGACACTCAGACAGCCCCTTATCATAGCAACTTTTTTATGGACGGACAGTGGAGGCTTAGTAATTAGGTTCCAAATCCAAAGGGTACAGAACCCAAAGGGTGCCAACAGAACCCTGCTCGCACCCTTTAGGTACGGAAAGCCTCCGCTGTCCGTCCGTCTATCAGCAGGCTGTATCACACGAACCGTAATAGGAAGACAGTGCCTTGTGGAGCGTTACCCTTCGCGTGTGAGAACCCGAGCTTTGTGAATAAGGAAACCATGTTGACCATATATTGCCAGGTCCAAGTCCGACAGTAAGTCCGGAAGCCCGAAAGTCTGACAACCAGTCTTACTAAGTGGTATCGTATTACCCAGTAACTGGGTTGTGAAGGCCAGATAGGCAGTCACTCCATGTAAAATTCTGGTATTCAGCTGCATCCGATTAGACTGGAAGCCCACCCCATGGGAAAAGATGATGATTGCCATGATTACCAAGTCGCAGAGAACGTTAACATGCAAATGAGTATATCTACGAAGGAAAACACTTCTCATAAACACACGACGATGAAAGACAATAAATTAACCCGTACTCAATATATCCATGTTAATCCGCTAAATCATTAGAAAACCAACATGTCTCGAATTGATTTATCTTTAGTAATTGGTAGCAACAACCTATCGCTCGACATCGAAGTCATTATCGAATAAATTATATAATAGTATGCACGCGAACACGAATGTTTTGTCGTAATATGTCTTTTATGATAGTTTCGCTTCTTGGGGTGAGCAGAAGTGTAAGTATTCAATGTGGATTCAACCTCCGTACGCTTGAGGTCATCATCTGCCTAGCCTTTCCCCAACTATGTTGGGTCGGCTTCTAGTCTAACCTGATGCAGCTGAGTACCAGTATTTTATATGGAGCGACTGCCTATCTAACCTCCACAACCCAGTTACTGGGTAGTACGAAACCCCTTAGTGAGACTGGTTGTCAGACTTGCGGGCTACTGACGACCCGTAACGACTGTCAAAGATTTAGGAATGACAGCCGAGACCAACGGCTTAACGTGTTTTCCGAGGCACGGAGGGGTCTTGATGTGAAAAGATGGTCACCCATCCACGGACCAACCGCGGTAAGCGTAGCTTACAAGTATTAACAATTTTCCCGATCATATTCAGAAACATCACGCCTTTTTCCCCGAAAGCATAGGCAAGAGTGTACCTGTACATAGTTCCACATTCCAGGTGACTAGCAAAGGTTTACTTTTTACTACTAATCTAGCACAAAGAAAATGCGGATGGAAAAAATCCAATACCCACTTCACTTTGCACGAACCCCGGATTACCTCTTATGATTCAAGTTAAGGTGCCGCGGCACCGCTCGCTTCGCTCGCTCGGCTCGTGCGTAGGAGGTTAAAGTTTTAACCTAACCTAACCTAAGCATTTTTTTTTAAATAATTAACCTCGTCTAACTAGTTCGGTTTTGACAGCCTGCTAAAATTAATCTCTTTTTTTTTCTATATAATCTAGTCGTTTCTCTTGATAGCCTGCTAACAATAACCACTTTTTTCTTTATTTGTATTAAATAAATGATTATATTAAAATAAAATTGCATTTTTTATTATATAATTCCCAAAAAATCTTATTTTTGCCTTTATATTTTTTGCCGTAACAAATCATTTGACCAAACGTTTACTGTCTAAAGATTGTTTGCTGTAATAAATCATTTGCTTAAAGACCAAATGCCTAAATTACATTATCCTTGATAATATTCTGCCAAGTAAAAATTTGACCAAATGAAAATGTGCGTACTAAAATTATTGGTTAGTTTGGGTAGTGAAATTTTGGCAATATCTTTTCGGTAACACGGCAGAATTCCAGACCCCCCCTTCCACCCCTAACTACACTAATATTTTTAATTTTTTTTGGTTGGCGCAGTGGTTAAGCGATTGACTGCTGCGCTGCGTGTCGCGGGTTTGATTCCCGCACGGAACAAATATTTGTATGGCCTACAAGTAGTTGTTCCGGGTCTGGCCGTTTGTGTATGTGAGTTTAAATGTTTGTAAACACACCTACGATACAGGAGAAACTCATAGTGTGGGGCAACGTTATATTAAAAAAAAATAAAAAAGAATGCCAGACTAAAATGACAGCTGCGTAATAACTGTTAACATGACAAAAAAAGCTCGATCGCAGCAGTCATTTTGGCCTAGCAAATTGAAAATCAGCCGATCGATTCTGGAAAAGTATCACCGTGAAAAGTTAGGTGAAGTGAGCTTAGAGTGAGCTGTCAATAGTGTTAATCCCTAGCAGTAGTTGGAATGACAGCTCACTCCACTTCACCTAAGTTTTCACGGTGAGGTGGTTACAGAATCGCACTGCAGAGCTTAAGCTACTATTTTTTCCGACCCGGAAACAGGTCATTCATTCATAAAAAAACACTTTTTATTTATGAACGTGCTAATGTAAAGCTAAAACAGCGCCATCTATTCTTCAATCGTTGAACTACTACATCTAGCGTGAAGGTTTCCTCACGACGCGATATTGTTTGAGTCGCGGGCACTGTTCAAATGTTTATGTTTACTCTGTAGGTACTGCGGATCGAAAAAAATATCTAAAACCTTATCATTTTATGAATTCCTCTGATATTTGTAAAATAGTGACACTAATTAACGGAATCATACTCAATTCCATTCATATGAGAATCTTTTTTAATATAGAAAATGCAGCATGAAAAAAATAAAGACTATATTATATATATTACCTATATTATATATATTACCGGTTAATATGTCTTTTCAGTTTCTATTTATTGCATTCGTATTTTTTATTAATTTCTAATTAAGTTTAAATGTGTCACCTATTCATTAGTCAAATTAACATAACATAACTATCAAATTATGAGTTTTGCTAAAGGTGAATAAGTGACTGTGTTGTGTTAGTATTTAAGTTTTCTACCAGTTTACCAATTACAAAAACCAAACAACATTGGCTTAGCATGCGGAAAACCTAAATGTCCAATTGACCAATGAGGCAGTCAAAGGGTTTTATAAACCTTTTCAACTCATCACCTTTCATCAAAAATCTATCAAACTCCTTTTATTCGCCTTTCATTCATTCTCTCAACATTGTTATTATGTTTAACTATAATATCCTATGGGCTCACATGAATCCTCATTCCTCATACATAAAGTGCGTGTAATTTGCGAGTGGTGCTTAAACTGACTTTTGATATACGTGACGGATTTTATAAATAGCTGTACGCACCGTTAATAGTGGTATACTCGTACAGGCGCTGGTCGTGCTGGCTCGAGGTTAGTATTAATCGACGAGTACTTTTGGTTATAATATTTTTTCAAGATAAAGGTCCTTTTTCAAGGTATAAAATTAAGCCGTATCCACGAAATAAAATAGAAAAGAGTTTGTGTTCTATGTATATCTGCCAGATAACTCAATAATATTTTTGTGGAAACAAATTATATTTTTTTTACAATTCGATCTATCTAAACTGTAGATATAGAAAAAATCATAACCCTTGAAAGTAAAAAGGATGGCACGTGAAAAACGTTTTCTTTGGGTGTTGAGATGCTCTCAGAAAACTTTTGGTAAAATCAAATCCGCAATGGTGTAGCAACGCCACATGCGAACAACGCGTCATACTGACGTCACGCAAATCCTGCATCTCGCAAGCAAAGTTTACCGCGCAATTAGCATAGATACAATTTCCCAACATCAATCGTTGTGCAATTGCCCGCCAGACACAACACCCGTCTGGTCGGAGGATCCTCCCTTCTCTATTAATGATGAGTGAACTTTACACCCTGTTCCTCATACCTCGATACTGGTGACCCCGGACATGAACGTCAGAGCAACCTTCGTGTAAACACTTCAGCGTGACGTCATCATCATCAATCCCGCAAGCTTTAGCGGTGAGTCACCCAGCCAGCCAGCACCCACGGCTTCAACAGGTATCCTGACCACCAGCATGCAGCGTCTGCGCATACCTGGTCATCACCCTCAGCCTCATCAGCAACCTCGGCACAGCGCACTGCACTTTCGGCCGGTCAACAAGCAGAGCACCCTCTCCTGGTCGACGCAGCAGCCAGCCTCAACCCGGCGCTGTACATCTGACGCACTGGAATATAACGCAGCGCCACCCCGACTCACTGGGGACAATTCCGCAAACAGTTCCGACTCACCGTGAACTATGCGGCAACCGGTTCCGACTCACTGGAACCTCAGCTGGCCTGGTAAAGCATCGCAAGATACAAGACTCAGTCCACTATCGACCTCCGGTCTCCGGAGGGAAGTGATGTAGCGGTATCTACAACGCCACATGTGAACAACGCGTCATACTTACGTCACGCAAATCATGCATCTCGCAAGCAAAGTTTACCACGCAATTAGCATAGATACAATTTCCCAACATCAATCGATGAGCAATTGCCAGCCAGACACAACACCCGTCTGGTCGGAGGATCCTCCCTTTTCTATGGAGGATGAGTGAACTTTACACCCTGTTCCTCACACCTCTATAATGGGATGAAATTGTAAAATCTAGCGTAAAATAAAATAGCAGCTACTTCATTTATATGTCGATGCTCATATCAAAGAAGAGACAAATTGACACAAAACCAGAATCAAAATTGGTTTGTTTTCATCTGGAATTGCTTGCGAGTTTTGCTGAAGGATTTTTCTTCATATTTCACGTAATGACTCGATAATCGACTGATAAGCTGTCCATTATAGCCACCCAAACCCTTAGATAAATGTTTTGTTCCCATGTTCTGCAATAGTCCTGCACCAACCGGGGGTTGTCCTTGGGTGCGCTTACATAGTGTATACAGGGAGAATCGTCGGTTAGTGCCTCATTCCATTCAAAACGTGTAACGGGTCTCTGCGAGGTGATATCGGCCCCTCATACACCTTCCAAAGGGCCGCCAGGGCCCGACAAGAGAAGACAATATATGTTCAAGACATTTCATCACCTGCCTAGCCTTTTCCCAACTATGTTGGGGTCGGCTTCCAGTCTAACCGGATGCAGCTGAGTACCTGTATTTTACATGGAGCGCCTGCCTATCTAACTTCCACAACCTAGTTACTGGGTCCAAGACATTTATACAAATTGGCAAAAAACAATAAAACTTAATCCACTATCACCTGTACCTGTACCTAATTCCCATGAAAGTGGGTGAACCATGTACTTGTTATTATCAAGCACTTGGACAACCATACATAAAGTTTATTGTGTGGAAACTTCATTAAGCTACAATTTGTATGAGTAGTGTTTAAGCTTAATGTGTAATTATGGTGGAGGAATGAAAGTGAATTAAATTAAATTAGTTATTTAGCATTATATTTGATTGGGGTTGAAGAAAGATTGCTACATAGGTAAGGGCTTTCCCTTACCGATGTAGAGAGATGAGACCCCTCTGTGGCTCGGAATGCACGTTAATCAGTTGGTCCCGGCAGTCATTCGTGGATCTTTGACAGTCATTAGTAAGTACCGGTAGCCACAAGCCCGAAAGTCTGACAACCAGTCTTACCAAGGGGTATCGTATTACCCAGTAACTGGATTGTGGAGGTCAGATAGGTAGTCGCTCCATGTAAAATACTGGTAATCATCTGCATCCGGTTAGACTGGAAGCTGACCCCAACGTAGTTGGGAAAAGGCTAGGCAGATGATGAGTCAATTTGTTTAACATTACACATGATGTTCATAACCTTACATCTTAAAGACACCTGATGTGCATATTCCACTCAAAACCTGTCAATAATAACGTACAAAAAGGTGAAAGTAAAAACACTCAAAAACTGTCATAGCGTGCGTGACTGATTTGAAGATGATGTGATGATTGTACCAGTATTGTAATACTTACTAAGTGAAGTCAACTTCTGAATGTTATGTCGCCATGCTTGTTATCTTTAAAGGCCAGAATCATAAAAAAAAGAAAAAAAAAAAAAGAGGTGTTTCAGTACAGACATGTACTGAAACACCTCACCACGTGTTTATAAGCAAGCATAAGAACGGTCCAAGTGGCGACGTTTCAGCTGAAATGATGATGATATTTTCATTTAAAGGAGTTTCTTGCCCGTTCTTCTTCATAGGTATCTACTACCCTTTGAAATGGGCAACTAGCTTCATATTTCTGACAGGCCGACCCCTTGACAATTCAAAAGTGCCTATAAATAGTTAATTTGAAATAAATGCTTTGAGTTCGAGTTGGCAAAAACATGGGCCTGTCTGCTTATGTCATTAAACTGCGGTCACCATATTTTTACTTACAATTATGTTGGTAATGCCAGTACCTGATGATTCCTGTGGATGGTAGCAGTTATGGTCCAGCTGCCGAGAGAATGCGTTCCTGACGCCTGTCAGTGCGACAATTCTGGTTCCTAAAAAAGATCAAATTCGCAAAACATGTATTCTTTTGTATGCAACTGACAGGTGTCAAGAACGCATTCTCTCGTCGGCCGCACTGAAGTAATTGCTTATATTGGGCTTATTCCTATTTTTCTACGCAATAACACCCGTACACACGAAATGATCAGAACACCAAGTACATCACCAGTGTTCACCCAGACAAATAAAACTAACACCAGCCTAATATTGCTCTACTGCAGGCCAAAGCCCTTTTCTCATACAGAGATGCAACCAGTGATCATACCACAAGTCAAAGTTAATGTATTTACTGAACTCCACGAAAATGTTTACCACGATATCTCAACAGCTTTGAACTTACGACCTTACGTCACTCAACGGTCAGCACGTTACTCGTTAGACTAATACCGACATTATCATTGCCAGAAAACTGCAGAACGAATTTCAATAGATAACTCTCTCTCTTTTATGTTTATTTTGGTAATAGTGTTGTATTATTATTTGTTTCTATATTTTAGAATGTTTGGTAATTTAATTGTTTGAAAAGTTGGTCGTTAGTTATGTAGACAGTGTTTTGGAAGCCTCGGTAAAAAGTGTGAAGTTTGGAGACAGTGTTTTGATTGCCTAGAAAGAACGGGGGCCGCCGTTTTATAAAAAGCTTAAGCCATCATGATTCCAATGTGAAAGAGGGATGGAACTATGCAGGATGTATAACACTGTCACTTTTCCTCGGCGGAATTATCGTGGCTTTAACAGTTTATAATATGGCCTCTGGTGTCACTGTTTTTATGGGACAAGTGTTGAAGAGCTCTCAAAGGGACTATTGTTCATTACAAGTAGTATTAAGAAGCTCTTCAAAATTGCTTTATCATTGCAAGTGTGAGCAGTAATGGCCTAGTGGTATCGGCTGCGACCTACGAGTTTAAGATTCGAACCCAGTCAGGCGCTTTACTTTGTGAAATTATTTCACCACCACTGCTCTCAAAACGGTGAAGGAAAACATCGTGAGAAAACGATGTTCTAGAACCAAAAAATCGAAGACATGCAACCCGCACTGGGCCCGCGTGGTGGATTACATACAGCCCACTCCCTCTCACCGGGAGGAGGCCTGTGTCCCAGCAGTGGGAGTATTATAGGCAGATTATGCTACACCGGACGATCCAGTGCGCTCCGATCGGGCGATCTGCTGGATCCTCACGACACGATCCACATTTGGATCCTTTGGTGAGGACCCAACTAATCTTTATACAGGGTTATTTTTCAAAGACCAGCCAAATTTAAGAATGTGGTACAGACCATCAAACTGAACAACTTTCTCCATGGGACAAATAGCGTAATCGCGAAAATTTTATCAACTGTCCCATAGAAAACTTCAATACCTACCTACTCGACCTAAATGTATGGGACGGCTGAATTTTTATTCGCGATTACGATGTTGGTTCCATGGAGAAAGTTGTTCAGTTTGATGGTCTGTACCACATCCTTAAATTTGGCTGGTCTTTGAAAAATAACCCTGCTATACAGGGTTATTTTTCAAAGACCAGCCTTACCAGCTTATTTTTCAAAGTTCAATACAGTGAACTTAATCCTATCATCAAAATTGACAGTGGATTTTCGTTGACTAGATGTCTTAACTCTTTGTATAAGTGTAACGTAGATCGACGCGAGACACAATGACTTTTGAATTGTTTCTGTCAAAATCAAATCAAAAGTCATTTATTCAAACACATAATTTTATTTTATTTTATTTATTCAGGGACAATAAACAGCTACAATATGTGTTGGTACAGAGGAAAGATAATACATAATATTAACAATATTGCAGCCCACTACATTATCCGCATATTAACAAGAGAAAATATGATAATGAGTAATAATATATGTAATAACAGCATTCAATACCATCGTGCCTATCACTTGACCCTGTACCACTGCACACTCCGCCACACTAACAGTCGTGACGCTATCAACCCGCACTCGTAACTCACGCATCGTGAAAGGTTGCTCATCGTGAACAAACATTATAGTAACCCATTTCCTAGAGCCAACATGCGATACCGGTGAATGCTAATTTCACTTCTTGAAGAATAAGAAAATCCATGAAAATTACCTGATGAACATAATCAGCTTAAAATGTGCCCACTATCTGTGAGAGGGAGCGGGCCATAATCCACCACGCGCGCCCAGTGCGGGTTCGAAGATGTCACATGTCTTCGAATTTGTTGGTTAAAGGACATTTCGCTATCCTCACGATGTTTTTCTTCACCGCTTTGAGAGCAGTGGTATTGAAATAATTTACACAAAGTAAAGCGCCTGTTGGAATATAGATTGGTATATAACTCGAAGTCGCCGCTGTTACCATTTGGCCGCCTGCTCGACACTATGAATACTGTAAATCCTTCTGACATAACGAAAATAGTTAAATACAAAAGAACGCGAGTGAAAGTATCCATAGTTCACCTAATGACTACTCTTCACCAACTTTTACTAACATTACATTAGATTCTAAACTGAATTACTGAAAGAGTTAGTTTATAACTAGCTTACGTTACCATAAACATGTCAAACCATAAACTAGAGGATTGTTAATGTTAATATTTTGTGGATGGAGAAACATCTTGGTAATAAATAATGTTGACTAGCTTATGTGTTTGTTAGTTGTAGATTGGATAGCTGTTTGCAGGCTAACATATAACATTGTTTGGAAATTGGCATTAGTTTTTCTATGACTTTGAATAGCATCAATGCATATTTTTGACTAGAGTGAGATATTATTTACTATTTATTGCCTACGACTTCATTTGCGATCGTGGATAAAAGACAGCCTATGTCCTGGCCCATGGTCTATTTGTGTGCTAAATTTTATCCAAATCCATCCAGCCGTTTTTGCGTGACTGAGCAACAAACATACATACAAACAAACTCCCATTCCTATTTATAGTATTAGTTAGAATAATTTGCTTACAGTTACACTGACAACTAAACTGTACAACTAGCTGCTAGATGTAACATAACATAACCCCTGTAATCCTGGAAGGGTTAAGGGGTTAAGGAGTGTAGGGTTTAGGTAGAGGTGTACAGTCACGAGCAAAAGTATGTATACACTCGGCTTTATTCAAAAGCAATTTACTCCTTTATTTTCTAATTAAATGTTATATTGTTACGAACATAGCATTTTCCAACCCATAGGTTTGTGTAATGTGTCGTATTTCAACTTTGCATTCGTTATTTCACGAAAAAATCGCAATTGAAAGTTGCCAAGTGTTGACATATTCGTGCTCGTGACTGTACCAATGTATACCTCTACCTTACCCTTCAGGGGTCTCTTCAGGGTAATGTTTAAGGCCTATTGCCATCAACCTGTCACAAATCCAGACTTATAGATGTAGTTAAATAAATTACCGTAAAAAGCTTACCTTTGTCACTTAAGCGAAAAATTGTGGACATGTGCATCCTTCTTATTTTCGACTTGATCTTTGACAAACATTCAAAAGTACAAACTCAAGGTTTGCCGTACAATGGAGCGCAGTGTTCTAGGCGTCAAATTGACAGACCATATTCACGACACAACACTGCGCTCCAGAATACAGATTACTGACGTTGCTTAAAAAGCCGCTAAGCTCAAGTGGGACTGGACTAGCCACGCCTGCCGTATGCCCAATGAGTTGTGGACGAAAATAACCACTACGTGGAGCGCTGACACAGCCACAAGGCATCGCAGCAGATTCCGTAGAAGATGGCGAGACGAGCTGGAGGAAACAAACGACCAGTAATCCACTTTAGCCTTGGATCGATAGAGCTGGAAGTCGTGGGGAGAGGCCTTTACCCTGCAGTAAGATGATGCAGGCTAAAAGTAACAGTAAAATGCTTGTCATTTGCATTCTACATAGACTTTACGTCATAGAATAACGTAAGCTAAGCATGTATACCACGTTATAATAACAGATGAATATATATTAAGAAATAAGACATAAAAAACATACTATGCAAATTAATTTACGTTTCTTTTGCATGAGTAAAAATAGGATTAGTTCTTGTAACATGTGTGATGTATCTTCACGGTATTTTACTTTTGAGGTAAGTAGATTTCTAAGTTATGCCAAAATTAAAGCTACAACTTTAACATGTGAGCAACAAGACTATAAATTATTTATAGAGGATTCTAGAAATGTCGTGGGACACCCGCTGGGGTCACTTGAGAGCAACTAACCGAAAAAAAATAAAATAAATGAAAAGTGTTGTGATGGTCAAAATATTACACTTTTTTAGATCCAGCTCTCATTCACCAAGTGTGCAAAGCGAGCAGTGTGCAGAGATAACACGCGATAAGGAACTTCGTGCCAAAATCATTATTTTATTATTCTCGATGGTTCAATTGGGAATATTTTCTTAATAAATTTATGTCTCAACCCTGAGCCATATCATGGAGAGGGATCCGTAAAACTCATACATAACATAATCAGCCGATAACGTTCCCACTACTGGGACACAAGCCTCCTCCCTGAAAGCCATAATTCACCGTGCGGGCCCAGTGAGGGTTGGTAGATGTCACATGTTTATGTCTTCGAATTTTTTGGTTTTAGGACATGCCGGTTTCCTCACGATGTTTTTCTTCACCGTTCTAAGAACACTGGTGATGAAATTAAATACACAAAGTTTAATGCCTACCTGGGTTCAAACTCATGACCTACAACTCGTAAATCGCGGACGTTGCCACTGAGCTACCACTGGTCTTAAATAAACTAATAACAGCTGGAATAAACTAATAGCAACAGGATACAAAGTTTTCAATCTCAAATGAGGTTGCATTCCACTCGCGAATGCCATAAAAATAATGACGAACTAATTTCTAGTAACCATTAAAAGGAAGGTTTTAACTAGCTTATTCAAATAAAACGACCCTATAAATGTAGTGCAATTGGAACACGACGAAGGTGGTGTGACGATCTAACGAAGTTCGCAGGGCCAACATGGTCAGAGATCGCTCAAGACAGGGAGGTTTGGAGGGAAAAAAGGGAGGCCTTTGCCCAGCTCTGGGACACAATATAGGCTAGCGAAAAACATGTTTGCATCTGTGTATGGCATAAAGTTGAATTCTTGGCAATAAATTGAAGGAAAACCTCGTGAGGAAACCGGAATTTCCTAGAACCAAAAATTCGAAGACATGTGACATCTACCAACCTGCACTGGGCCCGCGTCGTGGATTACGGCCCGCTCCCTCTCACCAAGAGGAGACCTGTGTCCCAGCAATAGGAACATTATAGGGTTATTATTGCTATCTCTGTAAAAAGTATCTACGACCTTTGAATTGATTAGGGCCTAGGTTTCAATATTAAATCAAAAATACGAACAAAAGCTCTTATAAAATTTTAAGGTACCCAAATCTTTTCCAAGCAATCCAAATCTTCATTCATAACAATTAATTATACAACAGCAGCCTTACAAAAATATTCAGTTAAGTAACTAACTGCGCTCAGAAAGCTCAAAACCTCCCCTTTCATTTATCCCACCCTTACAAACCATCCCTACACCCAACTTTGCCCCATTTAAACTAAAAACTAAACCGTACAATCTAGCCTCTCAAATGCCCCCGTAACATAGCATATAAATTGCGCGTCGAAGCCCATCCAACCACAGTCATATTCCCTCTACCGTGCGACCAACATCAAACAAAATGTACCAAAAAGTGTTGTTACTATCTCTTTTCCTCACTCTAAGCTTAGCCAGAGATGAACTTGGATTACGATACTTCAGCAGAGTATATGAAGACTGTCAAAATTCAAATGGGTTCGTCCCTTGTTTGAAGAAAAAGGCCATACTATTTTTTGACCGAGCAGCAAGGATGGAGGTGATACCATTAGTCGATGGAGTGGATGTGGTCAAGACACCTGGAAGTAATTTACCAGCTATCAATGAGAATGATATAGATGCAGTTTTGCCAAGGAATCTGGGCAAAGATGAAGCATTAACAGAGATGTTGTGGGATCGGATCGCGGCGTTTGCGAATTCTAGGACAGTGCAGCTGTCACTGCCGAAGGTTTCTGGTGAAGACCTGAATAAAGGAGTCGAGGAAGGTAATTATGTTGTTTGCTTATTGGTTTTTAGTATGTAAGTTCTGTAGTTTATGTTAGTGCCAGGTCAAAAGTTCACTGTAGGGTTGTAAACCATTTTGTGGCATCAATCTTTGTAATGTTAACTGTAGTTTTAAGTACTACAGAGATTTTCTAGCTTCATTGAAAGGTACTCATATAATGTAAAGCACTTTTGCGGATATATTATGATTGACAGATCATCAACTTTTGACCTACAATAACCGAGTGACCTAATTTTTTTATCACTATTAGTGAAAAGTGATTAACAGACAACTTAGCATACTAAATTATCCTCTTGTAAATCTTGAGAATAACTAAATGGTATCAAAAGCTCACTCAATACATAAAGCTTGGCATACTAAGCTAAGACAGTTATTGCTGAGTTTACTTCGTTTGACTCTTGTAGTACACAATTGTTTCAACTTAAAATAGCAGAACAAAATGCACAAACATTAGAAAATATTTAAAATTTTTATAGCTTTATAATATTTTGAAATCGGCCATTGACCGCGTGAATGCTAAAGCACTGAGTAGTGGAGACTGTTTATAATAATCTACACCTGACCTTGATGATCTCCTAGACACTTTACTACAACTTCAAAGTAAAGTTTAATACTGCAATTATAAGGAACTTACTAGAAATATCAATTTTAAATGTAATTACAATTACTACTTTTGCTTTAATCGCATAAACTTGCAATATTTAATCTTCTATTTCTCGTAAAGAGTATTTCTTACTAGCTGTTGCCCGTGACTTCATCTGCGATCCAGGATGAAAAGAAGCCGATATCCTTCTCCAGGTCATGGTCTACCCATATGCCAAATTTCATTCAAAGCCGTTAAGCCGTTTTAACGTGAAAGCATAACAAACAAACAAACTTACTCTCGCAATTATTTTATAAGTTAGGATTTCCTTCAAATTCTATCTTAAATCATATCTATAGAGAACTTGTCACAAGCAATTGCGTGAATGATAGTCAGTCTCATTTACATTAGTAGATATTCATCATCTTCGATATCTACGAGTTGCATTTGCATTAGAAACGACACTGAAATGCTTTACATTTCTGTCGCATCGTGATTGGAGACGTTTGATATAACATCTCTATTCTACATTAGATATACTATTGCTAAAACGGTGAATATTTCAACAACTTCATCTTCCCTACAGACGTGGTCAGAAGACGTCGATGGTATTATTGCTAACTTCAATGGCTGTGCGTTGCCTGCATAATCAGCCTATAATGTTCCCACTGCTGGGACACAAGCCTCCTCTTAGTGAGAGGGAGTGGGCCGCAATCCACCACGCAGCCCTGTCCGGGTTGGTAGATGTCAAACATCTTCATTAAAGTGTTCACAGTAACTGTTTAAATGACTGCATATTTTGTAAGTGACATGCTCTCGTCGAAGAGAATGAGAAATCCTTCTTCTTTGTAAGCACACAATGATTGACCTGAGTAGAAAATATGAAAACAGGTGACTCATTATAATTGCATTTATATTAACATCAAATCACCAGCACTGACTGAGATAAGCCCGGAAACGTCTTAGACAAAAACGATGAGTATGATACTGACCTTTAACCTTGATCACAAGAACTACTTAAAGTATATATAGAGACATATAGTATAGGTAAGCCGGCTTGGGCCACTCCCTCTCACAGAGAGGAGGCCTATGTCTCAGCAGTGGGAAAGTTATAGGCTAATCATGTTATGTAAGCTGGCTTAGTAATGCCATCTTTAACAAGTAAACCAAGTAAGGCAAAGTAGCTTTTTATTAGGAAACCAAAGCAGACTATATAGCCTAAGAAGCTTTTGAAAATCGACCAAAAACATGAGAAACTAAATTCAAGAACAACATTTTTACAGTTTTTACTTCCAACCAATCTAATCAAACAATCAAAAGGTTCAAGATCACCCGATCAGAAGGCCTGGTAGAAAAACACTGCTAAGTTAGATCCATACAATACATTACAAAGGGTCATACAAAAAACGACAATGTTCCCATGCATACTAGATACATAGATTTGTATAAAGCCGTAACGAGAAATGATAAATAACGTTTCTATCTACCCTTTCATAACTTTTCCTTTGACCCATACGTGTTTCTCGAACATAACAAGCTGGCTTGAGAAAATCTTCATACTTGTCTTTAGTATAGTATCTGAAGAAAGATAAAACATTATTAGTGATTAAGATTATGTGAAATATTTATTGTTTTCTTAAGCTTACGCTAGAATGTATGTGTAAGCCTGTCACTTATTGCTTTCAAAATTAGTTTCAAAGGATACATTGTCATGTGTCACTAGTAGGAATACGAGTATTCAGTACATGTGCTAATATTGAATAAATATTGATCTATTTAAAGTATTTGTAACTATTGCACTTCCAATAACTAAAAGTGCGGAGTATTGTTTGGTTGACGCAGTTGACTAAATTCGACGAAACGATGATAAGCCTTACAAAGAAAACTCATTTAAAGCTATGCGTAAAAAAATAGCTGATGATATACATTAGAAAGGGTCAGATGAATACACAAAACAGGAAACGCTTTGATATTATTCCGTTTCACTAATCAAAGCACAATGTTGTGACGGTCCATCACATTTCACCAGTCATTATCATTGATGATTTCCTAGTAAGATTATACGTTATGACTTTATAGTCATTATTAGATAGTTTTTTTGCTTAGACCAAAAAAGTTTTTTGGTCTAAGCAAAAAAACTATCTAATAATGACAAATTAATTAAATCTCATCTATCATTCAAGGTACGTCTGATGTTATTTTAATCTGAACTTACTTTTCCTCGCTAGAAGATTGTTTGATGCACTAAAGCAGCATGTAAATCTACAAAGCTTTCATAAGTTGTAAAACAAAAGCTATCTCTTTCACCGATATTAAACGTTGCCATCGTATTATTTTAAATCGCCATCGTTCGATATACGATGGCCATTACATTGGCTCATACGGCAAATGTGAGGTGATTGTTATAACTATACGCTTAGATGTCACCCGTTGTGCACTGATTTCTAATAACAGTTATGAGCTTTGATATTGTATGCATGACTCTATTTCATGTCTATAAAGCGATAAATGATATATGGACATGGAGTCATCCTTCGCTTATCAGCGTTTTATACTTAGATGGTAGATCATGCAAGATTTGCTTGTTATATACATGGTCAATGATTGAAACGCCACTGAACATGAAATTATTCGGGGATGATTTCAAGTCAATTGTGCAGAATAACTGGCATTCGGCTCTAAGCAGACGTGTGTATAAAAAATTAAAGGTTTTAAACGTAAGATAGATAAAATATTTTAACTTCCTAGCTAAACGTTGTACAGCAAAATAATGTTTAATTATTGATAGCATCTTATAAAACACAGTTGCACTTATTTATGACATCAGATAAAATCGAAAGTGTCAATAATGTCTAAAGTATTGTATTCAATTGAATCCAATACAAGTTTAATCTCAAGAAACCCTCTTCATTCGATGGTGCATCGTATCATAAAAACATAATCAGCCTATAATATTCCCTTTGCTGGGACACAGGAGGTATATCATACTTTGGTAAAATTGTATTAACTCTTCCACAAAAGCCACTCATCAAAAATTGAAGTTAAATGTTTAATTAGGTAATTATAATTTATTTTACTGCACTCTCTCGCGTCCACAAGCTATCTAGCAATTGTTTAATAACCTCTTTGGACTAGACAATTACAATAATGACCACGATTTTCTTTATTATCTTTATTTGCTCGTTTACTTTCTTTTTCCGCGTGATGTCCATTTACTTTTCTTTATCGTGCAATTGCCGACCTTTTGTTGTTGCATGTAAATGAAATGGAAATGAGAGCATCTCCTTTCATTTCATTGTGGGCTTAAGATTTATGTGAAATTGGTAGATTGTCCATACTTATGTCTTTTTCAGTGTCGTTTGAGACTGTATTGTGCAATTATTCTACTGAAAATTTTATACATGGATGAATAATCCAGCAGTATTTAAATTTTTCAAAATATTTGTTATGTGTTATCCAACATTTGAGTTTGTGAAGGACGTCATCAAAAAACAATTTACACGCAGATGAAAGTTCGAATTAGTATAATAATCCACAAAATTTGAACTGCATTGTCTTTGTCTACAATCATAAATCAATCAAACATTATATAAAGAAGGAAGTATAGTTTTAACTTAACAAAAAAGTTCGAGCTCAAATATAATTATCAGGAAATCCTCTTCACTAATTAGTAGTTGAAATGTTAGAAATGCAGCGCTTTCCTTGTCGCTATGTTTGCGTGATTTACTTAAATTATTACCTATAGTTATGTTCATGCCATCCTTTTCAGGGTTGTGAGTAGGAAGCGTTTGTTCCGAAGTCCAAGTCATGTTTCACGGATCATCAAATGATTTGATTATGAAATATGATTTCGTGTCTACGTTTGGGCATTCAATTGTTTCATGAGTGGTCATAGTCAGTGTACCTATTATTCCAATTTTGGTGACTAAACACATACATACATTCGATATCAGTATATCGAATGTAGGAAACAGGCGCAGACCTTTTTCAAATTTGTCTTTAACATCTGACGGTTATGAATGACGCTATTAATACGCTCAGTCTCCCTTTCTTTTTATTAAACTGTCAAGTTATATTGGCATCTCTCTACCTATCAATCTTGAATATAACATTGATTTAATAGCATAATTATCATCGTACAGTGCGGGTTACGCCTGCAGGTAACCTCGACATTGGCGTTATTAACCTTGACATGAACTCACTGAGTTCAAGCTCAAGCTTCAACTGCCTCTGCGAATATACCAGGGCAGTCAACGTAAAATGTTATAAACTCATCAAATACAAAATACTTATAGCCAACCAAACTGATTCCAGGGCGAGGAAAGATGAAGAAGATGATGGGTATGATGATGATGGGAGCAGCAATGAAGATGGCAGCCATGATCCCGCTGGCGATAGCAGGCCTGTTCGTGTTGGCGGGGAAGGCGCTCATAGTGGCAAAGGTACTAATGATAATATGATATACAACAATCAAGATTTCGATAACGTACATTTTTGCAAGTCTTGCAAGGTGATTTTTGAGGATTTTGTCATGGACTATCAAGTTGCAAGTTTGAATTCCGATGACAAAACGATTGTTTCATGGTGCGATTTCTCTTCAGGATTGCTAACTTTGATGAATTCAATTCAAACTTATATATATAATTCTTAGAATATAATTCTTCTTCTTGAATCAGTCCCTCATTACTGAGGATCGTAGTCACTGGACCCCTTCTAGCGGACAATCTGCCTCATGGACTCCGGCCCAAAGTTACCATAACCACCTGCTGAAGTTTTCTTAAAGACGTTGCTTTTAGCTTGAACATAGGTATAAGCAGTTCGAATTAATTCAATGAAGGATTTAATTGCTGCATTTATTGTTCCAAAGGAGTTTGAACTTTTACGTACAGATCTACATTAACGATATTATTCTAAACTATTATATTAGCACATCCATCTTGAAGTCTCCTACCAATTAACGATAATGTTTATTCATTACGGCCATATACTTACAGATTATATCACTTAATTGTCGATCCTAGATACGCAAGCACTGTTTAAAAAGACATTGTCTTCTCTTAATGACAAGTAATTATTAACTATTACGTATGCATCACATGTAGAAGAAAGTTTGTTAATAATTAAGCGTATATGGACAATTAAATCAGTATGGTCCATTATTTTGCAGTAGCCACGTATTTTGAAATATTCATGTCTTTTATTAACATGAGAAATGGGCTTAATGTCTTCAATAGTAGTGATTTTTTTAATAGACTCTTTCTAAGATTCGTTCCGCTTTCTTGTACGAGAAGAAATAAAAATAATCTATTAATGGTTTAAATGAATAAAGTATCCATATGTGAAGGGCATCAATGTATATGCTCTGTTTCTCTGAATATAGGGACAGTATTAAAATAAATGGTTTTTTTTATGAATAAAAAGCTCGGTTTTGACGGTAAATGCAACTGCATTGCATGTTGCATTGTGTTAATGACATTGCCACTTTGTGAAAACCACAATCTGAATAGATTGTGTGGTCAGTCACTTTTACGCTGATTTCATCACAATCTATAACTATAATAACATTAAATTATTTATTGGAAAAAAGTCTTAATAAGCAAACCATAGTAGCTTGGAACTGATTAAGATAATAGAAAATTGGTAGTTTAACTTAGGTATTTAATATTTCCCATGTCTATAAACTTCATACATATCTGTGATAAATCTGCCCTCCTAACAAACTCAAGAGTTATTGCTATATTTCACGCATCCATAAATTTAACGCCACACACCATGCATTCGCCTATAACTCCTCACGACAAAGCATCTCAACTTTCAATACTCTCAATTCATTATTCACGTCACTTCCTATTTTGCGTATCACCAACCTTTTTTGCAACATCAATACAAGTAGAGAAAACTGATAATTAGAAGTAATCGTTTCTTTTTCCCACCCTATTGTCGTTCAGTGTCGTGGGAATGAAGAGACGTATGATCGTCATGTGAGAATACGTAGTCGGTAATTGTGCTGTGGCCTACATTCTTTCGTGAATGAGGATTTAGTTTAAGCCCTTGAAAAGGGGGTCGTGAATAGAACGTCTTCTTCTATCAACAATAACTCTTAATCTTCCAACAACTAGTGACTTGGACAGCTCAAGAACGTCGAACTTGTAGTTCTTTCTTTCTTTTTTAAAAAACGTTGCCCCACACTAGGAATTACTCCTGTATCGTGGGTGCGTTTACCAACATTTAAACTCACATACACAAACAGCCAGACCCGGAACAACTACCTGTAGGCAAAACAAATATTTGTTCCGTGCGGGAATCGAACCCACGACACGCAGCGCAGCAGTCGATCGCTCAGCCGCTGCACCGCCGCCGCCGCCATCGCTGTGCTTATTATACATAATGTTGACAAGTACGAGAAAGACATGCTGCACTGACCCTTAAATAAATCGGGATAAGGGCAAATGAATGATGCTGATGATGTGAAATTATTAATTAAAATCTTAAATCTGCAATCAGTAAAGTTGTCTTTGAACAAACATGGCCATTTTTTTTTAGTCAAACATTTCAGACGATCATGAAAATTGATATTAATTGTTTTATGGAAGTGCAAGCATATTGTCATAAAAGACACTATCCAAGCTTGCAGTCTCCAATGGATCTAGTTTTATAACCAGATCGTTATCACAATTATCTTCTAAATCTTAAGTATTTAGCTCCTCATATAACTGTTCAGATTTCTGCCCATTCCACTGAGAAAAGATTACATCAGTTCAAAAGAAAGTATTTTAATTCCATGTTTAAGCTTCTATTGATAAATTCTTTTGAATGAGTTAAACATTCGCTTCAATGAAAATTTTCCCTCGGTCTGCTTTTAATTTTCTTTGTTTGTTATTAACGTTATCTTGACTTTAAAATTCTTGGCTAATTATAATTTCTACCTTCCTTTATTTGATTTTTGAATTGTTTATTTTTTGCGTTTTGCTAGAGGAACCTAGCACTTTTAATATTACGGAACTTTTTAAAAGTTTCTTGGTAGTTAGAGGCTGCAAGAGTTTTAACAATTTCAAAATAATGTGCATTCTGGTTACGTCACCATTAAAAGAAGAATGCTTCCATATTTCACACATATTCTTTAAGATTATGTTAAGCATTGCCACCGCGTTTCCATCTTGCTTCTGCGGGAAGGTATCTTGGTTTGTGGTTTAGTATAAATTCTCAAATGATATTCAATACCATATCTAGGATAGCGTAGTACTCTTTTATATCATTATTACTATCTTGTACTGCTTCTTTATTTCTTTTGAGCTCCTCTAACGCATACTTTACTATCTTAGTTTCAAACTTGGCTTCACGTCTCATGGCCCACTTCATCCATTATCTAGTCAATGTATCTAATATGATATTCTAGATAATACTTTTCTAAGTTACAATATTCAAGACCATTATATGAAACTAAAGTCAGATCCCGCGGCAGAGACCTTGTGACACGAATAGAGAATGATACTTCATTGTAGCCACAGGCGCTTACTTACACTTATAGCTTACTAGTTATTTGTGGTTGGCAAGTTAGCAGTCCCGTAAAGTTGGCAAAAAAGGTGCGGAATTTTGGCGATATCGAAAATCCAGCAAAAATCCGGGGAAAGAGAAAGTTTATGTCACTGTGAAAACAAAAATAACGGGATCCACTTTTTCACAGAACACAATCATTAAACTAATAAATAATAATAAATAATAATAATAAATCGTTTATTTCTCACCACAAACCATACATTGCATAACGTGTTTTAAAAAACGTGCGCACTATTTGATAAATAAAAGAACAATTGTTTAGGAAAATTAGTGTTCAAAACGGGTATGAATACTGCAATTCCAGCTTGATTTGTAACGTAAAACCCGCATGGTTGTTTCCCAATAAAAAAAAAAGATAGTTAAACTCATCCAATTTTGCATGCCAATTATCTGTAATGTCCCGACGAAGTGTTGTTTGTAGCTACAACTACACGGAAGCTTAGATATGCAACAGATATTTATAGGCAGTTGTACAGCTTACAATATACAGCTCATATATCTATCGAGCTGAAAAACGAGCGTGAAAATCATTAATAAACAAGTCTTTACACACTTCATTGCCTTCAGTTCAAATAAATTACTTTCAAATACATGAATTCATAACTTTTGCTTCTATCGGTACTAAGAAAATTCTTCGATAGTTAGAAAGGAACTCCATTTTGAAATATTTCTGGTACTTTGGAGTCACGATCTAGAGTTTATTTTCTTCATATATTTTGTACGCAATTAAGAGACATAGGATATTTACGTTTTGTGTGTTATCTATTGTTTATCAGCAGCAGCCCTTAGCAAAACTTTAATAACTGTCCGCAAATTATTTACGAGGGACACGATTTCTATCTGTTTATTTATTTATTTGCGAACATGTAAAACACTGGTTAGTAGGCATGCATTCAATTTCATGACACAGTATTAAGACGTATACCCTGCGAATTTCATATATCAATTTTTTTAAAATTATATAACATAATATTGATTCTAATTATTACAATTTATTACATTATATCTGATAAATTAATGTTTGGCTTAACTGTTTTTAAATATTGGAAGATGCAAAAACAATGCTGGATAAGTAGCCAGCATTATTTTTGCATCTTCCAATTTTTCTTCAATATCGCTCTTACCATTAGATCAACGATGCAAAAGAAAAGGCGTTTTAATAGTAAGATTTTTTTATTTCTCGTAATCTTTTGGTCCAATAATTGTACTCATCAGATCTTCAATCATCATCAACTCCTCATTCATCAACATGATTTCCAAATTCTACTAAACCAGTCCAATTTCCTTATTGACCTTCACTATCTTCATCAGCTTGTCATACAAATGGAATCCAATCCAATCCATCAAACAGACTACTCACATAACTATCTACTTCATAAGAACGCATGGAATCGATTAAGTTCACATTATTGTAGTCTCTTATATCATGTAAACTGTGTCGCGAATCAATGCCAGCATCATTGAGGACGATCGATGTCGCCGTGATCATCGTGGTGAAGATCTCAATGTAATCATTGTACAAGTATTGTTTGACATGGTTTTCTGTTTCTAGTTAAGCTTTAGCTGGGACTAATGGACATAGACAATTTCTATAATTCTTGTGGTCATTCAGTTTTGGTTTTCAAAGAGAATGTTCTGCCAGAGGAAACTGGGGTTAACCATTGTCTCTGACCTAGGACATATCGCGGTTCAGCATTGTCTAGTTTTCGGCTGATGTTTTTTTAGTATCTTCTGCTATTCCTTATCCATTATCTCATACACATTGTTAATAATCGTGCGGTTTTGCTTATTTGAAGTTTGATTTTAAACTTTCATAGTGCAAAATGGAAATTGTAGCATTGATTCCAACTTAAAATCTTTCCTTTTCGTCACTGTACTGTATGGTACTGCATGTCGCTACAACTACCCGTGAGAATTTAAATCGAAGAGCTGTTTCAAGCTTAAAATCCAAAACGTGCCACATCAAAGATCATTCGTAGAAAGTAATTACAGTACAAATGTCACGGCTAATGCCATCCTGTGTCATTATCATCATCATCATCATAGAGTCACTCAGTTGGCACTTTCATGCTTTGTTGATCTTTGGCTGTTGTTTCAAGTATTTTAGATAAAATCTTGTATTCTAAGGAGACTATTGAACATATTTTTACAGAAGATTATCTATAATTATGCTTACTTTTTCATACTGATGATGCTTTCACTCTTACTTTCAGTCTTGTTTGACATCCTTATCAATATATCTAATCACTAGTAAACATTTTGATGTCTTTTCTGTTTCCTTACCTTACTCTTATTTCATTTTACATGTCATCAAATTCTACGTTCTTATTTTGTTGCTACCTCTTCATAATTATCAAGTTCATTACCCGATGCATCAATGAACTTATTTTGTTTCTTCTCACATTCTGTCATTTCTTCCTCTGCTTTAGGTCTATGGATAAAAACATTAGAACTACCCAAAAATAATGGGCATTCTTAGCTACTAGAATATGCATAAAATTTTAATAACTCGGTTCATAACTTTTAATTGCAAGCAGTGCTTACTGTATCTAAATGCGTGACCCACTAGACGTAAGTAATGTTTTTATTTTCATATAAAAATCCTTCTTTTATGGTAATGGAAGCATAATTTCATGCTTATAATTCTTTAGACTAGTTAATTAGGACCGTTATTATGCTACATGTGTTAAATCTAAATGCATTTTAATGATAAAAACTAGTGCGAGAAACTATTTGGGCTCAACCACTGCTTTGAACATCAATTTTGCATTTCATTTTTATTAGCCTACATTGTGTCCCACTGCTGGGCAAAAGCCCTCCCCATTTTCATTCCAAGCTCTGTTTTGAGTGATCTCTGGCCATGTTGTGATCAGGTTTGCAATTAGAGATGTTTAAATCAAGTTTGTCACTCATTTCATCCTGACTCCTTTGACCCTCTATTCAGACTTTATTTTGCTCGTTCGCTTGTTCTACAATTTCATTGTCTATTTCGCTAGCCTGATCGCTGCATGATATGGCAAGTTTTTGCACATAATAGTAGCCATTATGTTTTCAAATAATTCTAACGTTTTCATAGCAATCAGTTCCCTTCACTTCGGAAAATGGTCATAAAAGAAAAGTTATAAATTAACTTTCTTTATTTGTCTATAAACACATGGCTTTACGTAGAGTGTTGTTTTTTTAACAGAATACAATAGTCTTTATTATGTACAGACGCCAGCACATCAAGCTACTACAATCTGTCAAATTTATTTAATAGATTTTCAACTTTATCGCTAAAGCATTAAGGTTAAAGGTTGATTGGGGAAATTTGACAGTTTCGGATAGCTTGATTTGCTAGCACTGTACACCTATATAAATTACAGACATATCATTATAAATGTAGAAAGTTTACAAGGGTGACACAATGGGCGGTCTTGTCGCTAAGAGTGATCTTTTATACGTTTTTCTCTTTTATGTTCTGTTATTTTAAGTAATATCTTCTAGGTTTTAATAGTCATTAGGAATTAACTTATAATTATTTTATTTACTGTACAATATTTGTTGGAAAACCATTTTCTAACTATTGATGTTGCTTGGTCGCATTTTCTTTAACATCGTTGGTATTTATCATCTTTAATGACAAAGTCAAGGGTAACACTGTGTTATCATTATTTCTTCTTTCTTTATTAACATGTCTATCATCCTCTGCCTAATCATTTCCCAACTATCTTAGGGTCAGCTTCCAGTCTAACCAGATGCAGCTGTATACTAGTATCCTACATGGAGCGACTGCCTATCTGGCCTCCACAACCCAGACTTTCGGACTTCTGACGACCCATAAAGACTTTCAAAGATCTACGAATGACAGCCGAGACCAACGGTTTAACGTTCTTCGAGGCACGGAGGTGTCTTGGTATATAAATATGGTCACCCATTCCCGGACCAACCGCGACAAGCGTAACTTAACGTGATTGATCGTGCCGTGAGGCTGTCATCTCTAAGCACACTGCAAGCTCCTCATTAACACTTCCTATATTCACTGTTTAAAAATATGATTAGTCAGATCAGCTTGCAGTCTGACTATTGAAATTACGAAGTTAGTACTAATCAAATTACTTTTTTCGTATCGATTTTCAGTTATGTTGAGAAGACTTTACGTCAATATTAATTACCGCTTTCACATAGTATTGTTGTAAAATTTTACTATCGTTGAAATGCGTATATCATATCAAATACCACAAAAAAAATTTAAAATACCGGACTTTGCACGTTTGTAAGTTGTTGTTCTCTTTGATAATAGCAATTTATTTAAATGACTTTTTAGACGTAGTTGTTTTAATAATAATAATAACTTTATTTCGGGTCGCATAGACCCATAGAAACCTTAACTTAGTACACCGCCACCACCAGCACCAGCCACATCAGCACCTAGTACAGTAGTAGTGTTGGGTTGATTGAAAAACTATAGTTCTTTTCACGATTGGTGTAAAAAAGTGCGTCGATTTTAAGTTTCACACCGCAGCAACTGTAGCTATTTGGCATCTACATCTTTTTCAATGATCTGCACACTCATCATTGCTATCCTTTTCTACTCCTCTAATCTAATACATGCAATCTTTAACATATCAAAAAGCCATCAAGCTTAAGATATTCCAGCTCAAACTATACTAAGCCAGAACATTTTCTGTCTAGGTCACGATCATAGAGTATGTACAGAATGGAATGCGAATACATCCCTCTTCTACGTGGAATCATACTGATCAATTATTTATTTGTAAAGCCAACTACATACCAAAAATGGCCTGTGCCATTACTAATATTCATAGGTGGGTGCAGATCTCTAATTATTAGGCGAATCACACACTATAATGCGCCACGCTATGGGGCGCAGAAAACGCGCCCTTGAGCGTAATTTCGTACATACAGATTCAATAAAAAATTGGAGAACTTAGATCCGTACCCCCCACCTCGTCGCATGTCAAGTAGTCGTATAGGTGTCGCATTGTGTGTGATCTGCCTTAGCATGTGATAGGATCAGTTTCTAGCCAATGCGTCAGTTGAAAACTCCATGTCACAAAGTTAGCCCAAAAATAAAACGTGCGAGTCAAAAGTCCTGATCCATTCATTTTACTATAAATTGATGTAAAAACAAACCTAGTTTTGTAGCAAAGATTATTAGGAGGCATTCTTAATTAAATACTAGTAATATGCATCTCATCATACCCAAAAGTATCTATCATAATTATATATAGTGTAACTAGAGATGTACATTATTCCATGACATATCTGGCACGTACTTCGACAACTCATCCATTAGCCTAACATTGATGACTGACATTCGTGACAACATTATTATACACACAGATCATATAAATGTCGGTCACGTCATTTTCCCAACACATTAGAGCTCTCCATTTCTTACTGCATCCTTGTACACTATGATACCGGAATCCCCAGGCAATCAGCTTTCTATACAATTAGAGCATTCTAAGGGCAATAACTTAGGTTCATACATTAAAACGATTGTAATCTTGCAACTAGAGATGTAACTTATTCCATGACCTGTCGATCATTCTGTTCGACATCTAATCCATTAAGTTCAAGTTGAATATGTTGATGGCTGACATTCATGACAACGTTATACTACGCACAACTCATATAAATGTCGCGGTCGCGTCATTTTCTCAACACATTAGCACTCCATTTCTTACTGTATCCTTGTACACTCTCATACCGGAATACCTGAGTAATCAAGCTGTTAACTTTCTACACGATTAGGGCATTCTGAGGGCAGTAACTTAGATTCTAGTGCTCATTGAAAGTTATTAATGATGTAGTAATTACTGTGGCCTTAGTGAGATGTAAATTGTAGGAAGTGTGTAGGCAATTTAAATTACTTTTAATTCCATCTACATAGTAATTATTATTATGGGGTGAATAGGACTAGAAGCAGTGGTGGCCCAGTGGTAATGGCCCCACCTTACGAATTGTAGGTCGTCGGTTCGAACCTAGGCAGGCGCTTTACTTTGTGTAAATTATTTCATCACCACCACTCCACCAAAAACGGTGAAGGAAATCATCGTGACGAAACTGGCATATCCTAGAACCAAAAATTCAAAGACGTGTGACATCTACCAACCCACACTGGGCCCGCGTGGTAGATTATGGCCCACTCTCCCCCTCTGAGAGGAGGCCTGTGTGTGTGGGAGGTAGTGGGAACATTACAGCTATTATGCTATGGGCAGAATAAGCATTTCAAATAAAAACTTATTTGGTATGTATTAATTAACTCTTCCTGTAGGCTACTCTAGGTAATAGGTAAAACGGGCTGGTGTCCGCAACTCCACGACAATGCGCGTATTTTGCGTACGGGTGGGAAAATCGAACATTCGATCCACCCCAGCTCCTCAAGGAAGGCCAGCAACGCCTTGATGTTACTGATCGTCTCACGTAGGGTACCTGGGTTACCGACGTATTTTGTCCTGTACGTGTCGACCACTGGGCAGTTTAGCAGCACATGCGCCACTGTCCCGTCATCCTCCATGCAGGCCCTGCACAGCGGACTGTCTGTTACTCCTATGGCATAGAGGTGTTTGTTAAATGACCCATGGCCAGTTAAAGCTGCAGTAACTGTGCGCAGCTTTAGTTTATTTAGACGGAGAACCTGTTTCGTGAGGCCGCCATCAATTGGGTTGTGGGTTACTCTAACATTGAAGCTGCAATTTCTGAGTCATTCTTCCCTCTCATTTTCTTCATTTCATCAATCATCATCACTCTCCTGCCCCGATCCCAATAATTTATTCGTGGTCGGCGCAACGTGTTTTTTTTTCTTCCATACTTCTCCATTAGTCGTCATCTCCTTCTCCATTCCTAGTGTGGGACAACGTTTTTTAAAAAAAAAAAAAAAATCTCGGTAGTCACCCATATCATTTATTTATTTAATTACCTTTACAACTATCATAACAGGATTAACCCTTATGCGATGGTGTGGTATTTATACACTCTATGAATTGCTCCTGTATCGTGGGTGCGTTTACAAACATTTAAACTCACATACACAAACAGCCATATTAAATTAACCTAATAAGGAACTTCTATAAAATACTACCCATCCTAAATTATATAAATCGCATACAAAACAATAACACAGAACAACTACTAAATAACTTAGTAACATCTAATACATAGTATTACACATTTATTTAAAATACTAAAAGATATTTTGCCTTTCACAACTTACATACATATGTGTAACTTAATATAAATAATAGTACCCTTGCGAGTTCACTCCTAGTACATGTAAATACGTCAATTTGTATGTGAATTTCATTGATAGTGTGTATTGCTCGGGTTAAAGGTGTTTTCACCAGTAAATTGATCCTCGCTGGTGGTACCAGCAACAGTGGTAGACGCCGCCGCCTCCACACGTAGCGATCTGGTACACAAATACTAAACCGCTATAGTACTCCAGGATTATTTTGTATTCCGCGGAGTAGTTTAATTATGTACTCAACTAGAGCTTTCAATCATCTTTCACACAGTCCATCCATCGTTTCTTTGGTCTTCCCCTACTCTTATAGCTATCGACATTCATACTCAAAACTTTCCTCATGACATTTTCCTCGTCAGTAACCAACACGACCAGTACAACTGCAACTTCCTATACTCATTGATCTACATGCAAACCAAGCAAATCTTGAACCGAATAGTTCCTTTCCAATAGTTCATTCTCAATTCGAATGAGATTCTATCATGTCGCTAGACTGTCGCCAAGAAACTGCAGAAATGGAGACACAACATAAAGTTAATTACTCCATAAATAATAGAAATCGATGGGAAACAATAATTAAAGTTAATACCAAAGAAATTCAAGCGATCAGGTAAATCACTTACCGTAGAAAGTATATTTAAAGTCCTGAGTTTGAACTCACGAAGCTTAGGTCGGGTCAGTGAAAGCAGATGTATGATGATAAGTCATTACGTTGTTATGTGTGGAGATGTACCTATGTGGGAACTATGGGGGAATTTATGAATGGGGGAGGAATGTGTGTCATGATATCCCGTGGAACTATTGGGCTCAAGGTTTGATTACTTGCGTCTAGATTGATGAATTTAGGAAGTTGTAAAACGGTAGTACCTACTTGTGTTGTGTCGACTGGCTCTTTGGTTTAGTGGTCGTAAGCACTACTGTTGAGTCAAGGCCCTAGGTCCTAGGTTTGGTTCCCAGGCCGGGCAAAGTGATATTATGTTTTTTTAACTGGAATTTCTGAATAGCAGCCTTGAGTCTGGATTTGTGTCGAATAGGCTCGCCCCTTATTACATGGGACTTAAACATAACTGGCGAAATATGGGTGTTTTAAAGGCACACCTCTGCCCAATCCTTCGGGAAAAGGCGTGATGTTATGCTATTTCTGAATTGATATATAATCTGTTTCTATGAAAATTTGAAGTTTGTTAGTACCCCAGACAGTCAGCAGACTTCTAATGAGAGAATTAGTAATTACGAATATTCCAAAGGGCAAATGCTTAAGCCTTAGTTCTTACTGAATAGCAGCGGGGTAAGTGCGTAACACACTAACAGGAGCAATGGCTGTCATTTTGACAGTTCAACAACTTTCATTGCGTTATTTACGTTGTTGTGCAGACATGTTTTTCGAACATAAGAAGCAATGGATTAGCTATATCGTTCAAAATTATTCAGATTGAGCTTAATAGTGTTACGCAAGGGTGCAGGTCTTGTGCAGCTTCGGAACTGGTAATAAGAAACTCCATGTTTAGCTTTCAGCTGATATTAGTTAGAAAACTATTTAATAATAGTTGTGAACGAGCCAAAAATATCTCATTATTGATTTACATATTTAAAATTGTTTTGTGAATAGAAATTTCCTGTTTTTACCGAAACCGTCCTATTGTTTATTTCTGAAGAGGCAAAGTCGAAATTCCTACTATTAACCAACAGACATCTCAATAAAACTGTGCTTAACTCAGGAATCAAACCCATGTTCTCATGCTCACCATTCATCCACTTTTACTCGTTAAGATAACATCAACATAATCACACCATGGCGTGGTGTGAACCTCGTTCAAACATTACTATGCAAATACGACATGAAACTAAATACAAAAGCAGAATTCACATAATATAATTTATACCTAGCTCATTCGTTATCAGTAGCGATAAGGATGTAGGGCAAACTATATTTAAATATTTACTCGCGTGTGTAGTAAAATGGTTTACCTAAAGTTTATTTAAGAAATGTACGGCGTAGTTTTACTTAGAACTAGCTGCGCCCCGCGGTTTCATCCATCTAAGTGCCGAACCCGTGGGAATATCGGGATAAAAAAGTATCCTATGTGTTGTTTTAATGTATAAGCTATATTACTGTAAAGTTTCGTCAAAATCCGTTTAGTAGTTTTTGCGTGAAAGAGTAACAAACATCCATCCATCCATCCTCACAAACTTTCACATTTATAATATTAGTAAGATAGTCAATAATAAGATATACTTAGTTAGTTCATATTTTTGTTGTTTTACTTTTATTTTCTCCTTAGCGGGGCGATGACAAATAAAGTAAGTTAAATTCCATAAATGATAGAGGTAGTTTTTTAGTTCCTGGTTAGTTTCTAAGCCCGGCTGAAGGCTAAGGCCTTCAGCCGTCTCTACTACCTCGTTGGTCTAATGGTCGCCCGTGCTACTTCTGAGCATCAGTTCGCGGGTTGGATTCCCAGGTGGGGCAAAGTATTATTGGGAATTTCCATCAAAAATTTCTCAGTGGCAGCTTGTAGTTTAGATTTCTGGGTCCGATTTATGGGATATATAACTTCATCATCACTGCTCTCAAAACGGTGACGAAAACATCGTGAGGATACCGGCATGTCCTAGAACCAAAAATATGAAGACATGTGACTTACACACACTGGTGTCCCAACATTGGGAACATTATAGCCATACTTATGTTAAAAATACACAATGTGCTTAAAAACATCCATTCTTGGTCTCAGGATTTGCCAGATGTCCGATATAGTTCATAAAATAATAAAAATAACATGTAGGTAAGTGATGTAGTGTAGAATATTAAGTAACTCATGCATATTGAATGTGTTGCAGATAGTTGGTACGATCAGTTGTTTACAAACGTTTCAGAATCTGCGTTATGATAGTTATTCATTGTTCAAGATTTTATTATACATTCTTCTGCGTTCTGATTATTTAGTTAAAGACAAGATCAGGTAGGAATACCGAATTATAAGTGGAGACGACAATACCACAATAAATTAAACTGTTTATTTCCAATGATGTTCCCAGTCTGCATACAAAAAATTGTTTGGGAGATAGTTTAGTCACTCATCAGATACCAGCAGATACCGGCAGATACCAGTACCAGTATTTTACATGGAGCGACTGCCTATCTAACCTCCACAATTCAGTTACTTAATACGAAACCCCTTGGAAAGACTGGTTGTCAGACTATCGGGCTTCTGACGACCCGTAACGACTGTCAAAGATCCACGAATAACAGCCGGGACCAACGGCTTAGCGTGCTTTCCTAGGCACGGAGGGCTCTTGGTATGTGAAGATGGTCACCCATCCACGAACTAACCTCGGCAAGCTTAGCTTAACCTGATCGATCGACCCGTGCGGCTGTTATTACGTAGCCATAAGTCCCTCTTTAGTTTCGTCACTATAGCTAGTCAAGATTGGCAAAGTAGTAAGACTTGTTGAGGAAAAATAATGAAGAGCGATAATAATTTTATTTATGTAACATCACTTAACAGCACGACTGTTATTCCCCAGGTTAGGCAGAGGGGTACCTATTATAGTACACTAGTGCAGCCCCATTGTTTCGATTTGTTATGTTTCAGTTCCATTTAATAGGGGAGCGAACCTCTTGCCATCAATCGGCCACAAATCCAGACCCGGAGCTGTTACTAAGAAATTCTTGAAGAAATAAAAGAAAAAAAAAATTAAAAAAAACAGCTTTTATTAATAAAAACGACTAAAAAGTTAAAAATAATTTAAACCTGATAAGAAATAAATAAAAGCGTGTTACATTGTGTTCTAAATGTTCTTTAATGTTCCATAAAAATGTAACACGTTTTTATTTATTTCATAACAGGTTTAAATTATTTTTAACTTTTAGTCCTTTTTATTAATAAGTAATAAAAGTTGGTTTTTAAAAAGTTTTTCTTTTTCTTTTAGTTTTATTTTTAACTTTTTAGTATGTTTGATGCGAGATTGACTACGGCGTAGTTCGTAGCGCGTAGCAGTGTTTTTCCGTTATATGCATTTACTGCACATAAGCTACCTGTTCATCTTTAGTCCCTGGTTACCATCTAGCACCAAAGTTCTCGTCAAGACGAATCATACGAGCCCAAACTCGATGAGGTTGTGTCGTTTAATTACCGAGTTCCTATGGCCATCTTCCAGCTCCATCATCAGACCCTGGTTACCATCTAGCACCAAATTTCTCGTCAAGACGGATCAAACGAGTCCAAACTCGATGGGGTTGTGTCGTTTAACTACCGAGTTCCTATGGCCACCTTCCGGTTCCATCATCAGATCAGCTCCATGTCATAATAATTTTGCATTGTCATCCGATTTGCATATGTATGCAAAATTTCAGCTCAATCGGTTGAAGATATCTGCTTCAAAATTGAGTTGCAAGAGTCCACCCGAACATACATACATTGCAAGTTAAATAAATGCTTGTAAAAAACTTAACGACCCTTAACCAATTACCTGGGAATAGAACCTAGGATTTCATGCCAATGCTTATAAAAAGCCAAACACAGCAAATATTTTGCCAAACTACCTTATTTGCAGTCTAGCAACAACTTACTACCGAGACAATGACAACCGAAGGTGTTTGACCCCGTTATCCCACAGTTAAACGAAAGCACGTGGATACACTAACGAGGGGTTACGTCACACATCGTAACATAGTATTCGCAGCTGTGCGGTATAAGAGCGAGATGTCACCGGTTCGATGCCTGAGTATTGCTATTTTTGGAAAAAGTATTATAAGGGATGGAAATAACAATTGTATACTTTCTTTATAGCTGATATCGGCACGAAACAGAATAATATATTAGCTAGTCAGGAAGGTGGTGCATAATCAGTGTATAATGTTCTCACTACTGGGACACAGGCCACCTCTCGGTGAAAGGAACTAGGCCGTAATCTACCACGCGGCCCCAGTGCAAGTTGGTGGACGTCACTTGACATGTCTTCGAATTTTCGGCTCGAAGCTTGGCTTCGATGGTGGTAGCGAGGCTGATTGCCCAGAAGTTGCATGTTCAAAATGGAAATGCCCAGCCAGTAACACCTTTTTTTAGCCGTTATTATTTTTATCATATTAGTACCGACGTACCTAATAATATGTTTTCAATATAAAACGACATAATTTCTACGTAAGTATGGTTTATTAATTTGATAAATACCTTATACTCCATTTATTTTATTTAAGAAATTCTTGATGAATTAACATTTCTGACAAGTAACTAAAAATATAATAAAAATAATTACAAACGAATTAAAATACCAAATATTTAATAGTGACACAAGTGTTTTACCGGCAACTCTATCTTAAACACTATATTACACTTTCAACCTTAAAACTGTCCAATAAGAGTCTGCAATTCCGTGTTCTATTTACCACGTGAAAGAAATACACACTAATGGCATTTTGAATCTTACTATCACGCAAATAAGGTCTACAATCAGGCTCGTGTAGCGATGCATGAAGGAATTTAATAAGTTCTGAAGGCATACGTCACCGACCTTCGGTGTTCCATTCTAGTTCCATTTGCTTCAATGTTGCTAGAGTAAGGGAAAATTGCTGGGAAAATGGGAAAAATTGTTAAAAACGGCTTTTAACTTTTCATAGTTTTTTTGTAGCACAAAGTGACCTTATTATTAGGAAATAATTAGGTTTATCTAGGTATTTGTTTGTTAATTAACTGTTTGTGTTCTCTACCTATATTTTGTTTGTGTAATACCTAGTCAAAGCTACACATTTATATAATTTGGCATTATTTTCTTATCGTCGGAAATATTTTCTATTCTCATAGATTTGATGAGTGTAGTAGACGAGAAGTACAATAATAATACAATAATTTTATTAATTATTTTTATTTATTTATTTAAGATTCATGCACAATATTACTGAATAAACATTACAGAAAACAGACACAGACAGAACAGACACAATAACAGAATATTTTGACTTACCCGTCAAAATAAGATAAACAATAAAATATTTAGTTCAACGATACTACAACGAGGGTACTTTCAATATCTCTGTAATAAATGAGTTATAAAAAACTAAAACATCCTTTCAGCGAAAATAATAAAAACACATTCAGGGTTAAATCAATTTCCTACCCTAGCAACACAAGCCAACGACTGGCAGTCATCTTACTGCAGCGCGGCACAACACTCGCTTACGTTTCAAAATTCGAAGTCGCCGCCTAAACTCAAAGTCGCAAACTCAAAACTCGAAGTCACCAACAAAATGTTACTACTGTCGTTTCAAGTAAATCTCGTGCGGCTTGTTTTGATTCAAGCCGTTCGAGATTTACTTATATTGATAGTAGATATTCCGTTTGTTTTGCCGGCTTCGGAAGTCCAGACAGACCACGTGGTAAATGTATTTTTGTTTATTTTCTTTACGTTGCGTGTTTTAAATAGACTTTTTTATTGCTTTTGTTAGATTTGTTGGTCGTGTTTTATTTTATATTTGTTGTAATTTTGCGTTGTTTCATCGAAAGGCTTTTTGTTTTAAACTACAGTTTCCTTGATCCCATTTTGTAATTATATGTGCATCTTTTTAAAGGTACGCAGACCTTTAAAACTGGACCGGTTTTGTCGTTGCGAATATAGTATCGTTTCGTAATCATTCTTTTAGGTAGCTAAGAAGGTAATGTCCTTAGTAGATATAACAACAGCCGTTCACTCAGTAATATCTACACTACACGCTTTAACGGTCTTACAAAAAAGCGTTTGCAAAACCTCGAGGTTTTTTGTTCAATATCCGTGTCTTGCATGAGAATCATAATAATATTAGATCATTGTGAGATATAAACAATCTTCATCAGTCGGTCTAACCTCATCCTAACATACTTTGTGGTCGGTTGGGTTTGGTAGGGGAAATTTAATTTGATAAATGAACTGTTGGTTTTCTGTTCATTATATTACATTTTATTCGAAAACATTGACCATGAGAGCAGTCCACTTCCTCTCTTCTAGGTCCACCCACCACGCGGAAGAAGCGCGGGTCGGTAGATTTTTTTTTTCCAAAGTAAAACGCCTGTCTGGTTTCGATGACGATTCGTAAGTCGGAGTCACTACCACTGAGCCATGACTGCTCTCCCACTGGGCCACCACTGCTCTCAGCAGGCTCATTCAGCAATACAAAAAACACGAATTTCATTACAATCGGTTCGGCTATTCAGCCCTATAACGTAACACACAGAAAGAGACACTTTTGCATTTGTAATAAGGATTAGTATCAATAATCTTATCAAAGTGCCTATATGGGTCATTGTAACTTTGCTCGGACCTCCTGGCTATTTATAGCCGTGTTATTTAGACTAGAATAAAAATGTATACTGCGATACTCAAATATATCACTATTTCAATAACAGCAAACTTGTGATGGTCATGAAACGAACCACCAAAGCCTTATTTCCATACGATAAGATAAAACTTCAAGTGATTCATTTCAAACATTAGGTACTCTTGCCGGTCTAAAAATCTCACCGTAAAAACTTAGGTGAAGTGAGCAGCCATTCCACCTGCCGATCGATTCTGTAAAAATCTCACTGTGAAAAGTTAGGTGAAGTGAGCTTAGAGTGAGCTGTCAATAGTGTCAATCCCTAGCATTATTAGGAATGACAGCTCACTCCACGCTCACTTCACCTGAGTTTTCACGTTGAGATATTTACAGAATAGCACTAGATCACCTCATGTTCACTTCACCTAAGTTTTCAGGGTGAGATTTTTACAGAATAGATTGGCTGTACTATAAAAACTTATCAGGCAATTTCTAATCGTAGCCTGAACTAAATAAATAGCTCAAACGTGCATGTTATGTGTTAATGGTTTCTATTCATAGTTACAGTTTTTATTTACTAATGACTCCAGCATGCTAGTGTTACTATTGTTGTAGCATGTTATTGGTTTTCCTGTTAACGATAAGTTATCTAACTGAAACTTAATCATTTATGTTTTTGCTAGGAATATACAATTGTTTTACAGACGCCAACACATCAAGCTACTACAATCTGTCAAATTTCTTTAATAGATTTTCAACTTTATCGCTAAAAGCTTGATATGCTGTCGTCTGTACTTATAATTTTTTTCTAGGTACTAAACTAAAGTAGCTAACTATGGAATCACGCCTGTAATCTCCGAAAGGTTCGGCAGAGGTATACATCCACATTTCGCCGGGATCGGCGCGTCATCTCTTTATCTTCCATAGTTCTCGTCGTATTAGTCGTCATCTCGGTAGTCACTCTCTATGTAACCAATATACTATACACATAATTATCGTCGAAGCACTCCTCCACATCGCCACGCTCGCTGCTAGAAATATAATATTAACATCGATATTGCAGCGTTTAGGCTTCAAAAGGCTACCATATATGGAGTTATCAATCCGAAGATGAATCTGTGCCTATTTTCATAGTTGCATGCACAACTGCACATGCAGCCATGCAACGCTGAGATTGTTTAGTGTTGATGATTTTCAAGTGGAAATAGAGGCTCTGTTGGAGGAGTTCGATCGTGAGGTCGTCACAGCCATACACAATACGGATTATTGTCAGATCAGACGGACCTGAATGTAGAACTGACCATGTATTGGACTCTAAATATCTCTTGTCCACTCTTTTGCAACGTATTGCTTACTTCTTCCTTAGCGTATTGATGGCAGGAGTTCAAACATCTCTGGCCCAAAATTCAGCTGCGTGAACTCCGCTCACTCATTGCTTACTAAAGGAATAAGTGAGCGGAGTTCACGCAGCTGAATTTTAGCGCCTCAGAGTAGCAACTCGCCTCTGCTTCGCACGGTTTTTGTGACTTGACAAAACAAAGAGGTAAACTTTGCAAAATAAATTCTCTAACTCATGGTGGTAACCGCAATATTCATTGCGCAAATTCGTTGCGTAGCTTAGAACGACTAAGTGGTCACACAGATGACACGAAAAGAGACTTTGTTGTATACTATGTATGATCGGATAATCGTGTTACTTTTGGCCTGTATCACCCTATTGCTGGATAAATAATCAGCCTATATTGTTCCCACTGCTGGGACACACGCCTCCTTTCAGTGATAGGGAGTGGGCCGTTATCCACCACGCGGGCCCAGTGCGGGTTGGTGGATGTCACATATCTTCGAATTGTTGTTTCTAGGACATGTTTCCTCACGATACTTTCCTTCACCGTTTCTAAATCAAATCAAATCAAATCAAATCAATTTATTTGCGAGAATGTAGGTTTACATGGTGATCTTAAACTATAATGGCCCCTTTACATCCTACCATTACACATGGTGTGCAAATAATTAACATGCACAATACTATAATTTTACATTTTTTTAAAAATGTCAACATTATTCAATTATTATAAGGTCATATTAATTCAAATCATTACAATTCCAATTACCACCATTACCAATATTATTTATTATGTTTCCTTCTCCGCGATCTGACATGTATTCATTCAGATTATAAAAGCATTTTTCTTTTAACCATTGCGTTACCTTTTTTTTAAACATGGTCAAAGGTAAATCTTTAAAAACGTCGGGTAATTTATTATATACCTTTACAGCATTTACGAACGAGTTCCTCTTATACAATTCGAGCCTGGATTGCGGTACACAGAGCTCATGCTTAAATTTATTTTTATTTCTAGGAGCTACATTTCGTTTGGTTATATCTTTGTGTTTAGTGAAATATTTCGGATGTTGTTGTACAAATAGGCATAATTCTCTAATGTACATACACGGTAATGGCAAAATATTGTACTTTTTAAACAACGGTTTACAACTATCCGTACACCAGGCTCCACATATTGCACGTACACATTTTTTTTGTACTCTAAACGCTTTTGTAATATCCACCGAATTACCCCACAACAAGAGACCATAAGAGAGTACGGATGAAACGTATCCGTGATATGCACAAAGCGCAGCATCTGTTGATACCGTGACTCTTAGTCTTTTTATTGCGTAGACAAATCTGTCGAGTTTATCACAAACATAATTCACGTGTGTTTTCCAGTCGCAATTCTGATCCAACATTATACCTAGAAATTTAGTACTTGCAACTTGTTCGATGATAGTATCATTATGTTTAACATTTAACGTCAATGGCTTTCTTTTATGGGTTTGGAATTGGATCATTTCTAAGCAGAATCATAGCATGAAAAAACAAAAGCTCTATACAAAAGTTTGATATTAAATTATGAATGCAACCCTCTCGGTAGCAACAATGTTTTCTAGAACAAACTCTGCATTGTGCATATAAAATGACGCCTGAACTGACCCGTATAAGTCGGTCGCTGTATTATTGACTTATGTATGCACTGTGAAGGGAGTGCATACCCTTTTAACACGATAAGTGTATTGTAGCTATTCTTAGCCAGTCATAATAATTGCATTATGTGCCTGCGGAACAATGGCTTCTATACAGTGAAGGTTATGAAGGAATCGGAGAACGATGAAGAAGATTAAGTTAGGATAAAAGAAATAGTGAAATCGAAAAAGCTAGACGATAAAATTCGACGATGGTAGTCCCCTTAGAAATAGGCCTCTCAAATAGTATGCCAATGCTTATTTTATTTAGGTAGTTAGTTTTTATTTACATTTTAATTTTAAATTATTATTTTTTAGCTTGAGTACGTATAGTTTTTATTATATTTGTTGGTATATTGGCGTGGCTAGCTGACATATGGCAAATAATTTAATTTAATGTTCTGCGTCTTGTAATTTTAATTACTTAACATACCTATTATTGTATACAATCAAGTATTTTCTGACTGAACAGACAGCTGCTGGGGAGTTTGTTGCGCCACTTCTTCCCAGCGATAGCACTAGGAAGTGGTGAATGGCGGGCGTTTTTGGGGGACTGTCTTCTGTAATTTTGACGTTATAAAAGTGCTGATTCTCAGCCTAATTTGAATAAATGACTTTTGATTTTGATCCATCTTGTATTGTTCTAGACATGAAGTGACGTATCGTGGTCTAAACCACCAAATATACACAATTGCGATTTTCCGATTTGTTTTTCTGTTAAACCGATCCGTTTTGTTGAACTGTTACAGACATTAAAATATCATGACCTTTGCAACAGGACCTTTTGAAGTGTCACTTAAACTTTTTAAGAAACCTTGAAGTGCAGCCTTTATCACCAAGTAATAAACATAAATTCCAGACAACAATTCCAGACATAAATTCCTGCTACAGTCCGTTCATAATTATTTTACCTCTGATTTTGCGTCACTGTCAAAATCAAGGTGATCTTTGTTCTCGTTACAATAAGTTTGCTTTTGGCAATTGACATTTCTATTCATTGAATTGACAGTTCTATCTATAACCGCCCTAATACTCGCCACAACCTCAGATACAATAACTCAAATAGTTGCGCAATCTTTAAAAGTTTCTAACATATTTTTTTCTCAATTTCAGATCGCCCTGCTGCTCTCCGGCATCATGCTGCTAAAGAAGTTGATGTCAGCGAAGAGTGGCGGCGGCGGCGGTGGTGGTGGTGGTCACGAGAGCCATGGCTGGTCGTCTGGTGGCAGCAGTGGGGGCTGGGATAGGCGCGCGTACGATGACTTGCCTTACTCCGCGTATAAGAGGGAATAGAGAATTGTGGATGGGGGGATGGTATGGTTGATGATGGGTACTGGTTGAGAGGAAGATCTGGGATTATGAGTTTTTAAGATGATGCACTCACTGACACTTTTATTAGCGCATAAAAAGGAGAAGACCTTCGAGAGCTTGGTGTTTAGGCCGCGTTATGTGCCAATAATTGGCTTGCTAATAGTTGGATAAATTTAAGAAGTGTTAACTTATTCAATTCATGATTGTGCTTTGATGGGGTTTTCAAAGTCGAGTGGTCCTTTGCACTGTATTTTGAAGTAGATGCATATGGTTGAAAACTATTGCCTAGTCTGAAACCACTATAGTTTTTTTTTTTCTGTTTACTGATTTACCGAAGTTATAACCATCAGGTCAATCACGTTATTAAAAACATTCAATTCTCTTAAACGGTAAGCTCTGCCATGTTTCGCAAGCTAGACTCATTTCGTATCCACAACCTTGGGTTCAAAATGTGATTGACTCGTATCGTCAAAATGTAGGAAATATACTAAAATATTGGAGCTTGATATCCAAGAGTCACAGAAGTTATCGTGACACGATACGCTTTCAATAAATTGGGTTTATTGTAGTATCCTGCATTTTGATCATAAACTAAACGATAGGTTTGATATTAATGTTAAAGCTGGGGTCAATGTTAGGGGATCACTTCGCCATCACACAGATGTATTCAATGATTTTTGTAATCACTAATTACTCATCATCAATGTATGCTATTATTGAACCTTACATCCGAATACTAGACAGAAATTGTAGGTTTAATAAAACTTATACTCGTAGAAAAAAAAAACGGTCGAATTTATTTACGCGACACGTGTTCTGTTTTTAAATCTTTTATATTGTGCTAGTTACGAAAATGCTTGTTATATTTTTGTATGCCCACCTTTTTAGAACACGTGTCTCGTTTTTAAATATTCTTGTTTTAATAATTTATTATTTTATTTATTAAATAGACTTTAAAGAGGTGCTTTTTGTATAAATAATAATCGTTTCAAAAACGATGTTTGGTACTTTTTATTAAAAGTTTTATTTATTTTTAGTCTGTAAGTTACGACTGTTTATTTAATTTATTTATGGCTAATTATTATTTGTGCCTGAATACTCAATATTAATAATTTATTTTACATTAGCTATGTGCATAATAAAAATACATTATTTTGTGGTGATGTGAAACATGACAATAGATTTGTAAATGTTGATGTAAACTTATTATACAGGTAAATAAAGAATAATATACGACAGAAATGCAATTATTTATTTCCCTCTGGCAGAAGTAGCTATACCTTATGATTACGTTCCAAGACGAAGAAGAGACAATATGAGAAAAAAAAAAGGTCTGTAGTCAAGAATCTCACTAGTAAAAGCTCTATGGCTTTCTTGCGTTGTGTCACAGTGCGTAAGACTTCGCCTCTTATGTAAGAGGTTGTGGGTTGAAATCAAAGCAAGCACCAATGTGACTTGTTCAATTCTTAAGTACTTTTTGAGTTTATCTTGGACATTACTGACATCTGTGAAGGAAAACGTCGTAAGGAGACTTGAGGGGCAATTCTCGTAATTTTAAGAACGTTCACAGTCTGATCTGTCTTAATCTGTCAAAAATACCTCTACTCTCCCTACATTTTTACAAGTTTTTGACATTTGTTTGTCGCCGAGATGAGACTACGACTAGATTTTGAACGTTTTAAATTACGAGAATTGAGCTTCTGGACTTATAATAATAATAAACGTTTATTTCAGACTTTCTGTCCATAGGTACACTTACAGAACATAGAACGATACATACAATAAAATACACATAATAACAAAACAAACAAAATCTCAAAAATACACAACAATAGTCAATATAAATCTCAAATCGCCAACCCGTCTTGAGCAAGCATGGTGATCAATACTCGTGCCTTAACTGTATGAGAAGAAGCCTTTGCCCTGCAGGACATTATTATTATTACGGCTTTCATCAAGTCGCCAAAATATAATATGCCTAAGAATGTATAATATAGGTATCAACCCGCATTGCCGCAAATATGAAACCTTCAACTGTATGCCCCGGTGAAAGGGTAATGAATGACGTGACTGTACAGTGTACGACCTACCTAAGGGTGCACTGCTACTACAGTTCGGCCGACGAGAGAATACGTTCTTGACACCTGTCAGTTTCACACAAACAAATACGTGTTTTGCGAATTTGATCTTTATTAGCTACTAGAATTGACGCAGTGACAAGTATCAGAGGGCTCTTATAGCAGGGCAGAATTTGAACTGTACTGCTTTTTTGTTCTATGATTATGTACAAAAAAGCAGTGCAGTTCAACTTCTGCCCTGCTATAAGAGCTGGTAGTAAGCCCCAGGAACGCATTCTCTCGACAACTGGCCTGCTGTAGGATCATTTGGCGCTCGAAAGACTTGTAAATATAGGTAAACATTTGTGAAAAACAAGAGAGCGGCGTTAGTTCCCATTTTGGCCACGTTCCATAAGAATCTTGAGGCGCTATGGGTACTATGGACAATTTGGTCTGGTTTTGCTTAACTTTTCGGTGAATGATAAAGTATTTAAGATCATTATGCCTGCCAAAGCCAATGGGTTTTTAATTATGTCATAAAAAGCACTCAAATAAAGTATTAAACAATACTCATTTATTTTATCTATCATGAAACGACCAAAGGACAAAATATTACACACATAACAAATATTTGTCATACCTGCACAATTGTATTTATTTTCTTATTGTAGATTTTGACTCTCAAATGTTGCGTTAACTAAACTTGTATCCAACTTTAAAACAGCGCCATCTAATGAAACAGGTAGGAACTTAATAGAATGTTTCAGTTCCTATTAACTTCAGAAGTGTGTAAACAGAACCATTCGGGCAATCTCACATTGTAAATAAAAACGTAAAAACTTGCATTCCATTTTAATAAAAGGTTAAAAATCTGCCAATAAAAAATAACCCTTCAAGATTATCGTCGGACTGGAGTCTTGCTTTGACCTGTGATAACTTTCATGATAATATTTGTATGTGAAACAGGCGCGAAGAAGTAGTTCACATACATACGAACATAAACTCACACTTTCTTCCCAAGGGAGTAAGCAGGAACTACAGAACTCCATCTGCTATAATCCTGACATCCTCTTTTTGCCTCGTTTATGCTCATACATTTGGTTACCCACGCACGCCGGTTGCAAGTACTGCGCACCTGACCTTTCTAAAGAACTTCACCAATTAGGTAACTATACAATGTGTAACGGAAAGGGTATATACATACCAAGGGCCCGGCTTCTTTGGATGATATCAAACGACATTGGAAGGGTTTTTTAATCCTATCTCTACACGTTCGGAAGTTACGAGAATTTTGAAGACGTTGATACCAGAAACCAAACTAGGCGCGCAAAATTACGGAACAGATTTATCGTGATATTGGTAAGTAACGTGGAAAGTTATTGACCTACGTAGTGCGGCGACACGTTTGTTATGATTTGAATTTAGGAAACATATGAAACTGAAAATTAGGTATCAATTGAGTTGAAGCTATGTATAGTGATTATATACGAGCTGTTACCTTTAATGCTTAAGGATAGCCATAGGGTTTCTGTTACACATTGTATATGTCCTCTTAAGGCGTCGCCTCCCGGCGTTTCTACTGAAATCCGTCTTGTAAATTTTGTTAGTCGCCTTTCATTCATCCTCTCAACTTGACCAAACCATCTAAGCATACTCTTGTGAAGAATTAGTTCCACAAGGAAAAATAATAAGTCCTGTCATGTGGCAATCGCTTTCAAAGCGTTTCGTATTTCTACGACGGCTTTCAACAGGATTGGCATGCTTTTATGACTTACGGAACCGAAACGTGGACACTCATGGTACGGCTAGTCCATAAATTCAAGGTCGCTCAGCGAGCTATGGAACGGGCTATGCTTTGAGTCTCTCTGAGGGATCGAATCCGCAACGAGATGATCCGGCAGAGAACCAAAGTTGTCGACATAGCTCACAGAATAAGCAAGCTGAAATGGCAATGGCGGTAGAATCGATGACCGTTGGGGTAGACGTGTTCTTGAGTGAAGATTGGTAAACGTAAGGTGGGACGCTTAAAGCTAGGTAGAGCGACGATCTTCGCAGGATGGCTGAGGTAGCAGCTGGATGAGAGTTGCCGAAAATCGAGTTGAATAGCGTGCAATAGGAGAGGCCTATGTCCAGCAGTGGACTGCTATAACCTGATGATGATGGTGATGATGACAGGCTTATTCATATCGATGACAGGATTATTCATCATCGTTATCCAGTGATAACGATGATGAATAAGAACATTCACAGTTAATGTTATTTTACATCTGATTTTGAATCAGTGTTAAAATCACACAGATCTTTATTGTCGTTGTAATAAGGTTGCAGTTGGGTTGCTGCCATTGACAAGTCTGTCAAAATTACAGTGATCTTTATTGAAGTTTCAATAAGGGTTTTTTTGGGTCGCTACTGTCAGAGGTAAAATATCTGTGAAAGGACTGTAGAATGTCACGTTTTCTACACTTCAAGAAGGATCTATTGGCGCTCAAATGACGTTGACAGGGGGCTGTTGTTGTGCAATTGTTTTTTGAAAGGTATTGAAAAAAAAAGTGGCCAAGTTCGAGTCAGACTCGCACACGAAGGGTACCGTACCACAAGGCAAAAATGTCGAAAAAAACGGGTTACTTTTATTGATTTTTTTAAAAATTTTGATTTTGTATTAGTTTTATTTATTTGTTGTTATAGCGGCAATAGAAATACACACTATATAAAATTCAACTGTCTACCTATTACTGTTCATGAGATAGAGCCCGCTGACAGACAGATGGATGGACAGATGGACAGAAAGACGGACGGACGGACAGCGGAGGCTTAGTATTAAGGTACGCAACCCGAACGAGAAGACGGAGTTATTTCCGCGGGTTATTGCGTAACATACTAACAGGAGCAATGGCTTTCATTTTGACAGTTCAACAACATTCATTGCGTTATTTACGTCGTTGCGGAGACACATTTTTCGAACATAATATGAAGCAATGGATTAGCAATATCCTTCAAAATGATTCAGATTGCGAATGACAGTGTATTACGCAATTAGAGTGCGGATTTTGGCTACACGACCAAAGATTCTTGTACAGCTATAGGCTTTCCGGTGTTTCATCTATTACCTAATCAATTTAAAAAAAATCTAGTCTATTAAATTGAACACAGGCCGACAATCGTCTTGTTTTATAAATTGAGTAGTAAAATATAATTAATGTAATAAAATACTCGTAATTGTGTCGATAACAAACAAAAATCACAACATTTTATAACTGCGATGAAAATCAAAGAAACTAGAAATAATTTACAGCGACAATGTGACTATCAAAAAGAGTTATTGTTCATTACTTTTTGACTAAATGACAGTGCCAAACTAATAGTACAATTCATGATACACGATACTTTGGAAATATACGGGAGGGTGTTGTGTGACGACACGACACATAATAATCATAGCTACCTTTCATCTGCTTCAAGTCTAACCATGCATGCAGCGGATTACCAGTATTTTACATGAAGCGACTGCCTATCCTCCTCCTCCTGGCTCCAGAATCAAGTTACTGATATCGAACCATGTCAATTTACATTCTGAAATAAATATCTAATATAATTATATTGGTTTTACTTTCATGGATGCTATTGTATAGGAACGTAAGACTTAGTTTACTTTTTCTTCAGTATTTTAACTTGCCATAAAACAGGGTATGGTATAGAAAAAGCGATGTTTCACAATACAGGGTCGTAGGGACATCGACGCGCAACCTGTTCTTATATAATCAGCACATGATTCTGAACCGCTCTGAGTTGGTTAACGTTTGCGCGTTGATGTCCTTGCCACTCTGTATAGCTACTAGAAAAGCTGTAGGTTGGTGGCATAAAATAAACTTGGGTGGACTGCTGACATTGAGGTGAGTAAAAAAAGGTAGTGAACCATGGGCAGAATTGAAACTATATTTTGGTGAAAACCGAAGGAAGATTGATTTGAAATAGTATACACCGTTAAATTTTGATCGTTTTAATCCTTAAAAGGGGTCATTGTAATCGTGAAAAAAAATCTGTTCATCCATATATTATGTCGAGTTATGCGAACATAACGGTCAAAATTTAACGGTGTATACGCAACGTCATAATACTTGAATAAGTAATAACAGGCGCACGAGTCGATTGATGACTTGCAGTGGTTGGTCCACTGACAGGTGACATTACACAACGAGACCCGCCCGTGCCTCGGAAAGCACGTTAAACCGTTGGTCGCGACTGACATTCGGGAATCTTTAACAGTCGTTACTGCTTGTCAGAAAACCGAAAGTCTGACTATCAGTCTTACCAAGGAGTTATTACCCAGTAACTGGATTGTGGAGGTGAGATAGATAGGTATTCAGCTGCATCCGCTTAGACTGGAAGCCGACCCCAACATAGTTGGGAGAAGGCTAGGCAGATGATTTATATCAACAATCATAATCTTCTGCTTCAAGTAAAGATACACATAGATGAGAATTATAACCCTTTGGATACCTAACAATACCAGACCTCCACGCTGCTCAAAAATAAAAGTTGCATGACGATAGTGACGCGCGTCTTGGCCAATTTTCCACCCCTATCTACCTAAGCAAATACACATTCACTTTCCTAAATCCATACTAACACGTCGAGTAATTAGCAAATAACTATGGAAGTATAACGGCTTCCGTCCCCGGCGTGCGTTTTGCACGAATAACTATGTTCTACGCACGATTGTTCGATGCTAACATAGTTTTGTGTATACTTGCGCTGGAAAACGTTGGGGAAATGGGTCGGTGTTTCCGCGTTTGATCTATGGTGACAGGTTTAAAGGTGCTTAGGACATGCAAAAGAATGGCATGCATGGAAGGTATAAGATCCTGAGAACGTAACTCAAGGGATGGTCAAGGAGTTGGAGCTATTGGAAGTGCCGGAAAACTTGGCATTCCATGAACCCGATGATTGGCATATGGAAGTCCAGAGTGCCTAGATGACTGTGACAATTGCTTTCAAAGCGTTTCGTATTTCTACAACTATGTGAACGTTAGCTTTTCTGTAGCTCATGTCAGTCCCACACATTTTTGACATTTCCATCATCGTTATCGCTGATAGAATGTCACCTTGTCTAGGCCCTCAGGTATCTTCATGTAGTGAGAAATAACGATACTCAAAATTTTAACACAACAGCTCTGTTGTTGGGATTTCTCTATACAATAAGTTTATTGAACTCAGTCTAATCAGAGATGATAATTGCAAACAAAATTAAAGGGTTTAGATCAGAAATTTTGTAGAGTAGTGGTTACCTTTAATTTGAGCTTTAAGACGCCCACCACGCTCTTAACGGATAAAACAGTTAATCCTACGGAAAAATGTTATGTTTAAAATCCCTTGTTTCATTTAGTATCAGCACATTTTTCATAATTAAATACCGTGGCAAGTATGGCAATTATACAGATTTACGAGTGTTACTGATCTTTAACTTAATAATACAAACCATTTCTTTACTGTTACTTTACTACTTTTATACAGTACGGTTTGTTTGTCTAGCACAAAGGGTTCCGTAGTAGGATAGTACACAATATCAATTGAACCTTTAGTGTACTGTTTGGGTGCGAAAATCGTTTGATAAGCTATGGTTTTCAATCTCCTAACGAAATCTCTTGCGTTTTTCATGGATATTTTTCAAATTCAAATGACTCAGCACAGATAGTCCAAAGAGTTCGTAAAGAAGTTTCCTTGTCTAATAGATAAAATAGAAACCTCTTTACTTTTATTTGTTTATATTGCCATTATGTTAAGGAACCCTAGAAAATTATAGTTTTATAATTAGTAAATTTCATAATTTAAAAAAGTTTTTTATTGGTTTATAAACGAACAAAAAGTGCTGTATTTCATATACTTGGTGATGTATCTGACATGATCTTGGTGCGGCTGGCTGCCACGGGTACGACGGACGAACACTTAGTACCTACTGTCACTAATGGAGACTATGATCCTCATGTCAGTAAATAAATGATTTTATTTTTTAAGTAGGTTTGTACAAACACTTTTACACGTCAATCATATTTTAAAACTTGATGAGGTCGGCGTTTCCTATCTGACTAGTCTGAGAAGAAATTCCGAAACAAACTCAAAGGTCACAGTCTCTTTTAAAGTCCAGACATAATCTTAGTCAGATCATATGAAGACCATGTAGATCGATGTCTCAGATGGTCTTTTGAGGAAAGAACCACACAGATTGAGAGGACCTGTCCAGTCAGTGCACGCATTTGTCAGAAATCGTGCAGCTCAACTCAAAACTTAAGGAGCTCAACGATTCGACGAACAATACCAAAGAAAGGACATTTAGGTAGGTTACATTAAGGCGGATGCTCCAAGGTAGCCCGCGAAATTCAAATTTTCTTACGTTTTTTGCAGTTTGCTGGTCAGTACTAAGTTGTCCGTTGATTACAATATGATTCGCGGCCGTAACAAATATGTATTTACAGAATTATAATCATTAGAATCAGTAATATAAATTGTTAAGTTAGCATAATCCTAAAATGTTAAGATTTCATGAAATAGTGTTTCAGTAGGATTACTTGATCTCAGAGAGTTGTGTTAATGACTTTAATGATTATAATTCTGTAAATACATATCTGTTACGGCCGCGAATAATATTTGAATCAACGTACAACTTAGTACTGACCAGCAAATTGCAAAAAACGTATGAACATTTGAATTTCGCGGGCTACCTTGGAGCATCCACCTGAATTACTCAAACTGCCAGACAATGACAAAACTAACAGAACAGAGAGAAAAATGGCTCACATAGTCTTCGCATTCAAAATAATTATAATAATAGAGTAAGAAAGAAAGTATAATTTCTATACAAAGTCAATCAATAAATCTGCGTAGCCTTTTCCCAACTATGTTACGTTCGTCTTCCAGTCGCACGGGATGCAGCTAAATACCAGCATTTCACATGAAGTGACTGCCTATCTAACCACCACAACCCAGTTACTGGGTATTACAATACCCCTTAGTAAGACTAGTGGTAAGACTTTCGGGCTACTGACGACCCGTAACGACTGCCAAAGATGAGACGACTGCCAGGGAATGACAGCCAGGACAAACGGCTTAACAGGCTTTTCAAGCCACGGCGGGGTTTCGGTATGTAAAGATGGTTACCCATCCACGGACCAAGCGCAGCTTAATCTGATCTATCTACCCGTGAAGCTTTAATTAGCCATATACCCCTGTTATTACTTAATTGCTTAGCCACAGCAACAATTTATAGACAAAGTAGCTATACTTTTTTTTTGTGTAGATATTTTGAGTGTGTTGTTTCTTTTTGTTGATTTTTTTTCACAAAAAAACAACCGAAAACAACTCATTAACTCATTAATAAATCGAAGCAAGGAATACCTATTCAGGTGGAGATTCATAGACGACACCGTCTTGGAGTGTAAATGTGGTGCGGTTCCACAAACTATGGGACACTTAATATTGTGTTCTGCGTGTCCCGTCAGCTGCACGTTACAGGAACTGATGGACGCTGGTGTTGGCTTTAAACAAGTAGGCAGTAGCAAGTAGGTATGTGAGAAGTAGTGGGCCGTAATCCACTACGCGGGCCTAGTGCGGATTGGTAGATGTCACATGTCTTCGAATTTTAGGTTCTAGGACATGCCGGTTTCCTCACGATGTTTTCCTTCACCGGTTTGAGAGCGGGGGTGATGATATAATTTACACAAAGTAAAGCGCCTGACTGGGTTCGAACCTACGACCTACATACAAGTAGTAAGTCACGACCTTGACCACTGCTCTTAAGTAATTTTGTCGATTCTGAGCCTAATTAGAATAAACGATTTTTGATTTTAATTCAATCATTTCTAACAGCCATCATATCAGTATTAGAAGAAGAACAAGTTGTAGAAGAGCGGTTTTTGGCGCAAGTGTAACATCAAACACTTTAAAGAAAGATTTTTATTGTTGGACTATTAGACAAATTAATTAATGTACGATTGAACATGCTCGCAGGGACGTGGTATTTGAGAACTCACGGAAACGTACATAATATTCAAATACTGAACACATAAGTATGCAATAATCGTGTACTTATCGGTAGTTATTCAGTTTCCTAGTAAGAAATACACACTCATCGTTGGATTGTCTGACCTGATAATTTTGTATATGATAGTATAATTTATTATGTAGGTATGTTATTATTACATACGCACATATCCTATTGTGAAGGCCACAGGATGCGGGAAGCACCGGTGGAAGTGGAGGTGCTTTGGGGAGGCCTATATCCAGCAGTGGACGTCTTTAGGCTGAAATGTTGATACCATACAGAAATATTTATTCATACAGTTTCGATAATATATTAATTTTAAAAGCATATTTCGCAAACTTGTTAGTGCTGTCCAAGAAAAGGAAAGGTGTTGAACGTCATCCAGAACGATGACCAATCCTCAGCCTAACGCAGCCCAACCTTACCAAAATGGAAAAAAGATCGATCCTCTACCTGCTAAGTTTAAGCCCCGAGCCACTCACTTTAATGTAAATTCGTTGGCCGACTTTATTTCCTGTACGTAATTATTTGCTTCAATTTTATTGAAGCTAATCGCTGATAATTTTCAATGCTTCATTGGGCAACGGTTAATGCGGAAGGCAGCACCCTTGACCTAGAGTATTCCTGCCATTGACCTAGTTTGTTATTTAGACCTGAATTTAAATCAGATGCTAACCCCTGAAGAATTTTTGCAGGGTGGCTGGCAGCAGTGGGATGACAGTTGCCGTGGATTGAGTTGAATGGCGTGCGAGATTGAACAGGCGTATGTCCAGCAGTGGTCTACTATGGTGAGAAACCCCCTCATGTCAAAGCTCTTGACCTATTATCTATCAGTTTTGAAATTTATGAGCCGGTTGTCTCCGAGGGCATCGGTGGTCCAGTGGGAACAGCTGCGACTTGCGAGTTGTAGGTCGTAGGTTCGAACCCAGACAGGCGCTTTACTTTGTGTATTTAATTTCATTAGCACTGCTTTCATAACGGTGAGTGAAAACATCGTGAGTAATCGGCATATCCTAGAACCAAAAATTCGAAGACATGTGACTACCACCAATCCGCACTGGGCCCGCGTGGTGGATTATGGCACACTACCTCTCACAGAGAAAAGGCCTGTGTCCCAGCAATGGGAATATTATAGGCTGATTATGAATCCAGGACTGACGATCTTCGCAGGGTGGCTGGTAGCAGTGGGAATAGTGTAGCCAAGAATTGAGTTGAAGGGTGTACTATTGAAGAAGTCTACATCCAGCAGTGGTCTGCTAAAGGCTGGTGACGATGTCTAAGCTCCTAAATTTAAAAAATTAACCCATGATGTATGTTTTGGTCATTTTGTGCACAAAAATAAACTGACGGTATATTCTAAACTTTTTTACGTAAAAAAAGCACGTTTGTAAGTAATGGCCAGTTTTCTCATGGTGGTTACTGGTCAAAAATAACACCATCACTAAGAAAATGTTTCATACAGTAATTTATACAACAATAAACAGTATTAGAACCCATATTAAGCTAAGGGGCACAAAAACTTAGCCTCGATTATAACATCACAGATGTAGGACAATATTTACTTAAAGCGAGCAGACTTAAGATAATAGTAATATGTATATTATGTACAGGTACTTTAAAAAAAAAAGATTAGGTTGTTTAAGTCACACTACAGCAAACTTGTGCTTGGCACAGACCAAGTTAACAGGCCTCATCTACCACCAGAAGGCCAATTCTCGTAATTGGACCCTGTTAAGCAGAAAAAATCCAACCAACATTTTGTTACTTTTGAGTAGGTAAATACGATTTGAAGTTTAGCAGTGAATATAAAACTAATAAGCAGAGGAATACATAAATGGAAAGTTACTAATGGTAACAAAGTAAAGCAGCATTATTTTAAATGTAACACCACAGGCAAGTTTCCTGATTTTCTTAAAAAACTATCCGTGGATCTTATATGCAAAAAAGAAAATTGTCGGTAACATTTTTACATAGAAGTTTGTTTTGTGGAAGTGATCGGCTGCTTGGATCTTTTTTGCGTATATAAAGTTCGATGTGTACATTCTTAAATTACTATATATACAGGCTGATTTTTTAAAGACCATCCAAATTTAAGGATGTGGTACAGACCATCAAACTGAACAACTTTCTCCATGGGACAAATAGCGTAATCGCGAAAATTTTATCAACTGTCCCATAGAAAACTTCAATACCTACTCGACCTAAGTGTATGGGACGGCTGATTTTTTATTCGCGATTACGATGTTGGTCCCATGGCGAAAGTTATTCAATTTGATGGTCTGTACCACATCCTTAAATTTGGCTGGTCTTTAAAACATCAGCCTGTATAACTCGATTTTCGACAAATTGCTGGATCTTTTCTGCTTAACAGGGTCCAATTTAAAACGTTCAAAATCTAGTCGCAGTCTTATCTCGGCGACAAACAAATGTCAAAAACTTGCCAAAATGTAGGGAAATTAGAAGTATTTTTTGACAGATTGAGACTGAAATCAGACTGTGAACGTTCAATACTCTATAAATTTATTTGCATTCCACAATGTGAACTTAGGTGGTAGGTACATTATAAAATATACATAATTTTAGATCATTGTGGACCCTGTCGGGCACAACAAGATAGGATAGAGGAAAAAAGGACGTTCTTAAAATTATGAGAATTGCCCGTCAGTTTTCTTTCAAAACTTCTTCATACACACAAGCACAGCTTACTACGAACATTCTTTCAGCACAAATTACTATGAACAGTAAAAAAGCTGTCGTAGTAGTACTTTCCCATGCAAACTACTAAAACAACATCTACGCCAATGATCCGACAAGTTTTCCATAAATTATATAAAGTGCTAACGCCCCGTAATGATCGAAGACGCGTCCATCAATCATATTTAGAAAATCCCATTGAAATCGATTCAGCAGTTTTCGATATTACCCCATCACTTTCAACATTGCTTGAGAGGGGCTAAGTAATAACAGCGCATGGGTCGATTGACCAGGCTCAGCAACGCTTACCTAGGTCAGTTTGTGGATGGGTGACCATCTTAACTTACAAGACTCCTCCTCTCTCCTCCTCTGTGCTAGCTGATATAATTATGGCAAATAAAATAAAATGCTTTGTGTTTCGTAAGGTTAATTACATAATATTGTATAGAATCAAATTCTTCTAACGAACAGACACTGCTGGAGTTTGTTGCGCCATTTCTTCTTCCTAGCATAAGGAAGTAGTGAAGGGTGGGCGTCTTGGGGGACTGTGTTATGTAATTTTGACATACAAAAAGTGCTGACTCTCAGCCTAGTTTGAATAAATGACTTTTGATTTTTATTTTAAGCTGTGCTTCAGAAGCACGTTCAGCAGTCTGTTGGTCCCAGAAGTATGCGTGGATCTTTGACAGTTGTTACGGGTCAAAAGCCCCGAAAGTCTGACAACGAGTCTTCGAGTCCAAGAGGTATCGTGTTACCCAATAACTGGGTAGTAGAGGTCAGAAAGGCAGTCGCTGTATGTAAAATACTGGTATTCAGAGTTAGGTTAGACTGGGAGCTGACCCCAACATAATTAGGAAAAGCCCTAGGCACATGGCTTTATTGCTTGAACGTTCGTATCAGCTTCGTGAGTCACAAGAAATGTTTATAGTATTTAATTACTATCATAGTGTTAATAATAACACGAGATAAGCAGTAACAGTAGTCGTTCAAATAATTGTAGAGTGCATGCGTCATTATGTACACGATTTACTCGATTGTTTGAAAAAAGAGGGTAATGATTTTCAGATACTTGTTGTGCAGTATGGTTGGCAAAAAACTGTTGAACATTTGTGTTTAAAAAAATCTGAAAAAAAAAACCTTTGCCGTATTTGATGGTTAAGACTTCTTGTTGGTACTACTTTTAGAGCGTCTGGCCCAAGAGTTTTTGAGTTTTGAGCGTACCGAAAGACTAGGTGGACCAATGACTTAGCTAAATGTGCGTACACACAAGCGGAATGCGTCGACGACAGAGGGAACTGCAGCCGTCTGTAACATGGCGCTCGTGTGCACCGTACACAATTACACTCCACTCGTTGTCGACTCCGGGCGTCGATGGGTATCGACGGCTGCCGTCGATGCGTATCGACGGATGTCGCTCGTATGTACGAGCACTAATAGAAGTAGAGTATCCTCTGGATGCGGCTAGCAGAGGAGCAGACTTTGTGGTGATGTTCAAAGTAGGCTTATGTCCATCAGTTGATAAATCTTTTATCTGAAAAGATAATAATAATTTAATAATAGATAGAGATGAGATTTTTATAACAGAATAATTATTTTAGAACTTAAAAAGTGTTTTGTAAATAATAAGTGACTTCACCATGAGCTCTGTTTAGCATCTACGAATCAACACTAGGCCCGCATAGTGGTTTACGGCCCACTCCCTTTCCCAGAAAAGAGGTCTGTGTCCCAGCAGTGGGAACAGGCTACTTATAATTTGCTTAGTGAGTTAATATTGCTAACCCTACTAGAACACACAATAATGTTAGAATGGTAGACATTGAAAGTACCAGCATGTTAACAATAACGCAAGCATAGATACTTGCAACTTTGTTTACCTTAGGACCTAGGAAGATATTGATCTAGATCGTCAATGGTACTGAAATCCAATTTTTATGGAATTAATGAACAAATGAATAAATAATACAATTGATAGTGATCTTGCACAGAGACATCATCAATATTATTTCTACAATCAGAAAAAAATAAAAATATTATCCTATCAAAGGGGCAATTCTGGAAAATTTAAAAACGTTCACAGTCTGATCTTAGTCTCAATTTGTCAAAAATATGTTAAATTTCCCTACATTTTGACAAGTTTTTGACATTTGTTTGTCGCTGAGATGAGACTGCGACTAGATTTTGATCGTTTTAAATTACGAAAATTGGCCTGCTGTTATGGTGTCGATGTGTGTTTAAAAGTGAAAGGGTGGCCTTTCCTAATATTGGGACATTACGGGCTTCATAGGTAGCTAATAATACCACCATGTTACTCTCCCACTTCAGGGCAAAGACCTCTTCTCATACAGAGAAGGCACGAGCTTTGTTAACCACGTTTGCTCAAGATGGGTTGACTATTTGAGACTTATATTAACTACAAGTTCAGGTTTCCTCACGATGTTTTTTCTTCACCGATGTCAGTAATGTCCAAGATAAACTCGGAAAGTCCTTATATTAATTGAAACAATAAAACAAATTTGGCACTTACTCGGGCTTGAACCCATCACCTCGTGCATGAGAGAAGCGAGAAGCCTTAACCACAATTATATAAGGCCAAATAGGGATTTTCAGCTACAATGGTCAGTTTATCATATTTGGGGACACTCGCCAACCCTTTCATTTAAACTTTTTCTTTTCCTTAAGGGCGAATCCCACCCTAGAATGAGTCCTATCCTGAGAATAAATTTAGAATTTTTGACAGTTTTTCCAAAATATAACTATTATACGTCAATTTTATTCCACGGTTAAAATATCTGACTTTGGTGAAATCAGCCCTTAATCTCCCTTAGCTTGGTGTTCTCGCTTATAAACAATCAATGAGGCGGTTAATGACAAAAAAATAATTGCCTAAAATAGCTGTTCTTGAACCCTTTCCCATGGTCTAGTGGTCTGGTGACCACAAAGCCTCTACCCCAGCACCTGTCAGTTGGTTGAACGATATCAACCAGAAGGTACTAAGATTGTGTGATTGCACTTTTAATCAAAAAAAAAATCCTAAACATTTTCTGAACTGCTTTGGCACTTAAATAAGCTGATTGTGTCATAGTTTTATTACTGTATTTAAATATTAAATCTGTTTAAAAAATTCTCTAAGCTGTAGGGCTCAGTGCAAAACTAGTTAAATACAAACAAGAACAAAAAACAATCTACATACGACAAGAAAATTTAACAAAAAAACAGCTATTCTTTGCCTACTAACTCCGAAGTGAATGAGCACAAACCATGATTACTAATACAGATGTTCACTCAACATCTCAATTTTAGACAAGATGACAGCTTTTCACCGTCCCAACATATCAGAGCATCTCCTGCCATCTAATAACACGATAACAAGTACAAATTGCACCACAATCAATCGGAGAAACTGTCCCTAACTATTATCGGAAGAAGCCACGCGAAAACGGACAAGTTTTTCATTTCTACCACATTTCGTTCATATCGGAATTGAAACCAAAGGAAGCCCGAAGGCCCGTCCGACCGTGAACTGACTGGAAAAACGCAACTTTATACTTACACATGTATAAATATACCGTCTTGCAACGACAGTAATTCAGTTTTGCGCGACCGCTTGATGCAAAATGGTGGTACACAGGGTGACGGTCTGAGGAAAGTGAAGTGTTCTGTGTTGTGTAATAAGTGACATTAATTATCTATCAATATGTACTACCAGACTTTAGTGCTCTGTTGTGTGGCCTTGGTATCAGCCAACGAGTACCAGGACGCTTTGAAGAAGCTTTGGAACAAAGACAGTGATTCCGTGATTGATGTCACTAGTGCTTCAATAGTTATCAAACCTACGAGATTTGAATCGAGGGAGTCTAGGCTCCCTTATACCTACCAACGGTATGCCTTTAAGCCTCGTTCTATCCCTCTAAGACCGGAAGAGCCCCAAGTAGAAAGAAATGTGTATTACGCAGATGTAAAGAATAACTCCAATGTCCTTTTCCCTGGTAATTATAACCCAATTGCCAAAGAGAAAAGAAATTTGACAGATGATGGCCAGTTCCAAGTTAGAGCAATACCCTTGATTAGGAGAGAAGAGTACGAGAAAAGGTCTTTGGATGTTGAGGAACCAATCATTGAGAAGCCTGAGGGGTTCTCGGAACCTTCTGTCTCACGGAGATCATTATCATGTAAGTATTTGATTGATGACAATAGCAATATTATTATTTATACTAAATTATTACTTTAAATTTGGTGCTGATTTGACTAATATGTCATCAAGTATTATTGGTATATACAACTGGCCATTTGGAATTAATTTATTGACTACTTTTCTGAAATAATTTATTGAAATATTCTGCTAGTTGCTAACTATCGTGAATCCAAATCCAATCCAGAAAGCTTTCACTTTAAGTTTATAAAGCTAATCAAAACAACTAACACATTCACACTATCTGTCTTAGAACGTACATATTCCAGATTACGTAAAAGTTAACTTTGAAATGCGTAATAAAATAAATATTTAAACTGCCTTAACTTATTGAATTATCTTATTTATGGATTCTTACAGATATTATAATACCGTGCGTGTATCAATAAACGTATTGTGTGTTGCTGCAATCACTAGTTCCATCTGTCAAAAAACGGTTTACCTAATCTATTACAAGAATTATGAGCTCGTTATTCCACTACATTCCAGGTCATCCCACCATATTTTTCTTCACCGCAACCCATTTTATTTTGACACAAGATTACTATTCATGCATGCAGATCCACTCATCATCACCATTTTAATTATCATCACAAATCAACACATTCTACCTAATTAGAATCGATTATTTTTTCATTCGATTCTTCTCACGAATTTACGATAAATCGAATAATTTAGAAACAATTGATTTATGTACGAAACTATCGAATGTGCTCGTGTACGTTCAACCAATGGAATCACGCAATCCTTCATAAATAAATTATGTATTTAGTATCATTGAACTTGCGTTGCATGTTGACAAACAAATGGACAAAGGAGTTATAATAGATGTTTCTTTAATGTTCTAGAAATTATTGAAATATGGACTTGTTCATGATTTAGTTGACATGTAACGTGAATCAACTGAATATTGATAGATGGATTTAGTGAACGCTATACTAATTGAAGTCACGGATTACCATTTAATAGGAGTTGGTACACAAGTTGGTATATATAACTGTGTTACCTACTTTTTGATATGCGCGTTTTTATAGGAAGAGTCCAATTGCATTTGAGGAACTAATTGCTTATTAGGAAATGTTTAAATTGGTAATTAGTTCCTACATCCATTAGGAAGTTCCTGATATGACTTTTTTTCGACATTTGCAGTTCTAGGTGAATAATAATGGTGAATCGATGCATATCTAACAGAGTTTTTATTTTCTTTTCTTTACTGTCATACCCTTTAATTTCAAAATCTGGCTTTTCTCATTTTGCATTTTAGTCATAAAGCATTCTTAGATAATGATACAATTGCATCAATTCAACATCTAGAGGAATCATTTGTATTATAATAAGAAAAGGTCCTGCGACTTGTTTGACTTAAACCTTATAATTTGCATGCAAAGTTCACGTTCCATTGAATCATAAGTCATCCCAAATTTAGAAAGTCTAAATCTTGTCATATCATAAGATGATCATCCTTTAGTACAAAACGAATCATCATCATTCTCCTGCCCTTATCCCAATATTTTCGTGGTCGGCGCAACATGTCTTTTCCTACCATACTTCTCTATTAGTCGTAATCTCGGTAGTCACTCCCTTTCTAACCGTATCATCATTCACACAGTCCACTCATCGTTTCAACCATATCACCTTTCTAATACAAAATGAATATCGATTTAATCTATTCCCTTTCATAGACATTTTCATTCATTCAAACAAAGCAAGCCATTTGAATATAAAGACCATTACATAATTTGTATAGAAAATGAAAATGCTTTTCTAATCCAATTATTGAAGTCTATAAAAGAGCTTTCTTAGCATGACTTGGGTTTCTATAGAGATCCTATTACACTTATGAATATAGTATTGATCTCATAATACATTAAACGTTTTAACGAGTCTTTCGTAATCATAAATTCTAAAAGATTCCTTTTGTATCCAAGAAGCAGAAATTCTCTCATCTTTATCATGTTTCTAATCATCATCATGTTTACGCTCTATTTATTTTCTAAAATCATCTTGATACTCGTAGTTATCATCATCATTCATATTTTATTTGAATCCTTCGTAAATATTAGTTTAAGCTTAATTTCTTTTGTTTCAATTACCTATAACTTTAACGGTTTTCTTAATGTCATCAACCAGCAGCCTAACACAGTAACAATGGCAAGGCATTGCAATTTGACAATTCAACGATATTCATTGCTTTATTTACGTTGTCAAACAGACGAACTTTTCAAACAATCTAAAGCAATGTATTATGAATTTACTTCAAAATCCTTCAGATTGTAATGAATGCCTGGCTATCACCGTTCACAATTTGATCAGTAATTTTTTATTTTGACTAAGAAACCTACAAAACAGCAGTCCTAATTAGGTTGTTTATCCCAAGTATAAAATTTTCTATGACAAATTCATTCACTGAAACCATTTAAGGAACAATCATTCTTTTTGCTCATGCATACAAGTTGAACTCAATAAAAATTTCGAAAAAGTACTTGATGTTCTACAAAAAAAAAACTGATGACCATCATTATTACCATGTCAATACTTTTCTTTTTTTTCTTGATACGCTGCTGACAGCGTATAACGATAACTGTAACGTAACGTATCGGTATATACAGTTATAATATACATTTACGTACATTGCAGTCAACAAGCGGAAACGATTGCCAGTTACAATATTGATGAAATTCAGTTCAGCGAGAGTTATTGCTAGGTAGTTGTGACATGTGATAGCTAGGTGCAGAAGGGCCATTTCACTATGTGGGACTTAGCTCAAAGCTATATCAAGCTCAATTTTAAGTCAGGTTCAAAAACGTTGGCGTCTTCTTACTATTATTTAGTATAGCCCGATGTTGACAATTGATCTAAATTAAAAGAAATTTTATTTTATTTTATAACGTAGATTTCGACATAGTTCCATTTGTTTTCATTACAGCCTTTGATTGTTCCATCTGGTTCCTCTAAGATGATTCTAGTTTTATAATTACCCATTTGCCCTCGTGGTGAAGGAATTACTTTCGGAAAATAGAAATTAATCTGAAAATAGTTTTATTCTGCTCAGATTTTTTTCTATAAGCTCCAGCTGTTGTTGTTGTTGCATCAGACCACATTTTTGCTTGGATTCGCTTACTTTTTCGATATTAACTTTATATCAATGCTACCATTATCGACTACTTGAGCATGTCATGCTTCATTCTAACTATTTTTTTTCTTTCTTTCATTCCCATTTTCATGTCTCGGTAGGCTTTGCAGTTCCTATGTATTTGTGTGAAGTAAGTTTTCTGTTCCAAATGTTTTGAGTTTGTATTCAGTCGACGGTGAATTTGTAACGGTTGGTAATGATAGTGGTATGATTGCGACCGTTTCTCTATTATTGGGTGAGCAGGGCGGTAAGTGCAGTGGACTGATAGAAAGGGATCAATTCTGGGGGATGGTTGATGTTTGGACTAAGATCTATTGATTTTGGATGGATAAGAGATATAATAAACTTCTCGCTTAAATCACAGATTACGTTGATTTTAAAATATTATTTTGATAACTCCAAAACCTTAAACTGTTTACTAAAGCTTAAATGTTGCTTTTTGAGCATCTATATTGTACCCAAGTAAAAAAGTCGAAGGCTTTTTATGAATGACATGATTCTGATAGAATAGTTAAGGTGACCTATTTTTATCCATAAATCACTACGTAAATAGGTTTACGTAGCTACGTAAATAGGTCGTGGAAGACATTCTAAGCTATTAAAATGACTAAACATGAGCACACATTACTTACGACTCAAAGGACCAATATTTCACGATTTATTACCTGATCAATTTCAAATCATGATCTTCAACGGATCATTACACAATGCCAATATCATCATTTAATTTTGATCAAGTATTAGTATATATCCATACATCTTGTGCTGTTAATAATTTTGCTTTACCAGGTTTTTGATGGATAGATATTGAAACCGATTGAAATTATCGAATATCAGTAAAGAAAAATAAATAAATCTGAAAATATGTATGTTAAATGCTCACTAGGGAATAAATGATCAATCTTTGGTATAAATCAGCCAAAAAATTAAAGACAGAAAACAAATAGAAAGTGATAACTGACAAAAATGTGGAAAGTGGCAATTTCAAAATAAAATATGAAAGTCAAAATTGACAAAAAAAAGAAAGTCAAAATCGCAAAAAAAGAAATTGAACGTTGGTAACTAATCATTACAAAAAAGCGCCATTGTATGAAGACCGCATTATAGGTACCTTATAAAAACATAAATCAATGATTTATATCCGAAACACGTTTTTCAGGTACTATATTATTGACATGCACGCCGAATTCCAGAAACATTGTGCCTAAATTATTATTAATATTAAATTCCCATTCCTTTTCTTTCTCTCTACATACATTTAGGACAAAATAAACTTCACATGCCATATCACAGGCTAAATAGAATATAAGACCGAGTAATGTAACATGAGAAACCATCGATTGTAATTACTCTATTTAACTGTGAATAAATTAATTTGAATTTAAATAATTAAAACCACTTTACTTGGGTTAACACTTAACACTATTATGCAACACAATTTTCAAAAAAAAAGTTTCACTAGCACGGCTTCTAGGTTAGCTTTGGACTGTGTTCTTTATTGGCTATATCAAAGAAACTTTGTTTTCTATAATAACAATTTGTAAGGATAAGAAAGACAGTTATTATGATGTAGCTGCGGAAATGACGACTACAAGAGAAAAAGTATTAAAGAAACAGACAATATGTTGCACCGACCCCACAATAAATAGGGCAATAAAATCATGATGAGAGAAGACAATTATTATAAAATACAATATCCATTCAATAGAACTCACAAAATTTAAAACAACAAAGACGTACTAATAGAAAATCTGTCACAATTGTATATGTCAATGAACATAATTATCTTCGTTATCAAGGATTACAAAGTCATTGTCAACATAGCCGTAACACTTTCATAACAAGAATGTGCATCCATTTAGTGTGATAACGATAGTAATTAAAGTATAATCGCCAACATTTTAAGTGCCAACAATTACACAGTTTATCATATAGACACGCATACACACACGTAATCGGATCTCATCAGATGTTTCACGGTAAAGCAATCGTAACAGGTTGTTAGCCTATCAGGCTATCGGGCTGTTGTTGTGAGCATAATTACTGTGTTTCTGTCAGGTGATAATTATTGACTAACTAGTGAGACTAGGGATACAAACACTGTTGTTTCTTTCGTAGAAAAGTAGAAACCGAGGATTTTACCACAAAAACTTAGACGTCTTGTTCAAACTATCAGTTATATCCATATCTCCATATATCTATACAGGGTGGCAGGGACATCGACGCGCTCTGAGTCGAAATTTATCGGAAACAGCAGATTTTTTTAAGTTGGTCAAGAATCATGTGCTGAATTCCTAGTTACAGTTTGTGCGTCGATGTCCCGGATGCCACTTCAGAAAGCAATTTATGTCTGATGGAGTTATTTATAGTTTAGTCTAGGATGACTCTTAGTATAATCCTTATAAGTTACATTCAGTAATTAATTTCTACCCACACAGTTACTTATTTTATCCGATGTCCAAACACACATTCATTTGTTTCATTATCATTATAATTAACAAACCCTTCTCTCTTATTCCAGACATAATGGGTGAAGACGACGACGATGAGGACGAATTCGAAGATGATGACGGAGAATATGAAGAGGAAGACATCGGCAGCATCAAGGGGCACGAAGAGGAGAGGCACAAGAACAAGAGGAAGAAGAAGATCAAGCCTAAGAAGCTCAAGAAATACATGCTACCACTACTCCTGGCTTACAAGATGAAATACTTCGCTCTGGTACCGGTCATGATTGCAGGGTTGGTTCTACTGATCGGAGCCACAGGCCTAGCAGGATTCTTCTTTGCATTGTTCGCAGCGGTCATGGGATTACAGAAAGGAGGATACTAGAAAAAGACCAAGGATACCGGCTTCAAATTTCTGGAAGAATCGACTGTGGTGTACAGACAGACGAACTAAATTCGATTGGGGTTCCGCACCAAAATGCTACTAACAAGGTTGTACTTTTTTTGGAACGGAATCTCAAATTACACGAACTCGATATTTTAGATTAGAGAAATGGAGTTGATGAGAAGTTTGAAGATGAAGGACCAGTCTTTGAAGTCGGTAATGAAAATGAAGTTTAAAATAAAGTCGACGACTCGCAGTTGCCATTCAGTCTAAGTAAGCGTCCATCCGGAGTCCACCCTGCTAGTCTGAAGTCGAAAACAAAGAAAATCCACCGATAGTTGATTGGCAGATTTTTCTGTTCCGTTTTTTATTTTCTGTTTTTCGTACAAAACTTGGACTATATTTTTCTGTATTTATTTTTGTAATACAATCAACGCTATTTTTAAGCTCGCGCAAATGTAAATATAATTAAGTGCTAGTAATAAGTTATTTATTTATTTATTGTTAGTTCGAATAGATAATGTAGTTACCAATTATAACGTAGACAAATGTATCGCTAACAATGATAATATAATTATACGCAAGTGCTTTTGACTTTTTGTAATTTTTATTCAATACGTTAATTTTAAGAATAGCAGTTTGGATCTTTCCATCATGAAACCTATAGGAAACTATTTACGAAATCAGAACAAAATAATAAAGATTAGCTGGAAGATAGATTGCTTTATCATGGTCAGCATAAAAGGTGCTAGATTCAATGCGCTCAAGTAGGAGCAGATCTCAATAGCCAACCATAGTTCTTACATCTATGTTCATGTACCCATTATTTATCATCGTTATCCGTGTGTTAACAAGTTCTAAGTCATTACTTTCTAATAGCAGTGGTAGCCCAGTGGTAATGGCCCCGTCTTACGAGCTGTAGGACATGGGTTCAAACCCAGGCAAGCTTTACTTTGTGTAAATAATTTCATAATCACTGCTCTCAAAATGGTGAAGGAAAACATCGTTAGGAAATGTCCTAGAACCAAAAATTCAAAGACATGGGACATGTAACAACCCGCAAGAAGGAGTGTGCTGTAATCCACTACGCGGGCACTGGGCCCACGTGGGGGAACAGTATAGGCTGATTATGCTACTTTCTAATTCTGAGCAATACTAACTTTTTAACTAAAAACCCATAAATAAATTAGATTTAATACCATACCTAACCATTTTTCTACTGACCTCAGTATAGTTTTGGAATTTGAGATTATAAAAATCCTATTTAAATAATGATACTAAAGATTCTTACTTTAAAAAAGAAAATCCCTTGATGCGAGAATAAATAAATAGCCGCAGAAACGACCACAGACAACCACCACTTTTGCGTTATGCTCTATTTACCGACCCATCATTTTCTAAACCCATCCTTTGTGGTCGCTTAAATTGAAACAATAAATAAAGCAAATATAATACTTATTTCTGGCTCTTGTGATACAGGAACTTCTAGTACAAGAGCCAGGGCTACACTGATGTTTGTGTCTTGAAGGGAAAATAAATAAATAATAATTATATTAAAAAAGTAAATTATTCGGGTCGTCAGTAGCCCTTAAGTCTGACAACCAGTCTTACCAAGCGATATCGTATTACCCGGTAACTGGGTTGTGGAGGTCAAATAGGGAGTCGCTCCGCGTAAAATACTGGTATTCAGCTGCATCCGGTTAGACTGGAAGCCGACCCCAACATAGTTGGGAAGAGGCTAGGCAGATGATGATTAAAGAAAAACTATATAATTAAAATTCTTTCCTTAACAGAAGATGTTTAACCAAAAGTGGGCAAAATGAAACCAGTTGTAATGCCACTGTTCTGATTACAGTACTCTGTGGAATATGCGCGTAATATTTAATGTCCGCCATGTTTTTAAAGTTTTATTCTCTTTGTTAATGTGTTGATTTGTCAAGGTTTGAACAAAGAAAGTGCGCGTTTCATTCAGGAAATGTCAAAGGATTTATGATGGTCTCGTACCTACTGAGTTTTGTTTTTTCACAGAAGTTCAGTAAATTATTTGTGGTACAAAATGTTTCAATTATTTTTCTTTCTAATAAACCTTTAGCGAACTCATAAACATTCACAAGTCTAACATTTTTTCAAGCTTTGATGGGTCATAATTTTTTTTTTTTTTTGCGCTATATGTGTAGATATATTTAATATTTTTGTTTTAGACTTCACACATTCATATTTTTCTCTTCTTGTTCTCACACACTATTGTCTACATTTCTTTTTTTTTACTTCTCCTTTCGCAGGTCTGCTGGAAGAAATTTCTTAAGAAATAAGCAGTACCTTTGTACTCATGTTATAATTCTGTCATATCAATTTGTATTTTACTGTGTGTACATAAATAATAAAATAAATAAAATAAATAAATAATTAACAAGCAACGCACCCAAACGTGGTCACAGTTTCCTTAAATACGGTAAGTTGGGTAATAAAGGGTAATCGTTGGGTAATCTTAAGCCGTAAGGAAACCTAACTTTAGTGATTCTTGTAGTGGACTACTGGAGGGTGATGGTGTTGTTGATGAAGAATAAAATACAGGTATTCATTTCCCTCAAAATTATACATGCTTCCCAACAATCAAGTTCGACACACCCCGCTATAATCATAAATTCGTCGCACAATTTGAAGTACCTAATTTTTAACGAAGCATTAAGGCTCTGGGTTCGATGCCCGGTTCGAGTAAATTTATTCTCTAAATAACTTCACAGTAGCAGTAGGTACTTTAGATTTTAAGACTTGTAAATTGTTGTAACAAAACGATTTTGTAATAGCAAGCGTAGCGTGGGACGCCCCCCAGTTAGATAGACGGACGAGCTTGAGAAGGTAGCTGGAACAGACTGGATGCGGAAGGCGGAGGACAGGGTGTTGTGGCGCAGCCTGGGAGAGGCCTATTATATCCAGCAGTTGACGATACATCACGCTACGACCAATAGGAACTAAGCAAAAAAAAGAGTTAGAAAAAACGCTAAGCGAAAATGAAATAATAGCAGCGATACGCAGCGACGAGGCAGGTTGTTTGCCGAAATTCCACGCGAACGAAGTTACGGACAGAAGCCAGTGTAACATAAATACAGCATAGGTACCTACATAGACTTCCTTCAAGGCACAGCAATAAGAAAACTTGTTTGAACATCGAACAGCGCCACCTATAACTTTGAGTGTGAACTAGCCGCGGTTCACAGGAACCATCAACGATAGCTGCAGCTTAGTATTGATAACAGTTTGATGTGACATAGAAGTAATGATAAATGGTTAGATTTTCTAAATGTATTGAAATAAAATTACGACAAACTAAAAAAAATCAGCCTTAGATGGTCCCGCTATGTAATGAGAAGAGATGATATTTTCTCAGTAAAAATAGTCCTGGGGGTCTAGCCAGAAGTAGTATCGGTCAAATGTTCGGCCGTTTCCTGCTACGTAGTTACTATTTGGTTCGGTCGGTTCCGATCCTACACTCCTAAACTCTTTCGAATATTCACTATGGTCCCGAGCCAACTGAGCCGATCCGAACTTTTTTCGCATTTTTCAGTAATATTCGGTTTGGCCATGTGTCGGTCCGATCCGAACATTCGCACTTTGCACTTCGGAGTAGGCCCCCTGCTTATCCCTACGAAACTCCTGGGGAGAGGAATACCTCCGCTACCTAGTGGTCCAGTGTCGAGAGGGAGATAAAAGCGCAGAACCTTACTGCTATGTCAACCCAGGACAGATCGTCGTGGCGCCGCTGTACAAAAAAACCCGACCCCAGATGGAACTAAGGATGGATTAAGGGATGTAAGAAAATTCAATGAAAATTCAAGAATTCACGATCCGATTCAAAGAAAATCACGAATTCATGGCCCTCATAATGATATCTGATGAATATGCTTAGTCGCATGTAATCAGTTTTATATACGGATTTGCATACCTTTGGGATTGTGAGTATCCAACAATAGTATAATCAGCCGTCAATAACATATACAAATAACGGTGAAGAAAAACATCGTGAGGAAACTGGCATGTCTTAAAACCAAAAATTCGAAAACATGTGACATCTATCATCCAACATTAGGCCCGCGTGGTAGATTACAGCCCATTCGCTCTAGAAGAGAGGAGGCCTGTGTCCCAGTAGTGGGAACATTACTGGCTGATTATGTTATGTTATGCATAATAATATATAAGCAGTTTACCTACGCACCCCATGATGGGAGTTACCGACCTGTCGTAGCCATAACTGTAACTGATTCCGAAGAATTTTGTGTTCAGTTGCTATTAAGAACGTTTTTTTAAGTTTTTCTTTTCCTGATTTCAGACTGTAATTTAAGACACTATAGACTATACAGGTTAAATTAAATTAGCTAGCGAAACTCCGCAAACGTGAAATATGCGATTGATGACCCCAAAAACAAATCATCAAATTAATTTTATATTTTGTTTGTAATTCGCTAGCTAATTTAATATGACCCTGTATATCTACTAAAGTTCTTCTTCCTATATACGAATAAGGATTATGGCGCCAAATCAATCCAACCTACTCCAAAAAGAAAACTAGACACAATGTCAAAGCTTTCCCTAACACTAAAATTAACGTCTAATTACTAAGAAAGACGCATGGAGTCATTAAAACGTACCGCATGATAGGCCATAATGTTCCCATTTTGACGCTATAAAACTCAGCGACAACTGATGGCAACACCACTTAATTTACGCAAGTCAAACAGCACGAATTTCAAAAAAATAATATGCTAAAATTAAGCAAAATTGAACTTTAATACGTAGGCAAAAGAGTAGTGATCAGTGATCAAAATGCTTCCCTACTCCCGTGGATTGATACTGGATAATGCAAATAACTATGGAATAGTGAAAACTGAGACGTTGTTCGGATTTGGACCAACCAGTCATGATAAGTATGTGGATGGAGATTTCAATTCAACTGAACCTTTGGAGTGGATTATAGCTAGCAGCAACTTCGCGCCACGGTCTTTGCAAGGTAATGATTCGTTGTTCGATTTCGATTGGTAGTTTTCTAATGCTCAAAGAAGCACACCTATAAACAAATTAGAGAGCAGTGGTGACCGAGAGGTGTCAGCCCCGACTAACGAGATGTAGGTCGTGAGTGCGAACCCAGGTAGGCACTTTACTTTGTGTATTTCACCACCACTGCTCTCAAAACGGTGAAGAAACACAAAACACATAGTAGTAGGAAACCGGCATGTCTTAGAACCAAAAATTCAAAGATTTGTGACATCTACCAACACGCACTGGGTTCTCGTGGTGGTTTACGGCCCTCTCACTGAGAGGAGGCCTGTGTCCCAGCAGTGGGAACATTATAGGCTGATTATCATGATAATCAAACTTTAAATATGGTTGCCACTTACTTTTCGTCTTAATAAACAGTAAATGCTACATTAATTTTCTTGCCTAAGGAAATCTCTACTTAAAATATTATAAATACGAAAGTAGCTCTGTTTTTTTTGTCTGTATGTTACCTCTGCACGCCAATTCCTGAACCGATCGTTATAAAATTTGTCAGATAGGTAACCGAGGATCTGCAAAGATCATAAACTACTTTTCATTCTAGATATTTGTATTAAAAATGATGAAGTTGCGAGCAACAGATAATAAATCGTAAGTCTATCAATACTTCAGGCCAAAGACATTAAATTATTTATTTAACTTCAGGCCCTTCAGACAGCTACAAGTTCAGATGTTGCTACCATATTTTCACCACCTTTCAATATCTAAACTATATCCCATTTCATCCACCACCGTTAAACCGCACTTCGTTAAACCCCAGGAATATTTGCCTCTTGGCCATGATCTGCAGTGGCCTATATGGAAAGTTCTCAATCGATTGCGTACTCAAGTAGGGCGCTGCAGACACAATTGATCGAAGTGGGGGATTACTGATCCATCCAATATCCAGTCCGAGTGCGGTGCCTCTAATCAGACCATGCCCCACTTGCTGGAGTGCCCTAAGTGCCCGTTCACCTGAACCTTGGATGACTTAATAAATGTCACTGATGCTGCAATCAACGTGGCCACCTACTGGGCTCAAACTCAAACAATATAAAATATCGAAGAGTACCATTGACACGAGAAGAAGAAGATCCCATTTAATTTCCAAGGACGAAAGACGAATTAATTTTGCCTTTATTTCCCAAAAGTTTCAGATACAGAATCACGAGACCTCAAACCTTTACCAAAGGCAGAACCGAAGCCTAGAAAATCTTCTAAAAAGATCAAAAAGAAGCATTCAGATAAAGATAAGAAACGTAAAGGTAAAGGCAAGAAGTGCATCTTCAAGGTCTTTAAGAAGAACAAGAAGAACAGAGGAGGGAACAGGTTTCCGAAGATGCATCGGAAGTATATGATGCCGTTGATTCTTGGATTACTAGCTGCTAAGAGTCTGCTAATTCCTATAGCTTTGAAGGCTTTGGCGTTCTTGTCTGCTAAAGGTGAGAAAAAATACATTGACTTTGTAGAGATCCAGCACCCTAATTGCGATACACAATATTACTCTCAATTTGAATCAGTTTGAAGCATATTGCTAATCCATTGCTCCATATATTTGAAAAATGCATTTGCTCAACAACGTAAATAACGCAATGAATGTTGTTGAACTGTCAAAATGAAAGCCATTGCTACTGATATTGTGTTACGCAATTACCCTGCAGGTGATTGGTTCAAATGTAGCAAATCAATTTTACCAGATCTTAAGAGGAAGAGGTCTGTGACCAGCAGTAGACTGTTTAATAATTATATTTCTCAGCGTACCATAATAGAGTCTTTATCATTCTCCTGCCCTACCCTGCCCAATTCATTCGTGGTCGACGCAACACGTTTTTCTTCCATACTTCTCTATTAGTCGTCATCTCGGTAGTACCCCCTTTTTAATCATACCATCATTCACACAAGTCCATCCATCGTTTCTGCTAAGGTAGAGTCTTCTACCCGGTTAATGACAACGTGTCAACTCCATCGACAAAAAAAAAAACACGGCCCTTATGCCAATAATTTGCAAAAGTTTTAAAGTCAAAGTCAAATAATTTATTTCAAATGGCACATAAAAGGCACTTTTGAACGTCAAAAATAAAATAAAAATAAAATTGATTCTAGTCGCCCCTTCCAAAAGATAGTTTTCGTATGGAGAAGAATGGGCAAGAAATTACACCGTTACTCTTTTAAAATGTTTAACAAATTTTGCATACATTAATTATATAATTATATGTGAAGACGATGAACCTAAAAATTAAATTACTATACCACAATAAGTAAAAGAATTAAAATGGATTAATGAATCCATGACATATAAATTAACTATATGATAGATACACGGTGCTAACATATTTACAAACATTCCAAAAGTAGACGATTTTCATAAATAAATAAGGAGTAATAAGTCCGGGTGAGACTTTAAGTAATTACAGAATGTAAACCAATGTCAAAAAGAAAAATAAAAGAATAAATTATACAATTACATTAGTAACCAGTTTGATTTTGTCTAGACTCTAGAGATTGTCCTATGGAGCAGGACCAGCATGCTTCCATTATTTTAATCGATAATTTACACATCTGTCAGAAACACACAATTAAAAAACTACTGAAACGTTTGTACTCGTAAATTAGTAGAATCAGTGGCCAGGTGTTATATTTTTCTGTGACACAATAAGTCTTAGGCCTGATTTTTCCAACGCCAGATAATTTTATCCGAGGAATAATTTTGAATCTTTGACAGTTCTTTCATACAAAATCTGCCAGACGTCAAATTTATTTCATGAATAAAAATTATCTGATGATTGAAAAATCTATTTTAATATTATTTGTTTTATTCTTTAGTATGTGGCGGGTAATTGCCCCACGATTGATGTTGGGAGTATGTATACAGGCTGATTTTTTAAAGACCAGCCAAATTTAAGGATGTGGTACAGACCATCAAACTGAACAACTTTCTCCATGGGACAAATAGCGTAACAAGTCGTAGGTTTGAACCCAGACAGGCGCTTTTCTTTGTGTAAATAATTTCATTAGCACTGCTCTCAAAACGGTGAAGAAAAACATTGTGAGGAAACACGCATGTCCTAAAATCGAAAATTCGAAGACATAGGTACATATGAACTCCACTAAAACGCACTGGGCCTGCGCAGTGGATTATGGCCCACTCCCTCTCACCGAGAGGAGGCCTGTGTCGCAGCAACTGGAACAACTGATTATGCTAAATAATAGTTGCAGAAAACTGCACGTCGTTTTAGGCAAAATACACAATATTATATCTAGCAATAAAAGCTTGAGTACTCTAGTTAGCAACAGCAAATTACTTCCAAGGTTTCTCCGCAGGACTGATGATGGGATTCTTCTCAACCGTCATGGCTTCCGTCCTCAGCCTCAAGGCCTCCTTCGACCACAACCACAGCTACCAAAACCGGAAGGATGACACCAAGACGCAGGTTGAGATTATCCAGGTACCTTCAAAGAGTGAGGATCATGTCTATTATGATGAGCACTATAAAAGAGGGGATTATATACCTGTACCTGTTATGGTACACTGATGGAGTTGATAATAAAACAACATCATAACATCACGCGTGTTTTCCCAGAAGAGTTAGGCAGGGGTGTATCTACATAGTAACTACACCCACATTTCGATAGTTATGATTAAGTCCCATTTAATAAGGGGCAAAAATAATGGATAAAAATACATGTAACTAGATATTTATTTAAATTATAAGTAGTTCTAATTTCATTTGTGATTACGTAGATAATAATATAGAAAATGCATTTACCTTTGACTAAATTATAGTGAAGCGACTAATTTGAGAGCAGTGGTGGCGCAGTGGCAATGGCCCCGACTTACGAGTTGAAGGTCGTGGGTTCGAACCCAGGCAGGCGCTTTAGTTTGTGTAAATAATTTCATCACCACTGCTCTCAAAACGGTGAAGAAAAACATCGTAAGGAAACCGGCATGTCCTAGAAGCAAAAATTCGAAGACTTGTGTCATCTACCAACCCGCACTGGTCCTCTGTGGTGGATTATGGCCCCCTCCGTCTCTAAGAGAGGAGGCCTGTGTCCCAGCAGTGGGAACATTATAGGCTGATTATGTAATAGTGCAGCCAATTTCGTTTTTATTAAGGACGATGCAGATAAACGGTTATAATAATATAAGTTTTGTGTATTTTTATTTAACCAAAGAATTATTTGTAGGACAAAATAAAGTTACGGAGTGAACTCTTTTAATTTTTGTTTTATTTTAATTTCCATACCAATATTAATATATCTGCCTAGCCTTTTCCCAACTATGATTGAAATATTGGTTGGACTGGACGCCGACCACGACATATTTAGGTCGGCTTCCAGTCCAACCATATGCATCTGAATACCAGTATTTTACACGGAGGGACTGCCTAATCTGAGCTCCACAACCCAAACTAGATGATACAATACCCCTTGCTAAGACTGGTTGTCAAACTTTTGGGCTTCTGACTACCTGTAACGACTGTCAAAGATCTACGAATGACAGGCTGGACCAATGGCTTAACGTGTTTTCTGAGGCACGGAGGGGTCTCGATATGTGTGTGTGATGTATTACACATAAAAATATCAAATGGAAACTTAAGCAATATACTTAAGTATTATGTAGGAATGATTGTAGCTGCGAGTATTTAAAGACCCAATGATGTTATTAATTGTATGGACAATGACGCATACTTATAAAATGCTTCTTTTAGTTCGATATTGAGATAGACTCGTGATAGCACCAGTTTAAACCTTAGTGGTTTTTGGTTGCTATTTTTTATGAATAATCCTGTATTCTTTTTTATAAATCATAAAAAATAAATGTAATGAATGGTCATCCACGAACCAACCGCGGCAAGCGTAGCGTAACCTTCGATTGACCCGTGTGGCTGATATTATTTAGCCATAAGATAACATAGATACTATTATAGTATGAAGGTCTTATAATTAATATGAGGTGGCTAGATGTTTTGCCATTTATGGTATATAAAATTAGTTGCACTAGACAATACAAAAACAAAAATAACAAAAAGAGAAAAAAAAAAAAAGAATTACAATGTCAAAATTAAAATTAAATGCGCGCCCCCTTGCGCCATCCCATCTTCCTAGCACGGTGGGCTGTGCTGGGGCGGCTGCTACAGGAATAGAAAACCTCAAACGGCGCAAATATAACAACTTTATTGGGAGCTATATGTTTGAGCCGTTTTGGGTTGAAACACTAGGGCCTTGGGGTCCGAATGCTCATCGAATTTTTCAGGACATCGCCAAGCGGTTGGTTGACGCTTCACGTGACCAGAAGGCTGGCCTATTTTTAGCCCAAAGAATCAGGATTGCCATCCAACGTGGTAATGCTGCCAGCCTTTTGGGGCACTTATCCCATTGACAGTGATGCGGACGAATTTTTTGATGCCCAATGAGCTCCTGCCTTTTTCTATATTTTTTCGTATTATACATATACTTGTATATAGTATTGTGTATTGTATATTAGTGTTAGCTTGTAAAAATACTTAATAGTTTTTTAAATGTAAAAAAAAGAAAAATTATATCGGCGGGATGAAAATATTATGATGAAGAAAATTAAATTGAAATAACAACGTCAAAATTTTAATATAATTCACGAATTAAGATATTAAAGTTTAAATTTAATTCAAAATACAACGTCAAAATTTAAATTTATTCTGAGTAAGATTATATACAGAAAAAATAAACAAATTAATACGCACAATCAAAATTTTATATAAGCAAAATATCGTTTAAAAATGAGCCCCTCATTTTAATCGCTATACTAAGTAATATTTGCAGTCCATCCCTGTTAAATAATAAAATACTTTAGGGGTACCAAACTTTTCTTCTGTCTTGTTAAAAAGTATTTATTACAGAACGAATTTTTATAAAAACCAAAAAGCTGTCTTAGAAACAAAAGCAGTCACAAATCTCAGACATGACAATAGCGTATCTGACAGCCAAAGAAACATTACAATGCCAGAATGTAAAAGCTAAAAGAAAAAAAATTGTAACACAATCCAACAAAAACCGAAACGACACATGGAAAATAATGTTATCAGATAACCACAGGTAAGCTGGTGACATATCAAAATCATGGGGAAGAGGAGAAGACGTATTTTCCCGAAAAAGAAGCGATCCGTTTTCAGCAGACCACACCCGATCAGACGAAAAATGGCGTTGCGACACAGAAAAATGAAGGCGTTTTTCCACAAGCACAACCCTAGGATGTTTATCTCGAAGAATATGAGGAAAATGGTAGGAAGAATATACACTGTGTCAGATAAAGTGCGAGATAAAATAGCTGAAAGTACTATGGCTTTGGACAACCCGTTCAGCGCGCAGTTTTACGAAGACCGCTGTTCGATACAATAGAACGGAATGTGTCATCGCAAAATTATTTGGGATCGGAATAAACAAACAACTTGATATTTTTGGCCCTATTGAATGGTGTTAACATTGATACAAGTTACTTTAGTGAATTGATTTTGTACCTTACAAACCTAGTGTGAATTACTTGTTAGTTACAAGGAATCTTATGAGTAGTGTGATAACTGGCTTAAATCTACTGTACATTTTCTAATTTTACTCTGCCTCCCCGCATACTGTCAACATCAGTTGGTTACTCCTATATATATATATTATGTTACTTTTTCAATTCCTAACAATATTAAAATATTTTACAGGCTAACAATTTAGTTTTAATTAATTTCTTTTTCAGAACCTCAACGTCAATTATTATTAGTCAATTAGTTTTACAGGATCATAAGTTAGAATGACTAAGCACTTGCGAGAATTTATCAATTTGTCAGACACTATACCAAAATTATGGATATTACGCATTACGCTGAATGGATACGTACACATTCCATCCAAAATCGTTGTTTTCTATGGACAAAAGCTGAACAGAGCTGAACTAAGTGTAGTTAATCCCTTAACCCTTACTTATTTCCCTCGTTTAATAAATACCCACTTTCTAGTCTAAAAATATTTCGGTAATAAATAATAATTTGTTCATCTCATAACACTGACCGAGGCTCGGTATAAATACTTGTTATACAACGTGAAGTGTGCCAACGCACTCAGATCGTTGCGTAACGCTCACCCATTGCTTCTCACGGGGCATAGTATATGTGAGAATCGTAGATAAACTTACATACTTTAATAACATACATGAATAAACTAACATAAGACATGAATAAACTAAATCATGACCTATTAACACTGACATTGATAGCTTTCTTCAAGCTTACTAGTCATAGCCTTTACCTAAGTAAGCAGCTGGGTAATTACCTAGCTGCTTACTTAGGTAAAGACTATGACTGTGTTACGCGATTGCGTAACACACTAACAATAGAAATGACTTTCATTTTGACAGTTCAACAACATTAATTGCATTATTTACGTTGCTGAGCTGACCAATTTTGTTAACAATGAATGAATTTGAACAATGACCTCCAAAATCATTCACGTTGTGATTGAAAGTGTTTTATGCAATTAGGATCCTAAGTAATGCATCCACAACAAACGCAGTCTTTTAAGATCTGATGTTCCTGTTTGTGGCTAGTAATAATATGCTGCACTTACAATATTATACTGTTCTGAAATACATACATTGTTACATTTAATTGGTGTTGGTGAATCTGAATGTTGAATATTTCCCCTTGCCTTTCAACACTACTGTTCTTGGTTCCCAAAACTTTACGTTGGATACTAACTATTACAATTTCCTTCATGAACGATATTATCAAAATCAACTCAGCTTATTACAGTCCACTGCTGGACACTTATCTCTCGCTGAAGGCGCCATAACACCGACTTCCACCTTCCGCATCCAATCCGTCCCAGCCACCTTCTTAAGGTGGTCGGTCCAACAAGCTGGGGTCCATCCAGCCAGATATTATCTGGTTCGATGATATATGAAGTTCAACCCTAAATTACCTATCTATAAGTCTATATGAATCCTAGGGTCTATGACATTAGTATCATTTTAAACCGTACATATTGCTTTCTAGGTTTTTTATCTCACATCCTTGCATATACTAGTCGCAGTTCAAATAGAAAGTAAGCGACGGTACAAGTTCACTGTCGCGACCTTGAGCGAGCGATGCAACTGACATCAATCTAACGCTCAACGCACATGTGGTCACCTTTCTTTTATTTTATTTTGTTATCCAGTAAGCATAAACCAGAAAGCCTATGCAATTATTATGCAAAAGGAAATGGGAGTCGATATTTTAGATGCAGTTGATGTTGTTTAGAGAAAAAGAAAAGAAAGGAAGAAAATAAAGAGAGATAGATAGTTTTCAAGTTGTGTTTAATCTTTATTGCCGTTCATTTTTCGTTACGTGCTACAATAGTATTCAAATAAAACTAAAAACTAATGAACAAATATTTCCTAAAGCAAAAGATATATCCAAGAAGCTGACTTGGATGCCTTCAATTATTTTTGCAACAGTGAAAATATTTTGTTCATTTCTAAAAACAAACAATTTACCCACGCGCAATTGGCTTGGTGTGCGTTCAACCTTAGGGGACTATCCTATGGGCTATTGGAGAAAGTCTCCAGCCGCATCCTTGACCTGTTTAGAAGATTAGAACGTTTGGGATAGCATTTCTAATTCAGAGAGATTTGAAATGATTTGGAAGATTTGGAAGTCACGCAGACGTATTTTTATAAATTCTGAAATGAGAATATTTTTTACCTTTTGAGAATAGGTTTTTGAATGGAAATCATTCTAGTATACATTATTCTAGTATATAGCGGGTGTAACACACATAAAATGACAACTGTTTGAGAATACTCCAAACATAAATAATTTTATTTGCATTAGCAACATTTATTTGTTTAGGACTAGTTTTTATGCACTGGTAACATTAAGTAAGTAGAAAATCTCCTCGGTGCCATGTAATTTGCTCTTGTTTGAAATTAACTAACTATTTTGGAAATACAGTTTACTGCTAAAAATCTACAAGCATTTTATTGAACAACAACTGGTCGCAATTTTTTACATTTTGACAGTTCAACCACGTTCATTGCGTTATTTACATTGCTAAGCAAACGAATTTATTAAGCCTATGAAATATCCTTAAAAACTCTAGGATTGTGATTGAAACTATGTTACGCAATTAGGGTGCAGCACCCTAATTGCGTAACACACAATCAATCAGAATCGGTTTCATTTTGACAGTTCAACAACATTCATTGCGTTATTGAGCAGACTTTATGAAGGTAACCTTTTTCGAACTTATGAAGCAATGGATTAGCAATATCCTTCAAAATGATTCAGATTGAGATTGATTGCGTGTTTCGCAATTAGGGTGATCATCTATTTGATCAAAAGAGAATGAAGTCGGAGATTGACAAAACCGGCAACACCATTTTACCGTAATATCAACAAAATATTTTCACTGTGCCAAGTATATTTCCATCGATCTATCTAGCTGGGGGGCGTCCCATACTACATGGGACGTCCCCCAGCTAGATAGAGCGACGACCTTAAAAAGGTGGCTGAGAGAGACTGGATTGTTGGTAGAGGGCAGGGTGTCGTAGCGCAGCTATGTCCAGCAGCAGACGATAGCCTGAGTTGATTGATTGATTGATTTTCACAAAGTGTGGTGATTATGATACTATAACCTCACAACTATGAACAGTACTGTCATTCAGGATACTCAACTTCTGCAGTAGCCATGTGATTTATTCCTAGTGCTGCTTCATTTACATTGAAAACTGACTCATCTAGTATTCTACTTAAAATTCATCCAACAACAGAAGAAAATCATGCCACAATTGCGTAAACCTATAACGTCATACACCATAGGATCCGGATACAGAGTGTCCTTTAGAAAGTACAGTTTTGACAGCAAATGGAAAAAGAATGCAACAATAACATGCGCTCTGCCAACTGATACAGGACATAAAATAATTTCTCTTGAAGTACGGGTACCTACTGGGCAGCAAGTAGGTCGCATTTTAGGGTCTTGGCATGAAGAACATTATCCTTTTTCTTATCATGAAGAAGAGCAATTACTAAGGGTTAATAGCACCGAGGGCCAAAATAGATTTTGATAGATTCTTTCATATTTTGTAAATGTGAGGACTTTGTAGGCCTTGTAGACGTTAGATCTATAAACCATTTTTTATTTTATCAAGTACCCGGTACTTGTTGACAGGCCTAGGCTGTCCTCCCATACCTACTGTAATTTGAAAATATTGTAAAAGTCAATTATTTGTAAAAGAGTTACCGTGGAGTTTCTTGCCGGCTCTTCTCCATAGGAAACAACCAATTGGAACAGTGTACCTAGCTTCTGACGTAAGTACCGTACCGACATAAGTGCCCATGTAGGTTTCTGTGAAATAAAATATTTTGATTTTGAAACTTGAATGAGGTTGGCGCTGGAGCGTGGAGATAGGCCCAGAAAAAGATGGGTATGTGCCCAACCGGAGTGAAGTCAGGTGAGAATCGATGGACGCACATTCACAAATCACACCGAAAATACATTAAATAAGATCAGCACACTCAAATTTTAAATTAAAGAAATGGTCGATTTATAATCTGAAAAACATTTGAATCAGCGGTATATCAAGTCGACAATGGATTTATTTTGTAATATTTTTACTACAAATATTTTTTGTCTCATTTCAGTGCTACGGTAGTAATATCTACTTTGGGTTGTCGCTTTTTGAAAACACGGCGTGTGCGCGGGTTAATATGTTATGAATGAGTGTCCACTCCTACGTGTGAGAGGTCTTGATACTTGTGGTTCGTTCAATTTATTTATGTTTCAGTCCTCAACAGTATGCGTCAAATCTCGGAATTTGTTAAATAGCCCTTTGTTTAATATCCCTTTTCCCATGAAATTTCCAAAACAAAAAATAACATCAAACATCACCTCTGTACCTATTTTTTCTGTTTTGAGTTGAGTTTGAATTGCTACATATTATGTTGGAAAAATTTGTCTGCTCAACAATGTAAATAACGCAACGAATGTTGTTCAACTGTCAAAATTAAAACCATTGCTACTGATAGTGGGTTATGCAATTACCCCTCTGTATTATCAATACTTTTTATAATTTATAATTGTAATAACTACAGCAAATCCTGTCACTGCTGTATAAAATATCCTTTATCTACTATACAGAAAGCATTTTATAATTTATTGGGAATACAAAAATAACTATCTATTAATCTATTCAGTTTGACTCTAATGCTAGTCGTTATATCAACATTAAAAACTATAGAAGCGATTTCCTATTAACTTCTAAAATAACCTACAATAAACTGTAAACGTTTTTCATTTAACAACCTCAATTTATACCTAAGCCTGAAAACTTAACCTTTAAACTGACTGACTATTTTCCCATACAAATCCAAGCAACGATCAAAACTGCTCACCGCGCTACAGAATATTCCGTAACAGCCATCCTTACCGTACACATAACGTTGCATATAAAAGCGAGCGGCATCCCGGACCCATCTCACTTTATCCTAAACCTTCGTCCACTAAGGACTTAACAACTAAGACCAATATAACCTAAACCTATTTTTTTTGGTAATTTTTACCTTTAGCCCAATTTTTTGTTGGGATTTTCGCCCCAACTCTAATAGTTTTTGGGTATATTTTTCTTCAAAATGCGAGTGTTGTGTTTAGTTTTGGTGGTAGCTGTCGTGGCCTGTAGTGCTGCCCCAGGAGGTACCAATGAAGTAGATGGAAGAATTGAGCTGTTCTCTGGAGTGGCTATTGAGAAGTAAGTGGTGCCTACTTTTTTTAAGGGGAAGAAAAAGGTGGGGCTGTGGTTTTGGTCATTGGTTATCGCCTTCTCTCGACGGGTTGGGACAGATAAAAGAAGATCATGGATAAATATTTACGCGTGTCAAAGTGTACTTTATTATCTTGTAGGTACCTACTAAAACGTTCGGATATTTACTAATCGTTTATTATTTGAATTATTATAATATAGTGCTTGCAGTTAATTAAGTGGTGGGTATCTAAATGTGTTTTCTTTACGTTCAGTGCTTTTGAATCTGAATCAAAATCCCTGAATATAATACCAAAATGTAGACAGAATGAAAGAAATTGTCTAAATCATAATCATTATACAGGGAGGCATCATCGACGCGCAAGCTGTAACGATGAATGCAGCGCATGATTCTAAACACCCTAGATTACAAAATTATCGTCAGTTATAAAAAAAAAAACAACTTTTTCATAGAAAAGTACCTACGCGGTCAAAATGTATGGTGCAACAATTTTTTTAAAATAACCAACGATATTTTTCAAAATCATGTACTGAATTCATTATCAGGTTGAGCGTCGATGTCCCTGCCACTCTGTATATATTTTAATTATTTCGAAAATATCTTCAGGCATTTTGTATATTACCTTGATCCTACTTATTTTCGAAAGATTTACAGAAAAGAATCAATCTCACACTTAGGTATAGATGCCAGCAGGTTAAGCTACCCGAAACTGTAAAATTTTCCCCATCAACCTTGAACCTTAATTCTTTATTGATAAAGTTGAAAGTCTATTCAAGAAAGACAGGTTGTAGTAGCTAGATGTGCTGGCGTCTGTACAAAGCTCTAACGTTATATTATGTTAGTTGAGGCGTAAAGGTCATTAAAGGGCATTCTTCTGTCCCTCAAAAATCAAACAAACAACTTTCCAAGCCCTATTTTTAAAGTGAAAATAATAAAACAATGTTTTTGACGCTAATTCACCGTAACACGTGACATGCACCACACTTTGTCATGCGTAGTTGGGTAACTGAGTGACTTTAAAAACAACTCCAATTTGTTTACTTTAAAAAAGTGTGATCGAAAGAGCGAAGAAGATTGACCTTTTGAGGCTTGATATTTTTTCGGTAGAGATTTTCTTATTTTTCAGACTGAAAGAAAACGAATAGGCACCACAGTGTAGCATAAGTATATTCAGCCTATAATATTCCCACTGCTAGAACACAGGCCTCCTCTCTGTCAGAGGAAGGGGGCTATAATCTACCACAAGGACCCAGAGCGTATTAGTAGTATATGACACATGTCTTCGAATTTTTGGCTCTACGACATGCCATGCCGGTTTCCTCAATATGTTTTCCTTAACCGTTTTGAAAGCAGTGGTGATGATATTATTTAAACAAAGTAAAAGGCCTTAAAGAAAGAACAACTTCTAGAAGGATCTAGAATTAAGACACAGCTGCACTAGCTCTCTAATCAATGAAAAAATAGTAATTAAAATCTCGATTATTCTTCATAAACATGATTATTGCCCAATACTGTTACCCTTACCTTACCAACCCATACGGGGCCTGCGTGGTGTATTACGGCCCACTCCCTCTCAAAGATAGGAGGCCTGTGTCCTAGCAGCGAGGCTTGCAACTTCCGATTCTAAGTACCTTTAGTTACGACACACAAAACAAAGGAGACACAAATTATAATCTTCTGCCAGCTAATTCAAATCTGACATACCTCCGCCCCTTAACCCATACAATACAGTTTGGATGAGATTTACATACAAACACTTTCACTCTATTGTTTATGTATAAACGTTTTCACTTCTAAGTTCGTACATTTATCTAGATTAATAACAAGTTGCACAACCCTTAGCACTTTCAACATTAAGCCCTTCATTCATAAACGTTGCTTAAAGTTAAGTAGTGATTAACGACTGTTTCACCATACATTCTTGACGTTTGAACGCCACTTAACTTTAATCATCCTTTATAAATAAACCCCTTATAATGCTTAGTAGGTAGTCAATAGATGATTAAAAGAAAAGTGACAAACTAAACAATAAATTAATGAATTGCTTGAAAGATGATTTGAATAGATAAAGGTGCATAGATATTTGTAAGAAGATAGTTACCTACTGAGCTGAATATTCATTAGATAACTATACCTATGGATACAGAAATCAAGATTGAGGCCAACACTAAGGATTTAAACTCCTTGCTAGACTCTACATACCAAAAGTTACAACAAGGAATCTATAGTTAGCAATTAAGCATACTCTGAGAGGGTGATTTATTTACAATTTTCAAGTTTGCTAATTTCATACTTTGCATTTCTCTCAACTAATGTATGAAAGAAAAGAAAAGAAAGAAAATGCATTTATTTGCGGCAAACATGACGCATAAAAAAAGGACATAAAAACACAAAAAAGAAAAAACAAGTTGGGGGTAAACATGCGTCACATTCACGCAAAACGGCCAAAAAACCTAATAGGGTTAGAAAATGCAAATGCCACACTTGGTAGATATCCCGACGAGTCGTACTCGGCGCTTCTGCTCCACGTTTATTATGCGCAGAGCCAAAATGTGGAACTCTATGCAATCTGTATTCCTTCCCACATTTAACCCATCTGTCTTCAAAGCAAGAGAGAACAGGCCTCTTCTGGGTACGCTCGTTCCATCATAGACCTCATCCGTCTCTTTCCATCAGGTGTGATCGAGGTCAAGAGCAGGCCCGTTTAGCAATTTTTTTTAACTGTACTTAACTGAGATGATTTTATAAATCTGTTATACTGATTGGCAGACTAGTGTAAATCAGTACGAGCATAGACATAGAATTAAATGACATTCAATGATTATCTAAACATCTATTATGATCTTTCTGTCTTTAGAACATTACACTAACGTTTACTAACAGTTCGGTATTCATTGTAATGTAAATTAAGTGAAAATGCGTGTAAAATTGTATTATTTCACCTCACTTATGAAATAACTTGGGTTTTAAAGGAAAATGTTTTCTAATGTATGTCTTTACGTGAGATTTGTTTTGTTTTGCTGTTTGGGTTATTTACATAAGTATGTAGAATGTTTGGAGTTTTGTAATATTTTTTTGACGTTTCATTTTTATGAATATTGTTTGCTTTGGTGATGATAAGTATCAAGACTTACCTTAGTTTATGGGCGCTATTGGCTGCAAAAACTAGAGAGTGGTTTGCGCGCTCCGATTCAAATTGACAATATCCGACATAAATAAGTGTAAAATTAAAACTAAATTCGGAACGAATTCATTTTAATCCAAACAGAGACTAGATAATCTACCACTAGACCAGTAAGTGCCCGTATCACAAAAATAAATCCATATATAAATATAAATTCGAAAGTATCTCTTTCCGTATGTTACCTTTTTCACGCCTAAACTACATACTGAACGGGTTTCGATTATATATGGCATCTTGGGGAAGGTCCCATATATCTCCTTGCCAAATTTTACGAGAACATGCTACCGGACAAAAAGTAGGCTATGTCCTTACATCCCTGAAGCACGTTCCCGCGGGTTAATTTCTAACATCCACCAGGCATCCAGGAGGGCAAAGCCTCTAGGCTTTGCCCGCCTGGATGTCACCTATGCGTCACCCTTTGAAGAATATATTCTTCAAAGGGTGAGGCAGAGGTGTACTTATAGTACATCAAAATTTCGCCAGTTATGTTTCAGTCTTACACGTCTTTGGGCGAGCATTGTATTATATTATTATATTGTTGTGTTTATTAATTTAGAGTTCGTTAAGTATCCTGCATTGTTTTATGTCGTGTATCTAAAACACGTGCATCTAGCGACGGGAGGGCCGTAGTGACCTGTAATACAGGTTTTTATATAAACCTATCTCAGGCTCCAGTCTCTCACAAAGTTAGCTCCTTGTTCGTGCACTACTGTCAAACTCTAGCATTATGCTCATAACTTGTGTAGAGAAAATTAACGTTTTATAATATATTGTCATCAACCCGACACAAATCCAGACTCCGGACTGGTGCTGAAAAATTTGAGATCGAGAATCCAACAACACTGCTCGATCTGAGAATCGAACCCGGGACCTCATGCTCAGCAGTAGCGTTTGCGACCGCTAGACATTATCTTATTATTTTTATTTTGTTTGCAGAGATGCGACAGGAGAAGAAAAACTAAACGTCAAGTTTGAACCTGGAGAACTAAGGGAAGCTGCTAGAACGTTTGAAGAAGGTTCGTACATTTTTATCATCATAAACATGAAATAGCTTTAGTTTACTGTGTTATTCGGTCTTACCAGAGGTGATAAAAATTTATGGGTGTAAATTAATTTCATCACGAGAAGAATGAGCAAGAAACTCCACTGGTACTTTTTTTGACTGACTTTTTGATGACTTATAATATTTTGTAAACATTAATTATATAATTATTTGTAAAGACGACACCATTATTATCTAAGTTATTTTCAATACTACATCGTGAATCGATATTTACTACACTCGTAAGAAAACATCTCGATATACAGAGAAATGAAAGTTGTGGAGTGGGTCAGTGCACTGTCAGTTACGTAAACGCATTGGCCGCGCGGTCAAGGTTACGTCAGCCGGGTCTGTTTGTAGTACAAGCGAGCACATAAAACCACCTCTAGCATAGACTAAAGATCTACTACGCGATTAAAATACCGAATATAACGATCACAGTCACAAGCTCTACGGACGCCAACAGTTAAAGCTACTCGAAACTGTCAAAGCTAAGTCCAAGCAACCTTGAACCTTAATGCTTTAGCAATAAGGTTGAAAATCGATTAAAGAAGTTTGACAGATTGTAGTAGCTTGATGTGCTGGCGTCTGTACATTGATGTGTCAGCTAATTTGATGTATTGATTATCGTGCTTGTACGTATCGCACATGAATTTAGTTTGACAGCTAAAACGTCACAATTTATAAAAAAAGATACGTTTTAATAACTGTTTTATGGTAATGCTCGTTTTCACTAACACTACGCGACACTTTAATGTATTGCCTAATAAAAACTGTTGTATTTTAGTGTTGGACGTGCATATGATTTTGTTAATTCACTGGAAAAATCTAACAGGATCTAGCTGTCAGATTTTGGTGTAATATTTGTTGTTGGTTTAACACTAAATACATATACCAACTCCGCCTATCGCGGTCCACTGCTATACATAGGCCTCTCCCAGACTGCCCCACAACACCCAGTCTTCCACCTTCCGCATCCAGTCTATCCTAGCCTCCTGCTTAGGTCGTCCGTCCTTCTAGCTGGGTGGCGTCCCACAATACGCTTGCCGATACGCGGTCTCCACTCCAGGACTCGTCTGTTCCAGCGGCGATCGGTCCTTCGACAGACATGGCCAGCCCACTGCCACTTCAGTTTGCTAAATATATTTAGACATTATTATTAAACCCACTAAAATATCAGTGCTAAATATCACTGCTAGGCCTCTGCAAAGACCTCTCCTTTTTCTTGCCAAAACTTCCTGTCTTGTGCGATCTCTGGCCTTGTTGGCTCTGTAAACATTATCAGATCGTCACACCATCTTCGCCGTGGTGTACCTCAACGGCTACACTATAACAATTACATAACAAAAATCTTAATTTTCAAAGTGACAGGTGAAATCTGTCAAAAAATTTATTTATTATATCTTTTCGCACACAAAAAGGTACAAAGGCGGACTTAATGCCTTGGGCATTCTCTGCCAGTCAACCAAGGGTGGTGAAGAGATTAGATGGCAGGTGCTTTGGTTGAGCCGAATGATGATAAAAAATCAACGATAAAAATTCTAGTGAATAAAAAATCCAACCATAGTAAAATCGTGTTAGTAAGTTTACATTATTACGGAAACAATACATGGTGGCGTGTTTTGAGCTTATGATAATTAATATTATGAAAGTATGGTGTGTGAATGAACTGTTACCTGAGAGAGCGGTCGCGTGGTCAAGGTTACGTCGTGCGGTTGCGGCTCAAGGATTAGGGCTGTCAGGTTGTGAATTAATTATGTTAGGTAAATAATATTACAGGGCGGCAGGGGGGGACACCGACGCGCAAACTAGTGTAGAAATCCGCCGGTTATAAAAAAAATCTGCTGATTTATAGAAACGTTCCTAGAACCTACGCGGTCAAAATGGAACAGCAATTTATAGAAAAGTTCCTAGAACCTTCGCGGTCCAAATGGAACAGCAATTTATAGAAAAGTTCCTAGAACCTTCGCGGTCAAAATAGAACAGCAATTTATAGAAAAGTTCCTAGAACCTTCGCGGTCAAAATGGAACAGCAATTTATAGAAAAGTTCCTAGAACCTTCACGGTCAAAATGGAACAGCAATTTTTTTTTAAATAGCCGGCGAAAAAATTTCAACGCGAGAGGGGTTCAGAATTATCTATTGAATCCATGGTAACCGGTTGTGCTTCAATGTCCCTGACACCATGTAAGGTGGAATTAAGGTGGTTACCAGTGGCCCAAATAGTGTTCGCAAGCGCTATTGCTTAGCAGAAAGTCTTGGGTTCAAATGGATTTGGATTCAGCATCAGAAATTTTTCAATAGCTGTCAGGAATCTGGATTTGTCCCGGGTTTGTAGCAATAGGCTCGCCCCTATTACATGGGACTTAAACATAACTGACGAGATGTGGGTGTACTATTAGGTACATCTCCGGCTAAGCCTTTGGGAAATACAGGCGTAATGGTGTGATTTTTATGACGTAGGTGACCTATAATTAACTGCACCCACAAAAAAAAATCTGTCGAGAAAAAAAACATATACAAAAATATACAGGGTGGCAGGGACATCGACGCGCAAACTGTAACCATGGATTCAGCACATAAGCTTAGACCCCATAGCGTCGAAGTTTTTCGTCGGTTATTAAAAAAAATATTGCTGTTCCATACATTTTGACCGCGTAGGTATTGCACTTTTCTATGAAACAGAAGAATTTTTTTTTGATAACTGACGAAAAATTTCGACGCTATGGGATCTTGTATCATGTGCTGAATCCATGGTTACAGTTTGCGCGTCAATGTCCCTGCCACCCTGTATATCAGAAGGCCAATTTCCTTAGTTAAAAACGTTCAAAATCAATCGCAAGCAATCTCGTCTCAGTGACAATCAATGTCAAAAAGTTGGCAAAAATGTAGGGATTTTAGAGGTCTTTTCACAAATTGAGACTGAAATCAGACTGTGAACGTTCTTAAAATTACGAGAATTGCCCCTCAGAAATCAGTAAGAATAGTAGAGTATGTATTACATGAGCCAATGTAATGATACCTCGCGGTCAAGATTACGCGTTTAAGTCATAGCATGTGGGATTGCGGTGACGTAACAATTTCTAGTATTAAGTTACATTACGTCGAGTGTAATGCCTGCACTTGAACCCGTGGTTAGCAGTCTATAATGTTCCCACTGCTAGGACACAGGCGTCCTCTATAAGGGAGGAACGGCCTTTACGGACGGAAATAAGTGTATCTAGACTACGCGTCACAACCTTAGACATATGCCCTGGATTTTTTACTCCATTTAGAAGGTCTCTATTCTGAGGTTCCTACGACTAGTTCAATAATGATCTTCTTTTGTTTCAGCGCGAGGTAAAATCAAGAAATACTCGCCACTCCTAGCAGGCATCGGAGTCAAGGTCCTTGCAATAGCTGGTCTACTGTTCGGAGGGCTTACTCTCCTGGTTACAAAGGCCCTGGTGGTGGCTAAGTTGGCATTCTTGGTGGCTGCAGCCTTGGGCATCCAGAAGCTGCTAAGTGGTGGAGGACTCAACAATATTAGTGGAAAGGTGAGCGATTATGTAAGGATCTTTGGTCTATTTTGATTGCAAACATTTTTTTTATTGTATTTGATTGTGTACTTTCAAATATTACCCCTTTGCTTTAGAATTTAGAATTAGAATATTTTCTTGACAGAGTTCTTGTTCCCATTATTTAATTTCTTTAAAAATGTGTACCACTCTGAGCTTTATGAATTTCTCCACGATACCTACGTCTCCTGAGGTCGTTGAATTGCAGTCTTGATTTTATTATTGTACAAATAGAAACAGCTACAATTGGTATCTAATATCAGCCTGTATGGTCTCGTGTCCTCCGTTTTCCTGTGACCATACTAAGTCTGCTGAGGTCTTCAAGAGTTCCAACTGTAAACATTTGTTGGTCCTGGATATTGGGTAATTAAATGAATGAAGCATGAAATAAAATATCCGTCTTTTCCTCAGCTCGCCGGCTTCCAGTCATCCCAGCAGTGGGCGTCTCCAACAGCATCAGCAGCCACCTACCCTTACGCCAGGTCTTCAAATATCGCGAATGATGCCAATGATCTAGCTTACAAGGCTCAGATTAGCTCATAAGTACCTATAGATTTAGCGTGGGTGGGAGTAGAAAATTATTCGTGCTAAAATGTTTTGATTATGCGATAAAAATATGAATAGGGTTGACGGCAAGCCATATTGGGACTTATGGCGGTTAAAATTATGCTGAGTCCAGAATATTTTTTTAAATCAATTTTAATAATGTGCACGGAGTACATTCATAATATTAATTTAAAAAAATATTATTTATATTCCAGTCCAGGCCGACCTTATTCTTATTTTAATCGAATAGTATTTGCAGTACTTTTGCTGCATAATACTTATTTATTTTAATTTTTATAATATTAACAGATTGCAATTATTTAAAATTAAATTATAAAGTATTATCCGATATAAAATTATAATCATAGGTTTATATTTTTTGTAAAATTTCAAAATAAGTACAGATTTCCAATGATCTTGTTAATTTTAGGTGAATGTTCAGAAATAATTGATTAACTATTAATTTTAAGATATTTAACTAATTTGATGGTGCGTTTGTAAGCTTTAAATTTTAAAAGTATTTATTTAAATAGCTGAATGAAATGGTGCATGATTCGATATGAATTTTAATGTTTTTATATTATTTTTAAATATTATTATACATTTTATGGAAAAAATCTGTACAAATTTAAAACAAAAGTTTGGATGGTACAGGGTAAAAGCAAAAAATAATTATTTTTAATTCTGAGCTATTGTATAAAACGGTCTTTGGATATGAAATTATTTAAAAATAACTAGTTTTTATATTAACTATTACGGGTTTTGTGTCATAGCCAAACATACTTAAATATAGGAATATTATTATTCACTAATAAGACTGTACAACTACTTTTTAAGAGATAAAATAAACTGAATTCTTATTGACTTCTCATTGTTTTCTTTGCCTTGCTGGTCAAAGGCATTCCTCAATACCAGAAGGAATATTAACAGGTTCCGGCACGGTAGACGAGAGAACCACAACCCAGTTACTGGGTAACACGGTAACAAGATAAATAAAAAAATTAAATCATTTAATTCGAGTATCACTGACTCATAATAGAAAAAAAATAAAAATAGTTTCAAAAATAGGGACCAACGGCTTAACGTGCTTTCCGAGGCACGCAGGGGTCTTGGTATGTAGGATGGTTACCCATCTACGGACCAACCGCGGCAAACTTAGCTTAACCTGACCAATTGACCCATGCGGCTGTTTTTACTTAACCACGAGCCCCTCAGGCCCCTCATTGGGCATAAATACCTATAAAAATAAATAAAATAAAATTCTTTTAATTCAGACTATTTAGATGTCCATATTTTGTTAGAGTTACATTATCTTAAAACTATGTTAGTCTTAAGGTAATGTATATGCTTAATGTATATAATTATGTATAATGTATATGCCTATGCCTATAACTCATTGGTTAGGATTTAGAGGTATGAGGAACAGGGTGTAAAGTTCACTCATCCTCCATAGAAAAGGGAGGATCCTCCAACCAGACGGGTGTTGTGTCTGGCGGGCAATTGCCCAACGATTGATGTTGGGAAGTTTGTATATATGCTAATTGCGCGGTAAACTCTGCTTGCGAGATGCAGGATTTGCGTGTCGTCAGTATGACGCGTTGTTCGCATGTGGCGTTGTAGATACCGCTACAAGAAAATTAATAAAGTTATCGCAGTATGATTAAGATTATTGCTGCTGCTTTTCAAAAACTCTTTAGTTGCTGTTTTCCAAACTTCAAACAAAAAAATCCTAGATTTCTTTCCGGATACTCTCAATTGCATTCAGCTGATTAATCTGAGGCATCGACTCCAGAACGAGGTCATTCACCAGAGAAACAAAGTTATCGACATAGCTCACCGAATGGCCCGGCCATATTAGCCGTAAAACTTATTACCGTTGGGCTAAACGTGTTCTTGAGTGGAAACTGCGAATAGGCAAACTTACGGTAGGACGCCCTCAGGCTAAGTAGTGCAACGATCTTCGCAGGGTGGCTGGTAGCAGCTGGAGGAGATTTTCCGAGAATCGAGCTGAATGGCGTGCAATTGGAGGAGCCTGTATCCAGCAGTGGACTGCTGTAGCCTGGTGATGATGAATATATCATTGATTATTTTCTTATTTCTGTAGGTATGGCTATATTTACGTATTAGGTACTCCTCAACATAGCATAGGTATATTGCAGTGGTTAGAATACATTCCTTAAGCTGTACAATACGTTCATAGGTGAATACGAAACGTTGACTGCCTCGTTGGTTTAGGAGTCGCAAGTGCTACTGCTGAGCGTGAGTTACTTGGTTCGATTCCCAGGTCGGGTATAGTGTTATTGGGTGCATTTATCAGGAATTTCTCAGTCTGAATTTGTTACATGGGACATTGAATAACTATTAATATCCTATTACATGGGACTTAAACATAACTGGCGAAATGTAGGTGTATTGTACGTACACCTCTGCCCAGCTCATCGGGAAATACAGGGGTGATGTTATGTTATGATGAAACACTTCGGTTCTAGAAACATCGATTTGAAAGCTTACTTATTTTCTACGGGTAGTAAGTGCAGCCTTACGGTGTGTTTATACAACTAACATAACGGTCAAAAGTCGACGAAGCGTCAAACTTTATTACAGTGTTCGTTAAGAACTGGTAGCGCCATCTCTTGGTAGCTTCAAGTAACTATGACTAAAGTAGTTTTGAGTAATGAAAACTTCGAAGTGATGAAAAAATAACTTAATCAGACTTCTTGCAGAAAATACAAGAAATACCACAAATTATTTATATTTGTCTGATTGGGAACTATATCTAATTCGAAGTTGCATAAATATCGTCAAATAATTGCACCCTATTCATTGTCATGAAAAAAAATATGGGTGGAATTCATCATATTTTATTAAGTTTTCATTATCAAATTATTGTTTTCTAGCCAGAATGGTTGTAGGTAGCTAATGCAACTAATAATATGTCTGCATTGGACACAAACACATCCCTTACCTTAACATTTTCATAGATGTTTTTGAACATCAGGAAATAAAGATAGTTTTTCTTTAATTACATATTTAAGTATCTGTATTAACTACATTAAACTATTTTATAAGTTCCGGATTTATGCAGTACTAGTATGTACTAGTTTTTAAGTATTTTTAATCATAAACTTATAGTGAATTTAATTTAAGTTGAAAACTTTCATAATTTAATTTATTCAAGTAAATTACTACTTGTTTTGCTAGAGTTAAATAACGTATCAACTGTAAGTGTACATATAGTTAGTTTTCAATCGTAATTCTGACTCTTATGAATCTAACGATAATTTGGATAGAGTTTCCAAATAATTGTTTTGAAAATCATGAATATTAGATATTACACCAAAAAAACATCTACAAAAATGACTATCAAAAATACAACTTTCATAATCATAACTAAAAAATCTCCGTCAACAATTCCTGAAAAATATAAACAAGACATTCTCCCATCTCAAGCCGTTTAGAAACTAAGCTGTGTAAACGGATGAACCCACTTTTATACTAGTTTTCAATATAGATAGAATGTGAAAAAAAAACATGCCATCTTCACGCACACATAGACAGCGGTGCGTGAGTACGAGCGTGTACGTACACGCCTTTCACTCACACACATCGCCGGGAAAATGATTGGATAGAGAGATGAATGGAGTAGACTTGAAAAGTTTTATATTTAGTAGTTAAAATATTTAGTAAATGTGTTAACTGTATGCAGTATTATTCTTAAATATATTTAATATATGTATACATACTAGTTTTGGAAATAGTTTAAGGAAATTGTTAATAAACCTGCAATTTGCAAAGTTTTTCAGTTTAATCTGGTAATAATTAATAATGTGTATAAAGGTTACATTTTATGGTTCTTGGGTATATTTGTGATAACATTTTTATTCTAGAACAGCATAAAAAGAAGTGCATTAATGGTTGTTACAATTACTCTACTTCAATTAATTATTTTTATGTATGTACCGTTGTAATGATAGGTTTTGTGGGCGACATGATTGTACAATAACAGTCTGAAAATGGTGTTTTTACATAAAAAGACGAGATTCTATAAAAGTTTATAACTTTAGGGATTTTATTATAGTGAGCCTTTTCGCGTTCTGAAATTCATTTCATATCCTTGCACTTTTGTTTTCGGGTCCTGGCTCAAAGATTACATCAAAACTACTGCTTCAAAAAACTTTATGATTATTTTCGACTCCGTTCCCTCCACAATCTCTATTATGTAGACGGTAAACTTTCTCCACTACTACACTGACGTTCTATCTGTGTGTGAGTGACACTTTCACTTGAACACATTTTTTTTGTGTTTTATTCCGTTTTCTCATATTAATAATTATGATTGTGAGTTACAATCTTAAATTAAAAACAATTATTTTATTCAATATTCATTTTTTATGAAATTGTGCACTGTTTCTGTGTTTTTTTTTAATGAAAATTTGTTTTCAGCCAATCAACTCAGCTTGTCGGAGTCCAATGCTGGACATAGGCCTCTCCCAGGCTTCGCCACAATAGCCTGTCCTCAACCTACCACATCCAGTCTGTTCCAGCCACCTCTTATGGAAAGTTAAAAACTGTTTTAAACTTTAAAAGATTCCTCTTGGAGTCTTCAATCCATTGTATATTTTATAAAAGATAAAGGAAACTTTTAATAATAGTAAAATAATCTAAACTTAGAGATAAGGGCGTTTTGGTTTTAAATGCAATGACATTGAATTTCTCTTATTATATACTATCATTAAGATCTTGATTATATCACAGAAACTATTCCTATGCCATTTTTGGTAGGTCATTCCATAGCCACAGGTCGACCATCCGGTAATATTGATACTAAAATATCGTTGGTAGCAATGTTACTCATTTTTATTATCTCATTAAATAAACACAAATTTTAGAAAATACTATTTGTGCCCAATAAAACTGATGGCCCCCTATAAAATGGACTGATATATATATCTAGCGAAATATGGGTGTACTAAAAGTACAACTCTGCCTAACTCTTTGTGGAAACCAAGCATGATGTTATGTTATATACAATGTTATGATTAGAAAATACAAATATAATATCATAAAGTTCTCCTTGTAGATATTTTAGTAACCTTCCAACACGTAGAAGATTTTCTCCAACAGATTCCTCGGATTGTCTCGAAAACATACGTGTGTCTTCATTTGTTTAAAGATGTAGTAGTGATTGAAACCTTAACATCATATCTGTGTATACTAATGATGTAAAAAAATATAGAAGAAATCATATCAAGAAATAAAAGGTACTTTCACAACAGTTAGTACCAACTACCTATAAAGTTCGATTTTTGCTCAAATTTTGTCGAGATTTCTCTTAAAATTTCGAGTTCTAAAATCGAATATTTGATAATTTTATCATTAATCGTTATCATTTAATTCAATAGTTTCACAAGATCCTATAACTGTTTGACTCAGCTCAGTCTTTGAAATTATTTCAAACGATATAGTGATTATCTATTTTACTAAAAGACTTAGCCTAGGTAACATCAGTGTTATTTCAATAAGGGATGGATATGGCTATTACATATGAGAAGACCCCTGCCCTTCAAATTAAGAAAATCCTGTATCTTGAAGAACAGTGTACTTCTAAGGGATTGACACGTTTTTAATGTTTTCCCATGACACCGAATTCTTCTTCACCATCTCATAACTTATATCACCTCCCTAGCATTTTCCCTTCTATACCCAATACCGGAAAACTCAACCCATCTCATAGGCTATAAGGCTATTAAAAAGAAAAAAATCTCTTTCACCGACTAAGGAATTTGGGGCCTCGCGACGTCCGCTACAACACCTTTCTCTCGCTTTCACACAGTGAGATCGGGCAAACACAGTGCCCTCAATGGTTTTATTAACTCCATGACATAACACCATAACTTCTCAGAACTTTATTTAACAACCAACCTTGGATACTAAGCTTTAAGGTATAAAATTAATTGGGTGTGTCAAAAGAGTTACGTAAAAATTGTGGTGGTCTAGGAGTAAAAACAGGTGGGTATGTCGTTTCCACTTTTTTTTATTTCATTGTGAGATTAGGCGCCCACCCGTGTGATAACTCCATAATTTATATGGTGTTTTCTATGAGTTATATTAAGGTTATGTTTGATGGGATTGAGGTTGTGTGCTTCGATGGCTTGTTGAGTAACACCGTGTTCACTTCTTGAGCAACAGAAGAAAATTCTGTTTTAATTTATAATTTTAGTTGACTGTCAATATGTATAAATAGATAGAATACTTTATTTTGTATGTGCATCGTTTAAATTACAATAGAAAATCGAAAAATATACATGTGGACAAGCTAATTCTCAAACCACAAACTGTTATATATTTATTGTATACTAGCTGTTGCCCGTGACTTTGTTTGCGATCTAGGATAAAAAGCACCCTATATATCCTTCTCCAGGTCATGGTCTACCCATGTCTCAAATTTCATCCAAATCCGTTCAGCCGTTTTGACGTGAAAGCGTAACAAAAAAACTTACTTTCGCATTTATAACATTAGTTAGGATTTCAATAAATAACACATACAATTGCGCCTGTATTCCCTGAAGGGTAAGGCAGAGGTGTAACTATGGTACCCACATTTAGCCAGTTATGTTTAAGTCCCATGTAATAGTGGGTGCGACTATTGCCATCAACCGGGCATGAATCCAACTCCGGTCTGCTAAGCTCACGGGGTAGCGGGATCATCCGGGGTAGCGGGATCGTCCGGGGTAGCGGGTTAGTCCGAAAGGGTTACCGCTGCCCTGGAACATAAAGGGCTAAGGAAGGAACACGGGTGGGTTTTAGTCAGTAAGAGTCTGACACTCCCTTCCGCTCCACCCAGAGCGGAAGGGGTCATTTGATGATTACCCATCCACAAAAAAAAAGACCTTCACGAAGAAATTTCTACAGAATACACCGGCCGTATTTTACATGGAGCGACTACCTATCTGACCTTCACAACACAGTTACGGGGTAATACGATACCCCTTGGTAAGACAGTTTGTCATACCTTCGGGCTTCTGACGACCCGTAACGACTGTCAAAGATCTAAGAAAGACAGCCAGGACCAACGGATTAACGTGCTTGCTGTGTTAGAATGAATATTCTGTTAAAGATTTTATTGATTCAACTTTCAAGATGAGTCTAGAATATTGATAACGAAATCCGATAAACTTAAATACTATAAAACTTAAAGATTTCAAAATAATTTGGCAGTATTCGAGTGAATGCTGTTCAACATTAAATGATTCTTATCAGTAGGTTAATTAAAACAATGTTTTCGATTAAAAAAAAGAAAGGAGGCAAAACTGTTTTGTTTTAAATTACAAGCAAAATAATAAACACAGTCTATTTTCTTAGTTGTGGGTATGTAATGTCTTGTTGATGGTGTAAACATGCATTAAAGTATTCAGTCCTGAATTTCAAGCCATAAAGATATTTTCTAAAATCTGAAATAAGTAAAAGTCGTTTTTGAAGTTGTCTATAAACCGATAATCATGATGTGTGAATCAAAGTGCAAGTTTGTATACCTTGTCTTATTTTTGTTGGTAACAGTTTTAAATACTGTGAACATTGAAAGCTGTTTTCAACAGAAATATTACTTTAATATAATAAAATTCCACTATTCTGTAGGATAATTATATCTTGTTTTTGAAAAGTACTGTAAGAAACGAGACTTTACAAAACCAGATATTATTTCCTTAGAAAAAGAACAGAAATTTAAATGACATCAGTTCCATGATCCATTAAACTTCTTTTTACACAGGTTCAACCAAACCCAACATACCACAGGTGTACCGGTACACTTACTACCAAAAAAATCCACCACACCTTCGCATCAGGTGGTACATTTCGCAACAGCCATTCGCGAGCCGGATGTGGCATTTTTCTCTCGAAGGTGAAAGTGTACGAAGTAGCACACACAGTCGAAAGTGACGTGAAAGTAAACTTGCGGATATGTTTTGATAATTTACGAGAGACGAAAGCGTGAGGAAGGAAGGATGGACGAATGGTGTGGGCGAAATTTTTGGTAGAAATCCGTTTGATCAAGGGTTACCGACGGAGTGAAGATTACGAGTTGTTATAGTCCACCAGTCGGTTACCTACTTAATGCATGGTGCAGTTTTGTAAGTTTTTATCTACTGACCAACTTTTCTTTAATGATAGATGGAAATTCTGGATCCGGATGCTGCCTCTTAAAAGAAAGATCTACTATGCAACATTGTAAAGACTGACTTAACTACTGTGCAGAAGAAATCTTTGTATCAATGCTATATGGGAATGAAATCTCTGAACAAGTCAAGACGTTTTCATTGATGAGACTAACTTAAGTAATTTGTGAAGCCAATATTTCATTTATAGGTACCCAATCCCTCAAAGTATTTTCTTAACATGTATGACATAAAAGGTACAATTGGTTTAAAAAGCATCGAAAAAGTAAATTTTAAGTCTTTCGTGTTCTTTTATTAATATTGTTGTGCAACTTTTAACTTTTAAGTTCTAAGCTTGAAATAGTTTTCGATGGATAAGATCAAATTTTTTATTTTCAAACGTATTTGTGTTCATTCATACTACTTTACAATAGTGTAAAAAGGAAACAGCTTGAAAAAAATTAGTTATAATTGGTCTGTCACGGTATCAAATTACTACAATAAAATATTAGGTAAGTACTACAAAAGAATATTCATGATACACTTCTATACAACTTTATCCTAAGAATCCTATTTGACATAAAAATCCAAAACACCTAACTTGACAAACTAACCTTCATAATATTTAACTCAATACACCTCTCAATAATATTCTGCTCACACCACGCAAAACATTACCTAACATTACCCAAACTCAAAAACAAAAAAAAAGTTATTCAACTCAAACTTTCATTTCGGGTGACATCACTACAGCATCCTTGTTACGTCACTCTCCAAGATGGCCGCCGTAGAAAGTCGGCCGTTGAACCCGACACACTTCCAACGTACTCGAGCATTGGAGAGTAGTCGAGTACTTACTACTCGTATAGTATTGACTGGTTATGTCATATTGGAAATCCTGAAAAGAATGGTCACGACTATTCGTTCAAGATGATTTTTGATACCGTACACTAAGTTGTGTCTTTTTAGACACTATTTTGGGATTTTTGTGGTACGATGAAGGAAATTCAAACTCAAATAATTTATTTCAATTAAACCATTTACAGGCACTTTTGAATTATCAAAATTAAATAGTCGGTCAGTTAGTCAGAAAGTTGAAGCTAGTTTCCTATTCCAAAACGTAGATCTCTATGGAGAAGAACGAGCAAGAAACTCCAAGGACACTATTTTAAACCAAGATATTATTACAAAATCCTGAGTACATTATTCTTATTGCTTATATATGTGAGAACGATGTAAAAAAAAAAAAAAAATATAGAAACAATTTAAAATAATTATATTGTGAAAACGTTTTAGGATAAGATATTTCATGTTTTGCTCACATGTTTACTATTACTATATTTTCGTGGCCGCTTTGGCTTTCTCATCTTTCTGACGGGCCAACTCCGTGAATACTCAAAAGTGCCTCAATATAATTGGTTGAATGGAAACAAATGCTTCGAGTATGACTTTAAGTTCCGAGCTGCTCCGAAATTTAAGAATTAGACCTTTTTACTATAGATTTTTCTAATCTGTAAGATTAAGTGCTCTTTTTTTCGTAAAAAATGTTGTCTGTGATATTATAATACTAGGAGGCAAAAGGAATATAATCGGAACAGGTGGCGTTCTACCCCCATAGGTTTATGCATGTATTTTAATACTAATACATTTCCTACATAGGTCCGGTTTTCCTATTAGATACAGTAATTATGTACATTTCCTGGCCTGCTGCTGCATTTCGCTCAAAAGAAATAATCGCTTACGCATCAGTAACCTTACAAACAATTTTCTTTTACGACCAGTTTCTGGCTATAATTACAATGAACTGCCATATTTTTATTCTTCCTAATTTTTATGGTATCTTGTTGCTGGGTTAAAGTTTCTTAAAATTTACAGAAAGCTTCTGAACTTGATAATAATATCAAGTTCAGAAGCTTTCTGTAAAGTTTAGTTTAGTGTTTCTGTTGAGTTTCTGAATAAATGACTTTTGATTTTGATTCGGTTACTATAAAGTAACCGAATCAAAATCAAAAGTCATTTATTCAAATTAGGCTGAGAATCAGCACTTTTCGAACGTCAAAATTACAAAAGACAGTCCCCCAATAACGCCCGCCCTTCCTGGTGCTATCGCTGGGAAGAAGAAGTGGCGCAACAAACTCCCCAGCAGAATAGAATAGAATACTCTTTATTATGTTCACCATATAAATTACAGAACATAAATATATCAATTTTACAAAGGGTGACACAATGGACGGTCTTATCACTAAGAGCGATCTGTTAAAGACAACCTTTGGATGGTCGAATACATTATTATTACCCAAAAAGAAAGGTTTTCTCTGTGGGTCATGTTCATCATCATCATCTACTGCTAGACATATGCCTCTCTTTGCTTGATCTTGAATCTTGTTACTAAGAGTAAATTAATTAGAAGAAAATGGGCTACCGACATATTTTCTTTCTAAAGACTACGATGCCACCTGAAATCATAAAATAGTATTCTATATAAACTCCTCTCCTTAAAGAATAAGCTATATTTTAAAAAAATTTGTTTGTTCTAAAACATACATATGTATTACCTTACTACAACTTAACTTGTGCTTAACCTGTATCCTAGTTCAATACAGTATTACCTGAATAATTACCAATTTTCTATTTCTTGTATATCCCTATACATCATTAATACCCATTTCCACCCATTCAAGCAGGTGCTATGTAGATATCTACTATGTACTCACACTTTCACACTGTGTCTGTGTGTGTGGCATTCACCCACACAGACACACACATCCGTGTACCTGACCCCCTTTGGTAACGTCGGGTAAGATTATGTATTTGGGGTATACACAAGAATGCAACGTTGTGTGTGTTGTATGTGAAACGTGGCGTTGAAATGTATGGGATTTTGTATAAGGTGGGAATTTAATGGGGGTTTGGCACGTGATAATGGCGTTAGCAATAAGTACAAGAAAATAAATGGAGGAAATAAGTTTTCTAATTAGATTTATTTGTCATGCATACGATTAATCAACACAGTACAAGATACAACAAATAAATGTTTTTATAGAAGGGGTTGAATGAGTAAAAATTTGATTTATATGCTTGGTTAAAACTTTGATGTTGCGGAGGTGAATGCAGCTCCTTGCTGAATTTTAATTGTATATTTCGTTAATCTGAGTCTGTAACCTACTAACACTAGACGTTAAGTAAAATTGTCACTAAGCCTATGGACTCCTGTCTGAAATAAAAGTTTTCTATTCTATTTTAAAACGTAAATACTTACTTTTATGATAACAGAATTTAAATCGGAATTTCATAAAACGCGTAGCATTGAAGTGCGTTGATGTCTTTTGTACTACAAACTGTAGGTAATAGTTAACACAAAGATTCGGTCTGGGTAGTAAAATAATGTAAGCTGTATTATTTAGTTCTAGCATTTCTTTTGTATTAATTCTAAACTTTAATCAACCAAAGTAAAATTTCCTAAAAAATACTTAGAAAGTAAGTTTTCATTGATTTCGTACTAAGTTATCAATACTATTAACTTACAATATTACGCATCATTATACTCTGGCGCACCCCACGTCTTACAACCGTGACATTCACACATACATACATACTCACAAACACATACCCCGTTATATAACTCATGACACAGGTGCTAACTTTCACGAACTTTCATTTTTCCACCTACAACTTACACTCAAATCTCCACTTTATTCCCTTTGTGATACACTCCAATTTCCAATAACAAACGTTTCATATTTCCATTTACAGAAAATGCTACCTTATGTTGAACAAGATTAGGTTTAATTTAGAATGGTCTAAAAGTTTATCAGTCAGGCAACGAACGATGAATGAGCCTTTCAGTGTTGCATAATGATTTTGTGAGTAAGGACATTGACCTTACTCTGAAGAAAGCGAATGATTTTAAAAGGAGTTATGTATTTATAGAATCACACTTGTAGCTTCTGTTATTTATTGTAATTAAGACATTTTCTGGCTCTAAGGTAAAGAAAAGTAAGCAAAGATAAAATTATTTAAAACTTCTTTGTATATATGTACGTTTTTGGTGTACAAATGTTTATTTATTTATTTAATACTTCAAGCACATGCATGAACAGGGTCGGACATAATGCCATAGGTATTTTCAACCAGTCAACCTTTGGGTGATGCAGAGACAAACAGTGGTAGGTGCAATCATGAAAATTGAGGAATCAATATTTTAAATATAAAGATACACATAAACCTGTTAATATAATACATGTGTGTATAATAATTATATACCTAATTACCGTACCGTTATGTTGTTACCCGTAAGAACTTGCAATTTGGCTCTGCGTTTCTAATCCAACCGTTGTCTTTTTTATTAATAATGTATAGTATAAATTAAATTGAAATACCTAATAATAATAAAATAATAATAATTTAGAATATTGTACAAAAACAAATTAACGCTAATATATACTATATACAATTATATACAAGTACCGTTGTCCATGTAGTAGGTAATAGTTAGTTGACGACTTCTAAGTAGAAGGCTAATTCCCGTAACTAAAAACGTTCAACATGTAGTCGCAATTTCATCTCAGCGACACTCAATGTCAAAAGCTTGTCAAAAATGTAGGTAAATTAGAGGTGTTTTTGACAGAGTGAAACGGAGATCAAACTGTGAATGTTCTTAAAATTACGAGAATTGTCCCTCTGTTCTCCTCTTGCAAATGTCATAAAATGTAACTAAAAATCATGTGGTTTTAAAACCAATGAACTACTTAATTTTATTTTGATACGTACTTTTCTCAGTTTAAGAACTGCAGTAGTTTTACATGGATCCTTGTGAAACTGACTGGCATGACATGACAAAAATGTATCATAGAATTCATCATCATTCACAGCCTGACTTCACCCATCACTGAGCATCCGACTCTCTTTTCATGTGCCAATCCTCACTCATAGAATTCAAAAAAAATGTAAAACTTCATCCAAAACAAAAGTTGATGAATTTGATTACGTCGTTCATGTCATGTTGCTTGGTGGTAGGAACAGAATCTACTTTTACCAGAATAGTATTATTCGCCAATCAGGAATAAAAGGTTTCTTCTTCTATTCTTGGTCATAATTCACCATAAGTTGAAAGTAGGCCTACTCTATAACACGAATAAGTGTCATAAAGAAAGCCAATACAAACCCCTGTTTCCGGAAATAATTGACACAGAACTGCATTCTTCTCGAGAAAGTTCGATCATGCAGCTGCATTATTTACTAAGTAAATCGTATAAAGTGGCAAAGCGATTATCGTTTTCTAGTCCAAAATTGGTTTATCTCTTACTTGGGTGTAGGTTTGAAAACTATATAATATACTGATATTAATTGTAGTCCTAGTGATGACCGCCTCTTTCAAAATTCAAAAGAAAATGTCTCTAGCCAATTGTAAAATATCTATTAAGTATATTTACAAAACACTATTACAAAATAAGTACAACATTACCACTATTATGTCAATACAGGACCAAATCAAACAATATCATAAAAAGACAACACTAACAAAACCTTATTGTTCTTTTTTAACGTATAAGCATACACCTATCGCCATCTATTGGCGGCGAAACTACATCTTCACGACGCACCATCAGCGCCATCTTTTGAGCAATTATTCAAACTAGAACAAGAGCTGTGTGACTGCTCAACAAAAAGTACAAAAAGTTGAAAGCAATCGTCGTCCGTCGCTAGAGAGAGTTGTTTTCAATGTTTTATTCTTTTTGTATTACGAAGCGTTTTGATAGAATCTAGAGAAACAAAAGAAATAGTTTCTTGAATATAAATATTTTGAGCATTACGTGTAGGCAATTGAAAATTAATTGGTGTACTGATTGTAATTAAGTGGTTTAATTAGTATTTTTGAATTTTTGAAGAGATTTTTTTTGGAGGTGGCCTATACCAGTGTTTGGAATTCTTTTTTTATGAAAAGAATGAATTAATTTAAAACATCTAGATTGGGTTGTACAGTACCTACTTAGTGGAGAGGCCAGAAAAATTACATACATACACAAATGTGGTTTGTCTGAAACTGTTCACTTAAACCGGTCGATGATAAGCAATCGATCTATTTGGTATTATAATGGTTATTTTAGTTTCTAGTTTACTCTGTAATTGGACGGAGAGTAGTGCTAGTCCAGTGGTAACATCTGCAACTTTGGAGTTGTAGGTCATGGCTTCGAACCCAAGCATGTACTTCACTTTGTGCAAATTATTGCATCACCACTGCTCTCAAAACGGTAAAGGAAAATATTGTGAGGAAACCGGCATGTCCTAGAACAAACCCGCACTGGGCCCGCGTGGTGGATTATGGCCCACTCCCTCTCACAGAGAGGAGGCCTGTGTCCCAGCAGTGGGAACATTATAAGCTAATTATACTTATTGCGGACGGAAAACCTACAGCTGACTTAATAACGCTAGCCGTGAACTAGACATCAAACCCGGTACTTGAAGATGAGTAACCGTATCTAACTAGAAAAACGTAGTAAATGTGTCATGCGAAACTATACCGTATTACACCGTACATACAACTCAACCAAATCAGCAACCGCTGTACGTTCCAACAAACCTCTTTACAAACATGTTCATGGAATTTGAATTCTATATTATTTGTTTTAAAGTGTAGTATTGGTTGAAGTTTTTGTACCAGGCATTGGTGATGTTATTCTATGGTCGAATATGAAGCTCAAATGGAAAGTGGAAACTGGATTATTCCCAATTATTTTTGGGGTACGCTGCTAGTCTAACCGGATGCAGCTGAATACCAGCAATTTACGTGGAGCGACAGCCTACCAGACCTCCACGGCTTGACTAGCCTACCTGCCTAGCGGTCCTACTGGATAACACTGTCACACCTCTTGGTAAGACTGGTTGTCAGACTTTCGGGCTTCTAACGACCCGTAATGACTGTCAAAGATCCACGAATGAGCCGGGACCAACAGCTTAACGTGCTTTCCGAGTTACGGAGGGGTCTTTGTATGTAAAGATGGTCACGCATCCACGGACCGCCCGCGGAAAGCGTAGCATAACCTGATGGATCGATCCGTGATCCGCCCAGCCCAGCTTTTTCACAACTACTTAATATTATGCTGATGTTTCCCACAAGCCCTAGATGTTTTAGCTGAAGAATTTGTAAGTTACTACATACATAACATAGGCAGCTAGTTATACTAGCTACTTACGGCGCTGATTGCGTTGTTCACAAACTGGACTAAATTTAAGTTCAGTGCATCTTTTTCTTTTTATTTCATTAAGAAAAGGACAGAATTAGTTTAGTCCTGTCAAATTAAGATACTCTAGCCATGTTTTAATCACGTTTAAACTGTCTATGCAGTTTAGACGTGATTAAAACATGGCTACTAAAAATACGTCAATTTAAGTCAGGCGCTGACTAATTCTTCTGTCCTTTTCTTAATGAAATATAAAGAAAAAGATGCACTGAACTCAAATTTAGTTTAGTTTGTGAACAAGAGAATCGGCGCCATTATCTTCAATTTCTTTTAAAAATGCTCTCTACTTTACCCTATTTGTGGACTTCCACTACAGTTCTGATTAAAGGGTAACGTCAAATAATTGCCAACAAAGGTACCTACAGTGGAAAAGGAAAAGAATTTTGAAGTAAAGTGGTCATTACCTTCATATTATGGATCATGCCCACGAGTTGGTTCGCGTTGCTGACGTTTGATTAGACCAGCACAGCGACACAACCACTCGATATAGTTCCGTACCGTATCCAACATCAATCAATGTTCTCGTAGGAGCCCTCTAAACGCTGTTCACAAGTCAAAAATCCGTAAATTTTGTCAGTTTAATGGCTGATTTTTCCAACGCCAGCTAATTTTATCCGAGGAATAGTTTTGAATTTTTGACAGTTCTTCCATACAAAATCTGTCAGATGTTAATTTTATTCTACGAATAAAAATTATCACTCGATTGAGAAATCAGCCCTTAATCAAATGGACGACCGCTATTCTTCCGAAAGCTGTTTGCTGTCAGGGGCAAGAAAAATCAGGTTAGCGAAATGTGTCATTTTCGATACGATAGCCTGTCGCATGGTTGTGAATAGCAGTAAAACTTGAAAAATATTTATATATTCAACTGTAAATGACTAAAAATATTGGTTTTGAAATGTTTTTTATCGATTAACTTGAATCGGGTAACCTGAATAAACTTAATTGTTATGAGCTTTGTGATTTTTTGCTCATTAAGTGTGTATGTTTATATACTTTACATATTTAAGTCGTCTGTCATTATCAGCGTCCACTTAATTAATCTAGTGAGATAAAAATTAAAATGTAGTCAAACCTGGTACTGACTAAATTAGTGGACAACATCTTTGCTCTCGGAGTTACCGACATAGCTTGCAGAGTAAGCAAACTGAAGTGGCAGTGGAGTGGCCATGTTTGTCGAAGGACCGATGGCCAGTGGAGCAGACGATTCCTAGAGTGGAGACCACGTATCGGTAAGCGTAATGTGGGACACTCCCCAGCTAGATGGACGGACGACCTAAAGAAGGTAGCTAGGACAGACTGCATGCGGAAGGCGGAGGACAGGGTGTTGTGGCACAGCCGGGGAGAGGCCTATGTCCAGCAGTGGACAGCGATAGCCTGAGTTGATCTATATTCTAAAGTTTTTGTGTTTGTTGAGGTGTTGGTCCATTTGTCAAACTTTTTGTGCTGTGGACTTTCAGTTGCGTCTGTCATAGATATTCGTTACTCTCCTTGGTATATGGGGCCCCATTTGTAAAGAATGGTCACATCAATACAGCGTTATATATTTTAAATCTGAATAAAAACAACTTGCTATTCTACACAGTATCTAACACGCTATCCATATTCAAAGTTCCGCTCATAATATTTCATTTATCAAAAGTCGCCGCTCCATGCCGGTGGCACCTGACAGGCGGTGATTAGACACACACTGCCGCACACTTTCTGGTGCCGAAACCATGACACTTTTATGTAAACTGTAGTAATTGCATGGCTTGAAAGTGAGAGTTTGTTTAAGGATTGGTAGAACTCGTATATTATTTTTGGGTAATGGGTGATCTGGATTTTTGGTAAACCTCCTGTATTTCTACGGGTAAATTTTGATAGGGACTTTTTATTATTAAAAGCTTGTAATGTTCCACTGCAGGGCCAAAGCCTCCCTACTCTCTTTCAACTTCTGTCTATTTAAAGCTTCTGAGGACCAGTTCCTGTTGAAGGAGTCGAGCTCGTCCCGCCATCTCCACCTGGGCCTGGGCCGGTGCTTATAAAAGCAACTAAATCATATGATTGGTGATGATTGCTTCGTTAGTGTAGTAATCACAAGTGGTCGTATTGCTGAGCATGTGGTCCTGACTTGGTGATAAACAAACACAAAGTTATAATGTTCCATCAAGCGGGTGTAAAGTTTATTAAATTCTAAATATATTTACACCCGGTTTCAGTAACACTAAGCGGCACCTAAATGAATGCCTAAATAAAAACGCGATGTTACATTTTCAACATTCGACGCTGAGCCGAGCGCGAAATTCCTAAATAAAAGCTTGCTGAAGGATACTCAATCCTTCAGCAAGCTTTTATTTAGGAATTTATGTAGGTAAATGATGAATGGTTTTATTCATGTAAGTAGGTTTTTACAAACACTTTTACACGTCAATCATATTTTAAAAACGAGACGAGGTCGGCGTTTCCTTTCTTGCTACTCTGAGAAGAAAAGCCGAAATAAACTCCAAGGACATAATATTGATCAGATCATGCGAAGACCATGTAGATTGGTGTCTGAAATGTTCTTTTCAGGAAAGAAGTACACAGATTGAGTGGACCTGTCCAGTGCACGGATTTGTCCGTAATCATGCAGGTCAACTCAAAACTTAAGGAGCTCAACGGTAGATATCGCCTAGTTTTAGTGAAAACAGGCATTAATGTATGGTAACAAAATGTGTAGGTACCCAGATCCAAAGCTGCGGCTTTTGGTTTTTATCGGACATCGCAAATCGTGAAAGGCAATTATATCTGAGTTATCGAATCTTTCATCATTGGAAACAATGACAAAGCAATACATACAGTCGTTGTTACTTTTACTGAAACTTTGTTAAAGTAATTCAAATTTAAACCACAGACCAAATTCATGCTGCGTGTAGACGATAACAGCTTTATGTAATAGACACCTGTCCCACCGCCCGCGATTAACGAGAAGCGTGTAGAGCTAGCAACTAAACGAGTTACCGAGCAGCGAGCGCGTGACGGCGACGGGCGAATATTCGCTGATATGCGTATGTACAGACACTTCTTCCCAGCGATAGTACTAGGAAGTGGTGAAGGGCGGGCGTTTTTGGGGGACTGTCTTTTGTAATTTTGACTATCGAAAAGTGCTGATTCTCAGCCTAATTTGAATAAATGACTTTTGATTTTGATTTTGCCAGCACATCAAGCTATTAAATCCGTCAAATTTATTTGATAGATTTTCAACTTTATCGCTAAAGCATTAAGGTTCAAGGTTGTTGGGAAAATTTTCTATTTTCGGGGAGTTTGATATGCTAGCGTCTGTACCAAGCGTCAGTCAAGTCTGTCAGCGAGTATTCTGCCCGCCAACCTTTCAAGAGGATTAACAGAAGCGTTTCGGTAGCGTATGTCAATCCCATAGATTATTGACTTTACCATCAACGTTATCGCTGATAGAATGTTACTTTGTCTTGGCCAAAAATCAAAACTATATGTATATAAAATCAACACTTCGAACGTCAAAATTATGTAAGACTCTCCCCCAAAACGCCCGCCCTTCACCACTTCCTAGTGCTTTCACTGGAAAGAAGAAGTAGCGCAACAAACTCAGCCTGTCTCTACTACCCATTACCCATGGAAATAAAGTTAAAACGTCTCATGAGCCTGTTCTATCGCGGGCACCTTTGAAGAAGATGATTCCTCATTTTTTACAGGGGATTTTTCCCTTTTCAGAATAGAACACGCTTTTCCCAGACGTCATTACTGCTTTATTATTTATTATTTTTGTTTTTTTTTTTAAAGAAACTCATGTTCGAGAGTTGAATAAAGAGTTATATAACATAACGTAGTAGAGTACCCGTAAGTATGTACCCTCGCATTTCGCCAGCATATAATAGGCGGCGAGCTTATTACCATAAACCAGACACAATGCCAGTTTCCAGGCTCTGAAATTCCTGATGGATCAATCCCATTGTCACTTTGTACAAGAAATAAATAAATAACAATAAAACCAATTAAATGCAAAACAAGTAAGCAATTCAGTAATAATAAGTTACATTCATCAAATTAGAACACTAAAAACATCGACATAACATTCAGTTTTCGTACGTAGCGAAGGTGTTATTTATGAGCGTAATAAAAAACTTTGACTGCCTGTTTTAAAGACTTCATTAACATTAATGATGAGTTAAATACGGTGTGCTTAGTTGGTTATTGGTCTAAAGTACACAGTTCTTACCGAATTTAATGTTTTCTTCTAGAATTTTTTTGTTAGGCTTATATAATCCAAATAAGATTACACAAGTATTAGCTTTATGTTTTTGTTACATAACATACATACATAATCAGCCTATAATGTTCCCACTGCTGGGACACAGGCCTCCTTTCGATGAGAGGGAGTAGGCCATAATCTACCACGCGGGGCCAGCGCGGGTTGGTAAATGTCACATGTCTTCGAATTTTTGGTTACAGGACATGCTGGTTTCCTCACGATGTTTTCCTTCACTGTTTTGACAGCAGTGGTGATGAAAATAATTTACACAAAGTAAAGCGCCTGTCTGGGTCGAACCCACGACCTACAATCTCGTAAGTCGGGGCCATTGCCGCTGGGCCACCACTAGTGTTGCTCCTTTTTTTTGTTAGGCTTATATAATCCAATTAATATTACACAGGTTGGGTACATATTGGCTATAAGGGCTGATCGTTGTATATCGTATTACATCACATCATTGATTTCTTATTGAAAAGGTTATTTTTTGTTTTAGGGTTGTAAACTTATAGTACCAACCATATCTGTCTTAAATGGTTGTCTTATAAAGTACTTATTCTCACTCTGACCTCTGAGTTCGTTTCGGCCTTTCTTCTCAGAGCAGTCAGAAAACGCCGACCTCATCTAGTTCTTAAAATATGATTAACGTGTAAAAGTGTTTATACAAACCTACTTGCAGAAATAAAATAATTTATCATTAAGATAAAAGTTGCCATAGACTGAACAATACGCATTATCATTCTTATCATAAATTCTCCCACAAAAGTCCAATGTTTGACGTAGACCTCCTCCTGCGCCTGCGCCTCCTGGTCCTGCGCATAGATACGTAGGTGGACTGACTAAAGACTGATTTTTTAAAATAATTTGGCCTCGCTTGCGGCAGGGAGGCTACTCTTTTTCGCATTATTTATTACTCTAAGGCCATGCTGGCCTTTGCAAATATACTTGATGCACTCCAAAAGCTAGGCAACTCCAACAGCATCCTAAAATCATTATTGTTCAGGACTTGTAGGACTTGGAAAGATCTACGCGTATAATTGACCCACATGATGCAGGTGTAAATAAAAAAAGAGAATAATTTAAAAAAGATAGACTCACTACTGAAGTTGAAGTGGCAGTGGCCTGGCCATGTTCATCGAAGGACCGATGGCCGGTAGAGCAGACGAGTCCTGGGGTGGAGGCCCCGTATCGTCAAGCGTAGTGTGGGAAGGCCCCCAGCTAGATGGACAGACGTCCTTAAATAGGTGGCTGGGGCAGACTGGATGCAGAAGGCAGAGGACAGGGTGTTATGTCGCTGCCTGGGAAACGCCTATGTCCTCCAGTGGACTGCGATAGGCTGAGTTGATTGCCTCGCTCAACTCAGCCTATCGTAGTCTTATCCTAGACTAAAGTGGACAAGACCAACGGGAAGCAAAAAACAAGTTAGAAGAAACTACATGAGTTACTTTCGTTTTCATGACATTAGAATATTGTAATGTATGCTTTCTATTATGATTTTTATTTTATTTATTTACTTTTTCCAAGATAAAATTTACATAATTTAAAAGGTAACAGTCTTAAAATTAAAATAATGTGTACAAGTATATAAGAAATGAGGGGAAATAATCAAAGGGTATCAAAAAAAATGTCCATCGCTGTCAACAGTAAAAGTGCTCTAAGGCTGGCAGCATTGAGCATAGCATTAGAGTAGGTTGGATTGCAATTAGAATAAGTATTCAAGCAAAACCTAGTAACATAACCTATCTTTCGCAAACACCATTGAATCTGTTACAAAATACTTTCCTTCAAATACACATCAGACGGACACATGTGAAATTAAACTCTGACAAAGCAAAATGCAGTGATTACTCTTCATTTCGGACTTAAAAAAGCATTATGCATAGCTAGAAATTATAAATTATAATCTAGACTGATTCATATGAAAATAAAACAAAATTAACGTTGCGCGCACTGAGCTACTCGCTAGTGTATTTTTTTGCATTCACTCTTACGTCGGGTCAAATGATACAACGCGTCTGCAAAAAATCTTTAAGCAAAAACCGACCATCGTACTAATGCATAAAGAGCTAATCCCCATCAAACATATTTAGCTAACGAGCAAACTTTTGCGAACTGCCCTACCAAAAACTAACAAAAGCCAACTTACTTTTGCGACTGCTTAAGCTAAAATTGATATCAGTGCAATTGGAAATGATGCTTCTGACTTTTGTAATAAGGTTGAAAAAGAATAAAATGATGATTTTTGGACTGCAAAAAATATCTTCAAAATACAGAGTCAGAACCACACGCAAACTGGGAGCAATCATTTGGCTGACCACAAACATCAAATATAAAAGGGTGACAATATACAACATGAACACAGTTTAAGTGTGGACTGACCAAAGTGGACGTGTTATCCAGTAAAAATGTTCAAGTACGTCATTTTAATCACCATCGCCAGTGCAGTGGCTCTTCCGAACCCTGACGAAGGCAAATCAGTGGATAGTTTACGTGGTATTAAAAAGGACTGTACAAATGGACTATTAAATCCAGGATGTTTAAAAATGGGAGCGATCACATTATTGGAGAAGCTGAACAACAAGGATGAAGTGTCTTTATTTCCTGGTGTTAGTCTAGTGAAAGATGGTGGTAAATCCAACTATGAAGCGGTTGCTGCTGACCTGGCAAGGTCATTCTCCGGTGATTCTGATGACAGACTGGACAAGTCACTCCTGTATCATGTCGGGAGCTTCCTGGACAGTCACTCAGTGAAGCTAAGGCTCCTTGATGACAATGCTGTGGAAGAGGCGAAGACTGCGATGGCGGAAGGCAGAGCAAAGGGCGGCATGGGTCTCGGTGGAGGCAAAAAGGGGGGAATGGGCGGTCTTCTTGCTATGGGGATGATGATGAAAGGTTTGTAATATAATAATATATCATTTTAAATAAATTTTAAATTTCAAATTATAGATTTAATACGCTGAAGAACAGCCCCATTTATGTTCAACTGGCTCGAACTAGCCGTAACAACTGTAGGATGGAGTTAAAAAGTTTGATTGTCCCAAACTGATAACGTCTACAACTAGACAAAAGCCTCCTTAATATTGCTAACTATTCATAATTATGTCCTTATAATTCCACTTGGTGATTGCAGTATGTTTTAACATACAGGAGACAGGAGGATTCATCGGCTATTCAAAGTGTCTAAATTGATCCTGAGAATAAAACATTAATCAGAAGGCCAATTCCCGTAACTAAAACCGTTTAAAATCTAGTCGCAATCACATATTAGCGACAATCAGTGTCAAAAATGTAGGAATTTAAAGGTATTTTTGACAGATTGAGACTAAGATCAGACTGTGAACGTTCATAAAACTACAAGAATCGCCACTCTGATTTAGCTCAAAATGATCCAATTCATAAATACATAATAAATAGCGTAATCTGCTATAGCTAACTGTACATAAATAATCACCACTGACGACGTCAAGATACCTACCATTCACTGAAATAATTTCGTAGACTCCTTTAAGTTTTTATTACAATTAACCTGCCGTCTTTATGAAAATCATCTCGCATAACGAGTATAGTTAAGGTTTCCACTCTAACACTTCCATAATTTATAGAAGTTAATTTTAGTAATCTCTGTATTTCATCGAAGAAAGTTTTCACAGGGTAATCTTAATAAAATTTCCCTGTATGATATTTGTATTTATTTTGCAAATTATTGAAGCTTCTATAACGACCTAGCTACCTGAATGGAGTCTACGATTGTTAGAAGGAGCCCCTGATCAGTGATCATAATAACACGCCTGTATTGACCGTAGGGGTAGGCACAGGTGGAAAGTTCACCTACAGTCAGTTAAGGTTTAAGTCCCTTGAAATGGCGGTCGAGCCTAGTACCACAAACCGGGCAAAGCCGGATGGCAAAACCGGAAGGAATTGAACTGAGAACCATGTTCAACAGTAGCGATTGCGACAACTAGATCAATGAAGCCGTCTACATTTTATCAGTACAATGGTAAATGCTTTATTTCCTGGTTCACAAAGTCAAACAGTCATTTTACCAGCTCATGAGATTTCTGCCATTGCTTCAAGGACAAATAGAATTACATGTGTATCTTAATACATAATTTACGAGATATGATCGATATCATGATTTATGTGATATGATCATTTTTTATGATCTTCCTGTGCGAGTCGCAATAAATACTTTTTCTTTCTTCTTTCTTTAGATAGGTAACAATAGAAACCCAAAATACAGTAGAGCTTTAACATTTCATGGTTTAATAATATGATGAATTTTTATAATATCTTTTTCCTCCTCCTTCGTCCCATCACGATTGACCTTGTTATCCAAAACCTTATTAAAAAAACAATCTTTTTAATTTTCCATTGTCTTCGTAATACACCAAAATTAAATTGAGCTAGCTCCAAGTTTTTTGAATGATAAGTTTGTATCTAGTGCGATTTCACTGTCTTTTCTTGGGGTGTTTGGTGATTCTTATAATACTCATTTTTACGAGAATAATTTTGATAAGGTGGTCCAGTTGCATTAAAATACGTTTCTAATTGGACTGGTACTCAAGCACTTGAAGAAGCAAATGAGCAAGTGAATATATATACGTGTACAATGAGCCTTAAGTAAGTTGTTTCTCAATTGATACCAATGTGTCCGTAGGTGAGTATAAAACTCCAATTTTGAATGGTCAAAAAGTTGTCAACTAGTCAGAAAGTTGAAACTAGTTGCCCATTCCAAAACATAGATCTCTATGGAGAAAAACGAGAAAGAAACTCCAAGATGTTTGGGAACTAAAGTTATAAACAAAAATACGTACAGAACTACAGACGGTGAGTTTATTCCTAGAGATAAGCCGCTGGGCACACGACCGTGAGGAAACAATTTCTGTGTAGGATGTTATCTGGCCAAATCACTTTATTCGGTCTGTTTGTTTGGCCCTAAATCTTAAGGTTTCCAATTCGAAAATAAATTGTGAATCATAATTAATAAAAACAAAGAAAGTAAACAATTTAATCTGATTTATTATTTTGACTGCCTGCAGTGGAAATCTAAAAGTTTTTGAACCACTTACCTACACCTGCAGCGAAATTGCCAAATGATAACCTGAAAATTACCAATGAAGATGATTTCTTCAATGCATTTCTTAATCAACATGACACGATGAAGAAATATCACAAGGAAGCTTGGTTTTATGATCTATAATAGCCAACGTAAGGTGCATTATGGATGTACCAGAAGACGTCTTTGAGCAAATCTTAAGGACAAAGTTGAACAATGAGATGACGACTGATAGAGACGAATTGAAAAACAAAAGTTGCTGGATGGACCACCAGTAAATTGAGATAAGCAGGAAAATGAAGCAATAGGTTGAAAAATTACGCTAAAAATGTAAGATTTGTAATGATTCCATTCATGGAACAAGCGCATTTGGTTTAATTGGCCAAATTACAATCGTTGCTAATTTTCACGCGATGGTTATGTAGTCTAAAAATAAAAACGTCTAGACTAACTTTCAGTAAATTTTTATATATTTTTTACATGCATTCGTGAAATTAATTGATATAGGATATGTTATTCATTGTTTGGCAAAATTCATCTTTAACAATATTTTGGTAGCTCACAAACAAGTAATTAAACAATGGCGGCCCAGCAGCACTGCCATACAAATAGACATTTTCGGGTAATAAATAACAAAAGGTCGAAAACTTTATATTTCTTTTATAAAATATCGATTGTCACTACCTATGCTCGCCATAATTACAAAAATCACAAAGTTTGTTGTTGTTGTTGTGAATTAAACATAGATGTTTAATTTTCAGTCTCCAATACTAGATATTTTTTAATTAATTTTACCTTTTTCTTTCGAAAATTTCAAATAAAAGGAAACTGTAAGGTGTAATACAGTAGTTAGTACATTAAAAACCCATAAAATTACTATACATTTACATCGGTCGCCTACTCCAATGACTGCATGCGATAATAAACGAAAACCTTACGCTAGCAAAAACTGCAAACCAAAACCAGCCTTAACTGAAGTTTGTAATGTTGATTTCACTTTGACAAAACAGAACTTTTTGCAGTCAGCCTTCTATGAAAATATAATGGATATAAGAGTACTGCGTACTAATCATACATCTATGTGAGACTATAAAAGGTGGACGAAACAATTGCTTATCAAAGTGTACCAGCATTCGTTTCGATACAGACGTCCAACATGTATCTCATATCGATATTATTTTTTATAACAGCAGTGTATGCACTGCCAAACCCAGAAATAGGAGAATCATCTAAAAATTTAGTGGAACATAATGTTGAGAGTGCAGCCAGAGTAATGAAAAAGGATTGTACGAACGGGATTTTTAGTCCAACGTGCCTGAAGATTGAAGCTATATCGATGTTAGAAAAGCTTAGTGCGAAAGAAGAATTACAACTTCTGCCAGGAGTGAGTGTAGTCAAGGAAGATACTAAAGAAAATGGGAGCAAAGTTGAAGAGTTTGCAGCTGAACTGGCAAGGTCATTCCCATCAAAACCTGATGAGAGATTAGACAAATACCTTCTCTACAGACTTGGCAACTACTTGGACACTCACACCGTGAAGCTCAAGTTGTTGGACGAGAATGCTGCTGAGGAAGCCAGGGCTTTGGTTGGAGAGGCGAGGGGTAAAGGGGGACTTGGGGGAGGAAAGAAGGGAGGCATGGGAGGTTTGCTCGCTGCAGGACTTTTGATGAAAGGTATGTTTGTAGTGAAGTGATTAACGTTGGGGGACATGGTTATACGTTTTGAGTTACAAGGGATGAAGATCAAGAATTTTATGATGGACTTCATCCAATGGGAGAATTACTTACTTTTTCGTTAAAATGTTAAGTAGGTCAAAACTAGGACAATCAATGCGATGGACGAGCTTAGTTTCGGTAGAATCATATTCAATAATTTTGTGCGACGCCATTTGAAATTTTGTAAATTACGGACAAACTTAGCTGGCAATATTTGGAAGAAAGCTTTATGTGCCAGCATTATTGATCAAATATATTATTCATAGCAATGTTTCTTATAACTAGGCCTACGGTACATTTAGATAAAAGTTGGATTGAAACAGCAGTTGTAGGAAATCAATATCCATTAGCACTTTTTGCAATCTACCTAGACGAAGGCAGATGCGGTTTAACACATTCAAGTGAAAGCCGAAAGGAAATAGAAACTAGATCAAAACGTAATTGTCTTTGTTTCAATCGTATCAATGTCTTAGTTTGTCGTGTAATTCAGTACGTTGTAGAAAAAAAATAAACCGACAAAGTGCTCGGTCAACGGAATAATTGTATAGATGCTTTTATTGTCATATTTGATGAAAGCTTATCATCATATATCATTGTTTTATTAAAGCTTTTCTACCTAATATTTACTAAGTATTTGAAGATGTTAACAGGCAGTCACTTCAAGTATTGGTATCACCCCAGCATAGTTGTGTAAAGGCTAAGCAGATGATAGTGAGAATCTTAACGATCCTCTTTTATCCAAAATTATAAGCAAAGGTCTTTCAGAATCTGACGACGAATTTGCAGCTTATTTTTTATTAACTTTACCTAGTATGTACTTAGGCATGCTCAAGAATTTTGTTTATCATTACTCAATTGCCATAGAGTGTAATAGTAGTATAAATGTCCAAAAACACATAATTTAAAACTAGCAAAAAGCTAACTCATTTCACTCGCCTTTGGATTAAAGTCGTGACTATTGTACCATGAAAATGAATACATTCCAACTCATTGATAGTTTGGGACGTCATAATGTCTATTATGAGTGGTATATTAAGTGTCAATATATAATTTAAGCGTGACTACTATAAAGTTTGCGTAACGTCTTTCTCAGTAGGAAACAAAAAAAAGTTACTATCAATCTTTTCAAGCAAATAATTAATAATTATTACTTTCAACGGTCGCAAAAACTTCTAAGTATAGTACATCCAATTGATCTACTAAATTAGTTTCGTTCCTAGTTTTTTTGTTGCAACATCAAAATGCTGAATAGTTTTACGTAACACACATACATAACCACCCGTATACTTGATATCTCCTCGTAAAATGTTACTTTGTGATCTTGGAAGGATAGTGCAGTCATAATCACTACTTTGTTGAAGATGTTCTTAATCATAGTATGTCATCTGTGTGCAAACGGATGCTGCAGGCATAAAAGCCACCCCGTTATTACTGGCATCGGTTGGATGACCAGTGAATATCGGTTCTGTTTTGTTTTTGGGGAGCGTCATGAAGAAGCTCAGGAATTGGTGCTTGAATAGTTGAGGTCCGAAGGGGATGATGGGGGCTAGTGAGCTAGCAAAGAGTTCTTTTAGCATCTGGGGACTAGGGTCTAAAGAGTACTTTCAACTCACCAACTACAATGTATCAAACGAATCACAGATTCGAATCACGCAACCCAAATAAAATGGGCACTGTGTACTGCAACCATAGTATTCCAAAATATAATATATACTCGTATATAATAATAATTTATTTTTGACTTTGATTACCCAGGCTTTTGTCATTCACTGGCGGTCAATGGCCAAAAGTTTCTTACACTATGGGAATGCAACCGTGACCACCGTTTTAATAAAGAAAGTGTCACAGCCGATACTAGGCTACCATGACCACTTAAGAGGTTCAAGGAGGTTCGTAGGAAGGATGGTGATTTGTAAGGGTTGCAGGACTTTCAAATTATCATACAAAGCAACAAAGAAAGAAAGTTATTTTTTGTTTGTATCTAAGATAAGACTGCCTCGTCAGTGGTTGCAAGCGCTACTGCTAAATATGAGGTCCTGGCTTCGATACCCAGGTCCGGCAGAGTGCTGTTGGGTTTTTCCAGCTGGGATTCCTCAGTAGCAGCCCGGAGTCTGGCTTTGTGCCCCGTTGATAGTAATAGGCTCGCCTTCTATTACAAGAATTTAAACATAACTGGCGAAATGTGGGTGTAGCTACAAAAAAAAAAAAAAGAAAAAAGTGGTTTAATTAACATTAACTAATGTTAATTAAATCACTTTTTTTATTTTTATCTACAATCAATTCATACATAATTACTTGAAAGCATCGTCGAGAATTTAGTTCTTCAAATTGTTCTGCTGTTGACAATCAGAGCATGCCGTACTAAGAAAATTGTTGGTTGTCATTTGAAATATACCGCTTTTTTACTTTTACTTGTAATCTAAGTAAAAAGTTGTGAGTAATTTGTGTAATGAGCAAGCGTAGTAATTGTTTTTTTTTTCTCAAGAAATAAATAAATAGAATTAAAATCATTGAACAATGTATGGTTCAAAACTTATAAACAACAAGTTGATGGACTACGAAGCTCAAAAATGTACTCTGATTTGTACATATTGCCCGATAATGAGTCGTACTTTTGACAACATTTGCTGCATCTGGTAAGACTGGAAGCCTCAAAATAATTGGAAAAAGACTAGACAGAATGATGACTTAACAATATTCGATGTTTTTATTTTTGGGTATAATTCTTTCTATCTTCTCTTAATATTGAGACGGTGGTGCCTTCTTACTGCAGTACTAATGAATGCACATAGGCACAAAAGCCTATTATAATTTGCTACGACATCATCGTACCATTGTGATCTAAGTGCTCGACCCTCGTCGACGACTGCAATTGCCTTTGCCGTTGACGCGTGTCGCATATATGTTTGCACACTAAGCAGCAAAAATATGTAAAGTACTTGGAGATCTCTACCAAAATTAACTTTTGTTATAATTATGTCTTTGTCTAAAAACTAACCATTTTTTTCTTTCACAGGAACCCTCATGTCAGTCGGTTTAGGAGCCTTAGCCCTGCTCGCCGGCAAAGCCCTCATGACTGCCATGATGTCACTCCTTCTCTCAGCCATTATCGGCATCAAATCTCTCTCCGGAGGCCAGAAGTCTACCACTTATGAGATCGTCTCTAAACCAGTCTATTCTCATTCTCACTCTCATTCTACCGCTCATGAAGATGTGGGTGGAGGGTACGGGCATTCGGGATACGGGAGGAACTTGAATGTTAGGAGACGTTAAGGGTTAAAAGCGTGTAATTTATTGTTTTGAGCGAGGTTTGATTGAGTAGTATTGTTGTTTCATATTTCTTTTTTTTGGTAATTTTATGTTATAACTTAATACTTTTTTATTTATTGCTATTTGTAGTTCTTTCTCAAAGTTTTCTTATTCTGCTAACAACTAAGAGTATTTTATTTATTCTTTTTATTTTTACATTTTATATTTTTTTATTTTATTTTATATTTGATTTTCAATTCATCACTTCGTATTTACTACTGCATTATGAATAATGGAACAATTATATTTTCTCAAAAAACTTGTAAACTAGGATCATTTACATTAACAAAGTCTGTAAATTAACGAAATGTATCGAAAATACTCACTATTTATTGAAACTATTTATTATTAGGTTAAGTTCACAATTTTCTTAGCTGAATCATTTCTCATTATTATTTCGTTTATTTATTTAATTCATAGAATCATTGTTATATTTTATTTGTTTTTATTATTTATCATTTGTTTATTTATGTTGTTCATTATTTATTTTATTTTATTCATTTTTTATATTTCATTTCATATTGTTTATGTATTGTTATTATAAAAGCTTCATAGTATGATGTTATTTTGTGAATTATTATTTATATTATTTTATTTATGATATTAATTCTGGTACGTCTACCCGCCTATTTTATAGTATTTTATATAATATATTATTGTGTCATTAGAATTATATTGTTATAATACCTATTTATTTTATATTTCATAATATTATCTGCTATTTATTTGTTTCTATTAAAATATGATGTACTGCCAATATTATGATTTATTTTATGATATTATGTAAATATGTATCTAAATATTATTTTGTAATATTATGTTAAAATGTATTTATGTTTATTATAATATATTATTTGTATGTATACTATTGACAAACTGTCTGCGTGTACTTCAGCACTAAAAGAAAATAAAAATGTTTGTTATAAAATATGTTTTATTAATTACATACCCTGATGATATTACCTAAACATGATGGAAGCGCCATGTTTTAGTTAAATACAGTATTTGACAAGGATTGCTGTAATAACGTGTAGGTTTTGCCGTAACAAGCATTTTATCAGTTTTAAAGACTTATTTACGAGTATATGGATGAATTAAATTGACTATAGACTAGAAATGTTACTAGGTCAAATCAACTGTTAGAAGTATTTTCCTATAATTCAGAAAATGTAATCTTATTTAGACTTAGGTTGGCTTTAAAATTAAAGGATAAAATACACATATTTTTTCAAAAGTATGCTTGCTTGCTAGAAAGTAATAAATAATTACATGTTCTCCGCGTGTAAAATAATCATGCTCTTTTGCATACACATCCTAATTGTGTGCCACAAGATAGCATCTGCATCATCATCTAAATTAGCATACATTTGTGGTACTGCATAGCATGTGCATTCTAGGCTTTAAGCTTGAAAGATGCCTCGTCAGAAGACTGAAAACTTACTTAAAAAGCTAGAAAGTCATGTGTCGTATACAGGGTTTATTTTCAAAGACCAGCCTTTAAGGGTGTAGTACATACCATCAAACTGAACCAGTTTCTCCATGGGGCCAATATCGTAATCGCGAAAAATTATTCAACTGTCCATAAAAAACTTCAATACCTACTCGACGTATAAACGTATGGGACGCCTGAATTTTTATTCGCGATTACGATGTTGGTCTCATGGAGAAAACTGTTCAGTCTGATGGTCTGTACCACACACTTAAATTTGGATGGTCTTTGAAAAATAACCCTGTATAATAATTTAAAATTCAACAGTTGCTCCACTACATAGTAAAACCACTACAACCACTACTATGTAACAGACGCCAGCAGGCCAAGCTACCCGAAACTGTCAAATTTTCCCAATCAACCTTGAACCTTAATGCTTTAGCGATAAAATTGAATGTCTATTAAAGAAATTTAACAGATTGTAGTAGCTTGATGTGCTATGTGCTGGCGTCTATACCACACATACATTAGGTACATACATTCGTCAGCAACTCATTAGGAGACACTCTAAAGATCACCTTCGATTCCCTTCACGATTGGAAAAAAATTGAAACAAAAGAAAAAACAAATTGCAACTTTCATTCACTGATGAACTTCACCGCATTTTGTCTTTTTGTAACAAAACTACTGAAGAGAAAGCTGAGTTCTTTTATTTTCAATATTATGGATCTGCTAGGTGAACAGTAGAATGCCCATTACTTCATTTTGCAACGAAAAACGTTAATTTATCTCCGCGATCTTAGATGAAAACGTAAGCATGGGTATGTAAGAATTATGTTCGTTTTGTGTTTTTTCTTGTTCTGTTCAGTTTAGTGGTTTAGTTTTTATTTTTTGTAACTTATGCATCCTGCTAGTAAAATATGGCTGAACCTATTTCCTTTTATCACCATGTACAGACAGCCAGCAACAGCCAGCATATCAAACTACCCGAAACTGTCAAATTACAATCAACCCTATCAACCTTGAACCTAATGCTTTAGCGGTAAAGTTGAAAATCTGTTAAAGAAATTTAACAGATTGCAGTAGCTTGATGTGCTGGAAGCCGACCCACCCATATTTTAAGATTAAGATTAAACCAAAATTAAATTTAAATTAAATAGCATGTCCATAGTAATTCAAATTATTCTCCGTCATAGAAAGCCTAAATGGATTCAGCACAATCTTAAAAACTTATCATCATACATCCATCATTAGACTCCAATCATATTCATTTTCTGTGCTTGAACCAACTACAGAAGAAGATCAATATTAAAAAAAAAATGATATCCAGGAAAATACCACCATTTAAATTTCTGTGGCTCAAGCAGTAGATAAAACAGTGGCATGTAAATATAAAAAAACGGGTGGAAAAATTATAGGCACTTGAGACATTTAAATGATTTACAGACGCCAGCACACCAAGCTACCCGAAACTGTTAAATTTTCCCAATCAACCATGAACCTAATACTTTAGCGATAAAGTTGAAAATCTATTAAAGAAATTTCTCAGATTGTAGTAGCTTGATTTGCTGGCGTCTGTACTCTAAGGTTAAGAACGCATCGTCAAACCATTTACTGGCACCTGCAAAATTAATTAGCAGCGATAGCCAGTTTTATTCTGCAGGGACGCCTGCTGGTTTGCAAACTTATAGAAATGGAATAATAACCATAACCGTAAATCAGGGCCTGCCTCATTAGGTCTGCGGTCATAAACAATTCTGTGGAGGAGAACATTCATCAAATTGAACCGTGTATCTATATGCCTGGAAACTTGACCATTATCGACCATTGTGTACACCGGAAATGATTGAAACAAGTAAAATTATGGTTTGTACCACAATTTTAGATGTGACTTCAAATCTAAGTAGAATCTAGAGCAGGCCCAGTGATAACGGCCCCGACTTACGAGTTGTAGTTAGTGGGTTCGAACCCCGGCAGGTACTTTACTTTGGGTAAACAATTTCATCACCACTGTTCACAAAATGGTGAAGGAAAACTTCGTGAGAAACCAATGTCCAAGAAACAAAAAATTCGAAGACATGTGACATCTACCAACCCGCACTGGGCCCGCGCGGTGGATTACGGCCCACTCTCTCCCAGTCCCAGCAGTGGGAACATTATAGGCTGATAATGCACATCTAAAATAATTATTTTCCACAAAGACACCATGAATACGAATACTACATATTATATTATAGGTAGTTATATATAATAGTTTTCTACACAAAAGTCTGCTCAGTACCGTAACTTCAAAATATATTATGTGCTATGACTTGATAAAGGAAAGAATTTGAAAACTGGCTAAGATATAAAAGACATGACTGTATAGTACAAATAGTCGGTCTATGAAAACCTTGTCATTATACGATGACAATGACAACGTCAAAGACGACGTAATACTCAATTGATGAAGACAGTTGTATCAATATTGTAAGGTAACTATAGTGACGCCGCTGATATCTGACACCTGTCAGTTTCATACAAACGAATACGTGTTTTGCGAATTTGATCATTATTAGTTACTAGAATTGTCGCACTGACACGTGTCAGCAATGCATTCTCTCGACGGCCGCACTGTAGTTTAATGTTACAAAGATCAAAGTATCCAAACTCTTCGCTACCGTACTGTCGGAGGCTTGGTGGAGTCTCAGTATGTAAAAATGCTCACCCATCTACGAACCGACCATGACAAGCATAGCTTACCCTGATAGATCGACCCATATGGCTGTTATTACTTAGGCACGGGCCCCCGTGTGCTACCTACCTTCTTTTATAATGAATGCAACACCTACATTAGTGGATCGATTAAAAAAGTTCATTACGGATCTATTGTTCTTTTTTTTGTGCCTGTACATGAATCTGTATTAGTAGTTGATGAGATCTTGATGAAAAAATTATAGCTAAAAGTTTATTATCTTAAAGCTGTTCTTGTTTCAGATTTGCTGAGGCAAAATGCTTGGACAATGTGAATTGATTAATTTTTGCAGATTTTTCCAATTGTGGAATAAAATTGATGTTTGATAGTTTTTGCATGGAACAAATTCATGCATTTTCATGGATACGAGTATCTGACGTTGGAAAAATCTGCCGATAGGTAGATATATAGAGTATTCTTTATTATGTTCACCATAAAAATTACAGATCTTAATGTAGATATTTTACAAGGGGTGACATAATGGGCGGTCTGGTCGCTAAAAGCGATCTTTTCAAGACAACTTTTGGATGGATAAAGGCAGATGGAGAGGCAATACTGAAGCCTTTAGTAGATTATCCTGTGAGTCATAGGTCGCATTCATAATTACTTAAATGGAATCAAAATCATTTAACCATAAGTTGTCGATATATGATTGTTTCTCAGCATTGCCATTATTCAAATAAGTTACGAAATCAATTATACCATTTCAGCCATTATCCAATTTAGTTAACAGCAACCGATTATCGATTGGAAACCGAAAATCGGCGATCCACTTTCGACTTTTCCATTATAAAAACCTTTTATTTACAGAACGAAAGTGCTGCTACAATAACGTTCAAAAAGCAACGACTTTGATCTTTTTAACGCTTTTCTTGTACTTTTTGTGATCATGGTCGGTATAAAATAAATTGCAATCGGATTAAATCTATCAGTTCACAGCGGTCCCCCAGAGAAATGTGTCAGTAATTGACAGGAACAGTGCAGTGAAAACGTGAATAAAAATGCATCTTAAAAGTGTATCCATTGCTGTTTTAGTGACTCTAAGTTTAGTGATTGGTTCTCAAGGAGCGATCGATGGATCTGAACCGAACGCAATCATCGATACTGTCAAAACAGTGCCAAATAATACGGAGCGAGCTGGAAGAACTCTTCATAAGGAGTGCAACAGTTTGCTGAATTCAAAATGTTTGAAGATCCATGCCCTGTCCTTTTTGGAAGACCTGAGCTCTCGCGATGAGCTAAACCTTCTGCCTGGACTGAGTATAGTGAAGGAAAATCAGACTGGGAATACTCCAAGTCCTGAGGAGATGGCTGCGGAGTTATCTCGGCAGTTTCCTGGGAAGTCGGAGGAGAAATTGAACAGGTTTCTCCTGTACCGTCTTCAGGACTACTTGGACGGGCATTCCTTGCGGTACCGGCTGCTGGATCCTCAGACTACGAAGGAGGCAATGGATATGGCAAAAGGAGATAAGGAATCTGTTGGGAGGAAGTCTGGAGGTGGAGGTGGAGGAGGATTCGGAGGTGGCAAGGGAGGTGGTGGCGGTGCTCTGCTGGCTGCGGCCTTGATGATGAAAGGTATTTTTTTTTAAATATTTCGGTGTCACGTTAAATCGCATGATTTTCAACTGTTTTATTGTTTTACCTCATTTTACATTGCATGTGTACATAATAATTCATTGTGTTCTCAAACATTAATAAGTATTAGATATTTTATCACCACATACTCAATTTATACTTTATTTTTCCATAATATCAATAAGCACACAGAATCTCATTTTTATAGCACATTGACTATTTTTTTTTACTGTATATAATTTTTACAGTTCCGTCATTCATTAGAGTGAAATTGTCGCATTATAAAATAAACCAAAAAATAATTTAAAATTAATTATTATTATTCGATAGAATTTTTATCACATAACAGCACAACCGTTTCATTATGAGGCTATTTTGAACTATCGTCATTCTTATATACAATGTCTACTACCATCTTCTACACATAGTACTTCACCCTATTCACCACCTTCTTCTCTAATTTCAGGAACCCTAGCAGCAGCAGCCCTCGGAGCTTTAGCCTTATTAGCCGGAAAAGCATTGATGACAGCCCTAATGTCACTTCTCCTCTCAGCCCTAGTAGGACTCAAGGGTCATGGCGAACACAAGTCTACTACCTACGAAATCATCACCAAGCCTGAGGTCTCCCATCATCATTCCCATTCTCATGAGGAACATCACGAGCATGAACATGGTCACCATGGTGGATACAGAAGGGCGTATGACCCGAATAGTTACAATAGCTATATGCCTTATGACACTACTACTAGTTAAGTGATTGTGAATTTTTTGTAGATTAGTATTTGGTGTTTAATTTTAGGTGATTCTTTGTTTGTTGGTCTATGTGTCATGCAGAATTCGCCAGATGACTTTGATCGTGACAATGCGGTGATATCAGAGCATAAGTGTCATAGTGGCATATACAAATGTTTATATTGTTATGATCTGATGATTGTAATTTACTTATGGTAAAGTTTGGGGTACAAAATGATTCCAAGCTGGACGTAGGTTGTCGTGGGGGACTGTCTGTGGCATTTATTTTATTATTAGTTTTGTTACTATACCAGCCTTCACACTTTGAGGATACTATAAAATGAAAATACTAGATATTATTGACAAACTTTTTATTGAATACTAACTTATTTGTATCGCTATTAACTAATTTATTCGAAAGATTTCATAATGAAATAGCTGTAAGTTTATTTATTTGCTTAGTTTTAATATTACGAGTATCGTCGTTGTTTTCAAATTGTTTATTTATTGCAGTTTCAACGTTAGGTGTGTTAAAGATTCTCATTACCTCTTTGATTTTTATTTATTTAATTTAAGTATTTCTATTTTCATTACTCTTGTTATTTACTCCCACCGTTTAAAAATAACATTTCTTTTTATTTATTTATTTAACTTTTTATTTATTATTTAAATTATTTTATTTGTGTATCATATTACATTTAATATTCTATTTTCTTCTAATAATATTCTTACTTATTTATGTATATTTAAATTTATTATATACGGTTTATTTAAGCAGTATATTTAACTGTGATATTTATTCTAATTTATTCTTCTAATCTAAGCTCTCAATATACCAAATATTATGTTTATCATTATTTTATTTCTTGGTTTTTTTATAATTATTACTTTTTTCATTATGTCATATTATTTCATTAATCATTTTATTTATGTGTATTTATCTAAAATAATAACGAAACAATGCATTTTCTCAAAATAAAAGGTTTGAATTTAATCGATGATTTTATTTTACCTTCTTAAAACTCTTCTACCATGCCTAGATGGACATGAAACTCCACCATTACTCTTTTAAAAGTGTTTACAATGTTTTGTATACATCCTACTATAATATTATAAACGCGAAAGTTTGTATGGAAGGATGGATGTTTGTTACCCTTTCACGCAAAAACTACTAAACGGATTTGGATGAAATTTTGGCACACAGATAGTTTGTAACCAGGATTAACACATAGGATATTTTATCCCGATATTCCCACGGGATCGAAACTTATGCGGGTGAAACCGCGGGGTACAACTAGTAGATAATAATTGTAATACAGTAGATTAGGTATTGAAAAAGGAAAAGCTGCAGTTGAAATACTGCTAATGCCGCTCTTAATAATAATGCCTCCTGTTGAAAAACCTAGTCACTGCGCAAAAGAAAAAGCAAGCGCAAAGATATAAATAGATAAACATCATTTTCTTAAATCCGAAAGATTAAATTGTGCATGAAATAGATAAAACACCACTTTTTCCAAGTGGAGTACATTAGAAAACACTTTTATAACAATCATTAATATTACAATGTTGCTAGTAATAGTGAAACTTTGTAAACTACACACACGCGTTTGTAAATACACATAAACTCCTGCCTTCTTCCCATGGGGGGCAAGCAGAAACTACAGAATGCCACCTGCTACGGTCCTTACATAGTTCTACACAAATGTTTGTACTATCAGAATAATTCTGTTATACTCGGTTCCTATAAATAAATACGAATCGTTTTTTGCTTACCTATGGTAGCATTGTTTATTGACAACCTGGGCAAATCCTACTAATATTATAAACGCGAAAGTTTGTATGGATTTGTTACTCTTTCACGCCAAAACTACTGAACGGATTTGGATGAAATTTGGCACACAGTATAGTTTATAATATAACTTAGTTACTATCTGTGTGCCAAATTTCATCCAAATCTGTTCAGTAGGTTTTGCGTGAAAGAGTAACAAACATCCATCCATCCATTCATACAAACTTTCGCTTTTATAATATTAGTAGGATATATAAATAATATATATATATAGTAGAAATAGGAAGAGTAACAATAGAGCTACTTTTTTTAGTATGACACTATGAATTGGTATAGGTACTTAATTCATTCACGATACACGGTGCTCTGTATTATTATTAATATTATTTGTATAATCGAAACTCTCTACGCGCTTCTTGTATAGTGGCGTCGTTTTAACTGACTGTAATCTCAAAAAATACTATTGCAAAACGGTTTTTTGAGCCAAAATGAATCTTAACACTTCCAACACAAGAGCTCTACGAACCAAAATCAACAGCACAAACCTCTATTTACACAGCCTTTTCTAATCCCTTAACCGCAACATTATTTAAATAAATATTAAGTTAACAACAAAATTATATGTTTTCACGCTAACACTATAGCACTTGACCCTATATCCTATAAACAAAGAAAATAAATAATATCAGCCCGTTACTGCGTTTTCCATTTGTGAACCAACAATGGAACTTAGAACAGTCATCCTAGAACTTATTTGTATTGTTATAGTTAATACTAAAGTTGTCAAAGTTGATCACGGTGTCAACGACGTCATAGATGAAGAAATCAAGGATCCAGATGATAATTTCAATGGTGTATACGCTGATTGCTTCCTTCACATGTCATTTCCATGTGTGCAAAGAAAAACGTTAATGTATTTGAAACAGTTAAATAATTTGAGTGAGGTATCCGTGATCGGGGATTATGTTAAGTTTGGTGAGTGTTTATTCAGTTTTATTCATAAAAATGTGAAAAGAAATCAAAGATATATGTAGATTGAGAGGATAGACTATAGAGGGTAGTGACTAAATTTATTGTTTAACATTTTGAAACTCCTTCCTATAGGATTGGTCCACAATCGCAGTTAACCGAGAAAAGAGGAAAGAGAGAAGGGAGCCAACACGGGCTTATAATAATAATAATTTTGATAAACAGGGATAATATGGGAAAGTGCTGTATTTATAGGTATTATAAATACATTAGAAGCATTCTGATTAAATTGACATACTTTCATCGATCTTAACGCCTGAACGTTTTATAATAGCAAAGTGTTCGCTAGCAACAAAGTAAAAAGGAAGGAAAAAGGCTGTAAAACAAGTAACCTCTTGCAATGTGTTTTCAGTTAAATTAAACACCAGTAAAGTGGAAGAAAACAAGGATACAGAAGAGCATTTTAACGAGCAGAACTCTGAAGAACTAACCCATATGATTGATAGAGCAATTGACCATTTTTTTGACAACCACGTCATCAGATTCAGTGCTTTAGGGAGAGAATCGTCGCTACCGATTCCGAATAACGGTAAGATATACCTTATTTTGTTTTTATAGAATGCAGTTGTCAGTTCATATAATATATATAATTTTTGTATCAATATTAAGCTAACAGTGATAAAACGTGATATTTTCGTCGTCCACAAAGGCCAACTTAGCAATATAACTCGGCAATCAGAAGTCATTCGTCATCTGATTGCTATTTTTAATATAATAGTAAAAAATGGAAACGCCTTCACAGACAGTCTTCGTGAAGAAGAAGACGGATGCAAACTGAAAGTGGAAACTTCCAGTTCCGTCTTCTTCTTAGCCAAGAACAACATAGTACACTCCTATAATGTACTGTCTAGCAGAGGACTGCGATAGATTTTTTTTTTTTTTTTCTCAAACATATGTACATTATTTTGTTGTTTTTGATTGATTGGGTTAAAGCTAAATCTACTTATTAAGATAGATCACACACAGTATCTAAACTTAACCGTATTTTTTTTTTTTTTTGATGTCCTGACCTCATAACTAACCCATTACGATGTTACAGTAGAAGAATTTGTCGGTAGAAAGAAGCGTAAAGGGGGAGGCGGGGGCGGCGGTGGCGGCGGTGGTGGTGGACACGACGGAGGAGATGGCTTCGGGAAGAAGAAGATGATGATGATGGCCATGATGTGTATGAAGATGAAGCTTATGATGGTAAGTCTATATGAGCAGATGAACCTATCATTATCCTCGGCAATGAACCCTTTTCATTGCCGAGGATAATGATGTATCGCTGACGGATTGACACAATATGCTATATTTTCTACCCTGTTCCTCCAACCTCCCCCTTAACTCCATTTCATTTTTTTATTATTAGATTAGTACGATATTTTTATTGTAATTCAAACGATTTGACATTAATTTGTATTTGGTATTATTATTATTTCTTCATTGCTATTATAATAATCTTTTTTTGTTATAAAATATAATATGCATTCCCATGTGATGGTAGAACATGGAGGATTTTGTTAATAATATTGTTTATCTTGCAGATGGTTCCAGCAATGATGGGCATGATGGGAATGATGTCTTTCAAAGGGATGATGTTCAGTATGATGTCGTTCATGTTGGCTAAGGTAATATTGGTATATACATTTGCCGTAACAAGCACCTATTATGATTTAGTTGTTATTTTAAACATTACTGTAATGTTCTATAAATCTTTCACTTGATTCGAATGCCTGTGAATCACATAATATCAAACGAAGTGACCGCGACTTAGCTTTAAATATTAACAAGGCACTCCTAGATATGATAGAGTGTCTTGTCCATAGGTTTATCAAACATTGAATAAAATCGTAGAAACGATTCTCAATTTACATACTTACATACATAAACTCACGCCGTGGTCCCATGAGGGTAGGCAAAGTTGAATTTCACCACAATCAAAAGTTTAGGGAAAAAAAAACTAAAAACAGTTTTATAAATTAGATGATGCTGCTAATGAAGATACTGGAGAAGAAGGGAGGAGGTAGTGGCGGCGGCAGTATTGGCGGAGGTGGGGGTGATGGAGTAAGTATTAATATAGGAAATGGCTTATCTGATTAAATGTCAGTTATCTATGTTTTACATCCTGTACTGAAAACAAATAACTATGAATAGTATTTAGAGCGCCTTTCAAAAAGCTGTTAGCAATATGCCCTAAGACAACTACACTGCAACGCAAAAGATTGTGGAAGCTTATCGGTAGCCCTAAACTATAAAAAACATATTAAGTACTTGATATTATTACAGTTTCATAAAACGAATTGTAAATTCCACAGGGATGGGCAGCCGGCGGCGGCGGAGGCGGCGCCTGGATGCCAGCAGGTATTATCCCAGTATAACCAAAACTATTACACCAAACTCAACATAGAATCAAAATTCACCTTTTGACATCCAGGTGGACCAGATTATGGAGGAGGCGGCGGCGGCGGCGGAGGCGGGGGCGGGGGGTATGACGCAAACGGACAATGGCAAAGCAGATCCATACTAGATCTTGGAGACAAAGAAGAAATTATAGAGAATAGACCCATCATTTCCTATGTAGCACCTATCGTAAGATACAACAATAATAACATTGATAAGAAGACAGCGCTATATAGGAATGAAGACGTCGTCAAAGTAAATAAAAATGGGACTACAGCCAAATCACGACGAAAAAGAAGCATCATCGATGTACTACAAAACTCTTACCTATACTGGATGAACCAGCTCTTAGGTATCAACAATAACAGAAGAACATCAACTAACTATCCGAAATACAGGATTGTGAATGGCGTGAAATATGTTTTCTATCCGTATCGACAGCAAAAGGTGAAGTTGCCTAAAGAAATACAGAGTAACAGAATCAAAAATGTCGATGAAGGTTTTAAGCCTATTATAACCGCAGAAGATTTTAATAAAGGGGAGATAGTTGAAGGTGCTGTCGAAAGCAGAATGAACAGAAAGAAGATGAACAAAATGAAAGAGACAGTGAATGATACTATTGACGAAAATCCGTGGGAATGACTATTTTATTTAATGAAGTTCTACGTACTTGATAATTTAGTGGAACCGGAGTTTAAATCGTTTATATTTTTGTAGACAAGTGTGTGATTGTATCAATTAATTTGTATGTGCATAATGTTATTTTAATAAGATTTGATGTGTAATAGATTAAGTATTTATTTGTGCCTGATAATAATAAACGTTTTTAGTCAAATATTACCAACAAATTATCATTTACTTATACCTAGTACTTCACGCCCCCCCGCTATATGGACGGACAACATAAGGAAGGTGGCTGGGACAGACTAGATGCGGAGGGCGGAGGAAAGGATGTTGTGGCGCAGCCTGGGAGAAGCCTATATCCCGCAGTGAACTGCAATAGGCTGAGTTGATTGATTGATTGATTTTCAACTGCGGAGGGCTATTATTTATTGTAAAAACATAGATAAAATATATATCTATAGTATAATATCTCAATCAATTACATGTAAAAATTCTTGGAAGGGAAATTCCAAGCCAATCTCCATTAAACTAAAAGGACTGTGTATATACTCTTTTGTAACCAATTTTTTGATGCTAAAGAACCTTTAAAACTTCAGAATTAGTTTTATTCACAAAATTACAACACAGCTTAATATCTTTATAACAGCGCCATCTATTATTTTTCTGGAAAAGCAAGAACAAAAAAGATCATCAACTGACAGCGGTTTCCAGTGTGTACACAGTGACGATATTATAATCAATGTCACTGGTAGCCACTAGATAGCGCGCACTAAAAGATTGATAAACCAATTAACTGTATTGTAGACTACAAAGTTCCTGATAAATCCTAATCTTTTCAATATCCGTTTTAAAAATAACATAGTTATAAATTTAATTAATTGATCGGTTTCCATTATGTAAACGTATATTTTGACTGTACTCTACATATCCGATATGGTCTAGTGGCTAGGATACCTGGCTCTCACCCAGGAGGCTCGGGTTCGATTCCCGGTATCGGAAAATCTTTTTGCATTTTGCTCACATTTTGTTTTAAATACAAATAAAGTTTCTAATTGTTCTTTTACCTACTTCAATAAGTTGAGAGTTACCGTTTTCAAAATAATTTGTAGATAGTAATAATATGTAATAACTTTTGTTGTTGACGTACCGTAAGGCTTAAAATATTCCTAGGACAGACAACTTATGGTCGGTTTCTACTATAATTTACAGTCCGTTATAAGTTAAAGTTAAGACTTTTGTAACTTTATCAATAATGAAGCAAATACCTCATAGCTTTGTATAGTAGACCCTCCCCTATGGGAGTAGCTATCACAGGTAAGGTCTTACGAATCTACTTATATGCCCAGTTTGGCAATAAAAAATGCTACCATTGGTAAGCAACACGATTCGTTTTTGTTTATAGGAACTGAGTGTTAGAGGTTGTTGAAATTCCCAAACACTTGACAGTAGGTACTCCAACTGTAACTAGTATAATTCAACAAACAAAATGACACCTTTGCCTGTCATCTCATCATAAACGCATAATTATATACCACTACGACCACAACAATACCCACGGGCCGTAACCTTTAGTTTAATACTGAGATAAGCGTTGACATGCTCTGGTTTTTAGCTCCAAAACAGAGAATTTGTTTCTTTTCTGTAAGAAAAAAAATCACTGACCTATTCCCAAGGAGCTTATTGTACAATATAATATATATTTATATATATATATATATTGCTGTATATATATTGTTGCTTATTGTATGTTGCTTGTTGTTGTTGTAATTTATATTTTTTTCCATATTCGAATCCTTGTTTCCTCATCACATCAGCCTATAATGTTTCCACCGCTGGGCTTCAGGCCTCCTCTCTTCGAGAGGGAGTGGGCTATAATCTACTAGGCGCACCCGACGCAGCTTAGTAGATGTCACATGTCTTAAAAATGTTTGGTTCTAGGACATGCTGGTTTCCTCACAATGTTTTCCTTCACCGTTTTGAGAGCAGTGGTGATGAAATTAAATACAGGATGATTTTTTAAAGACCAGCCAAATTTAAGGATGTGGTACAGACCATCAAACTGAACAACTTTCTCCATGGGACAAATAGCGTAATCGCGAAAATTTTATCAACTGTCCCATAGAAAACTCCAATACCTACTCGACCTAAATGTATGGGACGGCTGAATTTTTATTCGCGATTACGATGTTGGTCCCATGGAGAAAGTTGTTCAGTTTGATGGTCTGTACCACATCCTTAAATTTGGCTGGTCTTTAAAAAATCACCCTGTATATGAAGTAAAGTAAGTGCCTGGTTTCGAACTCACGACCTACAACTCGTAAGTCGGGGCTATGTTACTTGAATGGTGTGAATTTTAACCTTTAATTATTCATAACGTTTTTAATAGAGAGTTAAAATAGTATTATCTAAGTATGCTGATCGTGTTCTTCACATGATCTGACCAAGATTATGTCTGGACTTTAAAAGAGACTGTGACCTCTGAGTTTGTTTCGGCCTTGCTTCTCAGACTAGTCAGATAGGAAACGTTGACCTCATCTCGCTTATTCTTTTTAAATAATACACATGACGATTCCGATATCCAATTTACCAATTTCATTTCATAGTAACTGATTTTTTTATTAGATAATATTATTACAGTTGATCTGGACTCCGCGCAGTTGGGCCGGCACTCGCAAAAGACAGAATTGTGTGAAAAAGGGAGAGGGAGGCGTTTGCCCAGCAGTGGGATAATTCAGGCTAGTTAGATTAGTACAGTTGACCTGTTCATTCATAATAAACAGGCCTTAAGTATTGGTAAACGTGTGTTAGCAATGCAAAATATTAAACTTTATCGATTCAGCATTCAATAGCACATCTCACCAGCCTCAGGAAAAACCTCACGGTGAAAACCGCCATTCTAGCAAAAGTTGGCCGTAACATCCCAGCACTGAATTTGCTAGAGTCGTTTTCTCCTCTACCAATAATTTTTTCTCCTGACAGTTCATTTTGTTTGTATGTATGTATGTATTTATTCTTATTTTTTATTTATTTATTTACCATTTATGTACACACATATATACACAGACAATGAAAAACAGAACAGAAAAATAGGTACAGAGGTGATGCTTATTTCATAAGAAATCTCTTCCAGCATACCTGAGATAGGACAATAGATACAGAGATGTAGACAGCGTGTGATAGAGCAAAGGAGACAAAAAATAATACATAGAATTAAAAAAAAACAATTTATTTAAAAATTAAACAAGAATTACGAGAATATATTAACATACATACAAATAAACATACATAAATACTTTTAAAATAAATATTACAAGAATGATAATAATTATATCATACTCAAAATAATAAATACATACACAACTATGATGAAGTGGACAGATAGTGTTCTTTCACTCTTCTTTTAAAAACCGCAATAGTTTGGCAGTCCCTAATGTAAGGCGGTAGTGAATTCCACAATCGCACCGCGTGCACTGTGAAGGAGTAGGAGTAGAAGTCGGTGGAGTGGGGAGGGGACTTGAGAAGGTTTTTAAGATGCGACCTGCAAGGTGCATCTGAAGGACGGGCGTAGGAAAACCGCTCCCGCAGATAGGATGGTGTTTTAGGATTGTGAAGGATATTGAATAGCAGACACAATATCCGAGAGTTCCTGCGAAGTCGAATGGGGAGCCACTTGAGTATCTTGCGAAAGCGATTCTTGTATTTTATAGTCATTTTCTAGCTATTTATCCCGTATGTTACAGCTGCCATGTTTTGTCTCTGCATCATCTAGTTGACTGGTAGAAAATGCCTCATTAAGCAGGCATTAAGTCTGCCTTTGTACAGTATTTTTTTACTTGTGCATAACGTTTTAATAAACATAGAAATAAAACTTAGATGAAATGAGCTTGCAGTGAGCCTATCATTTCACCTGATGCTAGGTATTGACATAATTGATAGCTCACTTGAAGCTCACGTCAGCTAAGTTTTCACGGTAAGATTTATACAGAATGGACCAGCTGGAAGTGTTGACCTTGCCTTTGTGATAACAAGAAAAAGACTGACGATGCTTTCAGTAGGACACTATAGCAACATTCTACATAACATCACGCCTGTAACCCCTGAGTGGTAAAGTAGAGGTGTACTTATAGCACACCCACATTTCGCCAGTTATGTTTAAGTCCCATGTTATGGGGGCGACCCTATTGCCATCAAACGGGCACGGATCCAGTCTCCAGGTCGCTTCTGAAAAATTCCAGATGGGTAAAAACCAATAACACTTTGCCCGACCTGGGAATGAACCTAAAACCTCATGCTCAGTGACCAATAGATCAACGAGACAGACATTCCTCAGTAACACACACATTGTAAACCTAATAATATACAATTTGTATTTAAGTAAATATGTAAGTAGTAATTTGTATTCAATGAGTGATTAAGACGCGCCGGCACCCAACGTGGCTGTCGCTTTCGAAAGCAAATGGCACAGTTGTACCATGCTTAACTGTCGTTAGTTACTTTAAAATTACAGGAAGATTAACAAAATACATACAACTTGGAAATATGGATGGGTTTTATGAACAACATTAAATATTATGTTAACAAAAATGGAACGATTCCAATTTGGTAGCAGGAGTACCTCGGGGACTCTTTTTAGGCCCATCCGTTTTAGCCCACATACCGTATCAGGTGATACGGTATGAAGTCCGAAGAATAATACGAAGTTTTGTCAGTTAATTAAACAAATTTGAAACTTGAATAAAAACTAAGAATACGAGTAATGTATTTATCCAAAATATTGTAGTCTACTAATAATGTTTAAGAACCTCTCCTCTGATTTCAATATTTCTAGTTTTGAAAGTAAGGCTGCCTCAATTTTACCTTCTTATCTAAACTAACAGTTAACAGCCAGTTAAAACTTGGTAGAGTGAGTCGTTTGCAATCGGCCACTGCATACGGTCAAAGACCCAGATCTTCACCTTGCTCTTGGGACTTGGTTTGACGTTTGTAGTGATGTGCCTTTCGCGGTTATCGTTGTCGACTAAATTACATTATAATCGTTATGCTTTGGTTTTTTTTTTTAATGTAATGATGTGATTTGTGTATTTTTTCTTTTTGGAGTATTTTGTTTTTTTTTTCAGTAATTTTTCATCTAATTTCTTTTTCTCTGCTACTTAATTATTTTCTTAACGGTTATCAGTTATAAGCCGAGTGCCCGATGGGTTTTCCCATCGTCAAAAATAATGAACTTATATACAAACCCTATTTAACCCTTTTAGGGGATTACATTTGAAAAATCCTCCCTTAGTGCTCACTTTCTTTAGGAACTCTTGTGCGAAACTGCGTGCTTCTGGACCCAGCGGTTAAGGCTGTGCGTTGTCTGTCAGTGAATTTAAGATTGTTATTAAGTAGATAGTTAATAAGCTCTAAATGAAAAACTTCATCAGCATCTGATACTGCAAGTTCTTATTATATTTAATTGAGAAAAATATGTGCTGATGTGAGATGTATTTCATGAGATTTCGTTAAATATTTTCTTTTGCTTTGAATAGAACTTCGCAATAGAACATATTCAATGAATCTAGCAGCTCCATATTGGGGGACAGTCCTGACAGACCTTTAGGGATCTACTCGTATTTGGAAGAAGAAGAAGAATATTGCTTAACTTTTTTGACAGTACTATCGAAAGTATTCGCTCATCGATAACCGCCCACCACTATACAACAGTGCGAAAGAGACTCACCAATTTCTCCCACTCGCCGTTCAGCCGAGATGAATTTAGTAAGCCAAGCGATAGCCGTCGGTTCGCGCGCTTTTCTAGTACACATGACCTGTTTACGAACGTAAACATTAACGTAAACGTGATTGTTTTGTGTTACGGATTCACAATTATGGGATTCAGGTAAACTGACTTTATTTCTTAGTTTTTATTTTTAGGTTTTTCTAAAACTACCGGTTTTTCCGGCTCGTTTATATTCGAAAGTTTCACAAAAACGTTGCGTTTGCAAAACGGTTTTTTTTTTGTTTTATGTCCGGATTTTGGTGGCTACATGAGAAATATGGTGATTTAAAATCATTGTCCGACATTGATATTTATGACTTTGGCGTTGATTTAATTTATTCATAACCTTCCATTCATTCTTCATTCATAAAATATATTAAACACTCAATTTAAACCACAGTGTCTTCAATATCTGCCTTGCCTTTTCCCAATTATTTTGGGGGCGGCTTCCAGTCTAACCGGATGCAGCTGAATGCCAGTATTTTACATGAAGCGACTGCCTATCTGACCTCCACAACCCAATTACTAGGTAATACGATACTCCTTGGTAAGACTGGTTGTCAGACTTTCGGGCTTCTGACAACGACTGTCAAAGATCCCTGAATGACAGCCGGGACCAACGGCTTAACGCGCTTTCTGAGGCACGGAGGTCTTGATATATATAGATGGGTAAATCAATATTCTAATCTGTGTGTCTTCAATATTCTAATCTTAACATTAGTCTATATTGCAAACGCGTGTTTCTAGTCTGACGTCGAGCATGTGTCATCTTGTTCAGCAAACATTAGGATCATCATATGAAGCGCAGACTCATCTTCACTTTCTATTTGTTTATCACCCGGAAGTTGCACAGGTGTGACCTTGGACATGATCAAGATTGAGGATATATATACACACGATATATCTACGTTTGTTTGAAGAGACACCATACTTTAGGTGAAATTTCTTTAATCTGTATTTCATCCAGGTCCAAAAGCATACAGAGGAAATTTTTGACCTGAGATTGTGTATGGAAATGTTTATTCTTAGTTTTCGTTGTTGCTTGGATTTATTATCTCCTGTCCCCTAGTCTCTTCTACTCCTACTCCTGTATTGTTGCGTCTGCCAAGGTCAATAACAGTTCCAGAACAAATTGCATATTCCACCTTTGCATGCATGATAACAGCAAATTCAATAAGATTTGTATGGCGCTCTTCCCTTTATGAGACTGTCATCAGTAAATAGATGGGTGACATTACACCACGGTCATTATCCATCGATCAAAGAAACGATGGATAGGCCATTAGTCATAATCTCACTACAGATCTATTTATACGACTGCCACTTCCAGTTTCAACAAAAACTGGAGACAATAACAAGGATTCGTTCATCTGGAAATGCAGCATAGCTTCACGCCATACCTCATTGGGTATATTCAATTATGATATAGTTTCTCTGTCGCAGAAACTTTCTTTCGCATGCATTCCTAGTCATGTTACGTTTGACTTTTCAGCATTTTGTCGTTCAGGTGTGAAGGAGACAAAGAGATGTGGAATACGTGTTACCACCTCTTTCTGTTTGTATTCAAATGGATAAAACTTTCAGTACGCTTCAATGTAGTGGACTATAGGATTCTTGTAGACTCTTTAGTAACAGTTTACTAAGGGTGCTGCCTACTCTATAATATCTCAAGCTGTCAACCATCACTCCGTCTCAATAGAAAGATACCATATTTAAGAGAATGCAACTCTTAAGCTTTGTTTCTAGGGTTGACTTTTCTATGGATTCAAAGAAGAAATATAAAGGTTCATTACATCTCACGAGATTAGTAACGGCTATCTGCAGTGCGATTCTGTAACCATCTCACCGTGAAAACTTAGGTGAAGTGAGAGTGGAGTGAGCCGTCATTCCAACTAATGCTAGGGATTGACACTATTGACAGCTCACTCTAAGCTCACTTCACTTAACTTTTCACGGTGAGATTTTACTAAATCGATCGGCTGTACGCATGTATGTAAATGATTCTGAGCCTATTAGTTTGATAGTTATCAACACGTTTACTATCAATTTTGTTTTTGTGTCGCGCCATGATAGTTATTCAAAGTTTGTTGGACCAAAACTTCGACACTTTCACGGCGTTATCAGTGGCAGCGCAGAGGCCACTTTGGCTGCATGTTTGTGGGCACAGAGGGCAGGATACGAGGTGGAGCACAGGTTCACACAGCAAATTCAATAACACTGCACAACTTGAGAATAGAAACCATGATCTCTTCATCATCATAGATTGCAACCTTACCACGATGACCAAATCCTCAGAAAGGCAATATCGTAACAGCAGCCAAACCAATTCATTCCATAAAGACAACCCGGTATGAGTCATTATGCTAACATAAGCAATTTAGAAACGGCTACAAAAGATAAGTTTTCACCAAATCTCTTTAGCTTCCATAGACAAGCTGCTAAACATTGTATCATAGAAAGTCTCACGTCATTTGTTTTGCGTCTACGCCAACTCATGGATAATAATTATGCTCTTAGCGATTTTGTAGACATGCTCAAGTAACTCCCTCTAGTATCCTAACATCATAATCACCATCATCACCCACAGGCCGACTTCGCCCACTGCTGGGGAAAGGCTTCTTTTTCTTGTGCCAATCTCCACGCTACTATGCCAGACTCATTCAAGTTTTGCCCGCGATGGCAACAATAAAACAAAAATCTATAGGGCACAGTACAGTAAAATAAATAAGCCCCTCCTCTTTATCATTATTATTATTTATATTTATGACCACTCGTAGACGGTCCGCATTGAGCAAAGAATCGCTGCAAAAGAACGATCAAACTGATAGTTTCCATTAAACTGCCATAATCAAGTGCTTCTACATTTAATATAAGGTTGTCGCTTCATCTAGCTGGGGGGTGTCCGACGCTACGCTTGCCGATACGGTCTCCACTCCAGGACTCGTCTGCTCCATCGGCCATCGGTACTTCGACAAACATGGCCAGCCCACTGCCACTTCAGTTTGCTTACTTTGCAAGCTATGCACTATAAGCTACCCAACTCTAGTTCTTTTCCAGCTAATTTCATTTCTGATTTTATTCTTTAAAGAAACTCCGAGCATAGTCCACTTAATAGCGCGCCGAGAGACTTTTAATTTGTGGTCCAGCCTGACTGTCATTGTCTACGTTTTGGCACCGATAGCAAATTCATTGTAATTTAAAACCTTATGGTTCTGAGTTAAAATCCAATTTCCTAAGACAAAGTTTCCGGTGAAGCATTTTCTTGTTCCCGTTCTCTTACGTCGCACTTTACACCTTACCCGTACGTGTTAAAATTCATTTTCTAATCGCATTAGTAAACAATGTGCCGGTCAATCACTGGATAGGGTTATGAACATGAATATTTATTGATTTTCTAACCATTTAAATACTGTGTTAATTTTCACACCATTGTTTGAATAAGGAAAGTGTACAAACACACTTCTATGTTGTTTATCATAGTGACATGGGTAACCCAGTTACTCAGTTTCTAAGAGGTCACTGTTCCTGCCGGGGTAGCGGGATCGTCCGAAAGGGTTACCGCTGCCCTGGAACATAAAGGGAGCTGGAGTCAACTTCCACTTTAAGTCAATTGCATCTGAATTTCAGTATTTTTCAGGTGTTATCCGTTTATCCAAGCTATACTGCGGGGTAATTGCGTAATGCACTATCAGTCGTAATGAGTTTAATTTTGACAGTTCACACACATTATTGAGCAAACACATTTTTCGAACATATGAAGCAATGAATCAGCAATATCCTTCAAAATGATTCAGATTGAGATCGATAGTGTGATACGCAATTAAGGTGCTGACCCTAAAGTGGTTTCGTAAATTAAGGGGTAATACTTCCTTGTTCGTGTTGGCAAAATCGAATAACAATTTTACCACCCGGCTGTGCTGAATCATGGCAACCCGAACAAGTATGTAGCCTGCCTAAGCTTTTCTGATTACCCGTAACAATTGCATACTATTCAGTATGGATTAATAGTACAAGTGAGACTAAATAACCAGCCTATAATGTTCCCCTTGCTGGGACACAGGCCTCCTCTCTGTGAGAGAGAGTGGGCTTAATCGCGGGCCCAGTGCGGGTTGGTAGATGTCACATGTCTTCGAATTTATAATTCTTGGACATGCCGGTTTCCTCACGATGTTTCCCTTCACCGTTTTGAGAGTAGTGGTGATGAAATAATTTACACAAAGTAAAGCGCCTGTCTGGGTTCGAACCTACGACGTACAGCTCGTAAGTCTGCTAGTAAGCTCTGGACCACCACTGCTCGGTGAGACGTGAGGTGTCAAGTGAGACTGACTATTCAAAATGTTTTAGAGAGGCACATCTACGTAAAACTGCAAATGTAAAGATCCTTTGGTCTGGTGTAATGTTTTGAGCGTATGCCTCCTTTTTCCTACCATAGCCTTACTTGTCATCGTTTTTCTTCAGTTTATGCTGACTTTCGGCCCTCATTCGATGACATGACGGCGAACATGTCTGATGGGAGATGTTCTCTTTCTATCGTCATCAAATCTAGTAAAGTATCCTGCAGGTTTTTCCTATCACCTACCTCTCCTACATACAACCCAATACCATATTCTGTATAAATAAAACAAACTGGGGTTATTTACACCATTTATAACTCAAGAACGGCTGGACTGAATTCTATGATCTTTAATTTGATGGATTTGTCTCCGCCCATCAGGGCGGCGTTTCCTTATTTTAATAGTTATTCTGCTATCAAGCAGAATAACTATTAAAATAAGGAAAAAAAAAACACGAAAAAGAAAGAAGATAATTCATGTTCTCATACATTTTGTATGGAGCGGCTTTTTTGGTGATTACTCGAGATTTAGAAGACAACATTATTTTATTAATTCTGAGGCAGTACAAAGTTCGCCGGGTCAGCTAGTAGTTGATGAAAATCTCTTCGTAACGATGAACACATCACTGCTAAGCACCACATTCTTCATTCCAATGTCACACCTGACCAGCTCAACTAGACGTCAATGCGTCGGAGTCGGTAAAAGTGTGTTAATGCGTGTGACATTGTTCAAGCGAGCATCCGGACGATACCGGTGTGACTTTGGATATTTATAAGCAGATTTTGCTGACTACGGGTTTTTCTTTTCGAGAAAAGAAACAATAAAATTAAAATCTAGGCTAGAATTTTAGTATTAACTCGTTAAAATCAAGGCTAATTAATTTAATACCTAACTTACCACTACTTTGGCAAAAAAACAATTTTCCTTTTCTACTTTCTTCTTTCTCTCTAATACGTATGTATAAAACAATATGTTTTTTTATTGTGTCACAATAAGACGGATTAAGCAGTGGTGGCCCAGTGGTAATGGACGTGACTTACAAGTTGTAGGTCGTGGGTTGGAACCCAAGCAGGCACTTTACTTTGTGTAAATTATTTCATCACCATCTCTAAAATGGTGAAGAATTCGAAGACATGTGACATTCACACACCCGTATTGAGCCCGCGAGGTGGATTACGGCCTACTCTTTCTCACAGAGAGGAGGCCTGTGTCCCACCAGTTGGAACGTTACGTTACGTTGGCTTATTGTGCCTAGACAGATTATACATGAATAAGGTTGCATCATCTAATTTAACAACGAGCTTAAAAACAAAAAGATTTTGTCACCGAAGACCAGCAAAAGGAATAAATAGGTTCCAATACTCCCCTCACAGCAAATTTCTTCATTGATTGATAATACAAAGGCTCTATACTCGAAACGTGTCGTTTTCCCATTACCTATAAATTCTTTTGCGAAATCCATTACCAAGCTTGATTTGTCGATTTATTGATTGATTTATATGATTTATACTTATTACTAAAAAAAAAAAAAAATTGTGCCCTGTCTCTACACAAACTGTATATAATTAACCTACTCAATAAGTTTTTTTTTTGGAAACCTATGAATATTAATTATATTCTTTTCCGATGGAAATACCTCATTTGCATTTGTAAAAACTCGTGTCGTTAGGTCAAGTGGAAGATAAGAATCGTTTCAGTAGATCATAGATTAACAGGTTTCACTTATAGCCCGATGAGCGTGTGGCTTGTGGCTTGTTTTAACACTGTGCCATGAAATTTGAATGCATGCCTTACTAACCAGTGTTTTACATGTGGCAAACAAATAAATAAATAAATAAATAAGTAATAACAGCCGCACGGATCGATCGATCAGGTTAAGCTATGCTTGCCGCGGTTAGTCCGTGGATGGGTGACCATCTTCAGATGCCAAGACCCGGAGAGAGACTCAGAAAGCACGTTAAGCCGTTTATTCCGATTGTCGTTCGTGGATCTTTGACAGTCTTTACGGGTCGTCAGTAGCCCGAAAGTCTGACTACCAGTCTTACCGAGGGGTATCTTATTACCCAGTAACTGGGTTGTGGAGGTCAGATAGGCAGTCGCTCCATGTAAAATATTGGTACTCAGCTGCATCCAGTTATACTAGAAGCCGACCCCAACATAGTTTGGTAAAGGCTAGCCAGATGATGACTTATAGCCCGATTCAATTCTTATGGCGGCTATGAAGTGCGCTACTCGCTGCGAAGTACCTTTTTTTTTTTTTTTTTTTTTTCTGGGTGGGAAATCATCAAATGACTCCTCCCGCTCTGGGCGGAGCAGAAGGGAGTGTCAGACTTTTACTGACTAAAACCCACCCGTGTTCCTTCAGTTGCCTGTGCCAGGGTCCACGGTATCTCTTTCGAACAACCCGCAGCCCCGGCGGCATCGGCCCTAGCGGACCCCGTCAGTTCGTGCTGACAGCTCTTTGAGGCGCGCGTGGAACACAACGCGCCGTTGACCCGGGCCTGGTCCTTACCGGGCGGCGAGCTGCCCATAGCTCGCCGCCCGCAAGCCCGCGCCTACGGTGGCCGGGAGTCGGCTGTTGACTCCCGTCCAGGGCGTCTCCTGCGGCGGCTAGGAGCGCGAGGGTGCAGCGGTTGCCTCTCCCTCGCGCGCTCCGCCGCCTCCTTCGCGAGCATTACTGCTTCGCAGAAGGAGGCGACGGCCTCCCATTCACTCTCGCTCCGGACCATGGCCTGTATGAGGGCCGGACGCGAGAGGTCGCCGCCGCCGATCGCCGCCAAGAGGACACGGCGGAGTCCCGCCCAAGCCGGGCAGACCTCCACCGTATGCTCCACCGTGTCCTCCGGGCGATCCCCACAGTGGTGACACCCTGGCGTTTCCTCCCGCTTTATCCTGAACAGGAACCTCCCGAAACAACCGTGTCCGGTGAGGACCTGCGTCAGGCGGAAGGTGAGGGCGCCGTGGCACCTCTCTAGCCACTCCTCAAAGAGGGGACTTATCGCCGCAATTGTGGCGTGCCCAGCGCTGGGTTGCGACAATCGCACTCTCCATGCCGCTATGAGATTCCGCCGGAGCTCTGTCCGCTGTGCCGTGATTTCTCGCGGCAGCGGAGCAACGCCCCGGCGTTTTGCCTCCTCTCGCCACTCCCATAGTGGGCGAGGACTTTGGCCTCCAGATCCCATGGCGGCAATCCGGCAAGGAGGCTCGCCGCCTCAGCGGAGACCGTGCGGTATCCTCGAATGAGCCGGACAGCCATGACCCTTTGGGACGCGATCAACTGGCGGGCTGGTCGCCGCCTCAAAGATCGCGCCCATACCGGTGCCCCGTAAAGGGCCATGGCCCGCACGACCCCCGCATAGAGCCTCCGGCAGGAGGCGTTTGGTCCCCCTAGATTGGGAAGGAGCCGCCTCAAGGCAGCCCCGGCCCGCTCCAGTCTGGGAGCCAAACGTCGGAAGTGCTCCACGAAATTCCACCGGCTGTCTAGGACGAGTCCCAGGTACTTCATCGTCAGCTCGACGCCGATGTGAACCCCTCCCGCCGTTATTTGAGAACCCGACGGTGGCGCGTCCCGAGGACCATGAAAACACATGGCCTCAGATTGGTGCAATGCCACCTCGAGTCCCAATTGCCGGATCCTCTCGACGATTGTCGCAACCCCGCGTGTCGCTGCTTCGGCCGCCGCCTGGTGCGACCTCCCCTGCGCCAGGACCAGCGTGTCGTCAGCGTAGCAAACTACGCTGACGCCATCAGGGAGGTCGGCGCGCAGCACCCAGTCGTACCCGATATCCCACAGATGCGGCCCTAGGACCGATCCCTGTGGGACACCGCACGACATCTCTCGCCGGTTCCACTCTCCCCGGTGACCGGGGTAGATGACGGCCCTGTCCGTCAAATAGGCCTCGACAATGTGACGGAGGTAGGTCGGCATCCGGTGATACCCGACGCTGCGAAGTACCTCACCCCTCACCCTCGCTGACAGGTGAATTTTACTGCGCAGCGACTCGCCTCATCTTCGGGGCCGCCATAAAGTTTGAATCGGGCTGTAGCTTGGCATTAAAAAACTAATAAGGTACTAAGAAATTCTCCAAAACTTTGAGTTCAAGTAATCTTGAATGATTTTGCATGGTACGATCTTAAAACACACTCCAAAGCACGATTACTTCCAAAATGCTGTTGAACGAAGGTTTTCAGACTGTCAAAACCCCTGATCCTGATTCGAAGGGGGTTGATATCATGCGAATTTATTCACGCAAGCTGGGTTGGCTCGCATGCTGACGAGAACGTTATGCAGATTGAGTGAATAGCCCCAATTCTGCAAATCGATTAAAGTCAGTCATTAATTTTAATTATGCACATAGAAGACACTTTTTAACGTCAAAATTTACAATAAAATAGAATTGATTTTAGTCACCCCTTTCAAAAGTTTCGTATGGAGAAGAATCGGCAAGAAACTCCACCGTTACCTACTCTTTTAAAATGTTTTACAATATTTTGTATACACTAATTAATTAATCAATGCAACAAACATACTTAAAGATGATCTTAAAATAACACTATCAGATTTAAACAGGATCCAATATCACATGTTGGATCATGTTTGAATCTGATGATGACCGTGCACAAATTACACACCTCAAAAAAAGATCTGTCATAATTATTTGAACCTTAATCATGCACTACATAACGATCAAATTCCAGTCAGGTATTTATTTGTCAATGTTAACATAGCCAGCTGGCCATCACTAATAAAATATAATCGAAAGTCGACCTTGTTCCATTTGGACATCAGACCACACGTTTCATAATTTACCGGTTGTGGAGAAAGTGCTTCGAAAATGCGCCCTTACACAGGAAATTAAGTGAAACTGTTCATGAGAGAATTCTTTTAAAATTGGTGTGTGAAGGTTGAGTTTCGGATGCTTGTCTTAATAGGACCAGTTTTGATAATGCCGCGCCCTTGAGAACAATCTTTGCCATATCCAGAATAATTTCGTTAGTCAGTATGGTTTGTTTCCTTGAGATATCTACGTGCCTTCTCTCTGTGATATTAGTAATGAGAAATTTTTCGTTCGTTCTTTTTCTTTAATTATAGGTTCTGTAGATCCAAGAATACCTTTATCTTTCTTATTAGAAGTGTGGCTACTAATTTCGTCAACGGCATTAAGGTAATTTTCATTCAAGGTATTAAATTCAGGATTCCGTTCACCATTTCACGATTCGTCTTCATTATCCGACAGGATAATGCCGACCTACTTCCTACTAATATCACAAACGTGACAGTTTGTAAGGATGGATGGATATTTCTTACTCTTTCACGCAAAAACTACGAAACGGATTTTGATGAAACTTTATAGTAATATTTTTATACCGACTTTACTTTTACTTTTTATGCCGATACTACCACAGAAACGACACATATACGGGTGAAACCGCAGGGTGCTGCTAGTATATAATTAATGTATAATAAATATTGTAAAACATTTCAAAAGAGGTGGTGAAGTTTTTTGGCCATTCTCTCCATACGAAACTACCTTTTGGAAGAGATGACTAGAATAAATTTTATTTGGATGTAAATTTTGACGTTAGAAACTGCTTTTTATGTGCCAATTTGAAATAAATGCTTTGATTTTGATATTTATTTCAACCTTTCTCACATCGTCCACAAGACCTTCAGTTTCTTCTTGAATTGCTTTCTTAGAACACTCTTCCTCGTATACGATTAAATCATACTAGCCAGTGTTTCACTACCTTCTCTAACGCTTTTACTCTATCATGAACATGTCTTTAGTCATGTCAGACAGTGTTTCAATTTGTCAAAACCTCGTTTCTTTTATTTTCAAATCCACGGCTTTTCTCCGTAATAGTACCTAATCCATCAATGGACGGTGAAGTAATGATATTGTCCTCTAGACCATTTTGAAAGAGAAAGTTTAAACCTACTACCTAATTGTTTTTTTTTTCTTTTCGGCGAAGTTATTGTAAAAGAAAGGTTATTTACAAACGCGAGTAAAGTTTTCATTGTTGTGTGTTTTTTTACAAGTGTTCAGAACTTTTTCTCTTTTTAATTTTTTTATGGAAACTTCGTATTACTGAGTCACACACTATGAGGGCTCCGCGCTCTCGTGATTATTACCAACGGGAATTATCAGTGAAATGAAATACGCATTGTATGTTAAACAATAACTATTTCTATAGCTCAATCTACATATTTTTACACTAGCTTCTGCCTGCGACTTCGTCAGTCAATCAATCAATCAATCATGTTTATTGTGGATCATAGGTACAGAAATAGATACAAATGTTAAGAATTACAGTGATGTTGATCAGCTATGTCCTGCCTTTTGGGCATACAATACAAATTATTAACATTATTATTTATGAAATTAACATTTTTATTTTAATAAATTAACAAAGAAAAACAAAGAAAGAAGAAAAAAAACACGTTCGTGCTCGTGAAATTTCTTGCTCCCGCGACCACCT